>CM077646.1:45920214-47291464 GCA_039707465.1 Rhabdophis nuchalis
CCTTTGGAATTCTGTTTGAACTGCAGGTTTCTCCATTACAACTCCTTGTCTGAACACTTTGATTGGTTCTCCAGAGTCTTTATTGTCATTCTCATTATCACCTTCAAAGGGAAAGAGAATTGAAAGTGAGAGAAAGGTTAGGGAAAAAGATAATCGTGAGGTCATATTGATTGCCTTCAGGTATTGTGCCAAATTCTCATATATACTGCATATTTGTATCCTAATAATGGCATGGTATAGAAATGATAATATCATTATTGATGAGGCATAAAAACCTGAAAAAACGTTAAGTCATAATACTTGAATGGAAGCATCCGGGCCAAAATAGTTGAAATTATGTGATGGAGTTTGACATTACCTCCAACTAAGGAATTACTTTGTCACTAAATACAAAAACAAATTGGATAGGATATATCAGTGGTGGGTTTCAAATTTTTTTAGAACCTATTCTGTGGGTGTAGCCTGTTTTGTGGGAGTGGCTCGGTGGTCATGTGACTGGGGTGGGAGTGTCTTGGCAGTCATGTGACCAGGTGGGTGTGGCCAACTTGATGTCACTCACCAGGAAATGTCAAATATTGGGTAAAATGTGGTGAAGCTCATTTAACAACGCTCTTGTTAGTAACCAAAATTTTGAACTCAATTGTCGTCATAAATCTAGGACTATCTTTGCCTTCCTCTCCATGGCAGCCTTGTCCTAGTAAACTCCTTCTCTTTCAGGCAATTTTCCTCTCTGTTAGGGGGACCAAAATAATCCATACAATATAAGGTTTCCTGCTGAAGCAGGAGTTGGACTAGATGACCTCTGAGTAGCTTTCTAGCTCTAAATTGCTGTGCTGTTTTTCTTTCTTTCTGATAACAAAGAAACCTGCCTGCAGCTCATTCCACATTCTTGCCAGATAGAGATAATGAGATAATGACCCCAGAGAAAGTTTGGCTCCATTCATAAGCAGGAGATCCTTCAAACCCTTTTAGAAAAACAAAGCAAAAAATATTGCAAACCCCCCAAAACTTCAAAAACATAAAACCATATCAAATATAACCATATCACCATTTTGTTGTTCCCTGCACCTTTTCCATTTAAATGTATAAGCATTAAGACTTGTGAACTTCAACTTCCAGAATTCCACAGCCAGGCATGTTCAGTTCCTATTTAAAGCAACAGCATTTGTTTTCCTCCTTTGCAAAAGAGTTTCCTTCTTTCTCTTTCTATCTTTACTCTCTCTTTTTCCTCCTTCCTTCCTTCCTTCCTTCCTTCCTTCCTTCCTTCCTTCCTTCCTTCCTTCCTTCCTCTTTTTATAAAACTTAAGAAGTCCAAAAGGCACTGGGATTGTTAAGCCTTTATTATGGGGCTGTCCCTCGCTCCCCCATCTCTTCTTCTGCTTCTATCTTTTCTCTGTCTCTGTCTCTCTCCCTCTCCTTCTCTTTAAAGAAGGAACATTCTGCGATGTTTGATGTGCCTTTTTCTTCTGTGTCTGCAGCCAGTTCGCTCTTTGCCCTGATTGAGTGTAGCCTGTCTCTTCCTCTCTCACTCTCCCTCCCTTTGAGTGGAAAGGGAAAGAAGCAACACACAGAATGTGTGTGTGTGGGGGGGGGGGAGGATCTATCTGATCAATAATAGCCTACCAACAACTGGAATCATTCAGCAATAGGTAATTCCCCCGCAGCTTGCTTCCAGCAGCAACTACAATTTCAATTAAAACAAACTTAAAGTAACTTGCAATGACTCAGAAGACTTGAGAGCTGCTGCCTCGGTCCAAGCCGTGTGTGCGTACACAAGCTTAGTAAAGGACAGAGCCACTCACTTTCCCGGCACAGGAAGGGGTTTGAGACCCTGAGCGACAGCATCACAACTACCCCTTCCTCTTTCCTCCTCTTGTGGTGGTCACCCTCTCTTCTTCTTCCCCCTCCCTCGCCCAGGGCTTCAGGCTTTCCCCTCCTCGCCTCTTTCCTGAGGTTTAATGGAGGGGAAGCAAAAGTGTCGGAACAGCAGCTTTCGGATTCTCCGGACAGATTGCCTTTTTTCCTCCCCTGGCCTCATTTTTTTAAACTTTAGAGGCAGAGTTTACAGGCAAAGCCCACATAGGGCGACCTGCCCCCTCCCCTCCGCTTTGTTTTCAGACCTCCTTTTTACTCCGGCCATTGACTTGCTGTGTTATTCCTCCCCCCCATCCCCCACAAGAGGAGGAGGAGGAGGGGAAGAGGAGGATCTTTGGAGCTTTAGTGCAGGAGCGAAGTGGCCCTGTAGCTCCCTTATTTATTTATTTTATTTATTTATTTAATTTATATAGCGCCCTCTCTCCCGATTTGGGACTCAGGGCGGTGCACAGGGATAATAAAAAGATAAAATACATATAAATACAATCAATTAAATAGATTTAAGATTAAATTAAATAAGATTAACCCGTGCTAAAATAATTTAAGACCCTATTAAAACAATGGTAAAAACAAACCAAGTTGCGAGCCCTTTCTGCGGGGGCTAATGACTCGCCCCCGATAGCCAGAGATGAAAAAAACTGGCTATGTCGTGGCACCGGAAACCACAGCCACTCGGTCTTGGACGGGTTGAGTCGTAGCCCGTTCCTCCCCATCCACACTCGCACGGCCTCCAGACACCGGGACATCATTCCAACGGCATTGTTGGGGTGGTTAGGGGTAGATATGTACAACTGGGTGTCATCCGCGTACAGATGGAACTCTACCCGAAAACCACGGATGATCTCACCCAGCGGCTTCATATAGATGTTGAACATGAGAGGCGAGAGGACCGACCCCTGAGGCACCCCACAAGTAAGGGGCCTCAATGTCGACCTCTGCCCCCCTGCCAACACAAATTGCGACCGGTTGGAAAAGCCTAAGTGTAGGAAGCCTAGTCTTCCTGCCACTTCAGGCAGGAACGTTCGCCCTCTGCGCTGAGGAGCCATAAGGCAAGGTATCTCGCTGCTCAGCCCCCCCCTCCTTCTCCAGGCAACCCAGGTGGAGGACGGTCAGCTTCTGCTCCTGCTCGGGAGACTGATCCGGCCAGGAGGAATGCACATCCCGTTTTTGCAATTGGGAAGGAAAAACAGCGTTTCAGGTGGCGAGAGATTCCCGGCTGCACCACGATCTCTGCAGCTTGGAACCGCCCATCACCTGAAATGCTCTTTTTCCTCCCTGATTGCAAAAATGGGGCGTGAATTCCTCCTGGGCAGATCCGCCTCCAGTTCTCCTGCGCCTTTGCTGCCTCGGTTGTAGGCTGATTCTGCCTACAGCGTTTTTTAGAATAGGGAAGAAAAAGACCACGCCCTACTCCTCTTTCTCTTAACCACTGGCCAGATCTGTTTCCCAGGACAGGAGCAGAAGCCGACCGCCCTCTGCCTGAGTTGTCTGGAGAATGGGGGACCGAGCAGCAGCTTGCCTCTCACACAGCATCTGCCATTCCAGGGGCGGGGCAGACTTACTTCTGGGTCTGTCGTGGAACCCCTTCGCCCCGGCTCGCTAAATTTCACCAACCGGTTCTTGCGAGCCGTCAGCAACCCACCACTGGGATACATCTAAGAAAATTGCCATAGACCCATTTCCTTCCTAGGAGCAGTAGAAAAACAGAACTTTCCCTTCTGCCTCTGAAGAAAAGAGATCTATTTAGAGATGATTTCATAAGAACTAACTAATGGCATCTAACTACAAAATGCCTTCCTGAGCTCTCTGAGGGAGAGTAGGAAACCCTTACCAAGAGAGGCCACATTCTTATAATTCTCCAGCATGACTTCCCAATGCAGAGCTTTTTGGTCAGGATCCAGCTGAGACCACTCCTCCTCAGAGAAATAAACAGCCACCTCATCAAAGGACAGAAGACCCTCCTGAAAGGAAAAAAAAAGTACAGAACAGACCAAGAAAGAACTGCAGGATCTTTCCTATTGTTTAGACATTTCCAAAGCAAAGCTATGCACTAAGGTAAGTGGCTATGCTTAGTAAGGATGCGTGGTTGAGATAAGGAAACAGAAAGAATAAGAAGCATTTGACTAAAGAAAGATTTTAGGCAGGTTTTATCAACTTGAATATATCTGTAGGACTTTCAGTGCCATTCAGATTAAATAAGCTCCGTTTCCTTCTGGATCAATTGATCTAACAAACATCCAGCCAGCCATCATCAAAATACTCTTCCTTCTGGATCTATTAATCCACCCACAATCAAAAGGCCCTCAGTGTCTTGAGAGAATGAAAACCCACCAATAAGTGATACTAATCCTTCAGAAGTGTGCCTGTAGGCGAAGGGATTCTTTGTAATGTTTTAGGAAATGACTTATGTTGTCCTAAGAAGGAGCAATCCTGTTCCTCCCCAACACCTTCATGGAAGTGCTGGGAGAGCTCAACCAGGGGTCTGTGTGGTTTGCCATCTACATCCAGAGACTGCGCCCCTCCTCAAAATGCAAGGAAGCTGCTGGCATTGTGAGTCATTGGCTGGCATGTAAATAAAAAAGTGGAGAACATTTTCTGAGGAAAACATTTCATAGCCTTTGCAAAGCTGGATTGTTTGGCCTGGTAATTTGCCAGTTTGAATATTTAAAGATTTTTGAGGATCCTTGCACAAATCCAACTCCTAGCAAGGAGAAGGGCGGGGTATAAATTCGAAATAAAATAAAAAATTACATAAAAGAAGGGCATCATGAAGAATTCTGTAAAATATTTGTCAGGCCTGCAGTTGTATTCCTTTTAGAATGTTTAATCAATACTGTGCTGTTTCATTAGTGGGCAATTGGGAGGGGGGAATAGTAAGGAGTAGAATGCGTTTGTTTTTCAAAATAAAAAATTCCTTTCTAGAAGCCCAAGTTCATCTTTTGTCTCCACACCTCTGCACTGGACCGGAATCAGCTGGGTGGAGATGCCAGCGTGGCTGAAGAAGATTGGACCATGTGATGGATTTATGGGGGTGGGGGATAAGATCATTTGAATTTTGAATGTTATTGAATTTTTATACCGCACCTTCTCCCCAGCAGGACTCAGGGCGGTGTACAGGTAACAGTAAAAGTCAGTTAGTATAAAATTAATAATAAAACCAAGTAAAATGCTATTAAAAATGTATTAAACAGTACGCCTAATTTTCAAATTTTGATAAAAACCTTATATAAAAGCAAGTTAAAAACTACGGCAGGCCGGCCGAACGAAATAAATGGGTCTTCATAGCCTGGCGGAGAAGGCGCAGGTCCGTGATAGTGCGAAGGTCAGAGGGAAGGTCATTCCAGAGGGCAGGAGCAGCCACAGAGAAGGCTCTGCCCCTGGGGGTCGCCAGCCAACATTGCCTGGCCGATGGCAGCCTGAGGAGGCCCTTTCTGTGGGAGCAGACTGGTCGGTGGGAGGTATTAGGTAGCAGGAGGCGGTCTTGCAAACAGCCAGGTCCCATGCCATGGGGCGCCCTGGGTCCGTTTGAAGAAGGGCGGGGTATAAATTTAATAAAATCTAAAATCTAAAGGTGGTTACTAACACCTTGAAGCACACCCGGAAGGCCACAGGCAGCCAGTGTAGCTCGCGCAGGAGAGGTGTTACATGGGAGCATCTTGAAGCTCCCAGAATCCCCTGCGCGGCCGCGTTCTGAACTAAGTGGAGTCTCTGGGTGCACCTCAAGGGAAGCCTCATGTAGAGAGTGTTGCAGTAGTCCAGGCAGGAGATGACAAGGGCTTGAGTGACCGTGTGTAAAGCGTCACGATCCAGAAAGGGGCGCAACTGGTGTATCAGGCGAACCTGATAAAAAGCCTCCCTGGCCACGGCTGTCAAATGATCTTCCAACGACAGCCAAGAGTCCAGGAGGGCCCTCTCTGTGGGAGCCAGTGATTCGCCACCAATAGCCAGAGATGGCACCACCTGGCTATATCGTGACGCCGGAAGCCACAGGCACTCGGCCTTGGATGGGTTGAGTCGCAGCCTGTTTCTCCCCATCCAGACTCGCACGGCCTCCAGACACCAGGACATCACTTCCACGGCATCGTTGGGGTGGTCCGGGGTAGAGATGTACAGCTGAGTGTCATCAGCGTACTGATGGAACTCTACCCCGAAACCACGAATGATCTCACCCAACGGCTTCATATAGATGTTGAACAGGAGAGGCGAGAGGACCGACCTTGTGGTACCCCATAAGCGAGGCACCTTGATGTCGACCTCTGCCCTCCTGCCAACAAAAATTGCGACCGGTCGGAGAGGTAGGAGGAGAACCACCGTAAAACGGTGCCCCCCAACCCCTCCAGCCGGCGCAGCATGATACCACGGTCAATGGTATCAAAAGCCGCTGAGAGATCTAGCAGGACCAGGATAGAGGAAGAAGCCCTATCCTGGACCCTCCAGAGATCATCCACAAATGCGACCAATGCCAGAAACGCGACGAGTCCCTTCGGGGAGAGGGAGCGGTCAACAAATTAAATTTATTATTATTATTATTATTATTATCTCTGTGCTGTGCCCGGACCGAAAGTTCACTTTTCACGATCTTTCAACTGGGTGGGAATCTCAGGAAGCTTACAGATTCGGGATTTCACAGTTTGTGCCAACATGCCTGTCTAATTAAATTGGAACTTTAAGGATAGCTCTGCCTTGGATTCTGATTTAATTCTGTATGATACGACCTCTGAAGAGCCCTCCCACCGCTGGCCTGCCAGAGCCCCTTTGCTAGCAGCCACTGGTGCAGCTACACTGCCTTACTCACTACCACCTTTGGGCTCCTGAGTGCCTTCCTGCAGATCTACTGCAGGCACTGGGCTACGAATAGAGTCTGGCCCTGTTCTGCCCTGGTGAGTGCTAGCTCTTCTGCTGGCTGTACGAGGCGGGTGGCCGGTGCAGCTCCACCTACAGCATGGATCTGGAACAACTCACTCCGCAGCAGGCAGGAGCAGCCCAGCAGGAGGGCCGAAAGCCCTGCTACCAGGAGGGCAAAAGCAGCACAGGCAGTCACTTGGCAACCAGCAGCCACAAGTTTCCAGGCAGCCGCAAGGCCAGCAAGCAGGGAAGGTGGAGGCCCAGGTATGCCGAAAATTCACCACCTCCTGTAGGTGGAATCAAAATAAGACGCCCCCCAAAATAAGCCTGAGTGCTTATTTCAGGGCCTAAGCGAATATAAGACCGGGTCTTATTTTGGAATAAACATGGTAATTAGCGAAAGAGTCTTCTTTTTAAAAAAAAATTCCTAAAAAGAAAAAAAAAGCAGAGGGCAAAATGCCAGAAGACACTACATGTAGTTCTCAACTAATAACAGTTTTTAGTGAATGTTCAAAATTACACAGCAGCAAAAAAAGTGACAAGCCCATTTTTCACACTTACGACTGTACTACCTATACTATCTACATCCCCTGATTTCAAGAGACAAAGGGAAAAATACAAATCTAGTCAATGAATATTCTTCTCATACCCGAGTTGAAGGTTCAATCCTAGTTTCTGCCCCCTCCACACACAGAGTCAACTTCCTTCTATTCCTCCCTGTGAGGAAGACAGAATTTCAAAAGGCATAATTAGTAAGATGGGAGGAGTTATGCTATAGAGGAGAAGACACAGAGAAGATGGGAATGCTAGGACTTATCAAAGGAGTGGAAGGACCTTATATTACCTCCTGAGGTGTCCCGATTTGGATCTCCCTGAGGGATCCCCCTGAAAGACGGTTCTTGGGGGAGATTTGATGGATGCCTCTTTCTCTCAGGATCTCTGATCTCCATTGCAAAAGACTGGAAACAGGAGAAAATAATTAATGGACGTCACAATTCATGAAGTGGTTTCTTTTCCAGTGAATTCCACAGAAAATCACAGTATCAATCAATTAGGCTGGGAAGTAAGAAAGGAATCGTTGTGCAAAATCTTTATTCTAGAATGGATAAGGGAACTATACAAAGATTAGTGAAGCATCTCCACATAGTGTGAATGCCAGGAATGCCTGGTAAGAAGACATCAAAATCCAAAGGAAAAGATGTTTCTGTATAGTATAATGCCTCAACAAGGGGAAGACATCTGGTTGAAGAGTTTAAAATTTGTAGTAAATTATAATTTAAAATAAATCTTTCATAAAATGATGCATCCTTCTACTTAACACTGATAAACTACCAAAGATATATAAAGGAACTTCAAATATGTGTTTGAAATGTAAATGTAAAAAAGGAACTTTTTACCAACTCTGCTGGACTTGTGACAAAGGAAAATTTATATTTCACCTGCAACTCAACCTTCAACTTCTTCTCCTCCTCCTGGCTCAGGAGGAAGCCTTCCACCAGGGCCACCGCCTGGGAGCTGGTCTCTGCTCCACACTCCCGCACCCAGCTCTCCATCTGCAGGGGCAGAAGGGCCAGGAACTGCTCCAGAACCACCAGGTCCAGCATCTGCGCTTTTGTGTGTTTTTCAGGTTTCAACCATCGACGACAAAAGTAGTTGAGTCGGCTGCAAAGTCCTCGGGGACCCTCATCCTCCTGATATTGGACGCTCCTGAAGTCCCAAGCCTGAACTTGTGAAACGATGACTCCTTCTTCCAGCATCTTCTGCTCAGCTCTTGCCCACATCTCCCCATGGGTTCCAGACTGGGCACCAGAAGGGTCTTTTCCAGTTCCCCCACTTGCTAAAGGAAGGCCAGCCATTCTCTCTATGCCCTGTAACACAATTCAGAATTAGTCAAGGAAAGTTGTGTATCTCCAAATGCTTTTTCATTTCTTGGAAGAAATATCCACCTGGTTCAGTTCCAATAGAGGAGAAAGGGGCTGGGAACAAAATGGAGGCTGGAGGCTGATTGGAAAGAAAGCAGAACCACCAACCACAGGTCATTCTGGGACAGCTGACAAAATGGGAGTTTAGAGTGGGTGGATTTTATACGTTCAGGGTTCCTATGGGGTCATGTAGGGGTCATGGCTGGCACTCTACAAGCAAAAGGGTAAATGCAAATCCTAGGTGTTTGTCTGAGCAAACTTTGTAAAAGCGAGCCAAGGTACTATGCCACCGGAGGGTTCTAGCATACCGGTTCAAACCAGCTGAAACCCAGCCCTGTGCTACATATATGGCCCAGACACCCCAAATAAACCAAAGAAGGAAGCACCTGAAAAAGTATGCCTGGTGGAAAATATTGTTATCATTTACAACTTAGGGAGGTAAGCAGTTCACTGATTGTTATAACTGTCAGGAAATTCCTCCTCAGTTCTAAGTTGCTTCTCTCCTTGATTAGTTTCCACCCATTGCGTGTTGTTCTGCTCTCAGGTGCTTTGGAAAAAGTTTCAATCCCTCTTCTTTGTGGCAACCCCTGAGATATTGGAACATTGCTATCATGTTTCCCCTAATCCTTCTTTTCATTAGACTAGACGTACCCAGTTCCTGCAACCGTTCTTCATGTTTTAGCCTCCAGTCCCCTAATCATCTTTGTTGCTCTTCTCTGCACTCTTTCTAGAGTCTCCACATCTTTTCTACATCGTGGCGACCAAAACTGTATGCAGTATTCCAAGTGTGGCCTTACAAAGGCATTCTAAAGTGGTATTAACACTGGGTAGTAACAAACTCAAGCTCAACCCGTCCAAGACCGAGTGGCTGTGGTTCAGCACCCGGTTCAGCCAGATAAGTCCAACATTGGCCATTGGGGGTGAACAACTAGCCCCCGTGGAGAGGGCGTGCAACTTGGGCGTCCTCCTGGATTCCCGGCTCTCCATGGAGGACCATGTGGCGGCCGTGGCCAGGAGGGCGTTTTATCAGGTATGCCTGATACGCCAGTTGCACCCCTTACTGGACCGGGGGTCCTTCGCACAGTCACTCAAGCGCTTGTGACATCTCGCCTGGATTACTGTAACGCTCTCTACATGGGGCTCCCCTTGAGGTGCACTCGAAGGCTACAGTTAGTACAGAATGCGGCCACGTGGGTGATGTGGAAAGCCCACATAACACCTCTCCTGCGCGAGCTGCACTGGCTGCCTGTGGCCTTTTGAGTGCGCTTCAAGGTGTTGATGACCATCTTCAAATCACTCCATGGCTTGGGGCCTAGCTATATACGAGACCGCCTCCTGCCCCATACATCCCTTCGTCCGATCCGCTCCCATAGAGAGGGTCTTCTCTGGGTGCCGTCGGCCGGGCAATCCCGGTTGGCAACACCCAGGGGAAGGGCCTTCTCTGTGGCGGGCCCGGCCCTCTGGAACAACCTACCCCCCGGCCATCGCACGATCACGGACCTGCGCCTGTTCCGCCAGGTTTTGAAGACCCATTTATTTCGTTCGGCCGGCCTGGCGTAGTTTTTAACTTGCTTTTAGATAGAGTTTTTATCAAAATTTGAACCAGACCTCCGCCTCATCCACCAATGTCTTAAGACATTTCTATTCCCACAGGCTGGCCTATCATAGCCCCCCCGTTCTGACTTTTTATGTATAAATTGTAATTAGGCAGGGTTTCAAATGGGTTTTTTAGCACGGGTTTAATAATTTAATATGTTTTTAACGATGTATATTGTTTTATTGTGGTTTTAATAATGCCTGTGCGCCGCGCTGGGTCCTAACAAGGAGAAGGGCGGGGTATAAATTCGATAAAATAAAATAAAATAAAAATAAATGTGATCTTTATTCTATCCCTCTGTTTATGCATCCTAGAACTGTGTTGGCTTTTTTGGCAGCTGCTGCACACTGCCGGCTCATATTTAAGTGGTTGTCCACTAGGATTCCAAGATCCCTCTCATTATGACCCAGTCCTTCTGAATGGATTACCAAATCTGCATTTCTAAAAGCTGGCCCCCTCAGTTTCCCCTTGGGACAGGGAGACTGAGGCTGGCTTCTGCCTCCCTTAAGAGCATACTTTTTTCCATTTCTTTCTTAGGGGAAATATTCTGCTTCTTTTCTAATGTTTCCCCAAATAGTTCATTCTCTGGGGGAGGGGGGAGCTTCCCACACATTCACAGCAATGTTCACCTAGCCTTGGGAATACCTAAAGTCCTCTTAGCTAAAGAAATAACATTGTCTCTAAAGAAGATGAACAGATGACCTCCATTTTCTGATTCTCTTACAAAAAAGGGAATATATTCAAACAGCCAGAAAGTTGTGGATTGGACCATTTATCTGTAGGAAGTTAATGGGAAACTCATTTTAGGAATTAATAAATACATATGGGCAAGAGCCATAGCCAGGAGAAAACCATACACGTAACCAAAATGGGTTGAGTGTAATCACAAAAGGAAACTTAGTATAAAGGATTAAGAATAACCAAAGCACAGGAAAACCCTGAGTCTGGTGATAACCACTAGACATAGAATCTAACCTAAGACAAGACAAACATCACAACCATTTACCTAAAGATGACACCTACTCACAGGAAACACCCTTCCTTGCCTTCTCTGACAGGATTAACCCCAAGGATCAGACACCAACAGAACAGAATCAACATCACAGCAATTATCCCAAATAAATAAATCTTTGTTAATTAAAAACGTACACAAAGGCCTCAAAGGAGGAAAACTGTATAAAGGTGGGAAACCAATTCATGTATGGTGTCCTGCAGACCGGGGAATGACAGAGCTGTGTCTCGTCCTTCCCGTCTTTCCTTTCCTTTAATAAAGCTCATAACTTCCAGGCAGCTGTCTTCATGAAATTCTCTTTTAGTCCTGGTGATTCCCGGCTGGGAACGAACCCTGAACTCTTTTACTTCCAACACATCAACACTCATCCCCACATATTAAGAAGTATTTTCTGAGCTGTTAAAGTGATGACTTCCATCAAGAAGATTTGAGTGTATTTGGCATTTTGGATCATTTCAATTTCTTTTTACTCACAAGGGGAGACTTGCTTTTTAAAAGTGTAGATCAAAGCATGAAATTTCAGTTCACATAGAATGAGATGCCAGTCAATTGACCCTGGTTTAAGATGCTGGTTTACTACTTTCCTATGACAAATTGGCATCCAAACCTAGTTAAGTGTCGTCCATCACACAGTGAGAATGTAGGAATCATCTTCTTCTGCCTCTCTGCCTTGCAAATATATTACTTACTTCCTGCTTGAGATTTGTCATGGAAGCTCTCCCCCTACACAGGAGCTTTCACCAGGAAATGGGGTGGGAAGGATTCTCTCCAGGTTCCCCCCTCCCACTCCCATTTCTCAGGATCCGGATTTATTCCCGAGGGAGCATGCGTGGCCTCTGCTCCCCCCCTCCCCAAAGGCGCGCACAGACACAGACTCACTCTTACCTTTTCCATCTCTGGTTCTGTCAGATTTCCTCTCCGCCTTTGCAACAGAGAGAGAATCTAGCATCCTAGAAAGGCAAAAACAGAATGACGTCACTTCCTTCCCAACTTGTAACGGGGCCCCAGAGCTGAAGTGCTCCCCCTGGTGGATTTTCTCTGCACGGAAGGTGCTCATGCAAAGAGCGGAGAAATACGAGAACAGGGGAGTAAGAGAACGAGCGCTTAAGCCCTCAACCACACTCATCCCCATAGAATGGATGGCTTCCCCCTAGAATATTCAGTGTATTTGGCATTTAACAAAGGATGAAAATTCAGTCCACATCAAATGAAATGCCACTCAGCTGACTCTTTTTTAGGACGCTCCATTTCTCTTTCTTCCTACACTCATCCACGCAAGTTCTCACAAGATGCCCTGAACACAAACAGGTCAACCAAATCGAGGGGCTCAGTTCACATGAAACACAAAGGCTTAAATGCACACAGCTTAACATGATGATCTCGTTCACTATCCTCCTATGACAAATTGAACTGCAGAGGCAGCAAACCTAGTTTAGTGTCATCCAGCCCATAATGGGAATGCAGTCATAATCTTTTGCATCTGTTCCTTGCTAAACTTTTCTGATTTCCTGCTCGAGATTTCCAAGCTCACCAACTCCCACTATCCAGGAGCTAAAAAGAAACAGGGCAGAAAAGACTATCCAGTCCACCCCCTTTCTTTTCTGGGGCCTGAATTTCTTCCAGGTCTGGAGCTCTGCTCCCCCCTCTGCCTGTTAGAATCACGGAAACGGGTGGTAGGGAAACAGGGGATCTGGGGGTCTCCCACTCTCAAGACTCAAATGATTGTATCAGGGTGTAGACACAAAAAATATCTTTTTTTAAAAGATATTTTTATTTTATTTTCGATTTTCAAAGTAAATTACAACATATATACTGTTACATAGCCAACATCATATTGTATATTTTGGACTTTTGGACTTTTGTATTTTGTATGTTTTTAATGATGCCTGTGCGCCGCCCTGGGTCCTTTTTTAGGAGAAGGGCGGGGTATAAATTTAATAAAATAAATAAATAAATAGGTATTATTAAATGTTTACATCATTTCATTTTACCATCATTTCATTTTACCATCAACTCCCAGAAAACTCCCAGAGGGCTCTTCTGCTCTCCATACACCATATTTGTGCCTTATCCATCATTTTCTTTCCCCTCTCTCCTCCTCCTCCCTACCTCCTTTCTTCCCTCTGACGCCCTTCCCTTCTCTACTTCCCCTTCCTCTCTCCTTCTCCTCTCTCCTCTTTCCACTCCTCCTTTCTCTCCTCCTCTTCCCCCTCTTTGCCCTCTCTCCTTTCTCTCTCTTCTTCCCTTACCTCTCTCCTCTACTCCATCTCATTTACTTGGTGTATTTCGGTCTCTGAGCCAGCTCTATGTTGTGTTGATGATATTTATAATTTCAGATTCAAGGTTTATTACTTAATTTTCATATCAATTATTACAATTCTTATATCTCAATCCCGAATCTTGCTAGTTGTTTTAATACCCTTTTAAGTAAAGCCTAATTGTATAATGACGTTCTATTTATAAAACCAAACAAAAAAGAACCAAAAACAGTATAGATAAATTTAATAAATTTAAATATAAGAAGACCTAATCGGGTATCCATAAATTCTGTGCCTTCCAGGAATAGTTATTATTCATGGGTAGTCTCATTTTATTAATTTTAAATCTAACAATGTATCCTGTGATTCAATATCAATATCTACAAGTCTTATCAAGTATTCTAGCCTCAATCTATTTTTCCTTTAATAATATCTTTAAATCCTATTTACTATTAATATCCCTTATTTAATCCCCTCATATCTCTATAGATTCCATATAATTATCTAAAATTTTATGTAACTGTTAATTGATTGATCATTTACCAAGAGTGATAGTATTCTATAACCATCTTAATTGCATAATTCCCCATCTATAGATAAGCAAATATATATCATTCACTAACACCTAATATTTCTATAACCATCTAAATAGCATAGTTCCCCATCGATAGATAAACGAATATATGTCATTAACAAAAACATTTACCAAGAGTATTCTATAACCATCTTAGTAGCATAATTCCCCATCTATAGATAAGCAGATATATATCATTCATTAACACATCATCTTTCTATAACCATCTAAATAGCCCAATTCCCCATCTGTAGATAAACTAATATATATCATTATCAAAAACATAATCTTATTATAAGCATCTATAGTTGTTACTAACAATCAATTAATTAATAATCCTTGATAGTAATTTAAACCCAGCCTAATTATTACTCATCAAGGGATAAAAGTTCCTCTTTTCAGCCGTTGTCTCTCCAAGGATGAATTAAATTTGCCTCTTTTAAAGTCCACATTCTCCATCGGCTTTTCCCAAGTTCTTTATAAACTTCCATTGGCACATTGTGATCCTGTATAGCTGTACAATCATAGTGCTGACCAATTCTTTTCCTCAAATTTGATTTATTTTCAAATATCAAGTCTATCTCTGATGTGATTTCCTCTGTCTTTTGTTCTCTTTTTCCTTCCTTTTGCCAGTCAGGTTGAGATTCAAATTTCTGATGGGGTCTTGATGTTATCTCCTCTCCTGGATCTTCTCCCTCGTCCTCAGTTAAATCCAGTCCACAAACAGCCTCGTTTCCTTTTTCTTCTTTAATTTCTCTAATCTCTTTAATTTCTTCACTTGGTGTAATGTCGAGTATTACATGAAATTTTTTCAATTCCCTCAAGATTTCAGCCAAAAGCTCCTGATTTTCTGCATTGTATATATCTATGTGCGTAGACATTTTGGCGAATCCGCAAACTAGGAAAAAGTAACTCCAATTACCTTGTTAACAGTTAGCTTATCTCTGTTAGTTTGTTTCTACACAATATTTCCAGTAAATCTATTCATATTTGTCCGCCCACTGTTTTTCCAAGAGCGATACGATGTAGGAAATAGTTTAAATAGTTTCAAAGTGTTTCAGTCCTTTTTGTTGGAAGGAGAACAGAGACAAAAAAAGATAAGATATGGTCCTTATTTAAGTTTAAAAATGCGCAATAGAGTGTCCAAATAATTATAGGATTGTGGAAGTGCTCCAAGTTTTAAAGTTTTGAGTGAAATAAATCAAAAAGACAGAAAAAAAAGAATTAGAAAAGTCAGTCATAATCCAATCCCTTTCAGCGCAAACGTAAGTGGCTATTTCTTTGTTATCAGTTCAGTCGGCCATTTCAAAACATTCTGTGAACCAGAGGAATCTCACACTTCAATTTAAGTTCGCAGCTTATCTTTAAATTCAAAGTTTTGGTTAAAAAAAAAAAAGGTTTCTTAGCAGAGTGTTTCAGAAACAAAAACAAAATACCTTCCCGATGTTTCCCAGCAGATCGTTTCCTTTCTTATTCCAGAGATTCTCCTTTGCCTTTGGTCCACCCTCCAGAAAAGGGGGGGATGCGATTCGTCTCCCTTCAGAGATTTTGCTTTGTGTCGGACAGGGATCTTGCGTGGTCCCTGCACCCAGCAAAGATTTATCTCCTAATCACCACCTCTCCGGGGCGGCTTAGATTCCCTATGGAATCACGGGGGAGGCGAATTCCAGCCGGGTCCCTGCAGTTTAGGGAGCCCGGTTGTGTCAGCTCGGGAGGCAAGTCTTATGATCTCACTACTTTCTGAACCTGCAACAGTGGTCCAATGCTCAAGTACACGTGTTCCCTTTTCTTTGCAGAGTCAACCCCCTTGGTGGATTTTCTGTGGGCCAGAGGTGCTGATGCAAAAAGTGGGGAATGGTGCATTTCCCATAGGAAACCAGGAAAGGGCACTATTCTTGCCAATGACCAGGAAGCCTTCACAATCCATCTGCTTTTGGCAGTGTTATGCTGCAGTAAAGAGTATTGTATTTAAAAGTACTAGTTTTACAAAATAACATTTCCTAATAAGAATCTCCCTTAAATTTTTGTTGCTCAGAAATAATCATTTCCCTGAGAGTTAGAAAAATAGATCGGTGGAACAACTTACCTCCAGAAGTTCCAACACTTAGTTAAAGAAGAGATTGGAAAACCATTTGTCTGAAAAGGAATAGAGTTTTCTGCTTGAGCAGAGGGTTGGACTAGAAGATCTGCAAGGTCCCTTCCAACTCTGTCATTCTGTAAAAGAATGACTCAGACCAAACAAGAAAGGAAAATGAAAGGTGATAGCACTATGTAGATCAGCTTGACTTTCTAAAGGGAAAATACAAATCTAATATGTTTCCTCCTCTTACTTGAATTGGAATTTTAACCACTATTTCAGCTCCACAATAAAGAAGAAACAACATCTTTCTTCTCTTCCATTTGAGGGAGACCAAATTTAAAAATCCATGAATAATTAAGTAGGAAACAGTGTGTCCTATAGATCTCTGTTGGGATCGGAGGACCTTGTATTACTTCCTGGGAAATCTTCCTTAGAAAATAGTTCCTGAGGAGGATGGCAGCCCCCTTCCCTCAGGAACTCCAACCTACACAGTGAAGGAGTTGAAATGACAGGCAGAAGAAAAGAAGAGAAATGGACATCATACATCATGACCTGCATTCTTGTTCTGTCAGAAACACTTGAAACCCCCCAATGCCCATCAGTGAAGCTGCAAAGTAACAAAGAAACAACAGTCACACATAACAGAACCAAAACCTAGGTTTAAGACACTTTGGACTTTTAGACGAGTTTGCATCTCATATGTGCCTAGAGAAAAGGTGAAGTTATAAAATCAGGGAAGGCAAATAATGAAAAGTAAAGATAAATATTGCACCACAAGGGAGGGGGGAATCACCACTGAGTTCTGTAGGGATTACATAAGCCCATGATGGCAAACCTTTGCCATACACGACATAGGTGGCATGCAGAGCCCTCTTTGTGGGCACATGCACGGTCCCCAGCTAATCTTCACGGGTGCCAGAACACGGGAAACAGGCCTGAAAATGTCCAAAAAACACGGACTGAAATACAGCTAATAAGAGGCTTTTTTTGGCTGTTTCAGGCTTTGGGCCCAAAACCGGCCTGAAACTGGTCTGAAGAAAGGCCTGAAAGTGGCCTGAAAAACAGCCAAAAACAGGGTGTGTGTCAACCAGCTGGTCTTTGGGTTTCTGGTGCTGTGGCGCATGTACATGCACACACATGCATGCACGTTCTGGTTTGGGCACTCAGTACTGACAAGGTTTCAGAAAGTGAAGAAGAGGCCCTCTCTTTCTCCTGTGTGTTCTTCCCTGTTGTAATTTACTGATGGTTTGACTCCTGCCTGTAGTATCTGTATGTATAGCATAGATCAGTGATGGGGAACCTATGGTACGGGTGGCACGTGGAACCATTTCTTAGGGGACGCGAGGCATTGCCCTATCAGCACTAGTGTGTATGTGTGCACTGGCCAGTTGATTTAGGCTTTCTTTTGAGTCAATTTTTCGCTCTTTGGGGGCTTCAGGAAAGCTCCTGAAGCCTCTGAGGTGGGGGGGAAAGGCTGTTTTCACCCTCCCTAGGCTCCTAGAAAGCCTCTGGAGCCTGGGGAGGGCAAAAAAAGAATGCCAAAAGCAGGGGGTCGCACACATAGCATTATGGGTGTGGCACTCCCACACACGACTCCCCTGCACTCCCCCCGCTTTTGGCACGCAAGTCTCTCTCCTGTGTTCTTCCCTGCTGTAATTTACTGATGGTTTGATTCCTGCCTGTAGTATCTGTATGTATAATATATGTTCTTTTGTAGATAAAACCACTATTTCTTACAATCCTGTTTGCTGTTATTGCTCTTGGGTTGTCTCACGTAGTAAAGCTTTGAGCACCCTGACAAAGTCTGAGCCTGGGTGGAAGAGACAAGATGGCCACACATTAGCAGCCCCTGAAATAAAGTCTTGGCTTGTGAGAGGCCTTATTCCTTCTGCCTTTCCTCTACAACCCAAAAATTCCATTCAGAGGGAAGAAAGAACCCGGACAGGTTCCAGCAATGACATTGGGCCCATCAATCCACAGATCATGAATAAACAGAAAACCATCAATAGAAATTCTACTCCAACCACACAAAAAAAAAGGGATTAAGATACAATTAGGGAAAGAATGTCGATGGAAAGAAAGAAAGGGTTAAAAAAGAATTGAATTAACTTCTCTGCTCATTTCAGTCTCTTGATTTTCCCAGAACTATTACTGACAATTGAGCTTCAAACCAACCTGAGCATCTTGAATCCTGAAATATACCCCATCCAAATCCTTTCAAAGATCTTGTGTTAATAGAATTTCAAAGAGTAGACGAGAACATAATGCATGACTAGAATAAAAACCACAGAACTGATATTTAACTGATTTTATTTAAATCAAATTTGGACTTCTTAGCCCTCAACACACTACAGAAGAGCATTCTCATCCAATGTATCTTTGTTTTGGGAATTCCCCAGTCTATGAATCATGTTATGAGAAATAAGACTATGGAGTGTGCTGAAGCCCTTTCCACACTCCAGGCATTTAAATGGCTTCACCCCTGTGTGGATCCTTTGATGCCTTGTAAGATGATTGCTTCTTCTGAAGCCCTTTCCACACTCCGTGCATTTAAATGGCTTCTCCCCTGTGTGGATCCTTTGATGCCTTGTAAGTTCACTGCTTCCTCTGAAGCCCTTTCCACACGCCAGACATTTAAATGGCTTCTCCCCTGTGTGGATCCTTTGATGCCTTGTAAGTTCACTGCTTATTCTGAAGCCCTTTCCACACTCCATGCATTTAAATTGCTTCTCCCCTGTGTGGATCCCATGATGGCCAATAAGGCCACTCTTTTGGCTAAAGCTCTTTCCACATTCCATGCATCTATATGGCTTCTCCCCTGTGTGGATCCTTTGATGGTTAATAAGGGTGCTCTTTTGGCTAAAGCACTTTCCACACTCCATGCAATTATATGGCCTCTCCCCTGTGTGGATCCTTTGATGCCATGTACGTTTAGTGCTTGTTCTGAAGCCCTTTCCACACTCCATGCATTTATATGGCTTCTCTCCTGTGTGGATCCTTTGATGCCTTGGAAGTTCACCGCTTGTTCTGAAGCCCTTTCCACACTCCATGCATTTATATGGCTTCTCCCCTGTATGGATACTTTGATGAATAATAAGGGTGCCCTTTCGACTGAAGCCCTTTCCACACTCCATGCATTTAAATGGCTTCTCCCCTGTGTGGATCGTATGATGGTTAATAAGGGCACTCTTTTGGCTAAAGCTCTTTCCACACTCCATGCATCTATATGGCTTCTCCCCTGTGTGGATCCTATGATGGTTAATAAGGGCACTCTTTTGGCTAAAGCTCTTTCCACACTCCATGCATCTATATGGCTTCTCCCCTGTGTGGATACTTTGATGGTTCATAAGGGTGCTCTTTTGGCTAAAGCCCTTTCCACACTCCATGCATTTATGTGGCTTCTCCACTGTGCACATCCTTTTATTAATGGACTTGTTTCCATGTTCATTGCATTTATTTGTCTTCTCTCCCATGTGAAAGCTTTTCTGTGACTCAGGAGACCCATTTTCTTGAGAAAATGTGAACGTCCAACTGTATTTTTTTCCTTCGTCCTTGTCTATATTGGCTCCTCCTTTGGCTTGTGATGGATGGGATCCATTCACATCTAATGTCTCTTTGAAGAGTCTTACACCTTTCTCCATTTTTTTCTTCTTTAGTTTTTCTTGTTGCTCAATAAAGTCCTGCATCTGAGTAACAATTAAAGAAGATGAGCTTTCCTTATTCCAGTTATTTGATAGATGTCTCTCCTGCCTTTGGAATTCTGTTTGAACTGCAGGTTTCTCCATTACATCTCCTTGTCTGAACACTTTGATTGGTTCTCCAGAGTCTTTATTGTCATTCTCATTATCACCTTCAAAGGGAAAGAGAAATGAAAGTGAGAGAAATGTTAGGGAAAAAGATAATCGTGAGGTCATATTGATTGCCTTCAGGTATTGTGCCAAATTCTCATATATACTGCATATTTGTATTCTAATAATGGTATGGTATAGAAATGATAATATCATTATTGATGAGGTATAAAACCCTGAAAAAAGTTAAGTCATAATACTTGAATGATATGGAAGCATCTGGGCCAAAATAGTTGAAATTGTGTGATGGAGTTTGACATTACCTCAAACTAAGGAATTACTTTGTCACTAAATACAAAAACAAATTGGATAGGATATATCAGTGGTGGGTTTCAATTTTTTTTAGCACCTATTCTGTGAGTGTAGCCTGTATTGTGGGAGTGGCTCGGTGGTCATGTGCATGGGGTTGGGAGTGTCTTGGCAGTCATGTGACCAGGTGGGTGTGGCCAACTTGATGTCACTCACCAGGAGATGTCATAGATCGGGTAAAATGTGGTGAAGCTCACTTAACAACGCTCTTGTTAGTAACCAAAATTTTGAACTCAATTGTCGTCATAAATCTAGGACTATCTTTACCTTCCACTCCATGGCAGCCTTGTCCTACTAAACTCCTTCTCTTTCAGGCAATTTTCCTCTCTGTTAGAGGGACCAAAATAATCCATACAATATAATATGCCACAAGAGACGCCTAGAGAGCAGATGGAGATCCTCTCGCTCCGAAGCCGACCGAACACTAGTGAGAACCCATATTAGGGCTTACTTAGTGGCGATAAAGGTGGCCAAACGTGAGTATTGTGCCACCCTAATTGCATCCGCAGATAACCGCCCTGCCGCCCTGTTTGGGGTGACCCGCTCCCTCCTTCACCAGAGGCCGCGGGAAGCCCCTCTACAAGGGCGAGCAGAGGAATTTGGGATTTATCTGCAGGAGAAAATCACTCGGATTTGGAATGAGCTACCCTCCATCGACAGTGGTCCTGTGGGACTGTCCGAGACTAGTCTTGAGGTTCCTTCTTGGGAGGAATTTGACTTTGTTACCACCGAGGATATGGACAGGCTGTCAAGGAAACTTAGGGCGACCACATGTTTATTGGACCCGTGTCCCTCCTGGCTTGTACTGGCATCCTGGGAGACGACATGAGGCTGGCTCCAGGGCATTGTCAACGCCTCTTTGAGTGAGGGGTCCGTCTTGAAAGAGGCGGTGGTGAGGCCCCTCCTCAAGAAGCCGTCCCTGGACCCAGCTTTATTAGAGAACTATCGTCCGGTCTCCAACCTTCACTTTCTGGTGAAGGTTGTTGAGAGTGTGGTAGCCCAACAGTTTCCGCGACACCTGGAGGAAGTTGATTATCTAGACCCGCGCCAGTCCGGCTTCCGACCCGGTCACAGTACCGAGACGGCATTGGTCGCGTTGGTTGATGATCTCTGGAGGGCGCGGGATAGAGGTTATTCCTCTATCCTAGTCCTGTTAGACCTCTCAGCGGCTTTTGATACCATCGACCATGGTATCCTATTGCACCGACTGGGGGGGTTGGGATTGGGAGGCACCGTTTTGCGGTGGTTCTCGTCCTACCTCTCTGGTCGGTCGCAATATGTGTTGACGGGAGGGCAGAGGTCGACCTCGAGGCCCCTCCTATGTGGGGTTCCTCAGGGGTCGGTCCTCTCGCCCCTCCTTTTCAACACATATATGAAGCCGCTGGATGAGATCATCCGTGGTTTTGGGGTGGAGTACCATCTGTACGCTGATGACACTCAGTTGTACATATCCACCCCAGACCACCCCAACGATGCCGTCAAAGTGCTGTCCCGGTTTTTGAAGGCCGTACGGATCTGGATGGGTGGTAACAAACTCAAGCTCAACCCTGCCAAGACTGAGTGGCTGTGGTTTCCGGCACCCCGGTTCAGCCAGATTACTCCAACTCTGGCCATTGGGGGCGAAACATTGGCCCCCGTGGAGAGGGCGCGCAATTTGGGTGTCCTCCTGGATTCCCGGCTGTCCTTGGAGGACCATGTGGCAGCCGTGGCTAGGGGGGCGTTTCATCAGGTATGCCTGATGCGCCAATTGCGCCCCTTACTGGACCGGGCTCCCCTTCGCACAGTCACTCAAGCTCTCGTGACGTCCCGTCTCGACTACTGTAATGCTCTCTACATGGGGCTTCCCTTGAGGTGCACTCGAAAGCTACAGCTAGTCCAAAACGCAGCCGCGCGGGTAATTACGGGAGCTACCAGAAGCTCCCATATAACACCAATCCTGCGCGAGCTGCATTGGCTTCCTGTGGTCTTTCGGGTGCGCTTCAAGGTTTTGACGATGTTTTGGTGATGTGCCAGTGCCTGGAAGCCGTGCGGATCTGGATGGGAAGTAACGGACTCGGGCTCAACCCGACCAAGACCGAGTGGCTGTGGTTTCCGGCTGCCCGATTCAACCAGTTGATGCCATCTCTGGCCATAGGGGGTGAACATCTTGCCCCTGTGGATGGGGCGCGCAACTTGGGTGTCCTCCTGGATACCCGGCTGTCCATGGAAGATCAAGTGACAGCCGTGGCCAGGAGGGCGTTTTACCGGGTTCGCCTGGTACGCCAGTTGCGCCCCCTATTGGATCGGGACGCCCTTTGCACAGTCACTCATGCTCTCGTGACATCCCGACTGGACTATTGTAACTCTCTCTACATGGGGCTCCCCTTGAGGTGCACCCGGAGGCTTCAGTTGGTCCAGAACGCAGCCGCGCGAGCAATAATGGGAACCTCTAGGTTTACCCACGTTACACCGCTCTTGCGCGAGCTGCACTGGCTACCTGTCGTCTTTCGGGTGCGCTTCAAGGTGTTAGTCATCATCTTCAAAGCGCTCCATGGCTCGGGACCTAGCTATCTGCGGGATCGGATCCTGCCCCATACATCCTCACGGCCGATTCGCTCCCACAGAGAGGGACTTCTCCGGGTGCTGTCCACTAGACTTTGTCAGCGGGCGACGCCCAGGGGAAGGGTCTTCTCTGTGGCGGGCCCAGCCCTCTGGAACGACCTTTCCCCCGATATTAGGACAACTACGGACCTCCGCTCCTTCCGTTTAAAATTAAAGACACATCTTTTTCGCCTGGCCGGCCTTGGGTAGTCTCTTCTAAGGTTAGGGGTTTTAGGGGTAGTTTTAGTTTAGTTTATGGGTTTTTAGCGCAGGACTAATTTAATTCATTTTTTTTATTCTGTCTGTGGTTTTATCTGTATTTTAAATTGCCTGTGCCCCGCCTCGAGTCCCTTTGGGGAGAGAGAGCGGGATATAAAATTAAAATTATTATTATTATTATTGACGACCATCTTTAAAGCGCTCCATGGCTCGGGGCCTAGTTATATGCGAGACTGTCTCGTGCCCCATACATCCCTTAGACCGATACGCTCCCACAGAGAGGGCCTTCTCAGGGTGCCGTCGGCCGGACATTGCCGACTGGCGACACCCAGGGGAAGAGCCTTCTCTGTGGCGGGCCCTGCCCTTTGGAACGACCTACCCCCTGAACTCCGGACCATCACCGACCTCCGCCTCTTCCGCCAATGTCTAAAGACATACTTTTTTCATCAAGCCGGCCTAGCCTAACCTCCCATGGGGACTTTTAGAAAAGTTTTAAATTGGGTTTTAATTAATAATTGTTTTTAGCACAGGTCTGGGATCTAATATATATTTTAAATTATTTATCTATGTTCTATTTTTGTATGTTTTTTAAATCACTTGTGCGCCGCCCTGGGTCCTCTGCGGAGAAGGACGGGATATAAATGTAATAAAAAGGAAAAAAAAAGATAAGGTTTCCTGCTGAAGCAGGGGTTGGACTAGATGACCTCTGAGTAGCTTTCTAGCTCTAAATTGCTGTGCTGTTTTTCTTTCTTTCTGATAACAAAGAAACCTGCCTGCAGCTCATTCCACATTCTTGCCAGATAGATAATGAGATAATGACCCCAGAGAAAGTTTGGCTCCATTCATAAGCAGGAGATCCTTCAAACCCTTTTAGAAAAACAAAGCAAAAATATTGCAAAACCCCCAAAACTTCAAAAACATAAAACCATATCAAATATAACCATATCACCATTTTGTTGTTCCCTGCACCTTTTCCATTTAAATGTATAAGCATTAAGACTTGTGAACTTCAACTTCCAGAATTCCACAGCCAGGCATGTTCAGTTCCTATTTAAAGCAACAGCATTTGTTTTCCTCCTTTGCAAAAGAGTTTCCTTCTTTCTCTTTCTATCTTTACCTCTCTTTTTCCTTCCTTCCTTCCTTCCTTCCTTCCTTCCTTCCTTCCTTCCTTCCTTCCTTCCTTCCTTCCTTCCTTCCTTCCTTCCTCTCTTTATAAAACTTAATAAGTCCAAAAGGCACTGGGATTGTTAAGCTGTCCCTCCCTCCCCCATCTCTTCTTCTGCTTCTATCTTTTCTCTGTCTCTGTCTCTCTCCCTCTCCCTCCCCCTCCCATTGAGTGGAAAGGGAAAGAAGCAACACACAGAATGTGTGTGTGTTTGGGGGGAGGATCTATCTGATGGCTAATAGCCTACCAACAACTGGAATCATTCAGCAATAGGTAACTCCCTCACAGCTTGCTTCCAGCAGCAACTACAATTTCAATTAAAATAAATTTAAAGTAACTTGCTATGACTCAGAAGACTTGAGAGCTGCTGCCTTGGTCCAATCTCTGTGTGTGTGAGTGTGTGTGTGTGTGTGTGTGTGTGTGTGTGTGTGTGTGTACACAAGCTTAGTAGAGGACAGAGCCACTCACTTTCCCGGCACAGGAAGGGGTTTGAAACCCTGAGCGACAGCATCACAACTGCCCCTTCCTCTTTCCCCCTCTTGTTGCGGTCACCCTCTCTTCTTCTTCCCCCTCCCTCCCCCAGGGCTTCAGACTTTCCCCTCCTCGCCTCTTTCCTGAGCTTTAATGGAGGGGAAGCAAAAGTGTCCGAACAGCAGCTTTCGGCTTCTCCTGACAGATTGCCTTTTTTCCTCCCCTTGTCTCATTTTTTTTAACTTTAGAGGCAGAGTTTACAGGCAAAGCCCACATAGGGCGACCTGCCCCCTCCCCTCCGCTTTGCTTTCAGACCTCCTTTTTACTCCGGCCATTGACTTGCTGTGTTATTCCTCCCCCCCATCCCCCACAAGAGGAGGAGGATCTTCGGAGCTTTAGTGCAGGAGTGAAGTGGCCCTGTAGCTCCCTTATTTATTTATTTATTTAATTTATTTATTTAATTTATATACCGCCCTCTCTCCCGATTTGGGACTCAGGGCGGTGCACAGGGATAATAAAAAGATAAAATACATATAAATGCAATCAATTAAATAGATTTAAGATTAAATTAAATAAGATTAACCTGTAGTAAAATAATTTAAGACCCTATTAAAAGAATGGTTAAAACAAACCAAGTTGCGAGCCCTTTCTGCGGGGGCTAATGACTCGCCCCCAATAGCCAGAGATGAAACCAACTGTCTATGTCGTTTCGCCGGAAACCACAGCCACTCGGTCTTGGAGACCCGCACGGCCTCCAGACACCGGGACATCATTTCAACGGCATCGTTGGGGTGGTTAGGGGTAGATATGTACAACTGGGTGTCATCCGCGTACAGATGGAACTCTACCCCAAAACCACGGATGATCTCACCCAGCGGCTTCATTTTTATTTTATTTTATTAAATTTATACCCCGCCCTTCTCCTTGTTAGGACCCAGGGCGGCGCACAGGCATTATATAAAACCATAAATACAATATACATCAATTAAAAATATATTAAATTAATTCACCCGTGCTAAAACCCGTTATTAAAACCGTAACCAAATTATAATTTATATTTAAAAGTCAGACGCGGGGGGCTATCCTAGGCCGGCTTGTTGGAATAAGTACGTCCTAAGACGTTGGCGGAAGAGGCGGAGGTCCGAGGTAGTGCGAAGGTCGGGGGGTAGGTCGTTCCAGAGGGCCGGGCCCGCCACAGAGAAGGCTCTTCCCCTGGGTGTCGCCAGCCGGCATTGCCCGGCTGACGGCACCCGGAGTAGGCCCGCTCTGTGGGAGCGGACCGGACGAAGGGATGTATGGGGCAGGAGGCGGTCTCGTATATAGCTAGGCCCCGAGCCATGGAGCGATTTAAAGATGGTGATCAACACCTTGAAGCGCACTTGAAAGGCCACAGGCAGCCAGTGCAGCTCGCGCAGGAGATGTGTTACGTGGGCTTGCCTTGAGGCACCCATAACCACCCGCGCGGCCACATTCTGCACTAACTGCAGCTTTCGAGTGCACCTCAAGGGGAGCCCCATGTAGAGAGCGTTACAGTAATCCAGCCGAGATGTCACGAGAGCTTGAGTGACTGTGCGAAGGGCCCCCCAGTCTAGTAAGGGGCGCAACTGGCGTATCAGGCGAACCTGATAGAACGCCCCCCTGGCCACGGCCGCCACATGGTCCTCCATGGACAGTCGGGAATCCAGAAGGACGCCCAAGTTGCGCGCCCTCTCCACGAGGGCAAGATGTTCGCCCCCAATGGCCAGTGTTGGATTTATCTGGCTAAACCAGGGTGCCGGAAACCACAGCCACTCGGTCTTGGACGGGTTGAGTTTGAGTTTGTTACTACCCATCCAGACCCGTACGGCCTCCAGACACCGGGACAGCTCCTCGACGGCATCGTTGGGGTGGTTTGGGGTGGATATGTACAGCTGAGTATCATCAGCGTACAGATGGTATACTCCACCCCAAAACCACGGATGATCTCGCCCAGTGGCTTCATGTAGGTGTTGAACAGAAGTGGCGAGAGGACCGACCCCTGAGGAACCCCACATGTGAGGGGCCTCGGGGCCGACCTCTGCCCTCCTGCCAACACCCATTGCGACCGACCAGAGAGGTAGGATGAGAACCACCGTAAAACGGTGCCTCTCAGCCCCAACCCCCCCAATCGGTGCAATAAGATACCATGGTCGATGGTATCGAAAGCCGCTGAGAGGTCTAACAGGACCAGGTTAGAGGAGCAACCTCTATCCCAAGCCCTCCAGAGATCATCCACCAACGCGACCAATGCCGTCTCGGTATTGTGACCGGGCCGGAAGCCGGACTGGCGCGGGTCTAGATAATCAACTTCCTCCAGATGTCGAGGGAACTGTTGAGCCACCACACTCTCAACAACCTTCACTAAAAAGTGAAGGTTGGAGACGGGACGATAGTTCTCTAATAAAGCCGGGTCCAGGGATGGCTTCTTGAGGAGGGGCCTCACCACCGCCTCTTTCAAGACGGTAGGCAAGAACCCCTCACTCAGAGATGAATTCACAGTACCCTGGAGCCAGCCTCGTGTCACCTCCCAGGATGCCAGTACAAGCCAGGAGGGGCACGGGTCCAATAAACATGTGGTGGCTCTAAGGTTCCTCCGCAACCTGTCCATATCCTCGGTAGTAACAAAGTCGAACTCCTCCCAAGGTGTTATCTCAAGACCAGCACCGGGCACCTCGACCGGACCACTAGTGGAGAGCAGCTCGTTCCGAATCTGAGTGATTTTATCCTGCAGGAAAACTCCAAATTCCTCTGCTCGACCCTGCAAAGGGGCTTCCTGCGGCCTCAGATGAAGGAGGGAGCGGGTCACCCCAAACAGGGCGGCAGGGCGGTTTTCCGCGGACGCGATAAGGGTGGCACAATACTCACGCTTGGCCACTCTTAGCGCCACTAAGTCCTAATATGGTCTCTCACTAGTGTTCGGTCAGCTTCGGATCGAGAAGATCTCCACCTACTCTCTAGGCGTCTCTTGCGGCGTTTCATCTCCCGAAGCTCCTCGGTAAACCAAGGAGCCTGGGTGACTCGACGCCGCATGAGAGGCCGCAAGGCCGCGACTCGGTCCAAGGCCCCCGTGGCCGCATTATACCATGCGGCCACTAGGTCCTCAGTCGAGCCGCGGGGCAGGGATACAGGTACTGGCCCAAGCTCCCTCTGGAACCTTTCCGGGTCCATCAGGCGCCTGGGGCGGAACCAACTCGGTGTTTCCGGTTCCGCCTCCCCGCGGTGGGGTGTGACGGTTGGAAAGTCTATCCGAAGGAGAGAGTGATCTGTCCATGACAAGGGTAAGATGACTAAATCCCCTGTTCCGAGATCACTAATCCAGTGTCCAGAGACAAAAATCAGATCCAGCGTGTGTCCTCCCTCGTGAGTGGGGCCCTGAACTACTTGGGTCAGGTCCATGGCCGTCATGGAAGCCATGAACTCCCGAGCCGCCTCGGATGTTTCGCCCGCCGATGGCAGGTTAAAGTCCCCCATGACTATAAGTCTGGGGGTCTCCACCGCCATCGCGGCTTCATATAGATGTTGAACAGGAGTGGCGAGAGGACCGACCCCTGAGGCACCCCACAAGCAAGATGTCGACCTCTGCACCCCTGCCAACACAAATTGTGACCGGTCGGAGAAGCCTAGTGTAGGAAACCTAGTCTTCCTGCCGCTTCAGGCTGGAACGTTCGCCCTCTGCGCTGAGGAACCACAAGGCAAGGTATCTTGCTGCTCAGCCCCACCTCCTTCTCCACGCAACCCAGGTGGAGGACGGTCAGCTTCTGCTCCTCCTTGGGAGACTGATCCGGCCAGGAGGAATGCACATCCAGTTTTTGCAATTGGGAAGGAAAAACAGCTTTTCAGGTGGCGAGAGATTCCCGGCTGCACCACGATCTCTGCAGCTTGGAACCGCCCATCACCTGAAATGCTCTTTTTCCTCCCTGATTGCAAAAATGGGGCGTGAATTCCTCCTGGGCAGATCTGCCTCCAGTTCTCCTGCGCCTTTGCTGCCTCGGTTGTAGGCTGATTCTGCCTACAGCGTTTTTTAGAATAGGGAAGAAAAAGACCACGCCCTACTCCTCCTTCTCTTAACCACTGGCCAGATCTGTTTCCCAGGACAGGAGCAGAAGCCGACCGCCCTCTGCCTGAGTTGTCTGGAGAATGGGGGACCGAGCAGCAGCTTGCCTCTCACACAGCATCTGCCATTCCAGGGGCGGGGCAGACTTACTTCTGGGTCTGTCGTGGAACCCCTTCGCCCCGGCTCACTAAATTTCACCAACCGGTTCTTGCGAGCCGTCAGCAACCCACCACTGGGATACATCTAAGCAAATTGCCATAGACCCATTTCCTTCCTAGGAGCAGTAGAAAAACAGAACTTTCCCTTCTGCCTCTGAAGAAAAGAGATCTATTTAGAGATGATTTCATAAGAACTAACTAATGGCATCTAACTACAAAATGCCTTCCTGAGCTCTCTGAGGGAGAGTAGGAAACCCTTACCAAGAGAGGCCACATTCTTATAATTCTCCAGCATGACTTCCCAATGCAGAGCTTTTTGGTCAGGATCCAGCTGAGACCACTCCTCCTCGGAGAAATAAACAGCCACCTCCTCAAACGGCAGAAGACCCTCCTGAAAGGAGAAAAAAAGTACAGAACAGACCAAGAAAGAACTGCAGGATCTTTCCTATTGTTTAGACATTTCCAAAGCAAAGCTATGCACTAAGGTAAGTGGCTATGCTTAGTAAGGATGCGTGGTTGAGATGAGGAAACAGAAAGAATAAGAAGCATTTGACTAAAGAAGATTTTAGGCAGGTTTTATCAACTTGAATATATCTGTAGGACTTTCAAGGCCATTCAGATTAAATAAGCTCCGTTTCCTTCTGGATCAATTGATCTAACAAACATCCAGCCAGCCATCATCAAAATACTCTTCCTTCTGGATCTATTAATCCACCCACAATCAAAAGGCCCTCAGTGTCTTGAGAGAATCAAAACCCACCAATAAGTGATACTAACCCTTCAGAAGTGTGCCTGTAGGCGAAGGGATTCTTTGTAATGTTTTAGGAAATGATTACTATCACTTTGAAGCGCACCCGGAAGGCCACAGGCAGCCAGCGTAGCTCGCACAGGAGAGGTGTTACATGGGAGCATCTAGAAGTTTCCAGAATCCCCTGCGCGGCCACGTTCTGAACTAACTGGAGCCTCTGGGTGCACCTCAAGGGAAGCCTCATGTAGAGAGCGTTGCAGTAGTCCAGGTGGGAGATGACAAGGGCTTGAGTGACCGTGCGTAAAGCGTCACGATCCAGAAAGGGGTGCAACTGGGGTATCAGGCGAACCTGATAAAAAGTCCCCCTGGCGGGCTTCCTGTTCCTGTTCCCGGCAGCGACGGACAAACCTTGGGGTTCGTCCGCCGTTTTGTTCTTTTTTCTGCCCCTAACGGGGCGGGGTACCCCTTTTTTGGGGGGTCCCTCCATAAAACTGGCTTGCCTGGGCTGGTTTATCCTGGCGGCGGCTGGGAAACGGCCCTTGTCTTCGGTTTAGGTGAAGGAAGACATGCTGCGGGGGGTTTTCCCTTCGCCAATGGGGGACGGCAACGTACAATGAATTTGAAGAGAGCTGAGTGTTTGGGTCAGAAGGCTTTCCGAGGCTTTGGCGTCGAGGTGGATAGTGACTTTAAAGTTATTTTTGCTGGCAGCCTGGACTGAAAGAATGTGGAGGGGGGTGTTTGTTTGTTTAACCCCCCCTCGGAATTAAAGCGGCATTTGGAAATGGCTCCTCATTGTGCGGGAGCGGACGTTTCTTATCTGGACTGCTTTAACAAGCGAAAGTGATTTGCGGTTTGTTTTTTCACAATGTATCTAAGTCCGACTGGCTTGAAACAATTTTTCCTTTGCTACTTTCTCCTGCTGGCTTTCAGTTTGGGCGGTGGAAGATGGCTTCCCTTTGTTCTTGAATGACTATTTCACTTATGGAAAATTACCAACATCCCTTTGTGACTGGGACTTCCTCTCTCTATTAATGAAGAAATTTCTGGACTAATTGATCCCATCTCTGGAGTGCCTTCTCTGCTACAACTATTGATTGTGAAAGCTGTTTTTTCTCTGGATATTGAACTTTTTAACCCTGATTTGGACTTTTCTCCTCCTGATTTGCTTCAACGGCCCCACCCAAAAAACGCCATCTTAGTGGCACTGACTTTAACAGCTTACCATGACACAAAAATCAGAATTGGCAGGTTTGGAACAAAGGATGTCTTCTTTGGAGACAGTGTTACAAGCTTTGGTGCAAGAAATTAAAGCTTTGAGAGAAGATAATTGCAGCTTCAAGAAGGATCTTTTGGAAACACGGAAGCAAGTGCTGGAAAACACACAGAAGACTGAGGAGTTGGAAGGGGGGCTGGCTGGGGCAAAGGGAGAGCTTAAAAATGTTAATAGTGAGGTTGGAGAACTAACTGGGCATATGTCTAGGATTTTGAAAGGATTTTGAAAGGATGTCATATTTTTTAAGATTTCAGAACATTTCTGAACAGGCTGGTGAATGTCTTCCTGAACTCATGAGTACAATTTTAGCAGACTATTTACAGAAACCTAAAGATGAGATCAGGGGGGACATTGACCTAGTCTACAGAATAAATTCAGCATATGCCAGGATAAATGAAGTACCCAGAGAGATACACATTAAATTTGTTAGAAGGTCAACCAGAGAGGGAATTTTGAAGGCGCAGAGAGGGGGCCCATTAATTTACCAACAAAAGGAAGTCGTCATCTTGAAGCAGATCCCAAAAAAGATTAGAGAGATGAGAAGGAGGTATTTCTTCTTATCCAAAAAATTGTTTGACCATGGGATTTGGTTTAAGTGGGCGATGCCGGAAGGGATGCTGGTGTTCTGGGAAGGAGGGTGAGTTAGGATTAAAACAGTTGTTGAGGCGGAAGCCTTTTTAAAGAAACATTCCTCAGTCCTGGGGGAAGATTCAGGGGGGACGGGGGAGGCCACGGCCCCGCCCGCTGGGGGCCAGGAAGGAGAAAAAGAAGATACAATTGCCAAGAGACTTAGATCAAAAAAATGACTTTGCTTGTTTTTTTATTAATATACTTTAACCTTGTTATCTGGATGTTTGTATATGACTGCCAGCATAGAATTGAGAATTTAGGATGTATGCACTTATTTTCATCTCGTAGTACTTCTGAAAAATGTCTTTCTTAATGTTTTATTGTGAAGCCCTGGAAGGGCCAATGATCCCGACACCAAAGTTCTCAAAATGTTTCTGTATCCCTTACCTTTCCCTTTTGGAAAAATTGTAAAAACCCAATAAAACTTTTTCAATATAAAAAAGTCCCCCTGGCCACGGCTGTCAAATGATCTTCCAACGACAGCCAAGAGTCCAGGAGGACGCCCAAGTTGCGGGCCCTCTCTGTGGGAGCCAGTGATGGCAGCACCAGGCTATATCGTGACGCCGGAAGCCACAGCCACTCGGTCTTGGATGGGTTGAGTCGCAGCCTGTTTCTCCCCATCCAGACTCGCACGGCCTCCAGACACCGGGACATCACTTCCACGGCATCGTTGGGGTGGTCCGGGGTAGAGATGTACAGCTGAGTGTCATCAGCGTACTGATGGAACTCTACCCCGAAACCACGAATGATCTCACCCAACAGGAGAGGCGAGAGGACCGACCCTTGTGGTACCCAATAAGCGAGGCACCTTGATGTCGACCTCTGCCCTCCTGCCAACAAAAATTGCGACCGGTCGGAGAGATAGGAGGAGAACCACCGTAAAACGGTGCTCCCCACCCCCAATGCCTCCAGCCTGCGCAGCATGATACCATGGTCAATGGTATCAAAAGCCGCTGAGAGATCTAGCAGGACCAGGATAGAGGAAGAAGCCCTATCCCGGGCCCTCCAGAGATCATCCAACAACGCGACCAATGCCGTCTCTCTGCTGTGCTTGGACCGAAAATTCACTTTTCATGATCTTTCAACTGGGTGGGAATCTCAGGAAGCTTACAGATTCGGGATTTCACAGTTTGTGCCAACATGCTTATCTAATTAAATTGGAACTTTAAGGATAGCTCTGCCTTGGATTCTGATTTAATTCTGTGATGATATTTGGAATGCTGACACTATTTTTTCTTAAAAAACATGAATACAATGATTCCTAGAAAATACAACCTACCCCAATAATAATACCTAGCATGAGACTCTATACCTAATTCTACACATCATCACAGCGGATAGAATAGCATATGCACAGAAATGGAAGAACAACACAAAACCAAATTAGAATGAGATAATACAGAAGATCTTAGAATGCGCAGAGATTCATTTTTCTGCAGGGCCATTGAAATTTACCCCCTCTTTTTCACTTTTCTGCCTTAAAATTCTGGGCTCGGACAGCGGGGAGGCTTTGTCCTTTGTGCGAGAGAGTCTTGCCAGCGTCCCAAGATGGCCATCCCTTCTCCCCACACAGTTCCCAGGGAGAGAGAGAGGGAGAGAGAGAGGGAGGAGGGGGGAAACAAACAGAAAGGACGCCTGGACTCGCAGCACTTTGTTTGGATATGCATTGTACACTGTTAGAGGCCTAATGGAGTGGTGGGTGAGCTCCTCATCATTAGCTACTGGATGGAGGGCTACCCTGGGCTGAAGCAGAGAAGAATGGGGAAAGAAGCCTCTTCCTGCTGCCGGTGCCCCCTGCAGTCGTCCCAGTTTCTGCAAATGGCGACCAGATCAAAAATCAAAACTGGACGTGCGTAATGCTCCTTGCAGTGCGGAAGACGGGGAAACGCAGAGAAGCACCACACTCCTTTCGGGGAAAAAATCGGGAAAGAATAAGGTGACCAGATTTTAAAATTGGTAAAGCGGAACACCATTGATTTTGTGGGGGGAGAGACTGGGGGGAACCTTTTTTTTGTGCTTATTTTTCTCCCCTTTCGCGAGCGGGGAACGAGGCTCCGGCATTATCTTTCTCTTCAGCATGATGTTCCCTCCTGAAAGCCCAAGTGAAGAAGAAGCAGTAGCCCCACAGGTTATGCTCATCGCTGCACTAGCAGCCCCGGATTGCTAGTGCAGTGGTTTCTCCCCCTCCCCGCCCCCGATTTGGGTATAGAACCGAAGGAGGGGAAGTCCTTGCCGTGTAGAGGCAGGATGCGCTGGGGCGAGGCAGAATCCCGTGATTGGCCAGTGGGCAGGTCTCGGATGCTGCCCAAAGGAAGGTGCCAAGGTTGGAAGAGGGAGAGCTGCGGCGCGCCAGGTAGCTGATGAAACGCCGCAAGAGATGCCTAGAGGGAAGATGGAGGTCTAGCCGTTCTGAATCTGACCGGACACAGGTAAGAGCCCATTTACGGACTTACATTGTGGCGCTGAGAGTGGCCAAGCGTCATCATTGTGCCACTCTCATAGCATCCGCAGAAAACCGCCCTGCCGCCCTGTTTAGGGTGACCCGCTCCCTCCTCCAACAGAGGGAGCGGGAAGCCCCACTACAGGGTAGAGCAGAGGAATTTGTGTCTTTTCTGCAGGAGAAAACCGCTCAGATACAGAGTGAGCTAGCCCCCATTCATGGCCCAGTGGGATGCCACGAGAGAGATCTTGTTTGGGAGGAGTTTGACTCCGTTACTTCCGAAGATATGGACAGGTTACGTGGGCGACTGCGAGCCACCACATGTTTATTGGACCCGTGCCCCTCCTGGCTTGTACTGGCATCCTGGGAGGTGACACGAGGCTGGCTCCAAGAGGTTGTCAACGCATCCTTGAGTGAGGGCTCCTTGCCTGCTTCCCTAAAAGAGGCCATGGTGAGGCCCCTCCTCAAGAAGCCCTCTTTGGACCCAGCTCTTTTAAACAACTATCGTCCAGTCTCCAACCTTCCCTTTTTGGCGAAGGTTGTTGAGAGTGTGGTGGCACAACAGTTTCCCCGTCACCTGGAGGAAATTGAGTATCTAGATCCGCGCCAGTCCGGCTTTCGGCCCGGGCATAGCACCGAGACGGCATTGGTCGCGTTGGTAGATGATCTCTGGAGGGCCAGAGATGGGGGATGTTCCTCCATCCTGGTCCTATTAGACCTCTCGGCGGCTTTCGATACCATCGACCATGGTATCCTATTGCATCGGCTGGGGGGGTTGGGGGTGGGAGGCACCGTTTTACGGTGGTTCTCCTCCTACCTCTCTGGCCGATCGCAATTTGTGCGGGCAGGAGAGCAGAGGTCGACCCCGAGACCACTCACATGCGGGGTGCCTCAGGGGTCGGTCCTCTCGCCTCTCCTGTTTAACGCATATATGAAGCCGCTGGGTGAGATCATCCGTGGTTTTGGGGTAGATTACCACCTGTACGCTGATGACACCCAGCCGTACATATCTACCCCAAACCACCCCAACGATGCCGTAGCGGTGATGTGCCAGTGCCTGGAAGCCGTGCGGATCTGGATGGGAAGTAACGGACTCAGGCTCAACCCGACCAAGACCGAGTGGCTGTGGTTTCCGGCTGCCCGATTCAACCAGCTTTCTCCAACGCTGGCCATAGGGGGCGAACATCTTGCCCCTGTGGATGGGGCGCGCAATTTGGGTGTCCTCCTGGATACCCGGCTGTCTATGGAAGAGCAAGTGACAGCCGTGGCCAGGAGGGCGTTTTACCAGGTTCGCCTGGTTCGCCAATTGCGCCCCCTATTGGATCGGGACGCCCTTCGCACAGTCACTCATGCCCTCGTGACATCCCGACTGGACTATTGTAACTCTCTCTACATGGGGCTTCCCTTGAGGTGCACCCGGAGGCTTCAGTTAGTTCAGAATGCAGCCGCGCGGGCAATTATGGGGACCACCAGGTTCGCCCACGTTACACCACTCCTGCGCGAGCTGCACTGGCTGCCTGTCGTCTTCCGGGTGCGCTTCAAGGTGCTAACTATCATCTTTAAGGCGCTCCATGGCTCGGGACCTAGCTATCTGCGGGATCGGATCCTGCCCCATACATCCTCACGACCGATTCGCTCCCACAGAGAGGGACTTCTCCGGGTGCCGTCCACCAGACTTTGTCAGCGGGCGACGCCCAGGGGAAGGGCTCTCTCTGTGGCGGGCCCGGCCCTCTGGAACGACCTTCCCCCCGATATCAGAACGACCACGGACCTCCGCTCCTTCCGTATGAAACTAAAGACCCATTTCTTTCGACTGGCCGGCCTTGGATAGTCTCTCTGTCTATAGATTTTTAAATGTATTTTAATGGGTTTTAATTTTTTAGCACGGGATAACATAGTTTAATGGTGTTTTAAACTGTATATTTTGTATTGATTGTTTATATTGTTTTTAGTTTCTCCTGTGCACCGCCCCGGGTCCCTGTGGGGAGAGGGAGCGGTTAATAAATGCAAAGTTATTATTATTAGTTATTATTATTAGGTAGGTAGGGAGAGTCCCGATTCCAAAAATCGGGACTTTTTAAAAACGCCACGGGACACGGGGAAAATTGTTCAAAATTGGGACTGTCCTGCCAAAAGCGGGACGTCTGGTCACCTTAGGAAAGAAGGATTTGCCCGCGCAGGATTTATTTATTTATTTCCCTTCCAAAACATGCAGGGACAGCACTAGCAGCAGGCAGAGGCATGGAACCACCCCCTTCATGTCCAGCAGTTGCTGCAAGCACATTTCAGGCAGCTGCTGAAAGCCGAATCCTGCTTTTCCCTTTTGACACACATGCCACTTCCTTGCAGCAACTGGCACGAGCGACTATCGATTCTGCTGCTGGCCTCATGGGAGCTTTCTGCCCTCCTGGAAGTGCTGCTCTCGGCCACCCTGCTGGGCTGCTCCTGCCTAGGGCAGGGCGCGTCAGGCGGGATGTACGACCTCTGAATAGGCCTCCCACCGCTGGCCTGCCAGAGCCCCCTTGCTAGAAGCCACTGGTGCAGCTACACTGCCTTACTCACTACCACCTTTGGGCTCCTGAGTGCCTTCCTGCAGATCTACTGCAGGCACTGGGCTACGAATAGAGTCTGGCCCTGTTCTGCCCTGGTGAGTGCTAGCTCTTCTGCTGGCTGTACGAGGCGGGTGGGCGGTGCAGCTCCACCTACAGCATGGATCTGGAACAACTCACTCCGCAGCAGGCAGGAGCAGCCCAGCAGGAGGGCCGAAAGCCCTGCTGCCAGGGGGCCAGAAGCAGCACAGGCAGCTGCTTGGCAACCAGCAGCCATAAGTCTCCAGGCAGCCGCAAGGCCAGCAAGCAGGGAAGGTGGAGGCCCAGGTGTGCCGAAAATTCACCACCTCCTGTAGGTGGAATCAAAATAAGACGCCTCCCAAAATAAGCCTGAGTGCTTATTTCAGGGCCTAAGCGAATATAAGACCGGGTCTTATTTTGGAATAAACATGGTAATTAGCGAAAGAGTCTTCTTTTTAAAAAAAAATTCCTAAAAAGAAAAAAAAAGCAGAGGGCAAAATGCCAGAAGACACTACATGTAGTTCTCGACTAATAACAGTTTTTAGTGAATGTTCAAAATTACACAGCAGCAAAAAAAGTGACAAGCCCATTTTTCACACTTACGACTGTACTACCTATACTATCTACATCCCCTGATTTCAAGAGACAAAGGGAAAAATACAAATCTAGTCAATGAATATTCTTCTCATACCTGAGTTGGAGGTTCAATCCTAGTTTCTGCCCCCTCCACACAAAGAGTCAATTTCCTTCTATTCCTCCCTGTGAGGAAGACAGAATTTCAAAAGGCATAATTAGTAAGATGGGAGGAGTTATGCTATAGAGGAGAAGACACAGAGAAGATGGGAATGCTAGGACTTATCAAAGGAGTGGAAGGACCTTATATTACCTCCTGAGGTGTCCCGATTTGGATCTCCCTGAGGGATCCCCCTGAAAGACGGTTCTTGGGGGAGATTTGATGGATGCCTCTTTCTCTCAGGATCTCTGATCTCCATTGCAAAAGACTGGAAACAGGAGAAAAGAATTAATGGACATCACAATTCATGAAGTGGTTTCTTTTCCAGTGAACTCCACAGAAAATCACAGTATCAATCAATTAGGCTGGGAAGTAAGAAAGGAATCGTTGTGCAAAATCTTTCTTCTAGAATGGATAAGGGAACTATACAAAGATTAGTGAAGCATCTCCACATAGTGTGAATGCCAGGAATGACTGGTAAGAAGACATCAAAATCCAAAAGAAAAGATGTTTTGTGTATAGTAAATGCCTCAACAAGGGGAAGACATCTGGTTGAAGAGTTTAAAATTTGTAGTAAATTATAATTTAAAATAAATCTTTCATAAAATGATGCATCCTTCTACTTGACACTGATAAACTACCAAAGATATATAAAGGAATTTAAAATATGTGTTTGAAATGTAAATGTAAAAAAGGAACTTTTTACCAACTCTGCTGGACTTGTGACAAAGGAAGATTTATATTTCACCTGCAACTCAGCCTGCTCCTTTTCCTCCTCTGCCTGGCTCAGGAGGAAGCCTTCCACCAGGGCCACTGCCTGGGAACTGGTCTCTGCTCCACACTCCCGCACCCAGCTCTCCATCTGCAGGGGTAGAAGGGCCAGGAACTGCTCCAGAACCACCAGGTCCAGCATCTGTGCTTTTGTGTGCTTTTCTGGTCTCAACCATCGACGACAAAAGTAGTGGAGTCGGCTGCAAAGTCCTCGGGGACCCTCATCCTCCTGATATTGGGCGCTCCTGAAGTCCCAAGCCTGAACTTGTGAAACGATGGTTCCTTCTTCCAGCATCTTCTGCTCAGCTCTTGCCCACATCTCCCCATGGGTTCCAGACTGGGCATCAGAAGGGTCTTTTCCAGTTCCCCCACTTGCTAAAGGAAGGCCAGCCATTCTCTCTATGCCCTGTAACACAATTCAGAATTAGTGCAAGGAAAGTTGTGTATCTCCAAATGCTTTTTCATTTCTTGGAAGAAATATCCACCTGGTTCAGTTCCAATAGAGGAGAAAGGGGCTGGGAACAAAATGGAGGCTGGAGGCTGATTGGAAAGAAAGCAGAACCACCAACCACAGGTCCTTCTGGGACAGCTGACAAAATGGAGTTTAGAGTGGGTGGATTTTATACGTTCAGTGTTCCCATGGGGTCATGTAGGGGTCATGGCTGGCACTCTACAAGCAAAAGGGGAAATGCAAATCCTAGGTGTTTGTCTGAACAAACTTTGTAAAAGCGAGCCAAGGTACTATGCCACCGGAGGGTTCTAGCATACCGGTTCAAACCAGCTGAAACTCAGCCCTGTGCTACATATATGGCCCAGACACCCAAAATAAACCCAAGAAGGAAGCACCTGAAAAAGTATGCCTGGTGGAAAATATTGTTATCATTTACAACTTAGGGAGGCAAGAAGTTCACTGATTAATTGTTCTAACTGTCAGTAAATTCCTCCTCAGTTCTAAGTTGCTTCTCTCCTTGATTAGTTTCCACCCATTGCGTGTTGTTCTGCTTTCAGGTGCTTTGGAGAAAGTTTGACTCCCTCTTCTTTGTGGCAACCCCTGAGATATTGGAACATTGCTATCATGACTCCCCTAATCTTTCTTTTCATTAGACTAGACGTACCTAGTTCCTGCAACTGTTCTTCATATGTTTTAGCCACCAGTCCCCTAATCATCTTTGTTGTCCTCTCTGCACTCTTTCTAGAGTCTCCACATCTTTTCTACATCGTGGCAACCAAAACTGTATGCAGTATTCCAAGTGTGGCCTTACAAAGGCATTATAAAGTGGTATTAACACTGGGTAGTAACAAACTCAAGCTCAACCCGTCCAAGACCGAGTGGCTGTGGTTCAGCAACCGGTTCAGCCAGATAAGTCCAACACTGGCCATTGGGAGTGAACAACTAGCCCCCGTGGAGAGGGCGCGCAACTTGGGCGTCCTCCTGGATTCCCGGCTGTCCATGGAGGACCATGTGGCGGCCATGGCCAGGAGGGCATTTTATCAGGTACGCCTGATACGCCAGTTGCGCCCCTTACTGGATCGGGGGGCCCTTCGCACAGTCACTCAAGCGCTTGTGACATCTCGCCTGGATTAGTGTAACGCTCTCTACATGGGACTCCCCTTGAGGTGCACTCGAAGGCTACAGTTAGTACAGAATGCGGCCGCGCGGGTGATTTTGGGTGACCAAAGGCAAGCCCACATAACACCTCTCCTGCGCGAGCTGCACTGGCTGCCTGTGGCCTTTCGAGTGCGCTTCAAGGTATTGACGACCATCTTCAAATCGCTCCATGGCTCGGGGCCTAGCTATATACGAGACCGCCTCCTGCCCCATACATCCCTTCGTCCAATCCGCTCCCACAGAGAGGGTCTTCTCCGGGTGCCGTCGGCCGGGCAATGCCGGTTGGCGACACCCAGGGGAAGGGCCTTCTCTGTGGCGGGCCCGGCCCTCTGGAACGACCTATCCCCCGACCTTCGCACGATCATGGACCTGCGCCTGTTCCGCCAGGTTTTGAAGACCCATTTATTTCGTTCGGCCGGCCTGGCGGAGTTTTTAACTTGCTTTTAGATAGGGTTTTTATCAAAATTTGAACCGGACCTCCGCCTCTTCCACCAATGTCTTAAGACATTTCTATTCCAACAGGCTGGCCTATCATAGCCCCCCCCCCCCCCCGTTCTGATTTTTTATGTATAAATTGTAATTAGGCAGGTTTTTAAATGGGTTTTTTAGCACGGGTTTAATAATTTAATATGTTTTTAACGATGTATATTGTCTTATTGTGGTTTTAATAATGCCTGTGCACCACCCTGGGTCCTAACAAGGAGAAGGGCGGGGTATAAATTCGATAAAATTAAAAAAATAAAAATAAATGTGATCTTTATTCTTTCCCTCTGTTTATGCATCCTAGAACTGTGTTGGCTTTTTTGGCAGCTGCTGCCAGCTAATATTTAAGTGGCTGTCCACTAGGATTCCAAGATCCCTCGCATTATGAACCAGTCTTTTTGAATGGATTACCAAATCTGCATTTCTAAAAGCCTGCCCCCTCAGTTTCCCCTTGGGACAGGGAGACTGAGGCTGGCTTCTGCCTCCCTTGAGAGCATACTTTTTTCCATTTCTCTCTTAGGGGAAATATTCTGCTTCTTTTCTAATATTTCCCCAAATAGTTCATTCTCTGGGGGAGGGGGGAGCTTCCCACACATTCACAGCAATGTTCACGTAGCCTTGGGAATACCTAAAGTCCTCTTAGCTAAAGAAATAACATTGTCTCTAAAGAAGATGAACAAATGACCTCCATTTTCTGATTCTCTTACAGAAAAGGGAATATATTCAAACAGCCAGAAAGTTGTGGATTGGACCATTTATCTGTAGGAAGTTAATGGGAAACTCATTTTAGGAATTAATAAATACATATGAGCAAGAGCCATAGCCAGGAGAAAACCATACACGTAACCAAAATGTGTTGAGTGTAATCACAAAAGGAAACTTAGTATAAAGGATTAAGAATAACCAAAGCACAGGAAAACCCTGAGTCTGGTGATAACCACTAGACATAGAATCTAACCTAAGACAAGACAAACATCACAACCATTTACCTAAAGCTGACACCTACTCACAGGAAAAACCCTTCCTTGCCTTCTCTGACAGGATTAACCCCAAGGATCAGACACCAACAGAACAGAATCAACATCACAGCAATTATCCCAAATAAATAAATCTTTGTTAATTAAAAACGTACACAAAGGCCTCAAAGGAGGAAAACTGTATAAAGGTGGGAAACCAATTCATGTATGGTGTCCTGCAGACCGGGGAATGACAGAGCTGTGTCTCGTCCTTCCCGTCTTTCCTTTCCTTTAATAAAGCTCATAACTTCCAGGCAGCTGTCTTCATGAAATTCACTTTTAGTCGTGGTGATTCCCGGCTGGGAATGAACCCTGAACTCTTTTACTTCCAACACATCAACACTCATCCCCACATATTAAGAAGTATTTTCTGAGCTGTTAAAGTGATGACTTCCATCAAGAAGATTTGAGTGTATTTGGCATTTTGGATCATTTCAATTTCTTTTTACTCACAAGGAGAGACTTGCTTTTTAAAAGTGTAGATCAAAGCATGAAACTTCAGTTCACATAGAATGAGATGCCAGTCAATTGACCCTGGTTTAAGATGCTGGTTTACTACCTTCCTATGACAAATTGAACAGCAGGGCATCCAAACCTAGTTAAGTGTCGTCCATCACACAGTGAGAATGTAGGCATCATCTTCTTCTGCCTCTCTGCCTTGCAAATATATTACTTACTTCCTGCTTGAGATTTGCCATGGAAGCTCTCCCCCTACACAGGAGCTTTCACCAGGAAATGGGGTGGGAAGGATTCTCTCCAGGTTCCCCCCTCCCACTCCCATTTCTCAGGATCCAGATTTATTCCCGAGGGAGCATGCGTGGCCTCTGCTCCCCTCCCCTCCCCTCCCCAAATGCGCGCACAGACACACACTCACTCTTACCTTTTCCATCTCTGGATCTGTCAGATTTCCTCTCCGCCTTTGCAACAGAGAGAGAATCTAGCATCCTAGAAAGGCAAAAACAGAATGACGTCACTTCCTTCCCAACTTGTAACGGGGCCCCCAGAGCTGAACTGCTCCCCCTGGTGGATTTTCTGTGCATTGAAGGTGTTCATGCAAAGAGCGGAGGAATACGAGAACAGGGGAGTAAGAGAACGAGCGCTTAAGCCCTCAACCACACTCATCCCCATAGAATGGATGGCTTCCCCCTAGAATATTCAGTGTATTTGGCATTTAACAAAGGATGAAAATTCAGTCCACATCAAATGAAATGCCACTCAGCTGACTCTTTTTTAGGATGCTCCATTTCTCTTTCTTCCTACACTCATCCACGCAAGTTCTCACAAGATGTCCTGAACACACAAATCGAGGGGCTCAGTTCACATGAAACACAAAGGCTTAAATGCACACAGCTTAACATGATGATCTCGTTCACTATCCTCCTATGACAAATTGAACTGCAGAGGCAGCAAACCTAGTTTAGTGTCATCCAGCCCATAATGGGAATGCAGGCATAATCTTTTGCATCTGTTCCTTGCTAAACTTTTCTGATTTCCTGCTCGAGATTTCCAAGCTCACCAACTCCCACTATCCAGGAGCTAAAAAGAAACAGGGCAGAAAAGTCTATCCAGTCCACATCCTTTCTTTTCTGGGGCCTGAATTTCTTCCTGGTCTGGAGCTCTGCTTCCCCCTCTGCCTGTTAGAATCATGGAAAAGGGTGGTAGGGAAACAGGGGATCTGGGGGTCTCCCACTCCCAAGACTCAAATGATTGTATCAGGGTGTAGACACAGCGTGAGGTTCTGTAGCAACTGGCCATTAACTGGGTGAGTGGAAGGGTTCTTCTATGGTTCTGTAACTTTGAAATTTGGGATTTGTGCAATATGGGCTTTGTTTTCTGAAAGGGAGTTGGGTAATCCTTATTGTGCCTGATATCTATGTCCTGTGTTAGATTTTTGGGTGAGGGGCTGCTTGTTCTAATCCTCTCATTTTGTTTTTGTTAGCTGTCAAAATTGCTGTAAGGAGTTTCGAACTATCCTGTCATGAGTGGATTTCTGCAGGCAGTATTTGCTTTTCTTGAGAATGGATCCATCTAGATCAGAGATGGCTGACCTTTTTTGGCTTGCATGCCAAAAGTGGGGGGAGCGCAGGGAGGTCGTGCATGGGAGTGCCACACCCATAATGCTATGTGTGCAACCCCCTGCTTTTGGCACGCTTTTTTTTTGCCCTCCCCAGGCTCCAGAGGCTTTCTAGGAGCATGGTGAGGATGAAAACAGCCTCTTCCCCCCACCCATCTCCAGAGGCTTCAGGGAAGCTCCAGAGGACAAAAAGAAGGCCTAAATCAGCTGGCCAGCGCACACATGCATGCTGGAGCTGACAGGGCAATGCCTCACGTGCCCTAAGAAATGGTTCCACCTGCCATCTCTGGCACCTGTGCCATAGGTTCGCCATCATGGATCTGGATAGTTGGGTACCTGTTTCAATAAGCTCCTTATTTCCTTAAGTGCCTGCATCCCTTTGCACTGGATATATTATGGATAATATTTCTAAAGTTTTTTTTTCTTTTGGTTAATATTTTATTTGACATAACGGGAGTTTAATTTTTTTGTACATATGGGAAGAAACAATCACACACACACACACACACACACACACACACACAGACAAATCCACACACCAGCACTTTCCACCTCTGGCTCTCTTTCCTCTTAGACGTTCTTGTGGCCTTTCTAACTGCCTGCGAAGCAAAAAGACCTTAAAGAGTTAAAGACAAGGAGATTCCCGAGCCTGTAAAGATGAAGTGAGGAAAGCTAAGGCTCGCAATGAAGAAAGGCTTGCCAAAAAAGTAAAAAATAACAAAAAAAGCTTCTTCCAACATGTTAAAAATAAGAAAAAAGTTAAGGAAACAATTGGTCCACTGCTGGAAGAAAATGGCAAGAAGATGATAAGCAACAGGGAGAAAGCAGAACTATTTAACTCTTTTTTTGCATCTGTCTTTACACAAAGGGATAAAACAGTCCAACCAATCAAAAACAGCACCACAAAAATCAGATTAGGAACACAAATTGAAATAGGGAAGAAAATGGTAAGTGAGCACCTGTCTGTCCTGGACGAGTTCAAATCATCAGGACCGGATGGACTACACCCCAGGGTTCTGAAGGAACTGGCAGACGAGATCTCAGAACCACTGAACTATATCTTTCAGAGATCCTGGAGCACCGGGGAACTGCCAGAAGACTGGAAAAGAGCTGATGTGGTTCCCATCTTCAAAAAAGGAAAAAAAAAACATATCCAGGAAACCATAGACCCATCAGCCTGACCTCAATACCAAGAAAGATTCTGGAAAAGATAATTAAACAACAAATAAGTGAACACCTAGAAGCAAACAAAGTAATAGCCAAAAGCCAACATGGGTTTGTCAAAAACAGATCATGCCAGACGAATCTAATTGCATTCTTTGACAAAGTGACAAAATCAGTGGACCAGAGGAATACTGTTGATATAATTTACCTGGACTTCAGTAAGGCATTTGATAAAGTAGACCATAACCTACTATTAGATAAAGTAGGAAATTGTGGGTTAGACAGCACCACCAGCAAATTGATTTGCAACTGGCTGACCAACCGCACTCAACGTGTAGTCCTCAATGGAACTGCATCTACATGGAAGGAAGTATGCAGTGGAGTCCCCCAAGGCTTTGTTTTAGGCCCAGTACTCTTTAACATCTTCATCAACGATTTGGATGAGGAGATAAATGGGGAACTCATCAAATTTGCAGACGACACCAAGCTGGCAGGAATAGCCAACACTCCAGAAGATAGGCTTAAGATACAGAAGGATCTAGACAAACTTGAACATTGGGCACTATCTAATAAAATGAAATTCAATTGTGAAAAAAGTAAGGTCCTACATATAGGCAAGAAAAACCAAATGCACAAGTACAGTATAGGTGGTACCTTGCTCAATAGTAGCAGCTGTGAGAGGGATCTAGGAATCCTAGTAGACAACCATTTAAATATGAGCCAGCAGTGTGCAGCAGCTGCCAAAAAAGCCAACACAGTTCTAGGCTGCATAAACAGAGGGATAGAATCTAGATCACGTGAAGTGTTAATGCCACTGTATGGTGCCTTGGTAAGGCCACACTTGGAATACTGCATACAGTTTTGGTCGCCACAATGTAGAAAAGACGTGGAGACTCTGGAAAGAGTGCAGAGAAGAGCAACCAAGATGATTAGGGGACTGGAGACTAAAACATATGAAGAACGGCTGCAGGAGCTGGGTATGTCTAGTTTGATGAAGAGAAGGACCAGGGGAGACATGATAGCAGTGTTCCGATATCTCAGAGGGTGCCACAAAGAAGAGGGAGTCAAACTATTCTCCAAGGCACCTGGGGGCAGGACAAGAAGCAATGGGTGGAAACTAATCAAGGAGAGAAGCAACTTAGAACTAAGGAAAAATTTCCTGACAGTTAGAACAATTAACCTCTGGAACAGCTTGCCTCCAGAAGTTGTGAATGCCCCAACCCTGGAAGTCTTTAAAAAGATGTTAGATAGCCATTTGTCTGATATGGTATAAGGTTCCTACCCACGCAGGGGGTTGGACTAGAACAGCGTTTTTCAACCTCTGTGCCGTGGTACACTAGTGTGCCGTGAGATATTGTCTGGTGTGCCGTGGGAAAAATTCCAATTCCAATATCAGCTTTGTGTTCAGCCAAAAAGGCCCAGGTTTCGCACTGAGTAAGTAAACAGAAATATGAACAATTATAAAATACTTTATTATTTCATAATAAAGTAATTATAAAATAATTTCTTTGTATTTATTTGATTCCTATTCAAGAGAATTACTTTATATATAGTCAATATAGACACAGAGTTAAATTTTTTTAACATTTTCTAATGGTGGTGGTGTGTCTCGTGATTTTTTTCATGAAAAAATTATGCCTTTGCACAAAAAAGGTTGAAAAACACTGGACTAGAAGACCTACAAGGTCCCTTCCAACTCTGCTATTGTATTATTGTATTATTGTATCTTAGGGAGGCAAGTCTTATGATCTCACTACTTTCCGAACCTGCAAAAGTGGCTCAATGCCCAAGTACACGTGTTCCCTTTTCTTTGCATAGTCAACATCTGGTGGATTTTCTGTTGGCCAGAGGTGCTAATGCAAAAAGTGGGGAATGGTGCATTTCCCATGGGACACCAGGAGAGGGCCCTATTCTTGCCAATGATCAGGAAGCCTTCACAATCCATCTGCTTTTGGCAGTGTTATGCTGCAGTAAAGAGTATTGTATTTAAAAGTACTAGTTTTACAAAATAACATTTCCTAATAAGAATCTCCCTTAAATTTTTGTTGCTCAGAAACAACCATTTTCCTGAGAGTTAGAAAAATAGATCAGTGGAACAACTTGCCTCCAGAAGTTCCAACACTTTTTAAAGTAAGAAATTAGACAATCATTTGTCTGAAAAGGAATAGGGTTTCCTGTCTGAGTAGAGGGTTGGACTAGAACAGGGGTCTGCAAAGTCGGCTCTTTTAAGACTGGTGGACTTCAACTCCCAGAATTCCCCAGCCAGCATAGCTGGCTGGGGAATTCTGGGAGTTGAAGTCCACCAGTCTTAAAAGAGCCGACTTTGCAGACCCCTGGACTAGAAGATCTGCAAGGTCCCTTCCAATTCTGTTATTCTGTAAATAATGACTCAGACCAAACAAGAAGTAAAAATGAAAGGTGACAGCACTATGTAGATCAGCTTGACTTTCTGAAGGGAGAATACAAATCTAATATGTTTCCTCCTCTTACTTGAATTGGAATTTTAACCACTATTTCAGGTCCATAATAAGGAAAAATCAACATCTTTCTCCTCTTCCATTTGAGGGAGACCTAATTTTAAAATCCATAAATAATAAAGTAGGAAGAAGTGTGTCCTATAGATCTCTGTTGGGAATCGGAGGACCTTGTATTACTTCCTGGGAAATCCTCCTTAGAAAACAGTTCCTGAGGAGGATTTGATGGAAGCCCACTTCCCTCAGGATCTCCAACCTACACAGTGAAGGAGTTGAAATGACAGGCAGAAGAAAAGAAGAGAAATGGACATCATACATCATGACCTGCATTCTTGTTCTGTCAGAAACACTTGAAACCCCCCAATGCCCATCAGTAAAGCTGCAAAGTAGCAAAGAAACAACTGTCACACGTAACAGAACCAAAACCTAGGTTTAAGACACTTTGGAGTTTTAGCCGAGTTTGCATCTCATATGTGCCTAGGGAAAAGGTAAAGTTATAAAATCAGGGAAGGCAAATAATGAAAAGTGAAGATAAATATTGTACCATGAGGGAGGAATCACCACTGATTTCTGTAGGGATTACATAAGCCCATGATGGCAAACCTTTGCCACACATGCCAGAGTTGGCACGCAGAGCACTCTTTGTGGGCATGTGCACAGTGCCCAGCTAATCTTCACGGGTGCCAGAACACCAGAAAAGGGCGTGAAAATTGCCAAAAACTCAGAATGAAATAGAGCTAACAAGAGGCTGTTTTTTGGCTGTTTTCAGGCTTTGGGCCCAAAACCGGCCTGAAACTGGTCTGAAGGAAGGCCTGAAAGTGGCTGAAAAACAGCCAAAAACAGGGTGTGTGTCAACCAGCTGGTCTTTGGGTTTCTGGTGCTGTGGCGCACGTATATGCACACACATGCTATGCACGTTCTGGTTTGGGCACTCGGTACTGACAAGGATTGCCATCCCTGACATAGGCAATAAATCTCAGGAAGTATGTTATGGAAGTGATTTAACTGCTGACCAGCTGCTAAGATGATGAAGTGATGCACTGATGTAATTGAGTAAGCAAGGTTTTTGGCTGTTATCCCTTTAAGAGGCTGTATAATAGGAAGAGGCCCTGTCTCTCTCCTGTGTGTTCTTCCCTGCTGTAATTTACTGATTGTTTGACTCCTGCCTGTAGTATCTGTGTGTATAGTATATATTCTTTTGTAGATAAAACCACTATTTCTTACAAACGTATTTTCTGTTATTGCTCTTGGGTTGTCACACATAGTAAAGCTGTGAGCACCCTGACAAAGTCTGAGCCTGAGTAGAGGAGACAAGATGGCCACACATTAGCAGCCCCTGAAATAAAGTCTTGGCTTGTGAGAGGCCTTTTTCCTTCTGCCTTTCCTCTGCAACCCAAAAATTCCATTCAGAGGGAAGAACCCAGACAGGTTCCAGCAATGATATTGGGCCCATCAATCCGCAGATCATGAATAAACAGAAAACCATAAATAGAAATTCTCCTCCAACCACAAAAAAATAGATTAAGATACAATTAGGGAAAGAATGTTGATGGAAAGAAAAAAGGGGTTAAAAAATAATTAACTTCTCTGCTCTTTTCAGTCTCTTGATTTTCCAGCTTGACCCAGAACTCTTACTGACAATTGAATGAAAAGCTTCAAACCAACATGAGACTCTCAAATCCTGAAATATGCTCCCTCTAAATCCTTCCAAAAATCTTCATGCATGAATACATTTTAAAGCAGCTAAAGAGTTTAATACATTAGTATAATACACAACTAGAACATAACCAAACCAAACAATTGATATTTAATTAATTTTATTTAAACCCAATTTAGATTTCTTCTTAAGAAAAGAGACAAGTATGACAGAAAATATATTGTTTAAAGCTGATCCTACTATTTAACCATCACACCCACACTCTCAAACCAAGTGCATGCTGAGAAGCCAGACTCCATTTCCTTTACAATTTGGAGAAGGCAGAAGCAGCTACCCTAACCTGTGGCACATGGTCATCCAAGGACAAACCCACATCCCACACACAGAGCATCATTGTTGAGATTTAAATTGTTTCTTTTTATTCATTATTATATTCAGCAGTAAGTTGATACTGTCTTATCTTGTATTTGTTCTCATTGTATGTATCCCTATTTTCCCCCATTTCACCATATCCTGTTCTTTCAATAAAGCATTCAGATCTACACACAAGGTCTGCTTTATTGGAGGATCGGTGGGTTTAGCTGCCTGTCGAGCTGCACACAGACTAACATGCACTGGGACAGAACATAGCTCCCTGGCCACTCCCTCTTCCTTTCCAGAGATCTGTCAAGGCAGAAGTTGGACTCAGAGGAAACTGCTTCCTGCAAACTTTCTCCTCTGTGCTTCCACATGCATTAACGTCATCCACCGCCTCCTCCTTTGTTGACAGGAGGCACCGGACAAGGAAATTCCAATGATGTCTGGGATTGTGAGAACAACATCTCCTTTGATGTGCTGTGCACATGCACAGCACACACACCATTCCAGGCTTGGAGACTTTTATGCACATCTGACTTGGAAACTGCCTATCATGCCTGGCCTTGGGGAAAAGGCCCTCTCCTTCCTCTGTGGATAAAAGTACCCAAACCTGGAATGAAGTGTTTGTGCATGTCCCTGTGTGTGCGTGTGCACACGTATTCATGTACACGCTTGGATGCCAGCAGTTTAGGGAGGCAAGGAGCTTGTGGGGCATCAGGTTGTCCCCTTGTTGAGCTAGCCAGTATGACTTGTTCCATCCTGATCCATCTGACTCAAGTCAGCTGTGTCCAGTGAGCAGTCGAGCCGGTCATGCAGAGCCACCCATACTCACCTAGTCCCAACGATCTGACTGCAACCACCCAGCCATGCCTACCCAGCCATGTCCCCCTGGCACTGTGAGTCATCATAATCTTACATGCAACTGGTCCTTTGAGAGCAACCATAATGCTGAGGAGGCCCTCAATAAACCGAGTTTGATATCCCTGCTTTAGGGAGATACAAAGCCAAAAACTTTTCTGATGCTTGTATCAGAGCAGTAGCTGCTGTTGCCTACTTAAAAACAATAGACACTAAAGCACAATGTCACATTGGATTTGTTATGGGCAAAACTGTGCACACTGTGCAGTATGAAACCTATCCAAAGAAATGGATAGGTATGCTAAACTAAAGACTTATCCCTAGAGAGACCTCCCTGAGGAAACCTGATCTGTTTCTCGATCAAAGTGGTCTTTTGGGAGTAGGGGTGGCTGCCTTAAGGAAGAAAAATAGAAAAATAGAAAAACTCTCCTGGCAATCATCACATTGATTGTGCTGCACTATCACCATCAAGTCAAACATCAAGGATGACTATTTAGAGAAGAAGCTATAAGAACCACTGGTTTGTGGATAGTTTGAGCTAAAAGATGTGTGAGTAGGTAATCTTCAGGTGTATTACTTGTCGCAAGCTCCATGGTAGGTTACAAAGAAGAAATGTGGCTGATCTTCCAGCCGACAAACTCAGTACAAATCCTCCTTTCACTAACGTTGGGCCTTGATGTCTTTGGCCCCTGATCTGTGACCACACATCACACTAGAGAGTGTGAAGCAAACAGTGAGAGGTGGGCAGCCCTATTCACCTGTATGACCATTAGAGCTGTCCACATTGAATTTATTGATTATGGACATTTCTAGCTTCATAAAGTTGCTCAGATGTTTTATTGCTATCTGAGGGCCTTTAAATATATTAGTTGAGACAAAGGCAACAACTTTTGGGGGGGCAGCCAAAGAATTGCATGTTTCCTTGAATATTTACACCAAAAGCATAGAGCAGAGATGTCAAAATCAAGGCCCGGGCACCGGAACTGCACGGTGGGGTGCTTAGCTCTGGCCCATGGATCCACCCTGCAAATAACAAAGGACCGACCCGTGTTGTCTTTGCCTGCAAAAACGGAGCTCGGGAGGGCCACATGTTCAGGAGGAACACGGTCCTTGCAAGCTCCGTTTTCATGGGCCATATGCGATTGTCCCAAGCTCCATTTTCACTGGCAGGAGGCTGAAACCACAACCATGATTGACACAAGTGACATCCAGCTGGCCACACCCATCCCGACCCCCTGAGATCAAACACAACCCTGATGCGGCCCTCAATGAAATAGTGTTTGACACCCCTGGTGTAGAGAGATATCTATGTGACCAAAGCTGCACATGGAGTTTAAACCCAGTTCATTCTTCATGGCCAAACAAGATCTGGTCATTTTAGAAGCCAGCGAAGCATCAAATTTGTTTTTGGTTTTCTGGTGCTGTATGTGACGCATTGCGATAGTTTCCCTATTCGCGGGTGCTGGGGTGTCGCATGCGACACAACTGGCTCAAGAGCCGCCAGTCTCACAATCCTATATACTGTATATACAAATACAATTTTTAAAAGTATAAATCATAATTATAATGACAAGTGCCAATTATTTCTTTTTTCATTACTAAATTCATCTCTTTCTGGCTATCAGAACGGTGAACTGCAGAAAAAAACCTTTCCAGATTTCAGTCTGTAAATTGTAAATCCATACATAGAATCCATTAAATCAATAATTAGCATACATTCCCATCCAAATTAATCATTGTTTTGGGGATTCTCCAGTCTATGAATCGTGCTATGGGAAATAAGACTATGGGGTGTGCTGAAGACATTTCCACACTCCATGCATTTCCATTGTTTCTCCTTTGTGTGGATCCTTTGATGGGATGTAAGATGACTCCTTGTTATGAAGCCCTTTCCACACTCCATGCATTTATATGGCTTCTCCCCCGTGTGGATCCGTTGATGGATAATAATTTGACTCTTTTGGATAAAGCCTTTTCCACACACGGTGCAGGTATATGGCTTCTCCCCTGTGTGGATCCTTTGATGGGATGTAAGATCACTGTTTCTTCTGAAGTCCTTTCCACACTCCATGCATTTATATGGCTTCTCCCCTGTGTGGATACTTTGATGGGTAATAAGGTAACTCTTTTGGCTAAAGCCCTTTCCACACATGGTGCATGTATATGGCTTCTCCCCGGTGTGGATCCTTTGATGGGATGTAAGATCACTGCTTGTTCTGAAGCCCTTTCCACACTCCATGCATTTATATGGCTTCTCCCCTGTGTGGATCTTTTGATGGAATGTAAGTTTATAGTTTGTTCTGAAGCTCTTTCCACACTTCATGCATTTATATGGTTTCTCCCTTGTGTGGATCCTTTGATGGCATGTAAGATTACTGCTTGTTGTGAATCCCTTTCCACACTCCATGCATTTATATGGCTTCTCCCCTGTGTGGATCCTTTGATGGCATGTAAGATGACTGCTTCTTCTGAAGCTTTTTCCACACTCCATGCATTCATATTGCTTCTCCATTGTGGATGTTTTTTTATTAACAGTCTTGTTTCCATGTTCATTGCATGTATTTGTCTTCTCTCCCATGTGAAAACTTTTCTGTGACTCAAGAGACCAATTTTCCTGAGAAGGTGTGAACACCCAACTGTATTTTTTTCCTTTGTCTTTGCCTATATTGGCTTCTCTTTTGGCTTGTGATGGATAGGGTCCATTCACATCTAATGCCTCTTTGAAGATTCTTACACCTTTCTCAATATCTTTGTTATTTAATTTTTCTTGTTGATCAATAAAGTTCTGCATCTGAGGAACAATAGAAGGAGATGAGCTTTCCTTATTCCAGTTATTTGATAGGTTTCTCTCCTGCCTTTGGAATTCTGTTTGAATTGCAGGTTTCTCCATTACATCTCCTTGTCTGAACACTTTGATTGGTTCTCCAGAGTCTTTATTGTCATTCTCATTATCACCTTGAAAGGGAAAGAGAAATGAAAGTGGGAGGAAGGTTAGGGAAAAAGACCACTCTGTCAGAAGTCATATTGATTGCCTTCTGGTATTGTGCAAAATTCTAATCTATACTGCATATTTGCATCCTAATAATGACATGGTATAGAAATGATAATATCTCTATTGATGAGGCATAAAAGCTTGGGAAAGACATCGAATGGCAAGTCTTGATAGGACTGAAATGGAAGCAACTAGGCCAAAATAGTTGAAATCTGTGCTATGAAGTTTGGCATTACCACAAAACAAGGAATTACGTTATCATAAAATGTCAAAATAGAAATATAAATTATATAGGATATATCTAAGCAAAATGCCATAGACCCATTTCCTTCCTAGGAGCAGTAGAAAAATAGAACTTTCCTTTCTGCCTCTGAAGAGATCTATTTAGAGATGTTCTCATAAGAACTAACTAACGGCATCTAACTACAAAATGCCTTCCTGAGCTCTCTGAGGGAGAGTAGGAAACCCTTACCAAGAGAGGCCACATTCTTATAATTCTCCAGCATGACTTCCCAATGCAGAGCTTTTTGGTCAGGATCCAGCTGAGACCACTCCTCCTCGGAGAAATAAACAGCCACCTCCTCAAAGGACAGAAGACCCTTCTGAAAGGAAAGAAAAAGTACAGAACAGACCAAGAAAGAACTGCAGGACAGGGTAGATAAAAATCAATGATTTTTAAAAAATATATCAAAAAATCACAATTTTTTTTTATTTAAATCAGATGTTTTTATATAAGATGCTTTTTGAGGAAAATATATCACCATCCAAATGTTATTCCATCATGAAATAAAGATTAATTTTTAAATTATGTAGAATAAGGCTGTATATGTTTAATTTTTTGGTAAATAAATTCCATTAATCCTTTCACAATGTCATACTCTTCCAGAGGTTTTTGTAAGATTATTGGGCAGTTTCTCTGCCTACAAGATATTATCACAGATGCTTGGTTTACTTTTGCAGTTCTCAAAACTGAATTTGACTCAGCAGAGATCACATGTTATAACATGAACAGAGTTGAAAAAAAGACCTTAATCCTAACTTCTACAAACCTATGAATACAGAATCAACCCCTTCAGTGCTAAGTTTCAAGAAGTTCAGTGAATAGAATAGAAACAATATTTTTATGATTGCTTGGAGTGGAATAGATCTGCACAAGAAGAAAGTGAAACTAAGTGTGAGGAGGAAGGGGCAAGCAGACAAGCAGTACTACAAAATGAAAGTGAAACTTTCTGAGCACAATACTGCACACTTTTAACAGCAGTAGCTTCTTCTGCAGGCAGGTGTTGAAAGAATATTCTCTTCCTTTGGACTCATTCATTCTAAATTGAGAAATTGTTTGGGTCCCGATAAAGCAGGAAAGCTTGTTTTTCTTTTCCAGATTATGAACAAAGAAGAAGATGAAGATGACGAGTGAGCTACAGAGGACAGTATTTAAGTTTTTCATGTGTAGGCTGGGCTGACAGTCTAAGTTTCTTAAAATATATATATTTTGTTTAGCCAAATTAGTTAACAAACATGCATGTTTGTTTAAGCAAATAACATACGCTGTAATGTTATTGTTTCAGTTGAATAAATCTATTTAAATTGTTATTATTAAGGTAATGATTATTTTTCTCCTTCCTAAGTAAAACAGAAAAATTGTCCAAATATGAATGATTAACCTATTAAACTGGGGATAAAAAACCTAATATGAAAAGATGTTATTCTAAAAATCTTCATCTACTTGCATATTATAAGTTATACCAGCAAGAATTAGTCCTTATGTAGAAAACTATGATGTAAATCAAGCCTTACTGATTAGTGATTTAAATCGTGATTTAAATCATAATTTAAATCCGTTTGCTTTAAATCAAATCCATCCTGCTGCAGGATCTAAAGCAAACATAGACATTAACATAAATGGCTATGCTTAGTAAGGATCTGTGGTTTAGATCAGGGGTCCCCAACCCCCGGGCCGCGGACCGGTGCCGGTCCGTGGCTTGGTAGGCACCGGGCCGCAGGGCCGGAGAGGAGGAAGAGGGAGGAGGGGGCAGCCCCCTGGGGAGAGCGCGCGGGACAGCGGTTCGCGCCGTTGGAGTGTGGCTCTTCCACTCTCCTCGATGGTTGGACTCCTGGCCGCTGCCGATTCCCTTCCTCCCTCCCCCTCCCTCCCTCCACAGCCGGCATGCTGGCCACTCGTCGTATTCCTCACACACACACACACACACACACACACACACACACACACACGGAGGCTTCTCAGCTCCTGGAAGGAGCCTGAGCGAGCGAACGAGCGACCAAGCATGGCGGGCAGCCGGGCGGCCGGGGCAGGCTAAGGCGAGTGAGCCGGGCTAAGGAGGCTCCGCGGGGGGTGGGGGCGGGGTGGGGACGACGACAGACAGACAGAGGCACAGAGAGAGACAGGGAGGGAGGGGGGAATCAGAAAATGACAGACACACACAGAGAGACAGAGAGAGGGAGGGAGAGAAAGAGAGACACAGAATGAGCGATTAAGTGCGTGAATGCGAGACAGACACACACACACACATAGTGATAGATGGGCAGACGAAGGAGAGAGAGACAGAGATAGAGAGAGAGAAAGAAAAAGAAAGAAAGAAAAAGTGGGAGAGAGAGAGAAAGAAAGAGAAAGAAAGACAGAGAGAAAGAGAAAGAAAGAGAGACAGAAAGGAAAGAGAAAAAAGAGAGAGAGAAAGAAAAAAAGAGAAAGAGAAAGAGAAAGAAAAAGAAAGAGAAAGAAAGACAGACAGAGAGAGAGAAAGAGAGAAAGAAAGAGAGAAAGGGGGAAAGAAAGAAAGAGAAAGAGGGAAAGAGAAAGAAAGAGAGAGAGAAAGAGGGAAAGAAAGAGAAAAAGAAAGAAAGAAAGAAAGAAAGAACTTATGACCACAATTGAGTCCAAAAGTTTGGTTGTTAACCAAGACCATTGTTAAGTGAGTTTCACATTTTCCAAGTTGGCCACGCCCACCCAGTCACATGACTGCTGAGTCACTCAGCCGGTCCGCAAAACTTTCTTTAAAATGAAACCGGTCCCTGGTGCAAAAAAGGTTGGGGACCCCTGGTGACAAAATTGACAAAACAAAAAGCATTTGACTAAAGAAATATTTTACGCAGGTTTTATCAACTCAAATGATTCTGTAGGACTTTCAGTGCCAGTCAGGTTAAAGAAGCTTTGTTTTCTTCGGGATCAATTGATCTACCAAATGGCCAGCCAACCCTCATCAAAATACTCTTCATTCTGGATCTGTTAATCAGCCATCCACAATCAAAACGTCCTCTGTAACGTGAGAGAATCAAGTCTTGGAAAACTCACCAATCAGTGACACTTACCCTTACCCTTCCTTGGATAGTGCCCCTGATTGGTGGGTTTTCCAAGGCCTCTGATTGGTGGGTTTTCCAAGGCCCACCTACCAGTTGATTCTCTCAAGACACTGAAGGCAGGATAAAATCGCTCAGATTCAGAGCGAGTTGGCCTCCATCGAAAGTGGCCCAGTGGAATGCCCCGAGGCAGATCTTGAGGCAGTTTTGTGGGAGGAGTTTGACTCTGTTACTTCCGAAGATATGGACAAGTTCCGTGGGCGACTGCGAGCTACCACATGTTTATTGGACTCGTGTCCCTCCTGGCTTGTACTGGCATCCTGGGAGGTTACACGAGGCTGACTCCAGGAGGTAGTGAATGCTTCCTTGAGCGAGGGGTTCTTGCCTACCATCTTGAAAGAGGCGGTGGTGAGACCCCTCCTCAAGAAGCCCTCTCTGGACCCAGCATTGCTGGTAAATTACCGTCCGGTCTCCAACCTTCACTTTTTGGCGAAGGTTGTAGAGAGTGTGGTGGCACAACAGTTCCCTCGTCATCTGGAGGAAATTGATTATCTGGACCCGCGCCCAGTCCGGCTTCCGGCCCGGGCATAGCACCGAGACAGCATTGGTCGCGTTGGTGGATGATCTCTGGAGGGCCAGAGATGGGGGTTGTTCCTCCATCCTGGTCCTATTAGACCTCTCAGCGGCTTTTGATACCATCAACCATGGTATCCTATTGCATCGGCTGGAGGGGTTGGGGGTGGGGGGCACCGTGTTACGGTGGTTCTCCTCCTACCTCTCCGGTCGATCGCAATTTGTGTTGGCAGGAGGGCAGAGGTTGACCTCGAGTCCCCTCACTTGTGGGGTGCCTCAGGGGTCGGTCCTCTCGCTTCTCCTGTTCAACACATATATGAAGCCGCTGGGCGAGATCATCCGTGGTTTTGGGGTAGAGTACCACCTCTACGCTGATGATACGCAGCTGTATATATCTACCCCAAACCACCCCAACGATGCCGTAGCAGTGATGTACCAGTGCCTGGAAGCCATGCGGGCCTTGATGGGAAGGAACAGACCCGTCCAAGACCGAGTGGCTGTGGTTCCCGGCATCCCGGTACAACCAGTTGATTCCATCACTGGCCATAGGGGGCGAACATCTAACCCCTGTGGATGGGGCACGCAACTTATTTATTTATTTTATTTATTTATTGAATTTATACCCCGCCCTTCTCCAAACGGACCCAGGGCGGCGCACAGGAACATTAAAAACATACAAACATATAAAAACTTTTTCTTTTAAAAAACTTATTCAACTAAAGGCCTGTGCTAAAACCGAATTAAAATCCCCATTTTAAAACTATCTACGAGTCAGTATTGGAGGCTACGCAAGGCCTGCTAGTTGGAATAGGTGTGTCTTCAGACATTTGCGTATGAGGCGGAGGTCAGAAATGGTACGGAGTTCAGGGGGCAAGTCGTTCCAAAGGGCTGGTCCCGCCACAGACAAGGCTCTCCCCCTGGGTGTCGCCAGTCGGCACTGTCCGGCACCCTGAGGAGGCCCTCTCTGTGGGAGCGTATCGGTCTAAGGGATGTATGGGGCAGGAGGTGGTCTCGCATATAACTAGGCCCCGAGCCATGGAGCGCTTTAAAGATGGTCGTCAGAACCTTGAAGCGCACCCGAAAGACCACAGGAAGCCAGTGCAGCTCGCGCAGGATTGGTGTTATATGGGAGTGTCTAGGCGCTCCCGTAATCATCCGCACGGCTGCGTTCTGGACTAGCTGTAGCTTTCGGGTGCACCTCAAGGTAATGTAGAGAGCTTTACAGTAGTCGAGTCGAGACGTAACGAGTGCTTGAGTGACTGTGCGTAAGGCACCCCGGCCCAGTAAGGGGCGCAATTGGCGCATCAGGCTTACCTGATGGAACGCCCCCCTGGCCACGGCTGCCACATGGTCCTCCATAGACAGCTGGGAGTCCAGGAGGACACCCAAATTGCGCGCCCTCTCCACGGGGGCCGGTGTTTCACCCCCAATGGCCAGAGTTGGAATAAGCTGGCTGAATCGGGGTGCCGGAAGCCACAGCCACAGCCACTCAGTCTTGGACGGGTTGAGCTTGAGTTTGTTACTACCCTCCAAGCACCGGGACATAACCTCGACGGCATCGTTGGGGTGGTCTGGGGTGGATATGTACAACTGAGTATTATCAGCGTACAGATGATATCCCACCCCAAAACCACGGATGATCTCACCCAGCGGCTTCATATATGTGTTGAACAGTAGGGGCGAGAGGACCAACCCCTGAGGTACCCCACATATGAGGGGCCTCGAAGTCAACCTCTGCCCCCCTGCCAACACACATTGCGACCGACCAGAGAGGTAGGACGAGAACCACCGCAACTTGGGCGTCCTCCTTGATGCACAGCTGTCCATGGAAGATCAAGTGACGGCCGTAGCCAGGAGGGCGTTTTACCAGGTCCGCCTGGTCCGCCAGTTGCGTCCCCTATTGGACCGAGATGCCCTTTGCATAGTCACTCATGCACTATTTGCGGGATCTGATCCTGCCTCATACATCCACACGGCCGATTCGCTCCCACAGAGAGGGACTTCTCCGGGTGACGTCCACTAGACTTTGTCAGCGGGCGACGCCCAGGGGAAGGGCTCTCTCTGTGGCGGGCCCAGCCCTCTGGAACGACCTTCCCCCCGACATTAGAACAACCACGGACCTCCGCTCCTTCCGTCTAAAACTAAAAACATATCTGTTCTGCTTGGCCGGCCTAGGGTAGTCTCTCTTCGATGGGGTTAATTTTAGATGGGGATTTTAGTAATTTTTAACTGGGAATTTTTAGCGCAGGGATAATATTTAATCTGTTTTTAATTATGTGTGTGTGTTTATTGTTTTATTTGCCCTGTGCACCGCTCCAAGTCCCTTCGGGGAGAGGGAGCGGTCAACAAATTAAATTTATTATTATTATTATTATTATTACTCGTGACATCCCAACTGGACTATGTAATGCTCTCTACATGGGGCTCCCCTTGAGGTGCACCCGAAGACTGCAGCTTGTCCAGAATGCAGCCGCGCGGGCAGTTATGGGAACCTCTAGGTTTTCCCATATAACACCACTCCTGCGCGAGCTGCATTGGCTGCCTGTCGTCTTTCGGGTGCGCTTCAAGGTGTTGGTTATCATCTTCAAAGCACTCCATGGCACGGGACCTAGCTATCTGCAGGATCGCATCCTGCCCCATACATCCCTGCGGCCGATCCGCTCCCACAGAGAGGGACTTTTCCGGGTGCCATCCACTAGGCTATGCCAGCAGACGACGCCCAGGGGAAGGGCCTTCTCTGTGGCGGGCCCGACTCTCTGGAACGACCTTCCCCCCGAAATTAGAACTACAGACCTCCGCTCTAAAAACGCACTTTTTCTGCCTGGCTGGCTTGGGGTAACTGAATTGCTCTATTAGGGTTTTTAGGGGTCTACTTTTAGTTGGTCTGGGTTTTTAGCGCAGGGTTAAGTTTAATTCATTTTAAATTGTATTTATGCTTGTGTTTTTACATATGTATTTTTAAATCCCCTGTGCACCGCCTCGAGTCCCTTCGGGGAGAGAGAGCGGTCCATAAATTAAAATTAAAATTATTATTATTATTAAACCCTTCCTGCCTTTAAAGAAGGAAATGTGTCTGTAGGGGAAGGGATTCTTTGTAGTATTTTATGAAATGCCTTATGTTGTCCTAAGAAGGAGCAATCCTGTTCATCCTCAACACCTTCATGAAAGTGCTGGGAGAGCTGAACCAGGGGTCTGTGTGGTGTGCCATCCATACCCAGAGACTCTGCTCCTCCTCAGATTGTAAGCAAGCTGATAGAAGTCGGAACCATTGGTTGGACGGTAAACAAGGAAATGGAGAATGTTTTCCATTGAAGACAATTCTTAGCCTATGCAAAGCTGGATTGTTTGGCCTCCAAATCCAGGCACAAATCAGAAGATTAAAATTAATTTTCTAAGCTAATAGGGCCTTGGTTAATTGTACTTTCAGAACACTTATTATTTGAGGATGTTTCTATATTTCGACTGTCCTGGGATTTTAATAATCTTAACTATTAACCATGTACTTTTCTTATTAATGGTTTTAAATGAAGCATTTGAAAAATGGAAATTTGCTAGTTTGAATATTTAAATATTTTTGAGGCTCCTAGCACAAATTCAACTCAAATAATTACAAAAAAGGGGCACCATGTAGAATAGAATACTGTAGAATAGAATAGGGTAGGATAGAATAATTTAGTTAGAAGGGACCTTGGAGGTCTTCTACTCCCAACCTCCTGCTTAGGCAGGAAACTCTCTACCATTTCAGACAAATGGTTATCCAATTTACCACCCATTTGCTTTGGAGAACAGTTTGACTCCCTCTTCTTTGTGGCAACTCCTGGGATAGTGGAACACTGCTGTCATGTCACCCCTAGTCCTTCTTTTCATTCAACAAGACATACCCAATTCCAGCAATTGTTCTTTATACGCTTTAGCCTCCAGTTCCCTAATCAGCTTTATTGGTCTTCTCATCTAGGTGCTCACTTACCTATTTTAACTTGTGTTCCTAATCTTTTTTTTTTTTTTGGTGCTGTTTTTGATAAGTTGAACTGTTTTATTCCTTTGTGTAAAAGCAGATGAAAAACACAAGTTAAGTAGTTCTGCTTTCTCCCTGTCGCTTGTCTCCTTCTTGCCACTTTCTCCCACCAATGGATCGTTTCCTTGACCCTTTTTTGTTTTTAACAAGTTGAAAGAAGCGCTTTTTTGTCACAAACCTTAGTTCATTAGCTTTCCTCACTTCATCTTTGCAGGCTTGGGCTATTTGCTGATATTCAGTTATGTGCCCTTCTTTCCCTTTTTTTAACTTGTCCTTTTTCTCTTTCAATTGATCAGAGTTCTTTATGCAGAACTTCTTCATTGGTATTGTGCTAAACTGAGTTTTTATAATCTCACTTTTTCAAAATTTTGAAGCTTCTTGACTTGTTTTCCCCTTGAAGATTCTCATCCATAGAATCATTCCCAAACTCTCTTTAATTTTATTGAAATTAGCTCTTTTAAAGTCCAAGACTTTGTTCTATTGTTTGTGCTTTTATAATTGAAATTCCAGTATTGAATGATCATCCCCCACAATATTCCTGTATCTTCAACACCTTCTATCATTTCATCACTGTTAGTGAGAATTAAGACCAATCTGGTTGATTCCCTTCTCTACTTTTTGGGAAACAAAGTTGTCTGATAGGTTAATCAGGAACCTCTGATTTTCCACTTGGTGCAGATTTGTCTCCCAGGATGTCAGGGTAGTTAAAATCCACTATTACTATTGTGATGCCCTTCCTACATACCTTAGTTAACTGACTAGCAAAAAGTTCATCTATTTACTCTGGTTGGGTGTCCTATAGCAATGTTATTTTGCCCCCCATATTGACCCAAATGCATTCAAGGCGGTTTTCAGCATTGTTGTGCTCAATTCTGTAGAGAAGTATTTCTTACATATAGTGTAACTCTACCACCTCTTTCATTTGGTCTATTTAAATAATAATAATTTATATCCCTCTAGCTGTAGGTTTCATTTGTAGGTTTCATCCCACCAAGTTTCCATAATGGCAACAATGTCATATTTGCTTTCTTTTACTTAAATTTGTAATTCACCGTGCTTGTTCCTCATTCTCTGTGCATTGGTGTATACACATTTGCGTCCACTTTGACTGATCCTGTGTTTACTGTCTATATAACCTGTGTTGTGTCTGACTTCCCTACTTTCTTACCTCTGTTTGATTGCAAATTGTATGGTACTCACTATTAAATGCTTGATTTTGCTTGACTCACACAAACATCTATGTTATAGGCACTGATAACCTTATTAATTTTAGATTGCTAGGGACAGAAATATTCTGTATCAGTTAATTCTCTGTGCCCAATGTTTGTTTAAATGTTTATCCAGAGAATCTGTGAATTTTGATGCCAAGTAGTCCATTTGTCTGATGGACACAAACCATCTCTTTTGTACAGTTTTTCATAGGACAAGCTGCAGACATCATGACTAACATGAAGAATTCTGTAAAATATTATTTATTGAAAAGTTGGAGGAATAATTAGAAAAAAGAAATTTGTTTTTAAAGTACTAGTCTTAAAAAATTTCTAAAAAGAATCTCCAACCAAAAGAAAAGGGGAAAATGGCAGAAGACAGTACAGGGAGTCCTCAATTTACAACAGTTTTTAGTGATTTACAACGACAGTGACAAAAATGACTTATGCCCATTTTTCATGCCTACGATTGTTCCAGCATCCCCATGGCCACATGATCAAACTGACTCATATTTATGACAGTTGCAGGGTCCCGGGGTCATGTGATCACCTTTTGTGAAACTCTGACAAGCAAAATCATTAGGGAAGCCACTTAACAACCATATTTCTAACTTCAGTGATTCACTTAACATCTGTGGCAAAAAAGGTCATAAAATGGGGTAAAGTTCAGTTAACAAATGTGTCACTTAACAACAAAAAATTTGGGCTCAACTGTGGTCCTAAGTCAAGGACTATCTATAATATGTACAACGGCTGATTTCCTGAGGGGAAAAATTGAAATCTAGGAAATCAAAGTTCTTTTCATACCTGAGTTGGAGATTCGATCACGGTTTCTGCTCCCCCTAAACAAAGAGTTGACTTTCTTCTATTCCTCCCTGTGAGAGAGACAGAATATCAAAAGGCATAATTAATAAAATGGGAGGAGGCATGTTATAGAAGACACAGAGAAGATGAGAAAGTTAGGATTTATCAAAGGAGTGGAAGGACCTTATATTACCTCCTGAGGTGTCCCGATTTGGATCTTCCTGAGGGATCCCCCTGAAAGACAGTTCTTGAGGGAGATTTGACAAATGCCTCTTTGTCTCAGGATCTCTGATCTCCATTGCCAAGGGATTTGAAATAGAATCCAGGAAAAAAAGAATTAATGGACATTACACATCATGAAGTGGTGTGTACCTCTACTTAACACCTGATAAACTGCCAAAGGTTTTTCTAATCTCAAAGGAATTTCAAATACACGTTAGAAATGTAAATGTAAAAAAGGAACATTTTTGTCAACTCTGCTAGACTTGTGACAAAGCAAAGAAATACTGGAGTAAGATTTATATTTTACTGCAGAGGATTTTCAAAGCAGGCATTAAAATCAAACCAAAGACTTTTCTTTTAGATTTAATAGACAAAGAGGTGGAAAAATAATCTCGAATGTTGCTGTTAAATATGTTGAGAGCAGCAATGATGCTCTTTGTAAAGGGGACAGATATTTTAATAGCCAAAATGGAAAAGTCATTTGGAAAACTGATGGAACTAGCAGAGATGGAAAAATGAAACTCTGATTGAGTTTTGCTGATTATGTAAGTTTGTTGTTATAAAGAATTGGCTAGTACATATTAAGTATGTAACTGTAAAACATTGAACCTGTAATGTTACCATTCTATTTGATTGTCCTAAAAAGATTCAGATTTTCAATAATTTTATTTTTTTCCTATTTACCCTATACTTCTTTCACTTCCCTTCCCACCTTTCCTAGTAGTTTCATTCTTTTGCATTTTATATCTTAATAAACTTAATATAACTGCAAAAAATTGATACAAGAATTTGAACATATTGTTTATTATATTCAGGCCCAAGAAGAAGTCCTCTCACCTGCAACTCAACCTGCTCCTTCTTCTCCTCCTCTGCCTGGCTCAGGAGGAAGCCTTCCACCAGGGCCACCGCCTGGGAGCTGGTCTCTGCTCCACACTCCCGCACCCAGCTCTCCATCTGCAGGGGCAGAAGGGCCAGGAACTGCTCCAGAACCACCAGGTCCAGCAGCTGCGCTTTTGTGTGCTTTTCTTCTCTCAACCATCGACTACAAAAGGAGTGGAGTCGACTGCAAAGTCCTCGGGGACCCTCATCCTCCTGATATTGGTCGCTCCAATAGTCCCAAGCCTGAACTTGTGAAACGATGGTTCCTTCTTCCAGCATCTTCTGCTCAACTCTTGCCCACATCTCCCCATGGGTTCCAGACTGGGCACTGGGAGGGTCTTTTCCAGTTCCCCCACTTGCTAAAGGAAGACCAGCCATTCTCTCTCTGCCCTGTAACACAATTCCAAATGGGTGCAATTGAAACCTGTGGATCTCCAAATGCTTTTTTCATTCATAGCAATGTTCATTTAGCCATGGGAATACCAGAACAAGCCATTAAGCCCTCTTTGCCAAAGGCATCGTTTTTTCTCTACAGGAAGATCAACAAATGACCTCCATTTTGCAATTTTCTTAGAGAAGAAAGAATAAATCTAAGAAGAGTGGACCATTTATCGACATTTATCCCCATAGAAGGAGGCATTTTTCTGACCTGTAAAGTGGTGATTTCCAGCAAGAGGATTCAGTGCATAGGGCATTTTGGATAATTTAAATTTCTTTTTACTCAAAGGTAAAGACTTGCTTTTTAAAAATACAGCTCTACATTTACCTTTAAGCAGGGTTCACACAACATACAACATACAACACCCCAGAACAAGTTCACAAAGCATGAGAATTCAGTTCACAAAAAACGAAGTGCCCCTCCTTTGACCCTGCTCCATTTCGCTTCCTTCCTTCACACAGGTGGGCAGGGTCACACAATGTGTCCTAAGCACAAACAGGTCAATCAAATCCAGGGGTTCCTATGAAATAGAAAGGATTAAATGCACGCAGCTCAACACGACGACGTGGTTCACTGCCTTCCTAAAACAAATTGAGTTGCAAGAGGCTCCAAGGCAGGTTTGGTGTCATCCAGCACAGAGGGAGAATGTAGGCATCATCTTTTGCCTCTCTTCCTTTCCAAGCTGTTTTTGCTTCCTGCTTGAGTTTCGCCTTACAAGCTCCCCCTCTCCCCTCTCCAGGAGCGATTCCCACGAAATGGGGCGCTAAGGACGATCCCTTTCCTTTCTGGGATCTGGAATTCTTCCTGAGGGCAGCATGCATCACCTGGAGCTCTCCTTTGTTACCACCATGGAAAAGGGCGGCAGAGAAACATGGGATCTGGGGGTCTCCCGCTCCTAAGATTGACTTGATATATAAATATAAACATAAACATATATATCCTTTTCTTCTGTAGTGCGAGAACCCTCTGCTTTTCCTTGTATACACGAGGGCACACGCATAGTCACACACACACAAACCTACCTTTGCCACCTCTCTCCTTCAAGACTTCCTTGCAGCCTATTTAACTGCCTGCGAAGCTTAAAGGGTTAAGCAGAAAGAGTCCAGCATCCTAGAAAGGCAAGACGTAGTGACGTCACTTCCTTCCCATCCTGCAAGAGCGGCTCAACGCATGCTGTTCCTTTCTCTTTGCAGAGGGAGCCCCGGATGGATTTTCTGTGCATAGAAAGTGCTCATCGAAGGAGAGATGATGCATTTCCCATCCAGGGCCAGGAGGGGGCTCCCTTGAGAAGGTTTTCTCAATCTGCTGTGGCAATGTTATAATTTAGTAAAGAAGTTTGTATTTATTAAAGTAGTAGGTTTAAAAAAAAAATCCTAATAACAATCTCACTTAAATTTTTATTGTTCAGGAAAAAGAAAAGAGGAAACCCAAACAATGGCTAAAAAAGAAAGGTGCTATTTCTACCAGCTTGATTTTCTGAAGGAAAGGCATAATACAAACAATTTCCTCCTCTTACTATACTTGGAATTTAAACCTGTTGCATCCTGACGGACATTCAAAAGCCCCGGCAACAGCCAGCCCCGTCCTGATTGGATAGGGCGCGGTTGGCTGTGGCCGTGGGCGCCGGACGCGCCACCCGGCGGCGGCGCAGACCACAGCGACACAGCTCGTCCTCCCCCATCGGCCCCGGCAGAGTCATTGAGACGCTCGGGGCGGAGTAGGCGCAGTCCCACCTACCTCAGCGAATACGTGCGCTAGGGACCGCGTGGGGACTCGCTGGGGGGGAAGGAGTGTTGCATCCTGACGGACATTCAAAAGCCCCGACAACAGCCAGCCCCGTCCTGATTGGATAGGGCGCGGTTGGCTGTGGCCGAGGGTGCCGGACGCGCCATTGGCCGGCTGCCTACCAGCTCACCATAAAAGGAGCTGTAGGGCAGAAGGCGGGCACTTTTGTAAATAGTCACTTCTCGTTACCTTGCTTGTTCCGAATAAAAAGAGCTGTTAATCTTACCGGTCTGGACTCTCTCTCTCTGCCGAGAATCTAACAAAACCTATTTCAGCTCTACCATAGGAAGGATCAACTTCTTTCTACTCTTCCTTGTGAGGGAGGCACAACTTTAAAATCCATAATTAGTACGGTAGTAAGAATTGCTCTATAGAAGGCAGAGTTGAAATGGTTGGGATCTCTATGGGGAATAGGAGGACCTTATATTACCTTCTGAATTGTCCTTACCTGGATATTCCTGAAAAATCTACTGAAAAAAACAGTTCCTGGGGGAGATTTGATGGAAGCTTCCCTCAGTGTTGGGTTTCCAATTTTTTTACTACCGGTTTGCCCTCCATCCCTGCTACTACCAGTTCGCTCGATCTAGGACGAACCAGGAGCAACCCACCTCTGGTTTCCTTCCCTCAGGATCTCTGATCTCCATAGAGAAGGATTTGAAATGGTAGACAGAAGAAAAGAAGAAGAAGAAATGGACATCATACACCTCATCTCATGCTCCTCCTCAAATTTGCAGAGGACACTAAGCTGGCAGAAGCAGCCAATTCCCCAGAAGACCAATTCAGGATCCAAGAGATCTTTACAGGCTTGAACCATGGCCCCCATGCAACAAAATGAAATTTAATGTGGAGAAAAGGAAGGTTTTACACCTGGGCAGGAAAAACCAAAGGTATAAGTACAGATTAGGTGAACCCTGTTCAAAAACAATAACTATACAATACAATACAATACAATAGCAGAGTTGGAAGGGACCTTGTAGGTCTTCTAGTCCAACCCCCTGCATGGGCAGGAATCTTATACCATTTCAGACAAATGGCTGTCTAACATCTTTTTAAAGACTTCCAGGGTTGGGGCACTCACAACTGTGAGAGGGAACCTGGTGTTTTAGTGGATGATCAGTTAAATGTGAGTCAGCACTGTGTGGCAGCAGCCAAAAAAGTTAATACATTCCTTGGTTGCATAAACAGAGGCATAGAATCAAAACGCCTTGCTAAAGTCTACGTCCACATCATTTGCTGGTGTTCTAACTTAGTCACTTTGTTAAAGTATGAAATAAGATTGGTTTGGCATGATGTTTTTAACAACCGTTTGCTAGCTACTAGTTTTAAATTTATTTATTTATAGATTTTCACAGATCTGGGTTTTTAAAAATTATTTCCAGCATCTTCCCAGATCTTGGTGTTAGACTGATTGGTCTGTAATTTCCTGGGTCTGTTTCTCCCCCACCCCCCTTTTTTTGGAAGATGGGAACCACATGGGCTCTTTTCCAATTCTCTGAGAGTTCCCCAGTGGTCCTGAATTTTTAAAGATATGGTATAATAGTTCTGAGATAACATCTGCCAGCTCCTTCAGAACTGTGAGATATAATCTGTAAGATCCTAGTGATTTAAATCGGTATCTCTTGGATAAGTTTTCCTCCATTATTTCTTATGCTGCCATTGGTTCTTTGGAGAATAGATTGACCTCTTCTTAACCGTGGCAGCTCCACAGTATTGAAAGGCTTCTGTTATGTCATTCCTAATCCTCCTCTTCCTTAGATTGGGCCTATCCTGTTCCTGCATCTGCTCTTCATGTTTTTGTCTCCTTTCCCCTAATCATCTTTGTTGTTCTTCTCTGCACTCTTTCTGGAGTCTCAATATTTTTGGGGATCATGGTGATCAAAACCTGATTCCAAGTGTAGTATTACAAGTGCAGTCTAAAGTGGAACTGGCCCTTCTCATGATCTTGATACTGTCCGTTTGTTGATGCATCCTAGGACTGCATTAGCTTTTTTACTAGCTGCAGCACATTGCTGACTCATATATAAGTGATTATCCCCCTAAGACTCTGGATCCCTCTCACAGTTACTGCTGTAAAATCAGATATAATATCTTCCATACTAGTAGATTTGTTCTTGTTATTTCTTGCCTATGTTTTTTTATATGGAAAGTTTTCTCTGTGGGTTTGGTCTTCCCGGCTGGGAGAGCATCACTGGTGTGGTGAAAGAATGTAGGATCAAAGCAATCTGCATTGAAAGCAAAGTTTCTTAATTTTTTGTCAGGAACGTAAGACCAACAGTGATATGCACTACCGTTCCTGGGTGAGCTGCTTTGTACGATTGTGTGATTGCCTTTTGTGTGTGTCTTTGCTAATGGTTCTAATCCTATCTTGTGTTTGTTATTTCTGAGGAACTTGATTTATTTTCGAGTGCACCATGCATTTCTGCTTTCTCCCTCATGCCTGTTAAAATCATGCTAAAGGGTGGTTAGGCAGCAGGGAAACATAGGATTGAGTGGGGAGGTTCTCCCACTCCTAAAATTGAACCTGGATAAGGACTAGGCATGTGTGTCTTCCCTTTTAAAAAAAAATGAGAACCCACCCTTTCTGTGAGAAGAACACACACATATCAAATGCAATCCTAGTGAATTGACCCTAGTTTAGGATGCTCCATTTCTCTTTCTTCCTACACTCAGCCACGCAAGTTTGCACAAGATGCCCTAAACATAAACAGGCCAATCAAATTGAAATTTACTGATCGTTTGATTCCTGCCTTTAAAAGTATCTAAATAGCTTTATCCACCTGAATCACAATGGGTTTTTAACCAAAGAGGCAAATTAAAGACAATATGAGAACGATTCTGGATACTCTGGAGTATTATTAGTGACCTTCTGTCAGAGGGGGACCCGGACCTGGCCGGAATCGCGGAGACCTGGTTGGGCCACGAGGGAGGACTCCCCCTCGTTGAAATGTGCCCACCAGGCTACCGCGCTTTTCATCAGCCGTGGGCCCTAGGCAGGGGTGGTGGGGTAGCGGTCATTGTAAAAGAAGGTCTTGAGGCGAGAGAGACCATTGTGCCACAGACTACCGGTTGTGAGTCCCTCTGTGTGAAGTGGGGCCTAGGGAGGCAGTTGGGCTTGCTGGTTGTATACCTGGCTCCCCGGTATGTAGCAGCAGCCCTGCCCGAGCTCCTGGAGGTGATCGCTACGGTGGCAGTGGAGACCCCCAGACTTTTAGTCATGGGGGACTTTAATCTGCCATCGGTGGGCGAATCATCCGAGGTAGCTCGGGAGTTCATGGCTTCCATGACGGCCATGGACCTGACCCAAGTAATTCAAGGCCCCACTCACGAGGGTGGACATACACCGGATCTCATCTTTGTCTCAGGCCAATGGAAGAGTGATCTGGGTATAGGGGATATAGTCATCACGCCCTTGTCATGGTCAGACAACTCACTTCTCCGGCTCGACTTTCCGACTGCTGCTCCCCTCCGCGGGGAGGCGGAACCAGAGTCTCCAATCTGGTACCGCCCCAGGCGCCTGATGGACCCGGATGGGTTCCAGACGGCGCTTGGGCCATTTCCTGTATCCCTGACCCGTGCCCCGATGGAGGACCTCACGGCCGCATGGAATAGTGCGGCCGTGGGAGCCTTGGATCAGGTCGCGCCCTTGCGGCCTCTCTTGCGGCGGCGAAACACCCAGGCCCCTTGGTTTACCGAGGAGCTGAGGGTGATGAAACGCCACAAGAGATGCCTAGAGAGAAGATGGAGGTCTACCCGATCTGGATCTGACCGGACACAGGTAAGAGCCCATTTACGGACTTACATTGTGGCGCTGAGAGTGGCCAAACGCCATCATTGTGCCACTCTCATAGCATCCGCAGACAACCGCCCTGCCGCCCTGTTTAGGGTGACCCGCGCCCTCCTCCAACAGAGGGTGCGGGAAGCCCCGTTACAGGGTAGAGCAGAGGAATTTGTGACTTTTCTGCAGGAGAAAACCGCTCAGATACAGAACGAGTTAGCCCCCATTCATGGCCCAGTGGGATGCCACGAGAGAGATCTTGTTTGGGAGGAGTTTGACTCCGTTACTTCCGAAGATATGGACAGGTTACGTGGGCGACTGCGAGCCACCACATGTTTACTACAAGATGGAAGTGAGTGCGTACATCATAAATTCTAAATTCTAAACTCTATGCTGGCAGACATGTACAAACATCCAGATAAAAAATTACATTGGGCTAGTAAAAAAAAGAAACCAAACAAATTCATTTTTTGGATCTAAGTCTCTTGGCAATTACATCTTCCTGCGCTCCTTTCTGGCCCCCAGCGGGCGGGGCCGTGGCCCCCCCTGCCCCTCCCAAATCTTCACCCAGGATAGAGGAATGTTTTTTAAGAAAGGCTTCCGCCTCAGCAACTGTTTTAATCCTAACTCTCCCTCCTTCCCAGAACACCAACATCCCTTCGGGCGTCACCCACTTAAACCAAATCCCGTGGTCAAACAATTTTTTAGATAAGAAGGAAAACTTCCTTCTCAACTCTCTAATCTTTTTAGGGATCTGTTTCAAGATAGCGACTTCTTTCTGCTGGTAAATTAACGGACCACCTCTCTGAGCCTTCAAAATTTCCTCTCTGGTTGACCTCCTAACAAATTTAACATGTATCTCTCTGGGTACCTCATTTATCCTGGCATATGCAGAATTTATTCTGTAGGCTAGGTCAATATCCCCCCTGATCTCATCTTTGGGTTTATGCAAATATTCTGCTAAAATTGTACTCATGAGATCAGGAAAACATTCACCATCTACCTCAGAAACGTTCTGAAATCTTAAAAAGTATGACATTCTTTCAAAATCCATCCTTGACATATGCCCAGTTAATTCTCCAACTTCAGTTTTAACATTTTTAAGTTCCCCCTTTGCCCCAGCCAGCCCCCCCTCCAATTCCTCGGTCTTCTGTATATTCTCCTTTAGTTGGTTCTGTGTTTCCATAAGTCCCTGTCTGAAATCCTTATTTTCTTGTCTTAGTCCTTTAATTTCCTGCACCAAAGTTTGTAACACTTCTTCCAGAGCTGTCATTCTTCTTTCCAGTCCTGCCACTTCTGATGTGATAGAAGCCATGGTAAACTGTTAAAATCCGTGCCGCTAAGATGGCGTTTTTTGGGTGGGGCCGCTGTGACAAGTCAGAAGAACAAGGTCCAAATCAAAGTTTTAGAAAGTTTATAAAATCCCCAAAGAGAGCAAGTTGCAAAAACAAATATTCAAACAAAGGAGGCACTCCAGAGAAGGAATCAATCAGTCCAAAAATTTCTTCACTGGTAGAGAGAGGCAGTCCAAATCATCAAGAAACGTTGGTATTTTTCCACAAACAAAAATAACTTTTCAGGAACAAAGGGAAGCCATCTTCCGCCGCCCTGCCTGGGAACCAGCCGGAGAAAGTCAAAGATACAATTGTTTCAAGCCAACCGGACTTATTTGTAGATACAAGCCGCAAACTGCTTTCACTTGCTTAGAAAAAAAAAGCCGGATACAAAATAACTCCCTCGCAACGAGGAATCATTTCTAACCGCCGCTGTTAAACCGAGGGGGGGTTTAACAAACAAACACCCCCCTCCATAGTTCTTTCAGTCCAGGCTGCCAGCAAAGAAAAATAGGTTAAAAAAGCACTCACTTTCCCTCTCGCCGCCAAAGCCCCGGAAGGCTTCCGACCCGCCTTCAGCTCTCTCCAAATTTGTTAATTGTTGCCAACCTCCGTTGGCGAAGGGAACCAAGCCCCCCGCAGCATGCCCCCTTCCTCCTGGGCTGAAGACCCGGACCGCCTCCCAGCTGCCGCCAGGATGGACCAGCCCAGGCAAGCCAGCCCTACAGAGGGCCCCCCCCAAAGGAAAAAAAGGGGGTGCCCTGCCCCGTTAGGGGCCGAAAGAGGGACAAAACGGCGGACGAACCCCAGAGTTCGTCCGTCGCCGCCAGAAGCGAAACAGGAAGTCCCGAGCCACCACATGTTTACTGGACCCGTGTCCCTCCTGGCTTGTACTGGCATCCTGGGAGGTGACACGAGGCTGGCTCCAAGAGGTTGTCAACGCATCCTTAAGTGAGGGTTCCTTGCCTGCTTCCCTAAAAGAAGCGATGGTGAGGCCCCTCCTTAAGAAGCCCTCTTTGGATCCAGCTCTTTTAAACAACTATCGTCCTGCCTCCAACCTTCCCTTTTTGGTGAAGGTTGTCGAGAGTGTGGTGGCACAACAGTTTCCCCGTCACCTGGATGAAGTTGATTATCTAGATCCGCGCCAGTCCAGCTTTCGGCCCGGGCATAGCACCGAGACGGCATTGGTCGCGTTGGTGGATGATCTCTGGAGGGCCAGAGATGGGGGTTGTTCCTCCATCCTGGTCCTATTAGACCTCTCGGCGGCTTTCGATACCATCGACCATGGTATCCTATTGCATCGGCTGGGGGGGTTGGGGGTGGGAGGCACCGTTTTGCGGTGGTTCTCCTCCTACCTCTCTGGCCGATCGCAATTTGTGTTGGTAGGGGGGCAGAGGTCGACCGCGAGACCCCTCACATGTGGGGTGCCTCAGGGGTCGGTCCTCTCGCCCCTCCTGTTCAACACATACATGAAGCCGCTGGGTCAGATCATCTGTGGTTTTGGGGTAGAGTACCATCTATACGCTGATGACACCCAGCTGTATATATCTACCCCAGATCACCCCAACGATGCCGTAGCGGTGATGTGCCAGTGCCTGGAAGCTGTGCGGATCTGGATGGGAAGTAACGGACTCAAGCTAAACCCGACCAAGACCGACTGGCTGTGGTTTCCGGCGGCCTGATTCAACCAGCTTACTCCATCGCTGGCCATAGGGGGCGAACAGCTTGCCCCTGTGGATGGGGCGCGCAATTTGGGTGTCCTCCTGGATACCCGGCTGTCAATGGAAGATCAGGTGACGGCCGTGGCCAGGAGGGCGTTTTACCAGGTTCGCCTGGTACGCCAATTGCGCCCCCTATTGGATCGGGACGCCCTTCGCACAGTCACTCATGCCCTCGTGACGTCCCGACTGGACTATTGCAACTCTCTCTACATGGGGCTTCCCTTGAGGTGCACCCGGAGACTTCAGCTAGTCCAGAATGCAGCCGCGCGAGCAATTATGGGTACCACAAGGTACACCCATGTAACACCGCTCTTGCGTGAGCTGCACTGGCTGCCTGTCGTCTTCCGGGTGTGCTTCAAGGCATTAATTATCATCTTTAAAGCGCTCCATGGCTCGGGACCTAGCTACTTGCGGGATCGGATCCTGCCTCATACATCCTCACGACCGATTCGCTCCCACAGAGAGGGACTTCTCCGGGTGCCGTCCACTAGACTTTGTCAGCGGGTGACACCCAGGGGAAGGGCTCTCTCTGTGGCGGGCCCAGCCCTCTGGAACGACCTTCCCCCCGATATTAGGACAACTACGGACCTCCGCTCCTTCCGTCTTAAATTGAAAACACACTTTTTCTGCCTTGCCGGCCTGGGATAGCTACTCCTATGTCTTTAGGGTTTATTGGGGATTTCTAGTTAGATAGTTTTAACGGGTATTTTAGCACAGGTCACTTAATTTAATCTATTTTTAATGAAATATGTATATAGTTATTGTTCTTATTCCTCCTGTGCACCGCCCCGAGTCCCTGTGGGGAGAGGGTGCGGTTTATAAGTAATAAATTATTATTATTATTATTATTATTATTATTATTATTATTATTATTATTATTATTATTATTATTATTATGAGGCACACCCTGAAAAACAAATGTCTTTGATGTTCTTAGAACCTTAAAATGCATTCGACAATGTGAACTGGCGATTCATGTTTTTACAGTTGGAACAGATGAATTTTGGTAAGACTCAAGCTATACAAGCTGTATACCACAAACAAACAGCAAAGATAATGATAAATGGAGAACTGACAGATGCTATTGAAATAAAGTGAGGCACAAGACAAGGCTGCTCATTATCACTGTTACTCTTTGTTTTAACATTAGAGGTCTTAAATAGAAAGATTAGAAAAGAGGAAGAAATAAAAGGAATGAGAATCAAAAAAGAAGAATATAAGCTACAAGCGTCTGCAGATGACTTGGTTTTCATTCTTGAGGATCCATTAGAAACTGCACATAAGTTGAAAGAAAGAATGGAGGAATATGGAAACGTAGCAGGCTTGAAAGTAAAGGCAAAACAAAGATCTTGATGAAGAATATGCTAGCAAGACAAAAGGTAGAATTGGCAGAAGCCTTAGAGATTCAAGTTACAAAGAAGAGAAATGGGCTTACCTGATTGGGAGTTATACTACCAGGCAACAAAACTGATGTGGATTAAAGAGTGGATAACATTATGAAATACTAGATTATTGAATATAGAGAGTCATGGCTTACTGTTGAGATGGCATGCTTTTTTATAGTATAAGGGAACCAAAGCACATGGATGTTTTAGAACAGGGGTCGCCAACCTTTGCAACTTTAAGTCTGAAGGACTTCAGCTCCCAGACTTCTCCAGCCAGCAAAGCTGCAAAGGTTGGAGACCCCTGTTTTAGAAGACACTATATAAGGGAGGTTTTGTTACTAAATTGGGAGAAGGTTAAAAGGTTACATTACTTAAAAATTCCAGTCTGGCTATCAACCATTGAAACTTTTTCATATCCAATAATATATAAGTATTGGAAATGTCATCAGACACCAGACTCATAATGATGTATAATGTATGATGTAATGATGTATAATTATAAACTGATGGAAACCTGCATATTTGTATTGTAAAATTAATAGAATGAGATAGGTGATTACGTAAAGTTATATTGTTACTAAATGGATAATTAAGGATGTAAGGGAATAATCTCAATTTAAAATAAAGGAATATTAATTGTAACTGAATATATGATGCATTAGGATAGTGATATTTATTTATATTGGATGGATATTTAATGACTGTGTATGTACCGTATTTTTCAAAGTATAAGATGCACCTTTTTTCCTCTAAAAAGAGGCTGAAAATCTGGGTGCGTCTTATACATCGAATACAGCATTTTTTGCCTCCTGAAACCCCACCCCTTCACCAAAATGGCCTTGCGCATACCCTTATGGAGGCTTCCAGAGAGCTCCTGGGGACTGGGGAGGGCAGAAATGAGCAAAAAACAGGGCGTTTTCCCCCCAGCCCCCAGCAGCACTCTATAAGCCTCCATAAGGCTATGCATGCAATTTTTTTGACCAAAAAACAGCCCATTTTCATGATAAATGTGCCAGGTTTTTGCTCATTTTTGATCCTCCCCCTCCCCAGGAGCACTCTGAAAGCCCCCCCAAGGCTATTCATAACTTTTATTTGAATAAAAACGCCCCCAATTTCGTGAAAAACTGTCCGTTTGCGAGAGGTTTGCAAAGTGCAAAAAGGGGTTTTTTCTCTCCTTTTGGAAAGCTGTTTAGTTAGTGATTGGTGAGAATTACATTGGTCAAGAGCTGTGCCTGCAGAAACAAAGATTTCTTCCAAAGGTGGTCAGTGATTTCCTTCTCCAGCACGTGGATAAATAAACCTGGAAACATCTACCTACCTACCTATCTGCCTACTCTCTCTCTACCTACCTATCTACTGTATTTCTCTCTATCCCTCTACCTTCCTATCTACACTCTCTCTCTTCCTATCTATCTGCTGTATTTCTCTCCCCCCTCTATATACCTACTTACCTACTCTCTCTCTCTACCTATGTTTCTCTATTTCTCTCTCTATCCCTCTACCTACCTACTTACATTCTCTCCCTACCTACTGTATTTCTATCCCCCCTCTACCTATATACCTACTTTCTCTCTCCCTACCTTACTGTATTTCTCTCTCCCCCTCCGTCACTCCCTCTACCTACCTACTCTCTCTCCCTACCTACCTACTGTCTCTCTCCCTCTCTCTCCCTCTACCTACCTTTTTTAAAAAAATGTCTCTTCAAAACCTGAGTGGGTCTTATACACTAGTGCATCTTATACTCCGAAAAATACGGTACCTCTATGACCCATAGATGCCTTTAGAGAGAAGAAAAAAATCTAGACTAGCCTGAGGAATGATACTGGGATTCATCAATCCACAGATCGCGAATAAACAGACAAAACATTCCAAACAAAACTGAAGATTTTCCAATGGTTTGAAGAGATTCCTCTGGATATGGAGGTGAGGGGGAAAAAGCTACAATTGTAAGAAAGAATGTAGATGGAACGAAAAAATGGATAAAAAAGAATTGGATTAACCTCTCTGCTCTTTTCAGTCTCTTTATTGTCCAGCTTGACCCAGAACTATTGCTGACAACTGACCTTCAAACCAACATGAGCCTCTCAAATCCTGAAATATGCTCCCTTCAAATCCTTCCACAAATCTTGTGTCAATGCATTTTGAAAGCAACTAAAGAGTTTAACACACGTGTATAATACATAACTAGAACAAAACCACCCAATTGATATTTAATTGATTTTATTTAAATTGAAGTTGGACTTCTTAGCCCAGACCACACTACAAAAGAGCAAAATATGCTTGAAAAGAAAATTGCACTTGGGGTACTTTTGGCTCCTTTTGTGAGAGGAATTGTTTATCCTTTCAGCTCTTCCCACACGCTCTACATTGATCTGCATGTGGGAATTTCCTATCATGAGGCCTTTGACTGAATAATGTTCAATGTTTCTGCCTAGATACTGGCTGACTCAGGTCTCAGTTCTACACTAGGGATGCAAATGTAACTACTGTGGAGGATCCGAATTATATAACATGAGTGCCATTTGATTATGTTTTTTTTTTCTTTCCCCTTTTGGGCTTAGGGAAGCAGCATCTACTAAATGTCTTCGCATCCCTCTGAGAGCTATGACTAACTGGGGGAATAATGACAGTTGGAGAACAGGAAGCTCAGTTCTAAAAAATAAACTAAAATGTATATACTATGGGTTTCAAACTCCGTGCGTCACGTGGCCATCGTGACATATCCGGCTTTCGGCCCGGGCATATCCAGTCCGGCTTTCGGCCCGGGCATAGCACTAAGACGGCATTGGTCGCGTTGGTTGATGATCTCTGGAGGGCCAGAGATGGGGGTTGTTCCTCCATCCTGGTCCTATTAAATCTCTCGGCGGCTTTCGATACCATCGACCATGGTATCCTATTGCATCGGCTGGGGAGGTTGGGGGTGGGAGGCACCGTCCTACGGTGGTTCTCCTCCTACCTCTCTGGCCGATCGCAATTTGTGTTGGCAGGGGAGCAGAGGTCGACCCCGAGACCCCTCACATGTGGGGTGCCTCAGGGGTCGGTCCTCTCGCCTCTCCTGTTTAATGCATACATGAAGCCGCTGGGTGAGATCATCCGTGGTTTTGGGGTAGAGTATCATCTCTACGCTGATGATACTCAGCTGTATATATCTACCCCAAACCACCCCAACGATGCCGTAGCGGTGATGTGGCAGTGCCTGGAAGCCGTGCGGATCTGGATGGGAAGTAACGGACTCAGGCTCAACCCGACCAAGACCGAGTGGCTGTGGTTTCCGGCTGCCCGATTCAACCACCTTTCTCCAACGCTGGCCATAGGGGGCGAACATCTTTCCCCTGTGGATGGGGCACGCAATTTGGGTGTCCTCCTGGATACCCGGCTGTCTATGGAAGAGCAAGTGACAGCCGTGGCCAGGAGGGCGTTTTACCAGGTTCGCCTGGTTCGCCAATTGCGCCCCCTATTGGATCGGGACGCCCTTCGCACAGTCACTCATGCTCTCGTGACATCCCGACTGGACTATTGCAACTCTCTCTACATGGGGCTCCCCTTGAGGTGCACCCGGAGGCTTCAGTTAGTTCAGGATGCAGCCGCGCGAGCAATTATGGGAACCACCAGGTTTACCCACGTTACACCGCTCTTGCGCGAGCTGCACTGGCTACCTGTCGTCTTCCGGGTGCGCTTTAAGGTATTAATTATCATCTTTAAAGCGCTCCATGGCTCGGGACCTAGCTACCTGCGGGATCGGATCCTGCCTCATACATCCTCACGGCCGATTCGCTCCCACAGAGAGGGACTGCTCCGGGTGCCGTCCACTAGACTTTGTCAGCGGGCGACGCCCAGGGGAAGGGCTCTCTCTGTGGCGGGCCCGGCCCTCTGGAACGACCTTCCCCCCGATATTAGAACGACCACGGACCTCCGCTCCTTCCGCCTGAAATTGAAGACTCATCTTTTCCGCCTGGCCGGCCTAGGGTAGTCTCTCTGTCTATGGGTTTTTAAATGTATACTATATTTATTGGATGTTTTTAGTTAAGGGGATTTTAGCACAGGATTGATTGAGTTTAATTCGTTTTAATTTGTATGTATTTTGTATATTTTTCGTTTTTTAATTTGCCTGTGCACCGCCCCGAGTCCCTGTGGGGAGAGGGTGCGGTCAATAAATGCAACTTTATTATTATTATTATTATTATATTGCAACAGTTTCCCTATTCGCAAAACTGTTTCCCTATTCCTTCACATAACACAACCGCCCTGTGAGCTGACAGTTTGACATTCCTATATACTGTATAGAGATGTGTTCAAAAATGTATAAATCATAATTGTAATCTCATGCCTATTGTTTATTTTTACATTACTAAAAACCCTTTTCAGAGTTCAGTGTGTAAATTTGAAATCCATACATAGAACCCATTAAATCAATAATTAGCATACATTCTAATCCAAATGTATCTGTTTTGGGGACTCTCCCGTCTATGAATCATGTTATGAGAAATAAGACTATGGGGTGTACTGAAACCTTTTCCACATTGCAAGCATTTATATGGCCTCTCCCCTGTGTGGATCCTTTGATTGGATTTAAGACCACTGGTTGCTCTGAAGCCCTTTCCACACTCCATGCATTTATACAGCTTCTCCTGTGTGGATCCTTTGATGGGATGTAAGTTCCCTGCTCATTCTGAAGTCCTTTCCACACTCCATGCATTTATATGGTTTCTCCCCTGTGTGGATCCTATGATGGATAATAAGGTTACTCTTTTGGCTAAAGCTCTTTCCACATTCCATGCATTTATATGGCTTCTCCCCTGTGTGGATCCTTTGATGGCATGTAAGTTCACTGCTTCCTCTGAAGCTCTTTCCACACTCCATGCATTTATATGGTTTCTCCCCTGTGTGGATTCTATGATGGGTAATAAGGCTACTCTTTTGGCTAAAGTCCTTTCCACACTCCATGCATTTATATGGTTTCTCCCCTGTGTGGATCCTTTGATGGCATGTAAGATTACTGCTTGTCCCGAAGCTCTTTCCACACTCCATGCATTTATATGGCTTCTCCATTGTGGATGTCCTTTTGTTAACAGTCTTGTTTCCATTTTCATGGCATTCATTTCTCTTCTCTCCCATGTGAAAACATTTCAATGATTCAAGAGAACCATTTTCTTGAGACAGTGTGAACATCCAACTGTATTTTTTTCCTTTGTCTTTGCCTATATTGGCTCCTCCTTTGGCTTGTGATGGACAGGGGCCATTCATATCTAATGTCTCTTTGAAGAGTCTTACACCTTTCTCCATATATTTGTTGATTAGTTTTTCCTGTTGATCAAGAAAGTCCTGCATCTGAGTAACAATCAAAGAAGATGAGCTTTCCTTATTCCAGTTATTTGATAGGTTTCTCTCCTGCCTTTGGAATTCTCTTTGAATTGCAGGTTTCTTCATTACATCTTCTTGACTAAACACTTTGATTGGTTCTCCAAAAGCTTTAGTGTCATTCTCATTTTCATCTTCAAAGGGAAAGAGAAATGAAAGTGAGAGAAAGTTTTGGGGAAAATATCTCTCTCTCAGAAGTCATATTGATTGCCTTCAGGTATAGTGACAAATTCTAATATATACTGCATATTTGTATCCTAATAATGGCATGGTATAGAAATGATAATATCTCTATTGAAGAGGCATAAAAGCTTGGAAAAGACATTTAATTCAAAAAAACCTGAATGGTAATTCTTGATAGGAAGCAACTAGGTCAAAATAGTTGAAATCTGTGAGATGAAGTTTGGCATTACCTCAAACCAGTGTTTCTCAATTATTTTCTGTCAGGCCCCCCCTAGGAAGAAGAAAACATTTCGCGCCCCCCCCCCCCCCGCGCGACTGTAAATAGTATCATTTGTCTATAAAATTGTTATAAGTACACCTCTGCATAACACTGTATCCTTATTAAGTATAAGAGAATAAAAAAAGAAAGAAATTTCTTTCTCTTTCTCTCTCTCTCTTTTTCTCTTTTTTCTTTCTCTCTTTTTTCTCTTTCCTTTCTGTCTCTCTCTTTCTCTCTCTGTCTGTCTTTCTTTCTTTCTCTCTCCCACTTTTTTCTTTCTTTCTTTTTCTTTCTCTCTATCTCTGTCTGTCTCTCCTTCGTCTGCCCATCTATCACTGTGTGTGTGTGTGTGTGTGTGTGTATCTTGCATTCACGCACTTCCTGTGTCTCTCTCTTTCTCTCCCTGTCTCTCTCTGTCTCTCTGTGTGTGTCTGTCACTCTCTGATTCCTCCCCCCTCCCTGTCTCTCTCTGTGTCTGTGCCTCTCTCTGTCTGTGTGTCGTCGTCCCCGCCCTGCCCCCATTCCCCGCGGAGTCTCCTCAGCCTGGCTCACCCGCCTTAGCCTGCCCCGGCCACCCGTGCTTGATCGCTCGTTCCGCTCCTTCCAGGAGCTGAGAAGCCTCCGTGTGTGTGTGTGCGCGTGCGTGCGTGTGTGTGTGTGAGGAACGGCAGTCCCTGGAAGACGACGAGTGGCCAGCATGCCGGCTGTAGAGGGAGGGAGGAGGAGGGAGAAAGGGAATCGGCAGAGCCGATTTGCCGAGGTCAAACGCGCCCCCCTTTACAGAGCCTTGCGCCCCCCCAGGGGGGCGCGCCCCACTATTTGAGAAACGCTGCCTCAAACCAAGGAATCACTTTGTCACAAAATGTTTAAATAGAAATAGAAATTATATAGGATATATCTAAGCAAAATGCCATAGACCCATTTCATTCCTAGGAACAGAAGAAAAACATAACTTTTCCTTCTGCCTCTGAAGAGAAGAGATCTATTTAGAGATGTTTTCGTAAGAACTAACTAATGGCATCTAACTACAAAATGTCTTCCTGAACTCTCTGAGGGAGAGTAGGAAACCCTTACCAAGAGAGGCCACATTCTTATAATTCTCCAGCATGACTTCCCCATGCAGAGCTTTTTGGTCAGGATCCAGCTGAGACCACTCCTCCTCGGAGAAATAAACAGCCACCTCCTCAAAGGACAGAAGACCCTCCTGAAAGGAAAAAAAAGTACAGAACAGACCAAGAAAGAACTGCAGGATCTTTCCTATTATTAAGAATTTCTAAAGCAAACATAGAGGTTAACATAAATGCCTATGCTTAATAAGGATCTGTGATTTAGATGACAAAATTGACAGAGCAAAAAGCATTTGACTGAAGATTTTAGCCAGGTTGTATCAACTTGAATGATTCTGTAGGATTTTCAGTGCCAGTCACTTTAAATAAGCTTTGTTTTCTTCTGGATCAATTGATCTACCAAACAGCCAGCCAACCCTCATCAAAATACTCTTCATTCTGCATTTATTAATCCATCCATTCCCAATCAAAGGGTCCTCAGTGACTTGAGAGAATCAACTGGCAGGTGGGCCTTGGAAAACTCACCAATCAGTGACACTAACCCTTCCTTGGATAGTGCCCCTGATTGGTGGGTTTTCCAAGGCCCACCTCCCACTTGATTCTCTCAAGACACTGAAGGCCTTTAAACCCTTCCTGCCTTCAAAGAAGGAAATGTGTCTGTAGGGGAAGGGATTCTTTGTAGTATTTTATGAAATGCCTTATGTTGTCCTAAGAAGGAACAATCCTGTTCATCCTCAACACCTTCATGAAAGTGCTGGGAGAGCTCAACCAGGGGTCTGTGTGGTATGCCATCCATACCCAGAGACTCTGCTCCTCCTCAGATTGCAAGGAAACTACTAGTAGTCTGAACTATTGGCTGGGCAGTAAATAAGAAAACGGAGAATGTTTTCCATTAAAGAAAATTCTTAGCCTATGCAAAGCTGGATTGTTTGGCCTCCAAATCCAGGCACGTCAGAAGATTAAAATTAATTTTCTAAGCTAATAGGGCCTTGGTTAATTGTTCTTTCAGAAGGCTTTTTACTTGGAGACCTTTTTTAATATATATTTTTATTTATTTACAAACATACAAAATACACACACACAAAATTTACACTATGTTTTCACAATACAGTACAAACAGGAAATTCCTGTTCTTTCTAATAGCAATTTTAAATCGATACAATTCTCCTTATTTTATTTCCCCTTCTAGTATATTTTATTTGCATTTCACCATTTTTAATCCTCCTACATTGAATGATTACCTCTAATAAATTTAAACTCTCTTGTGTGCATGTATGTATGTATGTAAGTTAATTCACCTTAATCTCTATTTTTGGACTTTATTGACTTTTTTTATTGATCCTTGTTTCTTTCCTCCATCCACCTATATCATTTCCCCCATATCTGTTAATATTCAGACCTTTCTTATTATTTCATCTTATGCTCCGGTGCATCTTATACTCTGAAAAATGCGGTAGTTCTGCTTTCTCCCTTCTTATACCTGAGTTGGAGATTCGATCACGGTTTCCGCTCCCCCTAAACAAAGAGTCAATTTCCTTCTATTCTTCCCTGTGAGAGAGACAGAATTTCAAAAGACATAATCAATAAAATGGGAGGAGGTTTGCTATAGAGAGGGCACAGAGAAGATGAGAAAGTTAGGATTTATCAAAGGAGTGGAAGGATCTTATATTACCTCCTGAGGTGTCCCGATTTGGATCTTCCTGAGGGATCCCCCTGAAAGACAGTTCTTGAGGGGGATTTGACAAATGCCTCTTTGTCTCAGGATCTCTGATCTCCATTGCAAAGGACTTGAAATAGAATCCAGGAAAAAAGAATTAATGGACATTACACATCATGAAGTGGTGTGTACCTCTACTTAACACTTGAGAAAATGCCAAAGATTTTTCAAATCTCAGGAACTTCAAATACACGTTGGAAATGTAAATGTAAAAAAGGAACTTTTTACCATCTCTGCTGGACTTGTGACAAAGCAAAGAAACACTGGGGTAAGATTTATATTTTACTGCAGAAGATGTTCAAAGTTGGCATGAAAATCAAACCAGAGATTTTTCTTTTAGGTTTAATAGACAAAGAGAATGAAAAATAATCTTGAACTTTGCTGTTATATAAGTTGAGAGCAGGAAGGATGCTCTTCGTAAAGCGGGCGGATATTTTAATAGTCACAATGGAAAAGTCTTTGGGAAGACCAAGCCAACCTTGCTTCTACTTGGGAACCACTGCTGGATTTTGTTCTCGAGATAGAAAAAAATGGAACTTTGATTGAGTTTTGCTGATTACATAAATTATTGATACAAAAATTTGAACATATTGTTTATTATGTTCAGGCACAAGAAGAAGTCCTCTTACCTGCAACTCAACCTGCTCCTTCTTCGCCTCCGCCTGGCTCAGGAGGAAGCCTTCCACCAGAGCCACTGCCTGGGAGCTGGTCTCTGCTCCACACTCCCGCACCCAGCTCTCCATCTGCAGGGGCAGAAGGGCCAGGAACTGCTCCAGAACAACCAGGTCCAGCATCTGTGCTTTTGTGTGCTTTTCTGGTCTCAACCATCGACTACAAAAGTAGTGGAGTCGGTTGCAAAGTCCTCGGGGACCCTCATCCTCCTGATATTGGACACTCCTGAAATTCAAAGCCTGAATTTGTGAAACGATGGTTCCTTCTTCCAGCATCTTCTGCCCAGTTCCTGGCCACATCTCCCCATGGGTTCCAGACTGGGCACTGGGAAGGTCTTTTCCAGTTCCCCCACTTGCTAAAGGAAGACCAGCCATTCTCTCTCTGCCCTGTAACACAATTCCAAATGGGTGCAATTGAAACCTGTGTATCTCCAAATGCTGTTTCATTCATAGCAATGTTCATTTAGCCATGGGAATACCAAAACAAGCCATTAAGCCCTCTTTGCCAAAGGCATCATTTTTTCTCTACAGGAAGATCAACAAATGGCCTCCATTTTGCAATTTTCTTAGAGAAGAAAGAATAAATCTAAGGTAGAAGATTGGACCATTTATCGACACTCATCCCCATAGAAGGAGGCATTTTTCTGACCTGTAAAGTGGTGACTTCCAGCAAGAAGATTCAGTGCATAGGGCATTTTGGATAATTTAAATTTCTTTTTTGCTTTTTAAAAATGTAGCTCTACATTTACATTTAAGCAGGGTTCACACAACATACTGTAGGAAGTTATAACCCAGCCCTCTCCCAGAAAAATGAAATATCCTAGGAAATATTGAAAAGGCAGACTACTACATCTCCCTGGATGCAAAAAGGAAGAATCATGTAGCTTCCTGCAAAGTCCTGCCCCCATCCCCTTTGTCAATGAGCCATTAAAGCCTGAGCTAGCACACTTTACATAATAAAGGTAAAATCAGCTTTTCACAAAAACTCAGCACATGGCATCTGAGAATTCAACCAAACCTGGACTCAAAACACAGCCTACAGATTCACCCCTGCATTGCCCCATGGGAGTCGGACAATCAGAATACAAGCTCAAAATCAAAGGCCAGAGAGGGCATAAAACCAGGGACTTCTCAGCAGCTCAGCCTTCTTTTTCTTCCCCCAACATTGAAGCATGTGATTACCTTTTCTGTTCAGGACTCAGGTCATGTGGCCCTGTCCACCATTAAGCCATCTTTCCATGGAGCCACTGCAGCCTCCATGTCTCCAGTGTCTTTCCCCCCAGTTTGAGCCGAACCCAGAAGGACATTGTCAGGTCTGCTTCCTCCATTAATCAAGAAAGACCACGCTCAAACCCATTTTTGAAAGTTTAAGGTTACTTTTACTGATTATGAAAAGACAGCAGCGAAAGTCAAGCAAGGAATGAGATAATTGGCCGTGAAGTATACATATCAAAGCATTACCCATCCCCTATAACCCATGACTCCTAGGGTAATGTCCAATGCAGAATCACCCACGATGTCAGGTGGGCAGCACGACCAGGAACATCATCAGAATGGAATGCTAGACCGTTGGCCTTGGTGATATCCAGTCCTGGCTCCAACCCCCTCCAGCACACATAATGACCAATGCCCACATGGCCCTCCCTCCCTGTTTCAATGGCAGCCGAAGCAACCAGTAAAGCGGAGGCTGACAGACATTTATTTCATCAATACAACATACAAAAACCCCGAACAAATTCACAAAACATGAAAATTCAGTTCACAAAAAACGAAGTGCCCCTTCTTTGACCCTGCTCCATTTCTCTTCCTTCCTTAACACAGGTGGGCAGGGTCACACAATGTGTCCTAAGCACAAACAGGTCAATCAAATCCAAAGGTTCCTATGAAATAGAAAGGATTAAATGCACGCAGCTCAACACGACGACGTGGTTCACTGCCTTCCTAAAACAAATTGAGTTGCAAGAGGCTCCAAGCCACGTTTGGTGTCATCCAGCACAGAGGGAGAATGTAGGCATCATCTTTTGCCTCTCTTCCTTTCCAAGCTGTTTTTGCTTCCTGCTTGAGTTTCGCCTTACAAGCTCCCCCTCTCCCCTCTCCAGGAGCGATTCCCACGAAATGGGGCGCTAAGGACGATCCCTTTCCTTTCTGGGATCTGGAATTCTTCCTGAGGGCAGCATGCATCTCCTGGAGCTCTCCTTTGTTACCACCATGGAAAAGGGCGGCAGAGAAACATGGGATCTGGGGGTCTCCCGCTCCTAAGATTGACTTGATATATAAATATAAACATAAACATATATATCCTTTTCTTCTGTAGTGCGAGAACCCTCTGCTTTTCCTTGTATACACGAGGGCACACGCATAGTCACACACACACAAACCTACCTTTGCCACCTCTCTCCTTCAAGACTTCCTTGCAGCCTATTTAACTGCTTGCGAAACTTAAAGGGTTAAGCAGAAAGAGTCCAGCATCCTAGAAAGGCAAGACGTAGTGACGTCACTTCCTTCCCATCCTGCAAGAGCGGCTCAATGCTGAAGCGCATGCTGTTCCTTTCTCTTTGCAGAGGGAGCCCCGGATGGATTTTCTGTGCATAGAAAGTGCTCATCGAAGGAGAGATGATGCATTTCCCATCCAGGGCCAGGAGGGGGCTCCCTTGAGAAGGTCTTCTCAATCTGCTTTGGCAATGTTATAATTTAGTAAAGAAGTTTGTATTTATTAAAGTAGTAGGTTTAAAAAAAAAATCCTAATAACAATCTCACTTAAATTTTTATTGTTCAGGAAAAAGAAAAGAGAAAACCCAAACAAGGGCTAAAAAAGAAAGGTGCTATTTCTACCAGCTTGATTTTCTGAAGGAAAGGCATAATACAAACAATTTCCTCCTCTTACTATACTTGGAATTTAAACCTATTTCAGCTCTACCATAGGAAGGGTCAACTTCTTTCTACTCTTCCTTGTGAGGGAGGCACAACTTTAAAATCCATAATTAGTACAGTAGGAAGAATTGCTCTATAGAAGACAGAGTTGAAATGGTTGGGATCTCTATGGGGAATAGGAGGACCTTATATTACCTTCTGAATTGTCCTTACCTGGATATTCCTGAAAAATCTGCTGAAAAAAACAGTTCCTGGGGGAGATTTGATGGAAGCTTCCCTCAGTGTTGGGTTTCCAATTTTTTTACTACCGGTTTGCCCTCCATCCCTGCTACTACTAGTTCGCTCGATCTAGGACGAACCAGGAGCAACCCACCTCTGGTTTCCTTCCCTCAGGATCTCTGATCTCCATAGAGAAGGATTTGAAATGGTAGACAGAAGAAAAGAAGAAGAAGAAATGGACATCATACACCTCATCTCATGCTCTTCCTCAAATTTGCAGAGGACTCTAAGCTGGCAGAAGCAGCCAATTCCCCAGAAGACCAATTCAGGATCTAAGAGATCTTTACAGGTTTGAACCATGGCCCCCATGCAACAAAATGAAATTTAATGTGGAGAACAGGAAGGTTTTACACCTGGGCAGGAAAAACCAAAGGTACAAGTACAGATTAGGTGAACCCTGTTCAAAAACAATAACTGTGAGAGGGAACCTGGTGTTTTAGTGGATGATCATTTAAACATGAATCAGCAGTGTGTGGCAGCAGCCAAAAAAGTTAATACACTCCTTGGTTGCATAAACCGAGGCATAGAATCAAAATGCCTTGCTGAAGTCTATGTCCACAGCATTTGCTGGTCTTCTAATTTAGTCACCTTGTTGAAGAATGAAATAAGATTGGTGTGGCATGATGTTTTTAACAACCTTTTGCTAGCTACTGGTTTTAAATTTATTTGTTTATAGATTTTCACAGATTTTTTTAAAAAAAAATATTTCCAGGATCTTCCCACATACAATACAAAAAATAGCAGGGTTTACATTTACATTTATTTAAATTTATATACCGCCCTATCTCCCTTGCGGGACTCAGGGCGGTGAACAGGTAATTATAAAAACATAAAACATCAGGTACAATAAATATAATAAAAACAGATTAAACAAAAACCTGCTCTAAAAAGTCCCTAATAAAACCCAATTGATAAAACAAATTTAAAAGCTATGCCAGGCCGGCCGCACGAAATAGATGAGTTTTAAGGGCCCGGCGGAAGAGGCGCAGGTTGGTGGTTGTGCGTAGGTCCGGGGGAAGGTCACTCCAGAGGGTCGGAGCTGCCACAGAGAAGGCTCTCTGCCCAAGGTTGGAAGGGACCTTGGAGGTCTTCTAGTCCAACCCCTTGCCTAGGCAGGAGCCTTATGCCATTTCAGACAAATGGCTATCCAACATCCAGTGTTGGGGCATTAACAACTTCTGGAGGCAAGCTGTTCCATTGATTAATTGTTCTAACTGTCAGGAAATTGCTCCTCAGTTCTAAGTTGCTTCCCTCTTTGATTAGTTTCCACCCATTGCTTTTTATTCTACTCTCAGGTGCCTTGGTGAATACTGTCTTGTTTTTGGCAACCCCTGAGATATTGGAAGACTGCTATCATGTCTCCCCTAGTCCTTCTTTTCATTAAACTAGACATACCCAGTTTCTGCAACCATTCCTCATGTTTTAGCCTCCAGTCCCCTAATCATCTTTGTTGCTCTTCTCTGTACTCTTTCTCGAGTCTCCACATCTTTTCTACATCGTGGTGACAAAAACTGAATGCAGTAGTCGAAGTGTGGCCTTACCAAGGCACTAACACTTCACGTGATCTAGATTCTATCCCTGTTTATGCAGCCTAGAACTGTGTTGGCTTTTTTGGCAGCTGCTGCACACTGCTGGCTCATATTTAAATGGTTGTCCACTAGGATTCCAAGATCCCTCTCACAGTTGCTACTATTGAGGAAGGTACCACCTATACTGTACCTGTGCATTTTGTTTTTCTTGCCTAAATTTAGAACCTTACTTTTTTCACAATTTCATTTTGTTAGATAGTGCCCAATGTTGAAGTTTGTCAAGATCCTTCTGTATCTTAAGCCTATCTTCTGGAGTGTTGGCTATTCCTGCCAGCTTGGTGTCATCTGCAAATTTGATGAGTTCCCCATTTATCCCCTCATCCAAATCATTGATGAAGATGTTGAAGAGTACTGGGCCTAAAACAGAGCCTTGGGGGACTGCATGGCATACATATTGGTGTTAGAATGATTGGTCCATAATTTATTGGGTCTGTTACACCCCCCCCCCCACACACACACACTTTTTTTTGAAGATGGGAACCACATCCGCTCTTTTCCAATCCTCTGGCAGTTCCCCAGTGCTCCAGATTTTTTAAAGATAAGGTACAAATGTTCTGAGATAACATATGCCAGCTCCTTCAGAACTCTGAGATGTAATCTGTAAGATCCTAGTGATTTATACCGGTATCCCTTGAATAGGTTTTCCTCCATTATTTCTTATGCTGCCATTGGTTCTTTGAATAATAGATTTAGATTTATTTAATTATTTATACTGCTCTAATCCCGAAGGACTCAGGGCGGTGTACAGCCAAAATAAAACAGATACAGTGGTACCTCGGTTCACGAACGCCTCTGTTCACGACCAATTCGGTTTACGACCAGAAATTTTCCAAAAAATGTGCTCCGGTTCACAAACACCGTTTCGGTTCACGAACGGAAATGTTCGTAAAAATATGCTCCGCTTCACGAACTCCGCCTCGCTTCACGAACTCCGCCTCGCTTCACGAACTCCGCCCTCGCTTCACGAACAGAAAAGTTCGTAAAAATGCTCGGGTTCACGAACTCCGCCTCGCTTCACGAACCGGAGCCACGGACATTTTATCTACGAACGTATTTCCTTTTTGTCACATGGTCGCGACTTCCTTCCTGTACAAACGTTCGTGGAGAGAGACACAGAAAACGACACAGAGAAGCTGACTGGAAAATGGCTCCCAGGAAGCATGGTGGAAAGAATAAAGTGCGGTGCAGCAATGCAGGTGACAAGAATATGCAGAGCAAGCATGGTGGAAAGAAGAAAGTGCAGACCAGCAATGCAGGTGACAATGTGCAAACTGGGAATGCAAGTGGTGATGTTGTGCAAACTGGGAATGCAGGACTTGATGTGCAACCTGGAATTGCAAGTGGTGATGTGCAACCTGGGAATGCAGGACTTGATGTGCAACCTGGGAATGCAGGAGATGATGTGCAACCTGGGAATGCAGGAGATGATGTGCAACCTGGAAATGCAAGTGGTGATGTGCAACCTGGGAATGCAGGAGATGATGTGCAACCTGGAAATGCAGGAGATGATGTGCAACCTGGGAATGCAGGAGATGATGTGCAACCTGGGAATGCAGGACTTGATGTGCAACCTGGGAATGCAGGAGATGATGTGCAACCTGGAAATGCAGGAGATGATGTGCAACCTGGGAATGCAGGAGATGATGTGCAACCTGGAAATGCAGGAGATGATGTGCAACCTGGGAATGCAGGAGATGATGTGCAACCTGGGAATGCAGGTGACAAGGATATGCAGCGCAAGCATGGTGGAAAGAAGAGAGTGCGGAAGAGCAATGAAAGTGACAGCAAGGCTGTGAAGAAAATAACCATTGAGCTGAAGAAGGAAATTGTAGAAAAGCATGACCGTGGTATTCGTGTGACTGATCTGGCCTCGGAGTACAAGATGCCAAAGTCAACAATCTCGACTATTTTGAAAAACAAAGCCGCCATCAAAGTAGCTGATGTTGCAAAAGGAGTAACAAGATTAACCAAGCAGAGGACGCAAGTGCTGGAAGAGGTGGAAAAACTTTTGTTGGTGTGGGTGAATGAGAAACAGCTGGCAGGTGATAGCGTTAGTGAAACTATGATCTGTGAGAAATGTTAAGTCCTCAGGCTTGCAAGTCTGGTGAAGTCTGGTGCCAGCAAGTCTGGTGAACTCTGAGTCACCGCATTCCGGAACGGAGCCGGCAGCTGCATATAATTGGCCCAGACGTAGCTGGCCGGATTCTGTCTGGAGATCTGATACAATGTTGCAGCCAGCAAGTCTGGTGAACTCTGAGTCACCGCATTCCGGAACGGAGCCGGCAGCTGCATATAATTGGCCCAGACGCAGCTGGCCGGATTCTGTCTGGAGATCTGATACAATGTTGCAGCTACCTTGCTGAAAGGTTTCCCTCCTAAAAGCTGTATATAAACGACTGTCAGATAGGGAAATCTTGCCAGTAATGATCCTTGTATATTGTAAATAGTTGCTGAATAAATGTTCCTGTTGTTTGACCATGCCTGAGTCGGAATCCTTCTTCTAATCTAACAAGAAAGCCAGGAGATTGCACAGTGATTTAGTGCAAAGAAGGCTCTCTACAAGTGCCACAAGTGACGAATTTAAAGCCAGAAGGGGGTGGTTTGAAAAATTCCGCAGGAGAAGTGGCATCCACAGTGTGATTAGACATGGTGATGCTTTCAGCTCTGACAAGGCCGCAGCAGAAGCCTACAAGTTAGAATTTGCAGAATTCATGGCGACAGAAGGATACGTCGCTCAACAAGTCTTCAACTGTGATGAAACAGGGCTCTTCTGGAAAAAAATGCCAAACAGAACCTATATCACGCAGGAGGAAAAGGCACTACCAGGGCACAAGACCATGAAGGACAGATTGACCCTTTTGCTGTGTGCCAACGCAAGCGGCGATCTGAAAATTAAACCACTATTGGTGTACCATTCACAGACCCCTCGTGCATTTAGGCAACAAAATGTCAACAAGGCCAGACTGCCCGTCATGTGGAGATCCAATGCCAAAGCTTGGGTGACAAGGCAATTGTTCATGGAATGGCTGCACGAGGTGTTCGCACCCACCGTCAAAAAGTATCTCTCTGATAACCAGCTGCCTGAAAGGTGCCTTCTTCTAATGGACAATGCCCCAGCACACCCTCCAGTCTTGCTGGATGATATGGATGCTGAGTATGACTTCATCAGGGTCAAGTTCCTCCCCCCCAACACAACACCACTTCTGCAACCAATGGACCAGCAAGTCATCTACAACTTCAAGAAGCTGTACACAAAGGCGCTCTTCACTAGGTGCTATAATGTCACTGAAGAGACGTCCTTGACTTTAAAAGAGTTCTGGAAGAAACATTTCAATGTTGTCCACTGCATTAACCTCATTGACAAAGCCTGGCAAGAGGTCACTCCCTGAACCCTAACTTCAGCCTGGAGGAAATTGTGGCCAGAATGTGCCACTGAACAGGAACATGAACATGACATAGACCTAGAAGGGTCTGACACAGAGGTAGTGGACGAAATTGTGTCCATGGGCAAGAGTATGGGTCTGGACGTTGACGGTGCTGATGTGGAAGACCTTGTTGAGGAACATAGGGAGGAGCTGACCACTGAGGAACTTTCTGAACTCCACAGTGAGCAGCGAAAGGCACTTCTTGAGGAGCATTCAACAGAGGAGGCGGAAGAGAGGGAGGAGGTTACCAGTGATGCCATAAAAGCCATTATGGTAAAATGGCATGAGTGCCATGATTTTTTTGAAAAGCACCACCCCAACATAACTGTCACGAACAGAGTGTTAAATCTCATGGATGATAATGTGGTCTCTCATTTCCGGAAGGTTTTGCAGCGCAGGAAAAGACAAGTGACATTGGATAGATTTTTCAGCAAAACTGAGCCTGCAGCTAAGAGACAAAGGAGAGAGGAAAGCCCTGAAGAAGATCCGCTTGATGTCCTTATGGAGGAGGACTCTCCCTACAAACAATAACCGCCTCCCACCTGCCTTCATCCATGCCAGAAGTCATCTCAAGCAAGCTTGGTGTTCTCTCTTTACTGTATACTGTACATTACCATACTGTACAAATGTGTTTTGTAATTTGTTTCATATTTTGGGTGCTTCCATAACCTAAAAACCAGGGCAGAACTGTACAAATGTGTAATTTTTTTCATATTTTGGGTGCTTCAAAAACCAAAATACAGTACAAGGTGAGAACTGTACAAATGTGTCTTGTAATTTTTTTCATATTTTGGGTGCTTCAAAAACCAAAAAACAAGGTCAGAACGGATTAACCGGATTTACATTGAACCCTATGGGAAACTGTGCCTCTGTTCACGACCAATTCTGTTCGCGAACAGAGTCAGTTCAAGAATTACGACCAAAAAACAAGGTCAGAACAGATTAACCGGATTTACATTGAACCCTATGGGAAATTGTGCCTCGGTTCACGACCAATTCGGTTCGCGACCAGAGTCGTTTCACGAATTAAGTTCGTGAACCGAGGTACTACTGTATATAAAAGTTAAAAACAATTTAAAAACATTAAATAATTTGGCCCATGATAAGGTTAAAAACTAACAAATCCAATTAAAGTTAATAAATAATAAAATTCGTATTCACGCCAGCCTGGCTTGTTGAAAAAGAAAAGTTTTAAGAGCACGGTGGAAGGTGCGTAGGTCAGGGATAATTCGTAATTCCAGGGCAGTTTGTTCCAGAGGACAGGTGCTCCCATGGAGAAGGCTCTCCCCCTGGGTGTCGCCAATCGACATTGTTTAGCCGACGGCACAATGAGGACACCCTCTCTATGGAAGCGTAGTGGCCGGTGGGAGGCTCTTGGTGGCAGAAGGCGATCTCGTAGGTACCCAGCTCCTAAGCCATGAAGCGCTTTAAAGATAGTAACCAACACCTTGAATTGCACCCGAAAAATCACCGGAAGACAGTGTAGCTCGCACAGGAGGGGTTTACATGGGAATGTCGCATCGCCCCCTGATTATCTGTGCAGCTGCATTCTGGACCAATTGGACCCTCTGGGTGCTCTTCAAGGGGAGCCCCATGTAGAGAGCATTAAAGAATGCCAGAAAAAACAGAGCTCAACAGGGACAGATGTTTGTGACTCACAAGCTGTTTTCTCAGGCAGAAGGCTGCAAGAGGCTGTAACAGTCAAAAATGGAGCTCAGGAACCCGTTTTCACTGGCAAAGTGCTTGGACCACAACAGTGATTGACACAAGCGACATCCAGCTGGTCACACCCATCCCAGCCGCCTGAGGTCAAACACAACCCTGATGCAGGTCTCAATGAGTATCGAGATACTCCCAGAATCCCCCGCGCGGCTGCATTCTGTACTAGCTGGAGTCTCCGGGTGCACCTCAAGGGGAGCCCCATGTAGAGAGTGTTACAGTAATCTAGGCAAGACATGACGATTATTTACAGTAATCTAGGCGAGATGTGACGATTATTTATTCATCCATCCTATACATAATTCTTGGTTTTTCTTCCTAGATGATCATTACAGCTTGTGACGGGTCTTATCCCTTCTGGCTTACCTCTGTGACCCACAAATGCCTTTGAGAGGCAAGAAAGAACCTGGACAAGCCTGAGCAATGAAACCAGGATCCATCAATCCACAGATCACGCATAAACAGACAAAACCTTCAAACCACAAGACCTGAAGATTTTCCAATGGTTTGAAGAGATTCCTCTGGATATGGAGGTGACAATAGAAAGGGGAAAAGGCGATTTAGCTACAATTGCAAGAAAGAATGTAGATGGAAAGAAAAAAGGGTTTTAAAAAGTACTGAATTAACCTCTCTGCTCTTTTCAGCCTCTTTATTGTCCAGCTTCACCCAGAACTATTGCTGAGAACTGAGCTTCCAACCAACATGAGCCTCTCAATTCCTGAAATATGCTCCCTCCAAATCCTTCCACAAATCTTGTGTGAATACATTTTGAAAGCAACTAAAGAGTTTAATACACCAGTATAATACATAACTAGAACAAAACCACCCAATTTATATTTAATTGATTTTCTTTAAATCGAATTTGGACTTCTTAGCCTTCACCACACTACAGAAGAGCAAAATATGGCCATTATACTTGGGGAAAAAATTGCACAAGCGTTTGGGGCGCTTCTGGTTCCTTTAGTGAGAGGAATTGTTCATCCTTTCAGCTCTTCCCACACGCTCTACATTGATCTGCATGTGAAAATGCCCTCATATCCTGAGGCCTTTGACTGAATAATGTTCAATGTTTCTGCTAGATACAGGCTGACTCAGGTCTCAGTTCTACACTAGGGATGCAAATGTAACTACTGTGGAGGATCCGAATTATGAATCATGGGTGCAATTTGATTATTATTATTTTTATATTTTCCTTTTGGGCTTAGGGAAGCAGCATCTGTTTAATGTCTTTGCATCCCTCTGAGAGCTATAACTAACTGGGGGAATGATTACAGATGGGAAACAGGAAGTTCATTTTTTTTTAAATAAAATAAAATGAGCATATATACTAAGGCAGTGGTAATCAACCTGGTCCCTACCGCCCACTAGTGGGCGTTCCAGCATTCAAAGTGGGTGGTAGGAGTTTTGTCCGATACTGAAGCACTTTCCTTTTTTTGAAATTTAATTGACTTCCCTACTTTATAAATCACCATTGCTGTGAAACCAGTGGGCGGTTAGAAAACTTTACTGCTAACAGATATACAAAAGTGGGCAGTAGGTATAAAAAGGTTGACTACCCCTGTACTAAGGATTTCAAACTCCATTCGTCATGTGGCCATCATGTGACATATTGCAAGTTTACCTATTCATGGAACTGGGGTGGGCGTGTCGTCCACGTAACAAAACCAGCCTGTGAGTCACCAGTTTGACATTCTTATATACTATATATACAGATACATTCAAAAATGTATAAATCATAATTATAATGACTCATTCCCATTGTTTCTTTTTTCATTACTAAAAACCATTTTCAGAGTTCAGTCTGTAAATTTAAAGTCCATACATAGAACCCATTAAATCAATAATTAGCATACATTCTCATCCAAATGTATCTTTGTTTTAGGGATTCCCCAGTCTATAAATCATGTTATGGGAAATAAGACTATGGGATGTACTGAAGCCCTTTCCACACTCCATGCATTTCTACGGCTTCTCCCCTGTGTGGATCCTTTGATGGGATGCACGATCTTTGCTTGTTCTGAAGCTCTTTCCACACTCCATGCATTTATATGGTTTCTCCCCTGTGTGGATCCTTTGATGCACTGTAAGTTCACTGCTTGTTCTGAAGCTCTTTCCACACTCCATGCATTTATATGGTTTCTCCCCTGTATGGATCCTTTGATGGGATGCACGATCTTTGCTTGTTCTGAAGCTCTTTCCACACTCCATGCATTTATATGGTTTCTCTCCTGTGTGGATCCTTTGATGGGATGCACGATCTTGGCTTGTTCTGAAGCTCTTTCCACACTCCATGCATTTATATGGTTTCTCTCCTGTGTGGATCCTTTGATGGGATGTAAGTCCACTGCTTGTTCTGAAGCCCTTTCCACATTCCATGCATTTATATGGCTTCTCCCCTGTGTGGATCCTTTGATGGGTTGTAAGTTCACTGCTTGTTCTGAAGTCCCTTCCGCACTCCATGCATTTATATGGCTTCTCCCCTGTGTGGATCCTTTGATGGGTTGTAAGTTTACTGCTTGTTCTGAAGTCTCTTCCGCACTCCATGCATTTATATGGCTTCTCCCCTACGTGAATCCTTTGATGGCCAATAAGGTTATTCTTTTGGCTAAAGCCCTTTCCACAATCCATGCATTTATATGGCTTCTCCCCTGTGTGGATCCTTTGATGGGTTGTAAGTTCACTGCTTGTTCTGAAGCTCCTTCCGCACTCCATGCATTTATATGGCTTCTCCCCTGTGTGGATCCTTTGATGGCGTGTAAGTTCACTGCTTCCTCTGAAGTCCTTTCCACATTCCATGCATTTATATGGCTTCTCCCCTGTGTGGATACTTTGATGGCCAATAAGGTTATTCTTTTGGCTAAAGCCCTTTCCACATTCCATGCATTCATATGGCTTCTCTCCCGTATGGATCCTTTGATGGCAAATAAGTTTACTGCTTCTTCTGAAGCTCTTTCCACACTCCATGCATTTATATGGTTTCTCCCCTGTATGGATCCTTTGATGGGATGCACGATCTTGGCTTGTTCTGAAGCTCTTTCCACACTCCATGCATTTATATGGTTTCTCTCCTGTGTGGATCCTTTGATGGGATGTAAGTCCACTGCTTGTTCTGAAGCCCTTTCCACACTCCATGCATTTATATGGCTTCTCCCCTGTGTGGATCCTTTGATGGGTTGTAAGTTCACTGCTTGTTCTGAAGTCCCTTCCGCACTCCATGCATTTATATGGCTTCTCCCCTACGTGAATCCTTTGATGGCCAATAAGGTTATTCTTTTGGCTAAAGCCCTTTCCACAATCCATGCATTTATATGGCTTCTCCCCTGTGTGGATCCTTTGATGGGTTGTAAGTTCACTGCTTGTTCTGAAGCTCCTTCCGCACTCCATGCATTTATATGGCTTCTCCCCTGTGTGGATCCTTTGATGGCGTGTAAGTTCACTGCTTCCTCTGAAGTCCTTTCCACATTCCATGCATTTATATGGCTTCTCCCCTGTGTGGATACTTTGATGGCCAATAAGGTTATTCTTTTGGCTAAAGCCCTTTCCACATTCCATGCATTCATATGGCTTCTCTCCCGTATGGATCCTTTGATGGCAAATAAGTTTACTGCTTCTTCTGAAGCTCTTTCCACACTCCATGCATTTATATGGTTTCTCCCCTGTATGGATCCTTTGATGGGATGCACGATCTTGGCTTGTTCTGAAGCTCTTTCCACACTCCATGCATTTATATGGTTTCTCTCCTGTGTGGATCCTTTGATGGGATGTAAGTCCACTGCTTGTTCTGAAGCCCTTTCCACACTCCATGCATTTATATGGCTTCTCCCCTGTGTGGATCCTTTGATGGGTTGTAAGTTCACTGCTTGTTCTGAAGTCCCTTCCGCACTCCATGCATTTATATGGCTTCTCCCCTGTGTGGATCCTTTGATGGCGTGTAAGTTCACTGCTTCCTCTGAAGTCCTTTCCACATTCCATGCATTTATATGGCTTCTCCCCTGTGTGGATACTTTGATGGCCAATAAGGTTATTCTTTTGGCTAAAGGCCTTTCCACACTCCATGCATTCATATGGCTTCTCTCCCGTATGGATCCTTTGATGGCAAATAAGTTTACTGCTTCTTCTGAAGCTCTTTCCACACTCCATGCATTCATATTGCTTCTCCATTGTGGATGTTCTTTTATTAACAGTCTTGTTTCCATGTTCATTGCATTTATTTGTCTTCTCTCCCATGTGAAAACCTTTCTGTGACTCAAGAGACCCATTTTCCTGAGAAGGTGTGGACACCCAACTGTATTTTTTTCCTTTGTCTTTGCCTATATTGGCTTCTCTTTTGGCTTGTGATGGATAGGGTCCATTCACATCTAATGCCTCTTTGAAGATTCTTACACCTTTCTCAATATCTTTGTTATTTAATTTTTCTTGTTGATCAATAAAGTCCTGCATCTGAGGAACAATAGAAGGAGGGGAGCTTTCCTTATTCCAGTTATTTGATAGGTTTCTCTCCTGCCTTTGGAATTCTGTTTGAACTGCAGGTTTCTCCATTACATCTCCTTGTCTGAACACTTTGATTGGTTCTCCAGAGTCTTTATTGTCATTCTCATTATCACCTTGAAAGGGAAAGAGAAATGAAAGTGGAAGGGAGATTAGGGAAAAAGACCACTCTGTCAGAAGTCATATTGATTGCCTTCTGGTATTGTGCAAAATTCTAATCTATACTGCATATTTGCATCCTAATGATGGCAGGGTACAGAAACGATAATATCTCTATTGATGAGGCATAAAACCTTGGAAAAGACATTTAAGTCAAAAAACCTGAATGGCAACCCTTGATAGGACTGATATGGAAGCAACTGGCAAAATGCCATAGACCTCTTTCCATCTTAGGAACAGTAGAAAAACAGAACTTTCCCTTCTGCCTCTGAAGAGATCTGTTTAGAGATGCTTTCATAAGAACTAACTAATGGCATCTAACTACAAAATGTCTTCCTGAGCTCTCTGAGGGAGAGTAGGAAACCCTTACCAAGAGAGGCCACATTCTTATAATTCTCCAGCATGACTTCCCCATGCAGAGCTTTTTGGTCAGGATCCAGCTGAGACCACTCCTCCTCGGAGAAATAAACAGCCACCTCCTTAAAGGACAGAAGACCCTCCTGAAAGGAAAAAAAAAAGTACAGTACAGACCAAGAAAGAACTGCAGGATCTTTCCTATTATTGAGAATTTCTAAAGCAAACATAGATATTAACATAAATGACTATGCTTAGTAAGGATCTGTGGTTTAGATGACAAAATTGACGAAACAAAAAGCATTTGACTAAAAATATATTTTACCCAGGTTTTATCAACTTGAATGATTCTGTAGGACTTTCAGTGCCAGTCACTTTAAATAAGCCCTGTTTTCTTCTTGATCAATTGATCTACCAAACAGCCAGCCAACCCCCATCAAAAAACTCTTCATTCTGGATCTATTAATCCATCCATCCATAATCAAAAGGTCCTCAGTGACTTGAGAGAATCAACTGGCAGGTGGGCCTTGGAAAACTCACCAATCACTAACCCTTCTTTGGATAGTGTCCCTGATGGGTTTGTTTTCCAAGGCCCACCTACCAGTTGATTCTCTCAAGACACTGAAGGCCTTTAAACCCTTCCTGCCTTTAAAGAAGGAAATGTGTCTGTAGGGGAAGGGATTCTTTGTAGTATTTTATGAAATGCCTTATGTTGTCCTAAGAAGGAGCAATCCTGTTCATCCTCAACACCTTCATGAAAGTGCTGGGAGAGCTCAACCAGGGGTCTGTGTGGTGTGCCAATCATACCCAGAGACTCTGCTCCTCCTCAGATTGCAAGGAAGCTACTAGTAGTGTGAGCCATTTCCTGGACAGTAAACAAGAAAATGGAGAATGTTTTCCATTGAAGACAATTCTTAGCCTATGGAAAGCTGGATTGTTTGGCCTCCAAATCCATGCACTGTAATTATCGTGGGTGAGTAGCAGGTCTGCGGGGCCCCTGAACCGGGGCGCGCTCAGCCAGAGGCCGAGCGGGCTCCGAGGAAGAAGGCAACGACACGTGGTGGTATTTGCAGGAGATTTGCGAGCAAGCTCTTTGTTCCCCGGGGAACCTCAGGAAGCCTCGAGCACCGCCCTGCAACCTCTTTTATTAGGCTCATACAAGGAAGCAACTACGTGGTCCAATCATATACATTGTTACCTAATATGGTTACATCCTGATACCTTATATGGTTACATGGCTTTAGGTGCGTCACACGTGTCTTTGGGTGTTAGCATTCGGAGAAATGGAAACTTATCTTATCCTTTGTTCCATAAACAGAAACTTATGAGAAACCTGTCTTATCCCTTGTTCCATTAACAGGAACTTATGAGCGCCATGTTGCAACAAGGCACAAGTCAGAAGATTAAATTTTACTTTCTAAGCTAATAGGGCCTTGGTTAATTGTTCTTTCAGAACACTTCTTACTTGGAGACGTTTTTCTTTTTCTTTTTTAAATATGTATTATTATTTATTTACAAATATATAAAATATACACAAAACTTAGACATACGTTTACACAAGACAGTACAAACGGGAAATTCCCGTTCTTTCTAATAGCAATTTTAAATCGATACAATTCTCATTGTTATTTCCCCTTCTAGTATATTTCATTTGCATTTCACCATTTTTAACCCTTTTATTCTACTCATCTCTCTGCTATATTGAGTGATTACCTCTAATACATTTACGTTTACGTTTATTTAAATTTATATACCGCCCTATCTCCCTTGCGGGACTCAGGGCGGTGAACAGGCAATTGTAAAACATAAAACATCAGGTACAATAAATATAATAAAAACAGATTAAACAAAAACATGCTCTAAAAAGTCCCTAATAAAACCCAATTGATAAAACGAATTTAAAAGCTACGCCAGGCCGCCCGCCCGAAACAGATGAGTTTTAAGGGCCCGGCGGAAGAGGTGCAGGTCCGTGATTGTGCGCAGGTCAGGGGGAAGGTCATTCCAGAGGTCCGGAGCTGTCACAGAGAAGGCTCTCCCCCTAGGAGTCGCCAGCCGACATTGGCTAGCCGACGGGACCCTGAGGAGACCTTCTCTGTGTGAGCGGACTTGTCGGTGAGAAGTATGCAGTAGGAGATGGTCTTGCAAGTATTCAGATCTCTTGCCATGAAGCGCTTTAAAGGTTGTTACTAACACCTTAAAGCGCACCCGGAAAACCACAGGCAGCCAGTGCAGCTCGCGCAGGAGAGGTGTTACATGGGAACGTCTAGAGGCCCACAAGATCCCCCGCACGGCCGCATTCTGTACTAGCTGTAGTCTCCGGGCGCACCTCAAGGTAAGCCCCATGTAGAGAGCATTGCAATAGTCCAGGCGGGAAGTGACGAGGGCTTGAGTGACCATGCGTAAAGCGTCACGATACAGAAAGGGGCACAGCTGGCGTATCAGGCGTACCTAATAAAAAGCCCCCCTGGCCACGGCTGTCAAATGATCGTCTAAAGACAGCCGAGTGTCCAGGAGGACGCCTAAGTTGCGAGCCCTCTCTGTGGGGGCTAATGATTCTCCCCCAATAGCCAGCGCTGGAACCAGCTGGCTATGTCATGATGCCGGAAACCACAGCCACTCAGTCTTCGACTGATTGAGTCAGAGCCTTTTTGTCCCCATCCAGACTCGCACAGCCTCCAGGCACCAGGACATCACTTCTGCACCATCGTTGGGATGGCCCGGGGTGGAGATGTACAGCTGGGTGTCATCTGTGTACTGAAACCACAGGGTGGACTTTAAACTCTCTTGTGTGCATATATATATAGTTTCACAACACCCTGGTAAGCCCCAAATATGGGAGGGAGCAGAACTGCTTCCCTTTTCTATTTTTCGGCTCACCCTAGGAACCATCCAGGCAGAAAGCTATTTTTTCATTGTCTTTGTTATATTTATGTTACGTTTGTGCTGATAAATAAATAAAGGGAGACTAGTATAGACCATACCCTTACTGGGATTTGAACCTGTGAAGTATTACATGTGAGGCAGTTGTAATTGCCAGTAGGTGGCAATTCAGCTGATCAGGAGGAGAACCTGTGGCCTAGTGGCAATTACAACTGCCTCACATGTAATACTTCACAGGTTCAAATCCCAGTAAGGGCATGGCTAGTTTATGAGAGCTAAATAGCTTGAAATAGAGCTATACTAGTCTCTCTTTATTTTTTTACATCATTATTGGCCTGTTTATCGCCTCCCTTTGTTCTTTTGAATTTGGAATTATCTTTTTTGGGTTTAAATATTGTTTTATCTTAGTTTCCTCCATACTAGTTTTGTGAAGTATTTTTGAATAATATGCTTCTTTTCCTCCGATTTATGTTCAATATTTTCCCTCGTCATCTTTTAATTGATATATCATCCTTTTTTTTTTTCATTTTTCAATCTGTATGCCAGCTATCGTCCAGGTTTGTTGGCTTGTTCAAAGCAATTTTGTTTGGCCGCTTTAATTTTCTGTGCTATTTCTCGTTGCGTTATTAATCTTATGTTTTATAATCTCTCTTTTGTCTTCTTAAATTTTATTCTTTGGGTCATTCTGTAATTCAACTTCGGCTTCCCTAAGTTCCTTTTGCTTACGTTCTTGTTGCTCTTTTTCTTTTCTGATTTTTCTTGCAATGTAGGCAATTGTGTGGCCTCTTATGTATGTTTTCATGGTATCCCAGAGATTTTGAATTGAGGTGTCTTCTTTTTATTTATTCTAAAAAATAGAATAAATTTTAATTCATTATTTCTCCAGCATTTGGGTGTATTCTATTTCGTTTACGATATTTGGGTTCATCACCCATCTTTTGCTTCTTTTTTCGCCTTTCCATTTTAATTTTATTGGGTTATGATCTGCCCACTCACTTATTTCAATTTCAATTTCCTCTAATTGATTACATACTCCAGATGATATCCAGGCCATGTCAATTCTCAAGAAGGACTGGTGGGGGTTCGAGTAAAAGGTACATTGCTTTCTTGTTTTGTGCCTTTCTCTTCTTGGAGACATTTCTATATTTTGATTGTCCTGGAATTTTAATAATATTAACTATTAACCATGTATTTTTCTTATTAATGATTGTAAATGAAGTGTTTGAAAAATGGAAATTTGCTAGCATGAATATTTAAATATTTTTGAGGCTCTTAGCACAAATTCAACTCAAATAATTTCAAAAGAAGGGGCACCATGTAGAATAGAATACTGTATAATAGAATAGGGTAGGGTAGGGTAGAGTAGTTTAGTTGGAAGGGACCTTGGAGGTCTTCTGCTCCAACTCGCGTAGACTATTGCAACGCTCTCTACATGGGGCTCCCCTTGAGGTGCACCCGGAGGCTCCAGTTGGTTCAGTGTTAAGTTCTCTGAGGTTGTTGAGAACGGAGGGAGTCCAGCCAGGTTTGCTCAATTAACAGCCATTTATTGTAGTCAAATAGAATAAGTAACAACTAATTACAAGCACAGAAAATGGGCGGTAGACAGGGGCTCCCGCGTTTGACAGCTCTTTATATATGGAGCTGTCAAACGGGGAGCCAATCAGGGAGCGGCAGGAGCCGGCTTCCCGCCAGGCGCGCCTCAGGCAATCAGGCGCGTCTGTTGGTTAGCCGGCTTGCTACAGCCTGTCTCCATGGCTTCCCAGAGGCAGCCTGGAAAACCCGCGGCCGGTCGTAACTCGAGACTGGTCGCAGGTTGAGGATACAACACCCCTTTCCCCCCTCGGTCTGCGCATGCTCGAAGAACTGTCAGTCCCGATGAGTGAGCATGCGTAGTCTGCCAAGTAGGCGGGGCGGCGTCGGGACCGCCCAGACAGCCTCAGTTGCTGCTGAGGATCTGACGAGGTAGGTTGCCCCTGTGGGAGCTCCTCCCTTCGGGGAGTGGAGGTCCAGGTGGTGACGTCATTGGGGCCTTCATGCAGAGGCGGAGCCTTCCGGACTGGTAAGTCGGGGCGAGGGGGCGCGGCGACCGGAGCATAGGCTGGTGGATGCCGGTTGGTTGTTGCGGCGTTGCAGGGCAGGTCCTTAGGCGCAAGGGCCCGCGCTTTCCCACAGCTTGAGACAGGTGCTGCAGCGTTTGTCGGAAGGCGGCGTCCAGTTCAGGGGGGCCTGAGAAGGCGAAGGCCCGGAGCGGGGTTTCGGAATACTCGTTGAAGGGCCCAACCGGGGCAACAGGGCAGGGCGGATCCGGCGCCGGGGCCGATGGTGTTGGCAGGCGGCGCCTCAGCTGATCCAAGTGGCACCGCCACTCGGATCCGTCCGGGAGGTTGACCCTAAAAGAGCAGGGACCTGTTAGCTCGGTGATAGTGGCCGGAACCCATTTAGGGTCTCCAGCGTAGTTACAGGCGTACACAGGGTCCCCGGGCTGGAATATGCGGGAAGGTGGGGCCCCCAGGTTGCAAGGCTGCACGTCGTTGTACGCCGGGTGCAGCCTGTCCAAGGTGGTCCGCAGGCGGCGACCCATCAAGAGCTCGGCGGGGCTTTTCCGGGTGGCTGGGCAAGGGGTGGAATGCTGACCCAACAGGTAAGCAGCCACCCTTGCAGGCCAGTCCCCCTTGGTCATCCTTCCCAAGGCCTCCTTGGCCGAGCGGACGGCCCTTTCCGCCCGACCATTGGAGGCCGGATAATAAGGGGCCACTGGCGCGTGGCGGATCCCCTGCGAGGCCAGGAACTCCTGGAAGGTGGCAGACTGGAACTGGGGCCCGTTGTCAGACACCACGATGTCCGGCAACCCATGCGTTGCGAAGAGGCGACGCAAGGCCCTGACCGTACTCCCGGCTGTTGTGGAAGCCATCAAGATGACCTCCACCCAGCGGGAGTAGGCGTCCACGACCACCAGGAACGTCTGGCCTCAGAAGGGGCTGGCGAAGTCTATGTGGAGCCTGGACCAAGGGCTCCGGGGCAAGTCCCACTCCCTGGGCGGGGCGACCGGAGGGGCGGGGCGGGTGGACTGGCAAGGGACAAAACCCCCGACCCAGGCAGCCACCTCCGCATCCACACCTGGCCACCACACATAGCTGCGGGCGAGCGCCTTCATCCGAGCTATGCCGGGGTGGTCGGCGTGGAGCGTCCGGAGCACCTGGTGACGGAGAGGGGGGGGACGATGACCCGATCCCCCCAGCACAAGCAGCCGCTGTGGAGCGAGAGCTCCAGCTGGCGTGTCTTGTACGGCCGAAACTCTTCGGCCAAGCTGCCCTGAGGCCACCCTCGCAGGACCCAGGTGGAGACCTGGGACAGGACAGGGTCGGCCCTTGTCCAGGCAGTGACGTCCGAGGACGTCAAAGGCAGGCCGGAGTCTGCCACGGACAAGACGGACAGTGCCGGCACCGGCTCCTCGTCCGCCTTGGGGAGGGGGCACCTGCTTAGGGCATCGGCGTGCCCGAGCTGTCTGCCAGGACGGTAGTACAGCGTATAATTATACGCCGCCAGGAACTCCGTCCATCTGGTCATCCTGGGAGAGAGAATGGGGGGGGTCGGACGGTCACCGGCCAAAAGCCCAAGGAAAGGCTTGTGGTCTGTGAAGACAGCAAAAGTCCGACCGTACAGGTATTGGTGAAACTTTTTGATGCCGGACACCATAGCCAGAGCCTCCTTGTCAATCTGGCTATAGTTTATCTCAGTGGGAGACATTGTCTGGGACCAAAAAGCAATGGGGGCTTCTGAGCCATCTGGGAAGGAATGGCTCAGGACGGCCCCCAGGCCGAAGGGGGAGGCATCGCACGCTAACGTCAAGGGCAGCCTGTCATCGTATTGGACTAGGACAGCCTCTGACGTCAGCGTGGCTTTGACAGCTGCGAACGCATGCGCCTCGCGGCTGCCCCAGCACCAGGCCGCGGATCGATCGAGCAATCGATGTAGCAGCTCGGCTAGCGTTGCCTTATGGGGAAGGAAAGGCACGTAGAAATTCAAGAGGCCGAGGAACGCCTGCAGCTCCGTCTTGGAGGCTGGCGTAGGGGCGTTCCTAATGGCCTCGACCTTCTTGGGGGTGGGGTGTATGCCCTGGGCATCAATCAGGAAGCCCAGGAACTCCACCTCTGGCGCGGCAAAAACGCATTTGCTGCGCTTCAATTTTAATCCCGCGCCCCTGAAAATGCCAAGGACCTTCCTTAGCACTTTGGCGAGTTCTGAGATGCTGGAAGCAGCTATCAGAACATCGTCAAAGTACGGGACCACGCCTGGGAGCCCGTGGAGCAAGCACTCCATTAGGCTCTGGAAGATCCCCGGGGCGACGGACACTCCAAATTATAGTCTGCGACACCGGAAAGCCCCACAGTGGGTGACGATGGTCTGCGCCTCCGCAGCCGCGTCGTCCACCGGGAGCTGTTGATAGGCCTGGGCCATATCCAGCTTCGCAAAAATGCGGCCTTGCCCCAGGGAATGGAGCAGGTCCTGCACAACTGGGACTGGATATGGGTTCGCCTGGAGCCCACGGTTGATGGTCGACTTATAGTCGGCGCAGATCCGTACTGACCCGTCGGGCTTGATGGGGACCACTATGGGGGTCTCCCATCTCGCCTGGTCAACGGGCTCGAGCACGCCCTGCACCACCAGCCGGTCAAGTTCGGCCTCGACCTTGGGCTTCAGGGCGAATGGCAGCCTGCGGGCCTTGAGCCTAATGGGTGCAACCTGAGGGTCAAGGTTCAAGGAGACAGGGGTGCCTATGTAGGAGCCTAGCCGGCCGTCTAGCACGTCGGCGAACTCCTCCAAAACCCCGGAGACGGGGGAGGTGGTGGGGACGGAATGCACCCCGTGCACTGACAGGCCCAGGGCGGGAAACCAATCCAGGCCGATGATGGCCGCTAGGGGGTCGGAAACCACCAGGATGGGCAATCGCCCCTTGAAAGTCCCATACTCCACCCCCAGGGAGATCTGGCCCAGGGTGGGAATAGAAGACCCTTGATAGTCTCGCAAGACTGTAAGGGGGGGGAGACAAAATGTCCAGAGAGAGGCCGGGGCGTATCTTGCCAACTGCACCCGGGAGATGATGGACCTAGAGGAGCCCGAGTCCACCTCCATGCGGACCCCCACCCCCTCCAGTTTTACAACAGTTCGGAGCCACGTACGTCTGGGCAAGGCTTCCTGCAGGGTGGGTGCGTCGGTCAAGGCGAAGCAGCCGGACGGCTGCGGCCGTTGGCATCTGCCCTGGCGTCGTTGGGCAGTTGGTTGGGCCGCTTGACCCCTACGATCGTCTCCAGTGCGCCGTTGGGGCTCAAGGGAGGGCAGTGAGTCGGAGGGCGCTGCGGCGCGGCAGACGGCAGCCAAGTGGCCTTTTCGGCCGCAGCGGCGGCAGGTGGTGGCCCGGAACGGGCAATCGGCCCGGGGGTGCTTTCCCCGGCAGCCCAAGCATTTACCGGAAGACGGTTGGGGTGGCTTGCGGCCAGCCGACCACATGTAGGTGACCTGGTCCTCTTCATCCAGGTTGTCGGAGTCTTCCACCAGGCAAGCGCGAGCAGCCGGTTGGCGGTCCAAGTCCCTGTCCAAGACCGAGGACTCGGACATCTCAAATGCCCGAGCCTCGTCCACCGCCTGCTCCAGGGTCAGTTCTGCGCGGGCCAGCAGGCGCCTTCTGAGGCGGATCTCCCTGAGGCCCCAAATGAACTGCTCTAGCAGCGATTCGCCTAGGAAAGCGGAGGCGAAATCGCATGGGATGGCGGCCATACGGAGTGCCTTGAGGAAGTCGGCCACCGACTGGTTGGGCTTCTGCAGGCATCTTCTGAAGGCAAAGCGGTGGGTCATCGGCGACGGAACCGGGGCATAGTGAGCCCGGAGCCGCTCGATCATGGTGTCCCACGGCATATCGTACACCTCCGTAGGCGCGGCCATGGTGCGGGCGGTCGCGAACAGTTCTGTGCCGCCGCAGCTCAAGAAGTGTCCTAACTTTCTTGCCGGGGGCAGCGCCCCGTAGTCGTTAGCCAGGACGAAGCATTCAAACCGTGCCATAAATGAGACCCAGGTCTCCTTTGAGGAATCGAAAGGAGCGAAGGGAGGGACTGATCCCATGTTGATCGTACCGCTAAATTAAGATGGAAAACGGGAAAAAAAAATTTGTGAGGAAAAATATTTTTCCTCTGCAAGTAGAGCTCTGCCTGGCCCCAGCCCTCGTCGCCAGTGTTAAGTTCTCTGAGGTTGTTGAGAACAGAGGGAGTCCAGCCAGGTTTGCTCAATTAACAGCCATTTATTGTAGGCAAATAGAATAAGTAACAACTAATTACAAGCACAGAAAATGGGCGGTAGACAGGGGCTCCCGCGTTTGACAGCTCTTTATATATGGAGCTGTCAAACGGGGAGCCAATCAGGCTGCGGCAGGAGCCGGCTTCCCGCCAGGCGCACCTCAGCCAATCAGGCGCGCCTGTCGGTTAGCCGGCTTGCTACAGCCTGTCTCCATGGCTTCCCAGAGGCAGCCTGGAAGACCCGCGGCCGGTCGTAACTCGAGACCGGTCGCAGGTCGAAGATACAACATTCAGAATGAGGCCGCACGGGGGATTCTGGGAGTTTCTTGTTACTCCCATGTAACACCTCTCCTGCGTGAGCTACACTGGCTACCGGTGGCCTTCCTGGTGCGCTTCAAGGTGCTTGTTACCATCTTCAAATCGCTCCATGGCTCGGGGCCTAGTTACTTACGGGACCGTCTCCTGCCACATACCTCCCTGCATCCGATACGCTCCCACAGAGAGGGCCTGCTGAGGGTACCAACCGCCGGTCAATGCCGGCTAGCGGTGCCCAGGGGCAGGGCCTTCTCTGTGGCAGTGCCAGCCCTCTGGAATGACCTACCCCCCGAACTTCGCACCATCACGGACCTTCCCCTCTTTCGCCGTTCACTTAAAACATATTTTTTCCAACAAGCTGGTCTTGCATAACAGTTAGACCTTTTTATATAGTATCTGCCAAACACGCAAATGGATTTTAGATTTTTAGGGGGAATTTTTAGTATAGGCTGGGTTTTATTTTAATGTTTTTAGTACAGGGTAATTTAATTTGTTTTTAACTTTATATATACTGTATGTTTTTTGATGTTTTTAATTTTCCTGTACACCGCCCCGAGTCCTTTCGGGGAGAGGGAGCGGTTTATAAATTTGAAAATAAATAAATAAATAAAATTAAAAACCTCCTGATTAGGCAGGAAACTCTATACCATTTCAGACAACTGGTTATCCAAGTTTTCACTCATTGCTTCTTGTTCTTGCCCTCAGGAGCTTTGGAGAACAGCTTGACTCCCTCTTCTTTATGATAGCACCTGAGATATTAGAACACTGCTGTCATATCATCCCTAGTCCTTCTTTTCATTAAATTAGACATACCCAATTCCAGCAACCAGAAGATAAAAATGGTAGAAGCAAGGACAGAATAAACTGAAAAGAAATTGGAAGAAATAGAAGGAAGACTGACAGCAGGCAATAGAGAACTGGGGGAGGCAATAGTCCATTTAGAATTAGAACAATCCTCTCTCTAGCTAAGATTTCAGAACATAGTAGAGACAAAAGATGAGGATCTACCAAAACTCATGAATGATCTTCTAGCTGACCAACTACAAATGGACAAAAGTGAACTGAGGAATAATATCAATGAAATCTATAGAGTGCACACTAATTATTCACGAAGATATAGATTGCCCCGTGAAATACATATAAGATTTGCAAAAAAAGCTGTCAGAGATGAAATCTATAAAAGAACAAGAAATGAACAGCTGGTCCATAAAGGAAAAGAAATCACAACCTTCAAACAAATATCAAAGATTTGGTCAGGGGAAAAATGTGTATTAAATACAAACTTCTACAAGATAGTAGAAATAAAGGGGGCTTTGGCCTCCCAGATTGGGAGCTTTATTATCACGTGGCAGCCCTAACACGGTTAAAGCAGGGGTCCCCAACCTTTTTTGCACCAGGGACAGGTTTCATTTTAAAGAAAATTCTGCGGACCGGCTGGCGTAGAGGAGGAACAGGGGGTGAGGGGGAACAGGCGGTGCATGCACACGCGAGGGGGAGTCAGCTCACTCAGCCCTCTAGGGCCTCCAACGGCACGAATGGCCGCGCCTGCGCTCTCCCGCATCTTGTGTGCACTCTGCCCAGGGGCCTGACCCCTCCTCCCTCCTCCTCCTCTCCAGCCCTGCGGCCCGGTTCCTATCAAGCCACGGACCGGGGGTTGGGGACCCCTGGGTTAAAGGATTGCATCCAATTAAAAAGTAAAAGCATCCTTATGCTAGAAGGCCATGACTTCCAACTAGGTTGGCACGGCTTCCTCTAGAAAGAATAAATCCCATTCCTATTTTCAGAGGCATATGATAAGGGATGTCCTGCTTAGGTCAGGGGGGAAAAAACCCACTATCTGAAAACCCCAATCTGGCTATCAATCATGGAGGCAATGACGTATCCAAATTCTACAGATCTTAGTAAAATGGTTAAAATATGCAGAGCTTAGACGAAAAAGGAGAACTAAAATCAGTACAAGAGCTGAAGACACAAGGAATAAATATGGAATGGTGGCCCTATCTACAAATTATAACAAGATTTAAAAAAGATCGGGAACAATACAGAATATATGAGAAACAAATGGAATTAGATAAAATATTACTAGGAACAGGAGGAAAAATGATCACTAGATTATATAATTTTCTCTTAAAATATAAAATGGAGGAAGAGATGGTAAAGGAGACAATGATTAGCTGGGGTAGAAATTTTGGCCATAATATAGAATTAGAAAAATGGGACAAATTATGGGAAAGAAATTATAAATTTACAATGGCAGTAGCCTAAAAAGAAAATCTCTATAAAATATTTTATAGACGGCATTTGCCTCCAGCAAGATTGGCTAAAATATACCCAAATTTATCCCCCAAATGTTGGAGATGCAGCCACAAGCCGGGAACATTCTACTATATGTGGTGGACGTGCCCTATCACAAGGAGATACTGGTGTAAAATTTGGGAATGGCTGGAAGAAATTACTGAGCGAAAAATAGAACTCAAACCGGAAGCATTTTTATTAGGACTGCTAGACCAGAAAATAGACAAAGAATCTCAATATATAATCATACACATACTCACTGCAGCAAGGACTGCTTTTGCAGAAAACTAGAAAAAATTAATACACCCTCAGATGAAATTATAATCAGGAAAATACTCAAATGCGCAGAAATGGATAAAATGACAATAGAACTAAAAGAAAGAGAAGAATCGGACTTTTATAAAGTATGGAATAAAATGTACAAGTGGCTAGAACAGAGGCGTAGCGTGGGGGGTGCAGGGGGTGCCGGCCGCACCGGGCGCAACATCTGAGGGGGCGCGCTCGCACCGCGCACCCCGCCTGCCTCAGGCCGGCCTCCCGCCTCAGCCCCGTCCCGCCGCCGCCGCCGCCGCCCCGACAAAGTTTTGACACTCGCGGGAAGGGAGGCGGAGGCGCCACGGAGCTTCCCCTCCTGCGGCGTCGAGGGAGCACGGAGAGGCGGGAAAAGGCCAGGCGGCGCCGAACGGGGAAGCCTGGGCGGAGGCGGCGGAGAGAGTCCGGGTGGAAGTTGCTCGCTCCGGCGGCCGGAGGGGTCCCATGCTCAGCCCACCCGGGGAGGGCTGAGAATGCGAGTGAGGGGCCGGGAAGGAGGAGGAGGCGGAGGAGGAGCTCCCGCTGCAAATTGACACCCCGGCCGAGCAGGAGGAGGGGGGAGGAGGAACGCCCCCCCACCAGACACCCCCTTCTGCTCCTCATCCCCCTCCGCCCCCACCCTTTCCCCCCGGGACCCTCCAGCGCCGCGCCCCCTCCCTGCGCAGGGCGTCCCCTCCCGCTCCCCCCCGCCCCCGATGCGCGCACTTTTCCGTCTCTTCCCACTTTTATTGTGGTTTGAAAACGGAGCGAGGGACTATCTGGGGGAGGGTTAGGGGGCGCAAATTACTTGCCTTGCCCCGGGTGCTGACAACCCACGCTACGCCACTGGGCTAGAAATCAGAAGCCAAAACAGAAAATAGAGAATACAGTGATACAAATAATGACTATCATTATACGTGTTAATATTATGTTTGCTACATTACAAGATAAAGATATAGTAATAGGAAGACAATGCAGAAGGGACAATTACAAAAGCTAAGCAGGAAAGCCAGTATAGAAAGCTGTAAAATTGAGACTTCCGGTATCCGGCTCCAGCGGAGACGGGCGAGCCCAGGGCTCGCTCGCCGCTTTGTTGCCTTTTCTGCCCCCCCACGGGGGCGAAACTCTCCGGTTACCGGAGGTTTCCCGTAGGGTCGGCTCAGAGGGAGCGGCCTCGTCACGGCGGTGGGGAGGGCGCTCCTCTCTGCGACCTAGGTGGAGAGGAACATGCTAGCGGGGGTTTTTTCCTTCTCCAAAGGTTGTCGGTGCCATCTGCTTTAATGGAGAGGGCTGAACGGAGAGATCGGGCGGATCGCCGAGGCTTCAGCTGCGAGGGGGAGTGAGTTTAAAAGAACACTTTTTTTTTCCTTGCTGCCAGCCAGGCTGAACGGACTGGGAGGGGGGTGTTTATTTCTAAAAAAAAACCCCTCGGATTTAAGCGGCACGTTAAAATGGCTTCTCTGCAAAGAGAAAGTGGAAACTTTCACTCCGGACTGTCTTTAACAAGGGAAAGTGGAATGCGATTCTTTGCAACATTGTTTCTAGGTCTGGCTGGTTTTAAAAAAAATTCTTATTTTGTTACTCTCTCCCTCTGGCTTTGAGATGGGCGGTGGAAGCGGCTTTTCTTTGTCCCTGCCTGACTATTTTAACTAAGGAAATTTCCAGCGTCTCTTTGAAAGCAGGACTCCCTCTGGATTTTTGAAAAAAAAATTCTTTTGATGGATTTGTGACTTCTTCTCTGGAATACCTTCGTTATTACTATTTGCTGACCTGGGAAACTGTGTCTCTTTTGGTTTCTGAATTGTTTGCAACTTCACAGCCCTGAACTGAACTGAGCTCCTGGTTTGCCCCACCAGCCCCACCCGGAAAACGCCATCTTGGTGGCAGTGACTCTAACTTTTAACCATGGCACAAGAAGCAGCACTTGTAAATCTGGAACAAAGAATGGCTTCTCTTGAAACCTCTATGCTAACTTTGATATCAGAAATAAAGGCCCAGAGGGCTGAAAATATTATCTTCAAGAAGGAGTTGTTGGATACAAGAAGACAAGTGCTGGATAACACACAGAAGAATAAAGAACTGGAAGGGGGGTTGGAGGGGGCTAAGGGGGAAATTAAAAATGTTACTAATGAGGTTGTGGAAATATATGGGCATGTGTCTAGGATGGATATGGAAAGAATGACATACTTTTTGAGATTTCAAAATGTTTCTGAGGAATCTGGTGAATGCCTCCCTGGTCTTATGAGCACAATTTTAGCAGACTATTTACAAAAACCTAAGGATGAGATCAGGGGGGACATTGACCTAGCCTACAGAATTAATTCAGCATATGCCAGGATAAATGAAGTGCCTAGAGAGATACATGTGAAATTTGTTAGAAGGTCAACCAGAGAGGAAATCCTGAAAGCGCAGAGAGAGAAACCTTTAACTTATCAACGAAAAACGGTCACTATCTTGAAGCAGATCCCTAGAAAAATTAGAGATTCAAGAAAGAAATTTTCTTTCTTGTCTAAAACCTTGTTTGATCACGGGATTTGGTTCAAGTGGATGACGCCTGAAGGGATGCTGGTGTTCTGGGAAGGAGGAAGAGTGAGGATTAAAACACTTGCTGAGGCGGAAGCCTTTTTTAAAAAACATTCCTCTGTCCTGGGGGAAGATCCAGGGGGGACGGAGGGGGCCACGGCCCCGCCCACGGGGGGCCAGGGAGGAGAGAAAGAAGATACAATAGCCAAAAGACTTAGATCAAAAAATAACTTTGCCTTGATTTTTCTTGAACAACTTTGCATAATATTTCTATCTGGACTTTTTGTAAATGTCTGACAGCATGGAACGGAGAATTTTGGTAAATGTACTTGCTTTCATCTTGTAGTGGTATGGAAAATGTTTTCTATGATAACTTTTTTATTGTGTATTTTGAGGTCTCGGAAGGTCCGACGACTCTAACGTGAATGCTCTCAAAATTTCTTTGTAACCATTACCCTATCCTGTTAAAAAATGTAAAACCAATAAAACTTTTTCAATAAAAAAAAAAAAAAAAGAAAGCTGTAAAATTATTGTATATTGTTATATATGTTTTGTGTTTTGTTTTGCACTCTTGATTTTTTTGTTTTTTGAATTATTTATACTTGTTATGTCTTCTCACTGTTTTTAAAGATAAATCATTTAATAAAAATTATTTATTTAAGAAAACCCAAAGTTCTTATCATACCTGAGTTGGAGGTTCGATCATGGTTTCTGCTTCCCCTGAACAAAGAGTCGACTTCTTTCTATTCTTCCCTGTGAGAGAGATAGAATTTCAAAAGGCAAAATTAATAAAATGGGGTGAGGAATGCTATAGAGGAGAGGACACAGAGAAGATCAGAAAGTTAGGAATGATCAAAGGAGTGAAAAGACCTTATATTACCTCCTGAGGTGTCCTGATTCGGATCTCCCTGAGGGATCCCCCTGAAAGACAGTTCTTGAGGGAGATTTGACGGATGCCTCTTTGTCTCAGGATCTCTGATCTCCGTTGCGAAGGACTTGAAGTAGAATCCAGGAAAAAAAGAATTAATGGACATTACACATCATGAAGTGGTGTGTACCTCTACTTAACACCTGATAAACTGCCAAAGGTTTTTCAAAATCTCAAAGGAATTTCAAATACACATTGGAAATGTAAATGTAAAAAAGGAACGTTTTACCAACTCTGATGGACTTGTGACAAAGCAAAGAAATACTGGGGTAAGATTTATATGTTACTTCAGAAGATTCTCAAAGTGGGTATGAAAATAAAACCAGAGACTTTTCTTTTAGGTTTAATACACAAAGAGATGGAAAGACCAAGCCAACCTTGGTCTACTTTGGAACCACTGCTGGATTTTGTTCTGGAGATCAAAAAAATGAAACTTTGATTGAATACATATTATGTAAATGTAAAACATTGAACATGAAGATTCATATTTTCAATGATTCTCCCCCACCTTTACCCTACACTTCTTTCCCATCCCTCTTTCCTACTATTTTCATTTTTTTGCATTTTATATCTTAATAAACTTAACACAACTGCAAAATATTGATTCAAAAGTTTGAACATGTTGTTTATTCTATTCAGGCCCAAGAAGTCCTCTCACCTGCAACTCAACCTGCTCTTTCTTCTCCTCCTCCGCCTGGCTCAGGAGGAAGCCTTCCACCAGGGCCACCGCCTGGGAGCTGGTCTCTGCTCCACACTCCCGCACCCAGCTCTCCATCTGCAGGGGCAGAAGGGCCAGGAACTGCTCCAGAACCACCAGGTCCAGCATGTGCGCTTTTGTGTGCTTTTCTGGTCTCAACCATCGACGACAAAAGTAGTGGAGTCGGCTGCAAAGTCCTCGGGGACCCTCATCCTCCTGATATTGGACGCTCCTGAAGTCCCAAGCCTGAACTTGTGAAACGATGGTTCCTTCTTCCAGCATCTTCTGCTCAGCTCTTGCCCACATCTCCCCATGGGTTCCAGACTGGGCACCAGAAGGGTCTTTTCCAGTTCCCCCACTTGCTAAAGGAAGGCCAGCCATTCTCTCTCTGCCCTGTAACACAATTCCAAATGGGTGCAATTTAAACCTGTGTATCTCCAAATGCTGTTTCATTCATAGCAATGTTCATTTAGCCATAGGAATACCAGAACAAGCCATTAAGCTCTCTTTGCCAAAGGGATCATTTTTTCTCTACAAGAAGATCAACATATGGCCTCCATTTTGCAATTTTCTTATAGAAGAAAAAGTAAATCTAAGGTAGGTGTCAGGTTTGGTGTCATCCAGCACAGAGGGAGAATGTAGGCATCATCTTTTGCATCTCTTCCTTTCCAAGCTGTTTTTGCTTCCTGCTTGAGTTTTGCCTTACAAGCTCCCCCTTAGGCTTAGTGACATCACTTCCTCACCAACATGTAAGAGCGACTCAACGCTGAAGCACATGCTCTTCCTTTCTCTTTGCAGAGGGAGCCTCGGATGGATTTTCTGCGCATGGAAGGTGCTCATCGAAGAAGAGATGGTGCACTTCCCATTCATGGCCAGGAGGGGGCTCTCTTGAGACGGCCAGGAAGGCTTCTCAATCTGCTTTGGGCAATAATTTACTAAATAATTTTGTATTTAAAATACTGGTTTTTAAAAAAAAATATCCTAGTAACAATATCACTTAAATTTTTGTTGCTCAGGAACAAAAAAAAATGAGTAAACCCAAACAAGGGCTGAAAAAAAGTTATCACCAGCCCTCTCCCAGGAAAATGATATATCCTAAGAAATATTGAAAATCAGAATATTACATCTCCCTGGATGTGAAAAGGGAGAAACATATAGCTCCCTGCAGCTTCCTGCCCCCACCCCCTTTGTCAATAGGCCATTAAGATGCCCAAGATAGTCCCTTTACATAATAAAGAGTTTTCCCCTTCAGCTCCAGAGTCATGGGATTAAGGCAATGGTAGTCAATCTGGTCCCTACCACCCACTATTGGGTGTTCCAGCTTTCATGGTGGGCAGTAGGGGTTTTGTCCAATACTGAAGCACTTTCCTTTTTTTAATTTTATTGACTTCCCTACTTTATAAATCACCTTTACTGTGGAAGCAGAGAGCGGTTAGAAAATTTTACTACTAACAGAGCTACAAAAGTGGGCAGTAAGTATACAAAGGTTGACTACCCCTGGATTAAGGCATGACTGGCCTTTACCCACTCAACATAGGGCATCTGAGAACTCAACCAAACCTGGATTCAAAACACAGCCTAAGGAGTTGCGCTTGCATGGCCCCATGGGAGTCTGACCACCAATCAAAATACAAGCTCAACATCAAAGGCCAGAGAGGGGAATAAAACCAGGGAGGTTCAGCATCACAGCCCTTCTATTCTTCTCCACCAACATTGAAGCACGTGATCATCTTCTCTGTTCAAGACTCAGGCCATGTGGTCCTGTCCACCATTAAACCATTTTTCCAAGCAGCCCCCATGTCTCCAGTGTCTTTTTTCCCACTTTGAGCCAAACCTAGAAGGACATTTCTTTCATCAGTACTATTTCTACTAGCTTGACTCTCTGATCTCCATAGAAATGCTAGACAGAAGAAAAGATGAAGAAGAAATGGACATCATACACCTCATCTCATGCTCCTCCTTAAATTTGCAGATGATACTAAGCTGACAGGAGCAGCCAATTCCCCAGAAGCCCAATTCAGGATCCAAAAGATCTTGGCAGGCTTGAACAATGGGCCCCATGCAACAAAATGGAATTTAATGTGGAGAAAAGGAAGGTTTTACACCTGGGCAGGAAAAACCAAAGGTACAAGTACAGATTAGGTGAAGCCTGGCTCAATAACCCAATAACTGTGAGAGGGACCCTGGTGTTTTAGTGGATGATCAGTTAAATGTGAGTCAGCAGTGTGTGGCAGCAGCCAAAAAAGCTAATACACTCCTTGGTTGCATAAACAGAGGCATAGAATCAAAGTCATGTGACATATTAGTATCACATTATAAAGCCTCAATAAGGCATGATTGGTTGGCCATGATGTTTTTAATAACCCTTTGCTAGCTACTAGTTTTAAATTTATTTGTTTATAGATTTTCACAGACCTCTTTTTTTATTATTTCCAGGATCTTCCCAGATATTGGTGTAAGACTGATTGGTCCATAATTTCTTCGGTGTGTGTCCTCTCGCCCTCACTTTTTTTTTTTAAAGATGGGAACCACATTGCCTCTTTTCCAATCCTCTGGCAGTTCCCCAGTGCTCCAGAATTTTTAAAGATATGGTACAAGAGTTCTAACATAACATCTGCCAGCTCCTTCAGAACTCTGACATGTAATCCATAAGGTCCTGGTGATTTATACAGTGTCTTAGAAATAGAACATGGGTGGTGAAGGAAGCGTTCCTTGAACGTCTCTTCAATACATGTTACTCTATACTTCTGGATCTTTAAAAATATGCTAGCGTCTGCTAGGAGATTCCAAAAAAAATAGGTATAGAAAACTTTGGACCTTTAAAAATAGGCCAGCGTTTGCTGGGAGGTTCAAAAACATTAATTACAACAGAGAAGACACTGAACACCCCAGGAAAAAAAAAAGAGCTGTAAGTTGTGTAGTCCTGAGTGGACAGAATACAACACTCTTAGAAAAACTCTGAGATATAGTCAGTTACCAGGATGAGTAACAAGCCTCCAGAAAGAGAGAGAAAGAGAGAAAAGAAAAGTCTCAACAAGAACATTTAGTTTCTGTGTTGTTTTAGCCTGCATGTTTGTCTTTGTTGATGTGTTAAAGTGTTAAAAAAAAAGAGAGAGTGTGTGTGTCTCTGACATCAGTGCCCTCCACATGTGTAACCTTGACATGAAATGGTTGACACTGAAGGGGTAGGAGACCCAGGGAGACAAAAGATGGAATCAGATATTGGTTAGAAGAGAACAAACGGACCCATTAGGTGGGGCCAGGAGGAAGGAAATCAAAAAAAGTTCCTGAAGGGACAGATCAAGTGGACCACAAACCCGGTCCAAGTAGTTGAGACAAAAACTCAAATTGCCCCTAAGACAAATTTTATTGCCAGGAGCTGAGGGGGAGCAGCGTAAAATGTGAGTCTATGCTCCATTCTCAATGGTTGAAAAATCAAAACTCTTAATTATAGAGAAAATCCAGATGAGATGCATGTCCTTTTTGCATCCATTTTTCTGAACTCACCAGTCTACTTGGGCATTCAAAGTCTGATGGAAATTTCATAAACCCCAGATAAAAGAAGGCTGGTGAAGGGAACCATGAATAAGCCTTTGCAAAAGGATCATGCAAAAGATCCGGACTGGACATGGTTTCTGAAGGAACCAGACTGGGAACCTTAGTCCATTCAGCTGCAAAATTATTGGACCTTAGTTTTGTTAGGACTCAAACAAAAGTTAAGAACTTAGGGAAGGTCTATCAAGTTCAACAGAAACAGGATGAAAATCCAGGGGAATTCCTAGTATGCATTATCAGATCTTTAAGCAAAATACCAAATTAGATCCCGAGGTTGAAGAAAATAAGAGAATGGTCAAAACGATCTTCATTGGTCACTCTGCAGATGACATTAGGGCAAAAATTACAGAAGACGAGAAGGGGGCCCAAAAAGGCATCTCTGAACTTGTGGAATGAAAATAATAATAATAATAATAATAATAATAATAATAATAATAATAATAATAATCATCATCATCATCATCATCATCATCATCATCATCATCATCATCATCATCATCTTTATTGTCATTGTAATAAAAAAAATTACAAATCATATATTAATTGGGCTCAAAACCTCAAAGAAGGAACTTCACATGCAAAAGGAAACACATTTTTTCCTCGCCGAAACTCTTAGACAGAAAGGTGGGAGGCCAGGAGACCTGCTGGAAGAATTGTACGAAGAGGGTTTTTTTGCGGGGATCGGTAGTTAGAATCAGGTTGCTGCAGCCTGTCTCTGTGGTGACAAAACAACCCAAAGACAGGATGAAACTTCCTTTGGAAGTTCTTCTACAGGGCTGAGTGCCAAAGAGATTTCCCCAAAATTTTCCCAGAAATTAGGATTTAGAGATCTCTTGGTTTTGTGTGTACTGAAAGACATTGTGCCAAGATTTGGGGTGCCTTTGTATATGGCCTCAGATTGTGGCCCATACTTCACAGCTCAGGTGACACAAATTGTTTCCTAAGCTCTTGAAAATAAGTGGAAACTTCAAGCTGTCTATTCCCCACAGGTAGTGGTGTTGAAAAATTTAAAGATTAGATTTAATGACAAAACCAACTAATAGGAAACAATTATGAGGGTTTTTGGTTGTAGCAGGGTATTGTAGAATATGGAAACCGAATTTTGCCCTGCTAGCCAAACCACTGTATGAATCCACAAAAGAGACATAGATAAAAGAAGAGAAAAGATGTAGAGAAATAAAAATTAGGACATACACATCAATGAGGTAGAAATCTGCATGAACAGGCAGTCATATTTTCTACTACAAGCATTAAACTTTAGGAACATGTGTTAGCTTCAAAAAGTTATGCCAGTAGTATACTGGGGGTATTGATTTTAAAATGTCTTATGTTTTGTCTGGGTATGTCTAGTTTAATAAGAAAGAATGAGTAGGGGAGACATGATAGCAGTGTTCCAATATCTCAGGGGTTACCACAAAGAAGAGGGAGTCAAACTATTCTCCAAGGCACCTGAAGGTAGAACAAGAAGCAATGGGTGGAAACTAATCAAGGAGGAGGAATTTCCTGACAGTTAGAACAATTAATCAGTGGAACAGCTTGCCTCCAGTGAATGCCCCAACACTGCTAGTCTTTAAGAAGATGTTGGATAGCCACTTGTCTGAAATGGTATAGGATTTCCTGCCTAGGCAGGGGGTTGGACTAGAAGACCTCCAAGGTCCCTTCCAACTCTGCTATTGTATTGTATTATCTTAACAAAAAGGAAAACTTCATAATTAGACCTCTAAGAATCTATAAATGTATGTGGCATGGAGTGCAGATGCTGAAAAATAGATATAGCATAAACTAGCTGAGAGAGGAATGCCCATTTAAATATTTAGTAATCATTTTAAGCATTTTATTGTTGATTGCGGCTGTAGCAGCCAAAATAGAACAGTCCTACCATAACCTTTTAAGTAATCTTCATCTATTAGTGGACTGGTTCAAATAAATAAATAAAAAGAAAAGGATCAGCAGAAGCTGTCTTCACAATAGGTAAGAGGCAGGCTGAGAACCACATCATGCATTCCTACATCCAGGAATTGATAAGTTCACATACTGAGATGACTAGTGAAAAGAAGGGATACCCTGGAGAATATGCCTGAAGACTAGCTACTGCAACAAGCTGTGTGCCTGTGAATTTCATCCTAGTGTAACACCGTGAAAAAGAAAATCCATTTCTTGGGGTTCCACCATTGTTTAATTGATGAGACCTGGAAGATACCAACGCTTTCAGACATTATGGTTGGATAGGAGCTATAGGAGATAGGTAGTCCCTCAAATAACCAAGCTCTATGCCTGGTAAAGAGCAATATAACCAGCAACTTGAATTTTATTAGAAGTCTACCAATAAACAGTGCAGTTCATAAAACAGAGGTAATTCATGGGCATGCTATGAACTACCCATAAATATGCAATCCACAAAGGGGGGTGGGGGAAAAAAAAAAGAGGAACCCTTTGGTTGGAGACAGGAACAAAAACAGGCATTTTAAAATTTAAAGTAAGAATAACTTACCAACTTTGAGAAAACTTTTCAATTTGTAAGCGGACAGAAAAGACAACACAGCTCTGGAAGTCCGGACTCAAGAAAAGGGGAAGTGGCAAAGGGGACGCCACATGTTAGCAAAAGGGGGGAGGGCACTTTGCCTTAAAATTAACTTTTAGGCAGCCAATTACTATATTTACTAGTCATGCAATACATGGAGTATTAGAAACAAAGAGTATTAGTGTTCAAGTAGCAGAGTAGTGGGCTTTAATACGAGCACTAGAAAGGGCACATCATGAAAGTATAAACATTTGGATGGATTCTAAATATGCAATACTCACATTACATGTCCATGCTCTTAATAGCCCTCTTTTAAGGAAAAGCAAATAGTGTGCTTGCTCAGGAAAATTAAAGATTCTATATGGGGGAATCTGCACAATTTCTCCAAGCTGGATGGTCGGATCCAGCAGAAAAGGGAAGTTGTCAGCAAGCCGAGATGATCAGAGTCACTCTGACATAATAGCTTATGCAGCATTGGAAATGTGAAGGGAACTGAGTCCCAGATATTCTAAAGCCAGGGGAACTCCAGGCAACTAGATTTGAAGTGATTAGAATCATACTCTTGAAACTCACCTTAATGGGTGAATGCATTGCCACTGGCACTTTGGTCTGCGTAATACACTTCACGAAAGGGAAATAGTTATTGATGATTATTGGGAGGCAGACCAGGTTGAGGCCCAACATCCAGTGCTTGAAGAAACGCTCCCTATAACTGTCCTACCAGCAACGGGCAGGCTACATACGGGGCAGAAGAGGCCCTACTGAAATCACCCCTGGAAGCTGATTTCTCAATGTACGGCCGAAGATTTGGAGGAGGAAGACAACATTCTATTTATAATAATAATAAACTTTAATTTATAGACCGCTCCCTCTCCCCCAGGGGACTCGGAGCGGTGCACAGGGAAGATAAAAGACAATAAATATACATATACAAATATACATACATAATTAAAAGGCAAATTAAACATTATTCCTGTGCTAAAATTCCCAATTTATTAGATATAAGGTGTATTAAAAAGTTTGAGCACCTGTCAGGGAATGACAAGCAAGTATTCATAGTCATAACTGCACTATCTCTTGCTTTAGTGAATGTGCTTACCCTTATTTTAATTTGCTGTATTGGATATTCATTCTTTTGGAACTGCCTCTTCTTCAGAAAGGCAGGTGCTGTACCTAAACTCATTGATTGTGACAGAGAGCATTACGAAACCCATGGAGACATGTTTGCGGAACCAGGGAGTGGGCTCTCTGTAGTGCTGTGTTAGTCCTAGGACTGTGGACATTGTATGTTACAAACAAAAGGTGGTTTTGTGGAACACCTAAGACTGATATTGCCCTTCCTCAAATCATATATAACCCCCGCCTTCTCCCTAACGTGGTGATTCTGTAGGTTAAGAGAATTGTGTTTGGAGACGTTCTGCTAAGGGACAATTTTGAGCTTGTTGTGGCTTTGGCTGTTATTGGCAAAGGGCCTGCTAAGTGATAACATCCTGAATAGTAGTTCCCAATGTTGTGAGAAAGCCCGAGCGACCCCCTTGCCCTTGAAGGAGGATCCGGGGATGTTGAGAACCCCAAGGAACAGGGCAGGATCAGGTCACAGGGTATGGATGCTTTGGGACAGGTCTGCTCCCACCAAAGGTGCATCGTCTATGCATGGGGATGGAACCATAGGCCAAACCCAAGACCTAAGGTCAAGCATTTGACCATCCCGGTAAGAATTGAGAAAAGGGAACTATATGTTAAGAACACTGGAGCTAGGTCAAAGCCTAATTAATCAGTCTGACCCTGCCCTAGGTCAAAAATGTTGGTTGTGTTTGTCTGCTGGCCCTTCATCTTACAACGCTGTTCCAGTTGAGTCTGATCTTTGGGAAAAGATCAGGGCCACCATAGTCCTTGAAAAGGGTGGTAGATGGGGAACCAAAGTGGCAGAAGCCCAGCTGCAAAGTGTCCTGTATAATGCATTCAAAAGGCTGGGGATGAGCCGCCTTCCCATTGTTGGCCCTAGAGCTGTTGGTGTAGAAATCCTAGGACTACCCTCCTTGTATGCAAAGTGGTATCAGGAACCAGGCATTCCTGTAGGGTCACTGACAAAAGAACAGTGCCCATCTGAAATGTACCTTGCTCCTAGCAAGACACTTATGGATGTAAAACTAACCAGTGTTCTATTTCCCTTGGAAATATAAGCTCCATTATCTTTTTGAAGGTTGAGTCCTCAGAGATGAGCAAAAGGACCCTGCACTAGAAGTTCCATTGCAGTCGCTAACTGGCATGTCAGTGGCAGGAACTTTGGGGGTCTGGACTGGACTAATGAGAAGAACATAGTTGTGTGTCTAGGAGAAAATGGGGTCTTTTGGGGGAAAACACCTCTTCCCCAAGATGGATGTTGTCAGTGGGGAACAAACTCTCCCTGTTCCTCTCATAGGACATGATCAGAAAAGAGTGCCACTAGTAATCCTACTGTTAGTAATCCTGGGAATAGAAACAGAAGTTGGGACAGATGTAGGTGGGTTATCACACTCTACAATACAGTTTAAGCCATTATCTGAGGGATTTCAAGAAAGCCTGAATCGAATTGCTAGTTGAAGTCCAAAGACCAGATAGATTCCTTGGCAGCAGTGGTTTTGCAAAACCTGCATGCCATAGACCTCATGATAGGTGAGAAAGGTGGTTTGTGTATATTCCTGGGAGAAGACTGTTGCTTTTGCATGAATAAGTCATGTTGCCAGAGATTTGCATGACAGGACATCCAAAATTGAACAGAGGTTACAAGGAATGGACATGTGGTTTTCTTGGTTACTTGGTACCAGTTGGATCAAACAGATGTTATTTCTGCTGACATGTGGACTTGCAGGCCTACACTTTGTCCCTTGTGAAATCCCTTTGCTCAGGCAGCTTGTTATGAGATCAGTAAAGGAGGTAAGGGTTGAGAAGGAGTTGGTCTTGATGGAAAGCCTCATTGACCATAAGATTCTCTCTGACCCCTTCAAAGAAGATGAAAATTCAGATACAGAAATGTATGTACAATTTAAACCCTGGTAACTAGAAAAGTTTTCTTGACAGATTTAAGTTTGATATATGATGTATTTGTCTTTTTCTGCTTACTGAGATGTATCATGATCATAACCTGATTGTATTATGTTGTTTGCATTACCTAATATGTACTTCTGAGATATTAACCTTGCCATATGCAATGCCAAATCTCATAATAAGACCCAATAAGAGGCTAGACTCAATTGTAGCTAAAATAGAATCTAGAAGGGGGGAATAAAGCAGGACGTAAAGTGAGAATTGGACATTAAACATGAAACCTACTGGGTCAGGCTAGACAACCTCTTAGGGCACCCTTTTACTTCTATATTAAAAGGCGACATAGGCCGTTACTCCTTGCAAAATAAAGGAAACGTGTGCCTAACCGCAGAGTTCAATAGTTCTCACAAAACCACAAGGTTCGACTAAAGTTCACTTAAGAAACATGTATGGCTCAAGACAAAAGGAGAAGTAAAGACCCCAACTCCTTACAAGGCTTGGCCCTCAAGGTAGCCAATAGAAATGGTTTAGGTATTTCCGTGTTCAAAACTGCTCTTTGAAAGATATTTAAGAACCTGCTTTTTCTATGGATCTTTGTCTGGGTGTTAGCAAAACTTATTTCTGCTCGGACCTTTGGCCAAAAATAAAAGCTTGTCTTGATCTCGTTCTCCGAGTCTCCTGATTTTCTGCAACACTAGGACTGCATTAGCTTTTTGGGGGCTCATATTTAAGTGATTATCCTCCCAAGACTCTAGATCCCTCTCAAAGTTACTGCTGTAAAATCAGATATTACCCTTTGAAAAATAATCTTTATTAATATAGATATAAAAGTAACATTTAACAAATATAAAGAAAAATCGACATACATTATTAAGGCAGAAAGGAAGGTAGGGGGAGAGGGGAGAAGGGAGATAGAAGAAAGAAAAGAAAAGGGTGGACATACCGGGGATATAATTATTCCCCAAATTCAAAATGTTTTGTTTGTCCCAGTTTGTTCTATTCATTCTTATATACATTTTAACTTAACTATCTGCCTATGTATCTCTATAATTATCTTAAGTTCATTGTCTTCTCACTTTTTTCCTTGTATTTATTCCACGTTTATACTATTTGGTTGTTCACTTTGGTATCCTTTTGTTCTCTTGTCATACCATATGTACCATTTCCCCCAGGTTTGAGCATAAATCGACTGTTTTATCTTTTAAGATATATGTTAGCCTATCGGATTCAGCACAGTTGAAAATTTTGGATATGACGAGGTGGTCTGTTGGTACATTACTATCCTTCCATTGTTGCGCAATGGCCATCCTTGTTGCTGTTGTAATGTGTATAAAAAGGTACCAGTCTTGGTTCTGAGTTTGATTTGGTTTAATGCCAAGTAAATAAGATTCAGGCTTAAGAGGGAAGTTGATATCTACTATTTCCATCCGCCAGCTTTGTATTTTCTTCCAAAGTTGGTTAATTTTTGGACAAGTCCACCATTGGTGAAAGAACGTACCCCTGGCCGTTTTGCATTTCCAACATCTGTCGGAAGTATTTGGAAACATGTATGCTATTCGGGATGGTGGTAAATACCATCTATATAGCATTTTGTATAAGTTCTCCTTGAATGAGGAGGCCAGGGTCATTTTAATAGATTTGCCCCAAATTGATTGCCATTCGTCGAGTGATGTTCCTTCCTATATTCCTCCCCCAGGCGATCATAGCACCTTTGATTATTTCCTCACCAATGTATCCTTGTAAAAGCAATTTATATGCTTTAGAATTGAATTTAATCGGTGAATCCCATAAGATCTTATCAATATCTTGTTTTGATGAGTAAATTCCAAATTGTTTTTTATCCTTATTAAATTTAGATACTGCTTGCGTGTAGGACCACCAGTCTATTTTCCAACCCCTTAACTCTAAATCTGCCCGTGTTCTGATATTACCAATTTCGTCTGTCAAATCTTCATAAGTTAAATTTCTTTTTGGATTATGAACCGTTGGATAGGTCACTGCTTCAATTGGTGCCAGCCATCTTGGGATTTGGATGTATAGTTGTTTAATTTTCAACCATGACGCAAAAAGGGTCACCCTAATAAAATGGATTGTGAAACTCTTGGGTTGTTTGTTGTCTTTGGGCCAGAGGTATGAATGCCAACCCTGGGGCAGATCATGGCCTTCAATTGCTAGTATTCGATTTCTTGTAAGAGTAACCCAATCTTTTACCCAAATTAAGATTGATGCGTGGTAATAGAGCTCCCAATTTGGTAATCCCAGGCCTCCTTTCAGTTTATGTTCTTGGAGTATTTTCTTTTTAATGCGTGCTTTTTTCCCCTGCCAGACAAATTTAAGAGTAATCCGATCTAGTTTTTGGAAAAATTCTTTGTTTAGTTTTACAGATGCAGATTGAAATAAGTATGTCCATTTTGGTAAAATATATGCCTTAATAGCAGCTATCCTTCCTTATAAGGATATTGGGATTTTGCTCCAATTTTCAAGTTCCCTAGCCATTTCTCCTATTAATTTATTGTAATTTAACTCTTTAATCGCGGAACACCTATTGGTTAACCAAATTCCCAAGTATTTCACTTTTTTAACAATTTCAATTCCCATTACTTCTTGTATTTGTTCCTTTTGTTTCCCTGTTATATTTTTGGTTAACATTTTAGTTTTTTGTTTGTTGATTTTTAATCCGGCCACTTCACCATATTCCTCTATTGCTGTAATTAGTTTGGGTCCTGAAGTCAGAGGTTCCTCTACTATGAAGACCAGGTCATCTGCGAATGCTTGTATTTTGTATTCTTCTCCTCTGACTTGCAGGCCTCTAATATTTTTTTCTTGTCTGATTATATTTAGTAAGGGTTCCAATACTAAGATAAACAGAAGGGGTGATAGAGGGCAGCCTTGTCTGGTGCCCCTACATATTGGGATCTGATCTGATAGCACTTTGTTAAATAATAATCTTGCCGATTGTGTTTTATATATAGCCTGGACTGCTTTAGTAAATTTGGGGCCGAAATCCATACTTTGCAATTGTTGAATAATAAATGTCCAATTAACTCTGTCGAATGCTTTTTGCGCGTCCAGGAAGATCATACTCATTTGTTTATCTGGGTGTGCCTCATAATACTCTAAACAATCAATTATTATCCTTACATTATCCCTCAAGTGTCTTCCTGGTAAAAACCCATTTTGATCTTGATGTATGTAATTCAGGCATGTCCAAAGTCAGGCCCGGGGGCCATTTGCGGCCTGGGGGTCGGTTTAATACGGCCCTCCAACAGCCCTCCCTGCTCTGTGTAAATGTGGCCCTCCCTTCCTCCCTCTGTCTCTGGGGCTGTGTGGCTGGGAGGGAGGTGGACGGATGTTACGGACGCCTCCTCCCGCAGCGGGCGAGGGAGCAGGTGGGGTGAGCACCCAAGGCTACCATCATCTTAAGCACCACCGAGGCTGTCGCCTGGCAGGGGCATCAGGTAGGGAAGCCGGTCGCGCCTCCATCGCTGCACGTTCTGGGGCTGCGAAGCTGGGAGGGAGGTGAACGCGCGGCCCCAGAACGTCCGCTTGGCGCGTTCACCTCCCTCCCAGCCACGCAGCCCCAGAACGTGCAGCTCCCGCCACACAAGGTCGCCCGGCAGGGACGTCAGGCAGGGAAGATGGACGCGCGGCCTCAGAACGTAAGCCGTGATGGCTGCCGGAGGGAGACACGATGGAGACACGACCGGCTTCCCTGCCTGACGCCCCTGCCGGGCGACAGCCTCGGTGGTGCTTAAGATGACGGTAGCCTTGGGTGCTCACCCCGCCTGCTCCCTCGCCCGCTGCGAGTGGCAAGGGAGTGACTGACAGACACAGAGAGAGACAGAAGGGGAGGGAGGGAAAGACAGAGAGGCAGACAGAGACAGAGAGAAAGAGAGGGAGGGAGAGAGATGGAGAGAGACACAGAGAATGAATCGGAATCGGATTGAATCGGAGACAGACGGGGAAAGAGACAGACATACAGAGAGAGGGAGGGAGGGAGAGAATCAGAGAGAGTGACACACACAGAGACAGGGAGAGACAGAGAGAGGGAGGGAGAGACAGATAGATAGAGACTGATTGAGTGAGTGAGTGAGAGACAGACAGACAGACAGACACACACACAGAGTGACAGAAAGAGAAAGAGAAAGAGAGAAAGAAAGAAAAGGAAAGAGAGACAGAAAGAAAAAGAGAGAAAGAGAGAAAGAGAGAGAAATGGAGAGAGAGAGAGGAAGAGAGAGAAAGAGAGAGTGAGAGAGAAAGGGAGACAGAAAGAAAGAGAAAAAGAAAGAGAGAAAGAGCGAGAGAAATGGAGAGAGAGAGGAAGAAAGAGAGAGAGAGAGAGAGAAAGGGAGACAGAAAGAAAGAGAAAAAGAGAGAGAGAAAGAAAGAGAGAAAGAGAGAGAAATGGAGAGATAGTTTCCCTATTCGCAGGTGCTGTGGTAGGCGTGTATTGTATGAGTCACAACTGGCTCAATTCCCCCCAGTCTCATAATCCTATATACTGTATATACAAATACATTTTTTTAAAGTATAAATAATAATTATAATGACAAGTGCCAATTGTTTCTTTTTTCATTACTAAATTCATCTCTCTCCGGCTGTCAGAAGGGTGAACGGCAGAAAAAACCTTTTCCAGATTTCAGTCTGTAAATTGTAAATCCATACATATAATCCATTAAGTCAATAATTAGCATTCATTCTCATCCAAATTAATCATTGTTTTGGGGATTCTCCAGTCTATGAATCATGTTATGGGAAATAAAACTATGGGGTGTGCTGAAGACCTTTCCACACTCAATGCATTTCCACGGCTTCTAAACTGAGTGGATCCTTTGATGAGATGTAAGATTACTCCTTGTTATGAAGCCCTTTCCACACTCCATGCATTTATATGGCTTCTCCCCTGTGTGGATCTTTTGATGGAATGTACGTTTACTGCTTGTTATGAAGTCCTTTCCACACTCCATGCATTTATAAGGCTTCTCCCCTGTGTGGATCCTTTGATGGATAATAATTTGACTATTTTGGCTAAAGCCCTTTCCACACACGATGCATTTATATGGCTTCTCCCCTGTGTGGATCCTTTGATGGGCTGTAAGATCACTGTTTCTTCTGAAGCCCTTTCCACACACCATGCATTTATATGGCTTCTCCCCTGTGTGGATACTTTGATGGGTAATAAGGTAACTCTTTTGGCTAAAGCCCTTTCCACACACATTGCATGTATGTGGCTTCTCTACTGTGTGGATCTTTTGATGGCATGTAAGATCACTGCTTGTTCTGAAGCCTTTTCCACAGTCCATGCATTTATATGGCTTCTCCCCTGTGTGGATCTTTTGATGGAACGTAAGTTTATAGCTTGTTCTGAAGCTCTTTCCACACTCCATGCATTTATATGGCTTCTCCCTTGTGTGGATCGTTTGATGGCATGTAAGATTACTGCTTGTTGTGAATCCCTTTCCACACTCCATGCATTTATATGGCTTCTCCCCTGTGTGGATCCTTTGATGGCATGTAAGATTACTGCTTGTTGTGAATCCCTTTCCACACTCCATGCATTTATATGGCTTCTCCCCTGTGTGGATACTTTGATGGGTAATAAGGTAACTCTTTTGGCTAAAGCCCTTTCCACACGCCATGCATTTATATGGCTTCTCCCCTGTGTGGATCTTTTGATGGAATATAAGTTTATAGTTTGTTCTGAAGCTCTTTCCACACTTCATGCATTTATATGGCTTCTCCCTTGTGTGGATCCTTTGATGGTATGTAAGATTACTGCTTGTTGTGAATCCCTTTCCACACTCCATGCATTTATATGGCTTCTCCCGTGTGGATCCTTTGATGGCATGTAAGATGACTGCTTCTTCTGAAGCTCTTTCCACACTCCATGCATTCATATTGCTTCTCCATTGTGGATGTTCTTTTATTAACAGTCTTGTTTCCATGTTCATTGCATTTATTTGTCTTCTCTCCCATGTGAAAACTTTTCTGTGACTCAAGAGACCCATTTTCCTGAGAAGGTATGAACACCCAACTGTATTTTTTTCCTTTGTCTTTGCCTATATTGGCTCTTCTTTTGGCTTGTGATGGATAGGGTCCATTCACATCTAATGCCTCTTTGAAGATTCTTATACCTTTCTCAATATCTTTGTTATTTAGTTTTTCTTGTTGATCAATAAAGTCCTGCATCTGAGGAACAATAGAAGGAGATGAGCTTTCCTTATTCCAGTTATTTGATAGGTTTCTCTCCTGCCTTTGGAATTCTGTTTGAACTGCAGGTTTCTCCATTACATCTCCTTGTCTGAACACTTTGATTGGTTCTCCAGAGTCTTTATTGTCATTCTCATTATCACCTTGAAAGGGAAAGAGAAATGAAAGTGGGAGGAAGGTTAGGGGAAAAGATCACTCTGTCAGAAGTCATATTGATTGCCTTCAGGTATTGTGCCAAATTCTAATCTATACTGCATATTTGCATCCTAATAATGACATGGTATAGAAATAATAATATCTCTATTGATGAGGCATAAAAGCTTGGGAAAGACATTGAATGGCAAATCTTGATAGGACTGAAATGGAAGCAACTAGGCCAAAATAGTTGAAATCTGTGCTATGAAGTTTGGCATTACCACAAAACAAGGAATTACTTTGTCAAAAAATGTTTAAATAGAAATATAAATTATATAGGATACATCTAAGCAAAATGCCATAGACCCATTTCCTTCCTAGGAGCAGTAGAAAAACAGAACTTTCCCTTCTGCCTCTGAAGAGAAGAGATCTATTTAGAGATGATTTCATAAGAACTAAGTAAAGGCATCTAAGTACAAAATGCCTTCCTGAACTCTCTGAGGGAGAGTAGGAAACCCTTACCAAGAGAGGCCACATTCTTATAATTCTCCAGCATGACTTCCCAATGCAGAGCTTTTTGGTCAGGATCCAGCTGAGACCACTCCTCCTCGGAGAAATAAACAGCCACCTCCTCAAAGGACAGAAGACCCTCCTGAAAGGAGAAAAAAAGTACAGAACAGACCAAGAAAGAACTGCAGCATCTTTCCTATTATTAAGAATTTGTAAAGCAAACATAGACATTAACATAAATGGCTATGCTTAGTAAGGATCTGTGGTTTAGATGACAAAATTGACAGAACAAAAAGCATTTTTGTAAAGAAATATTTTATGAAATTTTATCAACTCGAATGATTCTGTAGGATTTTCAGTGCCATTTAGGTTAAAGCAGCTTTGTTTTCTTCTGGATCAATTGATCTACCAAACGGCCAAGCAACCCTCATCAAAATACTCTTCATTCTGGATGTATTATGCACAGGTACAGTATACAGTAGGTGGTATGTTGCTCAGTAGTAGCAACTGTGAGAGGGATCTAGGAATCTTAGTGGACAACCATTTAAATATGAGCCAGCAGTGTGCAGCAGCTGCCAAAAAAGCCAACACAGTTCTAGGCTGCATAAACAGAGGGATAGAACTTAGAACTAAGGAGAAATTTCCTGACAGTTAGAACAATTAACCTCTGGAACAGCTTGCCTCCAAAAGTTGTGAATGCCCCAACCCTGGAAGTCTTTAAGATGTTAGATAGCCATTTGTCTGAAATGGTATAAAGTTCCTGCCCATGCAGGGGGTTGGACTAGAAGACCTACAAGGTCCCTTCCAACTCTGCTATTGTATTGTATTGTATTGTATTGTATTGTATTGTATTGTATTGTATTGTATTGTATTGTATTGTATTGTATTGTGAGAATCAAGTCTTGGAAAATCCCTGATTGGTGGGTTTTCCAAGGCCCACCTGCCAGTTGATTCTCTCAAGACACTGAAGGCCATTAAACCCTTCCTTTTTTTTTTTTTTTAAATTGAAATTTTTATACTGTTTTACAATATTTCACCCAGTGCTGTACAAAACAAAAGGAAGAGTTGGTTTCAAGTATCATCTATTATCTTTAGGATCTCCAAAATCCACGTTCCCTCGGTACAGGCGTCGAGACGTCCAAAGTTCCAAGTGCATAGTCCACAAATGGCTTCCAAGTCTTCCAAAAGATATCGTTTTTATAAACCCCCTCTCTAAATTTAATATCACACGTCATTTTATCATTTAAGGCTAATTTCCACATTTCACAGTACCATTCTTCTATTTTAATATTTACCTCTATTTTCCAATATCTTGCTATTACAATTCTACCCATTATAATCATAATTCTAATCAGTTCTTTCTCATGTTTTGTTAACTCTGGTTCATTAATTATCAATAACAATATAGTTTCTGGTCTCAATATTATTATTCTTTTCATCATTTCACACATCGTTCTTTCTAATTGCTGCCAAAACTTTTTAATTTTCACACATTTATACCACATATGCTCATAAGTTCCCAATTCCGTATTACATCTCCAACATTTATCACTCATTTTTTTATCTATCAGTGATAATCTTAGTGGGGTCCAGTACCATTTCCAAACAACCTTAAAATTATGTTCTTTAATCCTTATAGATAAAGTCCTCATAATCCGACTCTTCCAATTCTCGTTCCAATCCAAATCCAATATTTTAATCTTTAGATCTTCCTCCCAATTCCTTTTCATTACCATTTGTGGATTTCCATCAAAGTTTATAATCTTGTATATCTTACTGACGAGTCCTTTTAACCCAGTTTCATCTTTAATAATTTGAGATACTAAACTTTCAAATTTAGTTTTACTTCTATCTATGTTACATATTCCCCTTACTTTCATAGTCCATTTTTCTACCTGTATTTTTTCAAACCAATTTAACTCCAATTTTTGAATTACTTTTTTCTTCCTACTTTCAGTTCCTAAAGCTCTTAACCAATCTACTATATTTCCTATATTTTCATCCTCAATTACTTTGTTCCGACTTATATTAGTTTTAATCGGCCAACTTTCAGTTGTCTTTCCCAAAAACGTTATATCCGGAATCAATTTTTTAACAAATTTATTCCAAGTTTTACTCAACCCCTTTAACCAATAACTATTAATTGTCTTTTTTGTTTTTGCTCTATCTAAAAACCATATAGACCCAAATCTCTTAATATCTTTTAACTCCAGATCTCCCCAATGACCATCTCCACCTTTAAGTATTTTTATCACAGTTCTAATATTATACGCCCGATAATAATTAAGTAGATTGGGAATTCCCAATCCACCCTCTTTTTGGTTTTGATACCACAATTTCTTCATTAATCTTGGTCTTTTCCCACCATTACAAAATTTATCTAATTTCTTCTGATATTCTTCTATATCTTTCTCTGTCAAATTTAATGGTAGCATCTCAAATAAAAAGTTAAACTTTGGTAATAACATCATTTTACACATTGCAATTCTACCAAACCAAGACAACTTTATCTCTTTATATTTATCTATCTTTTTCTCTACTTCCTTCAACATCACCTCATAATTAATTTTTTTTAATTCTCTAACTTTAAGTGAAAGTGTTATCCCCAAGTATTTCAATGTATTCTTAGCTCTTATCCCAAATTGTTCTTGCATACTCTCCCACTCCTTACCATCTTTATTCATTAATAATTCAGATTTTGACCAATTTACCTTTAAACCTGTCATTTCTTCAAATTCTATCAAATGTTTATTTATCCTCTTTAAATCTCTCTCTATATCTTTCAAAATAATCAAAGTGTCATCCGCATACAAATTTATCTTATATCCCTTGTAACCTTCCAACTCTTCATCTGCTTCTATCAATTTAATCAAAACCTCCATAACTAACAAAAATAATGTTGGAGACAAGGGACATCCTTGTCTCGTGCCTGCTTCCAATTTAATCTCTTCCGTCATTGTTCCATTCACCTTTACCTTTGCACTACTTTTTTGATACAGTTTTGAAATAACATGTATAAATTTATTACCAAAGCCTAATGCCTCGATAATTACTTTTATAGTATCCCATTGTACAGAATCAAAAGCTTTAAAAATATCTAACGATATTATACCTAATTCATCTCCATTATTCTCTGCTACATCTATAATATTCAATACTCTTCTAATTATATCACTCATATATCTACCTTTAACAAACCCTACTTGGTTATAACTTATATATTTGTCTATAAAACTATTTAATCTATTACTTATAATAGCTGTAAATATTTTAGCATCTTGGTTGATTAAAGAAATAGGTCGATAGGACTCGATCCTCTCAAGATCTTTATCCGGTTTAGGAATTATAGATATTACTGTCTTATTCCATGACATCGGGACTTCTCCACCATGTAAAATTCCATTGAATAATTTTTGCAGTTTTGGTACTATTAGTTCCTTGAAATCTTTATAAAATTCAGCAGGTAATCCATCTTCTCCTGGGGTCTTCCCTAATTTTAACTCTTGTATTATTTCGTTGATTTCCTCCTGTGTTATATCTCTTTCCATCAAATCTTTGTATGTTTGATCTATTTTCATACCATATTTTCCAAGATGATTCTTCAATTTTTCTAAATCAATTGATTTCTTTAAGTATAATTTTTGAAAAAAATTCCTAGCTACTTCACATTTCTCCAATCTCTTATAACACCTTGTACCTTTTTCATCTATCAGAGAACCAATTTCTCTCTTTTGAGTTTTATTTTTCGCCATCTTTGCCAATAACCTAGAATTTTTATTACTAAATTCAAAAAAATCCCTATTCAAATATCTTAAATTTTTTTTAACCAATTCAATATCTTCTTCTATCAATTTAGTTTTTAATAAGGTCAATTCCTCCAAACATTTTTTATCTTTCGTAAGTGAGAATTGGTTCTCCAATATCTTAATTTGTCTTGTATCCTGATCAATTTTAGCTTTGTATTCTCTATATTTCCTGCTTGACAATTTAATACTTTCTCCTCTAAATATGGCTTTCATGGTATCCCAAACAATTTCAAATTTAACCTCTTCATTATCATTCAATTCCCAACTTTCCTTCCATTTTTTGAATATCCATATTTTATCCTCCTCCCTTTTGTACAATTTTTCATCGTATCTCCAACCTCTTTCCTTTTTCTCAAAATTAAAATCTATTTCCATCATAACTTCTGCATGATCAGAATCCTTAAAAATTCCCACATCTATTCTATCTACTTTATTCAGCAAATCTTTAGAAACAAAAATATAATCAATCCTTGAATAAGTATTATGTACCTTAGAACAAAATGTATACACCCTTTCAGAGCCTTTCAACTCTCTCCAAACATCTGCCACACTGTTTTGAAACATCCATTTATTTAAAATTTCCCCTTTATTTGTTTGTCTAAAGCGGGTGGGATTATTACTATCAGTTCTATCCCTAATTAGGTTGAAATCTCCCGCCACAATTACTTTCCCTTCACTTTCTGTTTCCAAAATCTTAGTAATTTTATCCAAAAATCCCTTTTGTTTTTCATTCGGTAAATATAAATTAACCAATGTCACTTTTTGCTCGTTAATATTCCCTATAATTATTAAATATCTGCCTTCCTCATCTCTAATTACTTGTTTTTTCTCAAAGTATACCCTATTTGATATCAATATCGCAACTCCTCTAGCTTTGGAAGTCCCAAAAGATTTTTCATAAATTTGCATACCTTTAATATTCATTCTATTAAAATCCTCAGATTTTTGATGAGTTTCCTGCAAAAATAATATATCTGGAGAATCCCTTTTAAATTTAAGTTCCAATCTTTTCCTTTTTATATGATTGCCTGTACCCTTCACGTTCCATGTCATTATTTTTATAAACCGCATTTAAGCGGTAACTTTTTTAATCCTGACCCCTCCTCTTCCTTTATGTGCACACCAAACACCAAACAAAAAAGACATACAAAAACATAAAACTCCACAAACAATATATAACAAACAACATAAACATAAAACTCAAATATCAGACACAACAACCACAACAAATAACAAGCAATCTTCATCCCCCACATCCTCAATCAGATATCGCCTCTATATAAAGAGTGTGGGGGAGTGGGACGTGCCGATGGTCGGATCACCTCTTCGGGCTGTTCTTTAAATTCCACTTTCAAAAAAAGGCAGGGGGCGTGGTTATGGCCGGATGAGGTGAGGACGTTTTCTCCACCTCGTAGGGCTTTTTTTTACTAACAAATGTGGATTAAAGTGATTAAAACGCGCCGTTGGGAGCTGGAAATGTTTACAGATGTTTTGGAAGGTCGGTGTGACTTGTAAATTGCTTTTTCAAAGTGATTGAACAACCCGAACTGCTCGAATTTCAAAGTTTTGTTTCTCCGTGGAGCAGAGGGTTGGGCGAGCGGCCGAGGTAAGGGGGGTTACCCTTTGTCTTTGGCAAAGATCATTTGCATGCTTTTTGTCTCGCTACAAGGCTATAAACACAAGCTGAAGTTTAAGAAAGAAGGAAGTTGGTGATGGCATGTGGATTATAACTCCTTTGAACTTTCCAATTCTTTTAAAGTGGATTGTGTGAGCTGAATGTAGCGGACAAGCTTTTTGGATTACACTTAAAATGGAGGCTTAAAAGTTAAATAAACTGGGGAAGCTCTCCTAGGCTTTTTTTTTTTTTTGGCTCCTTTGGTGCATTATAAGCCGGCTTAGCCTTATCTGATTTGGGACACTGTTTGCCCTTATTCTTTATAAAAGACCCTCTTGGCAAAGAAATATAAATATAAAGTTTGTCTTTGAACTGAAATGTCGACTCAACAGCCTTCAGAGCTGGAACGGATTTTTGGAGCTTTAAATACAATTGGCGAAAAGTTAACCGGACTGACGGATCATGTGGCGAATTTGACATTGGAAGTTCAAAAAGCTAAAGAACAGATAAGTGAATTGAATGTTAGTTTTGTAAAGCAAAACGCGGAGGTGAAATTTATTAAAGATGAAATTGAACAAATCCATGCACACGATGCACAAATTGATCGTAAGATGGAAGGAATTTTTTATAAAAACCAGCAACAAGATAAGAGAATTAGTCTTTTGGAGGAAGACGCTAGAAAATTCAATATTGTTATACGTAATATTCCAGAAAATAGATCGGATGATTTGAAGCAGAGGGTGTTAAAATGGTTGAATGATTTTGGATTTGAATATACAGCAGCAAATTTAGTAAGTGTTTTTAGAATTGGTTATAAGAGGCAAGGTGGAGCGATTAGAAATGTTTTAGTAAGATTTGCAAACCTTGGAGATAAACTAGAGGTCATGGCAAAAATAAGGGAACTGGAAGGTGTTCCTAAGTTTGAGGAGAAAGAAATCCAAGTTTTTCCGGATATTTCCAGGGAAGACAGAGCTTGGAGATATCATTTGAAACCAGTTACAAAGCTCTTGAGAGACAATGATATTAAGTACAATTGGAGGCCACTACAGCAACTTAAATTTTTTTATAAAGGAAGGATGCATACTATTACTCCAGAAACAGATGTATTAAGATTAATTCGGGGGCTTGGGCTGATTGAGAAAGAGGAAGATTTGGTAGAAATTAAAGATTATATGCTTAAGACGGGTGGAGTACAAGAGGAATCCCCAATTTTGGAAGAAAGAGGTGCAATTGGCGGCCAGGATCCCAAGAGTTTAAAGAGAAAAGAAATTTCCCCGGCAGTTTCTGAGTATAAGAAAATTCGTGAAGATACTGAACGAACGCCAGACAAGATGGAGGATCTTAGTAAAAAGCAGGAAGCTGAGTCCGGGGCGAAGCCAGTCTTGTCTTCTTTTTTTGAAAGGCCATTAAACCCTTCCTGCCTTCAAAGAAGGAAATGTGTCTGTAGGGGAAGGGATTCTTTGTAGTATTTTATGAAGTGCCTTATGTTGTCCTAAGAAGGAGCAATCCTGTTCATCCTCAACACCTTCATGAAAGTGCTGGGAGAGCTCAACGAGGGGTCTGTGTGGTGTGCCAATCATACCCAGAGACTCTGCTCCTCCTCAGGTCTTCTATTCCAACCTCCTGCTTAGGCAGGAAACTCGGTACCATTTCAGACAAATGGTTATCCAGGTTTCCACCCATTTGCTTTGGAGAAAGGGTGTTGGTACTTACCTGGTACGCCTCTTCTAATAAGGGGAAGATAGCATCCAGGAATGGGTTTATCTCTGCTCTGCTCTGATTGGACTGAGTCTGATTACTAATTAATTAATCCAGTATAAAAGCCCCTCCTTGAGGCTCCTATCCCAGTTTTTTCAACGAAGGAAATGACAACAGACTCATCAGAGTTATCCAGGAAAGATTTAGTAACACAAACATTGAACACAAGCAATGAATAACGCAGCAAAACGCCCACAAGAGTAGAATGTCCTATAGGTCCAGCTGAAACAGGCAAATAACTCAATCAACAAGAAATTTTATCACCAATGAAGGGAGGGACGGATGCTTGATACGGTATATCAAGTAAATACCAACGCCCTTTCTCAATAAGGGGAAGATAGCATCCAGGAATGGGACATATCGAAGCCAAACATTGTCCCATCCAAGGGTGGGCCCCGATCTTAATCAGAAGAACCATCGTGACTAACGGCCTGCAGAACTCGATGCTCGAAGGTGGCTTCCTCAGCTGTAAACTTGTCCAGCCTATAATTATGAATGAAAGGTAGTAGGGACGCCCACGTAGCTGTCTTACAGGAAGGCATGAGTGTACCATGCCCGCATGGTGGCAGCACTTCTAGTAGAGTGAGCCGTAATGCTGGAAGGTACCTCGGAAGATTGATGGCCACGTTGGAGGACCTGATTGGTCCTGCGGTCCTCCGGTTTCAGGAGGTCCTCCTGACCTCCTGGGAGCGCCGTGTTGGAATACAGGACCGCTACCAGCACGTCCACCACGGGCCAGGTTAATGTTTTCTCCAGCGATTCGGCAATGCTATAGAAACACCTGTCGTTGGTGGTGAGTGCCGGTCCGGACGTTGGATTTCTCCAATGGCGCTGGACAGTGTCTATAAAGATCTGAGAGGTAGGAATGGAATCCGCCTCAACTTTATGCTTCAGGAAAAGCGGTTTGGCCGATGGAGGCTGTGGCTGGGCTGGTGTTGCTGGAGGAACAGGCTCCCAATCCGAGGCCGCTTTGGCTTTGGCCAACAAGGGCGTAAAAAGCACCCGAGGGAAGAGGCCGGTAAACGTTGGCTTCTCAGAAGTCATGTCCTCATAGCCCGAAAGGTCGCCATTGTGGACCTCTCCATCTTCCGCATCTGGCAAGGTGGCATCGTCCGTCCCCAGAGGGGGAAGGAGAGAAGAGACAGCCAGGCCCGACGTGCTGTTTAGAGAGGACCCAACAGGGGGTTGAGGCAACACGGGGGTCTGGGCCTTCACCTGTAGGCCTGCGGCTATGCCTTGTTTGATCGCCTCAAAAATTAGATTTTGCATGTCGGGCATCACTGGTGTTACCGACGCTATAGGAGGCAAAGGTGCTGGCATAGTGCCCAAGACCTCGGGCCGCAACCCAGCTGCTGTAGGGGTATAGGTGGCCTCCCCGCGCTGTACTGGGGGCCTGCCTTGTGCGCTGCCCCAAAGCATCAATTTGCAGCATAGGGCTGAAGGGCCCAGGAGAGGGAACAAGGTTCAAAGGCATCATTGAGGCTGAGCTAGAGGCCTGGACCGTAGGAGGAGACCCGAGGGTCTGAGAGGCCGGGGCCCCTGCCGTAGCTACTTTGGACTGGGTCTTGGCCTTCTTTAATTTGGTTTGCCTGGAGGTAGAGTGTGAAGAGGCAGATCATGGCTTGGAGCTGGTGCAGGCCATCAATGCCTCCTTCTCCGCTGGAGCCGCTGGCCCTGCAAATCTATGGAGGCCTCAGGCCTGTCTCCCCGTTGCCATATCCAAACTGGCGGCCACGCCTTTGTGGAGCATTTAAATGACGCCCGCAGTGAATTTCATGCCGTTTGTGGCCTGCCTTCACTCCCCGCAGCCGTTTGCAGCTGATTCAGGCGCGCGGGAGCAGAAAGAATGTCCCGGCAAGGCAGTCCTTGTTATCATCGCTCAGCAGCCTATCCAAGCCTGAGAAGCGTGTGCGCAGGTCGCCGGCTGCTGCAGACAGGCTGGTGTAGCTCGTTAAGGCCTCCAAGCGTGCACAGTCACAGCCGTCGCTTGAACGAGGCTCAGGAGGCTGCCCGACGTGTGGGCGAGCCGAAGCCGACTCCACGAGAGACCAAAGGGCCGGGCAGTGGGCGGATGGCTGGACGGCGGCATGGAGCCGCCTGCGATCCTTGGGCACGTTTCCCTCGAAGGTAGAGCGCACCGGGCGGCAAGGGCAGAGGAATCGCAATGCCAGGAGGCTGAGGGAAGCTACTGGCCCCACGAAGAGGCGCAGCACTGTGGCAGGCAAGACACAGGCGCAACAAGTACTCACAAAAGACCTGAAGTTTAGGATTTTAATGAAATCTAGGTAGTAGTAATTTGAGTTATAGTCTGGATAACCCGAAACTGTCCAGAGTGGAACTGAGTCGGAAAAACTGGGATAGGAGTTCAAGGAGGGGCTTTTATACTGGATTAATGAATTAGTAATCAGGCTCAGTCCAATCAGAGTGGAGCAGAGATAACCCATTCCTGGATGCTATCTTCCCCTTATTGAGAACAGCTTGACTCCCTCTTCTTTGTGGCAGCCCCTGAGATATTGGAACACTGCTGTCATGTCACCCCTAGTCCTTCTTTTCATTAAACAAGACATACCCAATACCAGCAACTGTTCTTTATTTGCTTTAGCCTCCAGTTCCCTAATCAGCTTTATTGGTCTTCTCATCTAGGGTGGATAGGTGCTCGCTTACCTATTTTAACTTGTGTTCCTAATCTGTTTTTTGTTGTGCTGTTTTTGATAAGTTGGACTGTTTTATTCCTTGGTGTATAAGCAGATGAAAAACACAAGTTAAATAGTTCTGCTTTTTCCCTGTTGCTTGTCACCTTCTTGCCACTTTTTCCCACCAATGGATCAATTGTTTCTTTGACCTTTTTTTAGTTTTTAACATGTTGAAAGCTTTTTTTTTTTTGGTCACAAACCTTAGTTCATTAGCTTTTCTCACTTTATCTTTGCAGGCTTGGGCTATTTGCTGATATTCAGCCTTAGTTATGTGCCCTTCTTTCCCTTTTTTAACTTGTCCTTTTTGTCTTTCAATTGATCAGAGTTCTTTATGAAGACATGCTGATTTCTTTTGAGAGCTGTTATTTTTCTTCTTCATTGGTATTGTGCTAGACTGAGCTTTTATAATCTCACTTTTTCAAAATTTCCCAAACTTCTTGAGTTTTTTCCCCCTTGAAGATTCTCATCCATAGAATCATTCCCAAACTCTCTTTAATTTTATTGAAATTAGCTTTTAAAGTCCAAGACTTTGTTCTATTGCTTGTGCTTGCATAATTGAAATTCCAGTATTGAATGATCATCCCCCACAATATTCCTGTATCTTCAACACCTTCTATCATTTCATCACTGTTAGTGAGAATTAAGACCAATCTGGTTGATTCCCTTCTCTACTTTTCGGGAAACAAAGTTGTCTGATAGGTTAATCAGGAACCTCTGATTTTCCACTTGGTGCAGTGTTTGTCTCCCAGGATGTCAGGGTAGTGAAAATCCAGCATTACTATTGTGATGCCCTTCCTACATACCTTAGTTAACTGACTCGCAAAAAGTTCATCTATTTACTCTGGTTGGGTGTCCTATAGCAATGTTATTTCCCCCCCCATATTGACCCAAATGCATTCAAGGCGGTTTTCAGCATTGTTGTGCTCTATTTCTATAGAGAAGTATTTCTTACATATAGTGTAACTCTACCACCTCTTTCATTTGGTCTATTTTAAATCCCTCTAGTTATATGTTTCATTTGTAGTTTCATCCCAGCAAGTTTCCGTAATGGCAACAGCGTCATATTTGTCCTTATTTACTTAAATTTCATATTCACCCTGTTTGTTCCTCATTCTCTGTGCATTAATGTATACACATTTGTGTCCATTTTGACTGATCCTGTGTTTACTGTCTATACAACCTGTGTTGTGTCTGTCTTCCCTACTTTCATACCTGTTTGATTGCAGATTGTATGGCACTCACTATTAAATGCTTGATTTTGCTTGACAGCAAGGTTGATATTCTTACTCACACAAACATCTATGTTATATGCACTGATAACCTTATTAATTTTAGATTGCTGAGGACAGAAATGTTCTGTATCAGTTAATTACAACGGCTGATTTCCTGAGGGGAAAAATAGAAATCTAGTAAATCAAAGTTCTTCTCATACCTGAGTTGGAGGTTCGATCACGGTTTCTGCTCCCCCTAAACAAAGAGTCAACTTCTTTCTATTCTTCCCTGTGAGAGAGATAGAATTTCAAAAGGCATATTTAATAAAATGGGAGGAGGTTTGCTATAGAGAAGAGGGCACAGAGAAGATGAGAAAGTTAGGATTCATCAAAGGGGTGGAAGTATCTTATATTACCTCCTGAGGTGTCCTGATTTGGATCTCCCTGAGGGATCCCCCTGAAAGACAGTTCTTGAGGGAGATTTGACAAATGCCTCTTTGTCTCAGAATCTCTGATCTCCATTGCGAAGGACTTGAAATGGAATCCAGGAAAAAAAGAATTAATGGACATTACACATCATGAAGTGATGTGAACCTCTACTTAACACCTGATAAACTGCCAAAGGTTTTTCTAATCTCAAAGGAATTTCAAATACACGTTAGAAATGTAAATATAAAAAAGGAACTTTTTACCAACTTTGATGGACTTGTGAGAAAGCAAAGAAACACTGGGGTAAGATTTATATTTTACTGCAGAGGATTTTCAAAGTGGGCATGAAAATCAAACCAGAGACTTTTCTTTTAGGTTTAATAGACAAAGAGATGGAAAAACAATCTCGAACTTTGATGTTATATATGTTGAGAGGAGCAAGGATGCTCTTTGTAAAGTGGATGGATATTTTTCCAAAATGGAAAAGTCATTGGGAAAACTGATGGAACTAGCAGAGATGGAAAAATTAAACTTTGATTGAATTTTGTTGATTAAATAAGTTTGTTGTTATATAGAATTTGCTACTACATATTAAGTATATAAATGTAAAACATTGAACCTGTAATGTTACCATTTTATTTGATTGTCCTAAAAAGATTCAGATTTTCAATAACTTTCTTTTTTCCCCATTATCCCTATACTTTTTCCCCCTTCCCTTCCCCCCTTTCCTAGTAGTTCCATTTTTTTGCATTTTACATCTTAATAAACTGAATAAAACTGCAAAAAAATGATACAAGAATTTGAACATATTGTTTATTATATTCAGGCCCAAGAAGAAGTCCTCTCACCTGCAACTTAACCTGCTCCTTCTTCTCCTCCTCCGCCTGGCTCAGGAGGAAGCCTTCCACCAGGGCCACCGCCTGGGAGCTGGTCTCTGCTCCACACTCCCGCACCCAGCTCTCCATCTGCAGGGGCAGAAGGGCCAGGAACTGCTCCAGAACCACCAGGTCCAGCAGCTGCGCTTTTGTGTGCTTTTCTGGTCTCAACCATCGACTACAAAAGTAGTGGAGTCGGCTGCAAAGCCCTCGGGGACCCTCATCCTCCTGATATTGGACGCTCCTGAAGTCCCAAGCCTGAACTTGTGAAACGATGGCTCCTTCTTCCAGCATCTTCTGCCCAGCTCTTGCCCACATCTCCCCATGGCTTCCAGACTGGGCACTGGGAGGGTCTTTTCCAGTTCCCCCACTTGCTAAAGGAAGGCCAGCCATTCTCTCTCTGCCCTGTAACACAATTCCAAATGGGTGCAATTGAAACCTGTGTATCTCCAAATGCTGTTTCATTCATAGCAATGTTCATTTAGCCATGGGAATACCAGAACAAGCCATTAAGCTCTCTTTGCCAAAGGGATCATTTTTTCTCTACAGGAAGATCAACAAATGGCCTCCATTTTGCAATTTTCTTAGAGAAGAAAGAATAAATCTAAGGTAGAAGATTGGACCATTTATCGACACTCATCCCCATAGAAGGAGGCATTTTTCTGACCTGTAAAGCGGTGACTTCCAGCAAGAAGATTCAGTGCATAGGGCATTTTGGATAATTTAAATTTCTTTTTACTCAAAGGGAAAGACTTGCTTTTTAAAAAATACAGCTCTACATTTACCTTTATACAACATACAACATACAAAACCCCAGAACAAGTTCACAAAGTATGAAAATTCAGTTCACAAAAAGTGAAGTGCCCATCCTTTGACCCTGCTCCATTTCCCTTCCTTCCTTCACACAGGTGGGCAGGGTCACACAATGTGTCCTAAACACAAACAGGTCAATCAAATCCAGGGGTTCCTATGAAATAGAAAGGATTAAATGCACGCAGCTCAACACGACGACGTGGTTCACTGCCTTCCTAAAACAAATTGAGTTGCAAGAGGCTCCAAGCCAGGTTTGGTGTCATCCAGCACAGAGGGAGAATGTAGGCATCATCTTTTGCATCTCTTCCTTTCCAAGCTGTTTTTGCTTCCTGCTTGAGTTTCGCATTACAAGCTCCCCCTCTCCCCTCTCCAGGAGCGATTCCCACGAAATGGGGCGCTAAGGACGATCCCTTTCCTTTCTGGGATCTGGAATTCTTCCTGAGGGCAGCATGCATCTCCTGGAGCTCTCCTTTGTTACCACCATGGAAAAGGGCGGCAGGGGAATACGGAATCTGGGGGTCTCCCACTCGTAAGATTGACTTGTGTATATATATATATCTCCTTTCCTTCTCTAGTGCGAGAACCTACTTCCTTTCCTTGTATATACGCACAGTCACACACACACACAAACCTACCTTTGCCACCTCTTTCCTTCAAGACTTCCTTGCAGCCTATTTAACTGCCTGAGAAGCTTAAAGGGTTAAAGAGAGAGTCCAGCATCCTAGAAAGGCAAGACGTAGTGACGTCACGTCCTTCCCATCCTGCTAGAGCGGCTCAACGCCGAAGCGCATGCTCTTCCTTTCTCTTTGCAGAGGGAGCCCCGGATGGATTTTCTGTGCGTGGAAGGTGCTCATCGAAGGAGAGATGGTGCATTTCCCATCCAGGGCCAGGAGGGGGCTCCCTTGAGAAGAATAAGAAGCCTTCTCAATCTGCTTTGGGCAATGTCATAATTTAGTAAAGGAGTTTGCATTTAAAGTACTGTTGTTGTTGTTTTTAAATTCTAATAACACTGTCACTTAAATTTTTGTTGCTCAGAGACAAAAAAAATGAGCAAACCCAAACAATGGCTGGAAAAGAAAGCTAGTTTGATTTTCTGAAGGAAAGGCAGAATACAAATAATTTCAACTTCTTACTATACTTGGAATTTGAACCTATTTCAACTATACCATAGGAAGGGCAAACTCATTACTCAACAGAGCCAAATATCAATAATACCATGCTTGAAATTTCTTTTGAGAGCCGGAAGGTGTGGCCTGTTTTGTGGGAGTGGCTCAGCGGTCATGTGACTGGGTGTGCATGGCCAACTTGGAAAATGTGAAACTCACTTAACAATGGTCTTGGTTAGCAACCAAACTTTTAGGCTCAATTGTGGTCATAAGTTTTCTTTCTTTCTTTCTTTCTTTCTTTCTTTCTTTCTTTCTTTCTTTCTTTCTTTCTTTCTTTCTTTCTTCTTTCTCTTTCTCTTGTTAGGACCCAGGGCGGCGCACAGGCATTATTAAAACCACAAAATACAATATCAATTAAAAAATATTAAATTACTTAGACCCGTGCTAAAACCCATGTTAAAACCGTATCAAATTAATTTATTTTTAAAAAGTCAGAAGTGGGGGCTATCCTAGGCCGGCTTGTTGGAATAGATACGTCTTAAGACGTTGGCGGAAGAGGCGGAGGTCCGAGGTCAGAGAAGGCCCTTCCCCTGGGTGTCGCCAACCGGCATTGCCCCACTGACGGCACCCGGAGAAGACCCTCTCTGTGGGAGCGGATCGGACGAAGGGATGTATGGGGCAGGAGGCGGTCTCGTATATAGCTAGGCCCCGAGCCATGGAGCGATTTAAAGATGGTCGTCAGCACCTTGAAGCGCACCCGAAAGGCCACAGGCAGCCAGTGTAGCTCGCGCAGGAGAGGTGTTACGTGGGTTTGCCTCGAGGCACCCATAATCACGAAGGGCTCCCCGGTCCAGTAAGGGGCGCAACTGGCATATCAGGCGTACCTGATAGAACGCCCTCCTGGCCACGGCCGCCACATGGTCCTCCATGGACAGCCGGAAATCCAGGAGGACGCCCAAGTTGCGCGCCCTCTCCACGGGGGCCAGTTGTTCACCCCCAATGGCCAGTGTTGGACTTATCTGGCTGAACCGGGGTGCCGGAAACCACAGCCACTCGGTCTTGGACGGGTTGAGTCTGAGTTTGTTACTACCCATCCAGATCCGTACGGCCTCCAGACACCGGGACAGCACCTCGACAGCATCGTTGGGGTGGTTTGGGGTGGATATGTACAACTGAGTGTCATCAGCATACAGATGGTATTCCACCCCAAAACCACAGATGATCTCGCCCAGCGGCTTCATGTAGGTGTTAAACAGGAGTGGCGAGAGGACCAACCCCTGAGGGACCCCACATGTGAGTGGCCTTGGGGACGACCTCTGCCCTCCTGCCAACACCCATTGCGACCGACCAGAGAGGTAGGACGAGAACCACCGTAGGACGGTGCCTCTCAGCCCCAACCCCCCCAATCAGTGCAATAAGATACCATGGTCGATGGTATCAAAAGCCGCTGAGAGGTCTAATAGGACAAGGATAGAGGAACAACCTCTATCCCGTGCCCTCCAGAGATCATCCACCAACGCGACCAATGCCGTTTCGGTGCTGTGACCGGGCCGGAAGCCGGACTGGCGCGGGTCTAGATAATCAACTTCCTCCAGATGTCGGGGAAACTGTTTCTTTCCCTCTTTCTCTCTCTTTCTCTCTCTCTTTCTTCTCTTTCTTTCTCTCTTTGCTTCGTCTGCCAATCTCTGTCACTCTTTGTGTGTCTGTCTGTCTCGCATTCAAGCACTTAATCACTCATTCTGTGTCTCTATCTTTCTCTCCCTCCCTCCCTCTCTCTGTCTCTCCCTGTCTCTGTGTGTGTGTCTGTCACTCTCTGATTCCCCCCTCCCTCCTTGTCTCTCTCTGTGTCTGTGCCTCTGTCTGTCTGTCTGCCCCCCCCCCGCGGAGCCTCCTCAGCCCAGCCCGCCGCGGTTACTAACTCGCTCGCCTTAGCCAGGGCCGGCCGGCCGCCTACCGCATTCGCTCGCCCGCTCAGGGTACTTCCAGGGCTCCGTGTGGGTTGGGGAAGGAACGGCGACCCTCTGGACGCCGGTTCCCTCCAATCGCCCTGGAAGTAGCCTGGCTCGCCTGCCCGCTTGCCCACTCAGGGTACTTCCAGGGCTCCCTGTGGGGTGGGGAAGGAACAGCGACCCACTGGACGCCGGTTCCCTCCCCCTGCCCACGGAGCCTCCGCACCCCCTGCAAGTAAATGAGTGGCCGGCAAGCCGCCTGGGGAGGCTCCATGGGGGGGGAGGGAATCGGCGTCCGGTAGGGAGGGTTGCTCCGGCGGGTCCCAGGAGTCCCACCCTCGGCAAGGGTGGAGGAAGAAGGGCCAAAGAGCCGCATGCGGCTCGAGAGCCGTGGTTTGCCGACCACTGAACTATACCATAGGAAGGGTCAACTTCTTTCTTCTCTTCCTTGTAAGGGAGACACAACCTTAAAATGCATAATTAATAAAGTAGGAAGAATTGCTCTATAGAAGGCAGAGATGAAATGGTTGGGATCTCTATGGGGGATAGGAGGACCTAATATTACCTCCTGAATTGGCCTTACCTGGATATTCCTTAAAAGAAATCCTACTGGGGAAAAAACAGTTCCTAGGGGAGATTTGATGGAAGCTTCCTTCAATGATGGGTTTCCAATTTTTTTACTACCTGTTGGCTCGTGTGCACGAATGTGCTCATGCGCGCTTCTGCACATGCACAAAAGTGTCTGGGTGGATGGGTGGAGCCTTCTGCCGCTGCTACTACTGGTTCGCTCGATCTAGGACGAACCAGGAGCAACCCACCTCTGGCTTCCTTCCCTCAGGATCTCTTATCTTCATATAGAAGGATTTGAAATGGTAGACAGAAGAAAACAAGAAGAAAAGTTAATACAATCCTTGGTTGCATAAACAGAGGCATAGAGTCAAAACGCCAAATGGACACCATACACCTCATCTATGCTCCTCCTCAAATTTGCAGGACACTAAGCTGGCAGGAGCAGCCAATTCCCCAGAAGACCAATTCAGGATCCAACAGATCTTGGCAGGCTTGAACCATGGGCTCCATGCAACAAAATGAAATTTAATGTGGAGAAAAGGAAGGTTTTACACCTGGGCAGGAAAAACCAAAGGTACAAGTACAGATTAGGTGAATCCTGTTCAAAAACAATAACTGTGAGAGGGACCCTGGTGTTTTAGTCGATGATCAGTTAAATGTGAGTCAGCAGTGTGTGGCAGCAGCCAAAAAAGTTAATACAATCCTTGGTTGCATAAACCGAGGCATAGAATCAAAATGCCTTGCTGAAGTCTATGTCCACAGCATTTGTTGGTCTTCTAAGTTAGTCGCTTTGTTGAAGAATGAAATAAGATTGGTGCGGCATGATGTTTTTAACAACCCTTTGCTAGCTACTAGTTTTAAATTTATTTCTTTAAAAATTTTCACAGATCTGGTTTTTTTTTTAAATTATTTCCAGGATCTTCCCAGATATTGGTGTAAGACTGATTGGTCTGTAATTTCTTGGGTCTGTTCTCCCATACACTTTTTTTTGAAAATGGGAACCACATTGGCTCTTTTCCAATCCTCTGGCAGTTCCCTAGTGCTCCAGAATTTTTAAAGAAAATTCTTTTTATCTTTGTTGTTCTTCTCTGCACTCTTTCTGGAGTCTCAATATTTTTTTGAGATCATGGTGATCCAAACTCGATTCCAAGTGTAGTGTTACCTGTGCAGTCTAAAGTGGAACTAACCCTTCTCACGATCTTGATACTGTCCCTTTGTTGATGCATCCAAGGACTCCATTAGCTTTTTTTCTAGCTGCAGCACATTGCTGGCTCATACATAAGTCATTATCCCCCTAAGACTCTGGATCTCTCTCACAGATACTGCTATAAAATCAGATATAATATCTTCCATAATAGTACATTTATTGTACTATTTGTCTTCCCGGCTGGGAGAGCATCACCGGTGTGGTGAAAGAATTTAGGATCGAAGCAATCTGCATTGAAAGCAAAATTTCTTTATTTTTTTCCAGGAAGGCAAGACCAACAGTGATGTGGACCAGCATTCTTGTGAGCTGCTTTGTACGATTGTGTGATTGCCTTTTGTGTGTGTCTTTGCTAATGGTTCTAATCCTGTCTTGCGTTTGTTATTTCTGAGGATCTCGATTTATTCCCAAGGGCAGCATGCATGTCTGCTCAAAAACATAACACACACACACACATATATAAACTAACATATATATATTTGTGTTAGTTTTATGAGCTGATCAATAAATAAATCAGAGACTAGTATAGATCTATTTCGAGACTATACTAGTCTCTCTGATTTATTTATTGATCAGCTCATAAAATTAACATACATATTAAAAAAAAATCGCACAACGGAACTCATGGCTTTCTGTCTAGATGGTCTCTGGTGATGAGTCGAAAGGCAGAAAAGGAAACATTATGTCTCCTCCCTTAATTGGGGCCCCAACAGGGTGTTGTGGAACAATTATAGATATAGATATATATGTATATACTTGTGTCACAACACCCTATTAAGCCCCAATTAAGGAAGGAAGCATACTGCTTTCCTTTTCTGTCTTTTGGCTCATCACCAGAGACCATCTAGACAGAAAACTATGAGTTCCATTGTGTACTTTTTTTATATGTGGCTAAGGCTTCTGCCTAACATGTAATACAGCCCCGGTTCAAATCCCAGTAAGGGTATGGCTAGCTGATGAGAGCTAAAAAGCTCGAAATAGATCTATACTAGTCTCCCTGATTTATTTATTGATCAGCTCAAAAACCTAACACACACACACACACACATATATCTGTGTATAAAGGTGTGTAAACATGGAAGCAAAATAATATATACATGTACAGGTATGATGACACAATAATGTAAGGTGTAGTAGAAGGAAAAAAATAATTGAAAAATCTGCTAAAAAATAAATTACTTGTATTAATTCATTGTTATGTTCAGCAGTAACCTAATACTGTCTTATCTTGTATTTGTTCTCATTGTATGTATCCCTATTTTCCTCCGTTTCACCATATCCTGTTCTTTCAATAAAGCATTCACATCTACACATGAATGCTTTATTGTAGTCGGGAGAAGAAAGTCTTCTCCCGACTTGGATACATGGGATGGGATCTGGACTAAAAATATGAAACTCACACTGGCAACAAGGAAAATATTTATAAAATGGTTTATCGTTGGCAACTTCCACCGACAAGGACTGCTAAAATGTATCCATGAATGTCCCCAGAGTGTTGGAAATGCGGAAATCATAAAGGAACTTACTACCACCAATGGTGGACTTTCCCAAAGCAGGCAAATACTGGTCAAAGATCAGGAAATGGATTACAGAGGTTACAGGATATACAATTGATATGAGACCAGAGGTTTTTCTACTGGAAATGAAACCCGACAAAATAAACAAGGAAAAATGGTATCTGCCCCTTCATATCATCACATATTATTTCGGATATTATTCGTGCAGGAATGGAAAAATGAGTTGCTACCTTCAGAAAATAAACTGATCTGGAAAATTACAGAGTGTGCGGAAGCAGATCGTCTAACAAAACTGCTCAGGAACCAGAAGAATATGGATTATTATAACTGCTGGAATTTATGGTATAATTGGATGAAACAAAAAAAAGGAAATCAAAATAGTCCTAACTATTGTTTGGAAGTTATAGGATTAATGGATGTATATTCATACCCGCTTGTTGTAATATTTTGTTGTAGTGTATATGAGAAAAAAAATTGTCTTTTTAAAATTGTAAATAAACTTATAAAAAAAAGAGCCGCCAGTTTCACAATCCTATATACTATATATGCAAATACATTTTTTAAAAGTATAAATCATAATTATAATACCAAGTGCCAATTATTTCTTTCTTCATTACTAAATTCATCTCTCTCCAGCTGTCAGAAGGGTGAACTGCAGAAAAAACCCTTTCCAGATTTCAGTCTGTAAATTGTAAATCCATACATAGAATCCATTAAATCAATAATTAGCATACATTCCCATCCAAATTAATCATTGTTTTGGGAATTCTCCAGTCTATGAATCATGTTATGGGAAATAAGTATATGGGGTATGCTGAAGCCCTTTCCATACGCCATGCATATCTATGGCTTCTCCCCTGTGTGGATCCTTTGATGGGTAATAAGTTGACTCTTTCGGCTAAAGCCCTTTCCACACTCCATGCACGTATATGGCTTCTCCCCTGTGTGGATCCTTTGATGGGATGTAAGATGACTCTTTGTTATGAAGCCCTTTCCACATTCCATGCATTTATATGGTTTCTCCCCTGTGTGGATCCTTCGATGGCATGTAAGATGATAATGTTGGATGAAGCCCTTTCCACACACCATGCATTTATATGGCTTCTCCCCTGTGTGGATCCTTTGATGGGATGTAAGATCACTGGTTGCTCTGAAGCTCTTTCCACACTCCATACATTTATATGGCTTCTCCCCTGTGTGGATCCTTTGATGGGTAATAAGGTGACTCTTTTGGCTAAAGCCCTTTCCACACACTGTGCATTTATATGGCTTTTCCCCTGTATGGATCCTTTGATGGCGTGTAAGTTCACTGATTATTCTGAAGTCCTTTCCACACTCCATGCATTTATATGGCTTCTCCATTGTGGATGTTGTTTTATTAACAGTCTTGTTTCCATGTTCATTGCATGTATTTGCCTTCTCTCCTATGTGAAAACTTTTCTGTGACTCAAGAGACCCATTTCCTTGAGAAAGTGTGAACGTCCAACTGTATTTTTTCCCTTTCTCTTTGCCTATATTGGCTCCTCTTTTGGCTTGTGATGGATAGGGCCCATTCACATTTAACGTCTCTTTGAAGATTCTTACACCTTTCTCAATATATTTGTTGTTTAGTTTTTGATCAATAAAGTCCTGCATCTGAGGAACAATGGAAGGAGATGAGCTTTCCTTATTCCAGTTATTTGACAGATTTCTCTCCTGCCTTTGGAATTCTGTTTGGATTGCAGTTTTCTCCATTACATCTCCTTGTCTGAACACTTTGATTGACTCTCCAGAGTCTTTATTGTCATTCTCATTTTCACCTTCAAAGGGAAAGAGAAATGAAAGTGGGAGGAAGATTAGGGGAAAAGATCACTCTGTCAGAAGTCATATTGATTGCCTTCAGGTATTGTGCCAAATTCTAATCTATACTGCATATTTACATCCTAATGATGGCAGGGTACAGAAACGATAATATCTCTATTGATGAGGCATAAAACCTTGGAAAAGACATTTAAGTCAAAAAACCTGAATGGCAACTCTTGATAGGACTGATATGGAAGCAACTGGTGCAGAATAGTTGAAATCTGTGAGATGAAGTTTGGCATTACCTCAAACCAAGGAATTACTTTATCATAAAATGTCAAAATAGAAATATAAATTATATAGGATATATCTAAGCAAAATGCAATAGACCTCTTTCCTTCCTAGGAACAGTAGAAAAACAGAACTTTCCCTTCTGCCTCTGAACAGAAGAGATCTATTTAGAGATGCTTTCATAAGAACTAACTAATGGCATCTAACTACAAAATGTCTTCCTGAGCTCTCTGAGGGAGAGTAGGAAACCCTTACCAAGAGAGGCCACATTCTTATAATTCTCCAGCATGACTTCCCCATGCAGAGCTTTTTGGTCAGGATCCAGCTGAGACCACTCCTCCTCAGAGAAATAAACAGCCACCTCCTCAAAGGACAGAAGACCCTCCTGAAAGGAAAAAGAAAGTACAGTACAGACCAAGAAACAACTGCAGGATATTTCCTATTACTAAGAATTTCTAAAGCTATCATAGAAATTAACATAAATGGCTATGCTTAGTAAGGATCTGTGGTTTAGATCAGGGGTCTCCAACCTTTGCAACTTTAAGTCTGAAGGACTTCAGCTTCAGAATTCTGGGAGCTGAAGTCCTTCAGACTTAAAGTTGCAAAGGTTGGAGACCCCTGGTTTAGATGACAAAATTGACAGGATAAAAAGCATTTGACTAAAGAAATATTTTACGCAGGTTTTATCAACTCAAATGATTCTGTAGGACTTTCAATGCCAGTCAGGTTAAAGCAGCTTTCTTTTCTTCTGGATCAATTGATCTACCAAACGGCCAACCAACCCTCACCAAAATACTCTTCATTCTGGATCTATTAATCCATCCATCCACAATCAAAACGTCCTCTGTGACTTGAGAGAATCAAGTCTTGGAAAACTCACCAATCAATGACACTAACCCTTCCTTGGATAGTGTCCCTGATTGGTGGGTTTTCCAAGGCCCACCTACCAGTTGATTCTCTCAAGACACTGAAGGCCTTTAAACCCTTCCTGCCTTCAAAGAAGGAAATGTTTCTGTAGGGGAAGGGATTCTTTGTAGTATTTTCTGAAATGCCTTATGTTGTCCTAAGAAGGAGCAATCCTGTTCATCCTCAACACCTTCATGAAAGTGCTGGGAGAGCTCAACCAGGGGTCTGTGTGGTGTGCCATCAATTCCCAGAGACTCTGCTCCTCCTCAGATTGCAAGGAAGCTACTAGTAATCTGAGCCATTTCCTGGACAGTAAATAAGAAAATGGAGAATGTTTTCCATTCTCTAACACAATTCTTAGCCTATGCAAAGCTGGATTATTTGGCCTCCAAATCCAGGCACAAGTCAGAAGATTAAAATTTACTTTCTAAGCTAATAGGGCCTTGGTTAATTGTTCTTTCAGAACACTTCTTACTTGGGGATGTTTCTACAATTCGACTGTCCTGGGATTTTGATTTTGAAAAAGTTTTATTGGGTTTTACAAATTTTTATAAAAATAGGATAAGAGATTGTAAGGAGTTACAAAGACATATTGAGAACCTCTATGTCGGAGGTGTTGGCCCCCTCTGAGACTTCATAAAAAGAAATAGAAAATACAATAAATTTTTCATTTTTCTACAAAGTTGAAAGAGATACAAATATTTCAATTTTAAATCTATGCAATCATTTATAAACATCCAAATAAAATTTATACTATACAGAAAAAAGTCACTTGTGAAATCTAAGTCTTTTGGCAATTGTATCATCCATTCCCTGACCTCCATAGAGCGGAGCCATGGCCCCCTCCGTTCCCCCATTTTCATCCTCCAGGATCGGGGAGTGTTTTTTCTTAAAAAAGGCATCCGCCTCTGCAATTGTTTTAATTTTTACTCTTCCCCCCTCCCAGAACGCCAACATTCCCTCGGACATCACCCACCTGAAACACACCCCCTTTTTAAATAATCTTTTAAATAAGAAGGAATAATTCCTCCCTATCTCTATAATCTTTTTCGGGATCTGTTTCAAGATGGCAACCTCATTCTGTTGGTAAATTAAGGGACCATCTCTCTGTGCTCTCAGGGTCCCCTCCCTTGTTGGCCTTCTTACAAATTTAATGCGTATCTCTCTGGGTATTTCATTTGTCCTGGCATATGCTGAGTTATTTCTATAAGACACCTTTCAAAATCCATCCTAAACATATAACCATCCAAATCCACTATTTCGTTGTGAGAATTTTTTAGCTCTTCCCTTGTTACAGCCAGCCCCCCCCCCCTCCAGACCATCAATTCTTTGTTTATTTTCCATTAGTGCTTTCTGTGTCTCCAAAAGTTTTGATTTTGAGCTGACATTATCTTTCCGGATTTCCTTAAGTTCTTTCATAATGTTTTGAAGAGTTTCCTCTATTGTTGATAATTGTGTAGCTTCCACCTCTGTTTCTGTGGGTAACATTGAAGTAATCTTAGGTTGATGTAGCTGCTTTTTTGAAGCCATAATGAAAGTTTTAAGTCCTTGTCACTAAAATGGTGTCTGTTGGAGAGGCAGTCTGTGAGGCAAGGAGAGAGCAATAGCCAATTGTCCAAATTCAAAGTTCAATTTGGTTATAATCCAGAGAGAGAACAAGTTCTTAAAAACAGTCAGATAAAAAAGAACAAAGAAGGCACAGCAGGGAAAGGTCCAATTAATCAATTACATTCTTCCATTAATAAAGAGAGAAGAACAGTCCCGAACATAAGGGAGTGTCAGCAATTTTCCAAAAAGATATATCTCTTGGGAACAAAGGAACGCCATCTTCCCCCGCTCCTCTGGAAGCCGCCGAGAGTTGGTGAAATTCGATTCAATTGTAGCCAGACTTCGATACAAAGTTTCCAAAGATCATAAAGGAAAGGCTTTCACTAGGTTTAAAAAAAATCTGATGTTGATTCCTCCATCTCCCCAAGCCTGGGGAGCATTTCTAAACGCCGCTTTTTTCCCCTTTTCCGAGGTTTTTTTTACAAACTCCCCGCTCCGTCTTCTTTCAAACTGAAAGTTGAGAGCATTAAAGCAAAATCACTCACGATCCACTTTGCAGCCAAGAGCCTCGGTGTTGCCTCCAGCCCCGGCGTTTCAGTCCTTCTTTAAACGCAATAGCTGTTCCGGCTCTCCATCGGCAAAGGGGACGACCCCCCCCCCGCGACTTGTTCCTCTGCGCCTAGGTCGAAGCGGGGGCCACCCCCCTGACCGCCGTTGGGATGGGGGAGGCTCCCCGCAAGCCGCCCGTACAGCGGGGGCTCTTTACAAGAGCCCCCTGCCCCCGAGGGGGCCGCAGAGGCAACCAAGCGGCAGACGAGCACAAAGACTCGACCGTCGCCTCCGGCCAACCAGAAGGAAGTCCCGACTGTCCTGGGATTTTAATAATCTTAACTATTAACCATTTATTTTTCTTATTAATGATTGTAAATGAAAATGGAAATTTGCTAGTTTGAATATTTAAATATTTTTGAGGCTCCTAGCACAAATTCAACTCAAATAATTACAAAAAAAGAGGCACCATGTAGAATAGAATTCTGTAGAATAGAATAGGGTAGGGTAGGATGGAATAATTTAATTAGAAGGGACCTTGGAGGTCTTCTACTCCAATCTCCTGCTTAGGCAGGAAACTCTGTACCATTTCAGACAAATGGTTATCCAAGTTTACACCCATTTGCTTTGGAGAAAAGTTTGACTCCCTCTTCTTTGTGGCAGCCCATGAGATATTGGAATACTGTTGTCATCTTACCTCTAGTCCTTCTTTTCATTAAACAAGACATACCCATTCCAGAAACCGTTCTTTATATGCTTAAGCCACCAGTTCCCTAATCAGCTTTATTGGTCTTCTCATCTAGGTGCTCACTTACCTATTTTAACTTGTGTTCCTAATCTGTTTTTTGTGGTGCTGTTCTTCATAAATTGGTCTGTTTTATTCATTTGTGTAAAAGCGGATGAAAAACACAAGTGAAGTAATTCTGCTTTTTCCTTTCGCTTGTCACCTTCTTGCCACTTTCTCCCACCAATGGATCAATTGTTTCCTTGACCTTTTTTTAGTTTTTAACATTTTGGAAGAAGCTTTTTTTTTTTTTGGTCACAAACCTTAGTTCATTAGCTTTCCTCACTTCACCTTTGCAGGCTTGAGCTATTTGCTGATATTCGGCCTTAGTTATATTCCCCTCTTTCCCTTTTTTGTATTTGTCTTTTCTGTCTTTGAACTGATCAGAGTTCTTCATGCAGACATGCTTTCTTTTGAGAGCTGTTATTTTTCTTCCTCATTGATATTGTGCTAGACTGAGCTTTTATAATCTCACTTTTTCAAAATTTCCCAAGCTTCTTGAGTTGTTTTCCCCTTGAAAATTCTCATCCATGGAATCATTCCCAAACTCTGTCTAATTTTATTGAAATTAGCTCTTTTAAAGTCCAATACTTTGTTCTAATTGCTTGTGCTTGCATAATATGAAATCCCAGTATTGCATAATCACTCCCCCACAAGATTCCTGTATCTTTAACACCTATCATTTCATCACTGTTAGTGAGAATTAAGACCAATCATGTTGATTCCCTTCTTTACTTTTTGGGAAACAAAGTTGTCTGATAGGTTAATCAGGAACCTCTGATTTTCCACTTGGTGCAGTGTTTGTCTCCCAGGATGTCAGGGTAGTGAAAATCCACCATTACTATTGTGATGCCCTTCCTACATACCTTAGTTAACTGACTCGCAAAAAGTTCATCTATTTACTCTGGTTGGGTGTCCTATAGCAATGTTATTTTGCCCCCATATGGGCCCAAATGCATTCAAGGCGGTTTTCAGCATTGTTGTGCTCCATTTCTGTAGAGAAGTATTTCTTACATATAGTGTAACTCTACCACCTCTTTCATTTGGTCTATTTTTAAAAAAATAATTTATATCCCTCTGTATGTTTCATTTGTAGGTTTCATCCCTCAAGTTTCCGTAATGGCAACAGTGTCATATTTGCCCTCATTTAATTTTTAATTCACCCTGTTTGTTCCTCATTCTCTGTGCATTGATGTATAAACATTTGCGTCCATTTTGACTGATCCTGTGTTTACTGTCTATACAACCTGTGTTGTGTCTGACTTCCCTACTTTCATACCTGTTTGATTGCAGATTGTATGGTACTCACTATTAAATGCTTGATTTTGCTTGACAACAAGGTTGATATTCTTACTCACACAAACATCTATGTTATATGCACTGATAACCTTATTAATTATAGATTGCTGAGGACAGAAATGTTCTGTATCAGTTAATTCTCAGTCCCCACTGTTTAGTTTAAATGTTTATCCAGAGAATCTGTGAATTTGATGCCAAGTAATCCATTTGTTTGATGGACACGAACCATCTTTTTTGTACAATTTTTCATAGGATAAGCTGCAGACATCATGACTAACATGAAGAATTCTATAAAACATTATTTATTGAAAAGTTTGGAGAACAATTAGCAAAAAGAGTTTTGTTTTTAAAGTACTAGTCTTAAAAAAAATCCTAAAAAGAACTTTCAACCAAAAGAAAAGGGGAAAATGGCAGAAGACAGTACAGGTAGTCCTCAACTTACAACAGTTTTTAGTGATTTACAACGACAGTGACAAAAATGACTTATGCCCGTTTTTCATACCTACTATTGTTCCAGCATCCCCATGGCCACATGATCAAATTGACTCATATTTATGACAGTTGCAGGGTCCCGGGGTCATGTGATCACCTTTTGTGAACCTCTGACAAGCAAAATCATTAGGGAAGCCACTTAACAACCATATTTCTAACTTCAGTGATTCACTTAATACCAAGAAAAGGTCGTAAAATGGGGCAAAGTTCACTTAACAAATGTGTCTCTAAGGATGCAACTGGACTCAAAAGACTGCATCAGAAAAGTATGTATAAATGCCTGTATGCAAATGCCCGAAGTCTCCAGAACAAAATAGGGGAGCTGGAATACTTAGCAATAGACAAAAATATTGATATTATTGGTATCACTGAAACCTGGTGGACGGATGATAACCAATGGAATACAGTCATCCCAGGCTACAAACTGTACAGGAAGGACAGGAAGGGACAAACGGGAGGTGGTGTAGCCTTGTATGTCAAAGAAGAGATAAAGTCATACGAATTGGCATATCGAGGTGATTTAGAGTCACCACTAGAAACTCTGTGGGTAAGACTATCAGGCCAAAAGAATGGTCTAACAGTAGGCATATGTTATCGGCCTCCGACCCAAGCCCCCGAGAGAGACTGGCAGTTGGAGAATGTTGTAAAGGAGGCATAAAAAAAGGGAAGCCTGGTTATAATGGGGAATTTCAATTACCCTCACATAGACTGGGTGAACTGTTGTTCAGCACATGACAAAGAGATAAAGTTCCTAGATATGCTAAATGATTGTTCCCTGGAACAGATGGTTGAAGACCCAACTAGAGGTACAAGAATCCTTGACTTGGTTCTGAGCAATATACAGGATCTGGTGCAAAATGTTAATGTGACTGATCCAATAGGGAACAGTGACCACAACACAATTATTTTTAACTTAATCACAGACTGCAAATCACCGATAAAATCTAACACAGAGACCTTAAATTTTCATAAAGGAAATTTCCCGAAGATGAGGAAACTAGTAAAAAAGAAGCTGAAAGGGAGAATTGAGAAAGTCCAAACACTCCATGAGGCATTTTTTTGAGAATGTCAACAAGCACGTGGACAAGGGAGATCCAGTTGACACTGTTTATCTGGACTTTCAGAAGGCCTTTGACAAGGTCCCGCACCAAAGGCTTTAAATAAACTTGCCAGTCATTGAATAAAGGGACAGGCCTTGTCCTGGATTAGCAACTGGCTAAGGGACAGGAAACAGAGGGTAGCATTAAATGGACACTTCTCCAGGTGGAGGGAGGTAAAGAGTGGGGTTCCCCAAGGTTCAGTACTAGGACCCCTGCTCTTCAACCTTCTATGGAACGGTCTATGGAACTCTCTGCCAGAAGAAGTGGTGACAGCTGTTAGCCTCAACACCTTTAAGAAAGGATTAGACGAGTTCATGGAGAACAAGGGTATCAATGGTTATCATTATGGATGCCTAAGGACACCCTCCGGGATGGAGAGATAGGCAGGATATCTCTCAATGCCATTTGCAGGGAATCATAAGCAGGTGAAGACATCTGCTTGGGAAGACCCTGAAGCAAATGGGGAGCCACTGTGTGAGACAGAATGCTGGACCAGATGGGCTGTGGCCTGTTCCAGCAAGGCTATTCTTATGTTTTTATGTTCTTATGTCACTTAACAGCAAAAGTTTTAGGCTCAATTGTGGTCCTAAGAAAAGGACTCCCTATAATATGTACAATGGCTGATTTCCTGAGGGGAAAAAAGAAATCTAGTAAATCAAAGTTCTTCTCATACCTGAGTTGGAGATTCGATCACCGTTTCCGCTCCCCCTAAACAAAGAGTCGACTTCCTTCTATTCGTCTCTGTGAAAGAAACAGAATATCAAAAGGCATAATTAATAAAATGGGAGGAGGTTTGCTATAGAGGAGAGGACACAGAGAAGATGAGAAAGTTAGGATTTATCAAAGGAGTGGAAGGATCTTATATTACCTCCTGAGGTGTCCTGATTTGGATCTTCCTGAGGGATCCCCCTGAAAGACAGTTCTTGAGGGAGATTTGACAAATGCCTCTTTGTCTCAGGATCTCTGATCTCCATTGTGAAGGACTTGAAATAGAATCCAGGAAAAAAAGAATTAATGGACATTACACATCATGAAGTGGTGTGTACCTCTACTTAACACCTGATAAACTGCCAAAGATTTTTCAAATCTCAAAGGAATTTCAAATACACATTGGAAATGTAAATGTAAAAAAGGAACTTTTAACCAACTCTGATGGACTTGTGACAAAGCAAAGAAATACTGGGGTAAGATTTATATTTTACTGCAGAGGATTTTCAAAGTGGGCATTAAAATCAAACCAGAGACTTTTCTTTGAGGTTTAATAGACAAAGAGATGGAAAAACAATCTTGAATGTTGCTGTTATATATGTTGAGAGCAGCAAGGATGCTCTTTGTAAAGTGGGCAGTTATTTTAATAGCCACAATGGAAAAGTCATTGGAAAAACTGATGGAACTAGCAGAGATGGAAAAATTACTGTATTTTTCAGAGTATAGGACATACCAGAGTATAAGACGCACCAAGGTTTTGAAGAGGCAAATTACAAAAAAAGTAGATAGGTAGAGAGAGAGAGAAGGTAGGTAGGTAGATAAAGGGATAGAAAGAGAGAGAAAGAGAGAAATTCAGTAGGTAAGTAGGGAGAGAGAGTGTGTGTGTGTGTTTGTGTGTAGGTAGGTAGGTAGGTAGGTAGGTAGGTAGGTAGGTAGGTAGGTAGGTAGGTAGGTAAGTAGGTAGGTAGAAGAATAGAGAGAGAAATAGAAAGAGAGAGAGAGAAATACAATAGGTATGTAGGGAGAGAGAGTGTGTGTAGATAGGTAGGTAGAGGGATAGAGAGAAATAGAGAGAAATACAGTAGGTAGGTTTGGAGAGAGATAGTGTGTGTGTAGGTAGGTAGGTAAAGGAATAGAGAGAGGGAGAGAGAGAATAGAAAGAGAGAGAGAAATACAGTAGATAGGTAGGGAAAGAGAGGGTAGGTAGGTAGATAAAGGAATAGAGAGAGAGGGACAGAAGAGAGAGAGAGAGAGAGAAATACAGTAGGGAGGTAGGAAGAGAGATTGTGTAGGTAGGTAGGTAGGATAGAGACAGAAATAGAGAGACAAATACAGTAGGTAGGTACGGAGAGAGAGAGAGAGAGAGAGAGAGAGAGAGAGAGAGAGAGAGAGAGAGAGGGTAGGTAGGTTGATGTTTCCATGTGTATTTATATCTTAATAAACTTAATACAACTGCAAAACATTGATACAAAAGTTTGAACATATTGTTTATTATATTCAGGCCCAAGAAGAAGTCCTCTCACCTGCAACTCAACCTGCTCCTTCTCCTCCTCCGCCTCGCTCAGGAGGAAGCCTTCCACCAGGGCCACCGCCTGGGAGCTGGTCTCTGCTCCACACTCCCGCACCCAGCTCTCCATCGGCAGGGGCAGAAGGGCCAGGAACTGCTCCAGAACCACCAGGTCCAGCATCTGCGCTTTTGTGTGCTTTTCTGGTCTCAACCATCGACTACAAAAGTAGTGGAGTCGACTGCAGAGTGCTCGGGGACCCTCATCCTCCCGATATTGGACGCTCCAGAAGTCCCAAGCTCTTGCCCACATCTCCCCATGGGTTCCAGACTGGGCACTGGGAGGGTCTTTTCCAGTTCCCCCACTTGCTAAAGGAAGGCCAGCCATTCTTTCTATGCCCTGTAACACAATTCCAAATGGGTGCAATTGAAACCTGTGTGCCTCCAAATGCTGTTTCATTCATAGCAATGTTCATTTAGCCATGGGAATACCAGAACAAGCCATTAAGCCCTCTTTGCCAAAGGGATCATTTTTTCTCTACAGGAAGATCAACAAATGGCCTCCATTTTGCAATTTTCTTATAGAAGAAAGAATAAATCTAAGGTAGAAGATTGGATCATTTATCATCCCCATAGAAGGAGGCATTTTTCTGACCTGTAAAGTGGTGACTTCCAGCAAGAAGATTCAGTGCATAGGGCATTTTGGATAATTTAAATTTATTTTTGCTCAGAGGAAAAGACTTGCTTTTTAAAAAATACAGCTCTACATTTACCTTTATACAACATACAACATACAAAACCCCAGAACAAGTTCACAAAGTATGAAAATTCAGTTCACAAAAAGTGAAGTGCCCATCCTTTGACCCTGCTCCATTTCCCTTCCTTCCTTCACACAGGTGGGCAGGGTCACACAATGTGTCCTAAACACAAACAGGTCAATCAAATCCAGGGGTTCCTATGAAATAGAAAGGATTAAATGCACGCAGCTCAACACAACGACGTGGTTCACTGCCTTCCTAAAACAAATTGAGTTGCAAGAGGCTCCAAGCCAGGTTTGGTGTCATCCAGCACAGAGGGAGAATGTAGGCATCATCTTTTGCATCTCTTCCTTTCCAAGCTGTTTTTGCTTCCTGCTTGAGTTTCGCATTACAAGCTCCCCCTCTCCCCTCTCCAGGAGCGATTCCCACGAAATGGGGCGCTAAGGACGATCCCTTTCCTTTCTGGGATCTGGAATTCTTCCTGAGGGCAGCATGCATCTCCTGGAGCTCTCCTTTGTTACCGCCATGGAAAAGGGCGGCAGAGAAACATGGGATCTGGGGGTCTCCGGATCCTAAGATTGACTTGATATATAAATATAAACATAAACATATATATCCTTTTCTTCTGTAGTGCGAGAACCCTCTGCTTTTCCTTGTATACACGAGGGCACACGCATAGTCACACACACACACACACACCTACCTTTGCCACCTCTCTCCTTCAAGACTTACTTGCACCTATTTAACCGCCTGTGAAGCTTAAACGGTTAAAAAGAAAGAGTTCAGCATCCTAGAAGGGCAAGACCTGGTGACGTCACTGCTTTCTCAACCTACAAGAGCGGCTCAACGCTGAAGCGCATGCTCTTCCTTTCTCTTTGCAGAGGGAGCCCCGGATGGATTTTCTGTGCATGGAAGGTGCTCCTGGAAAAAGGGGAGATGGTGCATGTCCCATCCAGGGCCAGGAAGGGCTCTCTCGAGAAGGCCAGGAAGATTTCTCAATCTGCTTTGGGCAATGTTATAATTTAGTAAAGAGGTTTGCATTTAAAGTAGTGGTTTTTTTAAAAGAAAATTCCTAATAACACTCTCACTTAAATTTTTGTTGCTCAGAAACAAAAAAAAAAGGAGCAAAACCAAACAAGGGGTAAAAATGAAAGGTGCTATTTCTACTAACTTGACTTTCTGAAGGAAAGGCATAATACAAATAATTTCCTTCTCTTACTATACTTGGAATTCGATATCACCTCTTCCATAGGAAGGGTCAAATTCTTTCTTCTCTTCGTTGTGAGGGAGACACAACATTAAAATGCATAATGAGTAAAATAGGAAGAATTGCTCTATAGAAGATAGAGATGAAATGGTTGGGATCTCTATGGGGAATAGGAGGGCCTTAATATTACCTCCTGAATTGTCCTTACCTCAATTTTCCTGAAAAGAAATCCTACTGAAAAAAACAGTTCCTGGGGGAGAAACTTCCTTGATGGAAGTTTCCTTCAGTGGTGGGTTTCCAATTTTTTTACTACCTGTTTGCTCGTGTGAAGGAATGTGCTAATGCACGCTTCTGCACAAGCACAAAAGTATCCAGGTGGATGGGTGGAGCCTTCTGCTGCTGCTACTACCGGTTCGCTCAATCCAGGACGAACCAGAAGCAACCCACCTCTGGCTTCCTTCCCTCAGGATCTCTTATCTTCATAGAGAAGGATTTGAAATGGATGATCAGTTAAATGTGAGTCAGCAGTGTGTGATAGCAGCCAAAAAAGTTAATACAATCCTTGGTTGCATAAACAGAGGCATAGAGTCAAAATGCCAAATGGACACCATACACCTCATTTCATGCTCCTCCTCAAATTTGCAGAGGACACTAAGCTGTCAGGAGCAGCCAGTTCCCCAGAAGACCAGTTCAGGATCCAAGAGAACTTGACAGGCTTGAACAATGGGCCCCAAGCAACAAAATGAAATTTAATGTGGAGAAAAGGAAGGTTTTACACCTGGGCAGGAAAAACCAATAGTACAAGTACAGATTAAGTGAAGCGTGTCTCAAAAACAATAACTGTGAGAAGGACCCTGGTGTTTTAGTGGATGATCAGTTAAACGCGAGTCAGCAGTGTTGTGGCAGCAGCCAAAAAAGTTAATACACTCCTTGGTTGCATAAACAGAGGCATAGAATCAAAACGCCTTGCTGAAGTCTACGTCCACATCATTTGCTGGTGTTCTAATTTAGTCATTTTGTTAAAGAATGAAATAAGGTTGGTCTGGCATTATGTTTTTAACAACTGTTTGCTAGCTACTAGTTTTAAATTTATTTGTTTATAGATTTTCACAGATCGGGTTTTTAAAAATTATTTCCAGCATCTTTCCAGATATTGGTGTTAGACTGATTGGTCTGTAATTTCCTGGGTCTGTTCCCACCCTCACCACCACCACCCTTTCTTTTTTTGAAGATGGGAACTACATCAGCTCTTTTCCAATCGTCCGGAAGTTCCCCAGTGCTCCAGAATTTTTAAAGATATGGTACAAGAGTTCTAACATAACATCTGCCAGCTCCTTCAGAACTCTGAGATGTAATCCATAAAGTCCTGGTGATTTATACTGGTATCTCTTGGATAAGTTTTCCTCCATTATTTCTTATGCTGCCGTTGGTTCTTTGGAGAATAAATTGACCTCTTCTTATCCGTGGCAGCCCCTCAGTATTGAAAGGCTTCTGTTATGTCAGTGCTTCTCAATTCTTTTCTGTCATGCCCCCCCTAGGAAGAAGAAAACATTTCGCGCCCCCCGCGCGACTGTAAATAGTATCATTTGTCTATAAAATTGTTATAAGTACACCTCTGCATAACACTGTATCCTTATCAACGTATAAGAGAATAAAAAAAGAAAGAAATGTGGATCAATTTACAACAAAGAATAGCTTTATTAACTGTAGCAGAAAAGATTTAAAGTGCATTAGAAATTTAAAAAAAATTAAATCCTTTGCCGAGGTCAAACGCGCCCCCCTTTACGGAGCCTCGCGCCCCCCCTGGGGGGCCCGCCCCACTATTTGAGAAGCACTGTGTTATGTCATTCCTAATCATCCTCTTCCTTAGATTGGACCTATCCTGTTCCTGCATCTGCTCTTCATGTTTTATTCCTTTCCCATAATCATCTTTGTTGTTCTTCTCTGCACTCTTTCTGGAGTCTCAATACGTTTTGGGGTTCATGGTGATCAAAACTCGATTCCAAGTGTAGTGTTACCAGTGCAGTCTAAAGTGGAACTAACCCTTCTCATGATCTTGATACTATTCCTGCCAGCTTGGTGCCATCTACAAATTTGATGAGTTCCCCATTTATTCCATCACCCAAATCATTGATGAAGATGTTGAAGAGCATTGGGCCTAAAACAGAGCCTTGGGGTACTCCACTGAATAATTCCCTCCATGTAGATGCAGTTCCATTGAGGACTACACGTTGAATGCGGTTGATCAGCCAGTTACGAATCCATCTGGTGGTCATGCTGTCTAACCCACATTCTTCTACTTTATCTAGTAGTAGGTTATGGTCTACTTTATCAAATGCCTTACTGAAATCCAAGTAAACTATATCGACGGCATTCCTCTGGTCTGCTAGTTTGTTCACTTTGTCAAAGAATGCAATAAGATTAGTCTGGCATGATCTGTTTTTGATGAAGCCATGTTGGCTTTTGGCTATTATTTTGTTTACTTCTAGGTGTTTACTAATTCATTTTTTGATTATCTTTTCCAGAATCTTTCCTGGTATTGAGGTCAGGCTGATAGGTCTGTAGTTTCCTGGATCTATTTTTTTAACCTTTTTTGAAGATCCACATCAGCTCTTTTCCAGACCTCTGGCAGTTCTCCAGTGCTCTACAATCTCTGAAAGATACAGTTCACTGCTTCTGAGATCTCATTTGCCAGTTCCTTCAGAACCTTGGGGTGCAATCCATCTGGTCCTGGTGATTTGAACTTGTCTAGATTAGACAGGTGCTCTCTTACTATTTTCTTCCCTATTTCAATTTGTGTTCCTAATCTGATTTTTGTGGTGCTGTTTTTGATAGATTGGACTGTTTTATCCCTTTGTGTAAAGGGAGTACAAAAAATGAGTTAAATAGTTCTGCTTTCTCCCTGTTGCTTGTCATCTTCTTGCCACTTTCTCCCAGCAATGGACCAATTGTTTCCTTAACTTTTTTCTTGTTTTTAACATGTTGGAAGAAGCTTTTTTTGTTAATTTTTACTTTTGTGGCAAGCCTTTCTTCATTGTGAGCCTTAACTTTCCTCACTTCATCTTTGCAGGCTCGGGCTATTTGCTGATATTCTGCCTTAGTTATATCCCCCTCTTTCCACTTTTTATACTTATCTTTTTTGGCTTTCAATTTGTCAGAGAGTTTTTTTATGCAGCCATGCTGGTTTCTTTTGGGAGCTGTTATTTTTCTTCTTCATTGGTATTGTGCTAGACTGGGCTTTTATAATCTCGTTTTTCAAAATTTCCCAAGCTTCTTGAATTGTTTTCCTCTTGAGGATTCTCATCCATTGAATTCTTCCCAAGCTATATTTAAATTTATTGAAATTAGCTCTCCAATATCCAAGACTCTAGTTTGACTTTGTTCTACTGCTTGTGTTTGCAAAATGTTGAATTCCAATATTGCATGGTCACTTGCCCCCAGGGTTCCTTTGGCTTCCTCTCTATTAGTGAGAATTAAATCCAATATGGCTCATCCCCTTGTTCCCTTCTCTACTTTTTGGGAAACAAAGGTGTCTCTTAGATTTGCTAGGAACCTGCTGGATCTTCCACTTGGTGCAAAGTTTGTTTCCAAGTTGATGTCAAGGTAGTTAAAATCCCCCATTACTATTGGGGTGTGCTTCCTTTTTTTTCCTTCTGTTTTTTTTATTTTTTCCCTTCTACAACACCATACAGTCGTTATATCAACATTTTTGTGCCATCATACCTGTACATGTATATATTATTTCGCTTCTATGTTTACATACCTTTATACACAGATGTATGTATGTATGTATGTATGTATTTTTGGCCTAATTAATTGCATACAGTTTTGGTCGCCACGATATAGAAAAGACGTGGAGACTCTGGAAAGAGTGCAGAGAAGAGCAACCAAGATGATTAGGGGACTGGAGACTAAAACATATGAAGAACGGTTGCAGGAACTGGGTATGTCTAGTTTAATGAAAAGAAGGACCAGGGGAGACATGATAGCAGTGTTCCGATATCTCAGAGGGTGCCACAAAGAAGAGGGAGTCAAACTATTCTCCAAAGCACCTGGGGGCAAGACAAGAAGCAATGGGTGGAAACTAATCAAAGAAGAGCCACAAAGAAGAGGGAGTCAAACTATTCTCCAAAGCACCTGGGGGCAAGACAAGAAGCAATGGGTGGAAACTAATCAAGGAGAGAAGCAACTTAGAACTAAGGAGAAATTTCCTGACAGAACAATTAACCTCTGGAACAGCTTGCCTCCAGAAGTTGTGAATGCCCCAACCCTGGAAGTCTTTAAGAAGATGTTGGATAGCCATTTGTCTGAAATGGTATAAGTTTCCTGCCTATGCAGGGGGTTGGACTAGAAGACCTACAAGGTCCCTTCCAACTCTGCTATTGTATTGTATTGTATTGTATTGCAACTATTTGTACTAAATGTTTCAAATTTCATAATATTCCGACTCTGTCTTTTAATTTTAGTGTTAATCTGTCTATCTCTGCACAATCCAAAATATTTTGTATCACTAATTCGTCCGAGGGGGCATTGTTTTGTTTCCAGCATTGGGCAAATGCTATTCTAGCTGTGGTTAGCAGATGTGTCAATATGTACTTGATTTTCTTTGTATATTTCCCTTTGATTATTCCCATCAGAAAGATTTCGGGTTTGTGTTTTATATGTTCTCCTGTAATTTCTTGCACCCATTTCCAAATTTTTGTCCAATATTTTTGTGTTTCCGGGCAGGTCCACCATATGTGATAAAAAGTCCCTTGTACAGCAGGTCAGATTCATGTTTGGGTACATTTTAGCCAATCTCGTTGGTGGTAAATGCCAATGATAAAACATTTTGTACATATTTTCTTTAACTGCTACTGAACCTGTTAGGTTATAATTTGTGTTCCAAATTCTTTCCCAATACACTAGATCTTTATTATAACCAAAATTTTTGGCCCATGCTATCATGCAACCTTTAACTTCTTCTTCTTCTAATGCTACTTCTAATAAATATTTGTAAATTTTCGTTATGAACTTTCATTATGAATTTTCATTATGAGATCTAGTGAATTGGGATGTGACATGGCTTCCATAGTGGAAAGCCATGTTGGTATTTTCATATAATGTTTTTCTCTAATTTTATTCCAGACCTGTGTCAGTGCATCTCTATTATAGTACCTGTGAAAGTATTTTTGTTTCTTTTTACCCCCTTCCCATAGGAAAAAATGCCATCCCGTTTGTAGATCGTGGTCCTCTAATGTTAGTATTCTTTTATTTTTTAAATGTATCCCATCCCTAATCCATGTCAATGCAGCTGCTTTGTAATAAAGCTCCCAGTCAGGGAGTCCCATACCACTTCTTCTTCTGTTATCCTGTAAAGCTTTCAGCCTTATCCTGGCTTTCTTCCCTTGCCATATACATTTTAATATAATCTTATTCAATTCAGTACAAAAATTTTTTCCTAATTTTATGGGGATTGTTTGAAATAAGTATAATATTCTCGGTAATGCATTCATTTTTATCGCTGCTATTTTCCCTAATAATGATAATTATAGTTTCCCCCATAATTCTAGATCTTTTTTTATTTGTTGCACTAATTTTGTATAATTATTTTCTTTTATAGTTGAGCACTTTGCAGTTAGCCATATTCCAAGATATTTAACTTTCTTTTTCACTTGCACTCTTATTATTCTTTCTAATTCTTTATTTTGCTCTTCCTTTAAATTTTTAGTTATAATTTTAGTCTTATCTCTATCAATCTTTAACCCTGCTACACCTCCATATTTTTCTAATTATCACATTAAGTTATTTCCTGTTTCTAGTGGGTCTTCTATAATGAATACTAAAACACCTGCAAAGGCCTGAATTTTATACTCCTCTTTTTAAATTTTAGTTCCTCTTATCTCCGAATGTTGTCTAATTCTTATTATGAGACTTTCAAGCATCAAAAAGAAGAGCAGAGGTGATAGAGTGTTGGGATTATTGTTTTCTCAATGGCTGGCAAACCACGCTGATTAAGCAAAAGTCCACATAGTGACCCTTAATGGTTAATCCTTCAAAGAGGGTGAAACTTAAAATTGGCACATAAGCACATAACATCCGCTTGCAGTAGCAAACTTTGAAATGTCCACATGGACAAGCATTAACCAGGAACTTTGTATTAACTAAGAGATTTATATTAACTAACCAGTACAAGTGTACTTTGAGCAAGGAATCAGTTTCTGCCACGTAAACGGTTTATAACAAATAAAAGAGAAAGCCCACAGTTATTCTGGTGTGTCCTCCCATGGGGAAGCTCCGCTGTGTAGCTTTTCCCATTAAGCTAATTCCTGCCTTGCGTCTTGCTTCATCGCAACAACATCTGGTGACCGTGACGTGATCCCTCTACTCACTCGGGCTGGCCACGCCCAGGTGCACCTCAGCGAAAATTCGCTCCCACAAATTCATGACTAATGGGGGGGGGGGCTCTCAGCTCCGCAGAAGGTTCATGCAAAAAAGCTGAAGAAACTTCTTAAAAGTTATGGAACAGCAGGAATTAAGTTAAGAGATTTAAAGGAGTTAGTAAAAGAAATAGGTTGTCAGTGCCCGTGGTATCCTGAAGCAGGAACCTTAGATTTGTGGGACTGGATAAAAATTGGAATGCATCTGCATTTGACGCCACGAGCATCAGTATGACATTTGCTGCTGTGGCACAAATGTACGAAAGCAATAGAAATTATGGGGACTCATAAACTCAAGGCACCGTCACCATCTTTCTCTTTGCTTTCTGAGGAGGGGTCTGCTCCCCCTCCACCATATGTTCAGCTGACTCTACAGGCAGAAGCAAATATGCTAAAGCCAGTGGAGCTTAGCTCCCCGACTGTTCATTTAAATACTCTTTCACAAGAGTCATTTGGTACAGTCAGAGCAGGGATTTGCAGAGGGTCTCCAAGCTCTTCCGGTAACACTAATAGTCAATCCACAAAGGCAAACTTTACATCTTGAACCCACGGTTTCAGTAGAAAAATTGCAACTAGGGTTTCTGTGCCAGCATGCAGTGGAAAAATTTGGCTCTGAAGTTTTGGTAGAACATCAATTGACCACAGGGCCTTCACTTGATTGTGATCAAGTAAAAATTCTTCCCCTAAAATCATCTTCAATTGGGCCTTCAGCTCCTCATGGAGAGGTTTCTTCTGCTTCTCCACAGTCAGAAGAACAATTAGCAAAAGAGGGTGGTGATAAGGGTTTATTTTCTGTCTGTTCGCCTAACTTGATTCCACAAGATCATGAAATAATTGGTTTAAAGGATTGCTTTTTTTCTGCTTCTAGCAAGCCTCAGCAAGCTTTCGTTAATATGAGACAGAAGGCTACTGACCTTTATCCTGACTTTGTTAAAAGATTGCAGAATGCTTTAAAACAACAGATAGACCATTCTGAGGTTCAGATGAACTTGATGAAATTAGCAAAGGAAAATGTTACTTTTGAATATTGAAGGGTAATTACAGGTCTTGGGAACGATCCTGATTTGATAAATATGTTTAAAGTATGTCAAGATAGAGAAACAGCCTTTTTAGAATTTCAAAATCCAGAGAGGATTATGTCTATAGCCTCCTGGAGTTTTTTCTATGCAGTTTGGAAGCTAAAATAAAGAACCCAAAGTTATTTCGTTATTGGTTTGGTAAATCATTACATGGATGATGTTTTAATTGGAACCCCAAAAGACAACACCTAATTGGTTTTCAGAAATGCAAACTGACCTCTAGTTTTTTTTCTTTGTTTAAATGTAATTAATTTACAGCAGTTGCCTGGGACCCTTACTTCCTCTATTTTTTTTTCTTGCAAGCAAATTTATTTGATTTAGTGACCAAAGGACAACAGTCCAGGATTTCATTGAGATGTTTTTTTTAAAGCCTTTGTCACAGTTGTAAAGGTTAACTAGATTTTTGCATTCCGTTGTCAACTAACTCTTGTGATGGTTTTAAAAGACAAAAAGACCCTGTTTAAAAATGTTTTGCTTTGGGACATAGAAATTGGACTGATTTGATTAATATTATTTTTTCTTTTCCAAAATCTGATTTTTAATTTTATTTTCAGAATAATTTATCTCTTCAGTGTGCTTTAACTGACTACATGGGTTGTATTTCCTATCATTTGCCTAACAATCTTGGTTTGTGTGTTTAATGACTTCTTTTCATGTTAGTTTCTTTGCTTTTGAAAGTTTTTACTGTTTTCAGGGACAGAGCAAACGAAAGGAGTAATTGCTTACAAGGACTCTCATGATAATGCCTGGAAAGTTTCCTACTCTGCAATACAGTTGTTCCTGTAGTGTTCAGAATTGTTTGAACTTTCTAACTCTTTTCTCAACAGCTTTTAACTAAATTTTGACTCTCATTACGTGTGTTAACTTAATTTTAATTTTCTAGGTGCTTATGGAATCTAATCTTATGGCTTTGTTTTAATTTTACAGCAACTATTACATGTTGGAAAGCACGTATATTTTGTTTCGCATATAGTATCAGGTTCCAGCAGGTTTCTTATCTAATCAGAGACAAAGATTCGTTAAAGCATTCTTTTATTCAAGCTCCTGTCTTTGTCTACCTTACCTTTTGCCTAGTTGTTTTTTGGCAGAATGATTTGAGGATTTATGAGTCAGAAAAACTCCTTAGTTTGGTTCCTTTATCCATACAGTTTGATCTTTCCGTGTTAAGAGTTTCTTCTACTAGGCTTCCTACATGTGCCAGGCTTTGAAATCAAGAGTACAAGCTGGACACAGCAATGAGATAACATTTGCAGTCTAGTATTAAATTTACAATTTGTTAGGCTAGAAAACAACTGATTTCAGATAATATAAACAGAAGCTAATATTGATTCATATTGATTCATCTACTCATTCATTAGTTCCAGGAACTTTTTCTTAAAGCAACAGATATGTAGATCAGATGTTGCTATTCATGTCTTATGTATTTTTTTAGATTCATTTTTTAATCATTTTTTTTATCAGAATGCCAGAGGGCTGGCACACACTTGCCATCTTCCAATCAACCAGGCCAAGAAAATTGTTTCATCTTGTGCCAAATGTTCTGGGGCATCTCCCTCCGGGGACACAGAAGTTAATCCCCATGATTTGACCTCTAATCAACTATGGCAAATGGTTGTCACCTATGTCCCTCTCTGGCTCCTTAGAAGTATATTCATTTTTCTATTTTTACCTATTCAGAAGTGTTTTTGGCTACACCTTAACGAAGGGAAACAGGTAATCATGTCATAATTTCCCCCCCCAGACATTACTGCCTTGAGCAAATCTTTTTCTTTAAAGGCTGATAATGGCCTGGCCTATTTTTCATTGGCCTTTTTGTAATTTTGTATGACTTGGAACATTGTTTTAATTTTTGAGTTTTTTTACAATTCCACAGGTCAAGTCATTGTGGAACATGCTAATTGGTCTTTTAAGGACTGTCTTCCCAAACAAATAAAAAAAGGAGGCTCTTAGGCTCTTGGGTACCAATCAATCAATTAATCAATTTGTTGAATTTGGCGTACCCCAATTTGGTTAATTTGGCATGAGTAACATAATAGGTTAAAAGTTTGTTTGCCTCCACATCTATGGGGACGAGGACATGCTGCTGTGGAAGGATGGCGTGGCACCAAGGATTGAAAAACCCGATCCAAAACTTCTCCCTCAGCCTCTTAGCAGGATCGGGACCGAGCACTTCATCAGAAACATCAAGTGACTTGGGGACAAATAAAAGCTCTCAGCGCAATCCACAGATACTGAAAGAAAAAGATATGCCACAAACGCCAGAAAACCTTCTCTTAGCTGCATTTGCTTGTCTAAATGCTAATTCTGTAACTATTGTAATATATATTCTTTTTATGTGTATTTTTCCTGTTGACATGGCCACACTGACTCTGAATGCTGGAATTCCAGAGCAAGGACTATGGGAACAAAACTCATTCATTCAAGATATGCAGAACGTCTCTTGGTTAACTAACAAGACTGATTGCTGGATCTGCATGCATGTTTCCCCACATGCCAAAGGAGGACTTTTAATACATGTTATTCCTTTTAATGAAACCGGATGGAAACAACATCCTTGGAAATAATGCCTATTGTTATTTAGTAATCATTGCCTTAATTTGCTGTTGCTGCTGCATGCAATGTTTGCCTGGTTTATTGATGATGTTTTGTCCAAGAATTCGACCATCCAGATCTGAAATTATGTATCTATACAAATTATTAAAAAATTAAAGAAAAATAAAAAGGAGGACATGTTGGGATTATTGTTATCTCAATGGCTGGCAAACCACGCTGAGGAAGCAAAAGTCCACATAGTGACCCTTACTGGTTAATCCTTCAAAGAGGGTGAAACTTAGAATTGGCACGGAAGCACATAACATCAGCTTGCAGTAGCAAACTTTGAAGTGTCCACATGGACAAGCATTAACCAGGAACTTTGTATTAACTAAGAGATTTATATTAACTAACCAATACAAGTGTACTTTGAGCAAGGAATCAGTTTCTGCCACGTAAACGGTTTATGACAAATAAAAGAGAAAGCCCACAGCTATTCTGGTGTGCCTTCCCATGGGGAAGCTCCGCTGTGTAGCTTTTCCCATCAAGCTAATTCCTGCCTCACGTCTTTCTTCATCGCAACAACAATAGAAGGCAACCCTGCCTTACTCCTTTCATTATTTTAAAGGTCTCTGTACTTTCCCCATTTAATAATATATTTGCCCTTTGGGTAGAGTATATCGTTTCTATTAATCCTTCAAATCGGTCTCCTAATTTCATATTCTTATTTTGTTGGATCGTGAATTCCCAATTTAAATTATCAAATGCCTTCTGTGCATCCAGAAAGTGCCACTTGTTTCTCTGGATATGCCTCATAGTACTCTTAAGATATTGCTATTGACGCGAGGAGGATATTTGCTATTGACGTGAGGAGGAGGCCTGACCCCGATCTACCACCGGCCTTCCATCCGATTAGCCACCCCTGCCTCTTACCTGGGTGGTTTTCTTGCTGGCGGGGCTCCTCATGGTCTCGGCCATTCCTTCTCCGGCTTCTTTTCCGGCTTCTTCTCCCAGCCACGGAGCTCCTGCCCAGTCTTTCTTTTTTGCTCTGGAGCTGGGCGGCTCCCCCTTCCCCACCACCTGTCCTCGAGGCCTCAGCGGAGCCTTTCCCCTTGCCCTCCACCACGCCGGGGGGGGGGGGCTTTTTGGGACCGCAGGACGTGGAGGATGGGCCGAGAGGAGACACGTGGGCTCGGCGTTTTGAATTTTGGAACTTTGGAAATGGGGCTGGGAGAGGCCCGACGAGGAAAGGCGGGTGGTGAACGAGCGAGTGGCGCAATATGTGTTGACGGGGCAGAGGTCGGCCTCGAGGCCCCTCTTATGTAGGGTCCCTCAGGGGTCGGTCCTCTCGCCCCTCCTATTCAACACATATATGAAGCCGCTGGGCAAAATCATCCGTGGTTTTGGGGTGGGATATCATCTGTACGCTGATGATACTCAGCTGTACATATCCACCCCAGACCACCCCAACGATGCCACCGAGGTGTTGTCCCGGTGTTTGGAGGCCGTACGGATCTGGATGGGTAGTAACAAACTCAAGCTCAACCCATCCAAGACTGAGTGGCTGTGGTTTTCAGCACCCCGGTTCAGCCAGGTAACTCCATCCCTGGCCATTGGGGGTGAAACACTGGCCCCCGTGGAGAGGGCGCGCAATTTGGGTGTCCACCTGGATTCCCGGCTGTCCATGGAGGACCATGTGACAGCCGTGGCCAGGGGGGCGTTCCATCAGGTACAGCTGATGCGCCAATTGCGCCCCTTACTGGACCGGGCTGCCCTTCGCACACTCACTCAAGCACTCGTGACATCCCGACTTGACTACTGTAATGGGGCTTCCCTTGAGGTACATGGGGCTTCCCTTGAGGTGCACTCGAAAGCTACAGCTAGTCCAGAATGCAGCCGCGCGGGTGATTACGGGAGCCCCTAGATGCTCCCACATAACACCACTCCTGCGCAAGCTGCACTGGCTACCTGTGGTCTTTCGGGTGCCCTTCAAGGTGTTGACCATCCATGGCTCGGGACCTAGTTATATGCGAGACCATCTCCTGCCCCATACATCCCTTCGTCCGATCCGCTCCCACAGAGGGCCTTCTCAGGGTGCCATCGGCCGGGCAATGCCGGTTGGCAACACCCAGGGGAAGGGCCCTATCCTTTGGAATGACCTGCCCCCGGAATTACGAACTATCTCTGACCTCCGCCTCTTCTGCCAATGTCTAAAGACATACCTTTTCCATCAAGCCGGCCTAGCGTAACCTCCGTTGGGACTATTATTAGACAGTTTTAAATTTGGGGATTTTAAATTGATTTTAGCACGGGGAAATTTAATAGTTTTTTAAATTCTATATTTTGTCTATATTTGAATGTTTTAATTTCCTGTGTGCCGCCCTGGGTCTTTTTTGTAGAAGGGCTAGGTATAAATACGAAATAAATAAAATAAATAAATAAATAAGATTTACAAAAGCCAATGGATAATGCTTACAAAAAAGATTCAAGTCTGCAACTTAAATCTGACACAAAGAAGGACTAAATAAATGTGTCAACCAACAAAATAACTTTGGATTCTTTGCTTTTAGCTTCGAATCTGCATAGAAGAAGTTCCGGGAGGCTACAGACATAACCCTCCCTGGATTTTGAAATTCTAAAGAGGTTGTTTCTATATCTTGACATGCTTTAATCATATCTACCAAATCAGGATCGTTCCCAAAACCAATAATTGCCCTTCCATATTTAGAAGTAGCATTCTCCTTTGCTAAAAACCTCAAGAACTCCATCTCAACCTTAGGGTTATCTATTTGTTGTTTTAATGCATCCCGCAATCTGTTAACAAAGTCAGGATAAAGCTCAATAGCCTTCTGCCTGATATTAAAGACTTGCTGACGTTTGCTAGAAGCAGGCACACACTCTTTCTGAAGAGGGGGAGGTGGGGGGAGGGAAGTGGCAGACCAGGGGTGGGTTCCTACGGGATCGCCCCAGATCATAAAATTTAGAGATCTGTGCCGATCCCGTTGGACGATGGACCCGGAAGTTACTTCCGGAACACGTGGCTCGCTCCGTCAAAAGTAAAGACCGTCAAAAGTAAAGAGCGGGGGCCGGGCCTTGAAGCTCTTTCTCTGTTGGGGCGGCTGGGGGGGGGGGTTCGCGGAGGCTAGTGCGCCTGCCTTCCGCCGCCCCTAGCCTGCCAGGCTTCAAAACTAAAGGGCGGGGGCCGGGCCTTGAAGCTCTTTCGTTGTTAGCATGGCTAGGGGGGGCAGTGGAAGGCATGCTAGGTGCGCGAAGGCCCCCCCGCCCTCCCCAGCCGCGCCAACAGGGAAAGAGTTTCAAGGCCCGGCCTGGGCCCTTTAGTTTTGAAGCTGCCAGGGCCGGGCTGGGCCTTTCGCGCTTGGCGCGAATGCAGAGGCTTGGGGGGGGGGCTTCGCGCAGCTATTCGCGGAGTGCGCGAAGCCATCCCAACCCCCTGCAGCCACGCCGGCAGCTTTAAAAGCCGGGCTGGGCCTTTCGTGCTTGGCGCGAATGCAGAGGCTTGGGGGGGCTTCGCGCAGCTATTTGCGGGGTGCGCGAAGCCATCCCGACCCCCTGCAGCCATGCCAGCAGCTTTAAGGGCCGAGCCGGCCCTTTCATGCTTGGCGCGAATGCAGAGGCTTGGGGGGACTTCACGCAGCTATTCGCGGAGTGCGCGAAGCCATCCCGACCCCCTGCAGCCACGCCGGCAGCTTTAAGGGCCGAGCCGGCCCTTTCACGCTTGGCGCGAATGCAGAGGCTTGGGGGGGCTTCGCGCAGCTATTCGCGGAGTGCGCGAAGCCATCCCGACCCCCTGCAGCCACTCCGGCAGCTTTAAGGGCCGGGCCTTTTACATTTGAAGCTGCCGGGCACCGGGGCCTTTCTCAACATGGCTAGCCGCTAACTTGTTGAAAAAGGGGCCAGCAGATTCACAGCATGGCCCTTTAAATTTCGCGCTGCAGGGGGGGGGGGGGATGCCGGTACGTGAAATTTAAAGCGCCCTCTATGAAGCTGCCGGCCCCTTTTTCAACACGTTAGCGGCTAGTCATGTTGAGAAAGGCCCCGGTGCCTGGCAGCTTGAAATGTAAAAGGCCTGTGCCTTTTAACACGTGTTTGGGGGTAGGCTAGCTTTCGCACAATGGCCAAAAGCCCCCCAGCTCCCCTCTGTCTCAGCCTCAGCTGGCTGGCTGCCTCCCTTCTCCCTCTAGTCAGATAGGTTTACCTGCATCTTGTTGCCTCTTTGCATCCATCGGAGAGCTGCTGATTCTGCCTTCTGGTAAGTGACCTGGTTTTTTTTCCTCTTTTATTTTTTTTAATGATTTTTTAAAGATTATTTTATTTATTGTGCATATAATATTTTAAAATTGTTTTACCTAACTATTGAATAGAGAATTTTTAAAAATGGTTTACTTCAATTGATTGTATGTGGGTTCTTTTTTTAAATTGTCTTAGACCAGGGATGTCCAAACTTGGGAACTTTAAGACTTGTGGAATTCTGGGAGTTGAAGTCCACAAGTCTTAAAGTTCCCAAGTTTGGACATCCCTGTCTTAGACTATTTAAAAAAAGATTCTATGAAAAACAAATTAATATAAACCATTTTTAAAAACTCTATACTCAGTACTTTATAATGTATTGAGTAGAGAATTTTTTTAAATGGTTCACTTCAATATACAGTGTTAACTGGTTTCATTTTCAGTCTTTTGTAGGAGGGATTCTAGTTTTTGGTGTTTTCCTGGCACTGTCATAGTTTGCGTGGGTGTATTATGTCCTGCAGCAGTTGTACACATTAATAATGATCAAGTACTACTAATGTTTCCTTATACATTTTAGTGACCTTTCCTTACATAATTGGTGTTGTCTTTCATACTTTTGGATTTCTATTTTCTGTTTCTGTTACTTAGCAATTGCTAAAACAAATCCCACGTGAAAAAATATTCAAAGCCTTCTTGATTTTAATTGTCACTTTATTTATTCCTGCACATTATAGTATTTATTCATTTTCATATCTGTTTTTCCACTGTTGTGCAAACATAATTCCAGCAGCTGCTAACATTCCCACCTGGTCACATGGCCAGAAAGCCACTACCACCCGGTCACATGGCCAGAAAGCCACTCCCACCCGGTCACATGGCCGGCAAGTCACTCCCACCTGGTCACATGGCCGGCAAGCCACTCCCACAAAGCAGGCCACACCCACAGAATATGTTCCAAAATTTTTGAAACCCACCCCTGTGGCAGACACAGAGAAAACTGACTTTTCCTGACCAGCAGTACAGTCAAAATTCTCCTGAAAAATGGGACAAAGAAGTATAGAAGAAAAGCAATCCTTTAAGCCAATTACTTGATGATCTTGTGGGGTCAATTTAGGCGAACAGACAGAAAACATATCCTTATCACCCCCCTCTTTTGCTAATTGTTCCTCTCACTGTGGAGAAGCAGAAAAATTAACCTCTCCGTGAGGAGATGAAAGCCCAATTGAAGATGATTTGGGGGGAGGAATTTTTACTTGATCACAATCAAGTGAAGGCTCTGTGGTCAATTGATGTTCTGCCAAAACTTCAGAGCCAAATTTTTCCACTGCATGACGGCACTGAAACCATAGTTGCAATACTTCTACTGGAACCCTGGGTTCAAGATGTAAAGTTTGCCCTTGTGTATTAACTGTTTATGTGACTGGAAAAGCTTGGAGACCCTCTGCAAGTTCTACCCCAGTGGGGATTCCTTTTTGCTGCTCTTCCTGAAACCCTGCTCTGACTGCACTAAATGTCTCCTGTGAAGGAATGACCGGTAAAGTAGCAGTCGGGGAGCTAGGCTCCACTGGCTTCAATGTAATTGCTGCCAGTAGAGTTAGATGAACGTATGGTGGAGGGGGAGCAGACCCATCCTTAGGAAGCAAAGAGAGAGATGGTGACAGTGCCTTGAGTTTATGAGTCCCCATAACCTCAATTGCTTCCTTACATTTTTGCCACAGCAATGTCGTATTGACGCTCGTGGCGTCGAATGCAAATGTATTCCAATTTTTATCCAGTCGGCAAATCTAAGGTTCCTGCTTCAGGATACCATGGGCACTGACAACCTATTTCGTTTACTAACTGCTTTAAATCTCTTAACCTAATTCCTGTCATTCCATTATTTTTACGAATTTTCTTCAGCTCTTTTGCATGAAACTTCTGCGGAGCTGACAGTTTCTCCCCCTCCCATACTCACGAATTTTGGGGAGCAAATTTTGCTGAGGTGCACCTAGGCTTCTCCGGCCAAATGAGTACAGGGAGTATCACGTCGGGGTCACCAGATGTCTGAAGACTCTTGAGCTGATGAGCAGCAAGTGGATTTTTTTTTTTTTTACAAAAACTGCAAATGGAGAGCTCTTTGAGGCTGCTTGGAGGCAATTTAGTTCCTCCTTCAGCTGATCAGTGACAGGAAATCAGATCTTCATTCACTTAACAAGCCTTTTGATTCAATTAATGAATTTGATTTTAAGAATTTGTAAAACTAAATCTGATTCATTTGACACATTTTTGGAGGGCAGGCTCCATTAAGTTCCTACCTTGAGGAATACTTGTATTTCTATTTTTCCAGTTTCACCCATCCTCTTCCTTTAATAAAGCCTCTAGATCTACTCACATGGTCTGTTTTATTGGGGGATAGTTTGTTTAGCTGCATGTCAAGCTGCACGCAGAGTAAACTGCAATGAGGACAGAACAGACCTTATGATCCTAGGAAAATTTGAGTGATGTATGCATGATTCAGAATTTAGGATTTCTCCTACACTCACTGGGTGGCCTTGCTCACCACTTTTTAGCTAATTGCAACGTGGTTCTTATCAGAACTTAGGCTGCACAAAGGTGAAGAGGAAATCCATCAGAAGCTACCATATTGAAATCAAATCTGATGTTTTTTACTTTTTATTTGGTGTGCCTCAGAAGAGAGGTTGTACGGCGAGTATAGCTGAAACCCTATATTTTAACAGGAAAAGTAGGGCATCGTTTTATACACCCAGTTGTCTTATATGCTGGAAAATACGGTAATTGCAACATGGTTCTAATTAGAACTTAGGCTGCATAAAGGTGAAGAGGAAATCAGTCAGAAGCAACTCCTCTGTGTTCAGGGAGGGAAGTGAAACAAACCTGGGAGACATAAAACTACACAGCAGGACAAAAGAAAACTGGGGAAGAAGAACAAGGTTGAAACCCAAGTAAGCTTCGGCATAACTGCAACTTTAAACAATTAAATTTCTTTGATTATTATATAATTAAATTACAGTCCTCCCCTGGACTATCTTGTAATTTCCTTGTTTTTCTTATCCACTTTCTGTCTTGTCTTCCCTTGCATCTCCTTTATTCATCCATCCTACGCATAATTCTTGGGTTTTTTCCCTAGGTGAACGTTACGGCTTGTGACAGATCTTATCCCTTCTGGCTTACCTCTGTGACCCACAAATGCCTTTCAGAGGCAAGGAAGAACCTGGCCCAGCTTGAACAATGAAACCAGGATTTATCAATCCACAGATCGCAAATAAACAGACAAAACCTTCCAAAAACAAGACCTGAAGATTTTCCAATGGTTTGAAGAGATTCCTCAGGATATGTAGGTGAGGGGGAAAAAGAGATTTAGTAACAATTGAATGAAAGAATGTAGATGGAAAGAAAAAATGGGTAAACAAGAATTGAATTAACCTCTCTGCTCTTTTCAGTCTCTTTATTGTCCAGCTTGACCCAGAACTATTACTGACAACTGAGCTTCAAACCAACATTGTTGTTGCAATGAAGAAAGACACTTAGGCAGGAATCAGATTTCTGGGAAGGCACCCAGAACAGCTGTGGGAGCTCCCTATGGGAAGGCACCCAGAACAGCTGTGGGAGCTCCCTTTTTATTGTCATAGTGGTTGATGTGGCAGAAGCTGGTTCATTGATCAAAGTACACTTGTAATGGTTAGCTAAACAAAGCTCATGGTTAATACAAAGCTCATGGTTAATGCTTATCCATGTGGACAGTTCAAAGTTTTTTGCTGCAAGGGATGTAATGTGCTTACGTGCCAAATCATATGTTTCACTTTCTTTTAAGAATTGATCATGCAGGTTCACTATGTTGACTGTTGCTTTCTTCAGCATGGTTTGCAATAATCTCCACACGAGCCTCTCAAATCCAGAAATAGGCTTCCTCCAAATCCTTCCACAAATCTTGTGTTAATACATTTTGAAAGCAACTAAAGAGTTTAATACACGAGTATAATACATAACTAGAACAAAACCACCCAATTGATATTTAATTGGTTTTATTTAAATCGAATTTGGGCTTCTTAGCACCCACCAAAACTACAGAAGAACAAAACATGGCCATAATGCTTAAAAAGAAAATTACACAAGCACTTGGGGAACTTCTGGCTTCTTTTGTGAGAGGAATTGTTCATCCTTACAGCTCTTCCCACACACTCTACATTGATCTGCATGTGAGAATTCCTTCATATCCTGAGTCCTTTGACTGAATAATGTTTAATGTTTCTGCATAGATACCAGCTGACTCAGGTCTCAGTTCTACACTAGGGATGCAAATATAACTACTGTGGATGATCCAAATTATATACCATGGGTGCAATTTGATTATTTTTTTGATATTTTCCCCTTTTGGGCTTAGGGAAGCAGCATCTGTTAAATGTCTTTGCATCCCTCTGAGGGCTATGACTAACTGGGGGAATGATGACAGTTGAGGAACAGGAAGCTCATTTCTAAAAAATAAAATAAAATGAATGTATATACTACGGGTTTCAAACCCCATACTTCACATAGCCACCATGTGACATATTGAAACAGTTTTCGTATTCGCGTAGTTAGGGTGGGCGTGTCCTTCATGTAACACAACCTGCCTATGAGCTGCCAGTTTGACATTCCTATATACTGTATATAGAGATGCATTCAAAAATGTATAAATCATAATTATAATGATTCATTCCCAGTTTCTTTTTTCATTATTAAAAACACTTTTCATAGTTCAGTCTGTAAATTTGAAATTCATACATAGAATACATTAAACCATTAATTACCATACATTCTCATCCAAATGTATCTTTGTTTGGTGGATTCTCCAGACTATGAATCATGTTAAGAGAAATAAGACTATGGGATGTGCTGAAGCCCTTTCCACACTCCATGCATTTAGATGGCTTCTCCCCTGTGTGGATCCTTTGATGGCATGTAAGTTGACTGCTTCCTTGGAAGTTTTTTCCACACTCCATGCATTTATATGGCTTCTCAGCTGTGTGGATACTTTAATGGGATGTAAGATTACTACTTATTCTGAAGCCCTTTCCACACTCCATGCATTTATATGGCTTCTCCCCTATGTGTATCCTGTTAAGGATATCTCTGTTAGGAGACCAAAAATGTGCAACGGAATGTAGCAAGAGATATGTTGCTAGGTATCCACAGTATCCATACATTTATATGGCTTCTCCCCTGTGTGGATCCTTTGATGGGATGTAAGTTGACTACGTAGTCTGAATTCCTTTTTACACTGCATGCATTTATATGGCTTCTCCCCTGTGTGGATCCTTTGATGGGATTTAACTTCCTTGTTTGTTCTGAAGCTCTTTCCACACTCCATGCATTTATATGGCTTCTCCCCTGTGTGGATCCTTTGATGGGATTTAACTTCCTTGTTTGTTCTGAAGCTCTTTCCACACTCCATGCATTTATATGGCTTCTCCCCTGTGTGGATCCTTTGATGGGATTTAAGTTCCTTGTTTGTTCTGAAGCTCTTTCCACACTCCATGCATTTATATGGCTTCTCCCCTGCATGGATCCTTTGATGGGATGTAAGTTCCTTGTTTGTTCTGAAGCTCTTTCCACACTCCATGCATTGATATGGCTTCTCCCCTGTGTGGATCCTTTGATGGGTAATAAGGGTGCTCTTTTTACTAAAGCCCTTTCCACACTCCATGCATTTATATGGCTTCTCCCCTGTGTGCATCCTTTGATGGTATGTAAATTCACTGCTTGTTCTGAAGTCCTTTCCACACTCCATGCATTTATATGGCTTCTCCCCTGTGTGCATCCTTTGATGGCGTGTAAGTTCACTGCTTGTTCTAAAGCCCTTTCCACACTCCATGCATTTATATGGCTTCTCCCCTGTGTGGCTCCTTTGATGCCATGTAAGTTTGCTGCTTGTTATGAAGTCCTTTCCACACTCCATGCATTTATATGGCTTCTCCCCTGTGTGGATCCTTTGATGGCATTTAAGATCACTGCTTCTTCTGAAGCTCTTTCCACACTCCATGCATTTATATGGCTTCTCCCCTGTGTGGATCCTTTGATGGATAATGAGGGTGCTCTTTTCCCTAAAGCTCTTTCCACACTCCATGCATTTATATGGCTTCTCCATTGTGGATGTTCTTTTATTAACAGTCTTGTTTCCATGTTCATTGCATTTATTTGTCTTCTCTCCTATGTGAAAACGTTTCTGTGACTCAAGAGACCCATTTTCTTGAGAAACTGTTAACATCCAACTGTAATTTTTTCCTTTGTCTTTGCCTATATTGGCACCTCTTTTGACTTGTGAAGGATAGGGTCCATTCACATTTAATGTCTCTTTGCAGATTCTTACACCTTTCTCAATATATTTTTTAATTAGTTTTTTTTGTTGATCAATAAAGTCCTGCAGCTGAGGAACAATGGAAGGAGATGACCTTTCCTTATTCCAGTTATTTGATAGGTTTCTCTCCTGCCTTTGGAATTCTGTTTGGATTACAGGTTTCTCCATTACATCTTCTTGTCTGAACACTTTGATTGGTTCTCCAGAGTCTTTATTGTTATTCTCATTATCACCTTCAAAGGGAAAGAGAAATGAAAGTGGGAGGAAGGTTAGGAAAAAAGATCACTCTGTCAGAAGTCATATTGATTGCCTTCAGGTATTGTGCCAAATTCTAATCTATACCGCATATTTGCATCCTAATAATGGCAGGGTACAGAAACGATAATATCTCTATTGATGAGGTATAAAAGCTTGGAAAAGACATTTAAATCAAAAAACCTGAATGGCAACTCTTGATAGGACTGATATGGAAGTAACTAGGCCAAAATAGTTGATATCTCTGAGATGGGGTTTGGCATTACCTCAAACCAAGGAATTACTTTATCATAAAATGTTAAAATAGAAATATAAATTATACAGGATATATCTAAGCAAATTGCCATAGACTTCTTTCCTTCCTAGGAACAGTAGAAAAACAGAACCTTCCCTTCTGCCTCTGAAGAGAAGAGATCTGTTTATAGAGATGTTCTCATAAGAACTAACTAATGGCATCTAAGTACAAAATGTCTTCCTGAGCTCTCTGAGGGAAAGTAGGAAACCCTTACCAAGAGAGGCCACATTCTTATAATTTTCCAGCATGACTTCACAGTGCAGAGCTTTTTGGTCAGGATCCAGCTGAGACCACTCCTCCTCAGAGAAATAAACAGCAACCTCCTCAAAGGACAGAAGACCCTCCTGAAAGGAAAAAAAAAAGTACAGAACAGACCAAGAAAGAACTGCAGGATCTTTCCTATTATTAAGAATGTCTAAAGCAATCATAGAAATTAACACAAATGGCTATGCTTATTAAGGATCTGTGGTTTAGATCAGGGGTCTCCAACCTTTGCAACTTTAAGTCTGAAGGACTTCAGCTTCAGAATTCTGGGAGCTGAAGTCCTTCAGACTTAAAGTTGCAAAGGTTGGAGACCCCTGGTTTAGATGACAAAATTGACAGAACAAAAAGCATTTGACTAAAGAAATAAGGAAGAGGTTATTTATAAAATTATGGAATGTGCAGAGATGAGTAAATTAACGTTTGAAATTAGAGAGCAAGAAAGCGAACAATTCTATGAAATATGGAATAAATTTTATCAATGGCTGGAAAAAAGGGAAAACTAAGGGATATAACAATACATATTATATTATTATATAACTTGAAGAAATCTTTATCTTTAGAAAGGCAAAATAATTTATTTTAGAATGATAAAGTTACCTCTAGAGACAATGGAAAACAATGGTATAACATGGGAAGATTTTCTGTTCTTATTCTGTTGGTTTTTTAATTTAATATCTTGTTTATATATTGAAGAGTTAGGGGATAAAGATTGATTTCATAAATGGAAATGTTACTGTATGATACAAAAGTGATATATATATATAGATTAATATCTTTGCGAGATTAAGCACTGGCGCACAGAACTTTTGTCTGAACGACATGTTGTACAAAGCACGAAATGAATGATGTTTCTTTTTATTTATTTTCAATAATAAAAATAAAAAACTTTAAAAAAAATAATGTCTAAAGCAAACATTGACATTAACATAAATGCCTATGCTTAGTAAGGATCTGTGGTTTAGATGACAAAATAAAAAGCATTTGACTAAAGAAATATTTTACACAGGTTTTATCAACTCTAATGATTCTGTAGGACTTTCAGTGCCATTCAGGTTAAATAAGCTCTGTTTTCTTTTTGATGAATTGATCTACCAAACAGCCAGCCAGCCAACCCAACTCAAAATATTCTTCATTCTGGATCTATTCATCCATCCATCCATCCACAATGAAAAGGTCCTCAGTGATGTGAGAGAATCAACTGGCAGGTGGGCCTTGGAAAACTCACCAATCAGTGACACTAACCCTTCCTTGGATAGTCCTTGATTGGTGGGTTTTCCAAGACCCACCTGCCAGTTGATTCTCTCAAGACACTGAAGGCCTTTAAACCCTTCCTGCCTTCAAAGAAGGAAATGTGTCTGCAGGGGAAGGGATTCTTTGTAGTATTTTATGAAATGCCTTATGTTGTCCTAATAAGGAGCAATCCTGTTCATCCTCAACACCTTCATGAAAGTGCTGGGAGAGCTCAACCAGGGGTCTGTGTGGTATACCAACAATATCCAGAGACTCTGCTCCTCCTCAGATTGCAAGGAAGCTGACAGAAGTCGGAACCATTGGTTGGACGGTAAACAAGAAAATGAAGAATGTTTTCCATTCTCTAACACAATTCCCTAGCCTATTCAAAGCTGGATTATTTGGCCTCCAAATCCAGGCACAAATCAGAAGATTAAAATTACTTTCTAAGATAATAGGGCCTTGGTTAATTGTACTTTCAGAACACTTCTTACTTGGGGATATTTTTATATTTTGATTGTCCTGGGATTTTTATAATCTTATTAACCATGTATTTTTCTTATTAATGATTGTAAATGAAGCATTTGAAAAATGGAAATTTGTTGTTTGAATATTTAAATATTTTTGAGGCTCCTAGTACAAATTCAACTCAAATAATTACAAAAAAGGGGCACCATGTAGAATAGAATACTGTAGAATAGAATAGGGTAGGGTAGGATGGAATAATTTAGTTAGAAGGGACCTTGGAGGTCTTCTAGTCCAACAACCCACCCACCCCACCTAGGCAGGAACCTTAAAGTGTTTCAGACAAATGACTATCCAACATCTTCTTAAAGACTTCCAGTGTTGGGGCATTCACAACTTCTGGAGACAAGCTGTTCCACTGACTAATTGTTCTAACTGTCTGGAAATTTCTCCTCAGTTCTAAGTTGCTTCTCTCCTTGATTAATTTCCACCCATTGCTTCTTGTTCTACCCTCAGGTGAATAGCTTGACTCCCTCTTCTTTGTAGCAACCCCTGAGATACTGGAAGACTGCTATCATGTCTCCCCTGGTCCTTCTTTTCATTAAACTAGACATACCCAGTTCCTGCAACCGTTCTTCATATGTTTTAGTTTCCAGTCCCCTAATCATCTTTGTTGCTCCTCTCTGCACTCTTTCTAGAGTCTCCACATCTTTTCTACATCATTGATGAAGATGTTGAAATGTACTGGGCCTAAAACAGAGCCTTGTAGTACTCCACTGCATACTTCCCTCCATGTACATAAAGTTCCATTGAGGACTACACGTTGAGTGTGGTTGGTCAGCCAGTTATGAATCCATCTGGTGGTAATGCTGTCTAACCCACACTCTTCTCCTTTATCTAGTAGTAGGTTATGGTCTACCTTATCAAATGCCTTACTGAAGTCCAAGTAAACTATATCGACGGCATTCCTTTGGTCCACTAATTTTGTCACTTTGTCAAATAATGCAATAAGATTAGTGTAGCATGATCTGTTTTTGACAAAACCATGTTGGCTTTTGGCTATTACTTTGTTTACTTCTAGGTGTTTGCTAATCCGTTTCTTATTTTTTTAATATTTTTTTAAAAATTTAGTTTTAAACACAACATAAAAATCCTCTTTTTTACATACTTTTGAAAGTGTATCAGTTGGTTACAAAATATTTTTGTGCAGCTCTTCCACAATCATCTATGATTCATATTATTTCATGTATTTGAGTTCAAATATGTTTATACATAATTACCCTCATCATACCTCCATTCTTATTTGACTATAATTGTTTACACATCCTTCATAATAAAACCAAAACCAAAAACTTAGAAATATACCACATACTGGCATTTCATTTATCAATTCTAATATCCTCCAATAACACTGCTCCTTATAGCCTATTCCAGGTGTCTGCAAAGTCGGCTCTTTTAAGACTGGTGGACTTCAACTCCCAGAACTCATAGCTGGCTGGGGAAATCTGGGAGTTGAAGTCCACCAGTCTTAAAAGAACCGACTTTGCAGACCCCTGGCCTATTCTAACCAAGCATCAATAATATTTAGTAACAAAGGATTTCTAATCTTCCTTTTCAAATCACAATTTAAAATTTACATCCAATTTCCCCATGTTATTACCCATACCTATACATACATTGTTATCATTATTTCTCCTTTTTTTTTTCTTCTTCGAATTTATTCCCCGCCCTTCTCCTTGTCAGGACTCAGGGCGGCTCCTTGATTTAACTATGTGTATTATCATGATTTCTTTTTTGTTAATCTTTATACAATTACCCATTATCCTTTCATAGGTGCCATTCAATATTCATATCCAATTACTAGTTATACTAATACATGTGTATACATTACCATTTTCAGTTGTTTATTTAACCATGTCCATTGTCATTAAATTTTCCTAAGCTCAACTAATTCTAACTTAAACATTTCCATCTATCAACCTGTATCTTTCCAATGGTAAAGCAGTCTCATATCCTCTGCCATTTGTGGCATGAATCCTCCAGACATTTCCTTAGTCAAATTTGTATGGACTTCTCTATGCAACTCGTTCTTTGTTAGTTCTTTCCTGTAGTTTTGATGCCCTTCATCTTCTTCCTTAATCAGCTTGTCTTTAATTGTTAGAGTTGTGGTCAATAGTCTCATCTGCCAGTTCCTTCAGAACCCTGGGGTGTAATCCATCCGGTCCTGGTGATTTGAACTCGTCTAGGGTAGACAGGTGCTCACTTACCATTTTCTTCCCTATTTCAACTTGTGTTCCTAATCTGATTTTTGTGGTGCTGTTTTTGACAGGTTGGACTGTTTTATCCCTTGGTGTAAAGACAGATGCAAAAAATAAGTTAAACAGTTCTGCTTTCTCCCTGTTGCTTGTCACCTTCTTGCCACTTCCTCCCAGCAATGGACCAATTGTTCCCTTAACTTTCTTCTTGTTTTTAAGATGTTGAGAGAAGCTTTTTGTTATTTTTTACTTTTGTGGCAAGCCTTTCTTCATTATGAGCCTTAGCTTTCCTCACTTCATCTTTCCTTCTTTTCATTAAACTAGAGATACCCAATTCCAGCAACTGTTCTTTGTTTGCTTTAGCCTCCAGTTCCCTAATCAGCTTTATTGGTCTTCTCCTCTAGGGTGGACAGGTGCTCACTTACCTATTTTAACTTGTGTTCCTAATCTGTTTTTTGTGGTGCTGTTTTTGATAAGTTGGACTGTTTTATTCCTTTGTGTAAAAGCGGATGAAAAACACGAGTTAAGTAGTTCTGCTTTCTCCTTGTCGCTTGTCACCTTCTTGCCACTTTCTCCTACCAATGGATCAATTGTTTCCTTGACCTTTTTTTAGGTTTTAACATGTTGAAAGCAGCTTTCCCCCCCCCCCCCCCCACAAACCTTAGTTCATTAGCTTTCCTCACTTCATCTTTGCAGGCTTGGGCTATTTGCTGATATTCTGCCTTAGTTATATTCCCCTCTTTCCCTTTTTTGTACTTGTCCTTTTTGTCTTTCAATCAGAGTTTCAATCAGAGTTCTTTATGCACACATGCTGATTTCTATTGAGAGCTGTTATTTTTCTTCTTCATTGGTATTGTGCTTAACTGAGCTTTTATAATCTCACTTTTTCAAAATTTCCAAGATTCTTGACTTGTTTTCCCTGGAAGATTCTCATCCATGGAATCATTCCCAAACTCTAAGTTTACTGAAATTATCTCTTTTAAAGTCCAAGACTTTGTTCTATTGCTTGTGCTTGCATAATTGAAATTCCAGTATTGAATGATCACTCCCCCACAAGATTCCTGAATCTTCAACACCTTCTATCATTTCATCACTGTTAGTAAGAATTAAGACCAATCTGGTTGATTCCCTTCTCTACTTTTTGGGAAACGAAGTTGTCTGATAGGTTAATCAGGAACTTATTTGATCTTCCACTATTTCAGGGGTCTGCAAAGTCGGCTCTTTTAAGACTGGTGGACTTCAACTTCCAGAATTCCCCAGCCAGCTATGATGGCTGGGGAACTCTGGGAGTTGAAGTCCACCAGTCTTAAAAGAGCCGACTTTGCAGACCCCTGCACTATTTGATCATCCTTCTTTTTAACAAGCAGAGAGAAGGTAGCGCATGCCCGTGGGCTTGTGCAGCAGCTAAAGATCGCCTGGTTAAAGATCGCCTGGCTAAAAAGAAGGACGAGGCTCTGCTGGTACATTGGTACGCACGCAAAGCCCATACAATTACAGCCTCGGAGACTGCAGAAGTTTCCTTCCAAAGCCCTCTGAGCGAGGAAGAGCCAGTTGGGAGAGGGGCTTTCGTCCTGTTCTGGGCTGTAATTGTACTGTGCCCGCCTATGTTTTCCACGGAGTGGGGCTGCAGCCGGAAGACAGGGAACGTGAGGTGGTGCAGCGGAAGAGCTGCACTCAAGGGGCCAAAGAACCACATATGGCTCGCGAGCCAGGGTTTGCCGACCACTGCTCTCGCTGTATTTTTCATTTCAGTTTCCGTAATGGCAACAGTGTCATATTTGTCTTTATTTACTTAAATTTCATATTCACCCTGTTTGTTCCTCATTCTCTGTGCATTGATGTATCCACATTTGCGTCCATTTTGACTGATCCTGTGTTTACTGTCTATATAACCTGTGTTGTGTCTGACTTCCCTATTTTCTTACCTCTGTTTGAGTGCAGATTGTATGACACTCACTATTAAATGCTTGATTTTGCTTGACAGCAAGGTTGATATTGTTACTCACAGAAACATCTATGTTATATGCACTGATAACCTTATTAATTTTAGATTGCTGAGGACAGAAATGTTCTGTATCAGTTAATTCTCTGTCCCCACTGTTTAGTTTAAATGTTTATCCAGAGAATCTGTGAATTTGATGTCAAGTAATCCATTTGTTTGATGGACACAAACCAATTTTTTGTGCAGTTTTTCATGGGATAAGCTGCAGATATCATGACTAACATGAAGAATTCTGTAAAACATTATTTATTGAAAAGATGGGAGAATAATTAGCAAAAAGAGTTTTGTTTTTAAAGTACTAATCTTAAAAAAAAATCCTAAAAAGAACTTCCAACCCAAAGAAAGGGGAAAATGGCAGAAGACAGTACAGGGAGTCCTCAACTTACAACAGTTTTTAGTCATTTACAACGACAGTGACAAAAATGACTTATGCTGATTCTTCATACCTACGATTGTTCCAGCATCCCCATGGCCACATGATCAAACTGACTCATATTTATGACAGCTGCAGAGGCCCGGGGTTATGTGATGACCTTTTCTGAAACTCTGACAAGCAAAATCATTAGGGAAGCCACTTAACAACCATATTTCTAACTTCAGTGATTCACTTAACACCTGTGGCAAGAAAAGGTCATAAAATGGGGCACAGCTCACTTAACAAATGTGTCATTTAACAACAAAAAATTTGGGCTCAACTGTGGTCCCAAGTCAAGGACTATCTATAATATGTACAATGGGTGATTTCCTGAGGGAAAAATAGAAATCTAGTAAATCAAAGTTCTTCTCCTACCTGAATTGGAGATTCGATCACGGTTTCCGCTCCTCCTAAACAAAAAGTTGACTTCCTTCTATTCCTCCCTGTGAGAGAGATAGAATTTCAAAAGGCATAATTAATAAAATGGGAGGAGGCATGTTATAGAGAAGAGGGCACAGAGAAGATGAGAAAGTTAGGATTTATCAAAGGAGTGGAAGAATCTTATATTACCTCCTGAGGTGTCCCAATTTGGATCTCCCTGAGGGATCCCCCTGAAAGACAGTTCTTGAGGGAGATTTGACAAATGCCTCTTTGTCTCAGGATCTCTGATCTCCATTGCGAAGGACTTGAAATAGAATCCAGGAAAAAAAGAATTAATGGACATTACACATCATGAAGTGGTGTGTACCTCTACTTGACACCTGAGAAACTGCCAAAGATTTTTCAAATCTCAAAGGAATTTCAAATACACATTGGAAATGTAAATGTAAAAAAGGAACTTTTTACCAACTGTTGTTATATATGTTGAGAGCAGCAAGGATGCTCTTTGTAAATGGATTGCGGATGGATATTTTAATAGCCACAATGGAAAAGTCATTGAGAAAACTGATGGAACTAGCAGAGATGGAAAAATTAACTGTTTAGTTAAAGAAAAGACCAAGCCAACCTTGCTTCTACTTGGGAACCACTGCTGGATTTTCTTCTTGAGATTGAAAAAAATGAAACTTTGATTGAGTTTTGCTGATTACATAAGTTTGTTGTTATATAGAATTTGCTAGTACATGTTAAGTATATAAATGTACAACACTGAACCTGTAATGTTACCATTTTATTTGACTGTGCTAAAAAGATTCAGATTTTCAATTATTTTCTTTTTCCCTTTACCCTACACTTCTTCCTAGTCGTTTCATTCTTTTGCATTTTATATCTTAATAAACTTAATACAACTGAAAAAATTGATACAAAAATTTGAACATGTTGTTTATTACATCCCTTCGACCAATTCGCTCCCACAGAGAGGGGCTTTTCCGGGTGCCGTCCACTAGGCTATGCCAGCGGGTGACGCCCAGGGGACGGGCCTTCTCTGTGGTGGGCCCGACCCTCTGGAACGAACTTCCCCCCGAAATTAGAACAACTATGGATCTCCACTACTTCCGCCAAAAACTAAAAACTCACTTCTTCTGTCTGGCTGGCTTGGCTTAATCGACCCATTCACCTCAAGCTGAATACTCAAATTGTTTTATTAGGGATTTTTAGGGGTATTAGTTTTAGATAGTCGGGGATTTTAGCGCAGGGTTTAGGTTTAATTCATTTTAAATTTGTATTATAATGTCTGTTGGTTTTTATATATGTGTATTTTTAATTCCCTGGGCACCGCCTCGAGTCCCTTCGGGGAGAGAGAGCGGTATACAAATTAAATTATTATTATTATTATTATTATTATTATTATTATTATTATTATTATTATTATTATTATTATTATTATTATTATTATTATTATTATTATTATTATTATTATTATTATTATTATTATTATTATTATTATATTCAGGCCCAAGAAGAAGTCATCTCACCTGTAACTCAGCCTGTTCCTTCTTCTTCTCCTCCTCCTGGCTCAGGAGGAAGCCTTCCACCAGGGCCACCGCCTGGGAGCTGGTCTCTGCTCCACACTCCCTCACCCAGCTCTCCATCTGCAGGGGCAGAAGGGCCAGGAACTGCTCCAGAACCACCAGGTCCAGCATCTGCGCTTTTGTGTGCTTTTCTGGTCTCAACCATTGACTACAAAAGTAGTGGAGTCGGCTGCAAAGTTCTCGGGGACCCTCATCCTCTAGATATTGGACATTCCTGAAATCCCAAGCCTGAACTTGTGAAACGATGGTTCCTTCTTCCAGCATCTTCTGCATAGTTCTTGCCCAGATCTCCCCATGGGTTCCAGACTGGGCACTGGGAGGGTCTTTTCCAGTTCCCCCACTTGCTAAAGGAAGGCCAGCCATTCTCTCTCTGTCCTGTAACATAATTCCAAATGGGTGCAATTTAAACCTGTGTATCTCCAAATGCTGTTTCATTCATAGCAATGTTCATTTAGCCATGGGAATACCAGAACAAGCCATTAAGCCCTCTTTACCAAAGGGATCGTTTTTTCTCTACAGGAAGATCAACAAATGGCCTCCAGTTTGCAATTTTCTTAGAAAAGAAAGGATAAATAGAAGGTAGAAGATTGGACCATTTATCGACAATCATCCCCATAGAAGGAGGCATTTTTCTGACCTGTAAAGTGATGACTTCCAGCAAGAAGATTCAGTGCATAGGGCATTTTGAATAATTTAAATTTCTTTTTACTCAGAGGGAAAGACTTGCTTTTTAAAAATACAGCTCTACATTTACCTTTAAGCAGGGTTCACACAACATACAACATACAAAACCCCAGAACAAGTTCACAAAGCATGAAAATTCAGTTCAAAAAAAACGAAGTGCCCATCCTTTGACCCTGCTCCATTTCTCTTCCTTCCTTCACACAGGTGGGCAGGGTCACACAATGTGTCCTAAGCATAAACAGGTCAATCAAATCCAGGGGTTCTTATGAAATAGAAAGGATTAAATGCACGCAGCTCAACACGTGGTTCACTGCCTTCCTAAAACAAATTGAGTTGCAAGAGGCTCCAAGCCAGGTTTGGTGTCATCCAGCACAGAGGGAGAATGTAGGCATCATCTTTTGCATCTCTTCCTTTCCAAGCTGTTTTTGATTCCTGCTTGAGTTTCGCATTACAAGCTCCCCGTCTCCCCTCTCCAGGAGCGATTCCCACGAAATGGGGCGCTAAGGACGATCCCTTTCCTTTCTGGGATCTGGAATTCTTCCTGAGGGCAGCATGCATCTCCTGGAGCTCTCCTTTGTTACCACCATGGAAAAGGGCGGCAGAGAAACATGGGATCTGGGGGTCTCCCGCTCCTAAGATTGAATTGGTATATCTATATCCATCCTTTCCTTCTCTAGTGCGAGAACCTTCTGCCTTTCCTTGCATACACGCGCGGACACACAAACACACACACACACACACACACACACAAACCTACCTTTGCCACCTCTTTCCTTCAAGACTTCCTTGCAACCTATTTAGCAGTCCACGAAACTTAAAGGGTTGAAAAGAGTTCAGCATCCTAGAAGGGCAAGGCCTGGCGACGTCACTTCCTTCCCAACCTGCAAGAGCTCAACGCTGAAGCACATGCTCTTCCTTTCTCTTTGTAGAGGGAGCCCCGGATAGATTTTCTGTGCATGGAAGGTGCTCATCGAAGGAGAAATGGTGCATTTCCCACCCACGGCCAGGAGGGGGCTCCCTTGAGAAGGCCAGGAAGCCTTCTCAATCTGATTTGGGCAATGTCATAATTTAGTAAAGAACTTTGTATTTAAAGTACTTTTTAAAAAAAAAATCCTAATAATCATCTCACTTAAATTTTTGTTGCCCAGGAACAAAAAAAAAGTGCAAACCCAAACAAAAGTACTATTTCTACTAGCTTGATTTTCTGAAGGAAAGACATAATACAAATAATTTCCTCCTCTTACTATACTTACCTATTCCAGCTATCCCATAAGAAGGGTCAGCTTCTTTCTACTCTTCCTTGTGAGGGAGAAACAATTTTAAAATGCATAATTTGTAAAATAGGAAGAATTGGTCTATAGAGGAAAAGATGAAATGGTTAGGATCTCTATGGAGAATAGGAGGGCCTTAATATTATCTCCTGAATTGTCCTTACCTTGATATTCCTTAAAAAGCCTACTCACAAAAACAGTTCTTGGGGAAGATTTGATGGAAGCTTCCCTCAGTGTTGGGTTTCCAATTTTTTACTACCAGTTTGCCTTCCACCCCTGCTACTACTAGTTCGTTCGATCCAGGGTGAACCAGGAGCAACCCACCTCTGGCTTCCTTCCCTCAGGATCTCTGATCTCCATAGAGAAAGATTTGAAATGGTAGACAGAAGAAAAGAAGAAGAAATGGACATCATACACCTCATCTCATGCTCGTCCTCAAATTTGCAAATGACAGTAAGCTGGCAGGAGCAGCCAATTCCCCAGAAGACCAGTTCAGGATCCAAGAGATCTTGACAGGCTTGAACAATGGGCCCCATGCAACAAAATGAAATTTAATGTGGAGAAAAGGAAGGTTTTACACCTGGGCAGGAAAAATCAATGGTTCAAGTACAGATTAGGTGAAGTCTCCCTCAAAAACAATAACTGTGAGAGGTGTTTTAGTGGATGATCAGTTAAGCATAAGTCAGCAGTGTGTGGCAGCAGCCCAAAAAGTTAATACAATCCTTGGTTGCATAAACCGAGGCATAGAATCAAAATGCCTTGCTGAAGTCTATGTCCACAGCATTTGCTGGTGTTCTAATTTAGTCACTTTGTTAAAGAATGAAATAAGATTGGTGTGGCATGTTTATAACAACCCTTTGCTAGCTACAAGTTTTAAATTTATTTGTTTATAGATTTTCACAGATCTGGTTTTTAAAAAAATTATTTCCAGGATCTTCCCAGATATTGGTGTTAGAGTGATTGGTCCATATTCCCCTCCCCCCTCCTTTTTTTTTGAAGATGGAAACCACATCGGCTTTTTCCGAACCCTCTGGCAGTTCCCCAGTGCTCCAGATTTTTTAAAGATATGGTACAATAGTTCTGAGATGATAACATCTGCCAGCTCCTTCAGAATTCTGAGATGTAATCCATAAAGATTATGATAAGCTATAAATCTATAGCTATTAATCTATAAATTTATAGCTTATCTCTTGGATAAGCTTTCCTCCATTATTTCTTATGCTGCCATTGGTTCTTTGGAGAATCGATTGACCTCTTCTTATCTGTGGTAGCCCCTCAGTATTGAAAGGCTTCTGTTATGTCATTCCTAATCCTCCTCTTCCTTAGATTGGACCTATCCTGTTCCTGCATCTGCTCTTCATGTTTTAGTCTCCTTTCCCCTAATCATCTTTCTTCTTCTTCTCTGCACTCTTTCTGGAGTCTCAATACTTTTTTGGGATCATGGTGATCAAAACTTGATTCCAAGTTTAGTGTTACCTGTGCAATCTAAAGTGGAACTAATCCTTCTCATGATCTTGATACCATCCCACTCTTGATGCATCCTAGGACTGCATTAGCTGTTTTGGTAGCTGCACATTGCTGGCTCATATTTAAGTGATTATCCCCCTAAGACTCTAGATCCCTCTCACAGTTACTGCTGTAAAATCAGATACAATATCTTCCATACTAGTATATTTTAGTTTTTTTTCTTGCCTACGTTTTCCAATATGGAAAGAAAGTTTTCTCTGTGGGTTTGGTCTTCCCAGCTGGGAGAGCATCACCGGTGTGGTGAAAGAATTTAGGATCAAAGCAAGCTGCATTGAAAGAAAAATTTCTTTATTTTTTTCCAGGAAGGCAAGACCAACAGTGGTGTGGACTATTATTCTTGTGTGAGCTGCTTTGTACTATTGTGTGATTGCCTTTTGTGTGTGTCTTTGCTAATGGTTCTAATTTTGTCTTGTGTTTGTTATTTTTGAGGATCCCGATTTACTGCCAAGGGCACCATGTATGTCTCACCCATGCCTGTCCCTTTCTGTGAGAAGAACACACACACACACACACACACACACAAATACACACACTTACCTTTTCCACCTCTGGCTCTTTCAGATTTTCTCTTCATCTTCGTAAACTCTTGCACAGCACGTGTGGTTAAAGAGAGAATCTAGCATCCTAGAAAGTCAAAAACTGAATGACGAAAGAAAGGGAGAATACAAATCTAATACATTTCCTCGTCTTACGAGTTGGAATTTTGGTCACTATTTCAGCTCTACCATATGAACGAGTGAACTTCTATCTACGCTTCCTTGTTGCTTGACAAAGCAACAAAAATTTTGGCTTCATTCGAGGATTACCTATAATATGTACATCATCCGATTTCCTGAAGGACAGAGAAATACAAATCTAGTGAATGGCCTTTTCAATGCTTTTTCAAGTATAGCAATGTTCAACTAGCCAGGGAAATATGAGAACGAGCCCTTAAGCCCTCAACCACACTCATCCCCATAGAAGTAGTTTTCTGAGATGGTAAATGGATGGCTTCCCCCTAGAATATTCAGTGTATTTACCATTTAACAAAGGATGAAAATTCAGTCCACATCAAATGAAATCCCAGTGAATTGACCCTATTTTAGGATGCTCTATTTCTCTTTCTTCCTACACTCAGCCACGCAAGTTTGCACAAGATGCTCTGAACACAAAGAGGTCAACCAAATTGAAATTTACTGATCGTTTGACTCCTGCCTATAGTATGTCTATGTATAGTATATATTCTATAAGCCAAAAAAGGTTCACCATCAATGGTATATATTCTTCTGTAGATAAAACCACTATTTCTTACAAACCTGTTTGCTGCTATTGCTCCTGGGTTGTCTCACAGAGTAAAGATGTGTGCACCCTGGCAAAGTCTGAGCCTGGGTGGAAGAGTCAAGATGTCCTCACATTAGCAGCTCCTGAAATAAAATTCTGGCTTGTGACAGGCCTTATCCCTTCTGACTTACCTCTACAACAAAAAAATGCCACTCAGAGGGAAGAAAGAATCCACTTCCACCCATGATATTGGGGCCCATCAATCCACAGATCATGAATAAACAGAAAAACATAACTATAAATTCTCCTCCAACCACAAAACCTGAGGGTTCCAACAGTTTGAAGAGGTTTCTCTGGGTAGGGAGGTGACAATGCAAGAAAAGAGAGATTAACATACAATTAGTGAAAGAAAGAATGACTTAGCCTCTCTGCTCTTTTCAGTCTCTTTATTGTCCAACTTGACCCAGAACTATTATTGACAATTATATGTGTGTATTAAACTTCAAACCAACATGAGCCTCTCAAATCCTGAAATATGTTCCCCCAAATCCTTCCAAAAATCTTGTGTGAATCCATTTTGAAAGCAACTAAAGAGTTTAATAGACGAGTATAATACAGGACTAGAACAAAACCACCAAATTGATATTTAATTGATTTTATGTAAAGCGAATTTGGACATCTTGGCCCTCAACACACTACAGAGGAGCAAAACATGGCCATAATGCTTGAAAAGAAAATTGACCAGCACTTGGGGTACTTCTGGCTCCTTTTGTGAGAGAGAAATTGTTCATCTTTTCCCATACACTCTACATTGATCTGATTGTGAGAATTCATAAATATGTATAAATTCATATGTATAAATCCTAATTATAATGTCATGCCCATTGTTTCTTTCTTCAATACTAAAATCCCTCTCCAGAATTCAGTCTGTAAATTGGAAATCCATACAGGGAATCCATTTAATCAATAATTAGCATATATTCTCATCCAAATGTATCTTTGTTTTGGGGATTCTCCAGTCTATGAATCATGTTATGAGAAATAAGACTATGGGGTGTGCTGAAGCCCTTTTTACACTCCATGCATTTATATGGATTCTCCCCTGTGGGGAGCCTTTGATGGGATGTAATTTCCTTGCTTGTTCTTAAGCTCTTTCAACACTCCATGCATTTATATCGCTTCTTCCATTTTTGGATCCTTTGATGGCATGTAAGACTACTGTTTGTTCTGAATCTCTTTCCATACTCCATGCATTTTTATCGATTCTCCCTTGTGTGGATCCTTTGATGGGATGTACATTCCTTGCTTCTTCTGAAGCTCTTTCCACATTCCATGCTTTTATAAGGGTTCTAACATTTGTGGATCCTTTGATGGGATGTAATTTCCTTCCTTGTTCTGAAGCTCTTTCCACACTCCATACATTTATATGGCTTCTCCCCTGTGTGGATCCTTTGATGGCTGGTAAGATGACTGCCACTTTTGAAGTCTTTTCCACACTCGATGCATTTATATGGCTTCTCCCCTGTGTGGATCCTTTGATGGTATGTAAGATGACTGCCACTTTTAAAGTGCTTTCCACACTCCATGCATTTATATGGCATCTCACCTGTGTGAATCCTTTGATGGTATGTAAGATGACTGCTTGTTTTGAATCTCTTTCCACACTCCATGCATTTATATGGTTTCTCCCCTGTGTGGATCCTTTGATGGCATGTAAGATCACTGATTGTTCTGAAGCTCTTTCCACACTCCATGCATTTATATGGTTTCTCACCTGTGTGGATCCTCTGATGGCTGGTAAGATGACTGCCATTTTTGAAGTCCTTTCCACACTCCATGCATTTATATGGCTTCTCCCCTGTGTGGATCCTTTGATGGGATGTAAGGTAACTCCTTCTTGTGAAGCATTTTCCACACTCCATGCATTTATATGGCTTCTCCCCTGTATGGATCCTTTGATGGCATGTAAGTTCACTGCTTGTTCTGAAGCCCTTTACACACTCCATGCATTTATATGGCTTCTCCCCTGTGTGGATCCTTTGATGGGATGTGAGATAACTCCTTGTTGTGAAGCCCTTTCCACACTCCATGCATTTATATGTCTTTCCCCCTGTGTGGATCCTTTGATGGGATGAAAGTTCTTTTCTTGTTCTGAAGCTCTTTCCACACTCCATGCATGTATATGGCTTCTCCGCTGTGTGGATCCTTTGATGGAAGGTACGATCGTTGCTTGTTCTGAAGCCCTTTCCACACTCCATGCATTTATATGGCTTCTCCCCTGTGTGGATCCTATGATGGGATGTAAGATAACTCCTTGTTGTGAAGCTCTTTCCACACTCCATGCATTTATATGGCTTCTCCCCTGTGTGGATCCTCTGATGGCATGTAAGTTCACTGCTTGTTCTAAAGCCCTTTCCACACTCCATGCATTTATATGCCTTCTCCCCTGTGTGGCTCCTTTGATGCCATGTAAGTTTACTGCTTGTTCTGAAGTCCTTTCCACACTCCATGCATTTATATGGCTTCTCCCCTGTGTGGATCCTTTGATGGCATTTAAGATCACTGCTTGTTCTGAAGCTCTTTCCACACTCCATGCATTTATATGGCTTCTCCCCTGTGTGAATCCTTTGATGGGATGTAAGTTCCTTATTTGTTCTGAAGCTCTTTCCACACTCCATACATTTATACGGCTTCTCCCTTGTGGATGTCCTTTTATTAACAGTCTTGTTTCCATGTTCATTGCATTTATTTGTCTGCTCTCCCATGTGAAAACTTTTCTGTGACTCAAGAGACTCATTTTCTTTAGAATGTGTGAACATCCATCTGTATTTTCTTTCTGTATCTTTGCCCATATTGGCTTCTCTTTTGACTTCTGATGGATAGGGTCCATTCACATCTAATGTGTCTTTGAAGAGTCTTACACCTTTCTCAATATATTTGTTCTTTAGTTTTTCTTGTTGATCAATAAAGTCCTGCATCTGACCAACAATCAAAGGAGATGACCTTTCCTTATTCCAGTTCTTTGATAGGTTTCTCTCCTGCCTTTGGAGTTCTGTTTGAACTGCAGGTTTCTCCATTACATCTACTTGTCTGAACACTTGGACCGGTTCTCCAGAGTCTTTATTTTCATTCTCATTATCACCTTCAAAGGGAAAGACAAATGAAAGTGGGGGGAGATTAGAGAAAAAGATCACTCTGTCAGAAGTCATATGCCTTCAGGTATTGTGCTAAATTCTAATATATACTGTATATTTGTATCCTAATAATGGCATGGTATAGAAATGATAATCTCTATTGTTAAGGCATAAAACCTTGGAAAAGACATTAAGTCAAAAACTTGAATGGCAACTCTTGATAGGACTGATATGATAGGACTTATATAGAAACATCTGGGCCAAAATAGTTGAAATCTGTGCGATAAAGTTTGGCATTACCACAAAACAAGGAATTACTTTATCATAAAATATTTAAATAGAAATAGAAATTATATAGGATATATCTAAGCAAAATGCCATAGACCTCTTTCCTTCCTAGGAACAGTAGAAAAACAGAACTTTCCCTTCTGCCTCTGAAGAGAAGAGATCTATTTAGAGATGATTTCATAAGAACTAACTAATGGCATCTAAGTACAAAATGCCTTCCTGAGCTCTCCGAGGGAGAGTAGGAAACCCTTACCAAGAGAGGCCACATTCTTATAATTCTCCAGCATGACTTCCCAATGCAGAGCTTTTTGGTCAGGATCCAGCTGAGACCACTCCTCCTCGGAGAAATAAACAGCAACCTCCTCAAAGGACAGAAGACCCTCCTGAAAGGAAAAAAAAAAGTACAGAACAGACCAAGAAAGAACTGCAGGATCTTTCCTATTATTAAGAATTTCTAAAGCAAACATAGATATTAACATAAATGCCTATGCTTAGTAAGGATCTGTGGTTTAGATGACAAAATTGACAGAACAAAAAGCATTTGACTAAAGAAATATTTTACACATGTTTTATCAACTTGAATGATTCTGTAGGACTTTCTGTGCCATTCAGGTTAAATAAGCTCTGTTTTCTTTTTGATCAATTGATCTACCAAACAGCCAGCCAACCCCCATCATACCCAGAGACTCTGCTCCTCCTCAGATTGCAAGGAAGCTACTAGTAGTGTGAGCCATTGGCTGGACAGTAAACAAGAAAATGGAGAATGTTTTCCATTCTCTAACACAATTCCCTAGCCTATGCAAAGCTGGATTATTTGGCCTCCAAATCCAGGCACAAGTCAGAATATTAAAATGTACTTTCTAAGCTAATAGGGCCATGGTTAATTGTACTTTCAGAACACTTCTTACTTGGGGATATTTCTATATTTTGACTGTCCTGGGATTTTAATAATCTGAACTATTAACCATTTATTTTTCTTATTAATGATTGTAAATGAAGCATTTGAAAAATAGAAATTTGCTGAATATTTATGTGAAGATCCCAGAAGAAAACCTAACAAATTTATGAGCCTCGAGACAAAGTTCAAAATAAATCCAATCATTTATTAGGATCAACATCCTGGCATTGCTTCAGTGCAGCTAGAACTGAAAATCATTTAATGGTGTCTGCACTTTACCCCGTGCCCCCTCCCCTCTGCCTTGTAATAAATCACGTTAGCCAATTAGCAGCATAATTGAATCTATCCATGCACATTACAGGCCAGCTTGGAATTCCCCTTTGATCACAGGAATGCCTGGAATCCTCATTTCTCTATATCAATTCGATGAGAGTCATGGTGATGTTTTGCGAGTTGACAACTTAAATATTTTTGAGGCTCATAGCACAAATTCAACTCAAATAATTACAAAAAAAGGGGCAGCATGTAGAATAGGGTAGGGTAGAATAGTTTAGTTGGAAGGGACCTTGGAAGTCTTCTACTCCAACCTCCTGCTTAGGCAGGAAATTCTATACCATTTTAGAAAAATGGTTGCTCAAGTTTCCACCCATTGCTTCTTGTCCTGCCCTCAGGTGCTTTGGAGAACAGCTTGACTCCCTCTTCTTTGTGGCAGCCCCTGAGATATTGGAACACTGCTGTCATGTCACCCCTAGTCCTTCTTTTCATTAAACTAGACATACCCAATTCCAGCAACTGTTCTTTATACGCTTTAGCCTCCAGTCTCCTAATCAGCTTTATTGGTCTTTTCATCTAGGGTGGAAACGTGCTCACTTACCTATTTTAACTTGTGTTCCTAATCTGTTTTTTGTGGTGCTTGTTAGGAATATAATCCTAGTGTTGGGTTGGCAATATATATATAAGCCATGGTTTAAATTGGTATCTGTAACTTTAACTGATACAGTGGAATGTGATTGGCTGCTGCTTCCTCAATCAGCCATAAGAGGGAGCCAGAAGCACTGTTAAATGCTGATCATTTGAATGGAGAGTCTGTATGTGGGGTTAGATCAGCAGAGCAAAGAGAATCATGGATTGAGCAACTGCAAGTCAACTGTTTGAGTTATAGACTGTATTTTGATTCAAGACTAACTATCACTTGTTTGTGAAGAAGTAGTTTATTTTTCCAGTGCAAGTAAAAGTCTACTTGTTTTTACTATCGGTGTCTGTGACTAAGTGTGAATATCTAGCAACTTATCTCTTGCTGCAATTCCGTTGCACATCTCTCAGTCTCCTAATGGAGATATCCTCAACAGTGCTGTTTTTGATACATTGGACTGTTTTTTTTCCCTTTGTGTAAAGATGGATGAAAAACACAAGTTAAGCAGTTCTTCTTTTCCCTGTTGCTTGTCACCTTCTTGCCACTTTCTCCCACCAATGGATCAATTGTTTTCTTGTATTCTTTTTAGTTATTAACATGTTGAAAGAGCATTTTGTTTTGTCACAACCCTTAAAGCTTTCCTCACTTCATCTTTGCAGGCTTGGGCTATTTGCTGATATTCTGCCTTAGTTATATGCTCCTCTTTCCCTTTTTTTGGTCCTTTTTGTCTTTCAATTTATCAGAGTTCTTTAAGAAGACATGGTGATTTCTTTTGAGAGCTGTTATTTTTCTTCATCATTGGCATTGTGCTAGATTGGGCTTTTATAATCTCACTTTTTCAAATTTCCCAAGCTTCTTGAGTTGTTTTCCCCTTGAGGACTCTCATCCATGGAATCATTCCAAAGCTCTCTCAAAGTTTATTGAAAATAGATCATTTAAAGCCCAAGACCCTAGTTTGACTTTGTTCTATTGCTTGTGTTTGCATAATGTGGAATTCCAGTATTGCATGATCACTCCCCCACAAGATTCCTGTAGCTTCAACACCTTCTATCATTTCATCTCTGTTAGTGAGAATTAAGACAAATCTGATTGATTTCCTTCTCTACTTTTTGGGAAGTAGAGAAGGGAATTCCCTGGACATTTGCGTCCATTTTGACTGACCCTGTTTATTTTCTATATAACCTGTGTTGTGTCACACTTCCCTTACTTTCTTATCTGTTTGATTGCAGATTGTATGGCACTCACTATTCAATCCTAGATTTTGCTTCACAGCAAGGTTGATATTCTTACCCACATAAACTTCTATGTTATATGCACTGATAACCTTATTAATTTTGGATTGCTGGGGACAGGAATGTTCTGTATCAAGCAAAATCATTAGGGAAGCCACTTAACAACCATATTTCTAACTTCAGTGATTCACTTAACACCTGTGGCAAAAAGGTCGTAAAATGGGGCAAAGTTCACTTAACAAATGTGTCACTTAACAGCAAAAAATTAGGCTCAATTGTGCTCCTAAGTCAAGGACTCCCTATAATATGTACAACAGCTGATTTCCTGAGAGAAAAAATAGAAATCAAGTAAATCAAAGTTCTTCTCATACCTGAGTTGGAGATTCGAACACAGTTTCCGCTCCTCCTAAACAAAGAGTTGACTTTCTTCTATTCCTCCCTGTGAGAGAAACACAATTTCAAAAGGCATAATTAATAAAATGGGAGGAGGCATGTTATAGAAGATATAGAGAAGATGAGAAAGTTAGGATTTATCAAAGGAGTGGAAGGACCTTATATTACCTCCTGAGGTGTCCCGATTTGGATCTGCCTGAGGGATGCCCCTGAAAGACAGTTCTTGAAGGGGATTTGACAAATACCTCTTTGTCTCAGGATCTCTTATCTCCATTGCGAAGGACTTGAAATAGAATCCAGGAAAAAAAGAATTAATGGACATTACACATCATGAAGTGGTGTGTACCTCTACATAACACCTGAGAAACTGCCAAAGATTTTTCAAATCTCAGGAACTTCAAATACACATTGGAAATGTAAATGTAAAAAAAGAACTTTTTACCATCTCTGCTGGACTTGTGACAAAGCAAAGAAATACTGGGGTAAGATTTACATTTTACTGCAGAAGATTTTCAAAGTGGGCATGAAAATCAAACCAGAGACTTTTCTTTCAGGTTTAATAGACAAAGAGAATGAAAAATAATCTTGGATGCTGCTGTTAAATATGTTGAGAGTAGCAAGCTTGCTCTTTGTAAAGAGGGCAGATATGTTAATAGCCACAACGGAAAAGTCATTGGGAAAACTGATGGAACTAGCAGAGATGGAAAATTAACTGTTTAGTTAAAGAAAAGCCAACCTTGCTTCTACTTAAGAACCACTGCTGGATTTTGTTCTTGAGATCGAAAAAAAAATGAAACTTTGATTGAGGTTTTCTGATTACATAAGTTTGTTTGCTAGTACAATTTGCTAGTACATTTTAAGTATATAAATGTAAAACACTGAACCTATAATGTTACCATTTTATTTGACTGTCCTAAAAAGATTCAGATTTTCAATAATTTTCTTTTTGACCATTTACCCTATACTTCTTTCCCTTCCCTTCCCCCCTTTCCTAGTATTTTCATTTTTTTGCATTTTATATCTTAATAAACGTATTAAGTTTATTAAGATATAAAATGCAAAAAAATGAAACTTTTTGTATTAAACCTGCAAAAAATTGATACAAAATTTTGAACATATTGTTTATTATATTCAGGCCCAAGAAGAAGTCCTCTCACCTGCAACTCAACCTGCTCCTTCTTCTCCTCCTCTGCCTGGCTCAGGAGGAAGCCTTCCACCAGGGCCACCGCCTGGGAGCTGGTCTCTGCTCCACACTCCCGCACCCAGCTCTCCATCTGCAGGGGCAGAAGGGCCAGGAACTGCTCCAGAACCACCAGGTCCAGCAGCTGTGCTTTTGTGTGCTTTTCTGGTCTCAACCATCGACTACAAAAGTAGTGGAGTCGGCTGCAAAGTCCTCGGGGACCCTCATCCTCCTGATATTGGACGCTCCTGAAGTCCCAAGCCTGAACTTGTGAAACGATGGTTCCTTCTTCCAGCATCATCTGCCCAGTTCTTGCCCACATCTCCCCATGGGTTCCAGACTGGGCACTGGGAGGGTCTTTTCCAGTTCCCCCACTTGCTAAAGGAAGGCCAGCCATTCTCTCTCTGCCCTGTAACACAATTCCAAATGGGTGCAATTGAAACTTGTGTATCTCCAAATGCTTTTTTCATTCATAGCAATGTTCATTTAGCCATGGGAATACCAGAACAAGCCATTAAGCCCTCTTTGCCAAAGGGATCGTTTTTTCTCTACAGGAAGATCAACAAATGGCCTCCATTTTGCAATTTTCTTAGAGAAGAAAGAATAAAATCTAAGGTAGTAGATTGGACCATTTATGGACACTCATCCCCATAGAAGGAGGCATTTTTCTGACCTGTAAAGTGGTGACTTCCAGCAAGAAGATTCAGTGCATAGGGCATTTTGGATAATTTAAATTTCTTTTTACTCAGAGGGAAAGACTTGCTTTTTAAAAATACAGCTCTACATTTACAGTTGTGTTCAAAATTATTCAACCCCCAATGCTGTAAAGAGGTTTAGGGAATTTAGTGTACATTTGTAATTGTATTCAGAATGAAATCCTACAAGGACTTTTTAAAAAACCAAATGCAACTAAAATGACATCAATTGTTTTTGTAATACAGTAGTAAATGTTTATTTTGTGATTTCTTCATTGACACAATTATTCAACCCCTTAAAGACTACCACTCTGAAGAACAGAGGTTCATTCAGGTGTTTTCGATCAGCTATTGAAAACACCTGTGGATGTCACCGAGCAGCAATCAAGCATAATAAGCACCAATTAGGCAGCTTTAAAATGACTGTGATACTCAGCTCCTTCTAGACATTTACTGGTGTGGTTACAAACATGGTGAAGTCAAGAGAATGGTCCAGAAAGACAAGAGAAGAGGTGATTTCTCTTCACAGGAAGGGCTATAAGAAGATTGCAAAGATGTTAAACATACCAAGAGACACCATAGGAAGCATCATTCGCAAATTCAAGGCAAAGGGCACTGTTGAAACGCTACCTGGTCGTGGCAGAAAGAAGATGCTGACTTCGACTGCTGTGCGCTACCTGAAGCGTAGAGTGGAGAAAAGTCCCCGTGTGACAGCTGAGGAACTGAGAAAAGGTTTGTCAGATGTGGGTACTGAAGTTTCAGCTCAGACAATAAGGCGCACACTGCGTAATGAAGGCCTCCATGCCAGAACTCCCAGGCGCACCCCCTTGCGTCTCCAAAGAATAAGAAGAGTCGACTGCAGTATGCCGAAAGTCATGTGGACAAACCACAAAAGTTGTGGGATAGTGTTCTGTGGACTGATGAAACAAAATTAGAACTGTTTGGGCCCATGGATCAACGCTATGTTTGGAGGAGGAAGAACAAGGCCTATGAAGAAAAGAACACCTTGCCTACTGTGAAGCATGGCGGAGGGTCAATCATGTTTTGGGGCTGTTTTGCTTCTGCAGGTACAGGGAAGCTTCAGCGTGTGCAAAGTACCATGAATTCTCTTCAGTACCAGGAGATATTGGATGAAAATGTGATGCAGTCCGTCACAAACCTGAGGCTTGGGAGACGTTGGACCTTTCAACAGGACAATGATCCCAAGCATACCTCCAAGTCCACTAGAGCATGGTTGCAGAGTAAAGGTTGGAACATTTTGGAGTGGCCATCGCAGTCACCAGACTTAAATCCGATTGAGAACCTCTGGTGGGACTTAAAGAAAGCAGTTGCAGTGCGCAAGCCTAAGAATGTGACTGAACTGGAGGCTTTTGCCCATGAGGAATGGGCAAAGATACCCGTAGATCGCTGCAAGACACTTGTGGCAAGCTATGCTTCACGTTTAAAAGCTGTTATAACTGTAAAAGGATGTTGTATTAAGTACTAAGATTGAATGTCACTTGGGGGTTGAATAAAACTGATAATGATGTGAGCACAGAAAAGACATTTGTGGTTATTTCATTATAAATGTTATGTTATATTTGTCTGACCTACAAGTGCCTCTTTGATGTAAATGTAAGCAAGATGACTGAATGATCAAAATCAATGTCAAACTGGCCAAAACACTCAATTTCAGTGGGGGTTGAATAATTTTGAACACAACTGTACCTTTAAGCAGGGTTCACACAGCATACAACATACAAAACCCCAGAACAAGTTCACAAAGCATGAAAATTCAGTTCACAAAAAGTGAAGTGCCCCTCCTTTGACCCTGCTCCATTTCTCTTCCTTCCTTCACACAGGTGGGCAGGGTCACACAATGTGTCCTAAGCACAAACAGGTCAATCAAATCCAGGGGTTCCTATGAAATGGAAAGGATGAAATGCACGCAGCTCAACACGACGACGTGGTTCACTGCCTTCCTAAAACAAATTGAGTTGCAAGAGGCTCCAAGGCAGGTTTGGTGTCATCCAGCACAGAGGGAGAATGTAGGCATCATCTTTTGCATCTCTTCCTTTCCAAGCTGTTTTTGCTTCCTGCTTGAGTTTTGCATTACAAGCTCCCCCTCTCCCCTATCCAGGAGCGATTCCCACGAAATGGGGCGCTAAGGACGATCCCTTTCCTTTCTGGGATCTGGAATTCTTCCTGAGGGCAGCATGCATCTCCTGAGCTCTCCTTTGTTACCACCATGGAAAGGGGCGGCAGAGAAACATGGGATCTGGGGGTCTCCCGCTCCTAAGATTGACTTGGTATATATATATATATCCTTTCATTCTCTAGTGCGAGAACCTTCTGCCTTTCCTTGTACACACGCACAGTCACTCACACACACGCAGTAACACACACACAAAAACACCCTTACCTTTGCCACCTCTTTCCTTCAAGACTTCCTTGCAGCCTATTTAACCGTCTGATGAGCTTAAAGGGTTAAAGAGAAAGAGTCCAGCATCCTAGAAGGGCAATACGTGGTGACGTCACTTCCTCCCCAACCTGCAAGAGCGGCTCAACGCTGAAGCGCATGCGTTCCTTTCTCTTTGCAGAGGAAGCCCCGGGTGGATTTTCTGTGCATGGAAGGTTTCTCATTAGAGAGATGGTGCATTTCCCACGCAGGGCCAGGAGAGGGCTCTCTTGAGAAGGCCAGGAAGGCTTCTCAATCTGTTTTGGCAATGTTATAATTTACTAAAGAATTTTGTATTTAAAGTACTGTTTAAAAAAAAAGAAAATTCCTAATAACAATCTCACTTAATTTTTTGTTGCTCAGGAACAAAAAAAATGAGTAAAACCAAACAAGGGCTAAAAAAGAAAGGTGCTATTTCTACTAGTTTGATTTTCTGAAGGAAAGGCATAATACAAATAATTTCCTCTTCTTACTTGGAATTTTAACCTATTTCACCTCTACCATAGGAAGGGTTAACTTCTTCTACTCTTCCTTGTGAGGGAGACACACCTTTAAAATGCATAATGAGTAAAGTAGGAAGAATTGCTCTATAGAAGGCAGAGATGAAATGGTTGGGATCTCTATGGGGAATAGGAGGGCCTTAATATTACCTCCTAAATCAGGGGTTCCCAAACTTGGCAAGTTTAAGACTTGTGGACTTCAACTCCCAGAATTCTCCAGCCAGCTGGCTGGAGAATTCTGGGAGTTGAAGTCCACAAGTCTTAAACTTGCCAAGTTTGGGAACCCCTGTCCTAAATTGTCCTTACAATACAATGCAATACAATACAATACAATGCAATAGCAGAGTTGGAAGGGACCTTGCACACTAACAATAATGCATTCCTAATGTAATGTCTTTGAAAGTAACTGTACTTTATTTTTCCCATACCACAAGAAGGCATGCAAGCCCAATTGCAAATCATGTCCTTCCATAGTTAATTGTGTTGTATGCCTCAATTCAATCCATTCTTTCACTCATGTAAGTAGCGCCGGCGGATAATAGAGTTCTCAATTCGGTAGCCCAAAGCCTCATGTTATATGTATGTTTGAGTGAGCTCGGCCTCCCCAGCAAGCCTACTCTTCAAAAGGGTGGAGCAGTTCCTGGCAGACAGTGCACAGCTGGCCCAGCAAGTGGCCTTGCTTTCTTTGCAGCTGGCCCAGATGCAAGCGGCAGCGCAGGTATGTCCCCATCAGAAATGCCCAGTGCCCATGCCAGAGAAATTTGATGGGACTTTGGAGTACTTTCCTGGTTTGGGGGACAATGTCAGCTGTTTATGATCTTGGGGCTAGATGGCTTCCAGCCAACTTTTGGATAACTGTGCAGGGTTGTGTACCCAATTATAATTGAGGGCTATGTTTTTTGTTTTTTTTTAATAATCTTTATTGGTATAAATATAAAATATAACATTTAACAAATATACAACGTACATTATTAGGGCAGAAAGGGGGAAAAGAAGAGTGGGGAGATAGGAAAGTGAGAAAAAGGGGGTGGACATACCGGGGATATAGCTATTCCCCCAATTCAAAAGTTTTTGTATGTCCCAGTCTGTTCTATCCATTGTTATATACATTATACATTATATACATTTTAATATAACTGTCTGTATATGTATCTCTACGGTTGTCTTAAGTTCACTATCGCCTCACTTGTTCCTTGTATTTATTTCACATTTATGTTAGTTGGTTGTTTGCTTTGGTATCCTTTTGTTCTTTTGTCGTACCATATGTACCACCTTTCCCATGATTGAGCATAAGTTGATTCTGCTTTGTCCCTTAAAACATATGTTAGCCTATCTGATTCAGCACAGTTAAAAATTTTTGATATGATTAGTTGGTCCGTTGGTATGTTGCAGTCTTTCCATTGTTGGGCAATGGCCATCCTTGTTGCAGTTGTTATATGTATGAAAAGGTACCAGTCTCTGTTCTCAATTTGGTTTGGTTTAATGCCAATTAGGTAATATTCCGGTTTGAGGGGAAAGTTGATACCTACTATTTCCAACAACCAGGTCTGCATCTTCTTCCAAAGTTGATTGATTCTTGGACAAGTCCACCATTGGGCTATGTTTGAGGACCCTTTGAAGGCCCAGAAGGTGAACCAGTGGCTGCTGAGCTAAAGCAGGGGTGACAGTCAGTCATAAAATATACCAACGATTTCCAATTGATAAACCAGGACCTGAGGTGGAATCAGGAGGGCCTCATTGATCAGTTCCAGAGGCTCTGTCATTGAAACTTCTGGATGGGCTGGCCTAGACAGACTGTGCCAGTAATTTATAGGCCCTCATGCACCTCCCTGTGCATATAGGTAGATAGATCCAGCAACGTTGAGCACAGAGATGGAGGATTGAATCACTCCCGGCGGTGAAGAACCTATGCAAGTGGTGCCCCAACCACAGTTTACCACCACCAAAAGGGACTGCCAGTGCTGGGAGGGATTATGCTTCTTCTGTTATTATATTTTTAATGCAACTACAGAGAAAAAGATACATGACTAGAAAGTATACCAGGGTCTGCAAAGTTGGCTCTTTTAAGACTGGTGGACTTCAACTCCCAGAGTTCCCCAGCTAGGATTGCTGGCTGGGGAACTCTGGGAGTTGAAGTACACCAGTCTTAAAAGAGCCAACTTTGCAGACACCTTAACTATACCATGCATTGATACTTTATTTTAATCAAATTTAGACGACTTCTTAGTCTTCATCACACTTTAGAAGAGCAAAGTATGGCCGTAATGCTTGAAAAAAGATTTTGCACATGCATTTGGGAGTGGGGGCTACTCATCATTCTAGGTCCTTTAGAGCAGGGGTCCCCAACCGTGGACCGGTGCCGGTCCGTGGCTTGATAGCAACTGGGCTGCAGGACCGGAGAGGAGTAGGAGGGAGGAGGGGGCAGCCCCCTGGGCAGAGCGCGCACTGGATGTGGGAGAGCGCAGGCGCGGCCGTTCACACCATTGGAGGCCCTAGAGCAGTGGTCGGCTCTTTGGCCCCTCAGGTGCGGCTCTTCATCTCTCTCTCCCTCCCCCCCAGGCAGCGGAGGGGCAGGCATGTCGGCTGGGGGGGGCTGCAGCTGCCTCCTCCTGTAGCGAGCGAGCGGGCGGGGGGAGCGCCCCGGGCTGCGGCTACCGGGGCCGTCCGGGTGCCCGCCTCCCTCCCAGCCCCGTGTGGCAGGCAGCCCTGGAGGGTGCGCCTCGGTGGCCGTTGGAGGGAGCTGGTGGAGAAGTGCCCGGCTGTCCTGCCCGATGCGCCTGCTGGGCGACCTTGGACGGCAGGAGCTGCGTGTCGCAGGGTTCGGGGGCAGCAGCAGCAGCAGCAACAGCCGCCTGCAGAGGCCATCGAGGCACGCTTTCCGGGGCTAGCCGCCGCGCGGGGCTGGGAAGGAGGTGGGCGTGCAGCGCCCGGACGGCCTCGGCGGCACTTGGGTGGCCGCAGCCTCGGGTGCTCCCTCCGCCCACTCGTTGCGGGAGGAGGAGGCAGCCGTGGCCTCCCCGGACGGCGTGCCAGGCTTTCCGCTGCTTCTGGGGTGGGGGAGGGAGAGACTGACATGCAGAGAGAGACAGAGGGGGAGGGAGGAAGAGACAAACAGAGAGAGACACAGAGAGGGACAGAGACAGACAGACAGGCACACACACACAGAATGACAGATGGGTGGAGGGAGGAGAGAGACACACACACAGAGAGAGAGAGAGAGAGAGAGAGAGAGAAAGAGAGAAAGAAAAATAGATAGATAGATAAAACGAAAGAAAGAAAGAAAGAAAGAAAGAAAGAAAGAAAGAAAGAAAGAAAGAAAGAACAAATGAACTTATGACCACAATTGAGGCCAACATTTTGGTTGCTAAGCAGGACCGTCGTTGTGAGTTTCACATTTTCCAAGTTGGCCACGCCCACCTGGTCACATGACTGCTGAGCCACTCCCACAAAACAGGCCACACGTTTTGGCTCTCAAAAGAAATTTCAATCTTGGTACTGTTGATATTTGGCTCTTTTGATTAATGATTTTGCCCACCACTGCCCTAGAGCAGGTGTCCCCAACCCCCGGTCCGCGGACCGGTGCCGGTCCGTGGCTTGGTAGGAACTGGGCCGCAGGACTGGAGAGGAGGAGGAGGGAGGAGGGGGCAGCCCCCTGGGCAGAGCGCGAGAGAGAGCGCAGGCGCTCCTGTTCGCGCCGTTGGAGGCCTGTTCGCGCCTCTTCCTCCACCCTCATCGACGGTGGGACTCCTGGGCCCCGCCGAAGCAACCCTCCCTGCCGGCAGCCGATTCCCTTCCTCCTCCAAAGCCGGCATGCCGGCCACTCGTCGTCTTCCAGGGGCTGCCGTTCCTTTCCACCACCACCCCCCACACACGGAGGCTTCTCAGCTCCTGGAAGGAGGCTCAGCGAGCGAACGAGCGACCAAGCACCGCGGGCGGGCGGGCAGGCGGGACAGGCTAAGGCGAGTGACCGCAACGGGCCGGGCTGGGGACGCTTCACGGGGGGAAGGAGGAAGGGTATCGGCGGCCGTTAGGGAGGGCTGCTGCAGCGGGGACAACGACAGACAGACAGAGAGAGGCACAGACACAGAGAGAGACAGGGGGGAGGGGGGAATCAGAGAGTGACAGACAGAGAGAGAGAGGGGGGGGGGAGGGGGGGGGAGGGAAAGAGAGAGACACAGAATGATTGATTAAGTGCGTGAATGCGAGACACACACACATAGAATGACCGATGGGCGGACGAAGGAGAGAGAGACAGATAGAGAGAGAGAAAGAAAAAGAGAAAGAAAGAAAAAAAGTGGGAGGGAGAGAAAGAAAGAGAAAGACAAAGAAAGACAGAGAAAGAGAGAAAGAAAGAGACAGAAAGGAAAGAGAGAAAAGAGAGAGAAAGAAAGAAACAGAAAGGAAAGAAAGAGAAAAGAGAGAGAGAAAGAGAGAAAGAAAAAGAGACAGAAAGAGAAAGAAAGAGAGATGGAAAGAAAGAAAGAGAGAAAAAGAGAAAGAGAGAAAGAAAGAGAAAGGGAAAGAAGGAAAGAGAGAGAGGGAGAAAGAAAGAGAAAGAAATAAAGAGAAAGAAAGAAAAAGAGAGAAAGAGGGAAAGAAAAAGACAGAGAAAGAAAGAAAAAGAAAGAAAGAAAGAACTTATGACCACAATTGAGCCCAAAAGTTTGGTTGTTAACCATTGTTAAGTGAGTTTCACATTTTCCAAGTTGGCCACGCAAACCCAGTCACATGACTGCTGAGCCACTCAGCCGGCCCGCAAAACTTTCTTGAAAATGAAACCGGTCCCTGGTGCAAAAAAGTTTGGGGACTCCTGTTCTATAACACAGGGGTCCCCAACCTTTTTTGCACCAGGGACCGGTTTCATTTTAAAGTAAGTTCTGCGGACCGGCTGGCGCAGAGGAGGAGCGGGGGGGAGGGGGAAGAGGCGGCGCATGCGCACATGGGGGGGGGAGTCGGCTCACTCGGCCCTCTAGGGCAGGGGTCCCCAAACTTTTTTGCACCAGGGACTGGTTTCATTTTTTTTAAAATTCTGCGGACCGGCTGGCCTAGAGGAGGGGGGGGGGACAGGCAGTGCATGCGCACGCGGGGGGGGGGGGGGGGGAGTCGGCTCACTTGGCCCTCTAGGGCAGTGGTGGGCATACTTATTAGTCAATAGAGCCAAATATCAACAGTACCACTACTGAAATTTCTTTTGAGAGCCAAAAGGTGTGGCCTGTTTTGTGGGAGTGGCTGTTGTCATGTGACCCAGTGGCCGTGGCCAACTTGGAAAATGTGGTGAAACTCACTTAATGGTCTTGCTTAGCAACCAAAATTTTGGGCTCAATTGTGGTCATAAGTTCTTTCTTTCTTTCTTTCTTTCTTTCTTTCTTTCTTTCTTTCTTTCTTTCTTTCTTTCTTTCTTTCTTTCTTTCTTTCTTTCTTTCCATTTCTGGCTAGTCATTGGTCTTCTGAAGATGGTAAAAATGGATTTATGGGCACTCGGTATATATAAAGGCAGCCCATGACTCTTTGGGATGCTGGTTTGAATCCAGGAAATGACTCAGAGGATGTGATTCCTTTGAAATGACCACTGGGAGAAAAATAGATCTTTAACCTGGTTAACCAAACAGATAGCTTGAGGTGGAAGGAAATAGGAAAATAGATTTCTTCCTTTCCTTTCCTTTCCTTTCTTCCATTGCCTCCCTCCCCCTTCCTCCCTTCTTTCCTTCCCTCCCTCCTACCCTTCATCCCTTTTTCTTTCTTTCTTTCCTTTCCTTCCTTCCTTCTTTCACCCCTCCCTTCCTCCTCTCTCCCCCTTCTTTCCTTCACTCCCTCCCTCCCACCCTCCATTCATCTTTCTTTTTCTATTTTTTTCTTTCTCTTTCTGTTTTTTTGTCTCTCTCTCTCTGCCTCTTTCCTCCCTCCACCCATCTCTGTCACTATGTGTGTGTGTCTGATTCCCTCTCTCCCTCTCTCTATTTCTGACTCTCTAAGTCTGTCTCTCTGTGTTTCTGTCATTCTCTCCCTCTTCCCCCCCCCCCCCCGGGAAGCAGCAGAGGAGCTGGCATGTCGACTGTAGAGGTTATCCCGCAGTGAGCGAACAGGCGGGCGGGCGGAGGACCCAAGCTGTGGCTACCTTAAGCGCCGCTGAAGCCGTCCGGGTGCCACACGTGGCTGGAAGGGAGGTGGGCATGCGGCACCCAGATGGCTTCAGCGGCGCTTAAGGTAGCCGCAGCTCACCTGCCCACCTGTTCGCTCGCTACGGGATAACCTCCCCAGCTGACATGCCGGCGCCTCCGGGTAGACCCGGAAAGTGCGCCGCTGTGGCCATTGGAAGGAGCTGGCGGAGGCGCGCTCCGCCATCCTCTGCCTAGGGGGCTGCTCCCTCCTCCTCCTTTCCAGCCCTGCGGCCCGGTTCCTATGAAGCTGCGGACCGGCACCGGTCCATGGACCGGGGGTTGGGGACGTCTGCTTTAAACTTTGAAGGAACTTGAATTCCCTTTGAATTACCATATTTTCTGGCATATAAAATGACATTTTAATCCAAAAAAATTATTTCAAAAATTGGGGGTTGTTTTATACGCCAGGTATAAGAAAGGCTATACCAAAAAACCAAAAGAGAAGAAAAAGCAATGCTGCCAAGCAAAAAGCTGACGCCAGCCTTTCAATCGATAACCTCAGCACTCCTCACCTGGGCATGTGAATGGATGAGCGCTGGGATGGCTTAATAAGGTCTGGCTGGCGGTCTGGAGGAGGAAGGCGTTGAGATCAAACCATGGAATCTGGCAGCATGGAGGCCTTCGGCTGGCACGCGGGCGCCTGAAAGTAGGGGGTTGTCTTATACACCCAGTCACCTTATACGTCGGAAAATACGGTACCATATTTTTTCACATAGAATCATTCTGCTGCATTATTTTCAACTTTTCTGAGAACAGACAACAGTACTCTAAGAAATTAAGTATGTATTGATGATTAAGAAAGGAAGGTGAAACAATTATAAAATTAGGAAAAAGAAGAAAAGTTTAAACTCTTTTAGTGTGATCAAGGGAAGAACAAACAGCTAGGGAATAGGCAGCTTCACTTTGGGGAAAAAATGTAGCTAAATATAGAAACATTCAAAAATCCATGGTTTATAATTAAAATGACATGTCCCCATTCTTTACATTTTCATGAATAAACTCGTCTCCCTCAGGTACCAGTAGGATCAAACTAAAAAAATGTCTTTGTAAATAGAAAAAAAATATCATATATTTAACTAACTTTCTAGAATTAACATAGATTCTCACCCAGGTGTATCTCTGTATGGGAAATTAAGTTGTTGTTCCTCCTAAAGCTCTTTCCACAGTACATGCATTTATCTTGGCTTCTCTCTTGTATGGATCCTTTTGTGGCGAGTAAGGTGGTGGCTCTGACTAAACGTCTTCCCACATTCCGTGCATTTAAATGGCTTCTCCCCTGTGTGGATCCTCCTATGGAGAGTAAGGGAACTGCTCTGACTAAACGTCTTCCCACATTCCGTGCATTTGAATGGCTTCTCCCCTGTGTGGATCCACTTATGGGAAGTAAGATTGCAGTTTACACTGAAGCTCTTTCCACATTCCATGCATTTAAATGGTTTCTCCCCTGTATGGATCCTCTTATGGCAAGTAAGACCACTGTAGTGGCGAAAACTCTTTCCACACTCCATGCATTTGAATGGTTTCTCCCCTGTGTGGATCCTTTTATGAGTAGTAAGCTTACTGTGTTGGCTGAAGCCCTTTCCACACTCCATGCACCTGTGTGGTTTCTCCCCTGTGTGGATTAATTGATGGGAACTAAGTTGTTTCCTATAAGTAAAAGTCTTTCCACATTCCATGCATTTAAATGGCTTCTCTCCTGTGTGGATCTTTTTATGGGATGTAAGATTACTCTCTTTGTTGAAGCCCTTTCCACACTCTGTGCATTTATACGATGCATCACCTGTGTGAATTCTCTTATGTCTCACAAGGGATGCAATTTTATGGAATCCCATCCCACAGTCCATGCATTTATATGGCTTCTCTCCTGTGTGGTTCCTTTTCTGAATAGTAAACGTTTTCCTTTCACAGAAGACTTTTCCATTCTCCATGCATTTATCTGGATTCTCCCTGATGGGAAGTGGCGTAAGAGACCCATTTTCCTGAGAAAATGGGAAAATCCAATTGTAAATTTTTCCACTGTCTTTGCGTATATAATCCCGTCCTTTGGATGTGGATGGATAGTGTTCATTTACCTCTAATGTGTCTTTGGATAGTTTTACACCTTTCCCAAAATGTTCTTTCTCTTTTTTCCCCAGTTGCTCAGGACACTCCTGCATGTGAGCCTCAATGGAAGATGAGCTTTCCTTATTCCAAGTACTTGAGCGGTTTCTCTCCTGCCTGTGGAATTCCATTTTAATTGCAGGCTTCTCCATTAGGTCTCCATGCCTGAATCCTTGGAATGATTCCCTTGACTCTTCATGGTCCTCCTCATTAACACCTTCAATGGAAAAAAGGAATAAACAAGACAGCAAGGTTAATGGAAAAGATCAATCAGTCGGAAGTCACCATTATTGCCTTCTGAAACTTTTCAGACTCTAAGACATAGCATGTTTGATTGCTTACAATGGTGTAAATGATAATTCCCACATTAATGAAGCACAAAGGATTTAAGAATAGCAAACATTCTTTTTCTTCTTGCACAACCTATATTGCATTTGCATTTAGTTTTTTAGTTGCCAAAAATCACAGGGGGGAGAAAAAAACGAATGTTCTTCTATTGAGCTTAAGATGCATGTTTTTAATGGAAGAACAGCACCATTTCATCCTTAATTCCAAGGCTCAAGATAGAAGTGAAACAGAAGTAGTTAACCCACATACCTGACTGACAAGGCTTCACAGGACTGATATGGAATTATTTTTTTTTATATTGAAAAAGTTTTATTGAGTTTACATTTTTTGTGGGGTAGGGTAAGGGTTACATAGAAATTTTGAGAGTAGTCACGTCAAAGTCGTCGGCTCCTCCGGTACCTCAAGTTACATTATTAAAAAGAAAGAAAAGAAACATTTCACATAACACTGCAAGCTGGGAGCAAGTACATATTCCTAAATTTTTCAGTTATGTACTGTCAGTCAATTACAAAAATCCAGATTACAAATATCATACAATATTACTCAAAAAAAAAACAAGGGCAAAGTTATTTTTTAGATCTAAGTCTCTTGGCAATTGTATCTTCCCCCTTCTCCCCCGGGCCCCCAGCGGACGGGGCCATGGCTCCCCCTGCCCCCCCTGGATCTTCTCCCAGGACAGAGGAATGTTTTTTAAGAAAGGCTTCCGCCTCAGCAACTGTTTTAATCTTCACTCTACCTCCTTCCCAGAACACCAGCATCCCTTCGGGTATCACCCACTTGATCCCATGATCAAACAATGTTTTAGACAAGAAGGAAAATTTCCTTCTAGCTTCTCTAATCTTTCTTGGAATCTGCTTCAAGATGGTAATCTCCTTTTGTTGGTAAATCATAGGACTCCCTCTTTGCGCCTTCAAGATTTCCTCTCTGGTTGACCTTCTAACAAATTTTACATGTATCTCTCTGGGCACTTCATTCATCCTGGCATATGCAGAATTTATTCTGTAGACTAGGTCAATGTCCCCTCTGATCTCATCTTTAGGTTTATGTAAATAGTCTGCAATAATTGTACTCATAAGATCAGGGAGACATTCACCATCCATCTCAGAAACATTCTGAAATCTCAAAAAGTATGTCATCCTTTCCATATCTATCCTAGTCACATGCCCATTTATTTCCACAACCTCATTAGAAACATTTTTAATCTCTCCCTTAGCCCCCTCCAGCCCCCCTTTCAATTCTTCATTCTTCTGTGTATTCTCAAGCACTTGTTTTCGAGTGTCCAATAATTCCTTTTTAAAGTTGACATTTTCTGCCCTCTGGGCCTTAATTTCTAATACCAAATTTTGTATAACAGATTCAAGGGCAGTCATTCTTTGTTCAAGGCGTGCCAGCGTTGCTTCTTGTGCCATGTTTAGCTGTTAAAATCCGTGCCAGTAAAATGGCGTTTTTAGGGTGGGGCTGATCAGGAGTCCAAAGTTCTTAAAGTTGTATAGCTGCAAAATTCAGAAACCAGTAGAGAAACACTTTTCCAACTCCATAGGTATAATAACGAAGGCAATCCAGAAAGGAAAACACAAATCCAAAAAAAGAAAATTCTTCATCAATAATTAGAGGAAGTCCAAATCACAAAGAGACACTGGTAATTTTCCATAGGTCATAGTCAGTCGGGGACAAAGAGAAGCCATTTTCCGCCCAAACTCAGAGCCCGAGGGAGAAAGCGGTTAAAAAGCAAAAAAGAAACTGTTTCAGCCAGACCTAGAGACATAATTGCAAGCAAGCCGCAAAGTACTTTCCCTTGTTAAAGACCATCCGAATTAAAAGTTTCCGATTCCTTGCAACGAGGCATTTCCGAGTGCCGCTTTTAGTCCAAGGGGGGGTTTTTGGGAACAAACACCCCCCTCCAGTCCCTTTCAGCCCGGCTGACAGTACAAAAAAAAAAAGTTTTAAACGCTCACTCTCCGCTCGCAGCTGAGGTCCCGAAAAGCCTCCCGACTCTTCCGATCGTCTCTCTTCATGGAATTAAATGGTGCCGCCAACCTTTGGCGAAGGGAAGACCCCCCGCAACATGTCCTCTTCCGCCTAAGCCGAGGAGCAGGGTCGCTCTCCCCACTGCCGTGGGGGGGGGGGCTTCCCTGTCGAGCCGGCTTTACGGGAGAAGCCCCAAACAAGGGGTTTCTCGCCCCCGTGGGGGGGCAGGAAAAGGAACAAAGCGGCGAGCGAACCCTAAGTTCGCCCGTCGCCGCCGGAGCCGGAACCGGAAGCCCGATATGGAATTATTTGAGCCAAAAAAAAAGCTTAAATCTGCGATGGAGTTTAACATTACATCAAGCCAAGGAATTACTTTGCCATTGACATCTTTAAATTGAAATAGAAAATACATCGGATGTGAAATGGCACAGGATGCATCTAAAGGGAACGCTATGGATCTATTTCCTTCCTAGGAGCAGGAGAACGGCATGTTTCTACCTGCTTCCTCTCCAGAGATGACATCAATTTGAGATTTTTTAAAAGAGAAACAGCCAGAGGTATCCAACTACAAAAAGTCTTCCTTCATGTCAGTTCCAAATTAGAACTTTTGGAGGTACAGAAGAAATTAATGGAAAATTCACAAAAGACTGATGAGCTGGAGGTGGGGCTGGGTGGGGCAAAGAGGGAGCTTAAAAGTATTAATAATGAAATTAGTGATTTAACTGGTCATATGTCTAGGATGGATTTCGAAAGAATGTCATATTTTTTAAGATTTCAGAACGTTCCTGAGGAGTGTGGTGAAGATTTACAAGAATTAATGAGTACAATTTTAGCAGATTATCTACACAGCCCTAAGGAAGAATTAAGGGGTGACATTGATCTGATTTATAAAATAAATTCAGCATATGCCAGGATAAATGAAGTACCTAGAGAGATACATATTAAATTTGTTAGAAGGTCGACAAGGGAAAGGATATTGAGGACGCAGAGAGACAACCCCCTAACTTATCAACAGAAGGAGATTACCATCTTGAAACAGGTCCCAAAGAAAATTAGAGAGATAAGACGGAAGTATTCCTTCTTGTCCAAAAGATTATTTAAAAAGGGGGTCTGGTTTAAGTGAGTGATGCCGGAGGGAATGTTGGTGTTTTGGGAAGGGGGAAGAGTAAGAATTAAAACAATTGCAGAGGCGTAAGCCTTTCTTGAAAAACACTCCCTAACCCTTGAAGATGACAACGGGGGAGCAGAGGCGGCCGCGGCTCCGTCCGCTGGGGACCAGGGGGAAGAAGATACAATTGCCAAGGGACTTAGATCTCAAAAATGACTTTATTTTGGTATAATACAATGTTGTTTGGATGTTTAAGCACGTTTGCTAGCACTGTTCTTTTTATTATAACTTTATTTGCATCTCCGTCCAGTTTGTAGTATGTATATATAACTGGAATATCTATTTTATGTATGAAGACTCAGATGGAGTCGATGATTTCGACGAGAAAGTTCTCAAAATGTCTTTTCGCACCTTACCTTTACCTTTTGTATACAAAATTTGTAAAACCCAATAAAACTTCTTCTATTTAAAAAAAAAAAAAAAGTCTTCCTGAAGTTTCTGACTGCAGAGTAGGAAACACCCTTACCAAGAGAGGCTACGTTCCTGTAATTCTCCAGCATGACTTCCCAATGCAGAGCTTTTTGGTCAGGATCCAGCTGAGACCACTCCTCCTCGGAGAAATACACAGCCACCTCCTCGAAGGAGACAAGGCCCTCCTGACGGGGAAAAAGAGTATACAGAAGGCCCAGGAGGAATTGTTAAAAAAACCCGGTCCTATCGCTTATAAATTCCCAAGGCAACATTGGGCACTAAAGTAAATGGATCAGCTTGCTAGGATTCCAAGGTTTACCTGAGAACATTGACAGAGCCAAAAGCTTTTGACAGAAGAAATAGTTTGGGCAGCTTTTATCAATTTGATTGATCCTGCAGGACTTTCACTGCCAATCCGTGAAAGTAACACGTTTTTTTCTGGATCGATTGAGCTACCATCATCCATCCATTCACCTACCTACCAAAGATGTCTGAAATCAATTGGTATCTGGGGTTCCAAAACTAAATTTATTTATTTATTTATTTATTTAAATTTATATCCCGCCCTTCTCCACAAAGGACCCAGGGCGGCGCACAGGAAAATTTAAAAACATACAAAATACAATAAATATAATTTAAAAAACTATTAAATAAACCTATCCTGCGCTAAAACCAAATTTTAAAAACCCAATTTAAAACTACCTAAAAGTCCCCATGGGAGGTTAGGCTAGGCCGGCTTGTTGGAACAAATATGTCTTAAGACATTGGCGGAAGAGGCGGAGGTCGGTGATGGTACGTAATTCAGGGGGTAGGTCATTCCAAAGGGCTGGGCCCGCCACAGAGAAGGCTCTTCCCCTGGGTGTCGCCAGTCGGCATTGTCCGGCCGACGGCACCCTGAGAAGGCCCTCTCTGTGGGAGCGTATCGGTCTAAGGGATGTATGGGGCAGGAGGCGGTCTCGCATATAACTAGGCCCCGAGCCATGGAGCGCTTTAAAGATAGTTGTCAAAACCTTGAAGCGCACTCGAAAAACCACAGGAAGCCAATGCAGCTCTCGCAGGATCGGTGTTATGTGGGAGCATCTAGTGGCTCCCATAATCACCCGCGCGGCTGCGTTTTGGACTAGCTGTAGCTTTCGAGTGCACCTCAAGGGAAGCCCCATCTAGAGAGCATTACAGTAGTCGAGTCGGGACGTCACGAGAGCTTGAGTGACTGTGCGAAGGGCAGCCCGGTCCAGTAAGGGGCGCAATTGGCGCATCAGGCGTACCTGATGAAACGCCCCCCTGGCCACGGCCGCCACATGGTCCTCCATGGACAGCCGGGAATCCAGGAGGACACCCAAATTGCGCGCCCTCTCCACGGGGGCCAGTGTTTCGCCCCCAATGGCCAGAGTTGGTGTAATCTGGCTGAACCGGGGTGCTGGAAACCACAGCCACTCAGTCTTGGCTCATGATGTTCCAAGAAAGTGCTACCCTGTCTCTCCTCAACACCTTCATGAAAGTGCAGGGAGAGCCCAGACAGGAATTTGTTTCTGGTCCTCCTCACATTGTAAGGAAGTTGCTTGTAGTGTGAGACATCAACTGAACGGAAGATAACAAAGTGGAAGAAATTTGGCGAGGGGGAAATTTCTTAGGGGGTCTATGACAATTCACCGCAGCCAACTCAACATAGCCAACTCACCATGGTTAACTCACCATAGCCAAATCACCACAGAAGAACTTGCTATGGCCAACTCGCCAAGAGATTTATATTAATATCGAAGAAATGGTGAAACAGAACTATTAAAGAAAGGATAACATAGGAGTGACAAAATGAAATGTGAATGACAAAAATTACAATAAATTTTAAGTTATAAAATAATTAAATACAATTGTTGAATTCTCCTGCAAAGAGAAATGTCCTATGGCAAGTTGGACATGGTGAGTTAGCTTTTGCAAAACTGGATTGTTTCAGATACAAATCAAGCCATTGAGAATATACTTTGCAAGCCAAATATGCCTTGATTATGTGGTCTTTCAGAACAAGTTTTACTCTGATAAATCTTTTGATGTCCATGTCTTATCCCGGATTATAAACAAAACATTTTTAAAAAAGTGTAATTTGCCAGTGTGAATACTTATTTTTGTGCATCCTTGCACAGATGCAAGTCAAAGAATTACAAAAAGAAGGCCATCATGAAGGATTATTTGAAAAGTGAATCATTAGCATAATTATAATAATTGGCAACAATTAGCATTCATTTAAAATACTGATCTTAAAATAAGATTTCCTAATAATAGCCTCCTCTTGCTTGGGAACACAAAATAAGCCAACACAACGAGGGGAAAATGAACGGAGACTATACTATGTACACCACCTTGACTTTCTGAAGGAGAAGGAGAATACAACAATTCTAATAAATAAATTTCCTCTTCTTACTTGAATTGGAGTTTCAATCACTGTTTCAGCTCCACCTTCAGAAAGGGTCAACTTTCTTCTGTTTTTCCCTGTGAGGGAGACAGAATTTTAGACTATATAATTCATAACGTAGGAGGTGGTGTTCTATAGAAGAGAAGGCATACCAAAGATGAAACAGAGAGCCTTGTATTACCTTTGGTTGTTCCTTGATCTGGATCATCCCGAGAGATCCTCCTGCAAAACATGTTTGGAGATGAACCTGATGGATGCCTACTTCTCTTAGGGTCTCTGATCTCCATCATGAAGGACTTGAAAGAGTAGGCAGGAAACAAGAAGAAGAATGATTACATATCAAGATTCTTTTTCTGTGAACACCATTTTGAAGCTCCAGAATCCATCAGTGTGGTCGGAAAGTAGGAAATGAATGACTATCACAAATAACAGAAAGATGTCCTACAAGTATCTCCACATATAATGAATACCCCAAAAAAAAACCTCTGGTAGGCAAGATTTAAGAATTTAAACACACTTTATTAGATTTAACCATTTCTGAGCTCCTAAATGAAGGTGTCTCACCTGCGACTCAACTTGCTCCTTCTCCTCCTCCACTTGGCTCAGGAGGAAGCCTTCCACCAGGGCCACCGCCTGGGAGCTGGTCTCTGCTCCACACTCTCGTACCCAGCTCTCAATGTGCAGGGGCAGAAGCGCCAAGAACTGTTCCAAAACAACCAGGTCCAGCAGCTGCGCTTTTGTGTGCTTTTCTGATCTCAACCATCGACAACAAAAGGAATGAAGCTGACGGCAAAGTCCTCGGGGTCCTTCATCCTCCTGATGTTGGAAGCTCCTAAAGTTCCAGGACTCAATATCTGAAAGGATGGTTGTTTCCTCCAAGATCTTCTTCTCAATTCTTGCCCAGATTTCCCCACAGCTTCCAGGCTGAACACCAGAAGGCCCTTTTTCAATTCCTTCACTTTCCAGAGATTGGCTTTTTATTCTTTCTATGTCTTGTAGCACAACTCCCAATGGGTCCAGGGAATCTTGTGGATCTCCAAACATCTTTCCAGTCACAGTACCATTCCTGTAGCTACAGATTAGGCAAGCGTTTCAGCCATATTTGTCCATGTTTTTGCCTCCGTGAGAGGGAGTACAAATGGCTTCCAATTTCTGTATCTTAATTAGAAAGTGGGGGATTTAATCCCTGAAGAACACTCATTCTAACAGAAACAAGTATTTTTCTGATTACAGTTAGTCCCTGGATATGAATGTGTGTTTGGTACAAACTTTGGGACTGACATCCATGAGACTTGGAACATTGAATAAATGTATTTTGGGTCATTTACTTCATAAAAATTCAGATCTACATTTACTCACAAGCAGGTTTTACCCAACATATCAAAACTCTAATCGATTAACAAACCATGAAAGTTCATTTTTTAAAAAAATGAAATGCAAATAAATGACCTCAGCTCCACTTCCCTTTCTTTAGGGCTTGCTTTTTTAAGAGCCAAATAACACAATTACACACAGGCAGATTCCCAAAACATACCCTAAACACAAACAGGCTAAGCAACCGGAGAGGCTGAGTTCACTTCAGATGCCAGGATTGGTGATGTCCTGATTCAATCACCCTCCTAAGAGAAATTGAATTCCTGGGGATCCAACCCTATTTTAGTCTCTTGCAGCGCATAAGGAGAAGGCGGGCAAAATCTCCTGCAGTTCCTCCTTCTGCCCTCCAAGATCTCCCCATCTCCGACCACGGAGCTTTCTCCAGGCTATGGGGGACCCTCTCTCCTCTCTGGGGATTTGGTCCTGGGCAACGCTTCTCTGCCTGCCTCCTCCGTGGAGAGGGGCAGCAGGGGAACATGGGATCCTGGGCTCTCCCACCCCCCAGGACTCAGAAGATTGAACCTGCATGGGGGCTTGGCTTCTCTTCCTTCCTTCTCTAGCACCAGCACACTCCCTCCCCTTTTGCACGCGGAAACACCCTCACTTACACACCCACTACTCACCCTGCCCACCTCTAGTTCGCCTCCCTTCAAGGCATTCCGGCACCCATTCAAATCTCCTGCAAAGCTCGAAGGCTTAATAGAGACAAGAGTGCTGGATCAGATCCAGTGAGGTCATTTCCTTTCTATTCTCCTATGATAAAGCACTCTCCAGTGGCCAAATGATGAATTACAAGGTGTGGAAGACTGAAGCTGAAATAGACTGGATTGGAACTGGTAGTAGCGTGAAAAGTGGTTTAGTTTGTGTATAATACTGTTTGATTACTGGAAGAATCTGTACAAAGAAAGAGGAAGTTTGCTTTATTTTTATCCCCCCCCCCCCAAATCTTTCTCTTTGACGGCCAGCTGTTTTATCTTTGCTGTGTTTAATGCTGGATTTTAGAGCGAGGATGCCCCCAACTTGACAAAGAAGATATTATATTAGTACATGGTGGGAATAACCTTTGAAAGTAAGAATTATTTGATAATACAAGAATAACAAAGAGGAGAAAGAAAACATTGAAAGGCAAACACCACCAGTGGAAGGCCTTTTTATTTTGGTTGCATATCTACTGGCGCCTTGGGTGCTTGTATTAGTGAGCCTTTTGAAGATTTCTAAGGCAAGGTGTGTTAGGATATTCAGCCTTATATTGGGTTGACAATATATATGAGCCTATGTTCTTAAGGAGTTATGTAGCTTTAAGAACTGTTTGAATTCTGATTGGCTGTGCTTCTCAGCTCTACCATAAAGGAAGCTCAGGAACACAGTCCGTTCCTTGTTCGATTCCCTTTGATTCCTGTTCTTACTGTTTGCCGACTGAGGAGCTGAAGCTGAAGTATTTGTTTTGCATCACTGTAAGATAACTCTGTGTTTGGTGAAGGACTGTTATTATTTTGAGAAGTTAGTATCACTTGTCGGAAGAAGCTTTTTAGTTGCTACAAAGTAAAGACTGGTTAAACCAACGTATCTCTTTACTATCCGGTGTATTACACTATTTCGCATTTATTTTCAAACACTGGTTATGGGACCAGAGTTGTAACACTGGTTCTGAACCCAGAGTTTCTAACAAGGTGGATTACAATTAACAAGAAACGTCCTTGAAACTGGATATCTGACTTTGTAGAATAAAGGCATTTGAGGAAATTCGGATCCTCAAGATCATTTGACAGAATATTCCATGAGACAAAAGAAAAAAGAAGAAAAGTTGGACAAGACTTAAAAATTTGGAAAACTTAGAGGATGCAAATTGGAAAATTTTAAGGACTATAAATTTAGAGGATATGAGGAACAGTTCCAGGACTGTGTAAATTTTATGAATACTGGGGTTTTGGTGTTTCTGAACAATTGGGATGTTGACATTTTGGTAGAATATTGAGTAGTGATTAGTTTATTATATCATCACAAAATGCTTCAACAGGGGAAAACAAATGCAGTTTATCTATATCAGAGGTCTGCAAAGTCGGCTCTTTTAAGACTGGTGAACTTCAACTCCCAGAATTCCCCAGCCAGCATGGTAGATAGAGGGATAGAGAGGGAGAAATACAGTAGGTCGGTAGGTTGGGGGTTATACGGTGGTTGTGTGCATGTGTGCAGGTGTAGATATACACACAGATTGGTTGGCCATTTAACCAGACTGGGCCACAGCAACGCATGGCCGGGTATAGCTAGTCTATATAAATAAAAATGTAAAATAGTTTGTACAAATCCACTAATCTCAAAAACTACCGAACCAATTTACACCAAATTTTGACACAATGTTTCCAAGGACTTCCGATAATAGAATACGTACCATTTTTGTGGCTAGCACACATGTGTCATGTGCAAGGTACACAAACGTAAAACGCACGTTTTACGTCATGCACATTCCTAATGGCTGAAAGTGTGAAGGGCCTTGAGGCAGTGCGTTCCCACATTTTTGGCAAACATGATTCTCAGATAAAATTCTTACTCCTTCAAATCTAATATTAATAAATTGGCTTCTATGGCTCCCATTTGCATATCTAACTTTTATGTTTTTATATTTTTAGCCATTGCATCAAATTCATCAAAATTTTCATGGTTTGTACTATATATTCAAGAGCATTTGCTACTCAAAACTACTTCCATAAAAAGTTGGACATTAACATCCTGTTTCTCTTACCTTTATTTCTTTTTCTTTTCCCTTTCATTCTTTCTCTCTTTTTTCTTTCTTTTTCTTTCTCTCTATTTGTGTTTCTGTCTCCCTCCTTCCCTTCTCTTTCTTTCTTCTCTCTATTTTGATTGATATGTAGTTCTAAAAATACTTTGTTTGTTCTCTGATTCTTAATAAACTTCAGTGACCTCATAGCCAATATACAGCATGCCAAATAAATAATCTGTAAGCAATGTTCAATATCAAAAAGATTTCAAAGTCTTCCCAAACAACACTGTTTCTTAGATCAAAATTGCTATTCCCATAATGAAAGGAGGAGGAAAGGGAAAATAGAGAGGAAATTTTCCTCTTCTTGAATTAAGGAACAGTTTGTATAAGGAAGATTGAAATTAAATACTAAAATTCTTCAAACTTTATATAGCAATTTTAATAAATAATTATAATTAATGTTGCCTTTTCAATAAATAACCAATAATTCATTAACCTTTTCAATAAATAATCAAAAGGCCCAAAATAGCTAAAATCACTTCAAGACAGAAGACTGAACTCTGCTATTGCCATCCATGCCATAAATCAGATGAAAGTGATAACTCAGATGAAGTCTCATCTTGAAGGCAATAAAAGTCTTTAATTGTAGTTCATCAAGGGAGTACATTGGACTTAACAGCATTCAACCTGTCAATTAGCATGTAATCTACTCATCCAAAGTAAAAGGCAAACGATAAACAAAAAAACCAAGTTACACAGGAAATTTAAAATTTATTAGCAGAAGCAGCACTTCTAAAAGTGCAGACGGTGGTTGCTCATGGGGAGCAGAAATGTATTTCTAAAAAAAATTAAATTTAAATTTAAATTAAAACAACTCAAGAAGCTTGGGAAATTTTGAAAAATGAGATTATAAAAGCCCAGTCCAGCGCAATACCAATGAAGAAGAAAAATAACAGTTCCCAAAAGAAACCAGCATGGCTGCATAAAGAACTCTCTGACAAATTGAAAGACAAAAAGGATAAATATAAAAAGTGGAAAAAGGGGGACATAACCAAGGCAAAATATCAGCAAATAGCCCGAGCCTGTAAAGATGAAGTGAGGAAAGCTAAGGCTCACAATGAAGAAAGGCTTGCTTTCTTCTCACAATGAAGAAAGGCTTGCTAAAAAAGTAAAAAATAACAAAAAAAGCTTCTTCCAACATGTTAAAAATAAGAAAAAAGTTAAGGAAACAATTGGTCCACTGCTGGGAGAAAATGGCAAGAAGATGATAAGCAACAGGGAGAAAGCAGAACTATTTAACTCTTTCTTTGCATCTGTCTTTACACAAAGGGATAAAACAGTCCAATCAATCAAAAACAGCACCACAAATATCAGATTAGGAACACAAGTTGAAATAGAGAAGAAAATGGTAAGTGAGCACCTGTCTGCCCTGGACGAGTTCAAATCACCAGGACCGGATGGATTACACCCCAGGGTTCTGAAGGAACTGGCAGACGAGATCTCAGAACCACTGAACTATATCTTTCAGAGATCCTGGAGCACCGGGGAACTGCCAGAAGACTGGAAAAGAGCAGATGTGGTTCCCATCTTCAAAAAAGGAAAAAAAACAGATCCAGGAAACTATAGACCCATCAGCCTGACCTCAATACCAGGAAAGATTCTGGAAAAGATAATTAAACAACAAATAAGTGAACACCTAGAAGCAAACAAAGTAATAGCCAAAAGCCAACATGGGTTTGTCAAAAACAGATCATGCCAGACGAATCTAATTGCATTCTTTGACAAAGTAACAAAATCAGTGGACCAGAGGAATGCTGTTGATATAATTTACCTGGACTTCAGTAAGGCATTTGATAAAGTAGACCATAACCTACTATTAGATAAAGTAGAAAATTGTGGGTTAGACAGCACCACCACCAAATGGATTCGTAACTGGCTGACCAACCGCACTCAACGTGTAGTCCTCAATGGAACTGCATCTACATGGAAGGAAGTATGCAGTGGAGTCCCCCAAGGCTCTGTTTTAGGCCCAGTACTCTTTAACATCTTCATCAACGATTTGGATGAGGGGATAAATGGGGAACTCATCAAATTCGCAGACGACACCAAGCTGGCAGGAATAGCCAACACTCCAGAAGATAGGCTTAAGATACAGAAGGATCTAGACAAACTTGAACATTGGGCACTGTCTAATAAAATGAAATTCAATTGTGAAAAAAGTAAGGTCCTACATATAGGCAAGAAAAACCAAATGCACAAGTACAGTATAGGCGGTACCTTGCTCAATAGTAGCAACTGTGAGAGGGATCTCGGAATCCTAGTGGACAACCATTTAAATATGAGCCAGCAGTGTGCAGCAGCTGCCAAAAAAGCCAACACAGTTCTAGGCTGCATCAACAGAGGGATAGAATCTAGATCGCGTGAAGTGTTAATGCCACTGTATAGTGCCTTGGTAAGGCCACACTTGGAATACTGCATACAGTTTTGGTCGCCACGATGTAGAAAAGACGTGGAGACTCTGGAAAGAGTGCAAAGAAGAGCAACCAAGATGATTAGAGGACTGGAGACTAAGACATATGAAGAACGGCTGCAGGAACTGGGTATGTCTAGTTTGATGAAGAGAAGGACCAGGGGAGACATGATAGCAGTGTTCCGATATCTCAGAGGGTGCCACAAAGAAGAGGGAGTCAAACTTTTCTCCAAGACACCTGGGGGCAGGACAAGGAGCAATGGGTGGAAACTAACCAAGGAGAGAAGCAACTTAGAACTAAGGAGAAATTTCCTAACAGTAAGAACAATTAACCTCTGGAACAGCTTGCCTCCAGCAGTTGTGAATGCCCCAACCCTGGAAGTCTTTAAAAAGATGTTAGACAGCCATTTGTCTGAAATGGTATAAGATTCCTGCCCATGCAGGGGGTTGGACTAGAAGACCTACAAGGTCCCTTCCAACTCTGCTATTGTATTGTATTGTAAATATGTACATAGATCATTCATTCAATCATGATTAAGATGAAAACATGCACATTGTTTTCATTTAAATTAATATATCCCTCTCTCTCTGAGGCTGCCAGTTGGGAAGGGCAAACTCGAAAAAACCTTCCTTTCTGAGTTCAGTCGATTAAATAGGAAAATCCATAGATGTAATCCACTAAATTAGCATACATTCTCACCCAAATCTCTCTCTGTTTCGAAATTTGGCTCCACATCTCTATGGATCTTTTTATGGGAAGTAAGCATACTGGGTCGGCTGAAGCACTGTCCACAATCCATGCATTTAAAGGGCTTCTCTCCTGAATGTGTCCTTTTATGGGAAATAAGATTACTGTATTCACTAAAGCATCTTCCACATTCCATACATTTATATGGCTTCTCCCCTGTATGGATCCTTTTATGGGAAGTAAGGCTACTCCGCTGACTGAAAACTCTTCCACAATCCATGCATTTAAATGGCTTCTCTCCTGTGTGGATCCTTTTATGGGAAATAAGATTACTGTGTTCACTGAAATCCTTTCCACACTCCAAGCATTTATATGGCCTCTCTCCTGTGTGGATCCTTTTATGGGAAGTAAGATTACCGAGTTCACTGAAGCCTTTTCCACACTCCATACATTTATATGGTTTATCCCCTGTGTGAATCCTCTTATGTCTCATAAGGGATGAATTTACATGGAAGCCCTTTCCGCACTCCATGCATTTATATGGTTTCTCCCCTCTATGGATCCATATATGAGAAGCAAGTTGACTGTTATGAGTAAAAGTCTTTCCACATTCCATGCAAGTGTATGGCCTCTCTCCTGTGTGGATCGCTTTATGGGAAGCAAGTTGACTGTTATGAGTAAAAGTCTTTCCACATTCCATGCATTTATAAGGCCTCTCGCCTGTGTGGATCCTTTTGTGGGTTGTAAGATCACTATGTATTCTGAAGTCCTTTCCACACTCCATGCATTTATATGGCTTCTCCCCCGTGTGGATCCTTTTGTGGGAAGTAAGATCACTGTGTACTCTGAAGTCCTTTCCACACTCCATGCATTTATATGGCTTCTCCCCTGTGTGGATCCTTTTGTGGGAAGTAAGATTACTGTTGCAACTAAAGCCCTTTCCACACTCCATGCATTTATATGGCTTCTCCCCTGTGTGGATCCTTTTGTGGGAAGTAAGGCTACTGGGTTTGCTGAATCCCTTTCCACACTCCATGCATTTAAATATCTTTTCCTCTGTGTGGATCCTTTTATGAATCGTAAGAGTCTTGTTTTCACCAACGCTTTTTCCATGCTCGGGGGATTTATACGGCTTCTCTGCCATGTGGATACTTTTATGTGATGTAAGAGACACATTTTCTTGAGAAAGTGGGAAAGTCCAATTGTATTGTTTTCCATTGTCTTGGTATATACAATCTTGTCTTTTGGCTTGGGTCAGATATTCTCCACTTACATCTAATGTGTCTTTGGATAGTCTTATACCTTTCCCAATATATTTTTTCTTTCCTTTTCTTGGTTGCTCAAGATACTGCATGTGAGCATCAATGGAAGATGAGCTTTCCTTATTCCAATTATTTGACTGATTTCTCTCCTGCCTCTGCAATTTCATTTGAATTTCAGGCTTCTCCATTACGTCTCCATGTCTGATCACTTGGAAGGAATCCCTAGACTCTTTATGGTCCTGCCCGTTATTACCTTGGGAACAGCAATAAAAACGATAGCAAGGTTAGGGAAAAAGATCAATCCATCAGAATTTATAATAATTGCCTTCTGATATTTACCAGATTCCAATATATTGCATGCACGCATATTTATATTTTCCCCCCTTTAAGGACCCCCTAATCCCTTGCGTTGAGGTGAAGTCGGAGCAATTGAATGGTTTTAGAGGCCGTATGCCCTTCCTGTCTCCAAGGTGGAGTTCGCAGCAGATGCATTCTCATTGTGCCCAGACAGAAAAATATCGGCCTCTACTTGGGATAGAAGTCACAGCCTTCTGATTGTGAGGCAAGAGCTCCACCTCTCGACCACTGCACCGCTCATTTGCATGCTTATAATGGCATGGCAAAAATAATTATTTCTATATGCATGAATCATAATTCTGAAAACAGCAAAACATTTTTGGTTATAATAATAATAAATAATAATCAGAAACAGCCTATAATTACAAAACATCTTCCTGAAGTCTGTGACTGGAGAGTAGGAAATACCTTACCAAGAGAGGCTACGTTCCTGTAATTTTCCAGCATGACTTCCCAATGCAGAGCTTTTTGGTCAGGATCCAGCTCAGTCCATTCCTCCTCGGAGAAATACACAGCCACCTCCTCGAAGGAGACAAGGCCCTCCTGACGGGGAAAGAGAGTACACAGGAAGCCCAGGAGGAATTGTTAAAAAAAGGCCCTATTGCTTATAAATTCCCAAAGCAAAGCTATGCACTAAGGTAAACAAACTTGAACATTGGGCACTACCTAATAAAATGAAATTCAATGGTGAAAAGAGTAAGGTTCTACATTTAGGCAACAAAAATGAAATGCACAGGTACAGTATAGGTGGTACCTTGCTCAATAGCAGTAACTATGAAAGGGATCTTGGAGTCCTAGTGGACAACCATTTAAATATGAGCCAGCAGTGTGCAGCAGCTGTCAAAAAAGCCAACACAGTTCTAGGCTGCATAAACAGAGGGATAGAATCAAGATCACATGAAGTGTTAATACCACTTTATAATGCCTTGATAAGGCCACACTTGGAATACTGCATTCAGTTTTGGTCACCACAATGTAGAAAAGATGTGGAGACTCTAGAAAGTGCAGAGAAGAGCAACAAAGATGATTAGGTGACTGGAGACTAAAATATATGAAGAACGGTTGCAGGAACTGGGTATGTCTAGTTTAATAAAAAGAAGGACTAGGGGAGATATGATAGCAGTGTTCCAATATCTCAGGGGCTGCCACAAAAAAGAGGGAGTCAAACTATTCTCCAAAGCACCTGAGGGCAGAACAAGAAGCAATGGATGGAAACTAATCAAGGAGAGAAGCAACTTAGAACTGAGGATAAATTTCCTGACAGTTAGAACAATTAATCAGTGGAACAGCTTGCCTCCAGAAGTTGTGAATGCCCCAACACTGCAAGTCTTGCATGCATAGCCTTTAGGAGGCTTATAGAATATTCAGAGCCTTTCAGAGAAAATAACCCCAATTTCCTTTTGATCGATTGATCTGGCATTCATTCGTCCACCATTAGAAGACTTCTGGAAAGAATCAAATAGCAGATGGGCCTTGGAAACCCCACATATCAATGACTCCAATCCTTGCCTCTAATCTGAGACATTGATTGAATGGAAGGTAAAAAAGTGGAAAAATTTCCCAAGAAGGACATGTTTAGCTTTTGCAAAGCTGGTTGTTTGCCCTCCAAATTCAGGTACAAATAGGGACAATTGAATTTACTTTGCAAGCCAAAATTCTTTGATTAAGTACTCTTTCAGAACAATTTCTACTTTGAGAATTTCTACTAACTCGCATGGGGTTTTAATAGTGTTATCTTTTAATCTGCACGACTTAGTTTTACCACTGACTGTAAACAAAGCTTTTTTAAAAAATGGTAATTTGTCAGTGTAAATATTCAATTATTTTCAGCATTCTTACACAAATCCAACTCAAAAATTACAAAAAGAATGGTGCATCATGAAGGATTATTTGAAAAGGGGTTAGAATAATTACATGACTAGAATTATTGTAATAATAATTGGCCACAAGTAGCACTTTAAAAAAAAAGTACTGGTCTTTAAAAAGATTAGTGGAAGGAGACCGCCTATGCACATCAACTTGACTTTCCGAAGGAAGGGAGCATACAAATCTAATCAATTAATTTCCTCTTACTTGAACTGGAGTTTCAACCATTGTTTCAGCTCCACATTCAGGAAGGATCAACTTCCTTCTATTCTTCCCTATGAGGGAGACAGAATTTACACTGCATAATTCATAATGTAGGAGGTGGCGTTCTATAGAAGAGAAGGCATAGAGAAGATGAAACAGCTGTGATCTCTCTGGGGAATGGGAGAGCCTTGTATTACCTCTGGTCGTGTCCATATATGGATCCTCCTGAGAGATTCTCCTGAAAAACATTTCTGGAGATGAACATGATGGATGCCTCCTTTCCTCAGGATCTCTGATCTCCACCATGAAGGACTTGAAAAAGTAGGCAGAAAACAAGAAGAATGAATGGACAATAAACATCAAGATTCTTTTTCTGTGAACACCATTTTGAAGCTCCAGAATCCATCAGTGAGAATGGAAAGAAGGAAAGGAACAACTATCACAAATAACAAAACAATGTCCTACAAGAATTATCAGAGTATCTCCACATATAATGAATGCCAAAGAACTCTGGTAGGCAAGGGATAATAATTCAAACACATTTTATTAGATTTAACCATTTCTGAGGTCCTAAATAAAGGTCTCTCACCTGCCACTCAATCCTCTCCTTCTTCTCCACCTGGCTCAGGAGGAAGCCTTCCACAAGCGCCACTGCTTGGGAGCTGGTATCTGCTCCACACTCCCGCACCCAGCTCTCCATCTGCAGGGGCAGAAGGGCCAGGAACTGCTCCAGAACAACCAGGTCCAGCATCTGCGCTTTTGTGTGCTTTTGAGGTCTCAACCATCGACTACAAAAGAAGTGGAGTCGGCTGCAAAGTCCTCGGGGACCCTCATCCTCCTCATATCGGAGGCTCCCAAAGTTCCAGGTCTCAATTGCTGAAAGGCTGGTTGTCTCCTCCAGGATCTTCTGCCCAATTCTTGTCCAGATCTCCCCACTGATTCCACACTGAGCATCAGAAGGGCCTTTTCCAGTTCCCTCACTTGCTAAAGATTGGCTTTTCATTCCTTCTCTGTCCTGTGGTGCAACTCCAAATGGGCCCAGGGAATCTTGTGGATCTCCAAACACCTTTCTATTCATTCCTGTAGCTACAGGTCAGGGAAGTCTTTCAGCCACCTCTGTCCAATTTTCTGCCTCCAGTAGAGTGTTACAAATGCTATCCAATTTCTATGGTATATCTGAGATTAATTAGAAAGTGGTGGATTTAACTGTGAAGAACCCACATTCCAAAGGAAAGAAGTATTTTTCTGAGCTAGTACAAGATTACAGGGGCCTAGTTATATGCGAGACCGTCTTCTGCCCCATACATCCCTTCAACCGATCCTCTCCCACAGAGAGAGCCTTCTCAGGGTGCCGTCGGCCGGGCAATGCCGGTTGGCAACACCCAGGGGAAAGGCCTTCTCTGTGGCGGGCCCTACCCTCTGGAACGACCTGCCCCCCGAACTGCGCACCATCTCAGACCTCCGCCTCTTCCGCCAGCGTCTTAAAACGCACCTTTTCCAACAAGCCAGCCTAGCATAACCTCCCGTTCTTGACTGTTTTTAGATAGATTTTAATTAGGGGGATTATACACTATTTTAGCACAGGGCATGGGTTTAATAGTTTTTTTTTTAATTGTATTTTTGTATATTTGTATTGTTTTAAAATTTCCTGCGTGCCGCCCTGGGTCCTTTTTAGGAGAAGGTGCGGGATATAAATTTGAATTAAAATAAAATAAAATACAGTGGCATTGAGCACTAAATCCCTGTGCATGAATCTGTGTTTGAGACAAACTTTGGGACCTGCATTCATCATGGACATCAGACACGGAATAAATGCATTTTGCATCATTTTCAGTTGCATTTTTCTCAGAAAGGAGTGCTTGCTTTATAAAAGCCTAAATGTACATTTACCTGCAAAGGGGATTGGGGAGTGGGGGGGGGGGGAGGTTAGACAAACTATAACAGGTGAACAAAACAGGAAAGTTCACTTTAAAAAAATGAAATGCCAAAAAGTGACCTGCTTTGGATGTTCCCTTTCTTCAGGGTTTCCTTGTCAAGGGCCAAATTACACAATTACACACAGGCAGATTCCCAAAACATACCCTAAACACAAACTGGCTAAGCAACCTGTTACTTAGGCTGAGTTCACAAGAGCCACCAGGGTTAGTGATGTGCTGGTTCACTCACCCTCCTGAGAAATTGAACTCCTGGGGATCCAACCCTATTTTAGTCTCCTGAAGCACATAAGGAGAAGGCGGGCACAATCTCCTGCAGGTCCTCCCTTGCAACCATCTTCTGATTCCCTGCTCCACATTTTCCCTCCAAGCTCTCCCCTTCTCCGACCTCGGAGCTTTGTGCAGGCTATGGGGGGCTGGGGGAGTGGAGGATTCCCCCGGGACCCTCCCTCCTCTCTGGGGATTTGTTCCTGAGCACCGCTTCCCTCTGCCTGCCACCTGCGTGGAGAGGGGCGGTAGGGGAACATAGGTTCCCGGACTCTCCCAACCCCAGGACTCCGAAGATGGAACCTGCATGGGGACTCTAGCACCAGCACCCCCTTCCCCGCTCCCCTTTGCACGTGGAGACACACACACACACACAGAGCGCCACTTACCCTGCCCACTTCTAATTCGCCACCCTTCAAGACTTTCCGGCACCCATTCAAACCCCCTGCCAAGCTCAAAGGGTTAAATAGAGACGTCAGATCTAGTGACGTCACTTCCCTCCCATTCTCCTATGGTAAATCGCCTCTGGCGTTCGCCCTCCAGTGGCCGAATGGAGAATCGCACGGCGTCCGGTTCTCTTTTTAGAGGGACACCTCTGGCGGATTCCTGTGTGCATGGAAGGTGCTTATGCAAATGGTGGAAACGGTGCCTTTTCCATCAGGATCCGGAAACGAGGAGATTGTTTTTCCCCTGATCAATAACTCTTCTTTATCCAATTGCTTCTGACAGTGTTGCACCCATGTGCCCTTTTTCACTTTTAAGAAGGGTTCCCTAGAAAGTTTTTTATACAAAGAGTGAAGGGGCACAGAAGAAATAGGATTCATCCTTCTTCTTACTCAAGAGTTTCAAAATATACTAAGCAGAGTAACACAGTTGGAAGGGACCTTGCATGTTGTGTAGCCCAGTTCGCTGATGGAGCAGGAAACCCTACACCATCACACAGTGGTGGTATTCAAATAATTCTCTGCCCTAATGACCAAGTGGCTGGATGGGCAAGGCCAACTCGACATCACTCACATTGAGGAGCGCCTTGCCTAGCCCTCATGGCCTGGCCTCCAGTGCACTTCTGGTCTTTGTCTCTTAATTTGTCTACTCCTATAGTATCTGGTTTATTATCTAATGCAGGGGTCTCCAAACTTGGGAACTTTAAGAGTTGTGGACTTTCTTCCAAAACAGCCACTCTGAAGGCTCTCTAGAGATTGAAGGAGGTCTCAAAAATGAGCAAAGTCCTGAATAAACAAATGCAAACCATCACAAGCCTCTGAAACCCTGACTATGCCTGTTCTGTTCCCTACTGCACGTTAGTCTGTATGCAGCTTGACATGCAGCAAAAGCAACCTATTCTCCAATAAAACAGATCCTGGGCATAGTTCTGAATGCTTTATTGGGAGAACAGGGTATGGTGAAACGGAGGAAAATAAAGATACATACAGCAAGATGTAAGATACAGATACAAGATAGACAGTATAAATAAGTCCCTTCGGGGAGAGGGGGCGGTTTAGAAATTTGAATAATAATAATAATAATAATAATAATAATAATAATAATAATAATAATAATAATAATAATAATAATAATAATAATAATAATAATGTGACCAGACGTCCCGCTTTTGGCGGGACAATCATGCTTTTCAAGAATTAGTCCCGCGCCCCGCCACCTCTTAAAAATGTCCCGCTTTTTGCCTGGAGAGGCGGTGGGGGGGGGGCACTCTGCACGCGCTCAGAGGCGGCCTGCGGCCAGGGCAGCAGCACAGGCAGCAAGTGGCGGCCAGAGCGGGCTGGCGGGCAGGCGAGGGAGAAGCGAGCTCACCAGGGATGCTCCGTGTGAGGGACATAGGCCTGTCACTGGATGACCATGTGTGACAGACCAAAGTGGCTGCTTGGGCATTCTCCAAATGCCAAAGGAAAATGGAGTTAGGCTTGAGACAATAGAGGTGGGCCTATTTGCCTCTCCAGCCATGTTGTGGCATGACAATGCCCCCACCCAAATATTTCCAAATATTTGAATGTTTTTAATGCAACTAAAGAGAAAAAATCTCTTAATATATGACTAGAAAGTAACTATACCATTGATATTTAATTTTATTTAAATCAAATTTAGACGACTTCTTAGGCTTCATCACACTTTAGAAGAGCAAAATATGGCTGTAATGCTTGAAAAACGATTTTGCACATTGATTTGGGCAGCTTCTCATATTCTGGGTCCTTTAGAGAGGAATCCTTCATCCCATCAGCTCTTCTCACACACTGTACATTGATGTGCATGTGACAATTCCCTCAGATTATGAGGCCTTTCACTAAATAAGACTCCATGCTTCTCTATACATAGTAACTGGCTCAGGTCACAGTTCTACACTGTGGATGCAACTTTTGAGCCTTTTGGAATTCTTCGCATCACACAGATGGTTCCCCATTTCATTTGTGGTCAGGAACATCAGAATTTGTTTTCTGAAATAGTTTTTTTTAACTCAAGCTTATTTATTTTGTGATTGGCACTTTTCTTGCTTGATCATTTGCAATGTTAGCACAGTGGCATCACTTTCTTATTTTCTTGAGTATCCCTAGCTTGGGACAAAAAGAGAGGAAAGGGGAATCATGAAAAATTAGAAGTAGAAAACCTCTTATTTGTCACTGTTATTGCAATACAGTATCACAATTACTCAACAGGACAATTCAATATCAAATTCCACTTCAATCTAAAGTTTGATGGAACTTGGATTCTCTTTGGATTATATTTGTATATTTTAAAAAGCCTAGAATCTCTCTGCTGCTCTCTGATCCAAATTTTCTGAAGATAGAGAAAAGCACTCTAATAAATTGGGTGTCTATTAATGGATGAGAAAGGGAAAGATTAAGAAAAAAAGGGAAATTTAAATCCTTTTGAGTGTGATCAAGTGGGAAGAACAAACAAGTGGAGAGTAGGAATTTTACCTTTGAAAAGAAAACAAATTGTATTTTAATTTAAATATAGACACCTTCAATATTTCAGGTCATGATTAAAATGGCACCTAGGAATTGTTTTTATTTTCATTAGTAAATTCATATCCCATGGTCAGTCAATAGGAAGGACCGAGCTACGAAAAAATTCCTTTGCAAGCTCATTCTCTGTACATAGGAAAATTAATTAATATAACTTTCTAGAATTAACATAGGTTCCCACCCAATTTCCCTTTTTATGGGAAATTAGGACATTTTTCCTCCCAAAGCTCTCTTCAAAGTCCATGCATTTATCTTGGCTTCTCACCGTGTGGATCTTGGATGGCCAGTAAGGTGATTCCTCTGACTAAAAGTATTTCCACATGCCCTGCATTTATATGGTTTCTCCCATGTGGATCCCTTTATGGGAAGTAAGGTGAGTGCTCTGACTAAAAGATGTTCCACACTCCATACATTTAAATGGCTTCTCCCTTCTGTGGATCCTTTGATGGTATGAAAGAGAACAGTTTAAAGTGAAGCCCTTTCCACACTCCTTGCATTTAAATGGCTTCGGTGTGGATTGTTTTATGGCCAGTAAGGTGGGTGCTCTGAGTAAAACACTTTCCACACTCTGTGCATTTATATGGTTTCTCCCCTGTGTGGATCCTTTTATGAATAACGAGGCTACAGGATTTTCTGAAAGTCTTTCCACACTCCATGCATTTATATGGTTTCTCCCCTGTGTGGATCCTTTTATGAATAATGAGGCCACTGGATTGGCTGAAAGTCTTTCCACACTCCATGCATTTATATGGTTTCTCCCCTGTGTGGATCCTTTTATGAATAATGAGGCCACTGGATTGGCTGAAAGTCTTTCCACACTCCATGCACTTGTATGGTTTCTCCCCTGTGTGGATCCTTTTATGGGATTTAAGAGAACAGTTTACACCAAAGCTCTTTCCACACTCCATACATTTATATGGTTTCTCCCCTGTGTGGGTCATTTGATGGAGAGTAAGAGAATGGTTTACCCTGAAGCTCTTTCCACACTCCATACATGTATATGGTTTCTCCCCTGTGTGGATCCTTTTATGAATAAATAGGCCACTGGATTGGCTGAAAGTCTTTCCACACTGCGTGCATTTAAATGGCTTCTCCCCTGTGTGGATCCTTTTATGGGATTTAAGAGAAACGTTTACACTGAAGCCCTTTGCATACTCCTTAGATTTATATTGTTTCTCCCCTGTGTGATTACTTTGATGGGCAGTAAGATTGCTTCTGTGTCCAGAGGTCCTCATGCATTTATAGAGCTTCTCCCCAATGTGAATCCTTTTATGGGATGTAAGATTGCTCTCTTTGCTGAAGCCCTTTCCACACTCCATGCATTTATATGGTACATCACATGTGAGAATTATCTTATGTCTCACAAGGGATGCAACCTTATGGAATCCCGTCCCACAGTCCATGCATTTATATGGCTTCTCCTTGTGGTTCCTTTCCTGAGCCGTCAAAGTCTTCCTTTCACAGAAGCTCTTTCCATTCTCCAGATTCTCCCCGATGGGAAGACATTTTTGTGATGCAAGAGACCCATTTTCCTGAGAAAATGGGGAAGTCCAATTATAATTTTTTCCATTGTCTTTGCGTATATAATCCCGTCCTTTGGACGTGGATGGATAGTGTTCATTTACCTCTAATGTGTCTTTGAATAGTTTTACACCTTTCCCCATATATTTCTTCTGTATTTTTCCCCCTTCTTCAAGAAGCTCTTGCATGTGAGCCTCAATGGAAGATGAGCTTTCCTTATTCCAAGTACTTGAGCGGTTTCTCTCCTGCCTGTGGAATTCCATTTTAATTGCAGGCTTCTCCATTAGGTCTCCATGCCTGAATCCTTGCAATGATTCCTTTGACTCTTCATGGTCCTGATCATTATCACCTTCAAGGGGAAAGAGAAATAAACAAGACAGCAAGGTTAATGGAAAAGATCAATCAGTCGGAAGTCACCATTATTGCCTTCAGAAATTTTTCAGACACTAAGACCATGATGGTGAACCTATGGCACACGTGCCACAGGTGGCATGTGGAGCCATTTGTCAGGGCACGTGATTTTGGCCTTTTGAGGCCATTTTTCACCCTCTGGAGGCTTCTTTGAAGCCTCTGGAGTGCAAAAAAACAGCCTTATGGGCAAACTGGAAGTTCAGGAATATACTTCTGGTTTGCTTGTAGGGCTGGTTTTAGCCCTATGGAGCCTTCAGGAGGGTTCCCTGAAGGTTCCGGAGGGCAAAAAACAACCCTATGAGCAACTCGTAAGGTCGTTTTTTGCCCTTCAGAGCATTCTGGGTTGCTCGTAGGGCCTCCTGAAGGGCCTTGAACGCTCCGGAGGACTAAAACCAGTTTGCCCGTAGGGCCGTTTTTTTGCAGTCCGGAGGGCCTCGGTGGGGTGGGGGGGTGGAGGCTGTTTTTGCTCTGCCCAAACTCCTATCAAGGCTCTAGAACCTGGGGAGGGTGAAAAAAGCACGCCAAAAATGGAGGGGGGGGGAGCACTGGTTGTGTGCCCCTGTGCACTGGGGTTGTGCATAATGCATTATGGGTGTGGCACGCCCACGCACAACCCCACTGTGTTCCCCCCGCTTTTGGCATGCGAGCCAAAAAAGGTTCACCACCACTGCTCTAAGACATAGCATGCTTGATTGCTTACAATGGTCTAAATGATAATTCCCACATTAATGAAGAATAAAAAATTTAAGAATAGCAAACATTCTTTTTCTTTATAATTATCCATTGATATTCAAATCTCAACAAGGGTCAGCTCTGACCTAATGAAAAACGAGAGGAAGCATCCAAAGTTGTATTAGGAGAAAACCTAACATTCATTGGAAGGGTACCAATTCCAACAGAGACCTGCGAGAACTAAACTTCTCTTTTTCTTCTTAAACAACCTATATTGCACTTGCATTTTGTAGAAGGGCATATTTCTATCTGCTTCCTCTGCAGGTAAAGGCAATGGTAAAGGTTCCCCTCGCACCTATGTGCTAGTCGTTCCTGACACTAGTCGGCGATGCTCATCTCCATTTCAAAGCCGAAGAGCCAGCACTGTCCGAAAATGTCTCTGTGGTCATGTGGCTGGCATGACTAAACGCCAAAGGCAATGGAACGCTGTTACCTTCCCACCAAAGGTGGTCCCTATTTTTCTACTTGCATTATTACATGCTTTCAAACTGCTAGGTTGGCAGAAGCTGGGACAAGTAACGAGAGCTCACTCCATTATGTGGCACAGGGATTCGAACCACCAAACTGCCAACCTTTCTGATCGACAAGCTCAGTGTCTTAGCCACTGAGCCACTGCGTCCCTCCTCTGCAGAGATGACATCATGGCTTCACAGGACTGATATGAAATTATCTGGGCCAAAAAATCTGAAATCTGCGATGACGTTTAACATTACATCAAGCCAAGGAATGACTTTGCCACTGACATCTTTAAATAGAAATACAAAGTACATCGGATGTGAAATGGCACAGGATGCATCTAAAGGGAACGCCACGGATCTATTTCCTTCCTAGGAGCAGGAGAACTGCGTGTTTCTACCTGCTTCCTCTCCAGAGATGACATCAATTTGAGATTTTTTAAATGAGAAACAGCAAGAGGTATGCAATTACAAAATGTCTTCCTGAAGTCTCTCACTGCAGAGTAGGGAACACCCTTACCAAGAGAGACTACGTTCCTGTAATTCTCCAGCATGACTTCCCAATGCAGAGCTTTTTGGTCAGGATCCAGCTGAGACCACTCCTCCTCGGAGAAATACACAGCCACCTCCTCGAAGGAGACAAGGCCCTCCTGACGGGGAAAGAGAGTACACAGGAAGCCCAGGAGGAATTGTTAAAAAAAACCAGGTTCTATCACTTATAAATTCACAAAGCAAAGCTATGCACTATGGTAAATGGTTTTACTAAGTACCATTCCAGACTTTATGTGAGAAAACGGACAAAGCCGTTTTAACTGAAGCAATATTTTGGAAACTTTTTATCAATTTGACTGATTCTGCAGGACTTTTAGTGTCAATCAGTGAAAGTAACACAAGTTTCTTTTGGATCAATTGAGCTACTATCATTCTAAAACTCCATCTATCAGTGACACCAATCTATTGTCGCCCACCGGTGGCCAGCAGAGTTGGCAGCAGTGAGGAGGTTGGAGAGGAACATGGGCCAGTCTTGGGGACTGAGGAAAGCTCAGATGAGGGCTCTGTGTCGGAGGCAGAGAGGGAGCTAGACAGCAGTGAGGCAGAGGAACAGCTGGACCCTGTTCCCAGTGTGCGCATGTGCAGAACTGCCAGAAGACAAGAACAACTAGGAAAGCAGGATCGACTTAGGAGTAAAGCCATACCTTGGAGGTGATTGGCCACTCCCATAGGAAACAAAAGAGGAGCGAATGGGCAGTGGGCTTTTGCAGGAAACAATTCGTTCATTTGGTCATTTTAAGAATGGAAAGTTCTGTTTGTGACTATAAGAGAGTCTGTGCCAAGTTTTTCATTGCCCTGCATTTGGAAACGAGTTATTTGGCAGCTCCCCAAATGAGATAAGGTTTGTGTTGATAAACATTCCTCTGAAAGACTGTTTGCTAAGCTTTGCTGACTGTGAATAAAAGAAATTCACAGTCATGTAAATAAAAGGGGTTTTGGTGGGACCAAGACTTTGCTTCTTGCTTTTTAAGGAAGCCTGGGTGGGGACACAATCCTTCCTGTGTCTGCAGAAGGAAACATTTCTGTGTTTGGGGGGTTCTTTGCAGCATTTTAATAAATGTCTCATGGTTTCCCAAGAAAGAGCAATCCTGTCTCTCCTCAACATCTTCATGAAAGTGCTGGTTCTCCTCATGCTGTAAGGAAGCTGCTTGTAGTCTGAGACACATATTGAATGGAAGATAACAAAGGGGGAGAAATTTCTCAAGGAGGAACTTTTTTAGCTTTTGCAAAGCTGGACTGTTTGGCTCCAAATTCAGGTATAAAGCAAGGTATTAAAATTTATTTGCAAGAGGCTTCTGGATGTATTTCTGGCACCTTCAGAAGCAAGGAGCGCAAGCTCTGCGGCCTCATTCCAAGCTCTCCCCGTCGGAAGGCTGCAATTGGAGCCAAAGCCACCTTGGAGGGATGGTGAAGAAAAGGGGGATCACCTTGCAGGTTGAGGAGAGCCACATCTCTCCTTCCTGACTCCGAAAGCCCACTCATCTGAAGACGAGGAGCAGCGGCAACAAAGATGGCTGCCATGAAACTGGGGACAGTCAGAAAACCTAAGTCAGTTCAGGAACAAAGAGAGCAGTGAACAGAGATTGTGTTGCTGGGTAGGATGATTCTTTTTTCTTTATAAACTATCCCAAAGATTTAAAAAAATCCAAGAGAAGAGACTCTAAAAACATAATTGTTTAAAGTGGTGGAAGAAAATATTTTTGAAGAGATTTATGCTGAAAAGTAAGTTGAGAGCACCATCTAGTGATGAAAGGAAAAGTGACTCCCAGACTCCTGGAAATTCACAGGGGAGAAAATACTTGACATTTGGTGGCTGTGATTTTTAGCTGTTTATTGTTTTACGCTCACCAGAGGCAGGAATAAGAATGAAACTTTATAAAACAGGCATTGGGAAGCTACAACAAAAGATGAAAACCACAGAATATATTTAAAGAACTTGGAAAACATCTTGGACTATCAAAACATTGACTAAATGCTAGAATGGGTTTATTTAAACAATCAACCCTGTTTTGAAAGAATTGGAGATTAAGTGAAATAAATATCTGCTGGGAAAAAGGCAGTATGGAAATTGGAGAGGAGAATGCCACTTAACAAACCACACTTTTAGGGTACTGAAACCTCTGAAGTTGATTGAGGAATGATTGTTTATTCTATTTCTATCATTATTATGACTGGATTTGAAGGAACAGCTGTGGAAGCGAAGAGGATTTCTCAATGAGTTGACTTTGTTGTTTCAAGATATTGTGAACTTAGTTGATGGTATGGATCAGAAAATGGAAAACATTCTGTATGAAAGATGGAACAAAGACCAAACTGCCCACAACAGAAAGAGTGACTGAATCGGATTATTTAAGAACATGAACACGGGAAAAATATGGATCAGAAAAATCAGCAAATAAAGCAACAGCTTAACAAAGAGGAGGAACAGATAAATGATAAGCAAAAGGAGCAGAAAGAACAGAGGGATTGGTCACATCAACAAATGAATCAAGGACTGGAGCAAAAAATAGGATTGACAAATCAGCTGACAAAGGAAGAAAGACTGAAGAAAATAAAACAGATAAATCAACAATTGGAGAGACAGGAAGATACCTTTGATAAGGAGATTGGGATATGGGCAGATAACTAGGAGAATTGGCAATACAAGATTGTACTGGGAAGAAAGTTTAGATTGAACAAAAACCAGATACATAAAGATAGACACAAAGATGAGGAGTGTGGGAGACAAATTAAAAAATGGATAAAAATTGAAGCACTAAAGAAGAGATGATGGATTAAAAAATTGCCCTTTAAACATTATAGTAGCCTGAGTGTAAGCTAAGGAGACAGAAATAGCATTAGATAGGGGAAATATTAAAACATAAATTGTTTATAGAATGAATAAAAATAGAAAGATTAGAAATTTACAGATGCTAGGAATTTTTTTAATGTATGTTTAAATAATATAATGAAGATTATATAAATTTATAAATGCGATATTGATTATTAACAATGTTAACGTGAATTGGATCAATATGAATGATACATAGTCAAACTTCTTTATATATAATAATGTCTAGACTGAACAAGAAAGACATAGATGAGGATAAAGATGAGGAGTTAGGCATTTTTGTTTATGTATGTTTTCAAAATACAATGATAAATGGGATAGAGATTACTAATCCTGTTATTGTGAATTGGACTAATATGAATGATACTCAGAACTAATTCTGTTCACACACAATACAGATGTATATTTTAAACAAAATAATAAAACATATATTTTTTTAAAAAGAATTTATTTGCAGGCCAAAAGTGCTTGGACTAAAAAGGTTTTTTTTTAAATTGTAATTGTCATTATAAATATTAAGACAGTTTTCAGCATCCTTGCAAAAATCTAACTCAAAGAGTTAGGGAAAAAATGAGCATCCAGAAGGATTATTTGAAAAGTGTGTCATTAGCATAACTACAATTGTAATAATAATAATTGGAAACAATTAGCAGTTATTTAAAGTACTGGTCTTAGAAGGTTTCCTAAAAAGAACTTACTTCGACTTTCAATCTTGCTCAGGAACACAAAAAAAAGCCAACCCCAAAAAGAAGGAAAAACGGAAGGAGACTGTTTATGTTCATCACTTTGACTTTCTGAAGGAAAGGGACCATACTAATCTAAGAAATTAATTTCCTCTTACTTGGACTGGAGTTTCAACCATTCTTTCAGTTCCACCACCAGGAAGGGCCAACTTCCTTCTATTCTTCCCTATGAGGGAGACAGAATTTACACTGCATAATTCATAATGTGGGAGTTCTATAGAACAGGGGTCCCCAACCCCCGGTCCGCGGCTTCATAGGAACCGGGCCGCAGGGCCGGCGAGGAGGAGGGAGCAGCGCCCTGGGCAGAGGATGGGCGAGCGCGCCTCCACACCTCCTTCCGACGGCCACCTCAGCGCCCTGCACTTTCCGGGGCTTCCTGGAGGGGCCAGCATCTCGACTGGGGAGGTTATCCCGCAGCGGGCGGGCGAAGGACCCAAGCTGCGTGCCGCCAAAGCCATCCGGGCGCCGCACGCCCAGCCCCGGACAGCTTCGGCAGCACGCAGCTTGGGTCCTTCGCCCGCCCGCTGCGGGATAACCTCCCCAGTCGAGATGCTGGCCCCTCCAGGAAGCCCCGGAAAGTGCAGTGCGCTGCGGTGGCCGTCGGAAGGAAGATGGTGGAGGCGCGCTCGCCCATCTTCTGCCCAGGGCGCTGCTCCCTCCTCCTCGCCTGCACTAGCCGCAGCTTGGGTCCTCCGTCCGCTCGCTGCGGGATAACCTCCGCAGCCGACATGCTGACCCCTCTGCTGCTTCCCCGGGTGGAGGGAGGGAGAGAATGGCAGACGCACAGAGAAGCAGACTTAGAGAGTCAGAAAGAGAGAGAGAGGGAAACAGACACACACAGAGACAGACACACACACAGAGTGACAGATGGGGGGGAGGAGAGAGAGAGAGAGAGAGAAACAGAGAAGGAAAGAAAAATAGGAAAAAAAGATGAATGGAGGGTAGGAGGGAGGGAGTGAAAGAAAGAAGGGGGAGGGAGGAGGGAGGAGTGAAAGAAGGAAGGAAGGAAAGAAAGAAAGAAAAAGAAAGAGGGATGGAGGGTAGGAGGGAAGGAAGGAAAGAAGGGAGGGGGAGGGAGGCAATGGAAGGAAGGAAAGGAAAGGAATGGAAAGGAATAGAATGGAATGGAATGGAATGGAAAGGAATGGAAAGGAATGGAAAGGAAAGGAAAGGAAAGGAAAGGAAAGGAAAGGAATGGAAAGGAAAGGAAAGGAAAGGAATGGAATGGAAAGGAATGGAATGGAATGGAAAGGAATGGAAAGGAAAGGAATGGAATGGAATGGAATGGAATGGAAAGGAAAGGAATGGAATGGAATGGAAAGGAAAGGAAAGGAAAGGAATGGAAAGGAAAGGAAAGGAATGGAATGGAATGGAATGGAATGGAAAGGAAAGGAAAGGAAAGGAAGAAATCTATTTTTCTATTTCCTTCCACCTCAAGCTACCTGTTTAGTTAACCAGGTTAAAGATCTATTTTTCTCCCAGCGGTCATTTCAAAGGAATCACATCCTCTGAGTCATTTCCTGGATTCAAACCAGCATCCCAAAGAGTCATGGGCTGCCTTTATATATAACGAGTGCCCATAAATCCATTTTTACCATATTCAGAAGACCAAAGACCAGCCAGAAATGGAAGGAAGGAAGGAAGGAAGGAAGGAAGGAAGGAAGGAAGGAAGGAAGGAAGGAAGAACTTATGACCACAATTGAGCCCAAAATTTTGGTTGCTAAGCAAGACCGTTAAGTGAGTTTCACCACATTTTCCAAGTTGGCCATGGGTCACATGACAACTGAGCCACTCCCACAAAAAAGGCCACACCTACTGGCTCTCAAAAGAAATTTCAGTAGTGGTACTGTTGATATTTGGCTCTATTGACTAATAAGTTTGCCCACCACTGCCCTAGAGGGCCAAGTGAGCCGACTCCCCCCCCCCCCACGTGCGCATGCGCCGCCTGTTCCCCCTCCCCCTCTCCTCCTCTAGGCCAGCCGGTCCACAGAATTTTCTTTAAAATGAAACCGGTCCCTGGTGCAAAAAAGGTTGGGGACCCCTGCTATAGAAGAAAAGGCATAGAGAAGATGAAACAGCTGAGATCTCCCTGGGGAATGGGAGAGCCTTGTATTACCTCCTGTCGTGTCCATATTTGGATCCTCCTGAGGGATCCTCCTGAAAAACATTTCCAGAGATGATGGACGCCTCCTTTCCTCAGGATCTCTGTTCTCCACCATGAAAGACTTGAAAAAGTAGGCAGGAAACAAGAAGAAAAATGAATGGACAATACACATCAAAAAGTGGATTCTTCTTCTGTGAACACCCCATCAAAGGCCATCAGTGAGGCTGGAAATTAGGAAAGGAATGACTATCACAAATAAAAGGACAATGTCCTACAAGAATTAGAAGTATCTCTACGTATAATGAATGCCAAAGAACTCTGGTAGGCATGAGTTAAGAATTCAAACACACTGTTAGATTTAGACTATTAGATTTAATGAATTCTGAGTTCCCAAATTAAGATCTCTTACCTGCCAGTCAATCCTCTCCTTCTGCTCCACCACCTGGCTCAGGAGATAACCTTCCACAAGGGCCACTGCCTGGGAGCTGGTCTCTGCTCCACACTCTTGTACCCAGGTCTCAATGTGCAGGGGCAGAAGCGCCAAGAACTGTTCCAAAACAACCAGGTCCAGTATTTGCGCTTTTGTGTACTTTTCTGATCTCAACCATCGACTACAAAAGGAATGGAGTTGGCTGCAAAGTCCTCGGGGTCCTTCATCCTCCTGGTGCTGAAAGCTCCTGCACTTCCATGGCTGAACTTCTGAAAGACTGGATGTCTCCTCCAGGATCTTCTGCCCAGTTCTTGCCCAGATCTCTCCATAGCTCCCAGGCTGAACACCCAAAGGGCCTTTTCCAATTTCCTCACTCGCTAAACATTGGCTTTTCATTCCTTCTCTGTCCTGCAACTTTGGATCTCCAAACACCTTTCTATTCATAGTACCATTCCTGTAGTTACAGGTCAGGGAAGACTTTCAGCCGCATTTGTCCAATGTTTTGCCTCTCAGAGAGGTAGTACAAGTGGTTTCCAATTCCTGTATGAGATTAAAAGAATGTGGTGGATTAAGAACATGCCAATGGAAAGATGTATTTTTCTGAGCTAGTACAGGATTGCAGAGGCATTGAGTAGTTAGCCCTTCTGCAGGAATATGTGTTTGTACAAACCTGAGATTGGTTTTGAAACCCATCAAGGACTTGGAACACTGAATAAATGCATTTTGGACCAGTGTTTCAATTTCTTTTTTTCTCACAAAGTTGGGTTTGCTTCATAAAAGCCTAGATCTGCATTTAAGTATAAAGAAGGTTTTTATCCAACATGCCAAACTCTAAACTAGGAATGTTCACTTAGAAAAAAAAATGAACCTGCTTTGGATGCTCCCTTTCTTAAGGGTTGGCTTTTGGAGAGCCAAATCAAACAATTACATGCAGGTAGGTTCACAAAAATACCCTAAACCCAAACAGGCTAAGCAACTCTTCACAGGAGGAACCCTGAGTTAGTGATGTGCTGGTTCACTCACCCTCTTAAGAGAAATTGAACTCCTGGGGATCCAACCCTATTTTAGTCTCCTGCAGCGCATAAGGAGAAGGCGGACACAATGTCCTGCAGTTCCTCCCTTGCAACCATCTTCTTATTCCCTGCACCAGATTTGCCCTCCAAGCTCTCCCCTTCTCCGACCTCGGAGCTTTCTCCAGGCTATGGTGGGGTGGAGGATTCCCCCGGGACCCTCTCTCCTCTCTGGGGATTTGTTCCTGAACACCGCTTCCCGTGCCTGCCACCTGCGTGGAGAGGGGCGGCAGGGGCACATGAGATCCCGGACTCTCCCACCCCCAGGATTCCGCAGATGGAACCTGCATGGGGACTTGGCATCTCTCCCTTCCTTCTCTAGCACCAGCACCCTCTGCCCCCCTCCCTCTTTGCACGTGGAGACACGCACACATCGCCACTTACCCTGCCACTTCTAGTTTGCCTCCCTTCAAGACTTTCCGGCATCCATTCAAACCCCCTGCGAAGCTCAAAGGGTTAAATAGAGACGTCAGATCTAGTGACGTCACTTCCCTCCCATTCTCCTATGGTAAATCGCCTCTGGCGTCCGCCCTCCAGTGGCCGAATGGAGAATCGCACGGCGTCCGGTTCTCTTTTTAAAGGGGCACACCTGGTGGATTCCTGGGTGCATGGAAGGTGCTTATGCAAATAGTGGTAAAGGTGCCTTTTCCATCAGGGCCCAGAAAGGAGGAGGTTGTTTTCCTCCCGATCAATAACCTTTCTTTATCCAATTTCTTCTGACAGAGTTACACCCATGAGCCCTCTTTCACTTTTAAGAAGGGTTCCTGTAGAAAGCTACATCCTTTTATCCAGGGAGTGAAGGGACACAGAAGAAATCACATTCAGCCTTCTTCTAACTCAAGAGATTCAAAATATTGAAAACCAAGTAACATAGTTAGAAGGGATCTTACGTGTTTTGAAGCCCAAATCCCTGGTCCAGCAGGAAACCCCCACAGCATCGCAGACTTACACCTGTCCAATGTCTTCTTGAAAAGCTGCAGTGATAGAGCACCCAAAACCTCTGGACTCCAGCTGTTCCACTAGTTAATTGTTCTGTCAGGACATTTCTCTCTGACAGCCCCTCATGTATTGGAAGGCTCCTCTAACGTCATCCCTCGTTCTTCTCTCTGTTAGAACCCAGTTCCTGCATCTGTTCTTTATGTTTTAGTCTCCTAATCATCTTTGTTGTTCTTCTTTGCAGTATTTCTAAAGTTACCGCTGTCAAGTCAGATAGCTCCTGTTCCACATAAGTACTTTTATTATTTTCTTGCCTGTTTAAAAACTGGACTGCATTTTTTTTTGGATAGGGCCCAGTGTTCAAATCTGTGAAGATCCTTCTAGACCTTGAAGGTCTCCAAGGCACCTGGGGGAAGGACAAGAAGCAATGGGTGGAAACTAATCAAGGAGAGAAGCAACTTAGAACTAAGGAGAAATTTCCTGACAGTTAGAACAATTAACCTCTGGAACAGCTTGCCTTCAGAAGTTGTGAATGCCCCAACACTGCAAGACTTTAAGAGGATGTTGGATAGCCATTTGTCTGAAATGGTAAAGGTTCCTGCCCACGCAGGGGGTTGGACTAGAAGACCTACAAGGTCCCTTCCAACTCTGCTATTGTATTGTGTTGTATTGAGCCTATCTTCTAAGCGTTGGGTATTCCCTCTAGCTTGGTGTTGTCCCCAAATTTGATGAGTTTCCTTCTATTCCCCCTCATCTACATTGCTAATTAAGATTTTGGAGAGAACTGTGTCTCAGGCAGAACCCTGGGGTAACCCACTGTTTGCTTCCCTCCCTATAGATTTAGATATAATGTACACATACATGTAATGTGGATGCTTCCCTCCGTGTATTCTTGTGTGATTGAACTTCATTAATAATGGAGCTTTTTCTTCTTCACTGGCTGTGCAAGCAGAATTTTTTTTAAGTTACAAGGATTAAAAGGATAATTGAGGAATTTGTTTATGAGGAAACCTATGCATAAACAATAACTGCTCCATTGTGCTTAACACATGTTTTTATCTCAAGGCATTCTAAAATAACAACAACCAGCAAAAGAAAATTAACTATTCCAAAAACAGCCTGTCTAAGAAAACCAGCGGTATCTCTAGCACATACGTTTATCAATGGAAGCAGAAGAGAGCTGGAAGGGACCTTGGAGGTCTTCTAGTCCTGCCCCCTGCTCAAGCAGATCTGAAACCATTTCAGACAAGTGACTGTCCAATCTCTTCTTAAAAACCTCCACTGTTGAACCACCTACAACTTCCAAAGGCAAGCTGATCAACTGGTTTACTTTCCTCACTGTTGGGAAGTTTCTCCTTAATTCCAGGCTGCTTCTCTCCATTGTTTCTTGTTCTGGCCTCTGGTGCTTTTGAAAATAAATTGGCCTCTTCCTCTTGGTGGTACTCACTGAAATACTGGAATACTGCTATCATGTCCCCTCACCCCCATCCCAGTCTTTCTGTTGTCTAGATTAGCCTAACCCCAATCCTGCCAGGCCTTTAATCATTTTAGTTGCTCTTCTCTGCACTTTTTCCAAAGTCTAAACATCTTTTTTGTAATGTGGTGACCAAAACTGGATGCAGTATTCCAAGTGTGCTCTTACTAAGTCTTTATAAAGTAGTATTAATATTTCAGGTTGCTTTGATTCTAGCCGTTTATACAACCAAGGGTTTAATTAGCTTTTTTGACGACTGCCTCACACTTGCTGCCTCATGATTAAGTGATCATCCACTAGGACTCCAAGGTCCCTCTCAGTTACTGTTTTTGAGCCAGGTTTCACCTAATGGGTACTTGTACCTTTGGTTTCTTCTGCCCAGATATAAAACCTAGTTTATTTCCACATTAAAATTTATTTTGTTGGATAGGACCCATTGTGCAAGTCTGTCAAGATATTTCTGGATCCTGAGCTTGTTCTCTGGGGTGTTGGTTATTCCTGCCAGATTAGTGTCATCAGGAAATTGGATGAGTTCCCTCCTATTCCCTCATCTAAGTCATTTATGAAGATATTGAAGAATATTGGGCCCAAGACGGAACCTCGTGGTATCCCACTGCTTAGTTTCCTCCATTTAGACGTAATGTCAGGCCTGCAGTCATATCCCCTTCCGGATCTTTGGCCTGCCATTCTCTCTCTTATTTAACTATGCCGTTTCATTAGTGGGGAATTGTGAAGGGGAATAGTAAGGAGTAGAATATGATGTCAAAATAAAATTCCTTTCCAGAATCCAAGGTCATCCTTTTGTTTCTGCACATCTGTACCTGATCAGAACTAGATGGGTGGAACTGCCAGCATATCTGTGGAAGATTGGACTATGTGGTGGATTTGTGGGTGTGGGGGCAAGATCATGAACTTTCAACTGGGTGGGAAAAGCTTTCAGATTCGGGTATTCATAGATATGCGAACATGAATTGGAACTTTGAGGAATACTTTGTCTTGGACTCAGATTTAATTTTGGATGTTATTTGGAGTGCTGACACCTAGTGTCATTAAGGACTACTCATTGAGTATAGTTTATTACTCCATCGAGTAGTGATGCTGTCTACCCCACATTTTTATTCCCCTTACTATGTAGGAATCATTTGTGATCTTCCTGTGAATTTCTGTGGAGGATCAAAACTCACTTTCCTCCAAAAAAGCCACTCTGAAGGCTCTCTATAGAGATTCAAGGAGGCCGCAAAAATGAATTCAAGACAACACTAGCCTCTAAAATCCAGACTATACCCACATCCAAATACTTCCAAATATTTGAATGTTACAATATTTTAAATACAACCAAAGAGTAAAAGAGCATAATTCATGACTAGAAAGTAACAATGTCATTGATATTTTATTTAAATTGGATTTAGACAACTTCATGGTCTTCACCACACTTTAGAAGAGCAAAATATGACCGTAATGCTTGAAAAAAGATTTTGCACATGCACTTGGGGGTGGAGTTTTTTCATCATTCTAGGTCCTTTAGATAGAAAGAGGAATCCATCAGCTCTTCTCACGCACTGTACATTGATGTGTATGTGACAATTCCCTCAGATTATGAGGCCTTTCACTAAATAAGGCTCCATGCTTCTCTATACATAGTAACTGGCTCAGGTCACAGTTCTACACTGTGGATGCAACTTTTGAGCCTTTTGGAATTCTTTGCATCACACAGATGGTTCCCCATCTCATTTGTGGTGAGGAAGATCAGTAGTACTTTTCTGAAAGTTTTTTTTTAAACTCAAGCTTATTTATTTTGGTCTTACTGATTTGTGATTGGCACCTTTCTTCCTTGATCATTTGCAATGTTAGCACAGTGGCATCACTTTAGTATCCCTAACTTTGGACAAAAAAGAGAAGGAGGGAATCATGAAAAATTAAATGTAGAAAACCTCTTACTTGTCACTGTTAATCCAATAGCACAATTCCTGAATAGGACAGTTCAATATCCAATTCCACTTCATTCTAAACTTGAATTCTCTTTGGATTATATTTGTATATTTTAAAAAGCCAAGAACCATGATGGTGAATCTATGGCACATGTTCCGGAGGTGGCATGCAGAGCCCACTCATGCGCACCATCATCCCAGGTCAGATCTCAGTGGCGTTTCTTTTTTGAACTTCTGTTTCCCTGCAAATCAGGGAACAGAACCTCACGAAAGAAAAATATCTTATCTGTTGCTGTGCTGCCAATATTGGGATACCCCACCTCCCGCCAGCCAGCTGGTCTTCAGATCTCTGATGTGCATGTGCACATTTCTCCATGTCCACGCACGGGCATGTTCGCACGCAAATATGCACACCTTTCAGTTAGGGCATGCAGGCGCATATAGTTTTGGCCTACAAAGTTCGCCATCACTGGCCGAGAATCTGTCTGCTGCACCATTCCAACTTTCCTGAGGATGGAGGAAAGTACTCTAATAAATTGGGTGTCTATTAATGAATCAGAAAGGGAAAGAGAAGGGAAAAAAAGGGAAACGTAATCCTTTTGAATGTGATCACATGAGAAGAAGAAACAAGTAGAGAGTAGGAATCTTACTTTTGATAAGAAAATGAATTGTACTTAAACATAAATAATTAAAATGACACCCACCCATTGTTTGCATTCTTGTTAGTAAATTCATATCCCTCGTTCAGCCAATTGGGTCAAGCTACGAAAATAATTCCTTTGCAAGCTCAGTCTTGCAAATAGGATAAGTCATAAATGTAACTTTCTAGAATTAACATAAATGTTCCCACGTAAGCTTATCTCTGTATGGGAAATTAGGTCATTTCTCCTCCTATAAAGCTCTCTCCAAAGTCCATGCATTTATCTTGGCTTCTTCTCGCTTGTGTGGATCCTTTGATGGTAAGATGATGGCTCTGATTGAAAGATTTTACACACATCATGTATTTAAATGGCTTCTCCCCTGTGTGGATCTTCTTATGGACAGTAAGGGCACTGCTTGTACTGAAGCCCTTACTACACTCCATGCATTTAAATAGTTTCTCCCCTTTGTGGATCCTTTTATGACTAATGAGGCCACTGGGCTGGATAAAGCTATTTCCACACTCCAGGCATTTCAATAGCTTCCCTCCCTGTGTAGATCTTCTTATGGACAGTAAGGGCACTGCTTGTACTAAAGCTCTTTCCACACTCCATTCATTTGTATGGTTTCTCCCCCGTGTGGATCCTCTTATGGACAGTAAGGGCACTGCTTGTACTGAAGCCCTTTCTACATTCCATGCATTTAAATGGCTTCTCCCCTGTGTGGATCCTTTTATGGACGGTAAGGACACTGCTTGTTCTGAAGCCCTTTCCACACTTCATGCATTTAAATGGTTTCTCCCCTGTGTGGCTCCGTTTATGGAAAATAAGGCCACTGGAGTGGCTGAAACTCTTTCCACACTCCGGGCATTTGTATGGTTTCTCCCCTGTGTGGATCCTTTGATGGGACATAAGAAAATACTTTACCCTGAAGCTCTTTCCACACTCCGTGCATTTGTATGGTTTCTCCCCTGTGTGGATCCTTTGATGGGATGTAAGCAACTTGCTTCTTCTGAAGCTCTTTCCACACTCCATGCATTTAAATGGCTTTTCCCCTTTGTGGATCATTTTATGGTCAGTAAGATCAATGAGTTTCCTGAAGCTCTTTCCACACTCCATGCATTGAAATGGCTTCTCCCCTGTGTGGATCTTCTTATGGACGGTAAGGGCACTGCTTGTACTGAAGCTCTTGCTACACTCCATGCATTTAAATGGTTTCTCCCCTGTGTGGATCCTTTGGTGACTAATGAGTCCGCTATGCTGGATGAAGCTCTTTCCACACTCCAGGCATTTAAATGGCCTTTCCCCTGTGTGGATCCTCTTATGGACGATAAGGGCACTGCTTGTACTGAAGCCCTTTCCACACTCCATGCATTTGAATGGATTCTCCCCTGTGTGGATCCTTTGATGGGATGTAAGACTGTGGCTCTGACCAAAAGACTTTCCACACTCCATGCATTTGAATGCCTTCTCCCCTGTGTGGATCCTTTGATGGGAAGTAAGATGATGGCTCTGACAAAAAGACTTTCCACACTCCAAGCATTTAAATGGTTTCTCCCCTGTGTGGATCCTTTTATGGACAGTAAGGGCACTACTCGTACTGAAGTCCTTTCCACACTCCATGCATTTATATGGTTTCTCCCCTGTGTGGCTCCTTTTATGGAAAATGAGGCCACTGGGGTGGCTGTAGCTCTTTCCACACTCCATGCATTTAAATGGCTTTTCCCCTGTGTGGATCCTCTTATGGACGGTGAGGGCACTGCTTGTACTGAAGCCCTTTCCGCACTCCATGCATTTGAATGGCTTTTCCCCTGTGTGGATCCTTTGATGGGAAGTAAGATGATGGCTCTGACTAAAAGACTTTCCACACTCCATGCATTTAAATGGCTTCTCCCCTGTGTGGATCCTTTTATGAATGGTAAGGACACTGCTTGTACTGAAGCCCTTTCCACACACCATGCATTTATATGGTGCATCACATGTGAGAATTATCTTATGTCTCACAAGGGATGCAACCTTATGGAATCTCGTCCCACTGTCCATGCATTTATATGGCTTCTCCTTGTGGTTCCTTTCCTGAGCCGTCAAAGTCTTCCTTTCACAGAAGCTCTTTCCATTCTCCAAGCCTTTCTCCAAATTCTTCCCAGTGGGAAGACCTTTTTGTGATGTAAGAGACCCATTTTCCTGAGAAAATGGGGAAGTCCAATTATAATCTTTTCCATTGTCTTTGCGTATATAATCTAGTCCTTTTGATGTGGATGGATAGTGTTCATTTTCTTCTAATGTTTCTTTGGATAGTTTTGCACATTTCCCCATATATTTCTTCTGTATTTTTCCCCCTTCCTCAAGAAGCTCTTGCATGTGAGCCTCAATGGAAGATGAGCTTTCCTTATTCCAAGTACTTGAGCGGTTTCTCTCCTGCCTGTGGAATTCCATTTTAATTGCAGGCTTCTCCATTAGGTCTCCATGCCTGAATCCTTGCAATGATTCCTTTGACTCTTCATGGTCCTCCTCATTAACACCTTCAAGGGGAAAGAGAAATAAACAAGACAGCAAGGTTAATGGAAAAGATCAATCAGTCGGAAGTCACCATTATTGCCTTCTGAAACTTTTCAGACTCTAAGACATAGCATGTTTGATTGGGTGTAAATGATAATTCCCACCTTAACGAAGGATAAAAGATTTAAGAATAGCAAACATTCTTTTTCTTTATAATTATCCATAGATATTCAAATCTCAACAAGGGTCAGCTCTGACTTAATGAAAAATCAGAGGAAGCATCCAAAGTTGTATTAGGAGAAAACCTAACATTTATTGGAAAGGTACCAAATCAGTGGTGAGATTCAAATTTTTTTACTACTGGTTCTGTGGATGTGTCTTGGTGGGCATGGCCTGGTGGGCATGGCAGGGGAAAGATGCTGTAAAATCTCCATTCCCATCCCACTCCAGCGGAAGGTTACTGCAAACTCCCATTCCCTTCCCTTCAGCTGGGACTTGGGAGGCAGAGAATAGATGGTGGTTGGGCCTGTCAGAGGTAGTATTTACTAGTTCTCCGAAGTACTCAAAATTTCCGCTACAAGTTCTCCAGAAATGGTCAGAACCTGATGAATACCACCTGTGCACCAATTGCAACAGAGACCTATAAGATCCCCCTTTGAAACTCATCTTCAACCTCCTCTTTTTCTTCTTACAGAAACCATGTTTCACTTGCATTTTATTTTTTATTTGCCAAAAATCACGATTGAAGGGAGCGAGTGGGTAATACTAGCGTTCTTCTATTAACCTTAAGCTGCATGTTTGCAATGGGAAACCATCACCAGTTCGTCCCTAATTCTAAGGCGTAGGATAGAAATCAAACAGACCTCAGAAAGATGGAAGGCTGAGTCGACCTTGAGACTGGTGGGATTCGATCTGCCAAATTGCAGGCAGCCAGCAGTCAGCAGAAGCATCCTGCAGTACAGCATTCTAACCACTATGCCATCACGGCTTCACAGGACTGATATGGAATTATCTGGGCCAAAATAGCTGAAATCTGCGATGGAGTTTAACATTAAAATCAAGCCAAAGAATGACTTTGCCGCTGACATCTTTAAATAGAAATAGAAAATACATCGGATGTGAAAAGGATGCATCTAAAGAGAACGCCACGGATCGATTTCCTTCCTAGGAGCAGGAGAACGGCGTGTTTCTACCTGCTTCCTCTCCAGAGATGACATCAATTTGAGATTTTTTTAAATGAGAAATAGCCAGAGGAATCCAACTACAAAAAATCTTACTGAAGTCTGTGACTGCAGAGTAGGAAACACCCTTACCAAGAGAGGCTACGTTCCTGTAATTCTCCAGCATGACTTCCCAATGCAGAGCTTTTTGGTCAGGATCCAGCTGAGACCACTCCTCCTCGGAGAAATACACAGCCACCTCCTCGAAGGAGACAAGGCCCTCCTGATGGGGAAAGAGAGTACACGGAAGGCCCAGGAGGAATTGTTTAAAAAACGGTCCTATGGCTTTTAAACTCCCAAAGCAAAGCTATGCACTAAGGCAGGCATGTCCAAAGTCCGGCCCGGGGGCCATTTGCGGCCCGGGGGTCGGTTTAATACGGCCCTCCAACAGCCCTCCCTGCTCTATGTAAATGTGGCCCTCCCTTCCTCCCTCTGTCTCTGGGGCTGTGACTGACAGACACAGAGAGAGACAGAAGGGGAGGGAGGGAAAGACAGAGAGACAGACAGAGACAGAGAGAAAGAGAGGGAGGGAGAGAGACGGAGAGAGACACAGATAGAGAATGACACCGGGAGGGATTGAATCATAGACAGACGGGGAAAGAGGGAGAGACAGACATACAGAGAGAGGGAGGGAGGGAGAGAATCAGAGAGAGTGACACACACAGAGACAGGGAGAGACAGAGAGAGGGAGGGAGAGACAGATAGATAGAGACTGATTAAGTGAGTGAGAGACAGACAGACAGACAGACACACACACAGAGTGACAGAGAGAGAGGAAGAAAGAGAGAGAGAGAGAAAGAAAGAGAAACAGAAAGAAAGAGAAAAAGAGAGAGAGAGAAAGAAAGAGAGAAAGAGCGAGAGAAATGGAGAGAGAGAGAGGAAGAAAGAGAGAAAGAGGTAGGTAAGTTTTTTTTAAATTTATTTTCAATACATTGTGAAAACTCAACTGTCAGTTGATCTTAATGTTATGAAATGAAAAGTATGTCATTTGCAATTAACTTGGCATAAAATAATTTATTTGCATTTAATTGTAATGGTTCAAAGAATGTTCGGAAAAATGTTTGGCCCTCCACCATGTTCACTTCATCCAATCTGGCCCTCTTTGAAAAAAGTTTGGACACCACTGCACTAAGGTAAATGGCTCTGCTAAGTAGCATTCCAGGGTGTATGTGAGAAAACAGACAGAGAAAAGGTTTGGATTGAAGAAATGTTTTGGGTAGTGTCGTGCCACAACATGTAAGTTTATCTATAAATTAAATATTATTATTATTATTATTATTATTATTATTATTATTATTATTATTATTATTATTATTATTATTATTATTATTATTATTATTATTATTATTATTATACTGTTGTTGCTCTTTTGCCCCATCTAGTGGCTGGACAGACAAACACACCACAAGTATATTATTTTAGAGCCTATTCCACCCATTTACCAATCAGCCTGCCCTCTCAAACCAAGTGCATGATGGGAAGCCAGACTCTTTAAGGTCTTGCGAAAAAATAAAGTGGAACCACAACTGACCTACGGACAATCACGGACCTGCGCTATTTCCATCAGGCCTTGAAGACCCATTTGTTTCGTGTGGCCGGTTTTTTTAATTGTTTTAGTAAGGGTTTTTAACAGGATTTTAGTCAGGCTAGCTATTTAATAGATTTTTAACTGTATTTTATGTTTTATATCATTGCCTTTTATTAGTGCCTGTACACCGCCCTGAGTCCCGGAAGGGAGAAGGGCGGTATAAAAATTTAATTAATAATAATAACAACAACAACAATAATAATAATAACTAGTGATGACCTCCTTCTACCAGTCCACAATAGAAAGCATCCTCACTCATTGCATTGTGGTGTAGTATGCTGGTTTGATAGCCGCGGATAGGAAGACTTTACAGTGGGTGGTGAGCACAGCACAAAACATTGTGGGCTAGACAATATTGCTAGTGCTCCTTGTCTTAGGAGATCATACACATAATAACAGTGGTTAGAATTGCATTTGCACAGAATTGGAAAACAGACAAAATCCCGTCAGAAGGAGAGATAATAAAGAAAATACTGGATTGTGCAGAAATGAATAGGTTAATTCTGAGAATAAAGGATAAAGAGGAATCAATGTACTGCAGGACATTGGCATGATTTTATGACTGGTTAAAAATGAAAATGAAAAAAAGATTACAGATTAAGTAACCCAGATGACACACTATTAAATAAAGGGGAGAGGAAGGGAAAAATAGAAAAGGTTATTATACAAATATGCAGACAAAAGATGACATATGTGCAACTATTATGATGAAAATAAAATGTGGAAGAGGGAGTCTATTTTTATGTAAATATAGAACTGGGTTTGCTTGAATCCCACCCCGAAAAATCCATCAGAGTGAAGAAGAAAATAAGTAAATGCAACAATGGAATGAGGGAAGGTAGAGAGGAAGAGAGGGAAAGAGGAAGAGGAGAGGAGAAAGGAGAGGGAAAGAAGAAAGGGAAAAGGAAGTAAGGGAAGGGTAGTAAGAGTAGGAGAGAGGGTACAAAGGGGAATAAGAGAGGAGGATTGGGTAGAGAGGGGAAGAAGAAAAGAGAAAGGAGAGGAGGAAAGGAGGAGGTAGAGAAGAAGGGAGGTTGGGAGGAAAGGAGACGGAAGAAGAAATAGGTTTGTTGTAAAATAAGATGGGTATTAAACTTTTAAATGAATTGTGATAAATGTTAAAGAATAACACATAAATATTAACAATAGTTATGAGAATGTATATTTGTATTTGTACATATAAGAAATAAATATTTACATTTTTTTTAAAAAAAATCTAATAAATTAATTTCCTCTTACTTGAACTGGAATTTCAACCATTCTTTCAGTTCCACAATCAGGAACGGTCAACTTCCTTCTATTCTTCCCTACGAGGGAGACAGAATTTACAATGGATAATTCATAACATGGGAGTTCTATAGAAGAGAAGGCATAGAGAAGATGAAAGAGCTGAGATCTCCCTGGGGAATGGGAGAGCCTTATATTACCTCCGGTCGTGTCCATATTTGGATCCTCTTGAAAGATTTCCGGAGATGAACTTGAAGGATGCCTCCTTCCCTCAGGATCTCTGATCTTCACCATGAATGACTTGTAAAAGTAGGCACGAAAAAACAAGAAGAAGAAATGGACAATAAACATCAAAAAGTGGATTCTTCTTCTGTGAACACCCCACCAAAGCCCCAGAAGGCTATCAGTGAGGTTGGTAATTAGGAAAGGAGCGACAATCACAAATAAAAGAACAATGTCCTACAAGAATTAGAAGTATAGTATCTGCATGTATAATGAATGCCAAGAACTCTGCTAGGCATGGGTTAAAAATTCAAACCTTCTGTTAGATTTAGTGCATTAGATTAGAAGGTCTCTCACCTGCCAGTCAATCCTCTCCTTCTGCTCCACAACCTGGCTCAGGAGATAACCTTCCACCACCGCCTGGGAACTGGTCTGTGCTCCACACTCCCGCACCCAGCTCTCAGTCGGCAGGGGCAGAAACGGCAAGAACTATCCGCGCTTTTGTGTGTTTTTCTGGTCTCAACCATCGACTACAAAAGGAATGGAGTTGGCTGCAAAGTCCTCGGGGACTCTCATTCTCTTTGTAATGGAAGCTCCTAAGAAAACTTCCAGGGCTGAACTTCTGAAAGGCTCGTTGTCTCGGCAAGTATCTTCTGTCTTGTAGTGCAATGCCAAATGGGTCTAGGGCAGCGATAGTGAACCCTTTTTGGCTTGCGTACCATAAGTGGGGGGTGCATTATGGGCGTGCCATACCCATAATGCAATGTGCGATACACCCCAGCTTGCATGCGTGCATGACAGCCCCCCCCTCCGTCCCATTTTTGCATGCTTTTTTCGTCCTCCCCAGGCTCCAGAGGCTTTATAGCAGGGGTCCCTAACCTTTGCAACTTTAAGTCTGAAGGACTTCAGCTCCCAGAATTCCCCAGCCAGCAAAGCTGGCTGGAGAATTCTGGGAGCTGAAGTCCTTCAGACTTAAAGTTGCAAAGGTTGGGGACCCCTGCTTTATAGGAACATCTTCTTATTCCATGCTCCAGATTTGCCCTCCAAGCTCTCTCCTTCTCCGACCTCGGAGCTTTCTCACGGCTGGGGGGGGGGAGGATTCCCCCGGGACCCTCCATCCTCTCTGGGGATTTGTTCCTGGGGCAACGCGGCTCGTCCTGAGCACCGCTTCCCTCTGCCTGCCACCTGCGTGGAGAGGGGTGCTCGTCCTGAGCACCGCTTCCCTCTGCCTGCCACCTGCGTGGAGAGGGGCGGCTCTCCCACCCCCAGGACTCAGAAGATGGAACCTGAATGGGGACATAGCTTCTCTCCCTTCCTTCTCTGGCACAAGCGCCACCCTGCCCCCTCCCGTTTTTGCACGCTGAGACACACTCACTCTCATACACAGACACACACACACACACAGCCGCATACTCTGCCCACCTGTAGTTCGTCTCCCTTCAAGACTTTCCGGCATCCATTCCGGCTGGCTGGGGAATCCTGGGAGTTGAAGTCCACCAGTCTTAAAAGAGCCGACTTTGCAGACCCCTGTCTATGGTAAATCGCCTCTGGCGTCCGCCCTCCAATGGCCGAATGGTGAATCGCACGGCCTCCGGCTCTCTTTTTAAAGGGACACACCTGGTGGATTCCTGGGTGCATGGAAGGTGCTTATGCAAATGGTGGAAACGGTGCCTTTTCCATCAGGGCCCAGAAAGGAGGAGGTTGTTTTCCTCCCAATCAATAACTGATCAATAATTGATCAATAATCAATTGCTTCTGACAGAGTTACACCCATGAGCCCCCTTTCACTTTTAGGAAGGGTTCCTGTATAAAGCTACATCCTTTTATCCAGGGAGTGAAGGGACACAGAAGAAATTGCATTCAGCCTTCTTCTTACCCAAGAGATTCAAAATATTGAATACCAAGTAACATAGTTGGAAGGGATCTTACATGTTTTGAAGCCCAAATCCCTGCTCCACAGGAAACCCACACAGCATCGCAGACTTACACCTGTCCAATGTCTTCTTGAAAAGCTGCAGTGATATTTCCGCATTTGCGGAAATGGCAAAAATTTCAGCTTTTTTAAAAGATCAGAAGCAGGAGAATTATACACAGGAATGGGCAAAATGGATTGATTATATACAGAATAAATACCAGACTAAGAAATATTATGTAGCTTTAGGTAAGAATGTTTAGATTGATAGGTGAACAGAGTAAATAATATATGGGTTGTTTGGAATTATTAGAGTGGTGTATAGCGGAAATCAGGGGCCTGGGTTTGAATGGGAGGTGGGGGAGGGTTAGGGTGGAGGGTGGGGAAACATATGTATAATTAATGTAGATGGGATTAATGGGATACTGTTACTTTAAGAGAAATTTATATTATGATTTATATATGTTTAATTAATTTAGAAGATGGGGTTAATGGGATATTGTTATTTTAAGAGAAATTTATATTATGATTGTTGGGAGGAGAGGGGGTACAATATTTGAATGAGAAATTTATTTTAAGACGGGGGAGGGGAGGGGGTACAGCGTTTGTATGTGATTTATATGTTGGGGGGAAAGGGGGAAAACTTGTTTGTATAAAACTTTTTCAATAAAAAAAAGCTGCAGTGGTAGAGCACCCAAAACCTCTGGAATCCAGCTGTTCCACTAGTTAATTGTTCTGTCAGGACATCTCTGACAGCCCCTCATGTATTGGAAGGCTCCTGTTATGTCATCCCTTGTTCTTCTGTTAGAACCCAGTTCCTGCAACTGTTCTTCATGCTTTAGTCTCCTAATCATCTTTGTTGTTCTTCTTTGCGGTATTTCTAGAGTTACCGCTGTTGAGTCAGATATCTCCTGCTCCATAGAAGTACTTTTATTATTTTCTTGCCTGTTTTAAAAGCTGGACTGCATTTCTTTTGGGTAGGGCCCAGTGTTCAAATCTGTGAAGATTCTCCTTGACCTTGAGCCTATCTTCTAAGCATTGGCTATTTCCTCTAGCTTGGTGTTGTCCCCAAATTTGATGAGTTTCCTTCTATTCCCCCCATCTACATTGCTAATTAACATTTTGGAGAGAACTGCGTCTCAGGCAGAACCCTGGGGTAACCCACTGTTTGCTTCCCTCCGTATACATGTAGATGTCATGCACGTCTACATTATAGATTTAGATGTAATGTACACGTAGATATAATGTGGATGCTTCCGTCCATGTATTCTTGTGTGATTGAACTTCATTAATAATGGAGCTTTTTCTTCTTCACTGGTGGTGAAAGCAGAATTTTTTTAAAATTAGAAGGATTAAAAGGATAATTGAGGAATTTTTTGAGGAAACCTGTGCATAAACAATAACTGCTCCATTGCCCTTAACACATGTCTTTATCTCAAGGCATTCTAAAATAAGAACAACCAGCAAAAAAAAATTAACTATTCCAAAAACAGCCTAAGAAAACCAGTGGTGTCTCTAGCACATAAGTTTATCAATGGAAGCAGAAGAGAGTTGGAAGGGACCTTGGAGTCTTCTAGTCCTTCCCCCTGCTCAAGCAGATCTGAAACCATTTCAGACAAGTGACTGTCCAATCTCTTCTTAAAAACCTCCAGTGTTGAACCAGCTACGACTTCCAAAGGCAAGCTGTTCATCTGGTTTACTTTCCTCACTGTTGGGAAGTTTCTCCTTAATTCCAGGCTGCTTCTCTCCATTGTTTCTTGTTCTGGCCTCTGGTGCTTTTGAAAATAAATTGGCCTCTTCCTCTTGGTGGTAGACTGGAATACTGCTATCATGTCTCACCCACCGTCCTCATCCCAGTCCTTCTGTTGGCTAGACTAGCCTAACTCCAATCCTGCAAGGCCTTTCATCATTTTAGTTGCTCTTCTTTGCACTTTTTCCAAAGTCTCAACATCTTTTTTGTAATGTGGTGACCAAAACTGGATGCAGTATTCCAAGTGTGGTCTTACTAAGTTTTTATAAAGCAGTATTAATATTTCAGGTTGCTTTGGGTTTCTAGGCCTGTTTATACAACGAAGGGTTTGATTAGCTTTTTTGGCGACTGCCTCACACTTGCTGCCTCATGATTAAGTGATCGTCCACTAGGACTCCAAGGTCCCTCTCACAGTTACTGTTTTTGAGCCAGGTTTCACCTAATGTGTATTTGTACCTTTGATTTCTTCTGCCCAGATATAAAACCTCGTTTATTTCCACATTAAATTTTATTTTGTTGGATAGGACCCATTATGCAAGTCTGTCAAGAACTTTCTGAATCCTGAGCTTATCGACTGGGATGTTGGCTATTCCTGCCAGATTAGTATCATCAGCGCTCCATGGCTCGGGGCCTAGTTATATGCGAGACCGCCTCCTGCCCCATACATCCCTCAGACCGATACGCTCCCACAGAGAGGGCCTCCTCAGGGTGCCGTCGGCTGGACAGTGTCGACTGGCAACACCCAGGGGAAGAGCCTTCTCTGTGGCGGGCCCAGCCCTTTGGAACGACTTACCCCCTGAACTCCGCACCATCTCCGACCTCCGCCTCTTCCGCAAGTGTCTGAAGACACATCTGTTCCATCTAGCCGGCCTAGCGTAACCTCCATTACTGACTGTTAGATAGTTTTTAAATTTGGGGTTTTTAATTTGGTTTTAGCGCAGGTTTTTATTAGAATAAGTTTTTAAAATTTTTTTAGATGTTTTGTATGTATTTTTAGTATTCCTGTGCGCCGCCCTGAGTCCGTTTGGAGAAGGGCGGGGTATAAATTTAATAAAATAAATACATAAAAATAAAATCAGGAAATTGGATGAGTTCCCCTCCTATTCCCTCACCTAAGTCATTTATGAAGATATTGAAGAGTATTGGGCCCAAGATCGAACCTTGTGGTACCCCACTGCTTAATACAATAAAATAGCAGAGTTGGAAGACACCTTGGAGGTCTTCTAAGTCCAACCCCTTGCCTAGGCTGGAAACCCTATACCATTTCAGACAAATGGCCATTGAACATATTCTTAGTGTCATGAAGGACTACACATTGACTACGGTTTGTCAGCCAGTTACAACTCCCATCGGGTGGTGATGCTGTCTACCCCACATTTTTATTCCCCTTACTGTGTAGGAATCATTTGTGATCTTCCTGTGAATTTCTGTGGAGAATCAAAACTCACTTTCATCCAAAAGAGCCACTCTAAAGGCTCTCTAGAGCCACTCTGAAGGCCTCAAAAATGAGCAAAGTCCTGAAAAAGCAAATTCAAGCCAACACGAGCCTCTAAAGTCCAGACTATGCCCCCACCGAAATACTTCCAAATATTTGAATGTTACAATATTTTAAATACAACCAAAGAGTAAAAGAGCACAATTCATGACTAGAAAGTAATAATACCATTCATATTTATTTTTATTTAAATCAGATTTAGATGACTTCTTAGACTTCATGACTCTTTAGAAGAGTAAAAGATAGCTGTTACTGCTTGAAAAAAGATTTTGCACATGCATTTGAGGATGGGGTTTTTTCATCATTCTAGGTCCATATAGTTTTGGCACTTAGTGCCTAAAAAGTTCGCCATCACTGGCCTAGAGTCTGTCTGCTGCTCCATTCCAACTTTCCTGAGGATGGAGGAAAGTACTCTTAATAAATTGGGTGTCTATTAATGAATCAGAAAGGGAAAGAGGAGTGGAAAAAAGGGAAATTTAAATCCTTTTGAGTGTGATCAAGTGGGAAGGAGAAACAAGTGGAGAGTAGGAATCTTACTTTTGAAAAGAAAATAAATCATTCTTAAATATAAATACCTTCAATAATCCAGATCGTAATTAAAATGACATCCACCCATTGTTTTTATTTTGGTTAGTAGATTGATATCCCATGGACACACAATTGAGTCAAGCTAAGAAAATAATCCTTTTGCAAGCTCAATCACTGTAAATAGGAAAATTCATTAATTCTTTCTAGAATTAAGATAAATGTTCCCATCCAATTGTATCACTCTATGGGAAATTAGGTCATTTCTCCTCCTCCCGATTTTCCTCTGTGTGGATCATCTTATGGAGAGTAAGGGCACTGCTTGTAGTGACGTCCTTTCCACACTCCATGCATTTATATGGCTTCTCTCGTGTGGATCCTTTGATGGGATGTAAGATGATTACTTCTCCTGAAGTTCTTTCCACATTCCACACATTTAAATGGTTTCTTTCCTGTGTGGATCCTTTGATGGCGTGTAAGATAACTGCTTCTTCTGAATCTCTTTCCACACTCCATGCATTTGAATGCCTTTTCCCCTGTGTGAATCCTCTTATGGAGAGTAAGGGTACTGCTTGTTCCGAAGCCCTTTCCACACTCCATGCATTTATATGGCTTCTCCCCTGTGTGGATCCTTTTATGATAAATGAGGGTTCTGGTTTGTCTGAATCTCTTTCCACACTCCATGCATTTAAATGGTTTCTCCCCTGTGTGTATGATTTTATGACTAATGAGGCCACTGGGTTGGCTGAAGATCTTTCCACACTCCATGCATTTAAATGGCTTTTCCCCTGTGTGGATCCTTTTATGGAGAGTCAGGGCACTGCTTGTACTGAAGCCCTTTCCACACTCCATGCATTTAAATGACTTCTCCCCTGTGTGGATCCTTTTATGACTAATGAGACCACTGGGCTGGGTGAAGCTCTTTCCACACTCCATGCATTTATATGGCTTCTCACCTGTGTGGATGTTTTGATGCAGAGTAAGGTGACTCCTCTGACTAAAAGACTTTCCACACTCAATGCATTTGAATGGCTTCTCCCCTGTGTGGGTCATTTGATGGAGAGTAAGAGAATGATTTACCCTGAAGCTCTTTCCACACTCCATGCATTTATATGGCTTCTCCCCTGTGTGGATCCTTTTATGAATAACGAGTCCACTGGATTGGCTGAAGCTCTTTCCACACTCCATGCATTTGTATGGTTTCTCCCCTGTGTGGATCCTTTTATGGAGAGTAAGGGCACTGCTTGTGCTGAAGCCCTTTCCACACTCCATGCATTTAAATGATTTCTCCCCTGTGTGGATCCTTTTATGAATAACGAGGCCACTGGATTGGCTGAAGCTCTTTCCACACTCCATGCATTTGTATTTCTTCTCACCTGTGTGGATGTTTTGATGGGATTTAAGGTGATTTCTCTGACTAAAAGACTTTCCACACTCAAAGCATTCGAATGGCTTCTCCCCTGTGTGGGTCCTTTTATGAATAACGAGGCCACTGGATTGGCTGAAGCTCTTTCCACACTCCATGCATTTATATGGCTTCTCCTTGTGGTTCCTTTCCTGAACAGTCAAAGTCTTCCTTTCACAGAAGCTCTTTCCATTCTCCAAGCCTTTCTCCAAATTCTCCCCAACGGGAAGACCTTTTTGTGATATAAGAGACCCATTTTCCTGAGAAAATAGAAAAGACCAATTGTAATTTTTTTCATTGTCTTTGGGTATATAATCTAGTCCTTTGGATGTGGATGGATAGTATTCATTTACCTCTAATGTGTCTTTGGATAGTTTTGCACCTTTCCCCATATATTTCTTCTGTATTTTTCTCCTTTCCCGAAGAAGCTCTTGCATGTGAGCCTCAATGGAAGATGAGCTTTCCTTATTCCAAGTACTTGAGCGGTTTCTCTCCTGCCTGTGGAATTCCATTTTAATTGCAGGCTTCTCCATTAGGTCTCCATGCCTGAATCCTTGGAATGATTCCCTTGACTCTTCATGGCCCTGCTCATTATCACCTTCAAAGGGAAAGAGAAAAATGACAGCAAGGTTAAAGGAGAAGATCAATCAGTCGGAAGTCATTATTCAGTCATCTAAGACATAGCATATTTCAGTCAACTTTGAGCCTGGTGGGATTGGATTTGCCAAATTGCAGGCAGCCGGCAGGCAGCAGGCGCATTCTGCAGTACTTCATTCTAACCACTGCGCCATCACAGCTTCACATGACTGATACGGAATAATCTGGGCAAAAAAAAGCTGAAATCTGCGATGGAGTTTAACATTACATCAAGAGATGGAATGACTTTGCCACTGACATCTTTAAATAGAAATAGAAAATACATCGGATGTGAAATGACACAGGATGCATCTAAAGAGAACGCCACAGATCGATTTCCTTCCTAGAAGCAGGAGAACGGTGTGTTTCTACCTGCTTCCTCTCCAGACATGACATCAATTTGAGATTTTTTAAATGAGAAACAGCCAGAGGTATCCAACTACAAAATGTCTTCCTGAAGTCTGTGACTGCAGAGTAGGAAACACCCTTACCAAGAGACGCTACGTTCCTGTAATTCTCCAGCATGACTTCCCAATGCAAAGCTTTTTGGTCAGGATCCAGCTGAGACCACTCCTCCTCGGAGAAATACACAGCCACCTCCTCGAAGGAGACAAGGCCCTCCTGACGGGGAAAGAGAGTACACAGGAAGCCCACGAGGAATTGTTGAAAAAAACAGTCCTGTCGCTTATAAATTCCCAAAGCAAAGCTATTCACTAAGATAAATGGCTCTGCTAAGCAGCATTTCAGGGTGTAGGTGAGAAAACAGAAAGAGAAAGGGCGTTGGTACTTACCTGATATGCCTCTTCTAATAGAGATAGCATCCATGCATGGGTTGATATTGTCCACCTTCTGATTGGACTTGATTAAAGATAGTTAAGACATGCCCCTCATTGTTAGCTTTACCCAGCTTTTCGGCAAAGAAGAACTTAGACTCAACGTGTCATCGCTCAATAACTTTAATAAACCATACCTCATCATCAATCAAACATCAGCCAACTGTACTTGACAACTAACAACCTGAAACATAACCCATCGTAAGATCTACCGCCCCTTGTTACCAAGGAACGGTGCATAAAACAGATCAGTCATATAGTAGGGAGGGGATGGATGCTAGAAGGCTTATCAGGTAAGTACAAACACCCTTTCTCAATAGAGGTGGAGATAGCATCCATGCATGGGACATACCCAAGCGCTATTGTCCCAACGGGAAGGAGTCAGACTGATCAGAAACAGGTGCGGCTGAACGGACCGCTTGTAAGACCCTGCAGCCGAAAGCCGCCTCCACAGACACAAATGTATCAATTTTATAGTTGCTAATGAATGGGGAAGGTAAAGCCCATGTGGCCGCTCTGCAGATCTCATATAGAGACGCTTGTGTAGCCCAGGCTGCCTTAGTAGCCGCACTTCTTGTAGAGTGTGCAGTTATGCCTCTAGGCACTGGCTCATGTTGTGAACTATATGCCCTAGCTATGCAGCTGCGCAGCCACGTGCCAATGGTCGAGGCAGACACCTTCTGGCCTAGAGTTGCGGACTGAAACAACACATACAACGTTTCCAACCCCCTAAAGTCAGAAGTGTGACTGAGGTAGACCTTAAGGGCACATCGCACATCCGGCTTGTGCCATCTTCTCTCCAAGGGATGGTTAGGTGAGGGGCAGAAGTTGGGCAAAATGACCTCCTGTGCCTGGTGGAACCAGGAGGAAACCTTGGGTATAAACGAAGGGTCTACCCGTAGGAGCACTTTGTTGGTGTGGAAGGTACAAAGATCCTCCCTCACTGACAAGAGCCTGCAGCTCCAAAATCCTCTTGGCGGAGGTGATAGCCACCAGAAAGGCAACTTTCCACATAAGGAACTGCAGTTCCTTATGTGGAGCTAGAATTGTATTTGCACAAAATTGGAAAACAGACAAAATCCCATCAGAAGGAGAGATAAAGAAAATACTGGATTGTGCAGAAATGAACAGGTTAACTCTGAGAATAAAGGCTAAAGAGGAATCAATGTACTGCAGGACGTGGGAGCAATTTTATGATTGGTTAGAAAATGGAAATGGAAAAAAATGGAAAATAAATTACAGATTAAGTAACCCAGACAACACACTATTAAATAAAGGAGAGGGAAAGAGATAAGGGAGAGGAGAAAGGAGAGGGAAAGAAGAAAGGGAAAAGGTAGTAAGGGTAGTAAGAGTAGGAGAGAGGGTACGAAGGGGAATAAGAGAGGAGGATTGGGTAGAGAGGGGAAGAAGAAAAGAGAAAGGAGAGGAGGAAAGGATGAGGTAGAGAAGAAGGGAGGTTGGGAGGAAAGGAGACGGAAATAGGTTTGTTGTAAAATAAGATGGGAATTTGGGGAGGAAGGCAAGCGACCCCAATTGTGTTATTAAACTTTTAAATGAATTGTGATAAATGTTAAAAAATAACACATAAATATTAACAGTATTTATAAGAATGTATATTTGTGAATGTACATATAAGAAATAAAAATTCAAAGAAAATTCAAAAAAAATATAATAAATTAATTTCCTCTTACTTGAACTGGAGTTTCAACCATTCTTTCAGTTCTACCCTCAGGAAGGGTCACCTTCCTTCTATTCTTCCCTATGAGGGAGACAGAATTTACACTAGATAATTCATAATGTGGGAGTTCTATAGGAGACCCACATAATGAATTATCCATTTATTTCGTGCTGCTGGCCTGTCGTAGTTTTTAAATTGATTTTAGTAGGGGGGGTTAATTTGGCAGGCCAATTTATTTAATTATATCTTAACATTTGATCTTACGTTTTATATTACTCATTTCTACTGTTGGCTGTACCCCGCCAACAGTAGAAAAGGGAGTACAGCCAACAGTAGTCCCTAAAGGGAGATATATAAATGCAATAAATCTTAATCTCAAGAGAAGGCATAGAGAAGATGAAAGAGCTGAGATCTCCCTGGGGAATGGGAGAGCCTTATATTACCTCCTGTCATGTCCATATTTAGATCCTCTTGAGAGATTTCTGGAGATGAACTTGATGGATGCCTCCTTCCCTCAGGATCTCTGATCTCCGCCATGAAGGACTTGTAAAAGTAGGCACGAAAAAACAAGAAGAAGAAATGGACAATAAACATCAAAAAGTGGATTCTTCTGTGATCACACCACCAAAGCCCCAGAAGGCTATCAGTGAGGTTGGTAATTAGGAAAGGAACAACTATCACAAATAAAAGAACAATGTCCTACAAGAATTAGAAGTATCTCCATGTATAATGAATGCCACAAAACGTTGGTAGGCATGGATTAAGAATTCAAACCCTCTGTTAGATTTAGTGCATTAGATTAGAAGGTCTCTCACCTGCAACTCAACCTGCTCCTTCTTCTCCTCCTCCGCCTGGCTCAGGAGGAAGCCTTCCACCAGGGCCACCGCCTGGGAGCTGGTCTCTGCTCCACACTCCCACACCCAGCTCTCCATCTGCAGGGGCAGAAGGGCCAGGAACTGCTCCAGCACAACCAGGTCCAGCATCTGTGCTTTTGTGTGTTTTTCAGGTTTCAACCATCGACTACAAAAAGAATGGAGTTGGCTGCAAAGTCCTCGGGGACCCTCAGTCTCTTTGTATTGGAAACTCCTGAACTTCCAGGGCAGAACTTCTGAAAGGCTGGTTGTCTCCTCTAGTATCGTCTGCCCAGTTCTTGCCCAGATCTCCCCATCACTCGCAGGCTGGACACCAGGAGGGTCTGTTCCAATTCCCTCACTTCCTAAAGATTGGCTTTTCATTCTTTCTCTGTCTTGTAATGGAATGCCAAATGGGTCTAGGGAATCTTGTGGATCCCTAAACACCTTTGTTTTCATAGTACCATTCATGTAGCAATAGTTAGGCAGGTCTTTCAGTCTTCGCTGTCCAATTTTTTGCCTCCAAATGAGTCAGCATAATTGCTTTCCAATTTTTGCCTCTCAGAGAGGCCGTACAAATGGTTTCCAATTTCTGTATATGAGATTAAACAGAAAATGGTGGATTTTACCCCTGAAGAACAATCAATGGGAAGGCATTTTTTTCAGAGCTATTACAGGATTGCACACATTGAGCAGTAGTTAGTCCTTGTGCAGGAATGTGTGTAAATAAATAAATGCATTTTGGATCAATTTTTCAATTTATTTTTTTCTCACAAAGTAGGGCTTGCTTTATAAAAACCTAGATATGCATTTATCTCCAAAGAAGGTTTTACCCAGCACGCCAAACTCTAATAGGTGAACAAACCATGAAAGTTCACTTTAAAAAAATGAAATGCAAAACAATGATCTGTTTTTGATGTTTTCTTTTGAACTCCTGGGGATCCAACCCTATTTTAGTCTCCTGCAGCACATAAGGAGAAGGCGGGCACAATCTCCTGCAGTTCCTCCCTTGCAACCATCTTCTGATTCCCTGCTCCACATTTGCCCTCCAAGCTCTCCCCTTCTCCCACCTCGGAGCTTTCTGCAGGCTATGGGGGGCTGGGGTGTGTGTGGAGGATTCCTCCGGGACCTTCCCTCCTCTCTGGGGATTTGTTCCTGGGGCAACGCGGCTCGTCCTGAGCACCGCTTCCCTCTGCCTGCCACCTGCGTGGAGAGGGGCGGCAGGGGAACATGGGATCCCGGGCTCTCCCACCCCCAGGACTCCGAAGATGGAACCTGCGTGGGAACTTAGCTTCTCTCCCTTCCTTCTCTGGGACAAGCACCCCCTCCCCTTTTTGCACGCGGAGACACACTCACTCTCTCACACAGACCGCCGCTTACTCTGCTCGCCTGTAGTCGCCTCCCTTCAAGACTTTTCGGCACCCATTCAAAGCTCAAAGGGTTAACTATAGACGTCAGATCCAGTGACGTCACTTCCCTCCCATTCTCCCTTGATAAATCACCTGTGGCGTTCGCCTCCAGTGGCCGAATAAGGAATCGCACTGCGTCCTGTTCTTGTTTTAGTGGGACACACCTGGCGGATTCCTGTGTGCATGGAAGGTGCTTATGCAAATAGTGGTAATGGTGCCTTTTCCATCAGGGCCCAGAAAAGAGGAGGTTGTTTTCCTCCCGATCAATAACCTTTCTTTATTCAATTGCTTCTGACAGAGTTACATCCACGTGCCCACTTTCACTTTTAAAAAAAGGTTCCTGTAGAAAGCTACATCCTTTTATACAGGGAGTGAAGGGACACAGAAGAAATCGGATTCAGCCTTCTTTTTACTCAAGAGATTCAAAATACCCAGTAACATAGTTGGATAGTGTTGTGTAGCCCAATTCCCTGATGGAGCAGCAAACCCCACACCATCGCAGACCAATGCCTCTCCAATGTCTTCTTGAAAAGCTGCAGTGATAGAGCACGCAAAATCTCTGGAGTCCAGATGTTTCACTAGTTAACTGTTCTGTTGGGAAATTTCTCCTTGGTTCTAGGCTGGATATCTCTTTGATAAGTTTTCATCTATTATTTCTTATCCTACTATTGATGCTTTGGAAAATGGGTAACATATTCTCTGTGATAGAAAACGCACTGATGATGTTACCTAGTTAATAATACAATAGCAGAGTTGGAAGGAACCTTGGAGGTCATCTAGTCCAACCCCTTGCTTAGGCAGGAAACCCTATACCGTTTCAGAAAAATGACTATCCAACATCTTCTTAAACACTTGCAGTATTGGGGCATTCACAACTTCTGGAGGCAACTTCTGTTCCACTCATTAATTGTTCTGTCAGGAAATTTCTCCTCAGTTCTAAGTTGCTTCTCTCCTTGATTAGTTTCTACCCATTGTTCTGCCCTCAGGTGCTTTGGAGAATAATTTGACTCCCACTTCTTTGTGGCAACTCCTGAGATATTGGAACACTGCTATCATGTCACCCCTAGTCCTTCTTTTTTTTAATTAATAATTTCTTTTTAATTTTTTGACATAAACACAAATAATACAAACTTCACAGAAAAAAAACATCAAAAAGCCATCTTTCATTACAGGTTATCAATTTTTAAGAATGTCAATTTATCACAAGTTTCTATAAGTTTCTTCAAAAGTTATCACTTATTTTTCATGTCAATTATTACAGTTCTTATATCTCGTCCATAATCTTACTAGTTATTTTAATATCCTTTTATATAAAGTATGACTATGTAATGGCATTCTATTTATAAAACCAACAAAGAGGGGGGAAAATAGATTTTGTTGGCTCATATTTAAATGGTTGTCCACTAGGACTCCAAGATCCCTTTCACAGTTACTATTATTGAGCAAGGTACCACCTATACCGTACCTGTGCATTTCATTTTTGTTGCCTAAATTCACCATTGAATTTCATTTTATTAGATAGTGCCCAATGTTCATGTTTGTCAAGATCTTTGGATCTTGGAACTAATTGGAACAAACTTGCATACAGCCAAACTTGGGTATGTTTCTCTTCACCTTCTGCTTTTCCAAGTTCTGGTTCGGATAGGCAAGATTATCAGTTATCTGTGAGAAAATAGTGCTTTTTCTTGATTTTTCTCCCTTGTTGCATTCCACTTCTCATTACTTGGAGTTGCTTAAGATATATTAGTTAGAAGAAATCCAGATGAAGGAAATCTCGTCAGAATGCTTATTTTCTTTTTCAAATCCAAAACCAAATTTAGAGTTTGTATTTGAGTGGGTTTGTCACTTCTCTGCTTTCTCCTTTTCCAAATTATTTCACACAAATGGCTTGGGGGGGGGGGGGGCTAGTGTTTCAACCCTCCATTTTTCCATTTTCTTTCTTTCTTTTTGCCAAAATCCAGATCTGTCTATTAATATTATTTATGCTCTCAGGATTCTTTGCCTTTTCCAAGTTTTATGACTGTGGATTAATTGTATCTTACCCAATTATCATCTCAACAAGACAACACAGTATTACATTCCATCATGCTCTAAACTTTGATGAAACTCGAACTGTCTTTGGATTATAGTTTTGATTTTCTCTGGTGCATTGTTTTCAACTTTTTGTGAGGATAAAGGACATAGGTTTGTTTAATAAAATGAGAATGTTTTAAGGAATGAAAAGAAAGGGGGAAACTATTCTCAGAAGATTTGTCAAAAGAACATTTTAAACCCTTGGTGTGTGATCAAGTGGGAAGAAATAACTGAGCTGGAAACTTACTTTTGAAAAGAAAATCCATGGATTTAAGTAATTAAATCTAGAATTAACATAGATTCTCACCCAAATGTATGGGAAATTATATCATTCCTTCTGTTGCACTTACATGGCTTTTCCCTTGTGGGATGTAGATCTTATGGGAAGTAAGATTGCTAGTTTGGCTGAAACCCTTTCTGCACTCCAAGGATTTATATGGCTTTTCCTGTGTGGATCCTTTTATTATCAGCAAGTTGATTCCTGTAAGTAAAAGTCTTGGCACACTCTCTGCCTTTATATGGCTACTCCCCTGTGTGGATCCTTCTATGGAAAGTAAGATGACTATGGTCACTAAAGGTCTTTCCACATTCTACACATTTATGTGGCTTCTCCCCAGTGTGGCTCATTCTTTGATAAGTAAAAGGATTCTGTTGTCTAAAGCCCTATCCGCATTCCAAGCATTTATATGGCTTTTCTCCTGTGTGGATCCTTTTATAGGAATTAAGGCTACTCTGTTGGCTAAAGCCCTTTTCACACTCCATACACTTATACGACTTCTCCTCTTTGTGGATCTTTCTATGAGAAGTAAGATGACTGTTGGAACTAAAGGTCTTTCCACACTCTATGCACTTATATGGCTTTGATGGGCTTTAAGTTTACTGCTTGTTCTGAGGTTCTTTGCATTTATATTGCTTCTCTCCTCTGTGGATCCATTGATGGCTAATAAGATCACGCTTTTGGCTAAAGCACTTTCCACACTCCATGCATTTATATGGCTTCTCTCCTGTGTGGATCCTTTGATGGTTAATAAAGTTACGCTTTTGGCTAAAGCACTTTCCACACTCCATGCATTTATATGGCTTCTCTCCTGTGTGGATCCATTGATGGTTAATAAGGTTAGGCTTTTGGCTAAAGCACTTTCCACACTCCATGCATTTATATGGTTTCTCTCCTGTGTGGATCCTTTGATGGTTAATAAGGTTACGCTTTTCACTAAAGCACTTTCCACACTCCATGCATTTATATGGCTTCTCCCTTCTGTGGATCCTTTGATGGTTAATAAGGTTACCCTTTTGGCTAAAGCACTTTCCACACTCCATGCATTTATATGGCTTCTCTCCTGTGTGGATCCTTTGATGGTTAGTAAGGTTACTCTTTTGGCTAAAGCACTTTCCACACTCCATGCATTTATATGGCTGCTCCCTTGTGTGGATCCTTTGATGGGATGTACGTTTACTGCTTGTTCTGAAGTCTTTTCCACACTCCATGCATTTAAATGGCTTTTCCCTTGTGTGGATCCTTTGATGGTTAATAAGGGTGCCCTTTCGGCTAAAGCCCTTTCCACACTCCATGCATTTAAATGGCTTTTCCCTTGTGTGGATCCTTTGATGGTTAATAAGGGTGCTCTTTTGTCTAAAACTCTTTCCACACACTAGACATTTATATGGCTTCTTCCCTATATGTCTACTGTTATGGGAAATAAGATGACCCCATTGGTGCTTTCCATACGCAAAGTATTTAAACGGCTTCTCTCCTACCTGCATCCTTTTATGAGATGTCACTCTTTCTCTAGAAAGAGTGAAAGTCCCATTGTAATTTTTCCCATTGTCTTTGCATATATAGGCTTCTGATTTGGCTTGGATTGAATATTCACTTACAGATTTCCCAATATATTTTTGCTCTATTTTTCCTGTTTGGTCAAGAAAGCCTTGTAACTGAGCGTTAACTGAAGATGAGCTTTCCTTATTCCAATTGTTTGACGTGTTTCTCTCTTGCCTTTGTTGTTCCATTTGATTTGCAGGCTTCTCTGTTCTGTTCCCAAGTCTGAACTTTTGGAATGCTTCAACTGACTCTTTCCCATTATTACCTTCAAATGAAAAGAGAAATAAAAATGTTAGCAAGGTTATGAAAAAAGGTCAATTTTCCAGAAGTCACATGAATGTCCCTCTGATATTGTGCAAAATTCCAATATATTGCATATTTGTATACTTATAGGGGACGCAGTGCCTCGGTGACTGAGACACTAAGCTTGTTGATCAGAAAAGTTGGCAGTTCGGCGATTTGAATCCCTAGCGCTGCATAACTGGGTGAACTCCCGTTACTTGTCCCAGCTTCTGCCAACCTAGCAGTTCGAAAGCATGTAAAAAATGCCAATAGAAAAATAGGAACCACCTTTGGTTGGAAGGTAACAGCGTTCCGTGGATTTTTGGGGTTTAGTTTAGACCAAGACCGAGTGGCTGTGGTTTCCGGCTGCCCGATTCAACCAGCTCATTCCATCGCTGGCCATAGGGGGCGAACATCTTGCCCCTGTGGATGGGGCGCGCAATTTGGGTGTCTTCCTGGATACTCGGCTGTCCATGGAAGATCAAGTGACAGCCGTGGCCAAGAGGGCGTTTTACCAGGTTCGCCTGGTTCGCCAATTGCGCCCCCTATTGGATCGGGACGCCCTTCGCACAGTCACTCATGCGCTCGTGACATCCCGACTGGACTATTGTAACTCTCTCTACATGGGGCTCCCCTTGAGGTGCACCCGGAGACTTCAGCTAGTCCAGAACGCAGCCGCGCGAGCAATTATGGGAACCACAAGGTTCACCCATGTAACACCGCTCTTGCGCGAGCTGCACTGGCTGCCTGTCGTCTTCCGGGTGCGCTTCAAGGTGTTAGTTATCATCTTTAAAGCGCTCCATGGCTCGGGACCTAGCTATCTGCGGGATCGGATCCTGCCTCATACATCCTCACGGCCGATTCGCTCCCATAGAGAGGGACTTCTCCGGGTGCCGTCCACTAGACTTTGTCAGCGGGCGACCCCCAGGGGAAGGGCTCTCTCTGTGGCGGGCCTGGCCCTCTGGAACGACCTTCCCCCCGATATTAGGACGACCACGGACCTCCGCTCCTTCCGTCTTAAATTAAAAACACATCTTTTCTGTCTGGCCGGCCTAGGATAGTCTCTCTGTCTCCGGGGTTTTATTGGGTATTCTTTTTTAGTTTAGTTTAGTTTTTAATGGGGAATTTTAGCACAGGTGTAGGTTTAATTTGTTTTTAAGAAATGTATGTATATATATTTATTGTTTTTATTCTCCTGTGCACCGCCCCGAGTCCCTGAGGGGAGAGGGAGCGGTTTATAAGTATTAAATATTATTATTATTATATTATTAGTTATGCCGGGCACATGACCACAGAGACGTCTTAGGACAGAAATGGCTCTTTGGCTTCAAAACGGCGATGAGTACTGTGCCCTAGAGTCGGAAATGACTAGCACATATGTGCAAGGGGAATCTTTACCTTTATACTTATAATGGCATGACATATACATTATAATGGGAAAGGGCTCTCTCTGTGGCGGGCCCGGCCCTCTGGAACGACCTTCCCCCCGATATTAGAACGACCACGGACCTCCGCTCCTTCCGCCTGAAACTAAAGACACATCTTTTCCGCCTGGCCGGCCTAGGGTAGTCTCTCTCTCTATGGGTTTTTTAATTGTTTATTTATATTGAGTGGGGATTTTTAGTTAATGGGATTTTAGCACAGGTGTTTGTTTAATCTGTTTTAAATTGTATGTATTTTTGTATATTTATGGTTTTTATTCTCCCTGTGCACCGCCCCGAGTCCCTGTGGGGAGAGGGAGCGGTTAATAAATTCAGTTTTATTATTATTATTATTATTATAATATCTCTATTCAAACATCTAAAACAAAATTTCAATTTAAAAACCAGGAGAAACATCTAAGAAAGCATTTATAGAAAACTCAAGATTCATTGGAGTTGGGCCAATTCCAAAAGAGCCCTGTGAGAATTAATTTTGAAACTCATTTTTTTCTTCCTATACAAAGCTACCTTCCTGCTAAGTCCTCAGACTTAATATCAAGCACTCCCATTGGCTAAAGGTCACTCAGTTTGGGCGGGAGAATTACAGGGTCTCTATTGGTTAATTGTCTGATAGCTGACTCTATATAAGAGCTGTCAGATGGGTGGTTCTTTGTTACAGTTTGGTTCAGTTCGTATTAAACAGTTTAAAGCAGCTCCCTGACTCCGTGTTTTTACCTCAGAGAACAGTCTTGAGCACTGGCGACGAGGATGTCGAATGTTCCTGCGTTTGCCCCGTTTGTCCCAGAGAGTCGTGGGACGCTTTTATTGAGCGTTTTGACTGTTTTATGATCGCAAGTGATCTTGGTGAGATTTCTGATGAGCGCAAGACTAGTTTTTTTCTGAGTGCCTGTGGGCCAGCTATGTTTTCTACTGCTAGAGCATTAGCAGCTCCAGTTCTTGCACATTCCCTGCCTTGGGATGTGTTGATGACTAGACTTAAAGGACATTATGCCCCCTCACCATCCCGTTTTGCCAGACGCTCTGCGTTTCGGTGGTGCTGTCAGAAGGAGGGCAAGTCTGTGGGCCAGTATTTTGCATCGTTGAGGAGTGCTGCTATACATTGTGAATTTACTAATCTTGATGAGGCACTTTTAGAGCAATTGATTTGGGGCACCAATGATGCAAAATTGCAGCGCAGGCTGCTTGCTCGTTCTGAATTAACGTTGCAGATTGCTGTTGATAAAGCAAGGGCGGCTGAGTAATCGGCTCATTCTGCGGTTGAAATTCAAAGATATCACGCTGGCAAGCCCTTCTTGCCTGTGTCTGCCCTGACTGACCAGGCATTTTGTGATTACGACGGCCAGCCGAGTGAGGAGTCTGAGGACTTAGCACTTCCATTTATGTTTTAATTTTTTCCTGCCAAAGATCACATGATTGCAGAGAGAAAAAAGGAAGAATTTTTGTATTAATCCTAAACAGCATGTTTGCAATAGAAAAACGGCACCAGTTTGCCCTAATTCCAAGACTCAGGATAGAAATGAAAGGGAAGCAAAGTCCATTAAGGCAAAAAAAGTAATTGAATTGTAATTCTTCATAGTACTGATACGGAAGCTTCTAGGCCCAAAAATATGAAATCTCTGTAACAGACTTTAGCATTACCTGAAACTAAGGAATTATTTTATCACCGACAGGTTTAAATAGAAATAGAAAAACTCGGCTGTCATTGGATGACCACTTGACAGCCGTGACCAGGGGGGGCTTTTATCAGGTTCACCTGATACGCCAGTTGTGCCCCTATCTAGATTGTGACGCGTTAGGCACAGTCACTCAAGCGCTCGTTACCTCCCGCCTGAACTACTGCAATGCTCTCTACATGGGGCTCCCTTTGAGATGCACCCGGAGGCTAGTCCGCACAGGGGATTTTGGGAGTTTCTCGATACTCCCATGTAATACCTCTCCTGCGCGAGCTACTCTGGCTGCCGGTGGCCTTCCGGGTGCACTTCAAGGTGCTAGTAACCATCTTTAAAGCGCTCCATGGCACGGGACCTGGCTACTTGCGAGACCGCCTCCTACCACATACCTCCCTTAGACCTGTCCGCTCCCACAGAGTGGGCCTCCTCAGGGTGCCATCTGCCGGATGATGCTGACGGGTGGCCCTCAGGGGAGGAGCCTTCTCTGTGGTGGGGCCTGCCCTCTGGAACGACCTACCCCCCCCCCCCCGACCTTCATACCATCACAGACCTACGCCTCTTCCGCCGGGCATTAAAGACATACCTATTTCAAGAGGCCGGCCTGGCATAGTTTTAATGGGTAAAGTTTTAATTGATCTTAATATTTTCTAATCTAAATTTTTAGCACAGACCCTAATTTAATTCATTTTAAATTGTTTTGTAATGTATTAGTTTTTTATATTTCTGTGCACCGCCCTGAGTCCCCTCGAGGAGATAGGGCGGTATATAAAATTGAATAAATAAATAAATAAATAAAATGAATAAATAAACAGATGACAAATGGCACAGGATGCAACTAAGCAGAAAGCCATTGATATATTTTCATACTAGAAGCAGTAGAACAACATTTTTTTCCCCTCTCAAGAAATGACCACTGTTTGGAGATTTTTTAAATAAGAAGCAGCCAATGGCATCTAACTATAATATGTCTTCCTGAACTCTGACTGGGGAATAGAAAACCTTACCTAAAGAAGCCACGTTCCTATAATTCTCCAGCATGACTTCCCAATGCAGAGCTTTTTGGCCAGGATCCAGCTGAGACCACTCCTCCTCGGAGAAATGCACAGCCACCTCCTCAAAAGGCACAAGAACCCCCTGAAAGCAAAAACAAAAAGTACAGAATAGGCCTGGGAGGGACTGCAAGATCTGCCCTATTCTTTAGAAATTCCCAAAGCAAAGTTAGGCACTAAGGTCTATGCTTAGTAGGATTCCAGGATTGAGATGAGAAAATGGACAGAACAGAAAGCATCGAAACAGAAAATTTCCTAAGAACATTTCTTAACCTTTGTAGCCAAAGGGGACTTCCAGAACAATTTTTGTACCAAGCTTTTTCTGTATGGCCACTTTCAATCAATTTTAACTTTATCTTTTAATCTGATGAACTTGTTTTCTTATGTCTTTGTAATGTAAACATTGCATTTGTAAAATACAATATGAACTTTGCAACAAAACTTTTTTTTAAATAGTAATGTACCAGTATGAATATTACATCATTATATTTTTAGCATTCTTGCCTAAATTAAGTCAAAGAATGGCAAAATTAATGGGCATTGTGAAGGATTTTGTAAAAAAAGTGGTTATTGAAATGTATGTGAAGCTCCCAAGAGAAACCCCAATTAATTCACGGTCTCAAGTAAAAGTTCAAAGAAATGTCCATTTATTAGGTTTATCATCTTGGCAGAGCCTCATATGTAGCCAGGACTAACAATTATTGGATGGCTTCTGCACTTTAGCCCCTTATGCTCCCTCCCCTCTGCCCGTCATAAATCATGTTCCCCAATTAGCATTGAAAGTAAATCTATGCATGCGCAGTCACAGGTCATCCTGAGATTCCTTTCCCGACCACAGGAATGTCAAGAATTTTCACTTCGTTAAGACAGACAGATAATCTCCATGGCAACATCGGGATGTTGACAATGTATGGAGTATAATTAACATAAATAATACTTTTTTAAAGTATTGGTCTGTAAAAAAAATCCTAATAAGAATCTCATTTGAATTTTTGTTGCTTGTGGACATGAAAATAAGGCATCCCAAACAAGAGGTGGGGTGGGGGAATGGACAGTACAATGTACTTTAGCTTGATTTTTTTTTGAAGAAAATGGAGAATACAAATCTAATAAATAATTTTCCTTCTCTTACTTGAGTTGGCGGTTCAACCATCGTTTCATCTTCATCATAAGGGACGGTCAGCTTTCCTCTATTCTTCCCTGGGAGGGAGACACAATTTTAAAATGCAAGGAGGAGTATTATAATAGCAAAGACATAGAGAAGATGAGACAGATGAGACATTTTATAGGGAATGGGAGAGTCTTGTATTACCTCTGGATGCTTCTTGATTTGTGTCATCCTGAGCAGTCCTCAAGGAAAACAGTTCCCGAGGGGTATCGGATAGATGCCTCCTTCTCTCAGGATCTCTGTTCTCCACAGTGAAGGACTTGAAATATAAGCCAGAGAAAAGAAGAAAAATGAAAGGACAACGTAAACCATGAAATGGATTCTTGTTCTGTTTTTCAGCGCCACTTGAAAACACCCAATGTCCATCAGTTAGGGTTAGGAAAAGGCTGTCCCAAATCTTTCTACTAAGAATGGATAATGGAACAACGTCCTTCAAGAATTAGTGAAATCTTATGAATGCCAGAGAACTGGTAACGAGGAGCATAGAATTTAAACACATTGTTTATTACATTTAAACCCCTTCTAGGCTTCCAAGATGAAATTATCTCACCTGCACCTCAACCTGCAACTTCTTCTCCTCCTCCTGGCTCAGGAGGAAGCCTTCCACCAGGGCCACCGCCTGGGAGCTGGTCTCTGCTCCACACTCCCGCACCCAGCTCTCCATCTGCAGGGGCAGAACGGCCAGGAACTGCTCCAGAACCACCAGGTCCAGCAGCTGCGCTTTTGTGTGCATTTCTGGTCTCAACCATCGACTACAAAAGTAGTGGAGTCGGCTGCAAAGTCCTCGGGGACCCTCATCCTCCTGATATTGGACGCTCCTGAAATTCAAAGCCTGAACTTGGGAAACGATGGTTCCTTCTTCCAGCATCTTCTGCCCAGTTCTTGCCCAGATCTCCCCACGGATTCCAGACTGAGCACCGGAAGGGCCTTTTCCAGTTCTCTTATTTGCTAAATGGCTTGCCATTATTTTTCTCTCTTATAACACAATTCCAAATAGGTTAAAGGAATCTTGAGGATCTCCAAATGCTTTTTCATTCATTGAAGCATTCATCTAGCCTCAGGACTAACCAGAACAAACCACTCAGCCCCCTTTGTTGAAGATGAAAGGCTGTACAAATCGCTTCCAGTTTACGTATCTGAGACCGGAAAAAAAATATGCCAAGAATTAGAAAGTGGTGCATTTAACCATTTAATAATAATCCTACTTCTGGAAGGAAATATGTTTCTGAGCTAGTGGAGGATTACAGTGGCACTGAACAATTACCATATTTTTGGAGTATAAGACACAACAGAGTATAAGATGCACCAAGGTTTTGAAGCGGCAACTTTTTTTAAAAAAACGTTTTTGCACTCGGCAAACCTCCCCAAAACCGCCCATTTTTCGTGAAAATGGCCCGTTCCCCCCCCCCCCAAAGGGATACATAGCGTTAGGAGGCTTGTAGAGTGTTCCGGGGTGGAGGGGCAAAAACAAGAAAAAAATGGGCCTGGTTTTTGTTAAAAAAGGGCATTAGGAAGTTTATATAGTGCTCCTGGGGGCTGGGCAAAATTGAGCTAGAAATGAGCTTTTTGCTCATTTCTGCCCTCCCCAGCCCCCAGGGGCTCTCTGAAAGCCTCCTACAAGTTATGCACTGCCAGTTTGGTGAAGGGGGCGGGGTTCGGGAGGCAAAAAATGCTGTATTCAGTGTATAAGATGCACCCAGATTTTCACCCTCTTTTTTGAGGGAAAAAGGTGTGTCTTATACTCTGAAAAATATGGTAGTTTCTGTGTGGGATTGCATGTGTGTTGCAAACTATGGGATTGACCCTCATCAAAAGTTGGGATGAAATGCACTGAATAAATGCATTTATTCAGTTTTTAGCACTAAAAACATACTTCTTCCATGCGGGCGGCCTGACATAGCTGTGTATATTATTGAATTTTTAGTTGGGTTTTAAATTAAGTTTTAGCACAGGCCAAATTTATTTAATTTAATTTTAAACTTATTTGATAATTGCATATTTATATTTATATTTTCTTATTCCTGTGCACTGCCCTGAGTCCCATTTGGGAGAGAGGGCGGTATAAAAGTACGAACAAATAAATAAATAAATAAATTTCAGAACACTTCCCCCCCTATTTCCTTCTTCCCCAAAGAAGGGCTTGCTTTTTTAAAACCAAGAAATGCATATACACTCTAGAAAAAGTGCAGAGAAGAGCAACAAAGATGATTAGGAGACTGGAGGCTAAAACATATGAAGAGCGGTTGCAGGAACTGGGTATGTCTTTTTTAATGAAAAGAAGGACTAGGGGTGACATGATAGCAGTCTTCCTATATCACAGGCCTGCCACAAAGAAGAGGGAGTCAAACTATTCTCCAAAGCACCTGAGGGCAGAACAAGAAGCAATGGGTGGAAACTAATCAAGAAGAGAAGCAACTTCGAACTAAAGAGACAGTTAGAAAAATTAATCAGTGGAACAATTTGCCTCCAGAAGTTGTAAATGCTCCAACACTAGAAGTTTTAAGATGTTGGATAACCATTTCTCTGAAGTGGTGTAGGGTTTCCTACTTAAGCATGGTGTTGGACTAGAAGACCTTCCAACTCTGTTATTCTCTATATCTATAAACCTGCAAGCAGGGTTTACACAACACGCCAATTCCCGAATGTATTAACAAACTGTAAGGTTTGGCAAATGCTTAAGCCAAAAATGAAGGAAAAGAAGACTTAAATGGAGGCTTGCAAAACAAAGAAAACAGACTTTATTCTTTGATCAAAGTTAAAGTTCTGAGTAAGAAATCCAAAACTCATGTACAAGCGACATTGTGGGGGAAATCTACAAAAACTCAATGGGACTCTCCCCTTTTATACACCAAAAGAACTTTGTTCTTCAAAAAGGTCTTTGTTCTTCGCATTCTAATTACTCTAACTATTCTAAATCACTCTAATCAACATTGTAAACTTCAAGTCAAACCTTAAATCATGTAACCTAACATTGTAAAACTTGGATCATATATCCTAACTCAGATTTGCATCCTTCCTGGCTCAAAAGGTTTGTTATCTTTTCCCTTCTCTGTTTGCTTAATTGCCCATTTAGCAGAACAAAAGGTGTGAAATTGCTCTGGTATTTAAAGGAAGCAGAGGTGGCATAGGAAGATTTCAGATCTTATCACAGGAAGGATGCAATGGATTGCAGGCATATGTCTCCACAGCAATATAACATGTCTAAATACTAAACAGAACATCTCTAGAATAACATAGGAAAATACTTTCACAGCAATATAAGATGCTACAACATAACAGATAGCAAGTTTCTACTTAAATGCAACAGATATCTAAAATACCTAATTTCTACTTTAATGCAATAATACCTGTTTCTTGTATTATTAAAATAACAGGTTTGTATGTACTTTAATACTTGTATCACTATCCTTCAAAACTATGAAAGTTTACATAAAATGAAAACCAACAAAGTGACTTTAGTTGCTTTTTAAGAGTCAAATTACATTATTACAGGTAGGCATGTTCACAAAACGTGCCTTTAGCCCAAACAATAACTGCATGTGGTGAGTTCGTGGGAAACACAAGGGTTGAAGGACCATAGATTGGAGATGATTTCCAGGTTCACTCACCCTCCTAAGAGAAATTGAACGGCAGAGGACTAGAGCTCTATTTTAGCGTCATCCAGCACGTAGTTAAAATGCAGGCACAATCTTCTGCATCTCCTTCCTTATAAAACTGTTCTTCTTTCCTGCTTGTGATTTGCCATGCAGGATCCCCCCTCTCCACCTACCCAGCTTTCCCCAGGAAATGGCGCGTGATTGCCTACCCCAGAATACCTTTCTTCTTCCTGGAGATCTGGGTTTGTTTCTGGGGGCAACGCAACTGGAGGCAAAACAGCCTTGTCTGGAGGTCTGCTTCCTCCCTCCACCTTGCCTGTTACGAGCATAGAAAGGGGGGTAGGGGAGCAGGGCTTTCCCCCTCCCGGGACTCAGAAGATTGAAGCTGGATGAGGGCATATATCTCTTACTTCTTCAGCGTCAGAACCTCCTGCTTCCCTTTGAATGGGAAAACATCCACCAGTCACCCAGCACCACAGTTGGATCTCCTGCCTTCAAGGCTTTCCTCCGGTTTTACCTCCTTCAAAACTCAAAGGCTTAAAGAGAGAGAGGGGAAAAAAGTGCAGTGTCCTAGAGAGGCAAGATTAAGCATGTCACTACCTTCTCACCCTCCACTGGACTCCACCTGTGGCCCTCCAGTGGTTCAGGGCTGAAGCCCATAGATGATGCTTTCTCTGCAGAGGGAGCTCCTGGTGGATTGTATGCACATTGGAGGTGCTAATGCAAAGACGTGTTTGTTATGTCCACCCTGATCAGAAAGCCTTCTCAATCCAAGTGCTTTTAACAATGTTAGTGTAAGGTTTTGAAAATACATTGAGACCCTTAGAAAACGTTCAAGTCACAATGAGCCAAACAAGAGACTTAATCGGAGGCTTGAATAACAAAGAAAACAGACTTTATTCTTTGATCAAAATTAAAGTTCTGGGTAAGAAATCCCAAACCCATCTATAAGGGACATGTAGGGTCTCAAGGATGCAGGGTCCTTTCTTATATACAAAAAGATGTTTGATCTTCAAAAGGATCTTTCTTCTTCTAACTCTAATTACTCTCTAGCCATATATCTAGCGACATTGTAAACTTCCAAGTCAAACCTTAAGTCATGTAACCTAACATTGTAAAACTTGGATCATATATCTTAACTCAGATTTGCATCCTTCCTGGCTCAAAAGGTTTAGTTACCTGCCAATTCTTAAGGAAAGGGATGGCAATTACAATATAATACGATAGCAGAGTTGGAAGGGACCTTGGAGGTCTTCTAGTTCAACCCCTGCCCAGGCAGGAAACCTTATACCATTTCAGACAAATGGCTATCCAACATCCAATATTTGTAGAAAGAAAAGGATACAATTGCTTTTGCAGAGGTAGATGTGGCACAAATGCTCAAAAACAAATATTCAAAAGGAAAACACTTCTACAGCAGCACAACACATATGCATGTTACAATAGAACAAATGTCTATTTAATAACAAGTTTCCACTTCTTGTAATAATACTCATTACTTTTTATTGTTGTCTTTATTTTTCCTCCCTTTTTCTCAAAGGATAGAATTCTTTCTATCATGATGAATTATTATCTGTAATAATTCAAAAAAGGGGAACAACTTGTGTTGCAAACAAACAAATAAAATAAAATATCATGGAATGGAGTGGAGCACCCTGATTCAAGAGCAGCTTCAAAATGTGAAATTAAAACAAAGCTGTAAAAAAACTTTGAGTCAACACTCCAAAAAATCAGAATCAATTCAGATGGAAGCAAATTCTCCAAAAAGCAGATATCAGAGACAAACAAACAATAATGACATAGGATGGAGCACTTAAACTCTGATATCAAAGAGGGAGATAGGGAAAAAAAACAGCTTCAAAATAAAAGAAACTTAATGAGGTACGGTATGTTGGGTCAAATTCAGATTCCATTCAGACGGAAGCTAATTCTCATTAAGTATGTTGAAACATTTACAAATGTAGGCAAAATATCTCAAAATCAAAATCTCAAAATACCTCAAAATCATTACTTCTTATAGGTTCAATTAAGCTTTTTAAAGCACAAACAAAATTTCCAAAAGAAAAATCAAAATTGTTATCAGAGCAGAAAAAGAAATATCAAAAGCTTTTGTATGCAGGCGAAAATCAAAACAGTGAAAGGCAAAAGGTGCACATGAGCAGGTCACCCATTTGCCCTGAATTTCTCAGAAGAGAGAAAAAAGTTTTTAAAATGAGCAGGAAAGCCGCAGCCCCCTTAATGGGAGCAGCCCCCGCCCCCTTAATGGGAAAGAGGGGGGGAGATGCTCTCACTGGGGCATCTGTCTCTCTCTCACTCTCACACACAGAGTTAAAACAAGCAGGCACCCAAACACCCCGTTGCCCACTCCCCCCCCCCTTGCCTGCTTCCCTCCAAGGAATAACCCGGAGGGAAGAGGGGGAAAGAGGTGGGGGTGGGGGGGAAATCTCCCAGGCCACATCTCTTTCTCTTATCACTTCCTAGAGCAGGGGTCTGCAAAGTCGGCTCTTTTAAGACTGGTGGACTTCAACTCTCAGAATTCCCCAGCCAGCCTGGCTGGCTGGGAAATTCTGGGAGTTGAAGTCCACCAGTCTTAAAAGAGCCGACTTTGCAGACCCCTGTCCTAGAGAATAGGAGACACACTCACATTCATACTTGCAATCAGAGGCTCATGCTTGTTCATGCATTAGAGGATCTCACCCTCCTTTCAGATTTGGAAACACACACACACACCATACACCATTAAACAACCTTGCAACTTACTCTTTCTTTATAGGAAAGGGAATCAAAGTACATTCATACCAACTTTCACCATCAACATACTCACATTTGCATTACAATCAGACTGTTTGTGTAAACCAATTTCACATGCACAAATCCCATTTCACTCTTTCGTCATGCAAATCAATCATTACAATCATTTCAAGGAGCTGTATTAAAGCCAATGAGCTCAATTTTTATTATTAAAGGATCCTCCCTCCAGATCTGGAAATGAACACACATGCACACATATCATGGGACAACATTTTCAGACCTGGGAAGGCTCTGTCCCTTTAAATCTTCAATTTGTATTTGCTTGGGGAACCTGTGGCTTATTCCTGAAACAGTGGGGGAATTCAGAGAGCAGTTTAAATCTTAACTTCTCTCCCTTCCCCACAGCTTCAAGCCCAAAGTGAAAAGCTTACTTATTTTGCCAGCTGGTCAAATATATCACAATCAATTCAATCTCATTCAATTCTACATATTAGTATAGATGCACACAATTCTACATGTTATTAGTATAGATGCACACAAGAATTTTGGCAGAAATTACATCAAATCAATCAGGTCAAATTATCTAAATCTTCACATCAAATTAATCAAGTCCAATTATCTAAGTCTTCTCATTCAGGCAGGCTTTACCTTTTATTACCTGCTTTAATTTTCTTACTTTTGCTCAAAATGTACACCCATTTGTTTGATCTCCTTAAGCACTAGATGGTTACTATCTGTCTCTGCCATGGGATGTTCAGTTCCAAATTTGGATTTCCCACCCCACGCTGGCATAGTTTTAAAAATCCAAATTCGTCCATATCTATCTTCATCTCCCAGCACACGCTGGCATAGTTTTAAAGATGAAAATGTATGGAGACTCTTAGGTTGGACTAAGAGCAGAGTGGTCAGATAGATGTGCAAAGGGTTTTTTCTGTGTCCCTTTGGGCCAACATGCAGTCCAGAGGGGAACACGGCTCTGATTCTTTTAAAGAGTTTTTTTCTGAGGGGATTTTTCCTGACAGAAACTTGGGGCATGGCAAAACCCTCCTTTTTGCAAAGAATTTCTTGGGCTTTGTCAGTAGGGTTTGAGTTGGTTAAAACCCGGTCCCCTGAGTTTCTATGGGGCTTTATCAGTCGGGAGTGTTTCTCGGGCTTTGTGTAAGCTCGAATCTGGCAAACTCTCCTTTTTTAAAGAATTTCTCCGGTCACCCCAACCGGACTCGGAGTTTGCTCAGACCCCCCTCCCTTGCAATTAAATAGTTTTACATTTATTCCAACAAACACACACCTTTCAACACGATCTTTTCTGGCTGATCTTAATCAAAACGCAGATTAAATCTCCTCACTCAGGTTGAAGGCAATCCTCTAGTAGGAATGTCCTTCTTTCATACACGCACAAACACAAGGCAACACCCCCCTCTTCTCCCCAAAAGAAAAGAAAATTCTCTACTCACCTAGCAGAGTACAATCTTCTTCAAGCCTCTTTGGCATTCAGGTCCGGATGGATTCAGGATCTGCTGCTGTCTGGCCAAGCCCATGTCAACAGTAGAAAACTTACCGGGAGCGCTCTTTGACATCATCTGTGGCCCACGCCAGTTTCTCCAGTCCACCTAGCCTCCAGGTTCCATCACGCTGGGCGCCAAAATGTAAGGTTTTAAAAATACAGTGAGACCCTTAGAAAACGTTCACGTCACAATGAGCCAAACAAGAGACTTAAACGGAGGCTTGAATAACAGAGAAAACAGACTTTATTCTTTGATCAAAGTTAAAGTTCTGGGTAAGAAATCCCAAACCCATGTACAAGGGATATGGTGGGAAAGATCTACAAAACTCAAGGATGCAGGGTGCTTTCTTATACACGAAAAGATGTTTGATCTTCAAAAGGATCTTTCTTCTTCTAACTCTAATTACTCTCTAGCCATATATCTAGCGACATTGTAAACTTCCAAGTCAAACCTTAAGTCATATAACTATTCTAAATCACTCTAATCAACATTGTAAACTTCAAGTCAAACCTTAAGTCATGTAACCTAACATTGTAAAACTTGGATCATATATCTTAACTCAGATTTGCCTCCTTCCTGGCTCAAAAGGTTTGTTATCTTTTCCCTTCTCTGTTTGCTTAATTGCCCATTTAGCACTACCCAAGATGTGTGGCATATGAAGATTTCAGATCTTATCACAGGATTTGACATTTGCCAGATATCTTACAGACCCCAATAACAGGACCCCAGGAAATCAACCCCAGGGCACAAAGGAATCCACAGCATGCAAGCATATACATGTTACAGAAAGCAAATGTTTCTATTGATACTTGAATAATGATACAAGTTTGTATCATTATTACCATAACTCTACATTCCTCCCTTTAAAAAAAAGAATAATAGAATGCTTTCTATTGTAGTAAAGATATTTGCCAAATCAGTTGAAGACAACACCCCAGTTCAGGCAGTTTTTTTTTCTCTCTGTATGGCTTTTCCTGGTCATCGGTTTTGTGACCAAAATTTGTGAGATAAATTTTCCACAGATATATCCTTTTACTAACAAATCATGTGAAGCAAACATATTCTGGGATATTGTTGTTTTAAAAGTTAGAGCACTTAGCAGGTGCATTTAGAATATACACATGCTTTATACCATTGGCTAGGCGCATAGGTAAATCTTATAAGCCATCTGGAGCATGCTAATTAAGAGTTACCACATCCGTCCATAACCCATTCTGCCCAGTTATAGTTACAAGTGAGTTACTGGGTTGTGTCAGGTTAATTCCAGACTGCAAGGTGACAGTAAGCGAAGAAAACACCTTTGCTTGGAATATATGTTTTCCCAGTTGTCTCTTCAGGTATTACATTCTCCTTCAATTTGTCCTATGCACAAGAAAATTATTGCATAATATCGAACCACTGCATTACATCAATATATCTTATCTCTTCAGGGATTATGAAATCACCATCTCTTGGGACTACTGTATTCAAGTCAGGATGATCTGATTCAGTGTCCCAATATAGGGACCTATAATCAAGGTGTTGATTATCACCTTCAAAGCGCTCCATGGCACAGGACCTAGTTATTTGCGGGATCGTATCCTGCCCCACACATTCCTTCGGCCGATTCGCTCACATAGAGAGGGACTTCTCCGGGTGCCGTCCACTAGGCTGTGCCAGCGGGCGACGCCCAGGGGAAGGGCCTTCTCTGTGGCGGGCCCGACCCTCTGGAATGACCTTCCCCCTGACATTAGAACGACCACGGATCTCCGCTCCTTCCGCCAGAAACTCAAAACCCACTTGTTTCATCTAGCCGGCCTGGCCTAATTCCAGCTTTCCCACCTCAGTTTGTATTTTTAAATTTTGTGATTTGGTTTTAAGGTTAAGTTTTAATTTTTATAAATTTGTACAGGGGTTTATTTAATTCGATTTTAGTTATATGTATGTTGATTGTATGGTTTTAATTTGTACCTGTACACCGCCCCGAGTCCCTTCGGGGAGAGGGGGCGGTCTAGAAGTCCAATAAATAAAATAAATAATAAAAAAATAATATGTAGTTTATATGGGAGCAATCACAGTTATAGTGTCCCACTACCCCCACAGGTGTGTATCAGGTTACAAGTACAATAATAATAACAGTAATGTTCAGTGGTACAGTTACAATCACAAAATCAACACAATCTGTAGAGTGCAAAGTTGAACAGCTGCTTTTTTTAGGATCTTCAAGTGGAATAAGCCAGAAAGTTGCTACTCGTGCAATGAGAAAAAAGTCACAAACAAAATCTTTGAATAGCACAATGACTGCATTCGTTTTTGGAAATGCCCATTCTTAGTAGAACTTCTCTGTAGGTTTTAGAAATCCATCATGGCAGTTTGTGTCCAAAATGTCTGTCTGCCTCACGCAGAGTTTATTTGGCTTTTTATACAGTTTTTACAAGTAGAATCCAGTACGGATAGCAACAGCATTCTTCTTCGTTTCTCCTCCCTCCCAAAGTAGCTTTACAAAAACTATTCCGGCCAAGGATGAATCCCACATAACTTTCCCATATGCCTGTCCTTGCAGGGTGAGATAATGGGAAGAAAGATAAAGGGCTACTGAGAACTTGGCAGTCCTGTACATAACCTTTCTCTCTCATCCCACATCTGCTTCTGCTAATTAGGTGAGCTCATAGGTATCCGAGGCAGAAAGCTACTGAGATACTACACATCTTTTCGGCGCTTTCACTTCTACACCATCATCCCACTCTTTTTTATTTTGTTTAACAAGGCAGCGTGAGAAGGGCTAGTAATCATGAGAGGAACATCCTTGCAATTGTTTATACAGGGCATATACCTGATCTTGAGGTACTGTAGGAGAGGGTTTAGAGCAAAAAAGTTGTAATACACATATTGCCAAGGGAGGGGAGACACTGAAAAAAACAGCACATGCCAATTAGAATAGCACAAATGATAATTAAATAACAGCACATTTCCCATCAGACCTGTGGGTAACCAACCCCAAAAACTTTCCCACCAAGATTCTAGGGTATCAATTTTCAAATCAGAGGCCAAATTGTGTAAAATATTGAGCTGATGCTGGATAGTTCTGGATTCATCTGAAAGATTAAAACAACACATTCCATCAAAATTTTCACAACCCATATGCTGGCGAAGAAGCAAATAATCAATAGCAGCACAATTTTGCAAACTAGCTTTACATAAAGCTTATAGCTCATGGTCAATTGCTGAAATAGCTAAAAAAGTAGCATTAATTGGTTTTACAAAATTACACACAACAGCATTAATATTAAAATGAGCATGGGCAGCAAGTCCTGGCACTCCAACTATAAATATAGCCAATGCTACATATTCTGCTTTATTAAGCAAAGCTGTCTCAGAGTCACAAATGTTATCCAGAGTGACTCCTTGTCGAAAACAGCTAAAATGAAGTTGCTGTTTGGAAAGCAAAAAAGGAATTAATCGGCTAAGGCAACAGTGTGCTTCACTAATATTAGCAGGAATATAGTTACAAGTTTCTTGTCCATGTAAAAAACCATCCTTGTGGGAGCCAAGCATGAGCAAAGTGAAAGGAAACCTTCTCAAAAGATGTACAATTCGAAACAGGTGAACTAATACGAAGACAGTGAGGCTTTTTGCTTGAAGATGTACAATTAACGTATGTTATATTTTCAGGAACTGCTACTATTGGAGTATGTAAAGCAATTGCATCAGGGGGCAAATCAGAAGCAGCTGACCCCCAACTGGATATAGTCTTTTTTTTTTCTTTCTTTCTTTCTTTTCTATACCGCGTCCTCTCCCCAGGGGGACTCGGAGCGGTGCACAGGGAAAATTAAAACAGCATAAAATATATACATAAATAAATACAATAAAAACAAATTAAATCAACTGTCCCTGTACTAAAATCCCCATTTTAAAATTAACATTCCCTAACCCCTAAGGTAGAGACTAACCTAGGCCGGCCAAGCAGAAAAAGTGAGTTTTTAATTTCTGACGGAAGGAGCGGAGGTCCGTAGTTGTTCTAATGTCAGGGGGAAGGTCGTTCCAGAGGGCTGGGCCCGCCACAGAGAAGGCCCTTCCCCTGGGCGTCGCCCGCTGACAAAGTCTAGTGGACGGCACCCGGAGAAGTCCCTCTCTGTGGGAGCGAATCGGCCGGGAAGATGTATGGGGCAGAATCCGATCCCGCAGATAGCTAGGTCCCGAGCCATGGAGCGCTTTAAAGATGAGAACTAACACCTTGAAGCGCACCCGAAAGACGACAGGTAGCCAGTGCAGCTCGCGCAAGAGCGGTGTTACATGGGTATACCTTGTGGTACCCATTATTGCTCGCGCGGCTGCATTCTGGACCAGCTGAAGTCTTCGGGTGCACCTCAAGGGGAGCCCCATGTAGAGAGAGTTACAATAGTCCAGTCGGGATGTCACGAGAGCATGAGTGACTGTGCGAAGGGCGTCCCGATCCAATAGGGGGCGCAACTGGCGAACCAGGTGAACCTGGTAAAACGCCCTCCTGGCCACGGCTGTCACTTGATCTTCCATGGACAGCCGGGCATCCAGGAGGACACCCAAGTTGCGCGCCCCATCCACAGGGGCAAGATGTTCGCCCCCTATGGCCAGCGATGGAGTCAGCTGGTTGAATCGGGCAGCCGGAAACCACAGCCACTCGGTCTTGGTCGGGTTGAGTCTGAGTCCGTTACTTCCCATCCAGATCCGTACGGCTTCCAGGCACTGGCACATCACCGCTACGGCATCGTTGGGGTGGCTTGGGGTAGATATATACAGCTGAGTATCATCAGCGTAGAGATGGTACTCTACCCCAAAGCCACGGATGATCTCACCCTTATAGTTAAAGTTTTCATTCAATAGTCAAACCAGTGAAGTTTTGAATTATTATAGGTGGGGTACAAGCAAGACCCAAGCATGTAGAAAGCAAATTGTTCATATCATATGATTCAGATAAGCATCAGTTTGTGTAATATTAGCTAACTGCACCCAAAGATTTTTCCTTCAGTCTCTGTTCAAGTGAGTGTTTGGGTGAAATGACAGCTGCTGTTGCTGAAGGGCAGCAGTTAATAAGTAGATATAAGCAAACAATGACTAAGGAATTGGCAGTTAAAACCGCAAAGATGGCAGCACATAAGTTCTCCAGCGTTTGTTCCACTTGTCGTTGTTGCAACACGGCCTGTGCTTTGGTGGTCAAGGTTCTCACATCACTGGACAGCTGGTCTGACAAGATCGTATTGGCCGTTGCGCTGTTAATAGAGTCACTTTGGTCATCTCTGGAACTGGAAACTGGGATTGGTACCACAATATTCTTAGCTGGACGGATGCAACGAGTTGGAATCCACAAGAGTCCTGTAGAGCAGGGGTCTCCAACCTTTGCAACTTTAAGTCTGAAGGACTTCAACTCCCAGAATTCTCCAGCCAGCAAAGCTGGCTGGAGAATTCTGGGAGTTGAAGTCCTTCAGACTTAAAGTTACAAAGGTTGGAGACCCCTGCTGTAGAGGCAAGCACAACATATCCTCGTCCCCCTAGATGGGGAGGCAAACAAACCTTTTTTAATCTATTATGTTACTCAAGCCAAATTAGCCAAATTGGGGTATGCCATATACAACAAATTCAACAAATTGATGGATTGATTACAACAAATTGATTGATTGATTGATTGATTATTTGATTGGTACCCAAGAGCCTAAGAGCCCTCCTTTTTTTTTATTTGTTTGGGAAGACAGTCCTTAAAGGACCAATGAGCACATTCCACAATATCTCGACCTGTGGAAGTGTAAAAAAGCTCAAAAATTAAAACAATGTTCCAAGTTATTTTTTATTTTTTTATTTTATCAAATTTATACCCCGCCCTTCTCCTTGTTAGGACCCAGGGCGGCGCACAGGCATCATTAAAAACCATTACAAAAACAATACAAACTCTTAAAAGCATATTAAATTAACCTAAAACCCGTGCTAAAACCCTTTAAAACCCTAAAAATTTAAAATTTATAAATATAGTCAGAAACGGGGGGGCTACGCTAGGCCGGCTTGTTGGAATAAGTACGTCTTCAAGCGTTGGTGGAAGAGGCGGAGGTCCGAGATGGTACGGAGGTCGGGGGGGTAGGTCGTTCCAGAGGGCCCGGCCCGCCACAGAGAAAGCCCTTCCCCTGGGTGTCGCCAACCGGCATTGCCCGGCCGATGGCACCCTGAGAAGGCCCTCTCTGTGGGAGCGGATTGGACGAAGGGATGTATGGGGCAGAAGGCGGTCTTGTATATAGCTAGGCCCCGAGCCATGGAGCGATTTGAAGATGGTCGTCAACACCTTGAAGCGCACTCGAAAGGCCACAGGCAGCCAGTGCAGCTCGCGCAGGAGAGGTGTTATGTGGGCATGCCTTGGGGCACCCATAATCACCCGCGCGGCTGTGTTCTGGACTAGCTGTAGCTTTCGAGTGCACCTCAAGGGGAGCCCCATGTAGAGAGCGTTACAGTAATCCAGCAAGAAGTCACAAGCGCTTGAGTGACTGCGTGAAGGTCCCCCCCCCCCCCGGTCCAGTATGGGGCACAACTGGCGTATCAGGCAAACCTGATAGAACGCCCTCCTGGCCACGGCCGCCACATAGTCCTCCATGGACAGCCGGGAATCCAGGAGGATGCCCAAGTTGCGCGCCCTCTCCACGGGGGCTAGTTGTTCGCCCCCAATGGCCAGTGTTGGACTTATCTGGCTGAACCGGGGAGCCGGAAACCACAGCCACTCAGTCTTGGACGGGTTGACCTTGAGTTTGTTACTACCCATCCAGATCCGTACGGCCTCCAAACACTGGGACAGCATCTCGACGGCATCGTTGGGGTGGTTTGGGGTGGATATGTACAAAATTACTAAAAGGCCAATGAAAAATAGGCCAGGCCATTATCAGTCTTGAAAAAGAAAGATTTGCCCAAGGCAGTAATGGCTAAAAAAATGAAAAATGACATGATTAGCTGTTTCCCTTTGTTAAGGTGTGGCCAAAACACTACTGACTAGGTAAAAATCAAAACATGAATATACTTCTAAAGAGCCAGAGAGGGACATAGGTGACATTCATTTGCCATAGGCGATTAACTTCCGTGTCCCCAGAGGGTGATGTCCCAGAACATTGGGCACAAGATGAAACAATTGTCTTCGCCTGGTTGATTGGAAAATGGCAGGTTTGTGTCAACTCTCTGGCATTCTGATGAAACAAAAATGATTAAAAAATGAATCTGGAAAAAAATATACATAAAACATGAACAGCTTCAAAAATGAAAAATTAAACAATGCTATCAAAAAAAGCACTTTGAGGCAACACTCCCAAAAATGAAAATTAATTCAGATGGAAGCAAATTCTCCAAAGGCAGATATCAGAGACAAACAAACAAAAATGACATAGGATGGAGCACTTTAAGTCTGATATCAAAAAGGGATGTAGGAAAAATCAGCTTCATTCAGATGGAAGCTAGGTAATTTTCATTAAGTATGTTAAAACATTTATAAATGTAGGCAAAATATCTGAAAATCACTGCTGCTTATAGGTTCAATTAAGCTTTTTAAAGCTCAAACAAAATTTCCAAAAGAAAAATCAAAATTGTTTTCAGAGCAGAAAAAGAAATGTCAAAATCATAGCTTTTGTATGCAGGTGAAAATCAAAACAGTGAAAGGCAAAAGGTGCACATGAGCAGGTCACCCATTTGCCCTGAATTCCTCAGAAGAGAAAAAAAAAGTTTTTAAAATGAGCAGAAAAACCGAGGCCCCACTTAATGGGAAAGTAGGAGGGGGAATACTCTCACTGGGTCATCACTCTCTCTCACTCATTCACACACACACAGTTAAAAGGAGAAGACACCCACACACCCCTTTGCCCACTCCCCCTCCACCTTGCCTGCTTTCCTCCGAAAAATAACCCAGAGGAAAGAGGAGGAAAGAGGGAGGGGGTGAAATCACACAGGCCAGATATAACACACACATACATCATTAAAGGATCTTGCAACTTATTCTTTCTTTATAGGAAAGGGAATCAAAGTACATTCACACCAACTTTACCATCAACATACTCACATTTGCACTACAACCAGACTGCTTGTTTAAACTAATTTTACATACAAAAAAATCCCATTTCACTCTTTCTTTATGCAAATCAATCATTACAACCGTTTCAATGAGCTGTACTAAAGCCAATGAGTTCAATTGTTATTATTCAAAGATCTCAACTTCCCTCTAGGTCTGGAAATGATCACACACACACACACATATCATGGGACAACATTTTTCAGACTTGGGGAGGCTCTGCCCCTTTAAATCTTCAATTTGTATTTGCTTGGGGAACCTGTGGCTTATTTCTGAAATAGTGGGGGAATTCAGAGCGTAGCTCAAATCTTAACTTCTCTCACGTTACCCACAGTTTCAAGCCCAATGTGAAAAGCTTACTTATTTTGCCAGCTGGTCAAACATATCACAATCAATTCAATCTCATTCAATTCTACCTGTTAGTATAGATGCACACAATTCTACATGTTATTAGTATAGATGCACACAATAATTTTGGCAGAAATTACATCAAATCAATCAAGTCCAATTATCTAGGTCTTCTCATTCAGGCAGGATTTACCTTTTTATTACCTGATAGATTTTCTTACTTTTGTTCAAAGTTTACACCCATTGTTTGATCTCCTTAAGCACTAGATGGTTATTACTTGTCCCTGCCCTGGGATGTTCAGTTAGGTTGGACTAAGAGCAGAGTGATCAGAGAAATGTGCAGAGGTTTTTTTCTGTGTCCCTGTGGGCTGGCATGCAGTCCAAAGGCGAACACGGCTGATTTTCTTACAAGGTTACTTGTTGCAAACAGGCTGTCCCTATGGTTGCCCATAGTTGCAGCAGCTTTTAACATTTCCCGGTGGGTTAGCACAATATTCAAAGGGGAACACGGCTCCACTCTTTCAAAGAGGTTCTTTCTGAGGGGATTTTTTCTGACAGAAGCTTGGGCATGGTAAAACCCTCCTTTTTGCAAAGAATTTCTCAGGCTTTGTCAGCAGGGTTTGAGTTGGTTAAAATTCAGTCCCCTGAGTTTCTATGGGGTTTTATCAGTTTGGAGCATTACTCGGGCTTTGTCTAAGCTCAAAGCTGACAAACACTCTCTTTTTCCCCCAAAAGGATTTCTCAGGTTACCCCAGCCAGACTCGGAGTTTGTTCAGATCCCCTCCCTTGCAATTAAAGGGTTTTACATTTAATCCAACAGACACACACCTTTCAATGCAATCCTTTCAGGCTGATCTTACTCAAAATGCAGATTAGATCTCCTCACTCAGGTCGAAGGCCTTCTTTCATACACACACACAAACAAGGCAACACCCCCCTCTTCTCCCCAAAAGAAAAGAAAATTCTCTCCTCTCCTAGCAGAGTACAATCATCTTCAAGCCTCTTTGGCATTCAGGTCCGGATGGATTCAGGATCTGCTGGCATCCAGCCAAGCCCATGTCACCAGTCCAAAACGTACCGGGAGCGCTCTTTGACATCGTCTGTGGCCCACGCCAGTTTCTCCAGTCCACCTTCTTGAAGGCCTGCCAAACCTCAAAGGGGTTCAGCTCTACCAAAATGTAAGGTTTTGGCAAACCAAACAGGAGACTCCAAGTTCCATCACGTTGGGCGCCAAAATGTAAGGTTTTGAAAATACATTGAGAACCTTAGAAAACGTTCAAGTTACAATGAGCCAAACAAGAGACTTAAACGGAGGCTTGAATAACAGAGAAAACAGACTTTGTTCTTTGATCAAAGTTAAAGTTCTGGGTAAGAAATCCCAAACCCATCTACAAGGGACATGGCTTGAAAGATCTACAAAACTCAAAGATGCAGGGTCCTTTCTTATACACGAAAAGATGTTTGATCTTCAAAAGGATCTTTCTTCTTCTAATTCTAATTACTCACTAGCCATATATCTAGCGGCATTGTAAACTTCCAAGTCAAACCTTAAGTCATATAACTAACTATTCTAAATCACTCTAATCAACATTGTAAACTTCAAGTCAAACCTTAAGTCATGTAACCTAACATTGTAAAACTTGGATCATATATCTTAACCCAGATTTGCATCCTTCCTGGCTCAAAAGGTTTGTTATCTTTTCCCTTCTCTGTTTGCTTAATTGCCCATTTAGTAGCACAAAAGATGTGAAGATTGCTCTGGAATTTGAGAGCATCTTCTCTTTTCCTGAAGGAAGCAGAGGTGGCATATGAAGATTTCAGATCTTATCACAGGATTTGACATTTGCCAGATATCTTACAGACCCCAATAACAGGACCCCAGGATATCAACCCCAGGGCACAAAGGAATCCACAGCATGCAAGCATATACATGTTCTGCAAGATGCCTAACTCTTTGTTACTTTTACCAGCTTTCTAACCATCCAGGATTGATACAAGCTTTACAGGAACATATTCCCTGTGAATAAGCATTCTTTGTTCCTGCCAGATAGATTCCACAATCCTTCCCCATCTTCTTTCAAGTGTATGCCATAACCTTACTTTGTTTTAACAGACAGCCCACGAATGGGAAACTCTTGACTGGCTTTCAAGATTCTGTTATTATACTGCAACAATATTAAAGTATGAATAAAGTATGAATAAAGTAATAAAGTAAAGTAAAGCGCTCCAATAGACTTGGTGATGTTCAATTCCTGATCTGGCTCGCCTGAAAACTTTGATCCTTTGCCCTCTTTGATCTCTAAGTGACTTTTAGTGCAACTGATCATGGTCTTCTACTGCAGCGTGTCTGAGGGAATGCACTGTTTTGCAGTGCTTCCCACTCTTTCTTAAAGTAGTGATGGTGGAAGAGAAATCTGTCCAGAAAAATCTATTCTCTGCATACTCCAGAGATCTCTCTAGTTGTCCCTCCTTGTTTTAAAGACCACCTGTCCTGACCCAGGTTGTATAGGCAGACACAGGCATCAATAAAGTCTTTTATTGCACTGCTAAATTGCAACAGACAGCCCTCAAGGGGTGTTGGTAAACCTCCATTCCCCTTTTCCCCAACAACAAGCCACCCACAAGTCAATGTAACATAGTCCCATCAACTGAATCCAATAGTTGCCAGAAACAAGCCTCCCCAAAGGAAGAAAGGCGAAGTCCACAAGTCAGGAGCAGAGGTCGCAAAAACCAGATCTGTAAACCACCAGTCAGAATCAGAGTCCATAAAGCAAGATGCGCAAATCCAGAGGTTGAAACATGAGTTGGAGTCTAGAAGTCAAGGTTTCCAAAAGTCAGAGGAGTGAAATGGGGCTATTCCTTATCATAGATCTGTTGTCTCTCATCTCCACTGTCTGTGTGCAGCCGATCCTCCCCTGTGAAGGCAGGCAGTGGCCGGGCACAAAATCGTCTTGGGCCTCTGGACTCCCCAGACATTCCAGGGGAGATGTGCCATCCCCATTGGATGCTTCCGGTTCCAACTCTCCCTCCAGTGATACATTTATCAGTTTATAATTAAAAAAATTAAAACTGGTGCATTTGTAGTTTTGATTCACGTTGAAACAATATTAAGTTCATTAAGATATTAAATATTTCATAAAAATCCTTTTAAATAAAAATGACTTTTTTGTGTTTGCTTGACTGTAAAATAATTTGTATTTTACAGACTCTTCAGAGCGTCTAATATCATACCACACTTTAAGGAACGCTGATCTAAATGAACACACTGCCAAAATTAGTTTACGCAGCCCAATACCATAGGAACCCAATATTAAGTTCCAATAATGCAGTAAACCAAAAGTAAGCCTTGGTTCACACAACCACCTAGCACTAAAATGTGAGTAACAACTTGGTACAAAGCGTGAATCCAGCCAGTACAATTTCAGCAACTCAGAGTTGAAGCAAGTAGTGTACATCTCAAAGGTGCTTTTCAAGAGGCAACTGGACGCTCTGGTTGTGTTTTGAAGATGTTTTGCTTCTCATGGGGAATGAACGGATTTATACTGGATTCCCCACCATCCAGTCAGAGCTGAAGAAGCTTCTTGGATGAGAAGTGAAATGTCTTCACAGAAAAAAACAAAAAGTCCAGGTGCCTCTTGAAAAAAGCTTTGGGACAACCAGGACCTGGATGACTGAGAAGATTCCATTCTCAGAAGATTTGTCAAAAGGTCATTTTAAACGATGTGTGATCAAGTGAGAAGAAATAACTGAGCTGGAAACATACTTTTGAAAGGAAAATCCATGGATTTAAGTAATTAAATCTTTTTTTTTTAAACAATTTTTATTTTTATTTTTAAGCAAACACAAACAAATATAACAAAAAATAAAAAACATAAACTCCATCTTCAATTACAAGTTGTAGAAAATGTGTCAGTTGGTTACATACTGTGCATCTCTTCCATAGTCATATTCATATCAAATCACATATTTTAGTTCAAATATATTTATATATATTACAATTATTATACCTCAACCTTCATTTAACTATCGTTTATCTTGAATTAACATAGATTCTAACCCAAATGTATGGGAAATTATATCATTCCTTCTCCTGTTGCACTTACATGGCTTTTCCCTTGTGGGATGTAGATCTTATGGGAAGTAAGATTGCTAGTTTGGCTGAAACCCTTTCTGCACTCCAAGGATTTGTATGGCTTTTCATGTAGGGATCCTTTTATTACCACAAGTTGATTCCTGTAAGTAAAAGTCTTGCCACACTCTCTGCCTTTATATGGCTACTCTCCTGTGTGGATCCTTCTATGGAAAGAAAGATGATTATGGTCACTAAAGGTCTTTTCACACTCTATACATTTATGTGGCTTCTCCCGTGTGGATCCTTTGATGGGATGTAAGTTCCTTATTTGTTCTGAAGCTCTTTCTACACTCCATGCATTTATATGGCTTCTCCCCTGTGTGGATCCTTTGATGGTTAATAAGGGTGCTCTTTCGGCTAAAGCCCTTTCCACACTCCATGCATTTAAATGGCTTCTCCCTTGTGTGGATCCTATGATGGGATGTAAGTTTACTGCTTGTTCTGAAGCTGTTTCCACACTCCATGCATTTATATGGCTTCTCCCCTGTGTGGATCTTTTGATGGGATGTAAGATGACTCTTTGTTACGAAGCCCTTTCCACATTCCATGCATTTATATGGTTTCTCCCCTGTGTGGAACCTTTGATGGGTTGTAAGATGGCTCTTTGTTATGAAGCCCTTTCCACATTCCATGCATTTATATGGCTTCTCCCCTGTGTGGATCCTTTGATGGCATGTAAGATGAGTGCTTGTTCTGAAGCTCTTTCCACACTTCATGCACTTATATGGCTTCTCTCCTGTGTGGATCCTTTTATGGAGAGTAAAGGCACCACTTGTCATGAGGTCCTTTCCACACTCCATGCATTTATATGGCTTCTCCCCTGTGTGTATCCTTTTATGGCAAGTAAGAGCACTGCTTGTACAGAAGCCCTTTCCACAGCCCATGCATTTATATGGCTTCTCCCTTGTGTGGATCCTTTGATGGCATGTAACCTCACTGCTTGTTCTGAAGTCCTTTCCACACTCCATGCATTTAAATGGCTTCTCCTTTGTGTGGATCCTTTGATGGCATGTAAGATCACTGCTTGTTCTGAAGTCCTTTCCACACTCCATGCATTTAAATGGCTTCTCCCTTATGTGGATCCTTTGATGGCGTGTAACCTCACTGCTTGTTCTGAAGTCCTTTCCACACTCCATGCATTTATATGGCTTCTCACCTGTGTGGCTCCTTTGATGGCATGTAACCTCACTGCTTCTTCTGAAGTCTTTTCCACACTCCATGCATTTAAATGGCTTTTCCCTTGTGTGGATCCTTTGATGGTTAATAAGGTTACTCTTTTGTCTAAAGCTCTTTCCACACACTAGACATTTATATAGCTTCTTCCCTGTATGTCTACTGTTATGGGAAATAAGATGACCCCATTGGTGCTTTCCATACGCAAAGTATTTAAACGGCTTCTCTCCTACCTGCATCCTTTTATGAGATGTCACTCTTTCTCTAGAAAGAGTGAAAGTCCCATTGCAATTTTTTCCATTGTCTTTGCATATATAGGCTTCTGATTTGGCTTGGATTGAATATTCACTTACATCTTTCCCAATATATTTTTGCTCTATTTTTCCTGGTTGGTCAAGAAAGCCTTGTAACTGAGCGTTAACTGAAGATGAGCTTTCCTTATTCCAATTGTTTGACGTGTTTCTCTCTTGCCTTTGTTGTTCCATTTGATTTGCAAGCTTCTCTGTTCTGTTCCCAAGTCTGAACTTTTGGAATGCTTCAACTGACTTTTTCCCATTATTACCTTCAAATGAAAAGAGAAATAAAAATGTTAGCAAGGTTATGAAAAAAGGTCAATTTTCCAGAAGTCACATGAATGTCCCTCTGATATTGTGCAAAATTCCAATATATTGCATATTTGTATACTTATAGGGGACGCAGTGCCTCGGTGACTGAGACACTAAGCTTGTTGATCAGAAAGGTTGGCAGTTTGAATCCCTAGCGCTGCATAACTGGGTGAACTCCCGTTACTTGTCCCAGCTTCTGCCAACCTAGCAGTTCAAAAGCATGTAAAAAATGCAAGTAGAAAAATAGGAACCACCTTTGGTTGGAAGGTAACGGTGTTCTGTGCATTTTGGGGGTGTAGTTATGCCGGGCACATGACCACAGAGACGTCTTAGGACAGAAATGGCTCTTTGGCTTTGAAACGCCAATGAGTACCGCCCCCTAGAGTCGGGAATGACTAGCACATACGTTCAAGGGAAACCTTGAACTTTATCTTTATACTTATAATGGCATGACATATACATTATAATATCTCTATTCAAACATCTAAAACAAAATTTCAATTTAAAACCCAGGAGAAACATTTAAGAAAGCATTTATAGAAAACTCAAGATTCATTGGAGTTGGGCCAATTCCAAAAGAGCCCTGTGAGAATTAGTTTTGAAACTCATTTTTTTCTTCCTATACAAAGCTACCTTCCATTTATGTTTTAATTTTTTCCTGCCAAAGATCACATGATTGCAGAGAGAAAAAAGGAAGAGTTCTTGTATTAATCCTAAACAGCATGTTTGCAATAGAAAAATGGCACCAGTTTGCCCTAATTACAAGACTCAGGATAGAAATGAAAAGGAAGCAAAGTCCATTAAGGCAAAAAAAGTAATTGAATTGTAATTCTTCATAGTACTGATACGGAAGCATCTGGGCCAAAAAATATGAAATCTCTGTAACAGACTTTAGCATTACCTGAAACCAAGGAATTACTTTATCACTGACAGGTTTAAATAGAAATAGAAAAACTCAATAGATGACAAATGGCACAGTATGCATCTAAGCAGAAAGCCATTGATCTATTTTCACACTAGAAGCAGTAGAACAGCATATATATTTTTCCCTCTCAAGAAATGACCTCTATTTGCAGATTTTTTAAATAAGAAGCAGCCAATGGCATCTAACTATAACATGTCTTCCTGAACTCTGACTGGGGAATAGAAAACCTTACCTAAAGAAGCCACGTTCCTATAATTCTCCAGCATGACTTCCCAATGCAGAGCTTTTTGGCCAGGATCCAGCTGAGACCACTCCTCCTCGGAGAAATACACAGCCACCTCCTCAAAAGGCACAAGAACCCCCTGAAAACAAAAACAAAAAGTACAGAATAGGCCTGGGAGGGACTGCAAGATCTGCCCTATTCTTTAGAAATTCCCAAAGCAAAGTTAGGCACTAAAGTCTATGCTTAGTAGGATTCCAGGATTGAGATGAGAAAATGGACAGAACAGAAAGCATTTGACTGCTTTTATCATCTTGATTGATTCTACAGGACTCTTGGTGCCATTCAGTAAAGGTAACCCCAGGTTCCTTCTGGATTGATTCAGCTGCCATCCACTCTCAAAACACTCTTCTCAATCCATTAATCCATTCACCATCAAAAGACCCTTAGCATCTGGAGAGAATCAACTGGCAGGTGGGCCTTGGAAACACCATCTATCAGTGACTCTATTCCTTCCTATGTTTGCAGAAGGAAGTGTGTGTGTGTTTATTGGAAGATTTGGTAAAGTGCCATCAATATCCAGAGACACAACACTCTTCATATAGCAAGGAAGCTACTAATAGTCTGAGCAATTGCTGAACAGGAGACAAAGAAACAGAAAATTTGCTAAGAACATTTCTTAACCTTTGTAGCCAAAGGGGACTTCCAGAACAACTTTTGTATCAAGCTTTTTCTGTATGGCTACTTTCAATCAATTTTAACTTTATCTTTTAATCTGATGAATTTGTTTTTTTATGTCTTTGTAATGTAAACATTGCATTTGTAAAATACAATATGAACTTTGCAACAAAGCTTTTTTTTAAATAGTAATGTACCAGTATGAATGTTACATCATTATTTTTTTAGCCTTGTTGTCTAAATAAGTCAAAGAATGGTAAAATTAATGGGCATTGTGAAGGATTTTGTAAAAAATGAAATGGATGTGAAGCTCCCAGTAAAAGTTCAAAGAAATGTCCATTTATTAGGTTTAACATCTTGGCAGAGCCTCATATGTAGCCAGGACTAACAATTATTGGATGGCTTCTGCACTTTACCCCCTTATGTTCCCTCCCCTCTGCCCGTCATAAATCACATTCCCCAATTAGCATTGAAAGTAAATCTATGCATGCGCAGTCACAGGTCATCCTGAGATTCCTTTCCCGACCACAAGAATGTCAAGAGCTTTTACTTCATTCAGACAGACAGATAATCTCCAGGGCAACATCGGGATGTTGACAATGTATGGAGTATAATTAACATAAAGAATACTTTTTTAAAGTATTGGTCTTAAAAAAAAATCCTAATAAGAATCTCATTTGAATTTTTGTTGCTTGTGGACATGAAAATAAGGCATCCCAAACAAGAGGTGGGGTGGGGGAATGGACAGTACAATGTACATTAGCTTGATTTTTTTTTGAAGAAAATGGAGAATACAAATCTAATAAATAATTTTCCTTCTCTTACTTGAGTTGGCGGTTCAACCATCGTTTCATCTTCATCATAAGGGACGGTCAGCTTTCCTCTATTCTTCCCTGTGAGGGAGACACAATTTTAAAATGCAAGGAGGAGTATTATAATAGCAAAGACATAGAGAAGATGAGACAGATGAGACATTTTATAGGGAATGGGAGAGTCTTGTATTACCTCTGGATGCTTCTTGATTTGTGTCATCCTGAGTAGTCCTCAAGAAAAACAGTTCCCGAGGGGTATCGGATAGATGCCTCCTTCTCTCAGGATCTCTGTTCTCCACAGTGAAGGACTTGAAATATAAGCCAGAGAAAAGAAGAAAAATGAAAGGACAACGTAAACCATGAAATGGATTCTTGTTCTGTTTTTCAGCGCCACTTGAAAACACCCAATGTCCATCAGTTAGGGTTAGGAAAAGGCTGTCCCAAATCTTTCTACTAAGAATGGATAGTGGAACAACGTCCTTCAAGAATTAGTGAAATCTTATGAATGCCAGAGAACTGGTAACGAGGAGCATAGAATTTAAACACATTGTTTATTACATTTAAACCCCTTCTAGGCTTCCAAGATGAAATTATCTCACCTGCAACTCAATCTGCATCTTCTCCTCCTCCTCCTGGCTCAGGAGGAAGCCTTCCACCAGGGCCACCGCCTGGGAGCTGGTCTCTGCTCCACACTCCCGCACCCAGCTCTCCATCTGCAGGGGCAGAACGGCCAGGAACTGCTCCAGAACCACCAGGTCCAGCAGCTGCGCTTTTGTGTGCATTTCTGGTCTCAACCATCGACTACAAAAATAGTGGAGTCGGCTGCAAAGTCCTCGGGGACCCTCATCCTCTAGATATTGGACGCTCCTGAAATTCAAAGCCTGAACTTGGGAAACGATGGTTCCTTCTTCCAGCATCTTCTAATAATAATAATAATAATAATAACTTTGAATTTATTAACCGCTCCCTCTCCCCACAGGGACCCGGGGCGGTGCACAGGAGGACTAAAAACAATATAAACAATAGATACAAAAATATATACTTTAAAACACAATTAAACAATGTTATCCCGTGCTAAAAAATTAAAACCCATTAAAATACATTTAAAATCTATAGACAGAGAGACTATCCAAGGCCGGCCAGTCGAAAGAAATGGGTCTTTAATTTCGTACGGAAGGAGCGGAGGTCCGTGGTCGTTCTGATATCGGGGGGAAGGTCGTTCCAGAGGGCCGGGCCCGCCACAGAGAGAGCCCTTCCCCTGGGCGTCGCCCGCTGACAAAGTCTAGTGGACGGCACCCGGAGAAGTCCCTCTCTGTGGGAGCGAATCGGTCGTGAGGATGTATGGGGCAGGATCCGATCCCGCAGATAGCTAGGTCCTGAGCCATGGAGCGCCTTAAAGATGATAGTTAGCACCTTGAAGCGCACCCGGAAGACGACAGGCAGCCAGTGCAGCTCGCGCAAGAGCGGTGTAACATGGGTGAACCTGGTGGTTCCCATAATAGCTCGCGCGGCTGCATTCTGAACTAACTGAAGCCTCCGGGTGCACCTCAAGGGAAGCCCCATGTAGAGAGAGTTACAATAGTCCAGTCGGGATGTCACGAGGGCATGAGTGACTGTGCGAAGGGCGTCCCGATCCAATAGGGGGCGCAATTGGCGAACCAGGCGAACCTGGTAAAACGCCCTCCTGGCCACGGCTGTCACTTGCTCTTCCATAGACAGCCGGGTATCCAGGAGGACACCCAAATTGCGCGCCCCATCCACAGGGGCAAGATGTTCGCCCCCTATGGCCAGCGTTGGAGAAAGCTGGTTGAATCGGGCAGCCGGAAACCACAGCCACTCGGTCTTGGTCGGGTTGAGCCTGAGTCCGTTACTTCCCATCCAGATCCGCACGGCTTCCAGGCACTGGCACATCACCGCTACGGCATCGTTGGGGTGGTTTGGGGTAGATATGTACAGCTGGGTGTCATCAGCGTACAGGTGGTACTCTACCCCAAAACCACGGATGATCTCACCCAGCGGCTTCATATATGCGTTAAACAGGAGAGGCGAGAGGACCGACCCCTGAGGCACCCCGCATGTGAGGGGTCTCGGGGTCGACCTCTGCTCTCCTGCCCGCACAAATTGCGATCGGCCAGAGAGGTAGGAGGAGAACCACCGTAAAACGGTGCCTCCCACCCCCAACCCCCCCAGCCGATGCAATAGGATACCATGGTCGATGGTATCGAAAGCCGCCGAGAGGTCTAATAGGACCAGGATGGAGGAACATCCCCCATCTCTGGCCCTCCAGAGATCATCTACCAACGCGACCAATGCCGTCTCGGTGCTATGCCCGGGCCGAAAGCCGGACTGGCGCGGATCTAGATACTCAATTTCCTCCAGGTGACGGGGAAACTGTTGTGCCACCACACTCTCAACAACCTTCGCCAAAAAGGGAAGGTTGGAGACTGGACGATAGTTGTTTAAAAGAGCTGGGTCCAAAGAGGGCTTCTTGAGGAGGGGCCTCACCATGGCCTCTTTTAGGGAAGCAGGCAAGGAACCCTCACTCAAGGATGCGTTGACAACCTCTTGGAGCCAGCCTCGTGTCACCTCCCAGGATGCCAGTACAAGCCAGGAGGGGCACGGGTCCAATAAACTTCTGCCCAGTTCTTGCACTTATCTTCCCATGGATTCCAGACTGAGCACCGGAAGGGCCTTTTCCAGTTCTCTTATTTGCTAAATGGTTTGCCATTATTTTTCTCTCTTATAACACAATTCCAAAGGTTAAGGGAAACTTGAGGATCTCCAAATGCTTTTTCATTCATTGAAGCGTTCATCTAGCCTCAGGACTAACCAGAACAAACCACTCAGCCCCCTTTGTTGAAGATGAAAGGCTGTATAAATCGCTTCCAGTTTACGTATCTGAGACCGAAAACCAAATAAATGCCAAGAATTAGAAAGTGGTGCATTTAACCATTTAATAATTTAAATTATTGCCTTACGCATAGTCACTCAAGCACTCGTCACCTCTTGACTCGACTACGGTAATGCTCTCTACATGGGGCTCCCCTTGAGGTGCACCCGAAAGCTGCAGCTAGTCCAGAACGCAGCCGTGCGGGTGATTACGGGAGTGCCTAGACACTCCCACATAACACCAATCCTGCGCGAGCTGCACTGGCTTCCTGTGGTCTTTCGGGTGTGCTTCAAGGTTTTAACGACCATCTTTAAAACGCTCCATTGCTCGGGGCCTAGTTATATGCAAGACCGCCTCCTGTCCCATACATCCCTCAGACCGATACGCTCCCACAGAGAGGGCCTCCTCAGGGGGCCGTCGGCTGGACAATGCCGACTGGCGACACCCAGGGGAAGAGCCTTCTCTGTGGCGGGGCCAGCCCTCTGGAATGACTTACCCCCTGAACTCCGCACCATCTACGACCTCCGCCTCTTCCGCAAGTGTCTGAAGATACATCTATTCCATCTAGCCGGCCTAGTGTAACATCTATTCCATCTAGCCGGCCTAGTGTAACCTCCTATTAGACAGTTTTAAATTTGGGATTTTTAATTCAGTTTTTAGCGCAGGGTTTTATTACAATAAGTTTTTTAAATTTTATATATTTTTTATATATATATTGAATAAATATATATATAAAAAATATATAAAAAATATATATTTTATATATAAATTGAATAAATATATATATATTTATTCAATTTATACCCCGCCCTTCTCCAAACGGACTCAGGGTAATAATATAATAGTATAATAATAATCCTACTTCTGGAAGGAAATATGTTTCTGAGCTAGTGGAGGATTACAGTGGCACTGAGCAATTACCATATTTTTTGGAGTATAAGACACAATGGAGTATAAGACACACCAAGGTTTTGCAGAGGCAACTCTTTTTAAAAAATAAGTTTTTGCACTCAGCAAACCTCCCAAAACTGCCTATTTTTTGTGAAAATGGCCCGTCCCCCCCCCCCCCCCAAAAGGGATACACAGCCTTAGGAGGCTTGTAGAATGTTCCGGGGTGGAGGGGCAAAAACAAGCAAAAAACAGCCCATTTTGGGGGGAAATGGGCCCGTTTTTTTTGGTCAAAAAAGGGCATTAGGAAGTTTATATAGTGCTCCTGGGGGCTGGGCAAAATTGAGTTAATAACGGGCTGTTTTTCGCCCATTTCTGCCCTCCTCATTTCTGCCCTCCCCAGCCTCCAGGGGCTCTCTGAAAGCCTCCTACAAGTTACGTCAGTTTGGTGAAGGGGGGTGGGGTTCGGGAGGCAAAAAATGCTGTATTCAGTGTATAAGATGCACCCAGATTTTCACCCTCTTTTTTGAGGGAAAAAGGTGTGTTTTATACTCGGAAAAATATGGTAGTTTCTGTGTGGGATTGCATGTGTGTTGCAAACTATGGGATTGACCCTCATCAAAAGTTGGGATGAAATGCAGTGAATAAATGCATTTATTCAGTTTTTAGCACTAAAAACATACTTCTTCCATGCGGCCGGCCTGACATAGCTGTGTATATTATTGAATTTTTAGTTGGGTTTTAAATTAAGTTTTAGCACGGGCCAAATTTATTTAATTTAATTTTAAACTTATTTGATGCTTGCATATTTATATTTTCTTATTCCTGTGCATCGCCCTGAGTGCCATTTGGGAGAGAGGGCGGTATAAAAGTACGAACAAATAAATAAATAAATAAATTTCAGAACACTTCCCCCCCTATTTCTTTCTTCCCCAAAGAAGGGCTTGCTTTTTTAAAACCAAGAACTGCATATACACTCTAGAAAAAGTGCAGAGAAGAGCAACAAAGATGATTAGGGGACTGGAGGCTAAAACATACGAAGAACGGTTGCAGGAACTGGGTATGTCTAGTTTAATGAAAAGAAGGACTAGGGGTGACATGATAGCACTCTTCCGATATCACAGGGGCTGCCACAAAAAAGAGGGAGTCAAGCTGTTCTCCAAACCACCTGAAGGCTGGACAAGAAGCAATGGGTGGAAACTAATCAAGGAGAGAAGCAACTTCGAACTAAAGAGACAGTTAGAAAAATTAATCAGCGGAACAACTTGCCTCCAGAAGTTGTAAATGCAGGCAGGGTTTACACAACACGCCAATTCCCGAATGTATTAACAAACTATGAAAGTTTACATAAAATGAAAACCAACGAAGTGAGTCTAGTTGCTTTTTAAGAGTCAAATTACATTATTTCAGGTAGGCATGTTCACAAAAATGTGCTTTTAGCCCAAACAATAACTGCATGTGATGAGTTCGTGGGAAACACAAGGGTTGAAGGAACATAGATTGGAGATGATTTCCAGGTTCACTCATCCTCCTAAGACAAATTGAACGGCAGAGGACCAGAGCCCTCTTTTAGCGTCATCCAGCACGTAGTTAAAATGCAGGCACAATCTCCTGCATCTCCTTCCTTATAAAACTGTTCTTCTTTCCTGCTTGTGATTTGCCATGCAGGCTCCACCTACCCAGCTTTCCCCAGGAAATGGCGCGGGATTGCCTACCCCAGAATACCTTTCTTCTTCCTGGAGATCTGGGTTTGTTTCTGTGGGCAACACAACTGGAGGCAAAACAGCCTTGTCTGGAGGTCTTGCTTCCTCCCTCCACCTTGCCTGTTACGAGCATAGAAAGGGGGGTAGGGGAGCAGGGCTCTCCCACTCCCGGGACTCAGAAGATTGAACCTGGATGAGGGCATATATCTCTTACTTCTTCAGCGTCAGAACCTCCTGCTTCCCTTTGAATGGGAAAACATCCACCAGTCACCCAGCACCACAGTTGGATCTCCTCCCTTCAGGGCTTTCCTCCGGTTTTACCTCCTGCAAAACTCAAAGGGTTAAAGAGAGAGAGTGCAATTTCCTAGAGAGGCAAGATTAAGCATGTCACTACATTCTCAGCTTCCTCTGGACTCCACCTGTGGCCCTCTGGTGGTTCAACGCTGAAGCCCATAGATGTTGCTTTCTCTGCAGAGGGAGCTCCTAGTGGATTGTATGTGCATTGCAGGTGCTAATGCAAAGAAGGAAAAGGTGTTTGTTATGTCCACCCTGATCAGGAAGCCTTCTCAATCCAAGTGCTTTTAACAATGTTAGGCCTATCCGCCACCAGTGGTGGGTTTCAAATTTTTTAGAACCTACCCTGTAGGTGTGGCCTATTTTGTGGGCGTGGCTTGGCAGTCATGTGACAGGGTGGGAGTGGCTACCTTTTAAAATGTGGTGAAACTCATTTAACAACGCTCTTGCTTAGCAACAATTGGACTCAATTGTAATGATTCTTTCTTTCTTTCTTTCTTTCTTTCTTTCTTTCTTTCTTTCTTTCTTTCTTTCTTTCTTTCTTTCTTTCTTTCTTTCTTTCTTTCTTTCTTTCTTTCTTTCCTTCCCGTTGGGTCACTGGCAGTGGCGGGCCAGATTTACTTCCAGGTACGCCGGTGGAACCTCCTCTCACTGGTTCTCTAAATTTCACCAACCGGCTCTCGCGACTAGGTGGAAGCCTGCAGAAACCCACCACTGTCCGCCACCCTCCATATTTAAGAAATTCTGGAGAAAGTTGTATCCCTACATGGAGGTGGCCAAGGAGCAGACAAGAAATGGAATTCTGACTTCTTCTCACTCGAGACTCAAAATAAACCTATCCTGACTCTGCACCTCATAAAAGAGGACAATGGTGTTGTCCCCAATTTGGGTCTGAGCCTGGTACTGAAGCCAATGAAGAACACCAGACACGAGCTGTCGGTTTTGTTTCCTTTTATTGAAGTGCTGCAAATATGCCAAGGAACTTTGAGCAATAGAATTAAGAAAGCTTTATACATTTTCACTAAAGCAGAAGGTGGGATAAGACAGGATGTAAAAGAAATACCATCTAATAAACATTTTTGTTGTTGTTAGTTGTGAAGTCGTGTCCGACCCATTGCGACTCCATGGACAACGTTCCTCCAGGCCTTCCTATACGTCTACCATTCTCTGGAGTCCATTTAAGCTCACACCGACTGCTTCAGTGACTCCATCCAGCCACCTCATTCTCTGTAATGATCTAACACTTATTCTATGATTTCTCTTGGTCTGTTGCCATCCGTATTCCTAGCCTTGGCTAATGAATGATTCAGGAGTTATCTATCGTGTTTTCCCAAAAATAAGATAGGACCTTATTTTCTCTTGACCGCTTTAATAAGTGCTTGGCCTTATTTTGGGGGAGAACTTATTATTTTTGAAGTGCAAGAGGCAGTGAGCGTGGTCACCTCATGGCTGCTGCTGCTGCGTTGCAACCTTTTCCGGGAGGGCTTATTTTCAGGGGAGGGCTTATTTTAGCGCATGATCTCAAAATCCCACTTGGGCTTATTATCAGGAAGGACTTATTTTGGGGGAAACAGGTAATACACATTCTATATGTTCCAGGCCATCTCTGTTTAAACTTCTAGCTAAGTTCTGCAAAATGCCTAACTCTTTGTTACTTTTACCAGCTTTCTAACCATCCAGGATTGATACAAGCTTTACAGGAACATATTCCCTGTGAATAAGCATTCTTTGTTCCTGCCAGACAGATTCCACAATCCTTCCCCATCTTCTTTCAAGTGTATGCCATAACCTTACTTTGTTTTAATAGACAGCCCACGAATGGGAAACTCTTGACTGGCTTTCAAGATTCTGTTATTATACTGCAACAATATTAAAGTATGAATAAAGTATGAATAAAGTAATAAAGTAAACTAAAGCACTCCAATAGACTTGGTGATGTTCAATTCCTGATCTGGCTCGCCTGAAAGGGTTGGTGCCCCGCAACTGCAGACAGACTTAGAGGAAGCAGATTATTTGGCTCCTTGACAATTAGTTTCTGGCAGCATCCTACATGGAAATTGCATTGGTTGCACTTATGTATCACTTATGGGGAGTGCAGCATTGGGGGAGTGCGGCCCTCTTTGATCTCTCAGTGACTTTCAGTGCAACTGATCATGGTCTTCTACTGCAGCGTGTCTGAGGGAATGCACTGTTTCGCAGTGCTTCCCATTCCTTCTTAAAGTAGTGATGGTGGAAGAGAAATCTGTCCAGAAAAATCTATTCTCTGCATACTCCAGAGATCTCTCTAGTTGTCCCTCCTTGTTTTAAAGACCTACTGTCCTGACCCAGGTTGTGTAGGCAGACACAGGCATCAATAAAGTCTTTTATTGCACTGCTAAATTGCAACAGACAGCCCTCCAGGGGTGTTGGTAAACCTCCATTCCACTTTTCCCCAACAACCACCCACCCACAAGTCAATGTAACATAGTCCCATCAACTGAATCCAATAGTTGCCAGAAACAAGCCTCCCCCCAAAGGAAGAAAGACGAAGTCCACAAGTTAGGAGCAGAGGTCGCAAAAACCAGATCTGTAAGCCACCAGTAAGAATCAGAGTCCATAAAGCAAGATATGCAAATCTAGAGGCTGAAACATGAGTTGGAGTCTAGAAGTCAAGGTTTCCAAAAGTCAGAGGAGTGAGATGGGGCTATTCCTTATCATAGCTCTGTTGTCTCTCATCTCCACTGCCTGTGTGCAGCCGATCCTCCCCTGTGCTTATAAAAATGACTTTTTTTGTGATTGCCTGACTGGAAAATAATTTGTATTTTACAGGCTCTTCAGAGCGTCTAATATCATACCACAATTTAAGGAACGCTGATCTAAATGAACACACTGCCAAAATACTTTACGCAGCCCAACACCATAGGAACCCAACATTAAGTTCCAATAAACCAAAGTAAACCAAAAGTAAGCCTTGGTTCACACAACCACCTAGCACCAAAATGTGAGTAACAACTTGGTACAAAGTGTGAATCCAGCCAGTACAATCTCAGCGACTCAGAGCTCAGTCATTCATGTCCTGGTTGTCCCAAAGGTGCTTTTCAAGAGGCAACTGGACTCTCTGGTTGTTCTTTGAAGATGTTTTGCTTCTCATGGGGAATGAACGGATTTATACTGGATTCCCCACCATCCAGTCAGAGCTGAAGAAGCTTCTTGGATGAGAAGCGAAACGTCTTCACAGGAAAAAACAAAAAGTCCAGGTGCCTCTTGAAAAAAGCATCTTTGGGACAACCAGGACCTGGATGACTGAGAAGATTCCATTCTCAGAAGATTTGTCAAAAGGACATTTTAAACCCTTGGTGTGTGATCAAGTGGGAAGAAATAACTGAGCTGGAAACTTACTTTTGAAAAGAAAATCCATGGATTTAAATAATTGAATCTTGAATTAACATAGATTCTCACCCAAATGTATGGGAAATTATATCATTCCTTCTCCTGTTGCACTTACATGGCTTTTCCCTTGTGGGATGTAGATCTTATGTGAAGTAAGATTGCTAGTTTGGCTGAAATCCTTTCTGCACTCCAAGGATTTGTATAGCTTTTCCTGTATGGATCATTTTATTACCACAAGTTGATTCCTGTAAGTAAAAGTCTTGCCACACTCTCTGCCTTTATATGGCTACTCCCCTGTGTGGATCCTTCTATGGAAAGTAAGATGACTATGGTCACTAAAGGTCTTTTCACACTTTATAAATTTATGTGGCTTCTATCCCAGTGTGGCTCATTCTTTGATAAGTAAAAGTATTCTGTTGTCTAAAACTCCATATCCACATTCCAAGCATTTATACGGCTTTTCCCCTTTGTGGATCCTTTTATAGGAATTAAGGCTACTTTGTTGGCTAAAGCCCTTTTCACACTCCATACACTTATACGACTTCTCCTCTTTGTGGATCTTTCTATGAGAAGTAAGATGACTGTTGGAACTAAAGGTCTTTTCCCACTCTATGCACTTATATGGCTTTGATGGGCTTTAAGTTTACTGCTTGTTCTGAGGTTCTTTCCACACTCCATGCGTTTATATGGCTTCTCTCCTGTGTGGATCCTTTGATGGTTAGTAAGGTTACCCTTTTGGCTAAAGCACTTTCCACACTCCATGCATTTATATGGCTTCTCCCTTCTGTGGATCCTTTGATGGTTAATAAGGTTACCCTTTTGGATAAAGCACTTTCCACACTCCATGCATTTATATGGCTTCTCCCCTGTGTGGATCCTTTGATGGTTAGTAAGATTACTCTTTTGGCTAAAGCACTTTTCACACTCCATGCATTTATATGGCTTCTCCCTTTTGTGGATCCTTTGATGCTTAATAAGGTTACCCTTTCGGCTAAAGCACTTTCCACACTCCATGCATTTATATGGCTTCTCCCCTGTGTGGATCCTTTGATGGGATGTAAGTTTACTGCTTGTTCTGAAGCTCTTTCCACACTCCATGCATTTATATGGCTTCTCCCCTGTGTGGATCCTTTGATGGGATGTAAGATGACTGCTTGTTCTGAAGCTCTTTCCACACTCCATGCATTTATATGGCTTCTCCCCTGTGTGGACCCTTTGATGGGATGTAAGATCCTTATTTGTTATGAAGCTCTTTCCACACTCCACGCATTTATATGGCTTCTCCCCTGTGTGGATCCTTTGATGGGATGTAAGATGACTGCTTGTTCTGAAGCTCTTTCCGCACTCCATGCATTTATATGGCTTCTCCCCTGTGTGGATCCTTTGATGGGTAATAAGGTCACTCTTTTGGCTAAAGCACTTTCCACACTCCATGCATTTATATGGCTTCTCCCCTGTGTGGATCCTTTGATGGGTAATAAGGTCACTCTTTTGGCTAAAGCACTTTCCACACTCCATGCATTTATATGGCTTCTCCCCTGTGTGGATCCTTTGATGGGATGTAAGTATACTGCTTGTTCTGAAGCTCTTTCCACACTCCATGCATTTATATGGCTTCTCCCCTGTGTGGATCCTTTGATGGGATGTAAGATGAGTGCCTGTTCTGAAGCTCTTTCCACACTCCATGCATTTATATGGCTTCTCTCCTGTGTGGATCCTTTTATGGAGAGTAAAGGCACCACTTGTCATGAGGTCCTTTCCACACACCATGCATTTATATGGCTTCTCGCCTGTGTGTATCCTTTTATGGAGAGTAAGGGCACTGCTTGTACTGAAGCCCTTTCCACAGCCCATGCATTTATATGGCTTCTCTCCTGTGTGGATCCTTCTATGAGTAGTAAGATTATTGTTCAAACTAAAGGTCTTTCCACACTCCTTGCATTTATATGGCTTCTCCCCTGCATGGAAACGTTGATGGACTCTCAGATAACTGCTTGTTCTGAAGCCCTTTCCACACTCCATGCATTTATATGGCTTCTCCCCTGTGTGGATCCTTTGATGGCATGTAACATCACTGCTTCTTCTGAAGTCCTTTCCACACTCCATGCATTTAAATGGCTTCTCCCCTGTGTGCATGGTTTGATGGTTAATAAGGGTGCTCTTTTGTCTAAAGTTCATTCCACCCATTAGACATTTATATGGCTTCTTCCCTATATGTCTACTGTTATGGGAAATAAGATGACCCCATTGGTGCTTTCCATATGCAAAGTTTTTAAACGGCTTCTCTCCTATGTGGATCCTTTTATGAGATGTCACTCTTTCTCTAGAAAGAGTGAAAGTCCCATTGTAATTTTTCCCATTGTCTTTGCATATATAGGCTTCTGATTTGGCTTGGATTGAATAATATTCACTTACATCTTTCCCAATATATTTTTGCTCTATTTTTCCTGGTTGGTCAAGAAAGCCTTGTAACTGAGCATTAACTGAAGATGAGCTTTCCTTATTCCAATTGTTTGACGTGTTTCTCTCTTGCCTTTGTTGTTCCATTTGATTTGCAGGCTTCTCTGTTCTGTTCCCAAGTCTGAACTTTTGGAATGCTTCAACTGACTTTTTCCCATTATTACCTTCAAATGAAAAGAGAAATAAAAATGTTAGCAAGGTTATGAAAAAAGGCCAATTTTCCAGAAGTCACATGAATGTCCCTCTGATATTGTGCAAAATTCCAATATATTGCATATTTGTATACTTATAGGTGACTAAGACACTAAGCTTGTTGATCAGAAAGGTTGGCAGTTTGGCGATTTGAATCCCTAGCGCTGCATAACTGGGTGAACCCCCGTTACTTGTCCCAGCTTCTGCCAACCTAGCAGTTCCAAAGCATGTAAAAAATGCCAGTAGAAAAATAGGAACCACCTTTGGTTGGAAGGTAACAGCGTTCCGTGCATTTTGGGGGTTTAGTTATGCCGGGCACATGACCACAGAGACGTCTTAGGACAGAAATGGCTCTTTGGCTTTGAAACGCCGATGAGTACCGCCCCCTAGAGTCGGGAATGACTAGCACATACGTTCAAGGGGAACCTTTACCTTTATCTTTATACTTATAATGGCATGACATATACATTATAATATCTCTATTCAAACATCTAAAACAAAATTTCAATTTAAAACCCAGGAGAAACATCTAAGAAAGCATTTATAGAAAACTCAAGATTCATTGGAGTTGGGCCAATTCCAGAAGAGCCCTGTGAGAATTAATTTTGAAACTCATTTTTTTCTTCCTATACAAAGCTACCTTCCATTTATGTTTTAATTTTTTCCTGCCAAAGATCACATGATTGCAGAGAGAAAAAAGGAAGAGTTCTTGTATTAATCCTAAACAGCATGTTTGCAATAGAAAAATGGCACCAGTTTGCCCTAATTACAAGACTCAGGATAGAAATGAAAGGGAAGCAAAGTCCATTAAGGCAAAAAAAGTAATTGAATTGTAATTCTTCATAGTACTGATACGGAAGCATCTGGGCCAAAAAATATGAAATCTCTGTAACAGACTTTAGCATTACCTGAAACCAAGGAATTACTTTATCACTGACAGGTTTAAATAGAAATAGAAAAACTCAATAGATGACAAATGGCACAGTATGCATCTAAGCAGAAAGCCATTGATCTATTTTCACACTAGAAACAGTAGAACAGCATTTTTTTCCCCCTCTCAAGAAATGACCTCTATTTGCAGATTTTTTAAATAAGAAGCAGCCAATGGCATCTAACTATAACATGTCTTCCTGAACTCTGACTGGGGAATAGAAAACCTTACCTAAAGAAGCCACGTTCCTATAATTCTCCAGCATGACTTCCCAATGCAGAGCTTTTTGGCCAGGATCCAGCTGAGACCACTCCTCCTCGGAGAAATACACAGCCACCTCCTCAAAAGGCACAAGAACCCCCTGAAAACAAAAACAAAAAGTACAGAATAGGCCTGGGAGGGACTGCAAGATCTGCCCTATTCTTTAGAAATTCCCAAAGCAAAGTTAGGCACTAAGGTCTATGCTTAGTAGGATTCCAGGATTGAGATGAGAAAATGGACAGACCAGAAAGCATCGAAACAGAAAATTTCCTAAGAACATTTCTTAACCTTTGTAGCCAAAGGGGACTTCCAGAACAACTTTTGTACCAAGCTTTTTCTGTATGGCCACTTTCAATCAATTTTAACTTTATCTTTTAATCTGATGAATTTGTTTTTTTATGTCTTTGTAATGTAAACATTGCATTTGTAAAATATAATATGAACTTTGCAACAAAGCTTTTTTTAAAATAGTAATGTACCAGTATGAATGTTACATCATTATTTTTTTAGCCTTGTTGCCTAAATTAAGTCAAAGAATGGCAATATTAATGGGCATTGTGAAGGATTTTGTAAAAAATGAAATGTATGTGAAGCGCCCAAGAGAAACCCCAACGGCCTCAAGTAAAAGTTCAAAGAAATGTCCGTTTATTAGGTTTATCATCTTGGCAGAGCCTCATATGTAGCCAGGACTAACAATTATTGGATGGCTTCTGCACTTTACCCCCTTATGCTCCCTCCCCTCTGCCCGTCATAAATCACATTCCCCAATTAGCATTGAAAGTAAATCTATGCATGCGCAGTCACAGGTCATCCTGAGATTCCTTTCCCGACCACAGGAATGTCAAGAGTTTTTACTTCATTAAGACAGACAGATAATCTCCAGGGCAACATCGGGATGTTGACAATGTATGGAGTATAATTAACATAAAGAATACTTTTTTAAAGTATTGGTCTTAAAAAAAAAATCCTAATAAGAATCTCATTTGAATTTTTGTTGCTTGTGGACATGAAAATAAGGCATCCCAAACAAGAGGTGGGGTGGGGGAATGGACAGTACAATGTACTTTAGCTTGATTTTTTTTGAAGAAAATGGAGAATACAAATCTAATAAATAATTTTCCTTCTCTTACTTGAGTTGGCGGTTCAACCATCGTTTCATCTTCATCATAAGGGACGGTCAGCTTTCCTCTATTCTTCCCTGTGAGGGAGACACAATTTTAAAATGCAAGGAGGAGTATTATAATAGCAAAGACATAGAGAAGATGAGACAGATGAGACATTTTATAGGGAATGGGAGAGTCTTGTATTACCTTTGGATGCTTCTTGATTTGTGTCATCCTGAGCAGTCCTCAAGGAAAACAGTTCCCGAGGGGTATCGGATAGATGCCTCCTTCTCTCAGGATCTCTGTTCTCCACAGTGAAGGACTTGAAATATAAGCCAGAGAAAAGAAGAAAAATGAAAGGACAACGTAAACCATGAAATATATTCTTGTTCTGTTTTTCAGCGCCACTTGAAAACACCCAATGTCCATCAGTTAGGGTTAAGAAAAGGCTGTCCCAAATCTTTCTACTAAGAATGGATAATGGAACAACGTCCTTCAAGAATTAGTGAAATCTTATGAATGCCAGAGAACTGGTAACGAGGAGCATAGAATTTAAATACATTGTTTACTAGCTATACCCGGCCACGCGTTGCTGTGGTCCAGTCTGGTTAAATGGCCAACCAATCTGTGTGTAGATCTACACCTGCACACATACAGCCAACCACCATATAAGCCCCAACCTACCTACCTACTGTATTTTTCTCTCTCTATATATCTATCTATCTATCCCTTTACCTACCTACCTACTGTATTTCTTTCTTTCTCCCTCTACCTACCTACCTACCTATTGTATTTCCCCCTCTCTATCCCTCTACCTACCTACCTACCTACCTACATACCTACCTACTATATTTCTCCCTTTCTATCTATCCCCCTATCTACCTACCTGCCTATCTACTGTATTTCTCCCTCTCTGTCTATCCCTCTACCTACCTACCTACTGTATTTCCCCCCCCTCTATCCCTCTACCTACCTACATACCTACATACTATATTTCCCCCTCTCTATCAATCTCCCTCTCTACCTACCTGCCTACCTACTGTATTTCTCCCTCTCTGTCTATCCCTCTACCTACCTACCTACTGTATTTCTCTTTTTCCCTCTATCTACCTACCTACCTACTGTATTTCCCCCTCTATCCCTCTACCTACCTACCTACCGTATTTCTCCCTCTCTGTCTATCCCTCTACTTACCTACCTATTGTATTTCTTGCTTTCTCCCTCCACCTACCTACCTACTGTATTTCTCCTTCTCTATCCCCCTATCCCCCTACCTGCCTACCTACTGTATTTCTCCCTCTCTGTCTATCCCTCTACCTACCTATCTAATGTATTTTTCCCTATCTATCTATCCATCCCCCTACCTATGTACCTACCTACCTACCTACCTACCTACCTACTATATTTCTTCCTTTCTCCCTCTACCTACCTACCTACCTACCTACCTACCTAACTACCGTCTTTCTTTCTTTCTTTCTTTCTTTCTTTCTTTCTTTCTTTCTTTCTTTCTTTCTTTCTTTCTTTCTTTCTTTCTTTCTTTCTTTGTATCTATCTATCTATCTATCTATCTATCTATCTATCTATCTATCTATCTATCTATCCATCTATCCACCTACCTACCTACCTACCTACATACCTACCTTATTTCTGCCTCTCTATCTATCCCTTGGGGGTCATCTAGTCCAACTCCCTGCTAGGCAGGAAGCCCTATACCCATGATGGCGAACCTATGGCATGGGTGCCACAGGTGGCACACGGAACCATTTCTTAGGCCACTCGAGGCATTGCCCTGTCAGCTTCAGTTTGTATGTGTGCCCTGGCCAGCTGATTTAGGCCTTCTTTTGAGGCCGTTTTTTGCCCTCTGGAGGTGGGGGAAGGCTGTTTTCACCCTCCCCAGGCTCCTATAAACCCCCTGGAGCCTGGGGATGACGTAAAAAGCATACCAAATGCAGGTGGTCATGCACATAGCATTATGGATGTGACACACCTGTGCACATCGCCCCTGCACTCCCCCTGCTATTGGCACGTGAGCCAAAAAAGGTTAGCCATCACTGCCCTATACCATTTCAGACTAATGGCTATCCAACATCTTCTTGAAGACTTCCAGTGTTGGGGCATTCACAACTTCTGGAGGCAAGTTGTTCCACTGATTAATTGTTCTAACTGTCAGGAAATTTCTCCTCAGTTCTAAGTTGCTTCTCTCCTTGATTAGTTTCCACCCACTGCTTCTTGTCCTGCCCTCAGGTGCCTTGGAGAATAGCTTGACCCCCTCTTCTTTGGGGCAACCCCTGAGATATTGGAAGGCTGCTATCATGTCTTCCCTAGTCCCTCTTTTATTAAACTGTATTTCTCCCTGTCTCTCTATTCCCCTATCTACTGTAATACAATAATACAATAGCAGTGTTGGAAGGGACCTTGGAGGTTATCTAGTCCAACCCCGCTGCTCAAGCAGGAGACCCTATGCCGTTTCAGACAAATGGTTTTCCAGTCTCTTCTCTCTTCAGTGTTGGGGCATCCATAACTTCTGGTGGCAAGATGTTCCACTGGTTAATAGTTCTCACTGCCAGGAAATTTGCCCTCAGTTCTAGGTTGCTTCTCTCCTTGATTAGTTTCCACCCATTACTTCTTGTTCTGCCCTCAGGTGCCTTGGTGAATAGCTTGACTCCCTCTTCTTTGGGGCAACTCCTGAGATATTGGAAGGCTGCTATCATGTCTTCCCTAGTCCCTCTTTTATTAAACTGTATTTCTCCCTGTCTCTCTATTCCCCTATCTACTGTAATACAATAATACAATAGCAGAGTTGGAAGGGACGTTGGAGGTCATCTAGTCCAACCCCGCTGCTCAAGCAGGAGACCCTATGCCGTTTCAGACAAATGGTTTTCCAATCTCTTCTTAAAAACACATCCAGTGTTGGGGCATCCATAACTTCTGGTGGCAAGATGTTCCACTGGTTAATAGTTCTCACTGCCATGAAATTTGCCCTCAGTTCTAGGTTGCTTCTCTCCTTGATTAGTTTCCACCCATTGCTTCTTGTTCTGCCCTCAGGTGCCTTGGTGAATAGCTTGACTCCCTCTTCTTTGGGGCAACCCCTGAGATATTGGAAGGCTGCTATCATGTCTTCCCTAGTCCCTCTTTTATTAAACTGTATTTGCTGTCAGATGGGTGATTCTTTGTTACAGTTTGGTTCAGTCCGTATGAAACAGTTTAAAGTAGCTGCCTGCCTCCGTTTTTTTTTTTACCTCAGAGAACAGTCCTGGGCAGAATTTCTACCCCCCCCCCCCCCTCTATGGGCCACCTGGGAGTTTGCTATCCTCTGTGCCTTTTTGGCCCCAAGAGGCGGCCGTATGAGGACTTTTCCAACACAGACAGTTGAAAAGCATTTTGATGGGCGTGGCTACAGAGATGTTAAATCACATTTCAGTGAGTACATTTTTGTGTGTGTAATTTGTACACAACACACGTGTGCTAGGCACAAAATGATTAGCTATTCTATTATCGGAAGTCCTTGGCTACGTTGTCTGAAAGTTTCTTTTAAATTGGCCCAGTAGTTTTTGAGATTAGTGGATTCGTACAAGCTATTTTACATTTTTATTTATATAGATTACATTTAAACCCCTTCTAGGCTTCCAAGATGAAATTATCTCACCTGCAACTCAACCTGCAACTTCTTCTCCTCCTCCTGGCTCAGGAGAAAGCCTTCCACCAGGGCCACCGCCTGGGAGCTGGTCTCTGCTCCACACTCCCGCACCCAGCTCTCCATCTGCAGGGGCAGAAGGGTCAGGAACTGCTCCAGAACCACCAGGTCCAGCATCTGCGCTTTTGTGTGCATTTCTGGTCTCAACCATCGACTACAAAAATAGTGGAGTCGGCTGCAAAGTCCTCGGGGACCCTCATCCTCCTGATATTGGACGCTCCTGAAATTCAAAGCCTGATCTTGGGAAACGATGGTTCCTTCTTCCAGCATCTTCTGCCCAGTTCTTGCCCAGATCTCCCCACGGATTCCAGACTGAGCACCGGAAGGGCCTTTTCCAGTTCTCTTATTTGCTAAATGGTTTGCCATTATTTTTCTCTCTTATAACACAATTCCAAATAGGTTAAAGGAATCTTGAGGATCTCCAAATGCTTTTTCATTCATTGAAGCATTCATCTAGCCTCAGGACTAACCAGAACAAACCACTCAGCCCCCTTTGTTGAAGATGAACGGTTGTACAAATCGCTTCCAGTTTACGTATCTGAGACCGAAAACCAAATAAATGCCAAGAATTAGAAAGTGGTGCATTTAACCATTTAATAATAATCCAACTTCTGGAAGGAAATATGTTTCTGAGCTAGTGGAGGATTACAGTGGCACTGAACAATTACCATATTTTTTGGAGTATAAGACGCAACGGAGTATAAGACGCACCCAGGTTTTGAAGAGGCAACTTTAAAAAAAAAAGTTTTTGCACTTTGTAAACCTCCCCAAAGTGGCCCGTTTTTCATGAAAACGGCCCCATTCTTTTCCAAAAAAGGGCATACATCGCCCTTAGGAGGCTTGTAGAGTGTTCCCGGGGGAGAGGTGCAAAAATAAGCAAAAAATGGCCCATTTATTTCAAAAATGGGCCCATTTGTTTTGTCAAAAAAGGGCATTAGGAGGCTTATGAGTGGTCCTGAGAGGATGGCAAAAATCAGCCAAAAACAGGCCATTGTTTTCCTCATTTCTCCCCTCTCCAGTCCCCAGGAGCTCTCTGAAAGCCTCCTACCAGCTATGCATGACCAGTTTGGTGAAGGGGGTGGGGTTTCAGGAGGCATAAAATGCTGCATTCAGTGTATAAGATTTTCACCCTCTTTTTTGAGGGAAAAAGGTGCATCTTATACTCCAACAAATCCGGCAGTTTCTGTGTGGGATTGCATGTGTGTTGCAAACTATGGGATTGGCCCTCATCAAAAATTGGGATGAAATGCACTGAATAAATGCATTTATTCAGTTTTTGGCACTAAAAACATACTTCTTCCATGCGGCCGGCCTGACATAGCTGTGTATAGTATTGAATTTTTAGCTGGGTTTTAAATTAAGTTTTAGTACGGGCCAAATTTATTTAATGTAATTTTAAAAAATTTTGATGCTTGCATATTTATATTTTTATTTTCTTATTCCTGTCCACCGCCCTGAGTCCCATTTGGGAAAGAGGGCGGTATAAAAGTACGAACAAATAAATAAATAAATAAATTTCAGAACACTTCCCCCACTATTTCCTTCTTCCCCAAAGAAGGGCTTGCTTTTTTAAAACCAAGAAATGCATATACACTCTAGAAAAAGTGCAGAGAAGAGCAACAAAGATGATTAGGGGACTGGAGGCTAAAACATATGAAGAGCGGTTGCAGGAAGTAGGAATGTCATTTTTAATGAAAAGAAGGACTAGGGGTGACACGATAGCACTCTTCCGATATCACAGGGGTTGCCACAAAAAAGAGGGAGTCAAGCTGTTCTCCAAACCACCTGAAGGCAGGACAAGAAGCAATGGGTGGAAACTAATCAAGGAGAGAAGCAACTTGGAACTAAAGAGACAGTTAGAAAAATTAATCAGTGGAACAACTTGCCTCCAGAAGTTGTAAATGCTCCAACATTAGAAGTTTTAAGAAGATGTTGGATAACCATTTCTCTGAAGTGGTGTAGGGTTTCCTACCTAAGCATGGGGTTGGACTAGAAGACCTTTTAACTCTGTTATTCTCTATTTCTATATACCTGCAGGCAGGATTTACACAACAGGTAGGCAGGTTCACAAAAATGTGCTTTTAGCCCAAACAATAACTGCATGTGATGAGTTCGTGGGAAACACAAGGGTTGAAGGAACATAGATTGGAGATGATTTCCAGGTTCACTCACCCTCCTAAGAGAAATTGAACGGCAGAGGACCAGAGCCCTATTTTAGCGTCATCCAGCACGTAGTTAAAATGCAGGCACAATCTCCTGCATCTCCTTCCTTATAAAACTGTTCTTCTTTCCTGCTTGTGATTTGCCATGCAGGATCCCCCCTCTCCACCTACCCAGCTTTCCCCAGGAAATGGCGCATGATTGCCTACCCCAGAATACCTTTCTTCTTCCTGGAGATCTGGGTTTGTTTCTGGGGGCAACGCAACTGGAGGCAAAACAGCCTTGTCTGGAGGTCTGCTTCCTCCCTCCACCCTGCCTGTTACGAGCATAGAAAGGGGGGTAGGGGAGCAGGGCTCTCCCACTCCCGGGACTCAGAAGATTGAACCTGGATGAGGGCATATATCTCTTACTTCTTCAGCGTCAGAACCTCCTGCTTCCCTTTGAATGGGAAAACATCCACCAGTCACCCAGCACCACAGTTGGATCTCCTCCCTTCAAGGCTTTCCTCCGGTTTTACCTCCTGCAAAACTCAAAGGGTTAAAGAGAGAGAGTGCAATTTCCTAGAGAGGCAAGATTAAGTATGTCACTACCTTCTCAGCTTCCTCTGGACTCCACCTGTGGCCCTCTAGTGGTTCAACGCTGAAGCCCATAGATGTTGCTTTCTCTGCAGAGGGAGCTCCTGCTGGATTGTATGTAAATTGCAGGTGCTATTTATTTATTTATTTTATTTTATTTTAATCACATTCATATCCCACCTTTCTCCACAAAGGACCCAGGGCGGCTAATGCAAAGAAGGAAGAGGTGTTTGTTATGTCCACCCTGATCAGGAAGCCTTCTCAATCCAAGTGCTTTTAACAATGTTAGGCCTATCTGCAACCCTCCATAATTCTGGAGAAAGCTGTATCCCTGCATGGAGGTGGCCAAGGAGCAGACAAGAAATGGAATTCTGACTTCTCACTCGAGACTCAAAATAATCCTATCCTGTCTCTGCACCTCATAAAAGAGGACAATGGTGTTGCCCCCAATTTGGGTTTGAGCCAGGTGCTGAAGCCAATTAAGAACACCAGACATGAGCTGTCAGTTTTGTTTCCTTTTATTGAAGTGCTGCAAATATGCCAAGGAACTTTGAGCAATAGAATTAAGAAAGCTTTATACATTTTCACTAAAGCAGAAGGTGGGATAAGGCAGGATGTATAAGAAATACCATCTAATAAACATTTTTGTTGTTGTTAGTTGTGAAGTCGTGTCTGACCCATTGCGACTCTGTTTAAACTTCTAGCTAAGTTCTGCAAGATGCCTAACTCTTTGTTACTTTTACTAGCTTTCTAACCATCCAGGATTGATACAAGCTTTACAAGAGCATATTCCCTGTGAATAAGCATTCTTTGTTCCTGCCAGATTCCACAATCCTTCCCCATCTTCTTTCAAGTGTATGCTATAACCTTACTTTGTTTTAATAGACAGACCACGAATGGGAAACTCTTGACTGGCTTTCAAGATTCTGTTATTATACTGCAACAATATTAAAGTATGAATAAAGTATGAATAAAGTAATAAACTAAAGTAAAGCACTCCAATAGACTTGGTGATGTTCAATTCCTGATCTGGCTTGCCTGAAAAGGTTGGTGCCCCGCAACTGCAGACAGACTTAGAGGAAGCAGATTATTTGGCTCCTTGACAATTAGTTTCTGGCAGCATCCTACATGGAAAGTGCATTGGTTGCACTTATGTATCACTTATGGAGAGTGCAGGATTGGGGGAGTGCGGCCCTCTTTGATCTCTCAGTGACTTTCAGTGCAACTGATCATGGTCTTCTACTGCAGCGTGTCTGAGGGAATGCACTGTTTTGCAGTGCTTCCCCCTTCTTCTTAAAGTAGTGATGGTGGAAGAGAAATCTGTCCAGAAAAATCTATTCTCTGCATACTCCAGAGATCTCTCTAGTTGTCCCTCCTTGTTTTAAAGACCTACTGTCCTGACCCAGGTTGTGTAGGCAGACAGAGGCATCAATAAAGTCTTTTATTGCACTGCTACAGACAGCCCTGTTGGTAAACCTCCATTCCACTTTTCCCCAAAAACAAGCCACCCACAAGTCAATGTAACATAGTCCCACCAACTGAATCCAATAGTTGCCAGAAACAAGCCTCCCCCCAAAGGAGGAAGCCGATCCTCCCCTGTGTTTATAAAAATGACTTTTTTTGTGATTGCCTGACTGGAAAATAATTTGTATTTTACAGGCTCTTCAGAGCGTCTAATATCATACCACAATTTAAGGAACGCTGATCTAAATGAACACACTACCAAAATACTTTACGCAGCCCAACACCATAGGAACCCAACATTAAGTTCCAATAATGGAGTAAACCAAAAGTAAGCCTTGGTTCACACAACCACCTAGCACCAAAATGTGAGTAACAACTTGGTACAAAGTGTGAATCCAGCCAGTACAATCTCAGCGACTCAGAGCTCAGTCATTCATGTCCTGGTTGTCCCAAAGGTGCTTTTCAAGAGGCAACTGGACTCTCTGGTTGTTCTTTGAAGATGTTTTGCTTCTCATGGGGAATGAACGGATTTATACTGGATTCCCCACCATCCAGTCAGAGCTGAAGAAGCTTCTTGGATGAGAAGCGAAACGTCTTCACAGGAAAAAACAAAAAGTCCAGGTGCCTCTTGAAAAAAGCATCTTTGGGACAACCAGGACCTGGATGACTGAGAAGATTCCATTCTCAGAAGATTTGTCAAAAGGACATTTTAAACCCTTGGTGTGTGATCAAGTGGGAAGAAATAACTGAGCTGGAAACTTACTTTTGAAAAGAAAATCCATGGATTTAAATAATTGAATCTTGAATTAACATAGATTCTCACCCAAATGTATGGGAAATTATATCATTCCTTCTCCTGTTGCACTTACATGGCTTTTCCCTTGTGGGATGTAGATCTTATGTGAAGTAAGATTGCTAGTTTGGCTGAAATCCTTTCTGCACTCCAAGGATTTGTATAGCTTTTCCTGTATGGATCATTTTATTACCACAAGTTGATTCCTGTAAGTAAAAGTCTTGCCACACTCTCTGCCTTTATATGGCTACTCCCCTGTGTGGATCCTTCTATGGAAAGTAAGATGACTATGGTCACTAAAGGTCTTTTCACACTTTATAAATTTATGTGGCTTCTATCCCAGTGTGGCTCATTCTTTGATAAGTAAAAGTATTCTGTTGTCTAAAACTCCATATCCACATTCCAAGCATTTATACGGCTTTTCCCCTGTGTGGATCCTTTTATAGGAATTAAGGCTACTTTGTTGGCTAAAGCCCTTTTCACACTCCATACACTTATACGACTTCTCCTCTTTGTGGATCTTTCTATGAGAAGTAAGATGACTGTTGGAACTAAAGGTCTTTTCCCACTCTATGCACTTATATGGCTTTGATGGGCTTTAAGTTTACTGCTTGTTCTGAGGTTCTTTCCACACTCCATGCATTTATATGGCTTCTATCTTGTGTGCATCCTTTGATGGTTAGTAAGGTTACTCTTTTGGCTAAAGCACTTTCCACACTCAATGCATTTATATGGCTTCTCCCCTGTGTGGATCCTTTGATGGTTAGTAAGGTTACTCTTTTGGCTAAAGCACTTTCCACACTCCATGCATTTATATGGCTTCTCCCTTTTGTGGATTTTTTGATGCTTAATAAGGTTACCCTTTCGGCTAAAGCACTTTCCACACTCCATGCATTTATATGGCTTCTCCCCAGTGTGGATCCTTTGATGGGATGTAAGATGACTGCTTGTTCTGAAGCTCTTTCCACACTCCATGCATTTATATGGCTTCTCCCCTGTGTGGACCCTTTGATGGGATGTAAGATTCTTATTTGTTATGAAGCTCTTTCCGCACTCCATGCATTTATATAGCTTCTCCCCTGTGTGGATCCTTTGATGGGTAATAAGATCACTCTTTTGGCTAAAGCACTTTCCACACTCCATGCATTTATATGGCTTCTCCCCTGTGTGGATCCTTTGATGGTTAATAAGGTTATCCTTTTGGCTAAAGCACTTTCCACACTCCATGCATTTATATGGCTTCTCCCCTGTGTGGATCCTTTGATGGGATGTAAGTTTACTGCTTGTTCTGAAGTTCTTTCCACACTCCATGCATTTATATGGCTTCTCCCCTGTGTGGATCCTTTGATGGGATGTAAGATGAGTGCCTGTTCTGAAGCTCTTTCCACACTCCATGCATTTATATGGCTTCTCTCCTGTGTGGATCCTTTTATGGAGAGTAAAGGCACCACTTGTCATGAGGTCCTTTCCACACACCATGCATTTATATGGCTTCTCCCCTGTGTGTATCCTTTTATGGAGAGTAAGGGCACTGCTTGTACTGAAGCCCTTTCCACAGCCCATGCATTTATATGGCTTCTCTCCTGTGTGGATCCTTCTATGAGTAGTAAGATTACTGTTGAAACTAAAGGTCTTTCCACACTCCTTGCATTTATATGGCTTCTCCCCTGCATGGAAACGTTGATGTACTCTCAGATAACTGCTTGTTCTGAAGCCCTTTCCACACTCCATGCATTTATATGGCTTCTCCTCTGTGTGGATCCTTTGATGGCATGTAACATCACTGCTTCTTCTGAAGTCCTTTCCACACTCCATGCATTTAAATGGCTTCTCCCCTGTGTGCATGGTTTGATGGTTAATAAGGGTGTTCTTTTGTCTAAAGTTCATTCCACCCACCAGACATTTATATGGCTTCTTCCCTATATGTCTACTGTTATGGGAAATAAGATGACCCCATTGGTGCTTTCCATACGCAAAGTATTTAAACGACTTCTCTCCTACGTGCATCCTTTTATGAGATGTCACTCTTTCTCTAGAAAGAGTGAAAGTCCCATTGTAATTTTTTCCATTGTCTTTGCATATATAGGCTTCTGATTTGGCTTGGATTGAATAATATTCACTTACATCTTTCCCAATATATTTTTGCTCTATTTTTCCTGGTTGGTCAAGAAAGCCTTGTAACTGAGCATTAACTGAAGATGAGCTTTCCTTATTCCAATTGTTTGACGTGTTTCTCTCTTGCCTTTGTTGTTCCATCTGATTTGCAGGCTTCTCTGTTCTGTTCCCAAGTCCGAACTTTTGGAATGCTTCAACTGACTTTTTCCCATTATTACCTTCAAATGAAAAGAGAAATAAAAATGTTAGCAAGGTTATGAAAAAAGGTCAATTTTCCAGAAGTCACATGAATGTCCCTCTGATATTGTGCAAAATTCCAATATATTGCATATTTGTATACTTATAGGTGACTAAGACACTAAGCTTGTTGATCAGAAAGGTTGGCAGTTTGGCGATTTGAATCCCTAGCGCTGCATAACTGGGTGAACTCCTGTTACTTGTCCCAGCTTCTGCCAACCTAGCAGTTCGAAAGCATGTTAAAAATGCAAGTAGAAAAATAGGAACCATCTTTGGTGGGAAGGTAACAGCGATCCGTGGATTTTGGGGGTTTAGTTATGCCGGGCACATGACCACAGAGACGTCTTAGGACAGCACTGGCTCTTTGGCTTTGAAACGCCGATGAGTACCGCCCCCTAGAGTCGGGAATGACTAGCACATACGTTCAAGGGAAACCTTTACCTTTATACTTATAATTTATTTATTTTATTTTATTTTATTGAATTTATATCCCGCCCTTCTCCAAACGGACCCAATGGTATGACATATACATTATAATATCTCTATTCAAACATCTAAAACAAAGTTTCAATTTAAAACCCAGGAGAAACATCTAAGAAAGCATTTATAGAAAACTCAAGATTCATTGGAGTTGGGCCAATTCCAGAAGAGCCCTGTGAGAATTAATTTTGAAACTCATTTTTTTCTTCCTATACAAAGCTACCTTCCATTTATGTTTTAATTTTTTCCTGCCAAAAATCACATGATTGCAGAGAGAGAAAAGGAAGAGTTCTTGTATTAATCCTAAACAGCATGTTTGCAGTAGAAAAATGGCACCAGTTTGCCCTAATTCCAAGACTCAGGATAGAAATGAAAGGGAAGCAAAGTCCATTAAGGCAAAAAAAGTAATTGAATTGTAATTCTTCATAGTACTGATACGGAAGCATTTGGGCCAAAAAATATGAAATCTCTGTAACAGACTTTAGCATTACCTGAAACCAAGGAATTACTTTATCACTGACAGGTTTAAATAGAAATAGAAAAACTCAATAGATGACAAATGGCACAGTATGCATCTAAGCAGAAAGCCATTGATCTATTTTCACACTAGAAGCAGTAGAACAGCATATATATTTTTCCCTCTCAAGAAATGACCTCTATTTGCAGATTTTTTAAATAAGAAGCAGCCAATGGCATCTAACTATAACATGTCTTCCTGAACTCTGACTGGGGAATAGAAAACCTTACCTAAAGAAGCCACGTTCCTATAATTCTCCAGCATGACTTCCCAATGCAGAGCTTTTTGGCCAGGATCCAGCTGAGACCACTCCTCCTCGGAGAAATACACAGCCACCTCCTCAAAAGGCACAAGAACCCCCTGAAAACAAAAACAAAAAGTACAGAATAGGCCTGGGAGGGACTGCAAGATCTGCCCTATTCTTTAGAAATTCCCAAAGCAAAGTTAGGCACTAAAGTCTATGCTTAGTAGGATTCCAGGATTGAGATGAGAAAATGGACAGAACAGAAAGCATTTGACTGCTTTTATCATCTTGATTGATTCTACAGGACTCTTGGTGCCATTCAGTAAAGGTAACCCCAGGTTCCTTCTGGATTGATTCAGCTGCCATCCACTCTCAAAACACTCTTCTCAATCCATTAATCCATTCACCATCAAAAGACCCTTAGCATCTGGAGAGAATCAACTGGCAGGTGGGCCTTGGAAACACCATCTATCAGTGACTCTATTCCTTCCTATGTTTGCAGAAGGAAGTGTGTGTGTGTTTATTGGAAGATTTGGTAAAGTGCCATCAATATCCAGAGACACAACACTCTTCATATAGCAAGGAAGCTACTAATAGTCTGAGCAATTGCTGAACAGGAGACAAAGAAACAGAAAATTTGCTAAGAACATTTCTTTTTATATTGAAAAAGTTTTATTGGTTTTACATTTTTTCTATAGGGTAGGGTAATGGTTACAAAGAAATTTTGAGAGCATTCACGTCAGAGTCGTCGGCCCTTCCGAGACCTCAAAATACACAGTAATAAAATAACAAAAAAAAACATTTTTCATAACACTACAAGGTAAAAGCAAGTACATATACCTAAATTCTCAATTCCATGCTGTCAGACATTTACAAAAAATCCAGATACAAATATTATGCAAAATTGTTCAGAAAAATCAATGCAAAGTTATTTTTTCGATCTAAGTCTCTTGGCTATTGTATCTTCTTTTTCTCCTCCCTGGCCCCCAGCGGGCGGGGCCGCGTCCCCCTCCGTCCCCCATGGATCTTCCCCCAGGGCAGAGGAATGTTTTTTAAGAAAGGCTTCCGCTTCAACAACTGTTTTAATCCTCACTCTTCCTCCTTCCCAGAACACCAGCATCCCTTCGGGTGTCACCCACTTGAACCAAATCCCATGATCAAATAAAATTTTAGACAAGAAGGAAAATTTCCTCCTTGCTTCTCGAATCTTTCTAGGGATCTGCTTCAAGATAGCAACCTCTTTTTGTTGGTAGATTAATGGACTACCTCTCTGCACTTTCAGGATTTCCTCTCTGGTTGACCTTCTAACAAATTTCACATGTATCTCTCTAGGCACTTCATTTATCCTGGCATATGCTGAGTTAATTCTGTAGGCTAGGTCAATGTCCCCCCTGATCTCATCTTTAGGTTTTTGTAAATAGTCTGCTAAAATTGTGCTCATAAGATCAGGGAGGCATTCACCAGATTCCTCAAGAACGTTCTGAAATCTCAAAAAATATGTCATTCTTTCCATATCTATCCTAGACACATGCCCATTTGTTTCCCCAACCTCTTTAATAACATTTTTAATCTCTCCCTTAACCCCCACCTACCCCCCTTCCAATTCTTCAGTCTTCTGTGTGTTTTCCAGCACTTGCTTCCGTGTGTCCAATAGCTCCTTCTTGAAATTGATGTTTTCTGCCCTCTGGGCCTGAATTTCTTTTACCAAAGTTTGTATAACAGTTTCAAGAGAAGCCATCCGTTGTTCTAAACTTGCCAATGCTGTTTCTTGAGCCATGATTAACTGTTAAAGTCAATGCCACCAAAATGGCGTTTTCAGGGTGGGGTTGGTGAGACTAACCGGGAGCCAAAAGTTCTGATCAAGGTTGAAACGTTGTAAAATTCAGGAACCAAGAGAGAGACAATTTTCCAACTCAATAGTTATAATAACGAAGGTACTCCAGAAAGGAAATCACAAATCCAGCAAGAGAAAAATTCTTCATCAATATCCAGAGAGAGTCCCAATTGTAGAGAGACGCTGGGAATTTTCCATAGTTGAAATAATCAGGCAGGGACAAAGAAAAGCCACCTTCCACCGCCCATCTCAGAGCCCAGAGGAGAGAGTAGAAAAATAATTTTTTTTTATCCAGCCAGACCTAGAAACAATGTTACAAGTATCCGCATACCACTTTCCCTTGTTAGAGACAGTCCGGATTTAAGATTTCCGCTTTCTCTTCCAGAGAAGCCATTTTAAAGTGCCGCTTAAGTCCGAGGGTTTTTTTTTGAAAACAAACACCCCCCTCCCAGTCCGTTCAGCCTGGCTGGCAGCAAGGAAAAAAAAGTCTTTTTTAAACTCACTCTCCCTCGCAGCTGAAGCCTCGGCAGACCTTCCGATCTCTCCGCTTAGCCCTCTGCATTAAAGTGAATGGCGCCGACAGCCGTTGGCAAAGGGAGAACCCCCCGCAGCATGTTCCTCCTCACCTAGGTCGCGGAGGGGAGCGCTCTCCCCACCGCCGTGAGGAAGAACGTCCCCTCCGAGCCGACCCTACCGGAGACCTCCGGTAACCGGAGTGTCTCGCCCCCGTGGGGGGGCAGAAAAGGCAACAAAGCGGCGAGCGAGCGCTAGGCTCGCCCGTCGCCGCAGGAGCCGGAACCGGAAGCCCTAACATTTCTTAACCTTTGTAGCCAAAGGGGACTTCCAGAACAATTTTTGTACCAACCTTTTTCTGTATGGCCACTTTCAATCAATTTTAACTTTATCTTTTAATCTGATGAACTTGTTTTCTTATGTCTTTGTAATGTAAACATTGCATTTGTAAAATACAATATGAACTTTGCAACAAAACTTTTTTAAAAATAGTAATGACCAGTATGAATATAACATCATTATTTTTTTTAGCATTATTGCCTAAATTAAGTCAAAGAATGGCAAAATTAATGGGCATTGTGATGGATTTTGTAAAATGAGTCTGCGCAGGCGCGAAGGAAGATGGCGATCCCCTGAGCGCAGCATGGAGACAAGGGCCTTTTCGGCCCCCGGAGGACGCCACCAGCCCCTATTTTCCATCTAAAGGGGCTGGTTCGGCAAGTATTGTGCCCCGTCGTCAGGAAGGGCCTGTTTTGGCCCCGTGAGGTGCCTTGGGGGCAACGGGCAGCAACGGGCGGCAGAGGCGATCGGCGGGGCGGCGGAGCGATCGGGCGACCGGGCCGGAACAACGCAGCCGGGCGGATGCGGCTGGCGCGGCCGGCGCGGCCTGCTCGGCCCCAGAAGATACCGCCAGCCCCAGAGTTCCATCGGAGGGGCTGGCGAAACCGCGGAATGGCGGGGGTTGGGGCCGTTGCGACCGGCGGCTGGCGCGGCATGCCCGGCCCTGGGAGACACCATCTGCTCGCCCCGGAGGACTCGGAGGACACCGCGAGCCTGCCGGGTTCCACCGCGAGCCTGCCCGGCCCCAGCGCGGCCTGCTCGGCCCCGGAAAATACTGCCAGCCCCGAGTATCATCTGTGGGGCTGGCGTAATAGGCGAGCGGCGGAAGGCGGCCTGCTCGGCCTCGGAAAATTCTGCCAGCCCCGTGCATCATCTGTGGGGCTGGCAAAATAGGCGAGCGGCGGAGGGTGGAGTACGACCTGCCCGGCCTCGGAACATACTGCCAGCCCCTATGTACCATCTGTGGGGGCTGGCATAACAGGCGAGTGGTGCTGCAGAGTGAGGCCAGAGAGGTCAGTGCGACTGTTTCGACCTGCCTGGCCTTGGTTCTGGCCTGGACTAGTTCGGATTATTCCGGCCCCCGCGAGGTGCCATGGGGCAGAAGGAGGCGCAGATGGCACAGAAGAACCAGCCCCCAATGTCCATCTAATGGGGGTTGGTCGAACAAACAATCTGCCTACTGCTACTTTAACATCATTTCGACCCTGTGGGCCCAGCTGCAGAGAGACGTTGGTGGGGCCTGGGAGAAACCAAGCTACAACAGGAGGAAGTTGCGGGATGACGTAGGACATCTATAGCTGGGGGTATTTTGACTGACCCCACGGCACTTATTTGGAGGAGAGGGACCCAAGCGGTGGAGGGGTGCCCGGACAGGGAAGAGGCAGGCCGGCCTGGACTAAGTGAAACAACTTCCATCCGTGCAACGTACCATCGGCTTGCACGATGCCCACCCAGACCGGATGAAGGAGTGGAGTGGAAAACGGGCTGAGGTGGAGATCGTTTTGGGCCACGCAACATACCATCAAATTGCGTGGCGGAGCCTGCCGGCTAAACTGACTCTGAACTGTGGGGACTATCTCCACCACATGGTGACCTGACTTTTATCCTTCCCTCCTCCTCCCCTGCCCCCCTGGCTTTAGCTGACAAATGCCCCCTATTTATTTATCTATTTATTTATTTATTTAAAACATCTCCTCTCTGAACTGGTTTTATCTTGCTATAAATATCTAGGCGATTTTCCTCCCTTTACCTTTATGGCCATTATGGGTCCCTTGTAAATATTCACCACCCAGCTGTACTCAAGGACGGATCTCCTCTCCCTGCGGGAGGTTCCCCTCTCGCAGGTTTGGCCCCCGGGTTTATCAAGGGCCCACCTCTATGAGGGATGGATTAATCCAGAGAGGTGGGCGAAGCGCAGACTTAGGGGGTTTTTAAACAAATTTTTAATTAGGCTTTTAAGGGGTTCTGGGGAGGGGGGAGGGTTCATTCAGTCAGAGAGGGGCCAAGATATAGGGCCGGCCGGCGGAAGTAGGATAAAGGAGGGGTCCACTAGGGAGGGGGGATCGGGGGTCGTCTCTGTTGAGGGCCGCCCCATTCGATTGGTCTTGGGAAGGGGCAGGGGCGGCGGGAGACAGGATGTCCATCATGGGTTGGGGGCTCGTGGTCGCTGGTTACGAGCGGTCGCTTGCCCCAACCCCCTGTACTCCGCTCGTGGGCTAGGCGGTCAGGGACTACAGAGCCGGGGTCCCAGGCTGATGTTCTGCAACGCCAGGTCCGTGGTGAATAAATCCCCCCTCATAAATGACCTTGTGTCAGAGGGGGACCCGGACCTGGTGGGAATTACGGAGACCTGGTTGGGCCCCGAGGGGGGTTTACCCCTCGTGGAAATGTGCCCACCAGGCTACCATGCATTTTATCAGCCCAGGGCCCTCGGCAGGGGTGGAGGGGTGGCGGTTATTGTTAAGGAAAGTCTGGAGCCGAAGGAGACCACTGTGCCTCAGACGACCGGCTGTGAGTCCCTCTTCGTGAAATGGGGCCTAGGGAGGCAGTTGGGCTTGCTAGTTGTATACCTGGCTCCCCGCTATGTAACAGCAGCCCTGCCCGAGCTACTCGAGGTGATCGCCGCGATGGCGGTTGAGACCCCCAGACTTGTAGTCATGGGGGACTTCAACCTGCCGTCGGCGGGCGAAACATCCGAGGTGGCTCGGGAGTTCATGGCTTCCATGACGGCCATGGACCTGACCCAAGTAGTTCAGGGCCCCACTCACGAAGGAGGACACACGCTGGATCTGATTTTTGTCTCTGGACACTGGATTAGTGATCTCGGAACAGGGGATTTAGTCATCTTGCCCTTGTCATGGACAGATCACTCTCTCCTTCGGATAGACTTTCCAACCGTCACACCCCACCGCGGGGAGGCGGAACCAGAGACACCGAGTTGGTTCCGCCCCAGGCGCCTGATGGACCCGGAAAGGTTCCAGAGGGAGCTTGGGCCAATACCTGTGTCCCTGCCCCGTGGCTCGATTGAGGATCTAGTGGCCGCATGGTATAGTGCGGCCACGGGGGCCTTGGACCGAGTTGCGCCCTTGCGGCCTCTCATGCGGCGCCGAGTCACCCAGGCTCCTTGGTTCACCGAGGAGCTTCGGGAGATGAAACGCCGCAAGAGACGCCTAGAGAGTAGGTGGAGATCTTCTCGATCCGAATCTGACCGAACACTAGTGAGAGACCATATTAGGACTTACTTAGTGGCGCTAAGAGTGGCCAAACGTGAGTATTGTGCCACTCTTATCGCGTCCGCGGAAAACCGCCCTGCCACCCTGTTTGGGGTGACCCGCTCCCTCCTTCATCTGAGGCCGCGGGAAGCCCCTCTGCAGGGTCGAGCAGAGGAATTTGGAGTATTCCTGCAGGACACAATCACTCAGATTCGGAACGAGTTGCCCTCCACTTGTGGTCCAGTCGAGGCGTCCAGCGCAGGTCTTGAGATTACACCTTGGGAGGAGTTTGACTTTGTTACTACCGAGGATATGGACAGGTTGCGGAGGAACCTTAGAGCCACCACATGTTTATTGGACCCGTGTCCCTCCTGGCTTGTACTGGCATCCTGGGAGGTGACACGAGGCTGGCTCCAGGGCATTGTGAATTCATCTCTGAGTGAGGGGTACATGCCCACCGTTTTGAAAGAGGCGGTGGTGAGGCCCCTCCTCAAGAAACCATCCCTGGATCCAGCTTTATTAGAGAACTATCGTCCCGTCTCCAACCTTCACTTTTTAGTGAAGGTTGTTGAGAGTGTGGTGGCTCAACAGTTTCCCCGACATCTGGAGGAAGTTGATTATCTAGACCCGCGCCAGTTGGGCTTCCGGCCCGGTCACAGCACCGAAACGGCATTGGTCGCGTTGGTAGATGATCTCTGGAGGGCACGGGATAGAGGTTGTTCCTCTATCCTTGTCCTATTAGACCTCTCAGCGGCTTTTGATACCATCGACCATGGTATCTTATTGCACCGATTGGGGGGGTTGGGGCTGAGAGGCACCGTTCTACGGTGGTTCTCGTCTTACCTCTCTGGTCGGTTGCAATGGGTGTTGGCAGGAGGGCAGAGGTCGTCCCCGAGGCCACTCACATGTGGGGTCCCTCAGGGGTCGGTCCTCTCGCCACTCCTGTTTAACACCTACATGAAGCCGCTGGGCGAGATCATCCGTGGTTTTGGGGTGGAATACCATCTGTACGCTGATGACACTCAGTTGTACATATCCACCCCAAACCACCCCAACGATGCCGTCGAGGTGCTGTCCCGGTGTCTGGAGGCCGTACGGATCTGGATGGGTAGTAACAAACTCAAGCTCAACCCGTCCAAGACCGAGTGGCTGTGGTTTCCGGCACCCCGGTTCAGCCAGATAAGTCCAACACTGGCCATTGGGGGCGAACAACTGGCCCCCGTGGAGAGGGCGCGCAACTTGGGCGTCCTCCTGGATTCGCGGCTGTCCATGGAGGACCATGTGACGGCCGTGGCCAGGGGGGCGTTCTATCAGGTACGCCTGATACGCCAGTTGCGCCCCTTACTGGACCGGGGAGCCCTTCGCACAGTCACTCAAGCGCTTGTGACATCCCGGCTGGATTACTGTAACGCTCTCTACATGGGGCTCCCCTTGAGGTGCACTCGAAAGCTACAGTTAGTACAGAATGCGGCCGCGCGGGTGATTATGGGTGCCTCAAGGCAAACCCATGTAACACCTCTCCTGCGCGAGCTGCACTGGCTGCCTGTGGCCTTTCGAGTGCGCTTCAAGGTGTTGACGACCATCTTTAAATCGCTCCATGGCTCGGGGCCTAGCTATATACGAGACCGTCTCCTGCCCCATACATCCCTTCGTCCGATCCGCTCCCACAGAGAGGGTCTTCTCCGGGTGCCGTCAGCGGGGCAATGCCGGCTGGCGACACCCAGGGGAAGGGCCTTCTCTGTGGCGGGCCCGGCCCTCTGGAACGACCTACCCCCCGACCTTCGCACTATCTCGGACCTCCGCCTCTTCCGCCAACGTCTTAAGACGTATCTATTCCAACAAGCCGGCCTAGGATAGCCCCTACTTCTGACTTTTAAATTTAAAATTAATTTGGTATGGTTTTAAAATGGGTTTTTAGCACGGGTCTAATAATTTAATATATTTTAATCGATTTTGTATTTTGTATTTTGTGGTTTTAATAATGCCTGTGCGCCGCCCTGGGTCCTAACAAGGAGAAGGGCGGGGTATAAATTTAATAAAATAAATAAAAATAAATAAAATAAATAAAAAAAGTAGTAATTGAAATATATGTGAAGCTCCCAAGAGAAACCCCAATTAGTTCACGGCCTAAAGTAAAAGTTCAAAGAAATGTCCGTTTATTAGGTTTATCATCTTGGCAGCGCCTCATAAATCACGTTCCCCAATTAGCATTGAAAGTAAATCTATCCATACGCAGTCACACGTCATCCTGAGATTCCTTTCCCGACCACAGGAATGTCAAGAATTTTCACTTCATTAAGACAGACAGATAATCTCCATGGCAACATCGGGATGTTGATAATGTATGGAGGATAATTAACATAAAGAATACTTTTTTAAAGTATTGGTCTTAAAAAAAAATCCTAATAAGAATCTCATTTGAATTTTTGTTGCTTGTGGACATGAAAATAAGGCATCCCAAACGAGAGGTGGGGTGGGGGAATGGACAGTACAATGTACATTAGCTTGATTTTTTTGAAGAAAATGGAGAATACAAATCTAATAAATAATTTTCCTTCTCTTACTTGAGTTGGTGGTTCAACCATTGTTTCATCTTCATCATAAGGGACAGTCAGCTTTCCTCGATTCTTCTCTGGGAGGGAGACACAATTTTAAAATGCAAGGAGTATTATAATAGCAAAGACATAGAGAAGATGAGACAGATGAGACATTTTATAGGGAATGGGAGAGTCTTGTATTACCTCTGGATGCTTCTTGATTTGTGTCATCCTGAGTAGTCCTCAAGGAAAACAGTTCCCGAGGGGTATCGGATAGATGCCTCCTTCTCTCAGGATCTCTGTTCTCCACAGTGAAGGACTTGAAATATAAGCCAGAGAAAAGAAGAAAAATGAAAGGACAACGTCAACCATGAAATGGATTCTTGTTCTGTTTTTCAGCGCCACTTGAAAACACCCAATGTCCATCAGTTGGGTTAGGAAAAGGCTGTCCCAAATCTTTCTACTAAGAATGGATAATGGAACAAGGTCCTTCAAGAATTAGTGAAATCTTATGAATTCCAGAGAACTGGTAACGAGGAGCATAGAATTCAAACACATTATTTATTACATTTAAACCTCTTCTAGGCTCCCAAGATGAAATTATCTCACCTGCAACTCAACCTGCAACTTCTCCTCCTCCTCCTGGCTCAGGAGGAAGCCTTCCACCAGGGCCACCGCCTGGGAGCTGGTCTCTGCTCCACACTCCCGCACCCAGCTCTCCATCTGCAGGGGCAGAAGGGCCAGGAACTGCTCCAGAACCACCAGGTCCAGCACCTGCGCTTTTGTGTGCTTTTCTGGTCTCAACCATTGACTACAAAAGTAGTGGAGTCGGCTGCAAAGTCCTCGGGGACCCTCATCCTCCTGATACTGGACGCTCCTGAAATTCAAAGCCTGAACTTGGGAAACGATGGTTCCTTCTTCTAGCATCTTCTGCCCAGTTCTTGCCCAGAATTCCCCACGGATTCCAGAGTTAGCACCGGAAGGGCCTTTTCCAATTCTCTTATTTGCTAAATGGCTTGCCATTATTTTTCTCTCTTATAACACAATTCCAAATAGGTTAAAGGAATCTTGAGGATCTCCAAATGCTTTTTCATTCATTGAAGCATTCATCTAGCCTCAGGACTAACCAGAACAAACCACTCAGCCCCCTTTGTTGAAGATGTAAGGCTGTACAAATCGCTTCCAGTTTACGTATCTGAGACCGAAAACCAAATAAATGCCAAGAATTAGAAAGTGGTGCATTTAACCATTTAATAATAATCCTACTTCTGGAAGGAAATATGTTTCTGAGCTAGTGGAGGATTACAGTGGTACTGAACAATTACCATATTTTTTGGAGTATAAGACGCAACGGAGTATAAGACGCACCCAGGTTTTGAAGAGGCAACTTTAAAAAAAAAAAGTTTTTGCACTCGGCAAACCTCCCCAAAGTGGCCCGTTTTTCATGAAAACGGCCCCATTCTTTTCCAAAAAAGGGCATACATCGCCCTTAGGAGGCTTGTAGAGTGTTGCCGGGGGAGAGGTGCAAAAATAAGCAAAAAACGGCCCATTTATTTCAAATATGGGCCCATTTTTTTTGTCAAAAAAGGGCATTAGGAGGCTTATGGAGTGCTCCTGAGAGGATGGCAAAAATCAGCCAAAAACAGGCCATTGTTTTCCTCATTTCTCCCCTCTCCAGTCCCCAGGAGCTCTCTGAAAGCCTCCTACCAGCTATCCATGACCAGTTTGGTGAAGGGGGTGGGGTTTCAGGAGGCATAAAATGCTGCATTCAGTGTATACGATTTTCACCCTCTTTTTTGAGGGAAAAAGGTGCATCTTATACTCCAACAAATCCGGCAGTTTCTGTGTGGGATTGCATGTGCGTTGCAAACTATGGGATTGACCCTCATCAAAAATTGGGATGAAATGCACTGAATAAATGCATTTATTCAGTTTTTAGCACTAAAAACATACTGACATAGCTGTGTATATTATTGAATTTTTAGTTGGGTTTTAAATTAAGTTTTAGCACGGGCCAAATTTATTTAATTTAATTTTAAATTTATTTGATGCTTGCATATTTATATTTTTATTTTCTTATTCCTGTGCATCGCCCTGAGTCCCATTTGGGAGAGAGGGTGGTATAAAAGTAAGAACAAATAAATAAATAAATAAATTTCAGAACACTTCCCAACTTTCTTCCCCAAAGGGCTTGCTTTTTTAAAACCAAGAAATGCATATACACAGTAGAAAAAGTGCAGAGAAGAGCAACAAAGATGATTAGGGGACTGGAGGCTAAAACATATGAAGAGCGGTTGCAGTAAGTAGGAATGTCATTTTTAATGAAAAGAAGGACTAGGGGTGACATGATAGCACTCTTCCGATATCACAGGGGTTGCCTTCAGGTGGTTTGTTCTCCAAACCACCTGAAGGCAGGACAAGAAGCAATGGGTGGAAACTAATCAAGGAGAGAAGCAACTTCGAACTAAAGAGACAATTAGAAAAATTAATCAGCGGAACAACTTGCCTCCAGAAGTTGTAAATGCTCCATCACTAGAAGTTTTAAGAAGATGTTGGATAACCATTTCTCTGAAGTGGTGTAGGGTTTCCTACCTAAGCATGGGGTTGGACTAGAAGACCTTCCAATTCTGTTATTCTCTATATCTATATACCTGCAGGCAGGATTTACACAACACGCCAATTCCCGAATGTATTAACAAACTATGAAAGTTTACATAAAATGAAAACCAACGAAGTGAGTCTAGTTGCTTTTTAAGAGTCAAATTATATTATTACAGGTAGGCAGGTTCACAAAAATGTGCTTTTAGCCCAAACAATAACTGTATGTGGTGAGTTCGTGGGAAACACAAGGGTTGAAGGAACATAGATTGGAGATGATTTCCAGGTTCACTCATCCTCCTAAGACAAATTGAACGGCAGAGGATCCTAGCCCTCTTTTAGCGTCATCCAGCACGTAGTTAAAATGCAGGCACAATCTCCTGCATCTCCTTCCTTGTAAAACTGTTCTTCTTTCCTGCTTGTGATTTGCCATGCAGGATCCCCCCTCTCCACCTACCCAGCTTTCCCCAGGAAATGGCGCATGATTGCCTACCCCAGAATACCTTTCTTCTTCCTGGAGATCTGGGTTTGTTTCTGGGGGCAACGCAACTGCAGGCAAAACAGCCTTGTCTGGAGGTCTGCTTCCTCCCTCCACCCTGCCTGTTACGAGCATAGAAAGGGGGGTAGGGGAGCAGGGCTCTCCCACTCCTGAGACTCAGAAGATTGAACCTGGATGAGGGCATATATCTCTTACTTCTTCAGCGTCAGAACCTCCTGCTTCCCTTTGAATGGGAAAACATCCACCAGTCACCCAGCACCACAGTTGGATCTCCTCCCTTCAAGGCTTTCCTCCGGTTTTACCTCATGCAAAACTCAAAGGGTTAAAGAGAGAGAGTGCAATTTCCTAGAGAGGCAAGATTAAGCATGTCACTACCTTCTCAGCTTCCTCTGGACTCCACCTGTGGCCCTCTAGTGGTTCAACGCTGAAGCCCATAGATGTTGCTTTCTCTGCAGAGGGAGCTCCTGGTGGATTATATGTGCATTGCAGGTGCTATTTATTTATTTATTTATTTTATTTTATTTTATTTTAATCACATTTATATCCCACCCTTCTCCACAAAGGACCCAGGGCGGCTAATGCAAAGAAGGAAGAGGTGTTTGTTATGTCCACCCTGATCAGGAAGCCTTCTCAATCCAAGTGCTTTTAACAATGTTAGGCCTATCTGCAACCCTCCATAATTCTGGAGAAAGCTGTATCCCTGCATGGAGGTGGCCAAGGAGCAGACAAGAAATGGAATTCTGACTTCTCACTCGAGACTCAAAATAATCCTATCCTGACTCTGCACCTCATAAAAGAGGACAATGGTCTTGTCCCAAATTTGGGTTTGAGCCAGGTGCTGAAGCCAATTAATAACACCAGAAATGAGCTGTGGCTTTGTTTCCTTTTATTGAAGTGCTGCTAATATGCCAAGGAACTTTGAGCAATAGAATTAAGAAAGCTTTATACATTTTCACTAAAGCAGAAGGTGGGATAAGGCAGGATGTATAAGAAATACCATCTAATAAACATTTTTGTTGTTGTTAGTTGTGAAGTCGTGTCTGACCCATTGCGACATTATTTTCTCTTGACCGCTTGAATAAGTGCTTGGCCTTATTTTGGGGGAGAACTTATAATTTTTGAAGTGCAAGAGGCAGTGAGCGTGGTCACCTCATGGCTAGTGCTGCTGCGTTGCAACCTTTTCCGGGAGGGCTTATTTCCAGGGCTTATTTTAGCGCATGATCTCAAAATCCCACTTGGGTTTATTATCAGGAAGGACTTATTTTGGGGGAAACAGGTAATACACATTCTATATGTTCCAGGCCATCTCTGTTTAAACTTCTAGCTAAGTTCTGCAAGATGCCTAACTCTTGTTACTTTTACCAGCTTTCTAACCATCCAGGATTGATACAACCTTACAGGAGCATATTCCCTGTGAATAAGCATTCTTTGTTCCTGCCAGACAGATTCCACAATCCTTCCCCATCTTCTTTCAAGTGTATGCCATAACCTTACTTTGTTTTAACAGACAGCCCCGCAACTGCAGACAGACTTAGAGGAAGCAGATTATTTGGCTCCTTGACAATTAGTTTTTGGCAGCATCCTACATGGAAATTACATTGGTTGCACTTATGTATCATTTATGGAGAGTGCAGGATTGGGGGAGTGCGGCCCTCTTTGATCTCTCAGTGACTTTCAGCGCAACTGATGATGGTCTTCTACTGCAGCGTGTCTGAGGGAATGCACTGTTTTGCAGTGCTTCCCCCTTCTTCTTAAAGTAGTGATGGTGGAAGAGAAATCTGTCCAGAAAAATCTATTCTCTGCATACTCCAGAGATCTCTCTAGTTGTCCCTCCTTGTTTTAAAGACCTACTGTCTTGACCCAGGTTGAGTAGGCAGACACAGGCATCAATAATCTTTTATTGCACTGCTAAATTGCAACAGACAGCCCTCCAGGGGTGTTGGTAAACCTCCACCCCCCTTTTCCCCAACAACCAGTCACCCACAAGTCAATGTAACATAGTCCCATCAACTGAATCCAATAGTTGCCAGAAACAAGCCTCCCCAAAGGAAGAAAGGCGAAGTCCACAAGTCAGGAGCAGAGGTCGCAAAAACCAGATCTGTAAGCCACCAGTCAGAATCAGAGTCCATAAAGCAAGATGCGCAAATCCAGAGGTTGAAACATGAGTTGGAGTCTAGAAGTCAAGGTTTCCAAAAGTCAGAGGAGTGAGATGGGGCTATTCCTTATCATAGATCTGTTGTCTCTCATCTCCACTGGCTGTGTGCAGCCGATCCTCCCCTGTGAAGGCAGGCAGTGGCCGGGCACAAAATCGTCTTGGGCCTCTGGACTCCCCAGACATTCCAGGGGAGATGTGCCATCCCCATTGGATGCTTCCGGTTCCAACTCTCCCTCCAGTGATATATTTATCAGTTTATAATTAAAAAAATTAAAACTGGTGCATTTGTAGATTTGATTCACGTTGAAACAATATTAAGTTCATTAAGATATTAAATATTTCATAAAAATCCTTTTAAATAAAAATGACTATTTTGTGATTGCCTGACTGTAAAATAATTTGTATTTTACAGACTCTTCAGAGCATCTAATATCATACCACACTTTAAGGAACGCTGATCTAAATGAACACACTGCCAAAATTAGTTTACGCAGCCCAACACCATAGGGATCCAATATTAAGTTCCAATAATGCAGTAAACCAAAAGTAAGCCTTGGTTCACACAACCACCTAGCACCAAAATATGAGTAACAACTTGGTACAAATCGTGAATCCAGCCAGTACAATCTCAGCGACTCAGAGTTGAAGCATGTAGCGTACATCCCAAAGGTGTTTTTCAAGAGGCAATTGGACTCTCTGGTTGTTCTTTGAAGATGTTTTACTTCTCATGGGGAATGAACGGATTTATACTGGATTCCCTACCATCCAGTCAGAGTTGAAGAAACTTCTTGGATGAGAAGCGAAACGTCTTCACAGAAAAAAACATAAAGTTCAGTTGCCTCTCTAAAAAAACACAACCAGGACCTGGATGACTGAGAATCTCCATAGATATGTAGTGTACATTTTCACTTGAACTCAAATCCTTTGTGATTTGGAGACATTTATTCCCGAAGAAAACATTGGTACGGAGTCCTAGGATTCAGATACTACTAAGTCAGCAGCAAAGATCGGAAACAGAAAAACCAGCCATAAACAAGCCCTTCGCCGCCTCCTCCTTCTCCGGAGCAGCCTAGAAAAAGGCGAACTAATCGCAACGAAGACGACAAATCCCTGAGCGCGGGGAAACGAAGACCACGCCTTCGAACTACGGCGCTTCATCCTATTGGTTTCCAATTACCCCGCCTACTGCCGGCTCGTCCCAGAGTCTTTTCTTTGCCTGACCTATGGAGATGCTCAACTCGCCGCACAGGATCCTATTGTGCCACGCACTCCCATTGGTCAGAAAGAGAAATGTCGTTCTGCGATTGGTTGACGCGTTTGGAGGTCCGTCTACTCGATGCTTCCGTTCGACCACGTGTTGGGGGACGCACGAGGATGAGCGATCCACGCTGGTTGTAACGTCTCGGGTGTAAGTAGCGGTGGTCGTTGACAGAAGGGAGGGACTGGCGCATTTTACAACTGGGAGGAAGAAATGCGCCCTGTCGTTTTTCATACCCACTTAAGCTTATCTTAACATCAGTTTTTTGGCCCAGCTCAATGATCCGCATTTAGGCAGGAGCTCTGTGAAAGGCGCAGATCTTTGCTTAAAGGGGGGGGGGGGTGTAGGTAAGATCCAGAAATCTTAACGGTGATGAAGACAAAATTCGCCAAGTTCCATTAAGGTCCCTAAGTTCCATTTCCCCATGTCTTATCAATGCATCTCCCATCAATACCGCTGGCCCATGGTGATGAGAGTTATAGGATGATGCGTTGCATATTCTGCTTTGCACCGATGATGCTACCTAGTTTGGACAATGAAACGCCTGCAAAAAAACAAACAAGCTCAGACAGTAAGCCCGAAGGATTCCCTCGTTTGAAATCTGAGCTACAGATTTTCTCCTTCAGTGGTAACACTTAAACATTATTGTTACCCAACCTTTCTCGGTAACATTTGTGTGTTCAAATTGTACACTGTATGCATTGTCTGGGTGCAATGAAAAAATATTGTTTTTGTCATATGGCTGATAGGATGTAACAAAGAAAGTAGTTTCGATAAAGATGTTTAGTGACTTTTTTTTTAAGAGAACAAGATTCCAGGTGGAAACATCTGAGGAGAGCCAAGTCCCTTCGGTCTGGCTTTCCTGAAATCAAATTGCTTTGAGTTTTATCTGTCCATAGATTGGTCCACAAAAATTACAAGCTTGCATTTTCATCTGATCTTTTGCATGGGCATTTAAATTATTTTAGGCTACGGTAAAGCAAAAGTGAGTTTCGGTTAAGCCTGATAGCTTTAGATAGCTTTAGATTTAGATCAGACAGATTGTATCATCAGATTACTTTAATTGAAGAGATGCCTGTGACTGAATCTGAAACACCAGTTAAGCTGTGGACACTCTCCTTCTAGTCTACGCTTGCTTCTTTGGACTCACCTATGGCCACTATGGGAATAACTACTAATAAATTTATGCAACCTGGCTTACAAATGCAGTGAACTAATAGAATGAAAAATAAGAAATTTCCCCTCCCTGCCAGTGCATACATTTTTAATGTGCAAGTGACAATTGATCATAATTAAGAGTTTGTGATTTTGAGCTTAGACTTGGCAATATGTCGGAATGGACTATTCTGTCTTTTAGAAGTGGGCATCCTAGGATGTCTGAATTTGATGATGAAAATAAGGGCATCGAACCTGCTGCTTATGAAAGAATAGTCCTGAAGAATGTTTCTAAATACCATTATTTGAAGATCCATTTGTAAGTTCAAATCCTTTTTTTTAAATATTCCCATTCCATTTCTGCTCAGTTCTGTATAACTTTAACAGGTTTGTGGCATATTACACTAATAAACCTTATTGCACAAAATGTTTTGTAGGGAGTTTGAAGAAACTGGCATTAGTTTAAATCCTGTAGATTTCAAACAACTTATCATCTCTGCTTTGAAACGACTCCATGGTGAGGTATGTCATTTTTTTCTGAATTATTTTTGAGGTAATTATAAATCCTTTGCAACTTCTGATTTATGTACAGTGTATACAGAAGGAGGTGATTGGAATGGAAGACTGTAAAAGTTTTGATTGAAATCTGTATTAAGACTTTTACTAGCTGTAGTTGTACACCACGCTGAGCAAGGATTCAGGTTGTTAATAAACTGGTTCCTTGCAGACCATCCTTTATCTGCTATTAGTTAATATCATTTAGAATAGAGTGGTCACTTAGTTTCTTCTTTACACTCTGGCACTGTTTCCTGCTTCATAATAACTTGCTACTAAAATCTAATATCAAATGACAGCAATATTTTGTTATATGGGGAAAAAATAATAAGGAAATATGTCAAACACTAATTGGTCATGCATCTGTTTTAATGAAAACACACCCATCACCAAAAATTTAAAAAGATAATTTCTGCCCTCTAATGTGATATTGCATCACTGCCTGTTTCCTTGCTGTCATTTGTAGCTAAAGAGATAAACAACCTTTCCCAAACCTCATTTATGGTTTTTGGCAGCAAAAGAGTCATTATGTTTTAAATAAGGTAGGATCAGGTGATGCCTCTGATTACAAATACCAGCTGTTTCTCCCAGATATAAGGGGCCCTGGTGATTAAAATGTGTACAAGAAAAGATTAAAAAATGAAAATGATGAAAACAAATATTCAAGATCATCTCATTATTCTCCATTACATCCTACAGGTTTGGACCTGTAATGAAATATATTGAAAAAACTTGCAGGTCATTCATTCTTCATTAAGCTTACCTTGAATACCAAGTTTGTAATTACGTCCAATTAAACTAAATGTACTGGTGGAACAGAATTGAACGTCTTATGAGAGCTTTGTTAATGCCTTTGAGACTTTTAAAGTGCATCTTAATAACAGTGGCATGTTTCCTTTCAGGTTGGTGCTGCATTACCTGTTGATGTTTTGACATATGAAGAAAAAACATTGACTGCCATACTTAGAGTATCTAATGCGTAAGACATTTTGAATATGTTTTCTTGGCAAGTGTGGTTAGATAAAGGAATGCTCTCTAGCATAATAATATAAATGAAGATAATTCTTTTTAAATTCAAGTAAGGTGTCATATGTCTTGTACCAGTTTTTCAAACTTAACAGCTTTAAGATGGGTAGACTTCTCCCATGCTGACTGGAGTTGAAGTGCACACATCTTGAAATTGCTAAATTTGAGAAACACTGGTTTGTGGAATTCTTGGTGTTCTCTGAGCTTGTTTGATTGCAGCTACCCAAGTAGCTAACACCATCAGGGATAGTGAGTGTGGTGTTTGCTCCCTGTTTATATACACTAGCTTGTCCTGCCAGTGTTGGTGGAAGATGTGTTCTAATTTATTTCCCTCTTAGTTTTTTATAGTCTCTTGAATGGTTTGTAAATGTGGTTTATCTTTATGTGTCTATTGATGGCTGGTTTGTCTGAATGCTTAGTTTCCAGAAATTCTCTAGCATTTTTGGGTTTGGCTTCATCTAGATTGTTTATGCGATTTCACAGTTGAAACTATGGTTGAATCTGTTCATAGTTGTGAGATTAAGGAGCTTTCAGTGTGTCTTCTGACTGCTAGTTTGTGTTCATGAATGCACTCTGCTCATCCTCTCCAACAGCCTACATCCAGATAAGCAGGGATTGACACCAGTCAAACAATAAAGCAGAAAACAATACCCTAATAAAGAAAAGACCAAGGAGAAATCAACACCCTCATTAATACTGGCAGGGCAAGTTGCTGTATATAAATGGACAGGCTCCATACTCGCTACCATTGAATACATTAAATGCAACTGTTTTATCAGGAAAGCATTATTTGTTATCTTAACATAAATGTTGGGAAATTTCAGCATCAAGTTTATTTGGATCTAATTTCTGGATAGATATGGCTCTGAGCGCATTGAACCTTGATTCTATTTACCATGAAATATTTATGGCTTACTTTACTTGCCTACTGATTAGTCATTTTCATTAATACATTCAATTTTATTATTTATACAGTGGCCTTGTAAAACTGTGGAGTGCTCTATCATTGCTTGGTTCATACCAGAACAGAAAATGTGCCTTTAGGGTGATACAGGTAAGAACTGAAAAATAATCAGTTTGAAAGCTTTATTTGTTCAATAAAATTATTGCTCTGGCATTTTTAGATGTTATATTGAAGATGGGCATCCCATGGACTATATTCACAGGCACTTCTTATCCTGTGCTTTCCTTAAAGTATTAGAGTTGACTTTCATTGTGTGTGGATGTACCGTATTTTTTGGAGTATAAGATGCACCAAGATTTTGAAGAGGCAAATTTAAAAAAAGTTTTTGCATTCTGCAAACTTCGCAAAAACGGCCCGCTTTTTGCAAAAGCGGCCCCATTTTTTTTTTAAAAAGCGCATGAATAACCTTTAAGAGGCTTGTAGAGTGCTTCTGGGGGGTGGGGCCAAAAACAAGCAAAAAATGGCCGGTTTTCACAAAAATGGCCCTGCTTTTTGTCAAAAGAATTGCATGTGAAACCTTTAGGAAGCTTATAGAGTGCTCCTGGGGGGTGGGGGCAAAAAATGGCCCATTTTTTGTTCATTTCTGCCTTCCCAGGCCCCCAGGAGCACTCAGCCTACAGGCTGTGCACGGCCCTTTTGGTAAAGGGGGCGGGGTTTCGGGAGGCAAAAAATGCTGTATTCAGTGTATAAGACGAACCCAGATTTTCAGTCTCTTTTTTGAGGGAAAAAGGTACGTCTTATACTCTGAAAAATATGGTATGTTGGGTTTTCTGTGTTTTATTGCTTTATATTTTTTCAATAGTTTTTTTAACCCAGTATAGTTTTTTTTTAACCTAGCCAGAGAATTCATTGTGAGGATAAAAAACAGGATAAATATATTTTTCTAAAGGTTTGTTTAGTTTACTGTCTGCTGTTTTACTGTTGATTGCTTTATTGTATTACTATTTTTGTTTTCTTGGAGAATAATTTCATCCCGGTTTGTTCTGCTCTTGAGTACAAATAACCTGTTGCTGTTAGCAACTTATATTTCTTGAATATTTAAGCCATCCTGGCTATGGCCATTTCTTTTCTCAGGGCTTCAGGCTGACACCACCATTATTTATGGCATCGTTTCCTTTCATCTCATTCTACTTGAAATGTTTGAGTTCAGCCACTTAACCATCCTGTCCTAGGCTTGCAGTTATTAAATTTGGTCTCCAAGGAAATTAGTCAACTGCCGTTTATTTGCTTGAAGCTGCCTGAATGTTCTTTTATGCAAAAGGAATTGATTTTGTGCTTTTATTTGATTTTTTCTCTCTCTTTCTTTAGACATCTCCATTTCTTCTGGCGTTAGCTGGGAACAGCAGAGAAATGGTGCTAGATTAATTATTCAGTTGCTTATGGTTTGTATAACAATATGATGCTGATGGCATTGCCCAAATGCAGATTTTTGTGTGTGAGACTTGGGAGAATATTTTCCACAAAGCCAAGCATGTCCTTGCCATTCTTCAATCAACACCATGTTCAGTTTTTACACATAAAAGTTGGAGACAAAGCTGAAATAATTAAGAAGTTCACATCAAAGGATATTGTTATCTTTTCTGAATTAACAGGGGATACTAACCCATTACACTTGGATGAAGAATATGCAAAGCAATCAAGGTTTGGTAGAACAGTTGTACATGGAGTTTTGATCAATGGACTTATTTCAGCTGTCTTAGGTACGAAAATGCCTGGACCTGGGTGTATCTTCCTTTCTCAGGAAATTAATTTTCCATCTCCTTTATATGTTGGAGAAGAGGTCTTGGCTTCAGCAGAAGTGAAGAAATTGAAGAGATGTCTTGCTTATATTGCAGTGTCATGTACAGTTGTCCAAAGTGGCAAAATTGTCATGGAGGGCATCGTTAAAGTTATAGTGCCTGAAGATCACAAACCTGTGACCTGATTGTATAGTGTGTCCTGTTGTTAGCTGAGATGTACTTTTAGCTGTAATCAAGTAGCTGCCTAACTCTATGAGGAATTTGAAACAGTTTAATTCCAACATTTTGATGTTGATCTTATTTAAAAGATTGCTTTCCTTTTTCTCAATGTGACAGTGCGATAGAAGGAAAGCATTTATCAAAATACCATCTCTATTCATGCATTATCTTATATACCTCAATCATGTCCCGTCTTCCTTTTTCCAAGCTCAAAAGCCCAAAATATTCTAGCCTTTTTGTGCTGAAGACCCATGGTCTCCTCCCAAGGACACAAACTGACTGGGCCAAAGTGACCCAACAAGCTTTGTATCCAAGGCAAAACTAGGACTCGATTCCTTCTGGTTTCTGGCCTGGAGCTTTAATCACAGCATCAAAATGTATTGATTATAGCATCAAGCTGTTTACTCTTAACAACCATCTAGATCAGGAGTGTCAAACTCACATTGTCAAAGTGTCATCACACAATGTATCACAACTTTTTTCCTTGGCTAAACCAGGTGTGGGCATGACCAGCACATGATGGATCTGGCCCAGAGGATGCGGGTTTGGCACTGCTACCCTGTTTTCCCAAACATAAGACCTACCCGGATAATAAGCCCAATCAGGCTTTTGAGTGCATGCGCTAAAATAAGCCCTCCCCTGAAAATAAGCCCTCCCCAAAAATATTGCAACACAGCAGCAGCCATGAGATGACCACGCTCGCTGCCTCCTGCACCTCAAAAATAATAAGACCTCCCCAAAAATAAGGCCAAGCGCTCATTTCGGAGGTCAAAAGAAAATAAGACCCTGTCTTATTTTTGGAGAAACATGGTAGATAGTTATTCTCCATGATGATCTGTTCCTTCTGATTTTCCAATGGCACTCATTGCCACTGTAACTGAGTCCATCCAACTTGGTGCTGGTCATGCTCTTCTATATTTCTCAACAGGAGACCCCCTGAGAGCTGGCTCTTGCATGTGTGTGAAGTAATTTGTATCTAAAGTAAAACTTTGTTTCATCAGTTTGTTTTCTTAGCTATCCACTATATTTTCAAGAGCCTTCTACAACACTAAATTTCAGCCTCTTATTACTTTCCTGTCTTCTGTCTGCTGATACAGGTTAGAATAACAGAGTTAGAAGGGACCTTGAAGGTCTTCTAGTCCAACCCCCTGCTTAGGTAGAAACCCTACACCTCTTCAAACTTAACTGTTACCTTTTCTATTTATCTCAAATTAACTCCCTTAGGTACATGTTCTCCCTGAATCATGAATCTGGATGTTTTTACATCTCGATTCTGAAGAATATTATTTAAAATGCTCTGTTTCTCCAGGTATTATGAGGGATACTTTTTAAAAACAATAAATGGCAGTTAAAATGCAATTTGTTATTCTGAAGTTAAATTCCTAGCAACACAGGATGTTCTTAAACTAGACAGGAAGATGCCAGAGAACCTCATCGGCACTTCTTTTCAGTGTCAATTATTAACTAGGACCTATTTGACTCTCAGTGAACTCTCTGTTAGGGTCCCCAATCCCCGGCTGCAACCTATTGGGAACTGGACTGCACAAAGCAGCAGGCAAGCATACAAAGCTACATTTGCATGTGTGGGACTTAGTTTGCGTGTGTGAAGCCATTCCCCCACACACACAGACAGCTGCCACCAATCCACAGAACCAAAAAGGTTGGAGAGCCCTGCTGTATATAGGTTTGACACTCTTGAAGACCTTGCTGGCTGGGAGCTCAGTGACTACTCTCATTTTATAGTTTAATGAAGAAAACTGGTTTGGGTTTCTCCAGTTGCTTTTGGTTTATTCTTAAGGTTTTTCCCAATCAAGATATATTGTGGAAGGATTGCAGAGAGTTGCTACAGTATAATTACATAACAGACTTACCCAGATCATTAAGAGCAACAATACAAGTTTTTTTTAATCAACTGGGAAGGTTAATACAGAAGGAAGATAAAAGATTAGTAGTTGGGATTGACGTTCCAGAGAAGTCAAGGAGAATACCAGGCTTTTTTCCCCAGGAAGAGTTTGAGTTCTTAATCTTATTTTTCATCTTATATTATGTCAAGCGTTTATATAAATGAGATTTGTGGGAGGAAGTAGAGGACAGGTCTACAATATACTTCTAGTTAATGATGATAGATTGCACCAACTGCTTAAACAGTAAAACTGTCACCTGGGTGGTTATTATTTATTGATAAAATGCAGAGTTAATAGGGTCACTGGTCAAACCCAACATGACAATCTCTAAATCGGTCCAATATATAAATCCAAAGTAAACAACTCAAGGCATTTTAGATACTGATTTTTTTCCTCAGCGTTCTTCTGAAGCTCTCATTCTCTATTAACAGTAAAAGCCAATCCGTGAAACCAAGGAAGTGCCGCTAGTGAAGGAGATTTTGTTTTTAAAAAAGAAAGCAATTATTCATGCAGCGCATTACTAACCTGCAGAGCATGTTATGATGTAATGACCAGAACTTCGATTGCTTTAAAAAAAAATGTATAGGTAAATGAATGGAGAACAAACCCATCAAGCTCTTATTGGTCTGAACAATTCAGTGCTCCTATCCAGTTGGGGGCAGCATATCTCTGAATACGAACTGCAAGGAAAGTGTTCTTTTTCTATGTCTTTTTCTCCTGCTGGTGGAATTTGTTGTTCATGTGCAAAGCCACATACTAGACAAGACTGATACATCAGGTCTGTTCTTAGGTTAGCGAAGAATACATTTCAGGTTTCCGGCAGTGGTGGGTTTCTGCAGGCTCGCACCTACTCGCGAGAGCCGGTTGGTGAAATTTAGAGAACCGGTGAGAGGGGGTTCCACCGGCGCACCTGGAAGTAAAACTGGCCCGCCGCTGCCAGTGACCCAACGGGAAGGAAAGGAAAGGAAGGAAGGAAGGAAAGAAAGGAAGGAAGTGTTGGAAGAAATCTGGGTTCTGCTCCAAGTGGGGAAAAAGACACTGGAGACATGGAGGCTGCTTAGAAAGATGGTTTAATGGTGGACAGGACCACATGGTTTGGTCCTGGGGGAAAAAGTGATCACATGCTCCCAGGTGTTGGTTGAAGAAGAGGCAGAAGGAAAAAAAAGGGGCTGAGTGAGGGGCTTGCAGGGCTTTTTATAATCTGTTCAGCCCCCACCTATGTTTCCTGTTCCTGTGTAAGACATGTACTCCTGGTTGGTTGCCAGACTCACATGGGGCAATGCATGGGCAACTCTCTAGGCTGAGTTCTCAGATGCCATATGGTCAGTAAGGCCACATCACCCTGGAGCTGATGAGGAGGGGTCTTTTGTTATGTGAATAGACTGGCTTGGCATCTTAATGGCCCATTGACAAAAGGTGGGGTAGGCAGGAATCTGCAGGAATCAATAAATGTTTTTCCCTTACCATGTTCAGAGTAGAATAATATTCTGCCTTTTCAATATTTGCTAGGATATTTCATTTTTCTAGGAGAGGACTGGGTGATAACTTCCAACAGAAGGAAGGAAGAATTTATCATCACAATTGAGTCCAAAATTTTGGTTGCTAAGCAAGAGTGTTGTTAAATGAGTTTCACCACATTTTAAAAGGTGGCCACTCCCACCATGTCACATGACTGCCAAGCCACGCCCACAAAATAGGCCACACCTACAGAGTAGGTTCTAAAAAATTTGAAACCCACCACTGGTTTACGGCATCAAGAACTTTTGAGATCCACTTTGGAGCCCTGATGGTAGCTCAGGGAAGAAAGCTGGGTCTCTTAAAAGAGAGATAATATGGAGCAATTTTTCTCTCTTTTTTGGTACAATTGTCAGGAAGGCAACAGCACAGAGTGCAATAGTTGCATAGGTTTTTTGAATCAAATCTTGAATGTAATTTCCCCTTTACAAAATGTCTCAATTCCAGCACAACTACCATACGCATTACAGATCATCTAACCCAGGGGTCTGCAAAGTTGGCTCTTTTAAAACAGGTGGACTTCAACTCCCAGAATTGCCCAGCCAGCCAGGCTGTCTGGGGAATTCTGGGAGTTGAAGTCCACCAGTCTTAAAAGAGCTAACTTTGCAGACCCTTGATCTAACCTAAGCAGAGGGGATATCTAAATAATCGGTTGCCAAAACTTGTCTTGCAGATCCTTGATGCTAGAAAGTGCACTACAGCTTTTAACACTTCTCTCTTGCTCTCCTATTTTAGTGTGCTGGGCTTTGATCAATTTAGTTCCTTCAATCTTGTTATTGTTACAATTAAAACCAAGTCAGGCAGTAGTCAAGCGTGGGTATTCTTGATTGTGGAAACTCACATCTTGGCTAGATACTTTTATTAATCTCTAATACTTTAAAAGTCTCCTTGCATATTGTTGTTTTATCCCACTCTAGTGTGTTTTTCTCTTTCCACTTGTCTGTGTAATTAGATATACCTCCTTAGACTGGGTATTCATCGTAATATTCCTTAATGCTCAATATCATGGTTGACTCAGCCTTCCATCCTTCTGAGGTTGGTAAAATGAGGACCCAGATTGTTGGTGGCAAGATGTTGACATTGTAAACTTAAAGAGTGGGCTGTAAAGCACTGTGGAGCAGTATATAAGCAATAGCATTAAGTGCTATTGCTATCCATCATGATTACTAAAAATATTTTCTGGGCAAGCTGGCAAACATTCTGTTTGTCTCTGGTTTAGCTAGCTCTTAGTTTCTGTACAGCCAAAACATTCTTTGAATTTCATAAGCTATTCCCTGAACTGCCACAGGAGATCAACCAGTCTAACACGGACCTCAAAACAGTTGCTGTTAAGTATTCAGGAATTGCCAGTTTATGAATTACCCATGAATAGCCAGCAAGCTCTCATCTGCCATTGATACACTTAGATGGTTGATTTTTTTCTTGGCTTTGAGTCAAACTGCAAATTTGTATTTATTAAATTTATATACCGCACCTTCTCCCTACTGGGACTCGGGGCGGTGTACAGGCAGGTAAAATTGACAATATAAAACATAAAATATGCCAAATGATGCTCTGTTGAAAAGGGATTTTGTATTATTTCAAGTTGTTCAAGATGATACTGAAGTCCATAGGACTCAATGTTCTGGCACATCCTATTTCCTTGGTGGTGATCAAGTCAGCACTAACCATCCTGACCTATCATTTTTATTAAAACTCAAAAACTGTATAATGGTAATGAAAACACACTTTCATATTTCCTAACATTTGGACTCTCTAAGTGCTGAGCTCTGAATAATATAATCCAGCACTTCTTATTTTCCAGCTCACCATTTAAATATAATGCTTATTAATTCTATTAATAGTTTAATTTATATGTTCCTGGTCTCCCAAGCTAGTGATAAAGTTTATTTTTAGAGTGTTTATAATCTACCCAATTATAAAAGCAACCTGCATTAATGAAAACAACATGTCAAAACATTCAATCATAAATCAATGTCTATAAAAATAAATGCCAACAAACCTAATTAGGGTTGAATAATTGATTAAATAAATCAGTGTTTTAAATATCTAAAAATAGTATACTTCTGTTCATTACATATACCAAATTATTTACATAAAGGTTACAAACAATATGTTTATAGAGATTCTCAGTCATCCAGGTCATGGTTGTCCCAAAGGTGCTTTTTCAAGAGGCAACTGGACTTTGTTTTTTCTTTGAAGGTGTTTTGCTTCTCATCCAAGGAGCTTCTTCAGCTCTGATTGAATGGCGGGAAATGGAAGGATGAGAAATGAAATGTCTTCAAAGAAAAACTAGAAAATCCAATTGCCTCTTAAAAAAGCACATTTGGGACATTATAAACAATAGTAAAATCAGAATTACTCTTGGAAGAAGAGTAGTTGAGAAAAGGAAGGCGTTTCATAACCTGAACCCACCTAATTCCATTAGAGATTTGTTTCACATGGTGACAATACTCCATGATAATGTTTTTGTAGCACAGTCACAGTGCATCAACAGAGTAGCATCTCTAGAATATAAAGTTAAGTCTAATCAGAATTCAACAATTTCTCAGACGTTCTGCACCTAAGCATTTTAGGCTCTTAAAAAGTCTCCCAGTAGTTAATTGACAAACTATGCTGAGTCAAGCACAGGTATCATTCCTTTGTTAAAGGACTCCACTAAGTAATTAGCCAAGGTATACATTCTGGTTGCAGACACAAACCAGTTTTAGGGAATATATTAACATTCATCTAGTACAGAAGACAATACATGGACTACTATGGAAAAATATATTTTTGTCCAATGCTCTACCTGTCAAACATGATCAGGGATGCTCTTGGCTAATGAAGATACTTGAGTTTACATGGTAAAGTAAGGCTCAGACATCCTTATTCCCAGTAAATTAATTCAGCTGAAGCCATTTCAAGTGACTTTTCTACACTGGAGACAGCAGTTTCCTTTTTGATTGTTTTTCCACTGAATTAAAAAAAACCCCACAGAGTGTGACCATATCAGGGTTGTTATCATGGTTAGCATTTGTGAGGTGAGGGAGGGTGTAACTCTCTCCCTCTATTTCTGCCTATTTTTCAACCTCACCATAGCTGGTCACACAGGTCTTGGTAGGCACAGTTAATGCAGTCATTATGATTATCAACGTAAGTTACAATTTAAAATTATACTTCCTTCAAATGCAGTTCTTCCCAGGTCACTTTTAAAAATTGTTTCAAAGCTGTTTTTGAAAGAAAAATGATTATGAAAGGTGAAAGGAATCGAAATGTGATCATTATAGCTTTCCCCCCAAAAAAACTTATTTGTGTGAAAGAGAAGAACAAGTGTAGTAACACAAATGGGTGTGTCTTTCTGCAGCTGAAAAGTCAGCTTCTGAAAAGTCAGAAGCTATTCAGAAGCTTCTGAAAAGTCAGAAGCTATTTATATTGCCATAATGTATTTATAAAGGTATTATAATTCTTTGTGTATTCTGTATGTTTTCTGTATCTTTCTGCAGAGGAGATGCAAGATGAAAATATTAACTTAATGATTTCCAGAGTTTGGGGTACGAACTTAGTAGTACAGGTTGTAGGCTTATCTTCTCAGAGGTTATACCAGTATACAAGGAACAAAAAGGAAAGGGCCAGCGCATAGCAGAGTTTAATGTGTGGCTAAAGGAGTGGTGTAAAAAGGAAGGCTTTGGTCTTATTAGTCATGATGCCTGCAGCTGGTCCAATGATAAACTGTACAAAAGAGATGGTTTGCACCCATCCAAGAAAGGGACTGAGTTACTTGGCACTAAATTCACAGATTTCCTGGCTAAACATTTAAACTGAATAGTGGGGACAGAGAATCAATAGATAAAGAATATTTCTGTCCCCAGCAAACTAAAATTCATAGGGTTATCAGTGCGTGTAACATAGATAATTGTGCAGGTAATATTATCAACACTGCTGTCAAGCAAAACCAAACAATTAACAGTGGGTGCCATACCATGTACATGAACCATACAAGTGGCAAAGAAATAGGGGCAAAGAGAACCATAGTCAGGCATAACACAGGTTTCGTAGACAGAAAACACAGGGTCAATCAAAATGGACTCAAATGTCTATACACCAATGCACAGAGTATGAGGAATAAACAGGGTGAATTAGAAATTCAAGTAAATGAGGGCAGATACGATATTGTTGCCATTACAGAAACTTGGTGGGATGAAACCCACAAATGGAACATACAGCTAGAAGGATTTAAATTATTTAAAAGAAATAGACCAAATAAAAGAGGAGGTGGAGTTGCACTATATATAAGAAATAATTACATCTCTACAGAAATAGAGCACAACAATGATGAGAACTATCTTGAATGTATTTGGGTCAATATTAAAGGTTGGGGGGGGAATGATATTGTCATAGGTCTATACTACAGGCCACCCAACCAAGCAGAGGAAGTGGATGTACTTTTTGCTAACCAGCTAACTAAGGTATGTAGGAAGCACACTGCAATAGTAATGGGAGATTTTAACTACCCTGACATCAATTGGGAAACAAACTCTGCACCAAGTGGAAGATCCAACAGGTTCCTAACAAACCTAGCAGACAACTTTGTTTCCCAAAAGGTAGAGAAGGGAACAAGGGGATCAGCAATATTGGACTTAATTCTCACTAACAGAGAGGAAATGATAGAAGGTGTAGAAGCTACAGGAACTTTGGGGGCAAGCGATCATGAAATACTGGAATTCAACATTATGCAAACAAAAGTAGTTGAACAAAGTCAAACTAGAGTCTTAGACTTCAAGAGAGCTAATTTCAACAAACTCAGAGAGAGCTTGGGAAGGATTCCATGGATGAGAATCCTCAAGGGGAAAACAACTCAAGAAGCTTGGGAAATTTTGAAAAATGAGATTATAAAAGCCCAGTCCAGCGCAATACCAATGAAGAAGAAAAATAACAGTTCCCAAAAGAAACCAGCATGGCTGCATAAAGAACTCTCTGACAAATTGAAAGACAAAAAGGATAAATATAAAAAGTGGAAAAAGGGGGACATAACCAAGGCAAAATATCAGCAAATAGCCCGAGCCTGTAAAGATGAAGTGAGGAAAGCTAAGGCTCACAATGAAGAAAGGCTTGCCAAAAAAGTAAAAAATAACAAAAAAAGCTTCTTCCAACATGTTAAAAATAAGAAAAAAGTTAAGGAAACAATTGGTCCACTGCTGGGAGAAAATGGCAAGAAGATGATAAGCAACAGGGAGAAAGCAGAACTATTTAACTCTTTCTTTGCATCTGTCTTTACACAAAGGGATAAAACAGTCCAATCAATCAAAAACAGCACCACAAATATCAGATTAGGAACACAAGTTGAAATAGAGAAGAAAATGGTAAGTGAGCACCTGTCTGCCCTGGACGAGTTCAAATCACCAGGACCGGATGGATTACACCCCAGGGTTCTGAAGGAACTGGCAGACGAGATCTCAGAACCACTGAACTATATCTTTCAGAGATCCTGGAGCACCGGGGAACTGCCAGAAGACTGGAAAAGAGCAGATGTGGTTCCCATCTTCAAAAAAGGAAAAAAAACAGATCCAGGAAACTATAGACCCATCAGCCTGACCTCAATACCAGGAAAGATTCTGGAAAAGATAATTAAACAACAAATAAGTGAACACCTAGAAGCAAACAAAGTAATAGCCAAAAGCCAACATGGGTTTGTCAAAAACAGATCATGCCAGACGAATCTAATTGCATTCTTTGACAAAGTAACAAAATCAGTGGACCAGAGGAATGCTGTTGATATAATTTACCTGGACTTCAGTAAGGCATTTGATAAAGTAGACCATAACCTACTATTAGATAAAGTAGAAAATTGTGGGTTAGACAGCACCACCACCAAATGGATTCGTAACTGGCTGACCAACCGCACTCAACGTGTAGTCCTCAATGGAACTGCATCTACATGGAAGGAAGTATGCAGTGGAGTCCCCCAAGGCTCTGTTTTAGGCCCAGTACTCTTTAACATCTTCATCAACGATTTGGATGAGGGGATAAATGGGGAACTCATCAAATTCGCAGACGACACCAAGCTGGCAGGAATAGCCAACACTCCAGAAGATAGGCTTAAGATACAGAAGGATCTAGACAAACTTGAACATTGGGCACTGTCTAATAAAATGAAATTCAATTGTGAAAAAAGTAAGGTCCTACATATAGGCAAGAAAAACCAAATGCACAAGTACAGTATAGGTGGTACCTTGCTCAATAGTAGCAACTGTGAGAGGGATCTCGGAATCCTAGTGGACAACCATTTAAATATGAGCCAGCAGTGTGCAGCAGCTGCCAAAAAAGCCAACACAGTTCTAGGCTGCATCAACAGAGGGATAGAATCTAGATCGCGTGAAGTGTTAATGCCACTGTATAGTGCCTTGGTAAGGCCACACTTGGAATACTGCATACAGTTTTGGTCGCCACGATGTAGAAAAGACGTGGAGACTCTGGAAAGAGTGCAAAGAAGAGCAACCAAGATGATTAGAGGACTGGAGACTAAGACATATGAAGAACGGCTGCAGGAACTGGGTATGTCTAGTTTGATGAAGAGAAGGACCAGGGGAGACATGATAGCAGTGTTCCGATATCTCAGAGGGTGCCACAAAGAAGAGGGAGTCAAACTTTTCTCCAAGACACCTGGGGGCAGGACAAGGAGCAATGGGTGGAAACTAACCAAGGAGAGAAGCAACTTAGAACTAAGGAGAAATTTCCTAACAGTAAGAACAATTAACCTCTGGAACAGCTTGCCTCCAGCAGTTGTGAATGCCCCAACCCTGGAAGTCTTTAAAAAGATGTTAGACAGCCATTTGTCTGAAATGGTATAAGATTCCTGCCCATGCAGGGGGTTGGACTAGAAGACCTACAAGGTCCCTTCCAACTCTGCTATTGTATTGTATTGTAACCCATTAGGTAACAGGTAGAATACTATATTTAGTTCTCTGGTATTTCATTTTCATAGGATTTTTAATATTCCCTAGAGACAGTAGCCAGGTAACAAATGAGGAATAATTAAGGCACAATGAGAAATGCTGTTTCCAGGGGTTCTTACTCACTTTGGGTGTCTCAATTATGTTACATATATATATATATATATATATATATATATATTAAGATGATAAAGAAGGATGTGTATGTGGCTTCCATGACCTTGTGTGTACAGTAAATGAGCCTATTTGTATATTGCACAACTTTCGATATATGATACACTTGTCTTGCCTACAGTGTGAAAAGCAGCTCCTAAATACCTACAACAATGAGCACCTATGGTACATACTCTCGCATATTATCATTAATGTATGTATGATGTTTAGATCCTGAGAAAAACTAGTAAGACTTGTTCCTGGCATTACTTCAAAAATCCTGAAGACAAATACAGACTCCATGTGTTGTTTCTGCCCTAATGCATATATCCAGTCACAGTCACAAGTTACTTGGCAACAGAAACTCATACATCCATTGTTAAAAAAATGTCCCAAATCAAAAATAATAGAACCCCCACCCCACCCCATTAACATCCAGTCTGAAAACAGTGTCATAATAGGAAAATGTCACAAGTGAAGAAACATGCACATTCTTTCCTCAGCTGTCTGTTTCAGACCTGATTGATTTTGGTTGGAGGAAATGCATTTAGATTTCCCCAATCCACAAAGAGTTTTCAATCTCTATTCCACTCAATTTAGGAAGGTTGGAAGTATAAGCCAAATGGGGAAGACCATACCCTTTAAATAATTGTTGAATAGGATTGGATTCTATGGTGGTGGCAGTATCTCTTGCCATTCAGAAAATGAAGGCGCTAACAAGTTAGGAAAGGTTAAACAAAATCAGAATATTATATATTTATCACAAAGACAAGATTAAAGGGAGCCGTGTTGATTGCTGTTAAGCACTTAAGACCTGTTCATGCAGGAAGCATGGTAGAAAAATGCAAGAAAGATTATTCTAGCTAACATTAAGAGGTGATACTTAACAGAATGAGCTGTTTGTATAGTTGGAAGTATTTAAAGAAAGAGACTGAACAGTTATTCTTCAAGTATATTGTAATAGCAACCTACACTATCTAGTAGGAACTTGGATCAATTCCAGCAGACCTCTTAATCCTCTCCTGGACTCATTAAATACTAGCAAAGTTTGTTTTTGTCTTCAATCCATTACAGGGATGTTAAATTGCAGAAGTTTTTTTTTAAGATAGTCAATATATACAATTTTACACAACAATGAGAATACCACAAAGTTTTGTCTAATTTACTGTTTTTTAAAAAGTATTTAATCAAGAGGCATCTTAAAATAAGTGAAGGTTGGTATGACACTGTAGTTGAACCTCAGTACTTAAGTTTCACTTTCCTTTCTCCTAGACTTTACCATCTCAGTTTTGTTTCTCTAGGAAACGGTTGATTAATTCACAGCCTTTGTAGGCTACAATAAAAACATTGTGCAAAGAATTAACGAATGTGAGACACACCCGCACTATAATTAACCGCAGCATTGTGTGTAGAAAGGTGATCTTTGTCCAATTTTTACAGATCACCGCTTTTATTTTAAAAGCACTACATAACTGCTGAATAAGATATGTTGTCTTATGACATGTTACATTCCCCATTTTAAAACTTCTCTTTGTACATATTACTAAAGATAAGTTAAATGTCAAATTTTCATGGGATGTTATTTCAAACTTGGTTTAAGACAGTCTTTGCTGGCAAAAACTGATTAATTAGCTTAAACACACGATTAGTCAGTCTCCTTAAACTTTTTAGGAATTGTTTCCTCGTACAAGTAGAGCATTGCACATTTATGCAAGTGTTATTTTCTATACTGATGTTTCTAAATATTTTCCTCCATTAGCCCCATGTTCCAAACTGATGCAATCTATAAGAAGCATATAAACATGTCTTTCAACCTTGGCAACATTAAGCTGTGTGGACTTTAATTCCTAGAATTCCCAAGCCAGCATGCAGGTTGGGAAATTCTGGGAATTGATTTTCACCCATCTTAACTTCACCAAGGTTGAGAAGCACTGAATAGAAGACTGTTACCTTAGGGTGAGGTGAATAGGTTGTTATATATATTTTCTCAAATATACTGATATCTGGGGCAACAACACCCAAGAATGATGGTGTAGCATCAAAACCAAAATATTTCTGGGAATTTACCACTCACCCTCACTTTCCTTAGGCATTCTTCGCCTTTTTAACTTTCCAAGATGAGGCACGGAGTGCTAGCTATAAAAATATAGGTGGCCTATACAGGTAGGATGAAGCTCCCTGCCTCCCATGAAGCGGTAAACCCGAATGCGTAAGTCCCTAAGGTACTGAAGGGGAATAGTAATAAGGATACAAACTTGTTGGTTTTAGTAGAAATTTTTGTTTTCTGTTATGCACATATATTATGCCCTGTATTTGTAATGCTTGCATGCTTTAAGTGCCTTTTGTTCTCTGCAACTGACTTCCTGTGGTGCTGTTATTAGGGTCTGTAGAATATCTGGTAAATGTCAAAAGCTGTGATCCTTGCCATTTGAACTCATCAATCTGCAATCTATAGGCATAGAATTTATCCGGAATGGAGCTGTAAAGAGCTGTAAAACTGAGACCTTTGATATGTCCCCCTTCTGCCTGAGAACCTTTCTAACCTTTGATCTGTGCCCTTAACAACAGGGGGCCAAATGGCCAATCCTGGGAACAGAGGAAATAGATAATGCTGATAAGGCTAGTGAGGAGTATTGTAAAGCCAGGATGTTATTCTTCCCTGCATATCCTTGGGTATGTTGGGAACAACTGACCATCATGTCTTTAAACTTTGGTCAAAGATCAAATGCTGATTGTTACCCAAGCCTCCGTTTAAGTCTCATGTTTGGCTCATTGTGACTTGGGTGTATTCTCAAACTTCTATGGGTCTCAACATATTCTCAACCCTTACAATACTATGCATTGTTTCCTCTGTTTCGGGCAATTCAACCTACAGGAGGAGTAAACGAAGAGGAAAATACGGTTTTGTAACTTAGCGGTGGGCTGTTTTTCACGCTCCACAAGAAGCTATTTGCAAAGCAGGGCCTCCGTATCCTCCCGCCCTTCCTCGCCCAAGCGCAGCGCCGGCCAAGCTGACGTCGCGGGGCCGTCCCTTGGCCGGGGGAGGGCGCCCCGCTCTGCCTACTCGTCGGCCTTTAAGACCCGGAGGAGGGACGGCTCCGGACAGGCGGTTCCTGTGTTGACAGCCGCCGGAGTCGCTCAGAGCCGGAGGGAGCTGCCTGGCGAAGGCACCACGAGGGGCGCCGGGCTTCTGCCCCGGGCGCTCGGCATGGCCTTTATGGAGAAGCCGCCGGCTGGGAAAGTGCTGCTAGACGACACGGTGCCGCTGACAGCCGTCATCGAGGCGAGCCAGAGCCTGCATTCGCACACGGTGAGCCAGGCGAGCGGAACGGCTGGGCCCCGACTGGGCTGCAGCACGAACAAGGCAGCGGCTGGCGGGCGTGGGGCGCCCTGGAAGAATCCGCGAGCGCGGCGCGGAGAGGACAGAGTTGGGTGCGGGGGGTCAGTCTGAGGATTGAGCGGCGCTGCCCTGGCTTTCCCAGTGCCAGGCATTTCTTGCGGAGCTGGGTCCCCCCGGCCGGGCATTATGGGTGTCGAGCTGCAACCCCATCTGGAAGGGCCCTGATTGGGGGGGGGGGGGGAGATCTGGCTGCAGGCGTGGGCGCGAAGGAGGCTTTCTTTCCAAGGGGAGTGAGCGAGGACGGCTTTTGATCCGGGCAATTACTGAGCTCCTTCCCGTGGAGAGACTTGGGTTCAAATCTCGGCGGGGTCCGCTGCTTTCTCAATGAAAAAGCAAGCAAAAGGCGCCTCGTAGAGTTTCGCTCTTTTACGCTTGGGATGCGGGTGGGCGGCAATTCCAAGTGTTGGTAAATGTTAGGCGCGGAGCAATTTGTAAAACGTTACAAATCCCGAATGGAACGAGTCTGAAAACGGTTGCTACCTGGAGGAAATTTTCTACCCGGTGCCGTCTTCCCCCCTCCCCGCTCCGTGGTTGTGATTGAAACCAAAGCGAACGCCTGATGGAAATCACGCTGCTCCATGTGGCGGGACGGGATTGCCCTGGGGATCGTTTGCCCTTTTAAAGTACGTAGGTTAACAGGATAGATAGGCATTTGATGACTTGCTACTACGTGTAATGTACGGGTGGTTGTATAATATTTTTTTTAGCAAGGGTTGACTATTAAAAAAAAAGTAGCAAACCAAAGGAAGCCCGTTAATTCAGTTCCCGGAAAGTGATTTATTTGAGGAGGGGAATGTTTTTTACTTAGATTCAGCTGGAAACCTTAGTTGAAAAGGCCAGCTAGGAAAGGAGGAATAAAAGTCTCTTTTTAAGGGGTGAGGATAAATAAACCTTGAAAATTGAAATATATTTTAACTCAGCACAGGAAAAGTTTAATTTGATCTAGTATTCTTCTGGAAGCAACTTTAATTGATTGAGCCACCCAGCTCAGACATTGTGACTCTGTGTGGGTGGTATGATAATAAATTAAAAAACAAGAGGAACAATTAAATTAAAATCCAAAACATTAATAGGCAACCAGGAAGTCATATATCCATCTCCTTAAAAGCTCCAGAGCCTGAGGAAAAAGGCAATGTTTAATTTCCTTTTTAAAGACTAATATAGTGTTTAGACAGTGTTTGCTATGCTAATTCAGATTTTAGTGAAGAAGAAGAAAAGCAGCAGTATGTAATTCTTTGTCTTTGGGGAGTGAGTCTTTTGAATAGCAGCAGATTGGCTTACCAATAATTTAAAAAGTTGCCCATACTAAAAACAAAATTTAATTAAATGTAGTTGATATACACGGGAAATTTAAAGTATTGTAAATATAGTTATTGGCTGCTTGGTTATGTTCTTTATTACCCAGCATGGACCAATCATTGTTGAATTGGTTTTGCAATAGGAGCTATTAATGAGATTTTTTCAGTGCCATTTTTTACTTGCAGAATGGGTCAAATTGGTGAGCCTAACGGGTGCAGAATGGGTGAAATTGGTGAGAGGAAAGAAAGCAATGACTTGCTTCCTTTGCTAGGAAAATGAGATGAGCATCACCCCTAGAGTAAGACATGACTGGGCAGGGGAAACCTTTGCCTTTTTGTTTTACAATAATAGGGAGGCAGTTTATAATTGTTAAGGTGCTTGGCCTAGGGTTACTCTTGGACACTGGGAGTTCTAGTTCTAGGCCTACATTAGGCCTGAAAGTCAGCCGAATGCTGGCTGGGGAATTCTGGGAGTTGAAGTCCACCAGTCTTAAAAGAGCTGACTTTGCAGACCCCTGACAGCCCATCTCACAGGGGTAAATAGGCAGGAGTATTAGGCATGTTTGCTGCTTTTTAATATTTAAAAATGGCATAATAATCTCAGAAATTTAATGCCAGAGCAACACTTGTGCTGCTTGCCTAGGCATTTGTTGCCAAGCTATTCTCCCTCCTACACCGAATGTTTTCACCAACAAGCTAGCCCCACAATAATCAATTTAAAAAACTCCCCTTATTCAATAATCTCAGCAGAGCAGAACAAAATGCTATTGAAGGACTTAAGTATAATGACATCATAGTCAAAGTGACAAAGGAGGAGACCATATTATTATAAAACATTGTGTCAAGGAAGCTGAGAAGGAACTCTCCAACACAATGTTAGACACCTTCTCAGGTTTCACAGCAATACTTGATTTACAGCCCTAATGGAGCTTGCCTGTCAAGGTTGTAACTTGTGTAGGTTGTAAAGTGGGTTGATCATGTGAGCTGTTTTTAGGACATTTTTTTGCAGCAGTTGTAAAGCAAACATAGTGGTTGTTAATCACCACCAATGGTTGCTGTGGGTGCAGTTTTGCTGAAAACCAAAATGCTGGATTTTGGGCAAAACAATCACATGACCATGGGGCACTGCAGATGGCCCGTAAATGCATGTACGTTTCAGAGTACCTGAAGAATGTTCATATGAACAAGGAGGGTGACCATCAGAACGTCAAATCCAAATCATAAGTACTCCCCCCTCCACACCCTGGTAGGTTAATTGCAACTTCACATGTTAAGTGACCAAACATAAAGCAAGGACTACCTGTACATAAAACAGAACTACATAATCTGATGAAACAATTTCCGTAGGACATACAAGTCAGTATCTACTGGAAATACTCCAGCAAACCTTCTATCTACCTACACAAACAAGACAATCCAGTCTTTCCCATTGTCTCAACCATTGAAACAATCATAGCTGACTATCATGTTCCAAGGGCTCTATACTGAGACCTTAAGCCAACAGCATTCCCAGCTACATAAAAGACACCACAGATTTCTTAGAAGACTGAATTCCATAAGCAAACTCCTTAACACTGCTGCTTTAGCCACCATGGATGTTGAGAATCTATGCATGAAGTTTCCCCACAAATATGGACTTCAAGCCATCAAAAACGTAATCACTGATGCTAATAAAGGATGACTTGCCAGCAGACTGTAAATTTTCTACTCACTACTTTACCTTTGATAGTGCCAGCTTTCCCAAGCCTTTCTTTACCAGACTAGAAACTTGAGCAGATGAGCTAGCACAACTTTATTGTAAGGTTACATTAACCATCTTGCAAGTCTGAAAGTATAAATCTCTTGCCATCTGTATTCTTACTTGGCTGTATTCTTACAGTCCAAAAACTTAGGAAGGGTATCTTCAGAGCCTCTTGTCCCACCCCTTATGTGTCTGTGGTCTGTGCCTTCTCTTATCTGACTTCCCTTGGCAGTATCCTCCCACCCAAAGTCTCCCAAGGTCTTTCTCACATACTATTGCATGAAGTAACACGTGGCTGCAAATTAATGGACCAGCCATAGTACACATATAGCTGCATAACTTCTTAATCTGGAATAACACTTTCTCAACTCTTTATTTCCTGAAGACCCTCCTGAGATTGGTGACATTTCCATAGTTTTGTAGAAATGCATACAGGCAACCACCCAGCTTGAGCAGTTGCTCAGACCCTGCTATTAACACAGATACCTAGCTGTCTCTGTGTCTCCACCAATAGAGCCATCATTGGCCCCAATAAAAAAAACATGCAAAATTAGAGATTGCCTTCAGAAGCTTTCTCTGATATAATATATGCTGTCACCTTCAAGCAACAGCCCTATGTAGGAGGAATGAGACAAATGTCATGCAAAAGAATTAACAGACTCAAGTTTGATTGCAGGACTCAAAAGAGGGCACAGCATTTCAGAGAATATCTGAGTATTTCAACTCCCAAGCATGCTATTGCAGATCTCAAAGGGACCATTTTGAAAATGGAGACTATAACAGCAGGGGATTCTTGAAACGTACCTTAAAAGATCTCAAGAAATGATGTTTTTAACATATTTAGTTGTTAATAAGGTACTTATTAACATGTAACCCATATCTATATAACCAATATATTTTCCCCTCCCATCCCCAGTTATAAACTCTGTGAAAGCCTACATCTGTTAATAAAATGCATTAGTCTGAAAAGGTGCTACCAGACTACTAATTTTTGCAACTATAGTAGTGACTCTGTAATTTTTCATTTTAATCCTTTTCTATGTAAGGCTCCCATGCGGTACTGTTTGCTAAACCAGATAGTATTGCAACTGGAAATATAAAATACTTCATAGTAAATGTTTACATAGTAATTCTTTCTTTCTTTCTTTCTTTCTTTCTTTCTTTCTTTCTTTCTTTCTTTCTTTCTTTCTTTCTTTCTTTCTTTCTTTCTTTCTTTCTTTCTTTCTTTCTTTCTTTCTTTCTTCCTTCCTTCCTTCCTTCCTTCCTTCCTTCCTCTCCCTCCTTCCTACCTACTTACCTACCTACCTACTTATGAGGGTCTAGTCAACAGAAGGATCTTGGTTCTGAATAGAGAGCCAAGATTTATTCTTGATTTCTCTATCTTCCATCTCTCTATCTTCCTTTCCATCACTGATACTGTATGTCTAAGTTACTCAGCAGCAGATAAGTAAAAATTCTTTATCTTGTACTGTGGGAATATCTCAATACCTAAGTTAATAAGGTTTTATGCGAATTACATAAAGGGACCAGAAACTGCTGCCTTGCACTTCCTTCTTTTAGCTTTTTACCAGCACAGGATTAGAAGGTTAGGCTCATTGTTATAAACCACAAATAACCTGCCTTAAACCATTCTTCTCTTGGCCTTTAGCAACTAATGAAATCCATTAGAGCAGGAATCACATTTCAAACTGATACTGTTTTCCAGACTGTCAGTACTAGTACACAAACTCTAGAATAGTCATGAAAATAGATGAGATTTCATTATTTTACAAGATCCTACTTGCCCATCAGGGATGATTTAATAAGTTACTCTTATACTGGGCAGGGGGTTAAGCTAAATCAGGGGTGTCAAACCTGCATTGTCACCATGGTGTCACGTGACATATTGTGACTCTCCCCTCCTCCCCTTTCACTAAACCAGACATGGCCAGTCCTTAACACATCCAGCCCACGACCGCAAGTTTGACACCTCTGAGCTAGAGTTCTTCAAAACTATAATCTTTACATTTTATAATTATCTTAAGTTTGAAGTTATCCTGTACTAGGAAACTATTAGAAAAATAAATTTGCAAGCACTAAGAAATGAACAAGGTGATACCCAGAAACCAGTAATAAAACCAGTAAAAAACTATGTCAGACAAATCTTTGACAATCTGACTATATTTATGGACAAAGGAAATGCTGTAAACAGAGTCCACTTAAATTTAAGGCATTTGGTGTAAGATTTCAGTAGGCCCAACCTCCTCCTCTATAAACTGGAACAATATGGAATGGATAGTTGTACTACCAAAAATGGATTCACACTTGGCTGAACAGCCCTAGTTAGTGCATGGTGGACATGGAGTAGTATGCAGTAAGGTACTTCAGGATTCAGCCCAATATGCTTCAACCACTTTATAAATGAATTCAATGAAAGAACAGAAGAGTTGCTTATAAAATTTGCAGATGACTTAAAACTGAGGGAAGGAGGGGATTGCTAACATGTCTGAACATAGGCTCAAAATTCAAAAGGATCTTGACCGACTTGAAATTGGACTCTATCCAACAAAATGTTGTTCAGTGGTAAGAAATATAAGGTTGCACACATCATGACCTACTCTAAACCTACTTCCAAATCATTTTCCTTCTGCCAGATTGTTTTGCCCCATCCTTTAGACACGCATATCTCCCTGTGCCATTTTCATAGGGATAAGATTTGCCACTGTTCTTTACTGACAGGGTAAGAATTAACTCACAGATGTTTTGCTTTGCAACATGTTCCTTCCCTGTGCTTCTAAGAATTAAACATAAACAAAATTAAGCAGGGCAGGGACCTGGCAGGGGACAAGGGACATATTAGCAGGTGCTATATTGGAGACCCAGGTGCTAGACTTTTTATGGTTTACAGCTAGAAGAAAATTACACTAAAGGACTGAAGCTTGTTACTGTCCTCTGAAGAAATCCAAGCTAAATGTAAGAGCAGGCAAAAAAACTGATAAACGAATTCTGTGAAATTTTTTGAACAACAGAGTCATGCTTCATCATTGTTATGCTTGTCAAATCCCAGATCAATGCTTCTTTTAACCAAATGCATCTTTAAGCAAGATTCTACATACTACCAGAAGTTGTGCCTTATAATCAAAACTGAAGGGTGAAGGTGTATAATATTGGTGTGCATAAACATTAATGTCAGGTTGCATCAGTGTTAGGCTCGGATAGAATAGCGCATTGATCAATCTCTATTTGTGTCCAGGAACAAAAGTGCCTGTAATGTACATTCTGAATAGGATTTGCAGTACTGTTGATATTCAATTGATGCTAGATTCTGTAGGAAGGTTTGCTGCTGCTTTTTCTAGTACTTTGCCTGGCTTGATTGCAGGTTCTGTTTTACATTCAGCAGTTCACTTAGGATTCTCCTATAGTGCAACTTGCAAAAGTGGGTATATAAAAACCAAGTGGGAGAGAGAAAGGAGTAGGAAAGTTGGTCAGATAGGCAGATAGTTTGGTATAGTGGTTAAGGTGCTGACCTAGAAACCAGGAACTCGTGAGTTTTAATCCTGCCTTGGGCATGAAAGCCTGCTTGGCGACTTTGAGCTAGTCACTTTCTCAGCCCAACTCACCTGACCAGGCTGTTGTGGTGAAAATAGGTGGAGGAAGGAGGATAGGGTATAATCATTGTCTTGAAATATTTGGAAAAACAATGGAAGGGTATAAATAAATATCAGTAGACAATAGAGTGTCAAAGGATCCCTCCTTTGGTACCTAATACATTCCTTTATTTTTTAAAGATACTTTTCATTAATCATGTTAAATAAAAGTTTTTCCACAAAGAAGAGGGGTCAACCTATTTTCCAAAGCACCAGAGGGCGGGGCAAGAAAAATGTATGGAAATTAATCAAGGAGAGAAGCAACCTGGAACTAAGGAGAAACTTCCTAACAAAGAGGACAATTAACCAGTGGAACAACTTGCCTTCAGATGTTGAGGGAGCTTCATCACTGGAGGTTTTTAAGAAGAGACTGGATAGCCACTTGTCTGAAATGGTATAGGGCCATGATGGCGAACCTATCACATGCATGCCAGAGGTGTTACACAGAGCCCTCTCTGTGGGCATGTGTGCCATCGCCAGCTGCTCTTCTGGTTTCCGGGGTGCACATGCACGCCAGCCAGCTGGTCTTCCTGGGTGCCAGAGCGCCAGAAAACTGCCTGAAAACTGCCCCAAAAACACTATTTTCTGGGCTGTTTTTGGAGTCGTTTCCAGGCTGGTTGTGGGACCTTTTTCGAGCCAAAAATGGCCTGAAAAACAGTCTGAAAACCAGCCAAAAAATAGGCATGTGTGTGCCGGCCAGCTAGTCTTTGGGTTTCTGGCGCTCCGGCGCACACATGCATATGCATGCATGTGCATTCTGGCTTGGTGCCGAAAAGGTTTGCCATCACTGGTATAGGGTCTCCTGCTTGAGCAGTGGGTTGTAATAAAAGACCTCCAAGGTCCCTCCCAGCCCTATTCTGAATTGAATTGAGCCTATGCAAAAACCCAAAAGCATGCTGCAAATTAAATTTCCAACTACCGGTCTCTTTTATTTACAAAATGTCTATGGATCTCCCACCTAAACCTTGTAAGCATCCTTATCAGATAGTTATAACCAAATACTTTGGTGGAAAAAAGGCCCACCTGCCCAGAAAAATCCAAAACGGAAGATAAGCACTAATAATAAAGTGATTGTGGGGATCTATAAGAAATGAGGGATAGAAATCTCATTAGTCTGTATTCTGGTCATGCTTTTAACTGTATCTATGTGAATAGGCAGACATTCTAAGACACTTTCTGAGAATGTTCACAGCATGTTCTCAAAATTGCAGAAGCAGCCACTAAATCAAAAATGTTCACACATTTGCCTTACCATTCATAAAACATAATTGGTTTTCTTTTTTGATAGCCCTGCAGAAAACAGACCTGGCTTGTAACTGAATGTTCAATTCTGATTTGCTGTTCCAGTTCACCATCGTGTTTTCCATAAACTTGACTTTAAATATGTGAAAATTGGCTTCCTAAAACAACTAATATCATATGAGTTTGTTGAATGAAAAAATGTGTTTTCAGTGTATGGGCACTGGAAACAATATCCCCTAATATTTCCATAAATGAACCATTTTTTAACAACCACCATAACATTAAAAGAAACTTTCATTTCAGTCCGTCTGTAGGCACCATGAACCATAATAAGAGCTCAGTTAAATGTTACAGTACGTTATGCTAAGCAGTTGCCAATTATCTGGTAGTTTCTCTTATGAATGCAACAGATCTTTGATCCTGGCTGTTTTTATCATATGATCAGTGAGCAGATGACTTGCATGAGAGCAGTGAGACAGGCTAGCATCATATGAGGAGCAAGATATTACATGCACTTTGGAAGAGAAGACAAAAAGTAGGCTGGCTTTAGTCATACGTGACCACATTTAAGCTTGTTTACATCTCTGAATGATTTATTCATTTACATTTCTGTTTTGTTCTGCGGAATCCAAGGCAGGGATTCTATGCAATTTCATATTTGAATGCTGAGCTGTCCCAGACCTGTTTAGCTTCAGTACCGAGTCGGGAAATACGCCCTTAAGGGCTGTAGAGCAATCTAGTTTTGAGAATATTGAAATAAGGGCATGTAAATGACTTCTAAATACAAAGGTTTTTTTTCTTGTGTAGCTAAGATAAATTCGTTTACTTGTACTAAGTTTTTGTCCTGATCTAATCTCAGATTGTTGGTGTACTCCTTTAATTGCTCCTTATTTTATTTGGCTTTTCCAGTTTTATTTAGATGTGTATACTGTATTATTAGGCTCAATAAATTATTCATTCAGTTAATTGCCTGTAAATAAAGTCTTGCGCCGCCCTGGGTCCTAACAAGGAGAAGGGCGTGGTATAAATTCGAATAAATAAATAAATAAATAAATAAATGCAATTTATTAGCCCCTTTCCCAATTATATGCTTTACTTGTTAAGCTACCCCAACATTTCAATTATCTTTAGGTACAAAAGGATTCTTCTGAAACATCTGTCTGCTGTTCTATATAAGCTAGGTTTTTTTTGTAGAGCAAAACCTAAATTATCAATGGTAGGCAGCAAAACACTTTCTCTGCTGAGGATCATAGGAAAAGTTTGATAAGTCTGTGTATACAGCAGAATGGTTAAGCATGAGATGTTAATCATTTAATACAGGGATTATAGTTTATGCAATGTAACAAATAGCTTTTTACAGTACTCGTCAGCTCTCTGTGGCTTATTTGTTCTTGACTACATGCAGAATTGTAGTAAGTTTGTTTTGGGAATTTCTTTGTGAATTTGGTGCTTTATTTAGTTCTTTTTCACAGCTGGGAGCAACGGAGATGGAGAGCTGAGATTTATTTGTGTCATGTAGCAGATGACCAATAGTGATGGACAGTCTACTTTTACAAATTTTACTATTGCCTAATGCTGTTTGCTTTCTATATAAGTTTCCCATTTCACCACTGATGCTCTGACATGTCTTTTTCATTCTGCTTTCACATGTTGGTGATTACAGATAAATATCTTTTCGAAATGCCAGAAGCAGCTTTCTTGGGGTGGGGGTGGGGTCTGAACATGAGTACTTAAGATTCTTAAGAATGGCAATCAGAAATATTTTTTTGGATAGTTAATCTCTCTGTAGTACTAACATTTTATTATAATCAGTGAGGTGGGAGAGAAAATGTGCTTTCATATGATCAACAAGTACTCATAAATTAGTTGAATGTTTTACTTTTTATTATTCTTACTTACATTGTTAATGTTACATGCAGCCCAGGGTCTTGTGGAGTTGGCTATTCAATAGATGAATAGAAATGAATATATTGAAGTCACATGGAACCATAAATTATCCTTAGATCTTTGGTAACATTTTTCTTTCAACAATAGATAGGAAGAGTATGAATTATTATGTGCTCAATTACCGGTATCTGTTAAAAATGTATGATATAATTCTTTTGGCAAGCAAACATTCTATTGCAGAAGGCAGAAGAAACATTTCATAGGATATTACATTATACCGAAACGTTAGGATGATTTCCATGCTATTTGTCTTTATTATTGTGGAAGATCGGAATGCTCATACTAATACAGGTAGTCCTCGACTTACAACAGTTCATTTAGTGACTGGTCAAAGTTACAAGGCACTGAAAAAAGTGACTTAGGACCGTTTTTCACACTTACAACTTTTGTAGCATCCCCTTGGTCATGTGATCAAAATTCAAATGCTTGTCAACTGCCTCATGTTTATGATGGTTGCAGTGATCCCAGGGTCCTGCTATCCTTGTTACAACCCCCTTTTGCGACCTTCTTGACAAGTAAAATCAATGTGTCAGGCTCCAGGTAATACACCCACTTAACATTCAGGCTTGACACCATGGGAAACTAACTTAACAACTGTGGCGATTCACTTAACAACTATAGAAAGAAAGGTCATAAAATGGGGCAAAACTCACTTAAGAAATGTCTCACTTAACAACACAAAATTTAAGCTCAGTTGTGGTCATGAGGACTACCTGTAGTGGTCTATACAGTAGAGATAAAGGAAGATTATATGTTCAAGAAGAATTATCATGTGAGGTAAGATCCAAAATAAATACTTGGTATAATATTCACATGTTGTGTAGGTTACATTCTTGGTACATTTTACTTGAAATTTGCCTGTTTTTAATGAATTAGGAATGCAGTATTAAGAAACAGTGGGAGAAACATCCATCTGGATATTGTTGTCACACAATTGCTTCCTCCTTTGCCACAATGCACATCAGTTTGCCAAGTTTGCCTTTCAGTAGAGATAGGCCTTGCATAACAAGCGTTCGTTCAGAGACTGTTTGAAGTTATTTTATGATGGTGCTAAATGAGAAGACTTATGGCCAGTCGTCATTGTTGCGGCCATCACAGCATCCTGTGATCACACGATTGCCATTTGTGTCCATCACTGCTGGCTTCTGACAAAGCAAAGTCAATGGAGGTCGCAAATAAAGTGATGTTGCACCTAGTAATTGTCATGATTCACATGACGACTACAGTAGGAACCTGCTGATGTAACTTTATTGCAATTGGTGATGTCATGCTTTACGACTGTGTTGCTTGGTGAAGGAGTTTCCAGTCCCAATTCCCATTTTTAACCAAGGATTACTAGTAACTGCTTCTATTAGAGGTTGTAAGCTTAGCCTTGTGACCTCAGTGACAATATTCTCTTTGTGATCCAAATTATTATCAGTAAGTTTTCTAGCACTACAATTCAGAACCATCGATTTGGCTTCAACTCAGTCTTTCTGATGGTTCAGCTTTCATACTGATATGCTACGTGAGCCTGATAGCTCATAATTGTTATTGTGATGTTTTTGCATTTTAGTATTTTGTTTACATTTCTCATAATTTTATCCCAATAAGCAAATGTGTCTTGCCGAATTCTATTGGTGTGAAATTTCGAAGGAGGAACCCCCCTCCCTCCACCAACATGTATATTCTACTAAAACTCATGTTGTCATAACCTGGGTGAAATGGTGTCATGACTGGCTGAAATGATACATCATAGGGCAACAATTTTTAAACCTAGGTATCTCAAAATGCACTAATTAATAAGACAGGTCCAAAATCCAGGCCCCATAGATAGGGAGTGAATGATCATAAAGTTGTGGCTGTTTCAGTGCCACTGGCTACTGCTGTGGTCACATGATTTTCATTTTTAACATTCCATGGCAGTTTCCCAGCCAGTCTCATAATCCCTCCCTCCCACCACTTCACTGCCTGCTGGGGAGGAGAGGAAATTTCCAATGTTCCCTACCCGATTCCCACAAGAAAACTCAGTGGGGAAGACAGCAGGAAGTTGGAAGACATTCCTGCTCCCGCTGCTTTTTTGCCCAATCATGGCCATTTTGTTTCTCTGTTTAAGGTAAGTAAATATCTCTATAATAATGATCCTGTGGGGCATGAATTGTCTTATCCATCCTAAAAGTAGAATAGGAGAGATTTCCATTTTATAATGAGGGATGCAACTGTTCAATTCACTGTGATGTCAGAAAAAAATTATTAACAAGTGAAGAAATGAAATAAAACATGCCCTAATAAACTAGTAGAGAAGTGAATGGGTTGCAAGATGTGGCTCTAATGTTAACTTTGGAAAATATATAGTTGTCTAGATACCAAGCTCAGTGCTGTAATGGCTTTTAAAGGTCTGTTTCTCTTAATCTATTCATACACTGAAATTATTTTAAAAGCAGTACTGCATTTCATTTGACAGATCATATAACATGTTATATGTTAATTGTGTTCTAATTTCTAGGAATATATTATTCGTGTACAAAGAGGGATTTCAATGGAAAACAGCTGGCAGGTAACTTCTTGAATTCTTAATATAAATTATAACAGATTTTTTTCAACTGAACTAAGATAATACAGTATTTTCACCATATAATGTCACATTTTTAAAAATCATTTGGTATAAGTAATTTTTGAATGAAAGAAGTTGTCGGTGAGATTAGAGCTGAGCTCATTATTTCTGCTTTCTTTTTCTCACATTCAGTCTTCTTGACATGAACCAAGTGAGCCATAACTCAGTTGGTTCATGTTAAATCATCTCTAGTTTTTAGGTAACTCTACAGTAATTAAAGAGGCTGATGGCTCAGTGGCTAAGACACTGAGCTTGTCAAGTTCAGCGGTTCGAATCCCTAGTGCCACGTAATGGAGTGAGCTCTTGTTACTTGTCCCACCTTCTGTCAACCTAGCAGTTTGAAAGCTCGTAAAAAATACAAGTAGAAAAATAAGGACCAATTTGGTGGGAAGGTAACAATGCACTGTGCACCTTCGGCATTTAGTCATGCCGGCCACATGACCATGGAAATGTCTTCGGACAGCGCTGGCTCTTTGGCTTAAAAGAGCCGTCACTGGCTCTTTGGCTTGGAAACAAAGATGAGCACCGCCCCCTAGAGTCAGGAACAACTAGCACATATGTACGAGGGGAACCTTTACCTTTACTTAAAGTAATTAAAATCAGCAAAGCCAAAGGGTACAGGTAGCCCTTGACTTACTACCATAATGGAACTTGGAGTTTGGCCATTAAGTCATTGTGGTCATAAAATCAAGGCATCAGGTGACCACATTTGATTTTATGACCATTTTAACAATGGTCATAAAGAAAGTCACTGGTTGTTAAGTAAACCTCATGGTAGTTAAACGAATCCAGTATATCCAATGGGCACAGAAGAGCAGAAAACAAATTGCGATCATATGATTGTAGGACATTGCAACCAGTTTTAAATGTGAGGCGGTTGCCAAGTGCCTGAAATGTAAAAGGTAGCAAGTAGCTGGTTTGAAAGCCTGTCATAACTTCCAAAGGTTGTTAAGTGACCACCTGTTGTAAATCGAGGACTGCCTGCATAGATTCTCCTCCCACTGATCTTCCTAAAATTGGAATAATAGCCCCAGTACATACGAGATAAACTGAATTCTGTTTGTTAGTGTTAAACGTATACTTTCCTAAGATCTTTTTTTTGTGGTTTGCTAGTAATAAGAATACTCTATTTTAAAGATTAATGAAGCTAACTCCAGGACATGATCAGCTGACAATTATTTCATTATTCCTGTCGTCTTCTCAAATTATGAAGTCCAGACTACAGTAGACAGCAAGCCAGAGGTGGTTTTCAGCAGGTTCGGACCAGTTTTGGAGAACATGTAGCGGAAATTTTGAGTAGTTTGCAGAACCAGTAAATACCATCTCTGACTGGCCCCGCCCCCATCTATTCTCTGTCTCCCGAGTCCCAGCAGATCAGGAGAAATGGGGATTTTACAGTATCCTTCCCTTGGAGTGGGGAAGGAATGGAGATTTTACAGGAACCTTCCCCTGCCATGTCCACCAATCCACGCCCACCAAGACATGCCCCACCCACCAATCCATGCCCACAGAACCAGTACTAAATTTTTTTGAATCCCACCACTGCCACAAGAATAGAACCAGGACTAGCAGATGATGGCAGAATAAGAGCCCTTCCAAAAGTTTTATTTAAAATAAAAGTCCTCTCACCTAATTTTTGGGGGGATTTTGGGAGTCTCTCGGTACTCCCATGTAACACCTCTCCTGCGCGAGCTGCACTGGCTGCCTGTGATCTTCCGGGTGCGCTTCAAGGTGTTAGTAACCATCTTTAAAGCGCTCCATGGCACAGGTCCTGGTTACTTGAGAGACCGCCTCCTGCCACATACCTCTCTTCGACCTGTCCGCTCCCACAGAGTGGGCCTCCTCAGGGTGTCGACAGCCGGCAATGCCGGCTGGCGACTCCCAGGGGAAGGGCCTTCTCGGTGGCGGGCCCGGCCCTCTGGAACGACCTGCCCCCCGATATCTGTACTATCACAGAACTACACCTCTTCCGTCGGTGGTTAAAAGCACATTTTTTCCATCTAGCCAGCCTGACATAGACCAAGGATATAATTGTAAATTTTAATATTTATTGGTTTTAATCTTTTATAGTATTTAAATTTTAGCACAGAGTTAATAATTTAATTGTTTTTTTATATTTTGTATGCATTGTTGGGGTTTTTATCTTTCTGTGTACCGCCCTGAGTCCCCCCGGGGAAAATAGGGCGGTATATAAATCGAAATAATAAAATAAAAAATAAATAAAAATAATGGATGTGAACAGGAGCCAGATTTTTTGCATTGTCTGTCTTGAAGAAAGTAGGTTGGTGCTACCAGTCTGAGTCTCACCAATCTAGTATGGATTGAATAGGAAGCTCTGTGCTTCTCAACAGTGATCTTTTCACCTGTTGCTATAGGAGAAAAGCAACATTAATCACCTTCCTCTCCTTTTGCTCTTTTTCAAGTATCTTTAAAAACTATTACTTTTCTCGTGTGGTGAAAAAGTCATCCATAAAATGCTAACTACTGGAGAAGATCCAATAATTCTTGTTTTTCAATTATTTTTAAAGCTGGCAGGTTATAATAAATCATTGCTCCTTGCATCCAGAACAGCCCTGAGCAAGAGTTATAAGGCTGCATAATTCTTATTTATGATGTTGATCAAAGACATGTAGTATACTTGACTGACACAGATACAAAGAAGAAATGGTTTTATAGCTGATAGGAGGAGATGGAGTTAGGAAAAGTTGTATCACCCTTGGGGAGAGACCTGATAGCTTCATCCTTTGAAATTGCAGGCCTGTGATACGTGAGAATGCCAAAGTTTTCGATGTTGTTTTAAGAAGCTGCTCCTGTATTTCATTTCAGAAGGACAGAAGGTGCTGCTAATTAGCATCCTTGCAAACATTAGTTGTTCCAGAGGCACAGATGCCATAGGAGAAAGAAATATTTGTATTACCTATAAAGAGCCCTGCTGGGTTAGATCACAATCTCAGCTAATCCAGCCTTCTTTGTGAAGGGCCAGATGTATTTTAGAAGTCACAAGTCTCAATGTTGCCAGACGCTCCAAATTTTCCTTTTGATATTCCTCCCCAAGAGAGAAGATTTTAGGCACATCCCACTTATGGTTCCTGAGATGGTAAACAGCTACCGGTATTAATATCAGGAATCTAAAGAGCCACGGTGGCGCTGTGGTTAGAATGCAGTACTGCAGGCTACTTCTGTTGATCACCGGCTGCCAGCAGTAGAGTAGAGTAAGGTTCTACATTTAGGCAACAAAAATGAAATGCACAGGTACAGTATAGGTGGTACCTTGCTCAATATCATTTAAATATGAGCCAGCAGTGTGCAGCAGCTGCCAAAAAAGCCGACACAGTTCTAGGCTGCATAAACAGAGGGATAGAATCAAGATCACGTGAAGTGTTAATACCACTCTATAATGCCTTGGTAAGGCCACACTTGGAATAATGCATTCAGTTTTGGTCACCACGATGTAGAAAAGATGTGGAGACCCTAGAAAGAGTGCAGAGAAGAGCAACAAAGAGGATTAGGGGACTGGAGACTAAAACATGAAGAACGGTTGCAGGAACTGGGTATGTCTAGTTTAATGAAAAGAAGGATTAGGGGAGACAGGATAGCAGCCTTCCAATATTTCAGGGGTTGCCACAAAGAAGAGGGAGTCAAACTATTCTCCAAAGCAGGGGTCCCCAACCTTTTTGTCACCAGGGACCGGTTTCATTTTAACGAAAATTCTGCGGACCGGCTGAGTGGCTCAGCAGTCATGTGACTGGGTGGGCGGGGCCAACTTGGAAAATGTGAAACTCACTTAACAATGATCTTGGTTAGCAACCAAACTTTTGGCCTCAACTGTGGTCATAAGTTCTTTCTTTCTTTCTTTCTTTCTTTCTTTCTTTCTTTCTTTCTTTCTTTCTTTCTTTCTTTCTTTCTTTCTCTCGCTCTCTCTCTCTCTCTTTCTCTTTCTTTGTCTCTGTCTCTCTTTCTTTCTCTCGCTATTTCTTTCTTTCTCTCTTTCTCTCTCTTTCCCTTTCTCTCGCTATTTCTTTATCTTTCTTTCTCTGTCTCTCTCCTTCATCCGCCCATCTCTGTCACTCTGTGTGTGTGCGTGTGTGTCTGTCTGTCTTGCGTTCACTCAATCTCTCATTCTGTGTCTCTGTCTATCTTTCTATCCCTCCCTCCCTCTCTCTGTCTCTCTATGTGTGTCTGTCGTCCCCCCCCCCCCCCCAGCCTCCTCAGCTCGCCTGCCGCGCTTGGTCGCTCGTTCGCTCGTTCAGGCTCCTTGGCTGCAGGGCTGGAGAGGAGGAGGAGGGAGGAGGGGGCAGCCCATTGCGCAGAGCGCGCGAGAGAACGCAGGAGGATGGTGGGGGCTCTTCCTCCACCTTCGTCGACGGAGGGACTCCTGTGTGCCGCCGGAGCAACCCTCCTGACGAGGGTGGAGGAAGAGCCCCCACCATCCTCCTGCGTTCTCCCGCGCGTTCTGCCCAATGGACTGCCCCCTCCTCCTCCTCTCCAGCCAGTTCCTTCCCCCACTGGCGGAGCCTCCGCAGCCCCTGGAAAAAAACGAGTGGCCGGCATGCCAGCAGGGAAGGGAATCGGTGCCCAGGAGTCCCTCCGCCGACGAGGGAGGAGGAAGAGCCACACTCCAACGGCGCGAACAGCTGCGCCTGCGTTCTCCTGCGCACTCTGCTCAGGGGGCTGCCCCCTCCTCCTCCTCTCCAGCCCTGCGGCCCGGCTCCCACTCAGCCACGGACCGGCACCGGTCCGCGGACCGGGGGTTGGGGACCCCTGCTCCAAAGCACCTGAGGGCAGAACAAGAAGCAATGGGTGGAAACTAATCAAGGAGAGAAGCAACTTAGAACTGAGGAGAAATTTCCTGACAGTTAGGACAATTTATCAGTGGAACAGCTTGTCTCCAGAAGTTGTGAATGCCCCAACACTGCAAGTCTTCAAGAAGATGTTGGATAGCCACTTGTCTGAAATGGTATAGGGTTTCCTGCCTAGGCAGGGAGTTGGACTAGATGACCTCCAAGGTCCCTTCCAACTCTGCTATTATATTACTTGTATTATTCCTTGTGTAATTAAATCAAAATAATTTTTGCTCTTATAGGCTCTGCGTAGAGGAGAAAGCAGTTTTTGCTTTTTCCAACTCCTGAAAGATTTTGTGTCTGACGTTGACATTTATCCTTCTTGTCATGGAATCTTCGAACAAGGGCCAATAGGAGAATTTAAAATCTATGTCTGAATTACATGTTAGATGAGATTTAACGTGTATTTGAATGAGTTGTACCCAACTAATAAAATGTTATTTTGCAGATTATACGAAGATACAGTGATTTTGATTTGCTGAATAACACTTTGCAGGTAAATTAGTTTTCTTTGTATGTAAAACTGTCTTTAAATTTTTGATTTGTATTCGGTGGTTGTATCAGTGTTTTTGTCTTCACCCAGATGTTTTAACATTAATTTGTGATTAAATTTTCTGATAGAAATCTGCATTTTAAATAAGTAAACATGCATACATTTTAGATACCTGTTTTGAAATCAGGATTAACTGTTGGGGAGACGAGAGCTGTTTTGAGAAAATTGAAAACACAATGTGAAATCTAGCGGCTAGTTGAGTATTCAGTGGTTAAGCCAGGCAATAGATATTAGAACAATCTATAAGTGATTACAGAAGAGTAAAACGTGGGAAAGTTGCAAGTGTTGGCACTCAGTCGTTTAACTTAAAGGCTCCTCTCGTTCACTGCTACAAAAGCAAAAGTCATATTGATCTTTTAATATGAAGTACTGACAAGCAGTGTAGAGAACCATTTTATCAATTTTGAAAGGCCTTTCTGAATGGTGCTATTTATTGTGCAGTGAAATAGTGTCCTTTTGCTTTTTAAACACTGCAGTAATTGTGCGTTTTTACTTTCCAGGACACTGGTTTCTTTTAGTGTGTGTGGGAAAATACCAGAGAGAGACTGTATATTAAAGTGTCTAGTGGTTTGCAGGCAGAAGAAGGAAGTTGGTAGCTACATTATAGTCATTTTCAACAATTCCCTTGCTGCTACTCCTGCTTTGTCAGATTCTAATAGCGGAAGAATTGTGTTAATGTGGTTTCATTCACTGACCCTGCTATACATACTAGTGGAAACGCACATTACTAGTCTGTGTCCATTCTCAATGGGTGCTGGACTAAAAAAATGTTGCATTTCAAAGAAGGTATATTTTTCAAGTCTAATTTGTGAAGCATCAAAGAACTCTATTGATAGACAGTATAAGAAATATATCACAAATATAAAAGTGAAAGAGTACATATAAGCAATTTTATATTGTTGTGGTGGGAATCTGAGAGACCATTAAATAATGGAGGCTTTCATCTCCATGCATGTCCTTTCATCATGGTGGCAGAAAGCTCATTTATTGTTGCTTACGCTATTCTGCAAGTAATGGCTTTCAAGTAAAAAGATAAATCTACAGGACTAGAAGCTTAATATAATTTATTGACTGACTGATTTAAATTCATTATTTCCATGGGAAGGTGAAAATTTTAACAAATGAGAAGAATTTTTTTAAAATCTTGCCATCTTCCTCTTTGGTTGTAATCAATGAGCAAGAAACTAGATGTGCCGTTTTAGAAATCAATATTTTTTGTGCACAATTTCTTTTAAAATAACTTCCTCCCACAGAGTACAGTTTGTTTTTTAGATTGTTCCTAAATTCAGGGATAATTATGCTCTTTCACAATAGTACTGCAATTGCATGTCCGTCATGGTAATTATTGCTACACCACTTTTTTGGGTAAAGGTTGCATAACACACAGCGGACATGATAGCCTGGACATAATACATTAACAAATTCTCCTGTGGGATGTGTAGTGATGGCCCTGAATCCTGTCTCTGTAATACATCCCTGCTTTTTTCTGACCAACACAGGCATCCTGGAAGTTAAATCATTCCAGCTTTGTTCAGACTTAGATAAATATAACAGAAATATAAAGCATTTCCTCAGCTAGCTTCAGCAGAATTTCTTGTTATTTCAAAACTGTTGAAAGGCATTAATCAAATGTATGATTTCCTTTCCTGAGAATGAATGAGTTCAGCGAGAGTTTCTGTAAAAAAAAAAAAACATTCCTCAGATAAAGAGAAGAAACAGTTCTGCTATACTCACAAAAGCTCTGAACTTCCCTTCCTGTTTCTGTAGGAAATGATAATCTGGGTTGTTTTTTACTCTTTTTCTTTTCTTTTTTTCCTTTTTCAAAAGAAATTGCTATTTTTGAAAATAATTAAGTGTCTCCCATGACCCAAAACATCCAAATCTCTCCCTCCAAACTTTTGAATCTTGAGGATACTTTTTTTTACATCAATATCAAAAAAACTTCCATCCCCTCATAAATATTAATTGGGTGTTATATGCTAGCCGTGATTCCCCATATATTATAACAATGAATGACTTAAGTGTTAAGTGGTTTTTAAAATGTACATTTATTAAAAATTTGGTGGAATGTAACAACTGAAATATAAACAAACCTAAACAGTACACTATTAAATAAAAAAGGACCATAAAATATAGATCCTTTTTATTTCTGTTAGCCTGGAATTAATTAATATTCGTGAGTTAGTTCTTTAGTATATTATTACAGTTAGACTATGTAAAATCATTGCTCCATCTTTTCATTGTTAATACATCTATACATTTCCAAAATTGATAAAGAGCACACCTTTTGAATCTATTCTGTAACCAATTTCATTGTTTTTAAATAAAGTGACAATAAAGATTATACTTAATATCTGGATTATAATTTTTTCTCTACAAAATTATTCCCTTTGCCAAACCTCAGGCTTTAAAAGAGTTATTTCAAATGTTTTATTTAATTCAGTAATCACAGCTACAGCTTTAACTGCCATGATGTTCTCTAAATTATGTTAATGTATATAATGACTTTGATTCAAAAAAATTGAGCTAAAAAGGCAGATGAGTTAGCAATAATAGAAGTACGTCACAAATCATTTTCCCTAGAACTAGGAGTTCTAAGGTCTTTAAATGTTTCCTCTTAATATGAAAGAATGAGTCAAACTCTGACAGGGAAATACTTTTGAAAGTTTTTCTATAATTTCTGCTAAAGAAATAGAGAATGCTGACATGCACAGTCTATCTTCATTCCACTTTAAAAAAAAAAAATCAAGACTTTGACCAAAACTTGCCATACTGCTTCATTTGCTTTACATGATGTACCCTTTCCCCCCTAAAATAAGCCCTCCCTGGATAATAAAGCCAATCAGGCTTTTGAGTGCACATGCTAAAATAAGCCCTCCCCCCAAAATAAGCCCTTCCCAAAAATATTGCAACACAACAGCAAAAATGAGGTGACCATGCTTGTGGCCTCCTGCACCTCAAAAACAATAAGACCTTCCCGAAAATAGGCCAGGTGTTTATTTTGGGGGTCAAAAGGGGAAGCAGGGTAGTTTGTTCTGGTGACATAGAACCATCAGAGCATATTTAGGAATGTAACCTTGCTTTGTTACTAAAACTGCCATTTTGTTACTAATGAATTAATATAAATCTTCAATCGGAAGCCTTTATTCTTTGTGGGGCAAGTGAGAGTCTTTGACCCTCTCATATTGTTGAACTACAATTAGCAGCATGCTTCACTATTGCTAAAGTGGTTAGACCTGTTGAAAGTTACAGATAGTCCTTGATTTACAACAATAATTGAGACCCAGATTTCTGATGTTAAGTGAATTTCGCCTCATTTTATGACTTTTCTTGCCACAATTGTTAAGTGAATCATTGTACTTGTTAGGCTAGTAACACCGTTGTTAAACTAATTGCTTTCTCCATTGACTTTACTTGTCAGAATGTTGCAAAAGGTGATTATATGACCCACAGCCATCATAAATACGAACCAGTTGCCAATCATTCAAATGTTGATCGCGTGACCATGGGGATGCTGCAATGATCATAAGTGTGATAAACGGCCATAAGTCACTTTTTTTCCAATGCCATTGTAACTTTGAACTGGTAGTAAACTATAAGTTAAGAACTATCAATCTAGCTTCTTATAGAAACCAACATCCTTGGTAATCACGATGAGACGTTTGAAGCCATGATTTCCTGTGAGTTTGGTTCATTGAACGAGTCACAGAGGCCTAACTTACATATAAGCTAGAAACCATCAGAAAGACTATAATAGTGTATTGCAGTAAACAACCCATTATATGGTTTTTGTAGTGTATGAACCCAGTCAACACTTTTGTAAGATGGGATATTAAGTTACATTTTTATTGCAGAAGTAATGAACATATTTTGTACTAGTAGTTTTCATTAGGCCTGTTCTTCTTTTTAAGATTTCTGCTCTTAGCCTACCTCTTCCTCCCAAAAAATTGATTGGAAATATGGACCGTGAATTCATTGCTGAAAGACAGAAAGGCCTTCAGAACTATCTCAATGTGATTACTTCGAATCATATCCTATCCAACTGTGAACTAGTAAAGAAATTTTTGGATCCAAACAGCTATTCTATTAATTACACTGGTAAGGAGACCATTTTGAAAAATTTTAATTGAAAAATCAAGTATTTCAAATAGCCAGCGCAGATTTCACATATTTCCTCTTTTTCTGCAAAAGAATGCATGACTTTAAGCAGTAGTTCTCTGCATATCTGAAACTAATGAAGTGAAACTGTCAGTTCTGTCAGCTCATGGAATTGCCAGCATTATAGACACGATGACCTTGTTGCTCTATTTTATTAAAGCATTTCATAGCTCAAGGATTTCTCCCCCACTGAGCATTTCTTTCATGTTCAAAGATGAAACACCTGAACGCAGTAGGTTGACCTGAGAGTGGAATGCTCCCGTAGCTTTTGAATTTCCTGGAATCCCTTGTGATTCTGGCTTCAGTGTTTATCCATGGAATGTTATCATTACTGAACTCCATGGTGGCAAATCATACTAAAGGAAATTTAGTGAGTAGCATATATTCCAGGCAGATGAGACATTATCCTCGCATTTGATTTTAACGTGTTCTTGTATTCAAAAAATAATCATTGGAAACTGTTATAGAACATCTTGCTGTATCTCATGCAGGATTTTCTGTGCCTGGATTCTGTATATCTGTATTCTGTAAATATTCCTCTCAATTTACTTACTCTTCTCTCACTTCTTAGCATGAATGGCTGCTGGGAAGCCCTTATGTACTTATTAATTCACTGAACCAGCATGATAGAAAACATGTGTTTCCTTACAGAAATACAAGAATTATAAGAATATAAGAAATAAACAAATATTTTCTCGGGATCTCATACATGCCTATGTGCAAAATCCAGGGGGAGGATTGGCCACACAAATTATACTTGTATTTTCTAGTATCTTGTATTGATGAAGTTGGAAAAAATATGTTATGATGCCTTCATCCATATTGCTTGAAAATTCCTCCTATTTCATGTCGTTTGTAGATATACTTTCCAATTTTAGTTTAACCTTTATCAGCCAACCTGGAGATAACTTACGGTTGAATATTGACACTCAGATACAGTTTTAAAGTTGGAATTAACTCTACTGTAGACATTTGTCAATATTGATGTAACATCTTTGCAATCCCTTTCTCTGCAGAAATTGCCTTACAGCACGTTTCAATGTTTTTTCGGTCGGAACCAAAGTGGGAAGTGGTAGAACCGTTAAAAGATATTGGTAAGAACATCAGTTTTATTAGACATATAATATTTGTTATATATCACAGACATCAGAATATCTTGTTGCTCTGTCCACCTCTGTATTATGTTTTGTGTTGTAACGTAGATTGTTTTGTAAGCAAACATAGGGAGCAAACCTTGATGCAGTTTCTGATTGTCAGAATGAAGATTCTGCTGTCATTCTATTTAACTTAGAGATCCCTTCTACCTCTAGGCTTCCGCAGGGAACAAAAGATTGAAAGCCTCTAATTGTCTTTCCTCCCTACTCCCACCAAGCAGAGTCCTGATCTATAAAACAAATATTTACAAATTGCTGTGTTTTTTGTTTCTTGCTTCGACCTTAAGTCAAAGGGTCTTTCCGGTCTTAAAATCCTGGTAACTGGAAATGCCAAGTGTTGATTAGATCCTTATCACATACTGTGTTACTGAACCTTAAGCTTTGCGCTGTATTTTAAAACTGCAGTTCTCCTTTTCATCTTGGAATGTGCCTTGTTGAATTGTACAATCAGTAAAAAATTAATATGTTTTTTTGAATGCTGCTACAGGTAGTCCTCAACTTACAACAGTTCATTTAGTGACCATTCAAAGTTGCAGCTGCACTGAAAAAAGTGACTTATGATTGTTTTTCACACTTACCATCATTGCGGCATCCCCATGATCACATGATCAAAATCCAGACGCTTGACAACTGACTCATATTTATGACGGTTGGGGTGTCCCAGTGTCATGTGATCACCTTTTGCAATTTTCTGACAAGCAAAGTCAATGGGGAACCCAGATTCACTTAACAACCATGTTAGTAACTTAACAACTGCAGTGATCCACTTAACAACTGTAGCAAGAAAGGTCGTAAAATGGGACAAAGTTCACTTAAGAACTGTCTCACTTAGCAACAGAAAGTTTAGACTCAATTGTGTTCGTAAGTCGAGGACTTCCTATATTGTAAAATACCTCTCTATTTGGCTCTCTCTCTCCCCCTCTGACCTTCCCTTCTCCCTCTCTCTATTTCTCTGTCTCTTTTTTTTGCATTGCTCCACCCCCGGAATCTCACAAGAGCATTACATTGCATGATGAACAGCGGTTAAAACTCACTTTAACTTATTTTGATGAATTATATGTTTTTTCAGGCTGGAGGATACGAAAGAAGTATTTTTTAATGAAGATTAAGAATCAACCAAAGGAGCGACTAGTGCTAAGTTGGGTTAGTTTGCTTTTTGTGTATGGGGCGGTGTGTGTGTGTGTCATTATCTCCTACCAAAATTGCAACATTGATTTTTGCATTATGCACTAACTAGCTTTTAAAGAAAACTGAGCATTCTCTCTAAAGTTAAGTAACTACTATGCTATTATAAAGAGTTTAGTGAGGACCTTAGGGAAAATATGGAACAGTGGTTGTAAAGCCACTTAGAGAACAATTGCATAGTCTAGAGCAGGGGTTCCCAAACTTGTCAACTTTAAGACTTGTGGACTTCAACTCCCAGAATTCTCCAGCCAGCAATTCTGGGAATTGAAGTCCACAAGTCTTAAAGTTGACAAGTTTGGGAACCCCTGGTCTAGAGAGCCAAGCAAACATGAGAAAAAAAATCAAAATAGATCCATTTTGATTTTTTTTTAGTATAAGATAGAAGAGAAACTAGGACAGGCTTTCAAGAGTTTATTATTATATCTTACAATGATAAAATAGCATTCTTAGTACCCCTGCAAGGTCTGTTTCTTGACTTACCTTGAAGAGCTGATTTTTATTAGAAGATATTAATCGGCAGAAAGACTAGGCAACATATTCAGTCAGTTTATAATTTGTACAGTTATGATAATTTCTACTGTACTGATTTTGCTAAATCAACATTATACAAAAACGGGAGTCCTAGATAATCACTTGTTTACTGTAAAGACAAAAAAACCTGCAACCTGACAAATAGAAAGAGACCATCTTGTGTTGGTTGGCAATGATTCATTAGATTTCTGTTGCTAAACTATGAAAGCAGTTGGAGAAATGGAAAACAAGTGCGAAATAAGGGACAGATAGTCTACGACTTAGGACTGGTTGCTTAGCAACTGTTTGAAGGTACCAGTCTACCTGGAAAAGGGTGCTTATGACCTGGATCTGAAGTTCCAATGATTGCCTCCCCCTCCCCCTCCCCCACCTTCCTCCCTGTGGTCATGTGATTTCCCTTCAGGCACTTGGCAACATGGCTGCATTTACAGCTATTTGCAGCATCCTCCAATTATGTGATTGTGATTTATGACAGTTTTGCCAAAAACTAGCACTTCTGGTTTTTGGCCAAACTGTACGAATGTGAAACAATGGCTTTGTCCTTACAACCACCATAATCTTTTAATATCTGCACATTTGCATGTAACGATTGTTGCATTCGCTTAACCACACCTGCAAAAAACATTGTAAAATCGGATCGGTCAGCTTTTACAACTGTTACAACTTATTTATTTGAAAAATGTATATTGCCGCCTACTCGGTCACAGCAGCTGAAGGTGGCTTACAGGAAGTAAAAACCTATGACTGTCATAGGCTCTATTAACTCGAGGACTAGCTAGGTTAGCTGGTCCCTTTTCTTTCCAGAAGGTTTACAGTTTATCTGAGACTCTTCTATCTTTGCAAGTATGTTAATGTAGCATATGGATCCTGAACACTGTGACAATATTTTCTATTGCATTCCTAGACATATTCTCTATTAGCATTAGTTAAAGCTCCCTCTGTGCCAAGCAGAATTCCTTCTTCTGTCTTGTCCAATTGTATTTACTAAAGAGGGAAAAGAATGGGATTTATGCGATTATTTTATCTGCTTTCACATACAGTATCTCAATGTTTCTGTACTATAAGGGGGGAAATCCATTTCTGAATGACATCAAATGTAAATGTTTAAATAATTTAAATATAGCAATACTTTTACACACCACATCATTTAGTAAATATTATATTTTTAGGCTGACCTGGGTCCAGATAAATATTTATCTGACAGAGATCTTCAATGTGCTGTCAAGTTTCTTTCTTCCTGTTCGGTAAGTAGATAATTAGCCTTAAACAGGCAAATATGTATTTGTACATAGATTACTTAGAGGTCACTAATGCAGATTTGTCCATGATTCATCTTGATTTTAAGAGTCTGGCCTATGGATTACCATCTGAGCTAATTTATGAAGAGGAAAAACGGATTCTTTCTCTTGTCCTTACCTCCTTTCCTCCCTCTCTCCCAGTTGCAGATTTCCACTAGAACATTTTCATTTTTAAAAATGAAAACTTTCTTCTGCCTTAAGCTCAGAGGCTAATGTTGTATTACTACTTCACATCTATAACAGGCGTGTCAAACTGAAGGCCCGCGGGCCGTATCCAGCCCACGGGGTCTTTATATCTGGCCCGAAGGGCTGGCCTGGAAATAGCAAAGGACCGGCCCGTGGTGCCTCTGGTAGCTAAAATGGAGTGGGGGGCACCCCCCAGTTTTGGCCAGCAAAGTGCTGCAAGAGGCCGTCCAGGCAAAAAATGGGCCCTGCACCCCCCCTCCCAGGCCCATTTTGGCCGGCAAAGTGCTGCAGTAGGCGTCCATCCTGTCTCCTGTACCTGCCCTCTTTCAGCCAGCCCACGGAGAACTACAATGCTGATCTGGCCCTTGAAGAAATCCAGTTTGACACCTGATCTATAATATGGCTAGCTATGGTTTCTATTTGTTACAAGCCAACTTAGACAAAAGTTTATCAAAGCCTACTTAAAGCGTATCTTCAATTGCGATCCTATGCACTCCAATGTGTGACTTAGTCTCATTTAAATTGCCGAGGAATGGGGATTGGGAAAGGCTTTATGTAAATATGTATTCCATGAAGGTAATGTTAATTCATTTTCTTTTCTGGACAGCATCCTTATATTTACAAAGTCATTTTTGCCACAGCCAGTGAATCTTCTGCACTAGTAATTAGACACTTCAGTGAAAAAGGAACACTAAAAGACTTTATTTATAAGGTAATGTCAATAATATGGCTTTGGCAATGTATTCCATACATGTGCAACATGTACTATATATTTAGGATTTAATTGATTAAGGGTACCACTTAACTAATACATTTGTTTTGGTGTTATATTTCGTTTTGTAGTATTCTATCATTCTCTCTGTTTGTAACTGCAAACCACCCAGAGATGTTGGGAGACGTAAACATTTAATAAATTAATAACTATTCTTCTGTTTTGTGGGTAGTAAATATTCATACATTTAGCCCCCTTTTCTATAATAGGCACCCTGGGGAATTTCATCTCCCAGCATCTTTTAACCTTGGTTTTTAAGAAGAGATTAGATAACAATTTGTCTGAAATGGTATAGAGTTTCCTGCTTGAGCAGGGGGTTGGACTAGAAGACCTCCAAGGTCCCTTCCAACTATGTTAGTCTGTTATCACTATTGGATACAAACATTTTGGTCAATCCTGATTCCTCAGTTACGCATATTTGACTGAGGTGGCGGCTATAAAAATTGAATAAATAAATATACATAACAAAGGAGGGACACGGTCACCCAGTGGCTAAGATGCTGAGCTTAGAAAGGTCAGCAGTTCGGAGGTTTGAATCCCTAGTGCCACGTAATGGTGTGAGCTCCCGTTACTTGTCCCAGCTTCTGCCAACCTAGCAGTTTGAAAGCACGTTAAAAATGCAAGTAGAAAAATAGGGATCACTTTGGTGGGAAGATAACAGTGTTCCATACGCCTTCGGCATTTAGTCATGCCGGCCACATTACCATGGAGATATCTTCAGACAGCGCTGGGTCTCCGGCTTTGAAACAGAGATGAGCACCGCCTCCTAGAGTCAGGAAAGACTAGCATATATGTGTGAAGGGAACCTTTACCTTTACCTTACATAACATAGAGCTGGCAAATACCATCTTCAGGGCATTTTCTCTTTTATCCAAGAGAGAAGTTCTGCACTTAATATTGCCTCTGTTATTACACTGGTGTTTCAAACCAAAGTAAATTTCTGTGTTCTTTTGTTTCAAAAGCCTTGTTTAATGTACAAATAAACTTATGTTTCTGGGATACCCAGGGAATTTCAACATTAATTAATGATTAGCCATATTTAAATAGTTAAAGAAATCATAGTTGAGGTGTGTCAATTCCTGAATCTTTTTATCTATTTTATCTTGCTATTAGCAAGATAAAAGATATATACATACATACATACATACATACATACATACATACATACATACATACATTCATACATATTATATTTGACACTTGTAACCATTGTTGGGGTTTCTTTTGAAAGGCAAAACCAAAAGATCAGTTTCTGAAGAAGTACGGCAACCTGAAGAAAATTCAAGGTCTTGAACTTCAACAAATTAAAATATTTGGCCGACAAATATTAGAGGTAAGAAAGATTTAATCCTCTACATGAATTTTGATGTGGCGTCAAGACATGATCACTTGAAAGATAAAAAAAAATCACGCCTGTTGGAGGCTGATAACAAGTGTACCAAACAACATATTTTACTGCATTATTGTAGCATTATATAAGTTAAAACCACAACTTTTGTGTCTAAAATTCCCTCCCTCCCAAACACCTTTTTAGAGAATTTTGTCCTTATTATACTTGGAATTTAAAAAAGCATTGGAAGAAATGGCACTAGATCCTTTTCTGATATATCTTAGATACGGTATATAAATACCCAATCAAAGAAGGGAAATATGCCATTTGGAACAAAGTGTTGGTTTTAGAGCAGGGTTGTCAAACTCCCAGCCCATGGGCTGGATGCGGCACGCTCTGGCCAGGCCCACACTCGGTTTAGTGAAGGAGAAAGAGTCCCGATACGTCACACAATGCCATCAGCCCTGCTTTAGAAGGAGAGACTATATCCTGCTATGGATAACATGAGATGAAACTTTGATACAGGTAATCCTCGAGTTACAACCATAACTGAACCCAGAATTAATTGTAAGTTGTAGTGGTTGTTAATCGGACTACCATGTGGCTGTGACTGATTTTGCAATCTTTTTACAGCAGTCATTAAGCAAATCCTTGCTCATTAAACGAATGCCATCTGTTTTCCCCAATGGGCGTTTTTAGCCTTTGGAGCTGGGATGTCTCTATGGCAAAATGCTGAAGATGGAAGTTCATTTTCTGATTGTCAGACTGAAATATTTTTTGTGTTTGGTGTTTAGGTCCTAAAGTTCTTGCATGAGAAAGGATTCCCATATGGCCACCTTCATGCTTCCAATGTTGTGCTGGAAGGGGACACATGTAGGTTACTGGATTTGGAGAATTCTCTACTGGGGCTCCCGTCCTTCTATCGATCCTACTTCATACAATTCCGTAAAATTAATGTAAGTGGAAGCAAATATTATCGCAGGTGGGAATCAATTTTGAATGTGACACTTGACAATAATCTCTTTAAAACAAAGCAAAATGTCTTCTAATCTTTTGAGAAAGTAATTTAATTCAAGAAGCATACAGAAATGTGGATTGGTTCATACATTATGCTTTTCTAAGTTAGTTTAACCATGTCCTCTGGTTCCTATGACTAATGGGTTGAGTGGGCTAATTGACAGCTTAACAACTCCCTATAAACGTGAAGTACAAAGTAAATCATACATTTCTGTCCTTTTGGGTTCAAAATAAAGAGTTCATTTTTCAATTTAGGAAGAAAAAGAACAGGAAATTTTACCTGAAAGGCAGCTAGAAGCAGCAGAATGACAACTATTATCTTCTAACTGAAATGCAGTTTTACAGTCCTATTTATTTTCCAGATTAATCTTCTTGCACACAAGAAGCATACAGTTGCAATTCATTTGCTGCACTAATACCACTTGTCTTTTCCTCAAGATGTAGTTATGGAGATCTCACTTATTAAAAGAGATGCACAACCTATATTCCAAAAGCCATGTAATTTGGAAAGATAAATTTTAATATATATCTTGGCATAGTCAGTTTGTGGACATGATTTGCAAGACACAACTCGGATGGGTGTAAGTTTTGTGTTTTAAAATTGTGCACCCTAGTATTATACGATTAAGGATAATCATAGTTTGCAGAGGGATTTTTTAAGGTAACTAGGAAAGGCTTTCTAGCTCTGTTTTAATGCTAATCCTAAAATCATCTATTTGTGCGTGAGAGCTCTTCCAGAGAGACAGAGGAGATCTTGACTTGGACTTCATATTTATAATTAAAAGCCTTGTTGAACAAACTGTAAAAATGTTTAAGACTTTTTTTGCTCTAGTTTCTTAAGAGCCAGCAGAATCTCCTAAACATATATGAATCATCTTATATTATAGTATAAGGTTCTGCACTCTAGGGGTCTCCAAACTTGGCAACTTTAAGACTTGTGGACCATAATTCCCAGAATCACCCTGCACGCTGGCTGGGTGATTCTGGGAATTATGGTCCACAAGTCTTAAATTTGCCAAGTTTAGAGATCCCTAGAGTGCAGAACCTTATACAGTGGTACCTCGGATCACGAACTTAATTCGTGAAATGACTCTGGTCGCGATCCGATTTGGTTGTGATGCGAGGCACAATTTCCCATAGGGTTCAATGTAAATCCGATTAATCCGTTCCGACCTTGTTTTTTGGTTGTGATGCGAGGCACAGTTTCCCATAGGGTTCAATGTAAATCCAGTTAATCCGTTCTGACCTTGTTTTTAAAATGTCCGCGGCTCCGGTTCGTGAAGCGAAACGGAGGTTGTGAATCCGGGCATTTTTACGAACTTTTCCGTTCGTGATGCGAGGGCGGAGTTCGTGATGCGAGGCGGAGTTCGTGAAGTGAGGCAGAGTTCGTGCAGCGGAGCATTTTTTACGAACTTTTCCGTTCGTGCACATTTTTTGGGAAATTTTTGGTCGTGAAGCAAATTGGACGTGATGAGAGGCGTTCGTGGTCCGAGGTACCACTGTACTATAATATAGTATAAAGAATTCTGAGAGTTGGAAGTCTTAAAAGTTGCCAAGATTGGAGACCCCTGAGCTACTTCAAAAATCTATTTATTCAACTTATAATTATTGTAATCCATCAGAAACACTGCTCCAAGTAGCTAACAATATATATTTTAAGAGATAAAATTATAATAATAACATGAATCGAATAATTAAAACACATTAAAAGGATACAGTAGGCCATAAATACCAAATGCCTACAGGAATAGGAACATTTTTGTAGGATTTGCAATTTTAGTAGGAAAGTGGATTTTGTAAGCTACCTAAAATCAGCTGGAACAACCTTAATAAATCTAAATAAATAAATAAACATTCCAAAATATGGAGTAGTCTCCCAGAGCGCCATCTCCTGTTTTCATCAAGCATTCTCCAAGGATAGGATTGGAAAAGGGATGTATCCCAAATATCTTCAATCTCCATTTTAGAAGAAGTTTGCTGTTGATAAGTCCATGTGTATTGATGGTTGCCACTTATACTTTTAAATCCCACCCCCATGCATAATTGTGTCCTAAATGCTCAGCATCACTCATCCAATGTGATATTTTTACATTATTCTACCAAGTCTATTTTGTTTTCATTCTTGTAGACGTTAGAAGCTATAGATGTACACTGCTTTGGACATTTGCTATATGAAATGACATACGGGAGACCCCCAGATTCTATTCCAGTGGATAGCTTCCCTCCTGCACCATCCATGTCTGTAGGTCAGTGAATAACCTGGATCAATGCTCATCTTATTTTAAACAGAAACCTGAATGATTCATGTAATTTTAATCCAGATGCTAAGATTAAGACAGGGGTGATCAAACTTGGGAACTTTAAGACTTGTGGACTTCAACTCCCAGAATTCCCCAGCACAGCTGGCTGGGGAATTCTGGGAGTTGAAGTCCACAAGTCTTAAAGTTCCCAAGTTTGGACACCCCTGGATTAAGATATAAGACAAAGACACGTGAGAGGATAGAATCATCTCCTGATAGAATAACCAAGGGGACTGTTGTGGTCTGCCGGCAGCCTGCAGAGCTGGCAGCAGAGTCGGACAGTGAGGAGGTTGAGGAGGAACATGGGCCAGTCTTGGAGTCTGGGGAAGGCTCAGACGACGGCTCAGCATCAGAGGCAGAGAGAGGGGCAGGGTCATCTGTTAGTTACATGCTGCCACCGGAGCCTCCGGAGTCTGACATCAGTGAGGCAGAAGAACAGTGTGAGCCTGTTCCCAAGCTGCCAGAAGGCAAGAACAGTTAAGACAAAAAGGGCGACTTGGGAGTAAGTCTTGGAGATGATTGGCCCCTCCCATAAGACATAAAGGAGGAACAAACAGATGCAGGAAGCCGTTAGTTCATTTAGTCAGTTCAAGCTCTGAGAAGTCCTGCTTGATTCTGTGCTCCATTTGGCCTTGCAAAACTAAGTGGCATATAGGTCTTTGGCAAGGAGATAAAGATGGGTGCTTGTCAACATTAACCTGGAAGACTGCGGCAATTCAAGCAGACATCTGTCAGACTCGTTTGTGAATCATGGGCTGTGAATAAACATGATTCACAGTCGTTTAAATAAAAATAGGGTTTTTGGGACTAAGTTTGTGATTTATGCTTTCTCAGGAAGCCTAGGTCAGAACAGGGCGCTACATCCTAAGCGCGACATGGATATTTCTCTGCAATGGAAGGGTAAATCTTTGGGCTGGTGGTAGATGTGTGGCGAGATGGTGGTAGATGTGTGGAGAGATGGTGGTAGATGTGTGGAGAGATGCGTGGAGAAAATTCTTAATCTGTTGCCCCTAGTTCCCTCCCACTATGTGATTGTAGCCTGTACAATTAATTTTATCTTTTGTTAATTTAAAAGTCAATAAAGCCTCTGGGCCAAGCTCATAATCTGATTTTAAAAAGACACTGTGTAAGGCCTATATGTGAATGGTGCATTATGTCCAACTTTATATTAGAATCTCTGTTTTCCACCTCTCTTCTCTCTCTAGTGACTGTTTTAGAATCTGTTATTTCTCCTGAGGCCATGAAGAACGGTATGCCAACTGTCTCCAGGCTGCTACAAATGCCGTAAGTCTTTAGCAATGAAATACAGTACAGAGATATTGAGAAATGATTTGAAGAAAAATGAACCAGAAACCTAAGCAGAATAGAAGAAGTCCTTAATTTACGACCACAGTTGGGCCCAAAATTTCTGTTGCTCAGTCAAGCCAGTTTTTAGGTGAATTTTGCCCCATTTTACCACCCTTTTTTGCCACATATGTTAAGTGAATCATTACAGTTGTTAAGTGGATCGTGTGGTACTTAAGTGAATCTGGCTTTCCCCATTGACTTTGCTTGCCAGAAGCTGGTTGGGAAGGTTATAAATGGTGATTATATGACACCAGTACCATGCAACTGGCATAAATACTTGCCAGCTGCCAAGTCCTCAAACTTTGATCACGTAACCACGAGGAGGCTGCAACAGTTGTAAATGTGAAAATCAGTCATAAATCACTTTTTTCAGTGCTGTGGTGACTTCAAACAGTGACTAAAAGAATGGTTATAAGTTGAGGACTACATGTATAGACTTTGATTGAAGCCACTGTGCCCAACTGGTTTAACAAAAATTTCCTGTAAGTTTGTGCAAAAGGAACAGGTTAAGTGCAAATTGTACTTGCACTTGGATGGTTATGCTTTCTTCCAGACGACTGATTTTTTTTAAAATTTCCACTAGGTTATTCAGTGATGTTCTTCTAACAAATTCAGAAAAAACACAGTTTAAGGTACAGTTTAATGGTATTATTTGGCTTGGGAGTATGTTTTATCTAGCAGTGCTTCACATAACACAATTGTCAGCTCATTGCTACCTTTCCACCAATTGTTCTAGATCGTTATGCCATTTTAGGAAAATTCCACATTAAGATTCTGCATCTGCCGCTCTGGACTTTGGTCTTCTCAGGATTTTAGCAATTCTATAATGCTAAATTGATTTAAACTTACCTTAGTGGCTATATATTTTTCTTTCATTTCTCCTGTATCCGTTTACTTCCATAAAAAACAGTCTGCCTTTTCTCTGTTTTAATTTTAACTGTCCTTTTCTCTCTTTGAAAGTATATTTTTCTCTTTGTATACTTTATATAATTTTCTTTCCTCTTTATTTTTTACTTGTGGGCATTTTTCTTATCAATTTCTTCTACTTTACCATTCTATTCCACATCCTTTTGCGCATTTCCTAGTAGCATAACTTCACACCTTCTATCGAATTCTCTAAAAAATTCTTTTTTATTTTTGTCCCGTTACGTTTCCATGCCCTTTTTCCATTCATTCTCTTGGGGGAGAAATGTATCTCCTATTACTGTACTTCCATTTCCTGCAATTTCTCTAATTTCACTTTTCCCCCCTGTTTTCTTTTTCCCCATGTTTTTCCTAAAGCCTGTTGTTAACACTATCAAGAAGTAGTGTGTCCCACAAAATCTCTGATCACACTTATGCCTTCTACAAAGTATGCCATGTGTTCAAAACAAACAGATTTTATTCTAAATCATTCCTCTCTTTCATTTTCGGGTTTCTAAACAGCCTATAGTAATTACCAGTAATTTTTCACTCATTTCGTGGTAACTATCTCAGAGAGCCAGTTCGGTCTAATGATTACAATTCGGTCTAATGATTCCCGAGAGGGAGAAGGGCGGTATATAAATTAAATAAATAATAATAATAATAATAATAATAATAATAATAATAATAATAATAATAATAATAACATATTATTATTATTATTATTATTATTATTATTATTATTATTATTATTATTATTATTATTATTATTATTATTATTATTATTATTATTATTATTAAGACACAAGGCCAGGTAGCAGGAGACTGTGAGTTCAAGCCAGTGGTGGGTTCCGGATTCCGTTCCAACCGGTACAGTTGGAACGGCCCTGGTGTCACCCACATGCACACACGCGACGCGTCCTACTTGTTAGCGAGGCTTACGCAAACCTCCACGACGCTCCAGCTGCTCAGCAGCGCGTCACGCAGGCGCTGTACACGTCATGCAAGTGCGCGGAAGCGCAAAAAGCATAAAACACCGGTAAGGAGCTCGGGCGGGCGGGTGCCCCGGAGTACCGTACTGGAACGGTATTCGGTGCTCCAGGCTGGCTCTGGTACGCCCGTACTGGGGCGTACCGCCTGCAACCCACCACTGGTTCAAGTCCTGCCTTAGCCATGAAAACCAGCTCTTTGTGACTTTTTGGACCAGCCACTCCCTCTCAGTCCATCTCACCTCAAAGGGTTCCTATTGTGGGGAAAATAGGGGGAGGAAAGCATCTTGGTTATGTTCACTTCCTTGAGTTATTTGTGAAAATAATGAAGGCAGGATATAAATAAATACTCTTTTTCATACATTTGTTCATTTATATCAGAATGAATGAAAAGCTTTTTCCATGGATCGTATTTGTTCATAATGACGTACTTCCCCCCCCCCCAAACTCCCCCCCTCATGTCTGGTTCTTGTATTATATCCTTCATTAGAGTATAACATGTCTATATCACCTCTCTGATTACCTATCGCATCTATAACAATCTTGGTGGTTCCTATGTTCTAACATACATATTAGCATATTTATTTTTAATTAAAGCTACTATACTTTTTTGTATGAATTCATCAACTCTACAACACAAGATTGAATTCAGACCTGTTCCATTTCCCCCCTTCTCTTAGCATCACAGAGACCCAACATATATTTTCTTTTTACCCTTTTATGTGATAATTCATGCTCTTTACAATTCACTTTGCTTACATTTCAAGTTGCAACACAGCATTCTACAAGGCATGAGCATCACGAGATTGTCCATAAATATTGAATTCTGGTACCCACTGTGACTTTGGTGAATTGAGACCTTCACATAACATGGTTCAGTAAGACAGAGGAGGAATAGAATGCAATAAAAGCCAACTTTAGACACAGCAAAAGTTACTATTTTCGAACTTATCAATAAACTTAACTGATTCTTCTGCTTACTTTAGTAAATATTTTCACAACTGCAATATTTAGTTCTTCTGCGTCTGATTTTGCTTCACCCTTCTTCATGGAGAGAAATCCTGCTTTGCATTACATTAATCAGAATAAATTTGCCTCTTATGCAAAGATAAGCCTTTTTTTTGGCCACATTTGACTATTAATTAATATGAAAATATCCATAAGGGTGTCAGTTTCGATGACTGTAATTTTTGAAAGCTTTTCTCTATCAGATTCCAGCCAAGTTAAAAGAAGCTTTAAGGATTGCCAAAGAATGTATAGAGAAGAGGCTAGTAGAAGAACAGAAACTGGTAACGTACAAACTTTATTCTGTGCTCCCATAGTTAAATTTTGTAATATGCTGTAACGAGAAGCATAGCAAATAATATGAATCGTAGAATCATAGAATAACAGAGGTCTTGGAGGTCTTCTAGTCCAACCCCCTGCTTAGGCAGGCAACCCTACACTACTATGCATACATGATTGCCTGTGTTTTCATGAAGAGGCCTGTTCTTGAGGACTTGGCCATTTGATAAAAAGAACCAAAAGTCACTTTAGAAAGAAAAGTGTATTGACAAGATGGTCAGCATAGAAATGTAATAAACAAACAAACCAATAAATAAATGTACCAAAAGCGATTTAAGGAGACATTAGTGATTTTTGCTTTTATACCATTTCCCTGAAAATGACCTCCCCGCATAATAAGCCCAATTGGGCTTTTGAGCGCATGCGCTAAAACAAGCCCTCCCCTGAAAATATTGCAACACAGCAGCAGCCATGAGGTGACCACCCCCGCCGCCTCTTGCACCTCAAAAATAATAAGACCTCCCCAAAAATAAGGTCAAGCGCTTATTTTGGGGTTCAAAAGAAAATAAGACCCTGTCTTATTTTCAAGGAAACACGGTAGTGTAGCATGCTTTGTTCTAAGTCCATACTTTTCTTTTTCCACTGAAAGATTCATCAGCACAGAAGATTGACAAGAGCTCAGTCACATCATGGGTCAGAAGAAGAGAAAAAAAGGAGGAAAATCTTGGCACGGAAAGTAAGCCTCAGCCCAATTTAAAATAAATGCAGCATATTTCCAACCAGTGTTCTTATCAAATATTTAAACAACCACGAACTGCTCTGTCAAGTCTTCCCTTGAAAAATTTGAAGTACTGTAGAAAATCTGAAAAGTGAATTTCTTTTCTTCCAAAATGTAGTGAGAAAAACCTGGGATTTAGATATTTGGATATTGCCATTCTTTGTTAGCTTGCAGTAATCCTATGTCACCCGCATGCCTTTCTTGAGATAAAGTTATATGGTAGTTCCATTTTTTGTGTGTAGAAATTCTCATCAATAGATAGGCATTAAATCCTGTGCAGCTCTCTATGTGCATTAGTCTCATCTGATATTCATGTGGCATATCACATTATTCTGAGCCAAATTGGTACTCCTAGAAAGAGTTTTCCATGAAAAAATCCGCAGTTGCAGGAAATTTTCTGCTCGCATAAAGTGACATCTGTCCCTTTTCCACATTATCTGCATAAGGAAACTGTGTGTTATCAAATGCAATGATATAGCAAATGCAGTTAAGCTTTGGTGTTCATTATCTTTTCATAGTTTGCAGATCATACTTAATTGTGCAGTAAATGCTAACGGGGTTAACATTACTTGGAGTGGAATGGACTGGAAAGAATGACAGTTTGAAATCAAGGATGGTTCTCATTGCTAGTGCTACCAATCAAAAGACTTTACTCCCCTATCATACTATTTTTTTCTGGTAACTAAGAAGTCAGAAAAGATGGATAGAAAGCAAGGAAAGGCCACAAATGAAAGACAGCTTAATTATCATTCTTAGGAAAGTTCTTGTCAGAAAAGGGAGTTGTGTAATAAAACCTCGTCAGATAGCAACCTGGTGTATGAACAGCAATTTATCAAGCAAACCGGAAACTAATGAGTCTTTTCTTTCTGCTGCTTGAAGAAATCTAAACGCTCAGCGTTTGAGAGTGGAGAAGACCAGTCGATGAAATACAGCAACTCAAACAATTCAGGTAACCAAGTGTGGTTTTTCCTCTGATGCATAGCATCGAACTGATCTATTTTTGTTGTAGGGACAGTCTCGGGGGTTTTGCTGTTCTTCAGGTTGTGGACTAGGGAAGCTTTCTTCGTAATGGTAGCTACAATATAAAGGAACTCATGGTGGTTAGTGTTTCCTATTATGAAAATAAAGAGCAGGGATTACTTACCAGTGCCACCTTCACAAAATAGCATGCTCTGTTTGATATATGCATGATAAATTGGCAGGAATTGCCAATTTATCACTGGCAGGAATAGCCAACACTCCAGAAGTTAGGCTTAAGATACAGAAGGATCTTGACAAACTTGAACATTGAGCACTATCTAATAAAATGAAATTCAATGGCGAAAAGAGTAAGGTTCTACATTTAGGCAACAAAAATGAAATGCACAGGTACAGTATAGGTGGTACCTTGCTCAATAGCAGTAACTGTGAAAGGGATCTTGGAGTCCTAGTAGACAACCATTTAAATATGAGCCAGCAGTATGCAGCAGTATGCCAAAAAGCCAACACAGTTCTAGGCTGCATAAACAGAGGGATAGAATCAAGATCACGTGAAGTGTTAATACCACTTTATGATGCCTTGGTAAGGCCACACTTGGAATACTGCATTCAGTTTTGGTCACCATGATGTAGAAAAGATGTGGAGACTCTAGAAGAGTGCAGAGAAGAGCAACAAAGATGATTAGGGACTGGAGACTAAAACATGAAGAACGGTTGCAGGAACTGGGTATGTCTAGTTTAATGAAAAGAAGGACTAGGGGAGAAGTGATAGCAGTGTTTCAATATCTCAGGGGTTGCCACAAAGAAGAGGGAGTCAAACTATTCTCCAAAGCACCTGAGGGCAGAACATGAAACAATGGGTGGAAACTAATCAAGGAGAGAAGCAACTTAGAACTGAGGAGAAATTTCCTGACAGTTAGAACAATTAATCAGTGGAACAGCTTGCCTCCAGAAGTTGTGGATGCCCCAACACTACAAATCTTCAAGAAGATGTTGGAGAGCCATTTGTCTGAAATGGTATAGGGTTTCCTGCCTAGGCAGGGAGTTGGACTAGATGACCTCCAAGGTTCCTTCCAACTCTGCTATTGTATTGTATTGTATTGTAAATTATTCAATTTAGTTTGTGCCCTTCATTTCTAATGGTTTGAATCAATAGAGGGTTCTGGCCAGTATGGCCTGGTACGGGCATACTGGTAGTAGCCAGGAGCAGCTGACAGCATACCAGTACGGTGGCTCGTTTGGCCCACCCGCCCGCCCACTTTCTATACTGGGTTTTAAAGCAACCGGCCAATTGCTCTTGTGCGCACAGTGTGCGGTGCCTGCACAAGCTCCAAGAAGCAGCTGGGTGTTGTAGGGGTGGTGGATTGTGTGCAGGAAATGACTCACGGCCCCGTGAGCACCGTACCGGTTACGACGGGGAGAGGAACCCACCACTGGTTTGAATATTGCTGTGTGTACGTGCAAATGTTAATCTCTGTTTATAACATCTGATTTGGGTGATTTTATCTCTTTGAGGCCAAGAGCTAAGCTGCTGTAAGGCAGGGTAGAGGAAAAGCAGCTACCATAAACAAGTGTTAGTGATCACATTTCCGGTCTCAGCTGAAGTCTTATTTCCTAATGGGCAGGTAGTGACTATATTTTGCTATGTTATTGGGGATTCCTTTTGGTCTGTGAAGATAAGAATTGCAAGCATATGGATAAGGTACTACCTACACGCTTTGTGCAGGAGTCCAAACCCAATCAGCGCTGGACTTGCCCAAATGCGATGCCTGAACGTGAGGCGGCATCAGTTGAGGGAAAAGCCCTGAATGGCGTTTCAGAATGCTCTTAACCATTTTTAGCACAGATCTACCGTATTTTTCGGAGTATAAGACGCACCAAGGTTTTGAAGAGGCAAATTAAAAAAAAAACGTTTTTGCACTCTGCAAACCTCCCCCAAAATGGCCCATTTTTCACAAAAATGAGCCCGTTTTTCCCTCCCAAAATAAAAAAAAGAGCATGAATACTCTTTAAGGAGCTTGCAGAGTGTTCCTGCGGGATGGGGTTGGGGGCAAAAATGAGCATAAAATGGCCCATTTTTCGTCAAAAAAAGGGCATGGATAGTCTTTAGGAAGCTTATAGGGTGCTCTGGGGGCGGTGTGTATGTGTGTAAAATTGAGCCAAAATTGGCCTGTTTTTCGCTCATTTCTGGCCTCCCCAGCCCCCAGGAGCACTCTATAAGCCTCCTAAAGGCTCTGCACAGCCATTTTGGTGAAGGGGGAAGGTAAAAAATGCTGTATTCAGTGTATAAGACACACCCAGATTTTCAGCCTCTTTTTTGAGGGGAAAAGGTGCGTCTTATACTCTGAAAAATATGGTAATTCACTCCCTGTGGTGCACCCTGGATAGCACAAGAGCATGAACCAAACCGACTAGGAATCTTACAGAGCCAAACAACTACTCTGTACTAACCCTGTAGTTTCCTGGCTAATGGATCATCGCCATACACTAAATAAATATGTTATCGGTAGTTGTGTTCTGGAACCCTTCAAGAAATGCATGGAGATGTGACACCCTGGGTCCTGGAGGTTGTCAATGTCCCTTGTTAAGAGACAAAATTATTGGCAGACTTAATCCCCCCTCCCCCGCGGGGATTGGGAATTGAAGATCCTGGATTGGAAGCACTTTTCTGCCATGGTTTTGCTCCTACTTCAGTGTGTAGTTTTTAATCTGTAGTGGTGAAGCTTGAGAAGTCAACCCAGTAGGCCTTACCATATGGGATGCAATCATTTGTGGGATTCAAATAATTTAACAACCGGTTCTCTGCCCTAGTGGCTCCTTCCAACAACCAGTTCACCAAACTGCTCAGAAAGTTAACAACCAGTTCTCCCAAAGTGGTGCGAACTGGCTGAATCCCACCACTGGATGCAATCTTCTTTCGCCCGTCTTTTAACATTTGTATGAAATTATTGGGGCCAGTCAACTGATTGGAGTGCTATCTGGAGTATACTGATGGTATGCATCGCTCGCTTCAGGCCAGAGTGGAGATGCTATTGATGTTCTTCTTCAGTGGTTGGAGGCTGTAAAGATCTGGATGGAGAGAACAAGCCAAAGCTAGGTAGAGTTGCTATTTGTAAAGAGGTTTTCTCTGAAGAAGCAGGCACCACCTTTGAAGGAGCAGATTAGCAATTTAGGATCTTCCTGGATTCACAGGTCCTATTGAAATAACAATTAGAGGCCATGGCGAGAAAGACTGTTGCCCAGCTTCAGCTGATGTGCCCTTTGGGATCTTATATGGTATAGGAGAACCTGTAGTACCCTCGCCACTAATCAGATAAAATATTGCAGTGTTGACAATACATGGCACTTCCTTCAAAAGTCACTCAGAAATTACAATTGGTCCACAGTGCATCAACAGGTTCCTGATGCTGGGAACATATAACAGCAATACTAATGTCCCACAAGGAACCAAGAATGACAGGATGAGTTGCACAGAATAGTTTCTTTGTTGCTTATAGACGAGAATCTTGCCTGACTAAAGTACACTCTTCATAACAATCCGCTAAATCCGATGAAGGTTTTAGGGAGGATCCCTTCTGAGCCTGTTTCTGCATACCAATGACTCAAGGCTGATTTATCTTTTAGTTCTTTGAGAAAGAGCCCCATTCTTCTTGCAAGCCAGCTCCAGATTCTATCATACCTGAAAAGCAATCACCTCTGACCTGGATTGACCCAATTTAAGAGAGAATTAAGGGAGAAACTATTTGTGATTTCAGTGCTATAAAATTCAGCAAGTGACTATATGTATGTACCTATAGTTTGGCTCAAATCCCCTTTTATATTACTACTTTGGGACGTGCCCTTTAGTTTGGAAACCCCTTTCTCACAAAAAAAAGTTGAAACTGAAATGATCTTCATGCTAATTGTGAATATTTCTTATCCAGCAGGGTCTGGCACAAGTTCCCCTCTAACATCACCTTCCTCTCCTGTTCCTCCTCCTACAGCAGGTGAGTTGAAGAATCAGTACCCTGAATGCTCATCTAACATGGTTTGGCTTTGAACCTTGTCCTTCATGGAATCTGGTGACTTGGCTTCTGTAAAAATGAAATTAACTAAAAAGTTTTTTTCCCTCTCATAATGAAGGAAAATATTTCCACATTCTAGTTTTCCAACTTCCATTTGTTATTTTTTTTGAAGTGTCCTTGCTGCATAATTTGTGTTAACGTAATCTGTTTCCTTTGTAAGTTTTAGGAAGGATCCATAGGTATCAAAATGAGTTGATTAAAATGAGTAATATGTAGCACCATGTAGACACTCTCTGGGTGCTCTGCTTTTGTCCTTTGTGTGCAATAAGACTAATAATTTATTACCTTTGTGTCAATAGTACACACATCTCTTGTTTGGCATGTCAACAGAAGATTGTCATGGATAAGAAATAAATCTCGAAACATGGACAGTTGGTTCCTAGCAAGAGGAAAGGACGTTTGAAACTGCTTATTCCTGCAGTGGCAAGAGCTGGTTCTAGTTCAATAGTTGCATGATATAGCGATTAAGAGATTTAACTATAAATCAGAAAACCTTGTCTGGGCGATAAGGTAGCTTTAGTAAGCCACCTTCTGTTCTTCCTTTGTAATATGAGGATCACAGTTCTGAACTGTTAAACAGAATAGTTTCAAGAAGTGAAACTATTCTGGTAACTGCTGCAGTGTGCAACAGCTGCCAAAAAAGCCAACACAGTTCTAAGCTGCATAAACAGAGGGATAGAATCAAGATCGTGTGAAGTGTTAATACCAATTTATAATGCCTTGGTAAAGCCACACTTGGAATACTGCATTCAGTTTTGGTCACCACGATGTAGAAAAGATGAGACTCTAGAAAGAGTGCAGAGAAGGGCAACAAAGATGATTAGGGGACTGGAGGCTAAAACATATGAAGAACGGTTGCAGGAACTGGGTATGTCTAGTTTAATGAAAAGAAGGACTAGGGGAGACATGATAGCAGTGTTCCAGTATCTCAGGGGCTGCCACAAAGAAGAGGGAGTCAAACTATTCTCCAAGGCGCCTGATGGTAGGACAAGACGCAATGGGTGGAAACTAATCAAGGAGAGAAGCAACTTAGAACTCAGGAGAAATTTCCTGACAGTTAGAACAATTAATCAGTGGAAGGACTTGCCTCCAAAAGTTGTGAATGCCCCAACATTGGAAGTCTTTAAGAAAATGTTGGATGGCTATTTGTCTGAAGTGGTGTAGGGTTTCCTGCCTAAGCAGGGGGTTGGACTAGAAGGCTTCCAGGGTCTATTCTATTCTATTCTATTCTATTCTATTCTATTCTAAAGATATTTGAGACCCTTTAAAGATTCTACATCTGTCTGGAACATGTGTATCTAAGTAAAAATCAACTTTTCATCCTTTGGCATCTCACTGACTGTGAGATGCTATTGGATTGTATGTGCTATTTCAGCTATTGCCCGGATGTTTTTTGGAAAAGTAGCAAAGACAAAAGAAAGGAGTGGTCTCTTGTATGGATGTAAAAGAGCAATTTTGCATCTTGCAGTAATGAACTGAGGAATCTACCAATATTCTAAGTCCCTTTGAAAACAGCTGCAGACCTTTGTGTTTCCACAGTACTAACAACATTGGAAGGCTAAGCTATTTGTTTTAAACTTAAATGTAATTACAACTGTTGCAAAGTGGACAGAACACCTGCCTTACCTGTCTTCCCAGCGTATGAGTGCCAGGGCTTGCAAAGGAAATACTGGCAATTTTATAAATTTACTCAATTTATATGGCTGCACACTGGATATAGAACTCAAGAGAGGCCAAAAAAAAAGCAAGTTAAAAACAATAGTAAAAATATTACCAAAACCTAAAATGCATCAAATTTGGCTAGCAGGCTTACCTACATCAGTTTCCCCCTCGATAGCCCAGACCAACAGTGAATGAATTAAATTGCAAATAGTGTTTTTTTTTTTAAATTTCCCCCTCTTCATTAAAGGAGATTGCTGAGTTCCATCCTGTTTCTTCTGTGGGGCAAGAGGATTTTCGTTATTGCCAGATCCACGTCTTTGTCCTTTGTTCTCCTTCAGTTCAGATGGATAAAAGTAATAATAGAATTCTTTCAAACTACTGCTGCTAGTTTGAGGAATGAACAGTGGAATGGAAACATCAAGAATTAAACTTAATAGATACGTTTAATGAAGGGATAAAATAGTAGAATAATCATAGGAAAGATCGGGGGGCGTTTTTGTCTCCCCCCCCCCCCCCCCCCCCGAGCACTCTGCAGGCTTCAGCAGGGCTGGGGGAAGGGGAAAATGCCCCTGTTTTGGTGAAAAACTGGGCCGTTTTTGCCTTACTCCAGCCCTGCTGAAGCCTGCAGAGTGCTCTGGGGGCTAGGGAAGACAAAAACTTTTTTTTTCTTACTTACCTCTTCAAAATCATGGTGCGTCTTATACACTGGTGCATCTTATACTCCAAAAAATATGGTATTTATCATTTCTATGTTTTTGAACTGTTAGGTGGGCAGGAGTTGAGGCAAGTAAAGGGAGCTCACCGCATTGTGTGGCACTCGAGTTTTGAACCCGGGCTGTCAGCTTTCTGGCTGATAGGCATAGCATCTTTAACCACTGAGCCATCACACCCTCATATTTTTTACAGTAGTTCTGATAATATAGAAACTGTATTTCATAGCAGAGTTACAGAGCCTATGTTCTTTTTCTAGATTCCGTTCTTAGCATCTCCAGTTTGAAAGGCTGAGGAACGCTCCATTGTCTGGAGATTTGGGGAAATTTCTGCCAATCAGAATGGACAAATCAGGGCAATGTGGACAGATAGTTCAATCATATTAGGTGGCTTTGTATGTTCACTGCAACTTTTAATGTTTAAAAAAGGTGGGAAGGTTTTGAACGCGTCTGACGTTACTGCATATGTCACAAGCATCTGTTTGAACCTATGGATAAGGCGAACACATCAGCCGACCAATTAGTGCAATTACGTGCATTGGGTCCTATATATCAGGCTACTTATATCTGTGTTTCTCTCCTCTTGTTGTTGTTGAATGGATATAACTGAATGCTGGAATACTGACTGCTGTGCTCTTTTTTCCCTGTCTTTCTTCTTCCTTTCTTCTGTCTTCAGTAGAGCATGCGCCATTTTGAACATGAATTCTCGGTAAAGTAATCCAATATTGATGTCCCTTTTTAAAAATGATATATATTAGAGTATGAGAATATCGATGCTGAAAGGAAAAAAATGAAACATTGATTTAAAGGATTTTCTGAATTAATTTTCAAAAGGCAGAAAAATTTTCCCTACTACCTTTCCTGGATCAAAGTTGCACTTGCTATTATTAAACAATAATAACAATAAAGTTGAAATATTCTTTTATTTTATTAACTCCCCCTTAAGTTTGTTAGTATTAGGATTATCCAATATTCAAGCAATTTGAAGTAGATGCTTTCTTCAAATAGACATATGAGCAAACAATACTATACACTGCTAGCATTTTAAAAACAATGTTTTTCCCTAGTCAATTGTAAAGTAAAAGAGGAGCCTAGAGAATTACAACAGAAAAGAAACTGGAAGAAAACTTCCAAGAAGCTTTTCCTCTGTTTGTTAAACTTTTAAAAAGATTAATCCAAAATTATAAAATGTCCGATATAAAGATGGAGGACCAGGTTTCAAGGATAACTCTGTATTATTTTGGTGTTTCACATAGAAAAGATAAATTATACCACACCATAGTAAAAAGATAAATAATTGAATTAAGAAATTTCCATAGTGGAGTAAAATGGGGAAGCAATATTGGGTAAAAAGCCTCTTCAGTAGCTCATTTCAAGCAAGCAGCATTTCTTAACCAAACTTAACCTATCAGAGTATTTCCTATTCTTCCATGGAAGTTAGTGAGTTTTACTGAATGTACCATTAGCAGAGCGACACTGAGAAGTTCCTATCAGCTAATTAAGTTACTTCTTGAAGGAATACAAAATATTCACTAATTTAGGGATATAGGAACATTGGAAGTATGTCCATTTACCGGTATTTTAGCCCTACCAATTATGGAGCAAATAAAAATTTGCAGTTTTAAACTTTTTTAAAATAGATCTAGGCTGAATTATTGATGTTTTTAATGTCTTTTATGCAGTAACTGGGCAAATAAATAATTCAAAATGCTGTTTAAGTACATTCTCTCTCCGTTTAGAGAAATATTTTAGATGAAATGGCAGCTAGGCACAGCGGATGACCCAACCTATTTAGCAGCCTGAGCAATTCATTTATTTACATGAGCATTATGTAACGAGAGAACATTCAGGTACTTCCAGCTACCATATTCAAGTAAACATATTGTTTGCTGGTATTGCAGGAGTTATGTAAGACACTTGGGGGAATATTTTTGCTGTAGGGCTGTCTTTCCACATGAAGGCAATTTACATCTTGAAAGCAAGAGATGCGCTCCTTTGTTAAGGAGAGGAGGGCCTAGATTTAAAGAAGCTAAACATCAAACATGGTTTCTGGGATGATATGCTAGGGGCAGTGGAGCACTGTTAGATTGGGGGGGCGTTGTTTTGGGGCGGGGTTCAAGAGTATTCCTTGGGTTCAGTGCAGAGGTGGTATTCAGCAGGTTCTAACCAGTTCTGGAGAGCGGTAGCGGAAATTTTGAGTAGTTTGGAGAACCGGTAAATATCACCTCTGACTGGCCCCGCCCCCATCAATTCTCTGCCTCCCGAGTTCCAGCTGATCGGGAGGGAATGGGGATTTGTAGTATCCTCCTGGAGTGTGGAGGGAATGGAGATTTTACAGTATCCTTCCCCTGCCACGCCCACCAAGCCACTCCCACAGAACCGGTAGTAAAAAAAATTAAATCCCACCACTGGTTCAGTGATATAGAGGAATATTTTACTTTTATTTAAAAAAAAACATCACATGTAAGGATGTGCTGTTGAGTGCTGGTGAAGCCATGGCAACCTTTGTTTCTGATGAGAACTCCATGCACAGTTCACTAGTGAAATGGTCAAATTGGCTAATGGAAAGCAGAGCAACAGAATGTCACTAGAGTTAACTTGGGGTCCCTCAACTGTTTTCATTTTTCACTGGATAAAGGCCATTCAGGTTTTGGGCTGGGGGGAAAAAAACCTTTCTGTGGAATAAAATCAGGGTTAGTAAAGGAAACGTGTGAGAGACCAAATTTAAATAGATGCCCCAATAACTTCATCATATAACTGGAAAGTGATGTAAAAACTACAATTCATTGGACTGTTATTTGTGATCAGTATAACTCGGCACTGAGTTCCAGTTCATATTATTTTCAGTTTGTACTTTGAGCATCTTATACACTTAGTCAACTTTTATTGCAGCATTTATTTCTTCCTATTTAGTTTGTCCTAACTCAGAATTCACACTCTAATAATTACCATATTTTTCAGAGTATAAGATGCACCTTTCCCCCCCCAAAAGAGCGTGGAAATGTTGGCGCGTCTTATACACCGAATACAGCCATTTTTGGCCTTCTGAAGCCCCGCCCCACAAATGGGCTGTTTTTCACAAAAATGGAGTTTTTGCCTTCCCCCAGCCCTGCTGAAGCATGCAGAGTGCTCCTGGGGACCAGGGAAAACTCTGGCCGTCAGGAGCACTCTTACTTACCTCTTCGAAATCTTGGTGCATTTTATACACTGGTGTGTCTTATAGTCTGAAAAATACAGTATCAGCAAGAGCCTTCACATTGATAAAGCTTATTTACCTGAGGTTGCATTTCAAAGTCCTCTTTTTAAAAAGATGGAGTCACTGCCATTCTCAGAAGGTTGGTCAAATTTGGCTCATGTAACAGAAGAAGTTACTGTAGTTGGGTTGATGAGCACCTAAATACAGCGCTGCTTTACCAGACCTGCTTCAAAGTCTCTTGGCAGGACTTAGTCTCTCTACTGAGGAAATTTTTTAAAGATATTTTATCCTGCTTTTATTATTTTTACAAATAACTCAAGGCTGCTAATATGCCTTTTACGCCTTCCTCCCACCTATTTTCCCTACAACAACTCTATGAGGTATATTTGGCAGAGGGGTGGGGGGGAATTGGCCCAAGTTACCCAGCTGGCTTTCATGTCCAAGGTGGGACTAGAACTCACAGTCTCCTGGTTTCTGCCCTGATGTCTTTAACTACTTCACCCTGCCATTATAATGCCTTAGAACAGTGGTTCTCAACCTTTCCAATGCCGCGACCCTGTAATACAGTTCCTCATATTGTGGTAACCCCCAACCATAAAATTGGTGTCTCGGTTCCTAAGACCATCAAAAATATGTGTTTTCTGATGGTCTTAGGCCACCCCTGTGAAAGGGTCGTTCAACCCCCAAAGGGGTTGTGACCGACAGTTTGAGAACTGCTGCCTTAGAAAGAGCCACTTTAAGAAAGAGTGGATCTACAGCAGTGTTGGTGAACCTTTTCTACACCAAGTGCCGAAATGGAAGTGCGTGCGCACATGCAAGAAACCAGAAGCGCAGCTTCCCAGTACACATGTGCATGCCAGGAAAATAATCTTCCAGTTTCCAGCACGTGCATGCATACCAGCCATCTGGTTTTCGTACGTGCTTGTGCACCAGAAACTGGAAGACCAGGTGGGCGGTGCGCATGCATGTACCAGAAATAGGAAGAGCAGCCGCCAGTCGTGTGCATGCGTACCAGCAGCTGCTCTCCCGGTTTCTGGTACTCCTGCACACATGAAGACCAGCTGGGCGGTGCACTGGAACCCGGAAGAGCAACGGGCAACAGCTCAGGTGCCTGAAGAAATGGCTCTGTGTGCCACTTACGGCATGTGTGCCTTATGTGTGCCATTATGGATCTATAGGAAACTCCTTTAGTTAATTGGGTGATCTGTCCACCCTGGATTATTTTTGTATTCTCATGTTTAGGAGAATGTAATCGTTAGAAGATTTTCTCCCCAGATTTCTATTGTTAATAAATAACACAGACTTACTGTACATGTTTTTATTTTCTCATGACGATAATTCAGTTCATCTTTAATTCATGAAAAGTCCTAAAGCTTTGCTATTATACTTGAATAATTTCTTTCCTGAGCAATGGAGCCGCTTTTTAAAGTTCATTCTGAAAATTACCTAGCTAGTCTCATATTCCCAAACTGAGGCAAAGATTCATGGGTTTGAACATGTTACACATTGGAAACAGTTTTACTATAAAAAATATTTTGGAATAAACCCTTGTTCTTCACAAATCCTCTTAGTGTTTCTCAACTTGAATAATTTTAAGATGTGTGGACTTTAGATTGCAGAATTCTTAAAAGAGTTGTGTTGCTAAAGTTGAGAAACACTGCCCTGAATCAAATGTAAATCATATGTGTTCACATAAAGTTCATATTTTTCCTTACAACATGGTTTTATGATACTGTAAGCTTCCCAGAGAAACTTGATAGTGAGATTGATGGCAATTTAATTTAATTTAATAATTATTTTTGTAAGCACTGACTCAGGTTTATGGAGAAAAAACTGCCAATTTTAATACAGGAAGATCTGCTTTTATTAATCAAATAAGTTATAAATACAGTTAATAGTAGTTGAGATACTTCGCCTTAAGCAAATATCTACTTAAAATTGGAAACTGAACAAGTTAGTTTATTCTGAATTTGAATTGCAAGTTGTTATCAAGTGGTATTAAAGTAGGGGATGCACCCTAAGAACTTGATATCTATGATGTAACCACCTTATAGCTTAGCTTTTCTGCCTAAGAATGGGATCAGGTGTGAAATTCCTCCTTCAGTGGTTAAAGTTTATGAACACTTTATAGAGATCTATAATCAAACAGTATTGTAACCTAGGTATGATCAGTCAGAAGGTGTGCAAGTAGTAAGAGTAAGGAATTCTGAATCGTGGCGGCAAATTTTACAGGAGAATGTCAGAATAACTGTCTGTGACTGAAGATTTTTAAAAATGTGGGCCACGACAATAAGACACCTATCCTAAATAGATAAATCTACAGTGGAAAGGCGGAAGCCATTCATATATGTGAATGGGTCATCAAAGAAACTGAACTGAACTCAGTTGAAATGTAGGACAAGTGAAGTGAACAATTCATGCATGACAATCAAATAATATCAATTAGTTTGAAAGCTTTTTTTTTATTTAAAGAAAACCAGGAATGGACTAAAATACTACCACGAAATGTATGGATTGATCAACAGGTACAGAAATGTTTGCATTGAAACATTACTGCTAAAGGAGATGCCACCAAAGACTGGGCAGAGTTTTGGGCATTGCTTAACCAGAATCTCTTATCTGTTAATTGGCCTCAGATGAAGCTTTTGACAACATTGTATAGATTATACCACTGAATGATTATAGATAGTTCTAAAGAGTTCACAAAACTTTCACCATATTAAGAGTTGCTAGTCCTTAATAATTGTACAGAATGTTGATTTTTTTTTTAAAAAACTGCACTTTTCTGCAGTATGCAGTTACTCATTTTAAACCTTTTTTTTTTTTTTTACTTTTACCATGTGTGATTTCCTACCTACCTCTTTTCTTTTGTGTATTGAGCTTCTCCAGATCATGCTTCTGTTACCTGTCATTTGCCAGCAGCATTTCCTTCCAAGTTCAACTCTTGAACTCTTTCTTTCTTTCTAGCAGGTGCCTCAACAATTCCATCACCACCACCAGCTCCTGGTCCTCCTCCTAATGTGGATGTGCCAACTCCCCCTGAGCTGCAGCCTGTCAACAGCACAAACAGGAGCGCCTTACTCAGTTCCATTCAGAATTTCCAGAAAGCAGCTCTGAAAAAAACAGAAACCTATGACCACAGTGCTCCCAGAATCAGCTGAAGTTGTTTACAAATCAAATTGGATATATTTTCTATTTCTGTTCTCAGAACCAGTCTTTCCTGTAATAATTTGACCTAGCCACTCTTTGTTTAGAGTTATTTCAAACTTCCTTCCCCTTAAAATAATATAATTGAATAACTACGATCAGAGTCTTTGGCTTGTGTTGAAGGGTGAAAAGATCCCATTTAGATTTCTTTTGGTGGAATCTTCCTTGGGATGAATATTATTTCTTGTGATAGAGAGTGACATTTATATTCTGAGGCTTGCTTTCCAAAAAGGATGAACAATAAACCCTGGCCCATTGATGTTAGCTGTACTATACCAAGTTACTTCAGCTATGTTGAAAAACATGGCAATGCTGAGATATTTTTTTTGTCCTGCAAAACGCAGGTAATCCATGGATTATTCAAAGTTTAGAAGTACAGCTCCCAATACAACTCAATTTAGAAAGAAAAGAGGGCATTATATTATAATGCCATTAGACTTGGGGTTAAATTGGATATCATATACAGAGTTTCCATTAATTCAAATTTAACCTCAATGTATGATTTATTATTGGGCTGGGTCTTTTTAAAAAAAACCTACATAAGTTTAATGTTTTAGTGAAAAAATGTCATTTTTCTGATTTGTTGAAAATCTTAAACTGCACTTTAAGGATTATTAGTAATCCATTTTTAAAGTCAAGTATGTGTCAGTGTTTGTTCCTATGCAGACAATGTCATTGTGTAGAAGAGTTCATGTAGTCTGAAATATACTCATATTTTTATTAAAATGTCAATAGAATTTCATTGATGTTGGAAGAAAATAAATCTGCTTAATCTTTCAGTAGTACTGCTAAATATGGTAAAGCCCAAATGCCTTGAAAATCTGAAAGTTCACTTGCTGAGTAAAGCAACCCTATATTCATTAAGCTAAGATGGGGAAAGATCTTGATTACAGCTAATGCATCTTCAACTTAAAGCAATAATGGTGAAACTATCGTGTGTCAAAGGTGACCTGCCATTTTTTGGATGGCATGCTGGCATTCACCAAACCAACATCTATTCATGATACCACATCTCATTCTCATGTGATTTTTGAAGGCCACACAGAAATGGGGTGTTCTCTTGTGCAGCCTCTGAAAATTTTACGAGAATGGGATACATGCTTTCGTGTGGTTTTGGGCAACTGCATAGCCGTGGCAGAGCATTCTCCCAAATTACTTAAAAAACATGCCCACCCTTGGCATCGCCACTAAGTGCCACTGTCCAGATTGGCCTAGATTGGGGTGGTAGTGAAAAAAATGTTTTTCTTTTGTTTGGAGATGTGTGTGTGACATGCCTGAAAAGTCAAGCTAAGCATTTTCCAAATTTTTGACATGCCAGCCCCAAAGGTTCACCATCAATGGTTTAGAGCAGGGGCCCCCAACCTATGGGCCATGTTTACAACTAGGTCATGGAAACAGACAAGCACGCACGCACATGGATCCCCACTTATGTGAGCAGTGGAGTAGTGCATGTACATCCGTGCATGCACGCGCCAATTGCATGAGTGGCAGGCGCACATGCATTCTGCTTGCACAAATGGGAGTTGTGCTCACATGTAAAACCAATCCTTCTTCCCCCTCCCAACTGGTCCACAAGGCCAGAAAGGTTGAGGAACTCTGGCTTAGAGGAAAGAATAGCAGGGGGCATGATTGTGCTCTCTGGGATATAAACGAAGAAAGTAAGAAATACAACCCCGACACAATTTAGTTAATATCTTTATTACAAGCTACATAAGTTACAAAATAATCACAAGCTGATTCTTGATATAACAGGCTGCTCATCAGAGCAAACCTGATCTTGTAGGCAATAACAAGACATTTTACCATATAATGAAAGTTCCTTAATAATTCATCTCCCTTTGCATTGGCTTCTTGACAGAGAGAGAGACAACGTGGTCTGTAACAAACATGGTTTCTATTATTCCTTTTGTAATGCCTTGTTCCAATCCACGTGCAATATAAGGTGCAGCTCTGGATACAGTGGCTTGCAGTATGCTCCATAAATATTTTTTTTTAAAGGTAAATTCTCGAAGAACAAAATTTTCACACAAGATCTAGATATTGAGCGTCTTTTTCACAGCAACTATGATGTCCTTTACTTGAGGTATGCAGTTTTCCTCTAAGATCTTTGCATAAGGCATTGGCACATCGGCACCTGTGACACGAACTACAGGTGCATCCAGATGGTTGAAAGAAGGACCTGAAATTAGAAGAATGGGTTGAAATTCATCCTCCAAGTTTAAGCTGGTTATTTTTAGCCAGCTGCCGGGTATGTCTAAGAAACTGCTTGTGAAAGTTTGCAGAACCAAGAATCTGCATCCCCTAATTTAAGCTATCATTTCTCTCAGAAAACAAGATGATAGAAAGAGGTATTATGGCCACTAGCACAGAGTTCGTGGGGGGGGGAAACCTAAAATCATATATTTCATTTAGATTGAAGATATGTCAAATAGGGGTTTGTAAGTTTGAAGGGTCTATTCATTTAGATTTTATTTTATCTCTCTTATTATTTTTATAAAGAACTCAAGGCAGCAAATATACCTAATACCCCTTCCTCCTCCTATTTTCCCCACACCAACCACGCTGTGAGGTGAATTGGGCCGAGAGTGAGTGATTGGTCCAAAGGTACCCAGCTGCCTCTCATATCTACATAGGACTAGAGCTCATAAGTCATTGGCCTAAAGTCACTCAGCCAACTTTCAATCTGAGGCTGAACTAGAACTCAGTGTCCTGGGTTCTAGCTTGGTGCTTAACCACTAGATCTAACAGGCTCTCTTTAGGATAACGGTGCATATACTGGACCTTCATTGAAAGCCTGCTCTTGTAGATTAGATAGATGGCCTTTGCAGTCTAAAGAGAAACTCACTCTAATGAAGGACGAGAGCAACTGAACTTTCATTGGAAGCTTCAAAGAAGAGAGCACCAGAGTCCTGATGTTAAGAACAACAACTGTAAGCAAAATACCTTCCATAATTCTGGCACAGATTTCAGCTCCCACCCCAAACTGGGGCCAGCCACCTTCTACTGTTACAAGATTATTGGTCTTCATGATGCTAGTTTCAATGGTTTCAATATCCAATGGCCGAATACTACGAAGGTTTACAACCTATGAGAAAGATTTGAGAAATTGACCAGTTGTCAGTTCCTGGAAAACAAATGAAGATCATAACCTTTTCTCAGTAAATAAAGAAAATTCACATAATGGCAGCGTTCCACACTTGTATACCACTGAAGATACCTTTTTTTTTTAACTTTGGAAAATCTTGGAAATTATTCAGCCATAGTAGATAACTTCTAAGTATCTATCTTGTCCAGTTGTTAATATGCTACCTGCAAATATGTGAATGATGGGTAACAGATTTTCATCAATGCTGGTTTCTAAGGCTGCTTCCATTGTTTGGGGAAGAAGGTACAGCCAAGGAACCAGCAGAACTCTTAAAACATTTGAAAGGCAGGAAACAAGTTTTGAAGTTATCTTTTTCATAAATTTAGTCCCAACAAAATAATGTGTACCTCGCATTCAACCCCATCTTTGGCAAGGACAGCAGCTGCTTCGAGACAGTGGCCAACGGATCTTGAGTGAGATGCTAAGGTTATATGGGTTCCTGAAACACAAAATTGATTGAGAGTTGTAACGTGGGCAGAGATCTGTTCTAAATTCAATTTTTTTAAAGAAGGATTATCCAATAGTCACCATGTCAACTTTTAAACCTTTGAACTGAAGTTGAGCTTATTATTTCAAAATGTATGTGTTACTGTTAAAAAACATACCTAATGTCAAAACGCTATAGGAGTGCTGTAATTACGGATAAGCCCTAAGGTTACAATAGTAATTGGGATCAAGATGGTTTAGCAATGGCAACCCTGGATGCTATCATAATCAGGGAATTTTGAACCATTAAGTGAGGACTTCATATGACTATGATAGAGGAAGCAGTGGGAATGCAGGCAAGTAGCCTGATGGATGTAAGCTACGTGCAGGTGGTGAGACATTTTGGGTGAATATTACAGTGAGGTTAAAAACAAAACAACCAGCAGGAGTGAGAGCAGTGTGCAACTTGCTGGTTTCCCCACTGACTTTGTTTATGAGAAGCTGGCAGTAAAGGTTGCAAATGATGATCACATGACTGCAGGGGCATTGCAACATTTTTAAGATTGCTCATAAGTCCCCCTTGTTCAGCACCACTGTAATGTTGAATGGTTGCTGAATAAATGGTTGTAACCTGAGGACTACTGGTATGTCAAACATAGGAATTGAAACTCTCATAACTCAGCAAATTAGAAGAATTTCTACATTGCATAATATTTTAGAACCATATAGAAATGAAAAAGGGGAAATCAATTTGAAAAAGATCAATGAATGTTTATGTATACTTCTATCACCATATTAAACAAGCATGATGGACCAATGGGGAGCATACTTAGCAATATAGGAGTGTATACACCAGACAAAGCTAGTCAGCATAGGGATTAATCACGCACACTCAAAAGCTACCTCGCAAAAATCAAAATCAATGAATGCCCACGGTTTTGGATTGTTTCCATTCCCATTGAATTTGTAAACATACTTCTACAAGGAATAATGTATGTTTTAAGGCTTGAAACAATGGGTGACCATTGGGGGTAGAATGAATCCTGGAAGCCTGCAAACTTTGTTCTATTTTTCACCCAGGCCTTTTCTTTTTCTCTGTTTCTATCTGAGTTTAGTAACTCTGCAGTCTATCTTCTTTTTGCTTTGGGAGTCAGGCAGCATATAAATTCAATAAGTTTGATGATGCAAAGAAGCCATTTTAAAAAGAAAACCTGGCTAATTTTAAAAACTATTTTGGAATCTCCCCTTAAAAAATACTTGCAGAATAGAGCAAATTGTTTAGACACTGTAGAGCACCCAGCGAACTTGGGAAGGCTAAATGCAAATAGTATGCTTGCTCACCTTGCTTTTCTATCTTGGCCTTTCCAATAGGAACGATGAAATCTTTTGAAAGTACTTCCTCAGATAACTCAAAGGACACACCATACATTAACTCATTTTCCAACATGACAACTATGAGAAATAAAAAGTGTGTTTTAATCACAAATTCTTGTGCTCATCGCAGATTACTTTTACAATTAAAACTCTTAAGACCCAATAGAGGCCTGCACATTACCAGCTTGATACCTTGGAGGGAAACCTAAAGTACAAAAAAAATCTGATGAAATATAAGTTCCATGAGTTCATGTTAGTTTCAAAAGTCAAAATTCTGCAGTGCATGTGCATTCATGCAAAGCAACATTCTGGAGATGCCTTTAATATCTAATGTCAGAAATAATCAAATGGGAATCAGAAGTGTATTAGAAACTCCGGTGTTCAATATTTCAATCCTGAAATAATTGATCTGTGCCTCTCTACCATGAAACACCTCCATACATTTTATATCACAAGTGAAACTTGGTTATTTAGTTCAAATTAGATTTTTTGTTTTAGTTTTAAAATAGCCAAGTAAACATTGCTACTTTTTCAACTAAACCTATGCAAATAGTGAATTAATTCTGCACAGGATATGAAAGGTTAATGTTAATGCAAAAAATCCAAGCACCCAGTTTTACAGGTTATTAATCCTTCAGAACAGAAGATTCCTGAAATTTTCAGACAATGTTCGCTTAAATCCAAAATCGAAGGGTTAATAGCAACTTTCCTGAAATTGTTCCTTTAATAAGGGCATAAAGTGACTTTTTGTGGGGTTTTCCTGATATTTCATCCCTCTACCCATAGAAATTTGCCTCTGAAAACCATCAGGTCACTTCCAACCATCAAAATTCTAACTGTATAATAAGAAAAAAAAATGCACCAATTGGGCAGTACATTAGTTTAGGCACACAATTATAAACTACCTGGATTTGAAAACTTTCACAAAAGCATGTGACAGTCCAAGACAAATTTCTTAAATCTGGAAAATAGATTGCTATTGTGAAAGTTAACTTGGGCTCCCCCAGCTTGTTACATCCTGGTTATAAGATGTTGAGATTTTTAATACACGTGGAAGCTTTCTAATATACATTCAGCAATTCATACACAGTCCTTGTTTAGAGACTGACTTGCTTAGTAACTTCAGAGTTCTGATCATGATGAAAAAATAACTTTGCAACCAATCCTCGCATTTACAACCTATGCAGGTCTGTAAAGCAAAGGAAAGCTGAAGTAAGGTTGACAGCACAGTTATGGTTTCCTTTAGTGACTGCTTTATTTAACAGTCAAGTTACTGGTCCCAATTGTGGTTGCTAAACAAGGACTGTATTTTAGATTTCATAAGAAAATACAGAAAATGTTTGATGTAGATAAAATATAAGAAGGCAGTGCATTCATATTACATAGCAATTTTTGGGATTTGTTTACCTGGGTTATCATCCCTGATTGATGCTTTAAGGAGACCTTTTGCATCCTCTGCACTCCAGGGGCTAACTACTTTCAGTCCAGGGCAATGCCCATACCAGGCTGCAAAACACTGTGAATGCTGGGCTGCTACTCCTGCTGAGGCACCATTAGGACCCCTGAAGACAATAGGAACGGATACCAACCCAGAAGACATATAGTAGGTTTTGGCTGCTGAGTTTATAATCTGATCAATAGCTTGCATGGAGAAATTGAAGGTCATGAATTCACAAACGGGTCGTAAGCCAGCCTGGTAAAACAAACCAACTGGATTAATATTAAGATACAAACTCACAGTCTATTGCGGCTTAATCCTTCTTCCATATCTTCCTCTATTCATTTCCTATATCTAAAATTGGAACTGCCAGGCCTTTGAATATAAAAGTGTGGTGCCTGTTCTTTTTAAAGAATAGTTTCTTTAAAAGCTTGTTTCTTTTAATGAATCAGGTCAGTGGGCGTGTAAACAAAAACTAAGATGTCTTTAAAGCTACTTAAAATACTTTCCTTTATAACATATGGGAGCTACATACCATGGCAGCACCAACAGCAATTCCAGTAAATCCCATCTAGGGAAGGAAAACAAGCAAATTAAATAATTCACAAACACAAACCATCACTTTATGAAATAGGATTTACAGATACCAATGAACTCACTTGCAAGACAATTTGTTTAAAGCAAAAATAAAAAGATTTAAAAGTATTTTCCGAATTCATACCTCTGATATAGGAGTATCTATTATCCTTTTATCTCCATATTTCTTCCAAAGTCCCCTGCTAATCTGTAGATTTGAAAAAGGAGATCAAACTCCTGCTAAAACAATATGCTTTTAAATAATTATACTAATAATCATACTAGAATGCCTTGGTAGATACCTTACCTTGTATGCACCATCATACTGCGCGACCTCCTCTCCGAGCAAGAAAACTTTCTCATCCCTCTCTATCTCCTCATCTAAGGCCTGGTTTAAAGCATCACGGACAGTGACCTGTGATGATAAGATATCTAAGTCAAAATCCACAAAACATTACTTCTAGTAGTTACTGTCCTGAGAGAGAAAGGAAGATTGCAATATTTTAATTGGAATTTGGATTAGAATTTTGATAGCTGAGAGCAAGTATTTTATGCCAATCTGATCCTACCAAAGGATTAGAAAGGACAAGCTATCCTACACCCTGGAGAAGAATGTACTGAACAGGTGAAGGGTACCTGTCTCAGTTCTGTACAGGGGGAAATGAATGGTGCCCTTTCTTGAGAAATACAATTTTCCTACATTGGCACTTACAAGGGGGAAAAGACTATGTGACTATTATAGAACTTTCTGAATTATTCTGTACTAGTTTGTCCTCAGTTACTTGAGCCCAAAAATATGGTTGTAAGTTATGGCAGTCAGGGTCACCACATGATTGCCCAATTTTATTACCATTTTTGCAGCAGTTGTTAAGCAAATTCATTTTACTCAATGGGTTTTGCTAGAAACTGAAAGTAAATGCCAGAAACTGGCAAAAATCGCAGAAAACCAGTCACATGACCACAGGATACTGCAAATGGTTGTAAAGGTACCCAAAATAGGGGGAGAAATGTGTGCAGCAATCAGAACTCTGGAACTGGGGTATAAGTAGTTTTGGAGAGCTTGATTATAACCTTAAGCAAGGACTATCTGTATTTTTAATGTATCTTAGCATTCTTTTGTGCATTTTCATGTTAAGTCCTGATTGCTATTATTGATTCACTAAATCGCAGCTCTCCGAGTTTACACGTTAAACTTAGGTAGAAATAATAGTTTACAAATCACAATATCTGGATTCAAAAAATGTGCTAAATTAAGACTAAGCAAATCACATTTTGAGCCAGTATGATCATGAATAATCTTCTCCTGAGCATTAATAGCACATATTCTCTGAATAGTAAGAGCATTCAAGTCACACTCTAGAACAGGGGTCTGCAAAGTTGGCTCTTTTAAGACTGGTAGACTTCAACTCCCAGAATTCCCAGCTGGCTGGGGAATTCTGGGAGTTGAAGTCCACCAATCTTAAAAGAGCCAACTTTGCAGATCCCTGCTCTAGAACAATGTTCCTCAAACTTTTTACTCTTAAATATTTATTTAGGTCTCAAGGAACCACTGCAAAAAACATAAAAACTTTGCAATGCCATTCACTTCTAACCTACCCAATGCACCTTTTACAATGTTTACCACAACAGCAAAATGGCAAGCCAACAAGCAGCTGGGTCTCAGTGTGTAAAAATGTCCACTACTATAAGCACTAAAACTATATTCGTGACCTTGTGTCAGAGGGGGACCCGGACCTGGTGGGTATAACGGAAACCTGGTTGGGCCATGAGGGGGGTATACCCCTCGTGGACATGTGCCCACCAGGTTACCGTGCTTTTCATCAGCCTAGGGCCCTAGGGAGGGGTGGGGGGGGGGTGGCGATTATCGTAAAGGAAGGTCTTGAGCCGAAGGAGACCACGGTCCCCCAGACAACCGGGTGTGAATCTCTCTGCGTGAGATGGAGCCTAGGGAGGCAATTGGGCATGTTAGTTGTATACCTGGCTCCTCGCTATGCAATAACAGCCCTGCCCGAGCTCCTAGAGGTGATAGCCGAGGCGGCAGTTGAGACCCCCAGACTGGTAGTCATGGGGGACTTTAACTTGCCGTCGGCAGGCGAAGCCTCTGGAGTAGCTCGGGAGTTCATGGCCTCCATGACGGCCATGGACCTGACCCAGGTAGTTTTAGGCCCCACTCATGAGGGGGGGAACACACTGGATCTCATCTTTGTCTCGGGACAGTGGAGTCGTGATCTGGGAATAGGGGATCTAGTCATCACTCCCTTGTCATGGACAGATCACGCTCTCCTTCGGCTGGACTTTCCAATCGCTATACCCCACCGCGGGGAGGCGGAACCGGACACTCCTATATGGTTCCGCCCCAGGCTTCTGATGGACCCGGAAAGGTTCCAGAGGGAGCTTGGGCCAATTCCTGTGACCCTGCCCCGCGACTCGACTGAGGACCTAGTGGCCGCATGGTTAAGTGCGGCCACGCTTGCGGCCACTCTTGCGGCGACGAATCACCCAGGCTCCTTGGTTGAGGAGCTTCGGGGGATGAAACGCCACAAGAGACGCCTAGAGAGCAGATGGAGATCCTCTCGCTCCGAAGCCGACCGAACACTAGTGAGAACCCATATTAGGGCTTATTTAGTGGCAATAAGAGTGGCCAAACGTGAGTATTGTGCCACCCTTATTGCATCCGCAGATAACCGCCCTGCCGCCCTGTTTGGGGTGACCCGCTCCCTCCTCCACCAGAGGCCGCGGGAAGCCCCTCTGCAAGGGCGAGCAGAGGAATTTGGGATTTATCTGCAGGAGAAAATCACTCGGATTCGGAATGAGCTATCCTCCATCGACAGTGGTCCTGTGGGACTGTCCGAGACTAGTCTTGAGGTTCCTTCTTGGGAGGAGTTTGACTTTGTTACCACCGAGGATATGGACAGGCTGTCAAGGAAGCTTAGGGCGACCACATGTTTATTGGATCCGTGTCCCTCCTGGCTTGTACTGGCATCCTGGGAGACGACACGAGGCTGGCTCCAGGGCATTGTCAACGCGTCTTTGAGTGAGGGGTCCTTACCTGCCGTCTTGAAAGAGGCGGTAGTGAGGCCCCTCCTCAAGAAGCCGTCCCTGGACCCAGCTTTACTAGAGAACTATCGTCCGGTCTCCAACCTTCACTTTTTAGTGAAGGTTGTTCAGAGTGTGGTAGCCCAACAGTTTCCGCGACACCTGGAGGAAGTTGATTATCTAGACCCGCGCCAGTCCGGCTTCCGACCCGGTCACAGCACCGAGACGGCATTGGTCGCGTTGGTTGATGATCTCTGGAGGGCCCGGGATAGAGGTTATTCCTCTATCCTAGTCCTATTAGACCTCTCGGCGGCTTTTGATACCATCGACCATGGTATCCTATTGCACCGACTGGGGGGGTTGGGGCTGGGAGGCACCGTTCTACGGTGGTTCTCGTCCTACCTCTCTGGTCGGTCGCAATATGTGTTGACGGGAGGGCAGAGGTCGACCTCGAGGCCTCTCCTATGTGGGGTCCCTCAGGGGTCGGTCCTCTCGCCCCTCCTTTTCAACACATATATGAAGCCGCTGGGTGAGATCATCCGTGGTTTTGGGGTGGAGTACCATCTGTACGCTGATGACACTCAGTTGTACATATCCACCCCAAACCACCCCAACGATGCCGCCGAAGTGCTGTCCCGGTGTCTGGAAGCCGTACGGATCTGGATGGGTGGTAACAAACTCAAGCTCAACCCTGCCAAGACTGAGTGGCTGTGGTCTCGGGCACCCTGGTTCAGCCAGATTATTCCAACTCTGGCCATTGGGGGCGAAACACTGGCCCCCGTGGAGATGGCGCGCAATTTGGGTGTCCTCCTGGATTCCCGGCTGTCCATGGAGGACCATGTGGCAGCCGTGGCCAGGGGGGCGTTTCATCAGGTACGCCTGATGCGCCAATTGCGCCCCTTACTGGACCGGGCTGCCCTTCGCACAGTCACTCAAGCTCTCGTGACGTCCCGACTCGACTATTGTAATGCTCTCTACATGGGGCTTCCCTTGAGGTGCACTCGAAAGCTACAGCTAGTCCAAAACGCAGCCGCGCGGGTGATTATGGGAGCCACTAGGTGCTCCCACATAACACCGATCCTGCGCGAGCTGCATTGGCTTCCTGTGGCCTTTTGAGTGCGCTTCAAGGTTTTGACAACTATCTTTAAAGCGCTCCATGGCTCGGGGCCTAGTTATATGCGAGACCGCCTCCTGCCCCATACACCCCTTAGACCGATACGCTCCCACAGAGAGGGCCTCCTCAGGGTGCCGTCGGCCGGACAATGCCGACTGGCGACACCCAGGGGGAGAGCCTTCTCTGTGGCGAGGCCAGCCCTCTGGAATGACCTACCCCCTGAATTACGTACCATCACCGACCTCCGCCTCTTCCGCCAATGTCTTAAGACATATTTGTTTCAATAAGCTGGCCTAGCCTAACCTCCCATGGGGACTTTTAGATAGTTTTAAATTGGGTTTTTAAATTTTGGTTTTAGCGCAGGATAGGTTTATTTAATAGTTTTTAAATTATATTTATTGTATTTTGCATGTTTTTAAATTTCCTGTGCGCCGCTCTGGGTCCTCTGTGGAGAAGGGCGGGATATAAATTTAAATAAATAAAATAAATAAATAAAAAATATTTATTTAATAAACTAAAGCCTTCAAAACATCCCAAACAGACAAAAAGACCCAACAATTCCAGAAGGAAAAAACAGGAGTCATCTACAACATACAGTGTAAGGACTGCAACCACCACTATGTAGGACAAACAGGCAGAAGACTCCTGGAAGGGAGAAGGGCGGTATAGAAATTTGAACAATAATAATAATAGATCGCATCCATGAACACCAACTAGCAGTCAGAAGACATTAGTTCCTTCATTTTGATGGATATAACTCCTTTACCTAGAGGCACTAGCCACATAACTAGATCCTTTCTGAAGGTATTGATAAATGTTTAGAGAATAGGAACTTCATGGTCATGCCTATGGTCTGCTAAAACTGAAATAGTTCCAATAACTTTTGTGAATTATTGTAGCATCTCTACCTGTATTTGCACATCTTGCAATATTACCAACCTTTTTCTTCAATGAATATTCTAATAAGATGCATACATTGCTTTAATTTTTCTCCGTTCACTTATAATCATTTACTCCATTTTTTCTAGTCAAGTACAACTACATACCTCTTTTCCATATTAACTGCCATGTCCGCTTTCCTTGTAGTATCACACAATCTAAACTTTGCTGCAAGTTATTCAGGTTCTTGGCCATTAACATGATTGTCTGCATACAAAAGTACATATGCTTTCACACACCCCAAAACACAACTGGAAAGTCACTAGCATCCCTGGACATTTATCCAAAATACGTACAATAAACAACTTTTTTTCAATTTCTATTTGGTACACTTCCTTAAAACTATTATTTTAATTACCATATAATCTTTCTAAACTAGATGGTTGGATTGGTTGTATAGGTCCTTGGTTAATAATGGCAATTGGGACTGGAATTTCTGTCACTAAGCAACATAGTACATCACAGGGCCACACCATTTAGCAGTAGAAATTTCAGTCCCAATTGCTGTTGTTATGTGAATCCTATATTACATGGTCACTATTTGCAAATTCCTCCCAGTGTCCTCTTGCTTATAGAAAGCCAGTCACAAAAATTGCAAATAGTGTTCAATGACATGGAATGTGTCATATATGTCCGTACATGCCTAATTTCGTATTCATTTATTTTGTCATGGTTAATGTAATATATATTGGAGGTGGTGACCCTTTGAAAACTGCATGCAACAAAATTTCATTTTAATGCATGCCAATTAGTGTACATTCAAAGTGAAAATAAAGTTATTCCTATTCCTGTTCTATTTCTATGACACGGAATGCTGCAATGTCCTAACTAAAACGAGAAAGCAAGCAACAATTGCATGTACAGGTATGTGCAAACAGTACCCTCATAAGTTCTAGCAGTCACTGAACAAGTGGTTGTTAACCAAGAACCACTTACATTAGCAGCCAATACCCATTCTTACAGTTGTATTCTATTAATTATATTGTTTCTAAACTGGAGGGTTAAGATTCATTTTTGATGGAAGTGCACATTTCAGCTGATTTTGGTTGAACATTTTTGAAGAAATTACACAAAGTTATTATATCTCTTCTCCTGGCACGTTTCCACGCAACACAACCAAATAGGAGTTATTGGGTGCCAGATTTAAAGTGGAAAAATATAGGAAGCTAAACTAACCTTGTCTGAAAAATTAACACACAGCAAATGCTCCTATTCGCATCTGCTCTCCCTTTAGGTCAAGCAAGTAATGCCCAGTTAGGTCATCTCCATCCAGACAATCATCTTTTGGGCTGTCCTTTAATTTGGGGAGAAACTGACCTTTGTTTCCGTTGGTTTTAAAGGTGTTTCAATCTTTCCTTAACAGTTCGCTCGAGCCCCCGTACCTGAACAGCTGCAGGCCCAGACGACCGGAAGCCTCGCTGTGGAGGTGCCGAGAACCGGCCGGCTTCCAACCGCCACACGCACCGGACAAGACCTCGGAGTGGACCCGCCGCCATCTTGAAGCTGCCCTCAACCTGGGCGCGCGGTTGTCACGTAATCCTTGCGCCGTCCGCCCACCCCGTTTTCGCTCTCCACGGTTGCCCCAGTAACCCGGCGAAAGATTCTCGCGAGGTTAAAACAACGAGAACTGCCCCTGTAGCTGTTTGCTGGTACTTTTTTTGCCCCGCTTCCGCCCTCAGTTGAGAACGCTGGGATTCCAACGTCACGGGAGAATATTCTGCAGCTGTAATTCGAGGCGGTCGCAGAAAGTTGGCTGGATGAGAGAGAGGATAGTGTGTCTTATTATGAAACCTGTCTCAGTTGGGCGACATAGAAAAGAGCCCAATTTTTCAGCCAGATAATTGAAAAAAGTTTAACACCTTTTCCCCTAACGCAAGGGTCTGCAAAGTCGGCTCTTTTAAGACTGGACTTCAACTCCCAGAGTTCCCCAGCCAGCATAGCTGGCTGGGGAATTCTGGGAGTTGAAGTCCACCAGTCTTAAAAGAGCCGACTTTGCAGACCCCTGCCCTAACGGAATCAGCTGATATTTCCAATTCAGAACCTCTACTTGAAAATGCCCCTATGACCCAATTTCAGGGCAGATTTTAGATAGAAAAAGCTTTGCAGTTAATAAAAGAAGAGGCGGGGTCGGAGACTGTTGAAAAAAGCTGTACACAACTTTAAACTGTAAAAAAAAATGTAAACAGTTATTTAAGGCCGATTCAACCAGCTTACTCCATCGCTGGCCATAGGGGGCGAACATCTTGCCCCTGTGGATGGGGTGCGCAATTTGGGTGTCCTCCTGGATGCCCGGCTGTCCATGGAAGATCAGGTGACAGCCGTGGCCAGGAGGGCGTTTTACCAGGTTCGCCTGGTTCGCCAATTGCGCCCCCTATTGGATCGGGACGCCCTTCGCACAGTCACTCATGCTCTCGTGACATCCCGACTGGACTATTGTAACTCTCTCTACATGGGGCTGCCCCTGAGGTGCACCCGGAGGCTTCAGCTAGTCCAGAATGCAGCCGCGCGAGCAATTATGGGGACCGCAAGGTCTACCCATGTAACACCGCTCTTGCGCGAGCTGCACTGGCTGCCTGTCGTCTTCCGGGTGCGCTTCAAGGTGCTAATCATCATCTTTAAAGCGCTCCATGGCTCGGGACCTAGCTATCTGCAGGATCGGATCCTGCCTCATACGTCCTCACGGCCGATTCGCTCCCACAGAGAGGGGCTTCTCCGGGTGCCGTCCACTAGACTGTGTCAGCGGGCGACACCCAGGGGAAGGGCGCTCTCTGTGGCGGGCCCGGCCCTCTGGAACGACCTTCCCCCCGACATTAGGACAACTACGGACCTCCGCTCCTTCCGTCTTAAATTAAAAACTTACTTTTTCCGTCTGGCCGGCCTGAGATAGCCTCCTTGCCTTGGGATTTTATAGAATAGGTTTTAGTTTAATTGGGATTTTAGCACAGGGTTTATTTAATTGGTTTTTAAATTTTGTTGTTATATTTATTGTTGTTGTTTATATATTGCTTTTATGCTACCTGTGCACCGCCCCGAGTCCCCATGGGGAGAGGGGGCGGTCTAGAAATAATAAATTATTATTATTATTATTTGCATACTTTTCCTCACTCCAAAATAATAAGGCCATAAGGATGTGTGTGTAGGACTCCAAGAATAAAGCTTTAGAATGAAAGCCCATCTAAGATTATTGAGCGCTCATATCAGAACTCATCTGAATATTTTGTTTTGTTTCTCCCCCTGGAAAAGACATTTTATTTACAGTTACTTTGCAAAAAAAAAAGAACGAAAAAGTAGAATGGATGGAATACACTTGCTAATCATACTTTGGAAACGAAGCCCATTCTTTGTTACAAGTTCTATTACAAGTATATGAAAATGGTAAAGGCAGCCTGGATTAGATACAAAAGCCATCTTTCAGTTCCAACTGAATTGATTAAACACTGCTACCTTGGTCTTGTAGTATGCACTACGAATACATGATCTACTCTTTCAATCGGATTTCAACCAAATATCTTCCCAGGCAATAGAACAAATTAATTCCTCTGTATATTCATTCTTACTGCCTTTCTTTTTGTATATGGAAATGACCCAGTTGTCAGCTACATTTTTTTGCACATATTAATAGCCACTCCATATGCAGAGCACGTTTCTGTAACATTTACACCATCTAACTCTGCATACATAGTATGTGGCTCTTTTCAAATAAATCATTCTTTGCTCTTCAGTTAGATTATTTGCAGCTTTTTCTTTCTTTGCATGTAAAACAAATATCTGTCTGACTTGAAATAATTAGTCTCTCATATGCAAAGTTTTTTCCTAACCACAGGATCTTTCATGTTATCATTGCACCAAGCAGAGTTTTTTTACAATTCTTGTTAGTGTAACTCCACACAATTATGTGACACTAAGCAACATAATTATTCACTCAGAACAGAGTGAAGCAGCCTATATACTTTCTTTATAGCAACATTGCATTAATTATGTTGGGAGATTAAGCATTGTAGTTGTAAGCCACCCCAAAGTCATTTCATATCTAATAATGCATAAATCTAAGGAGGCCAGTCAAAGCAAAACTAATTGATGGTATATTCATTAATACCAAAAAGGAGCTGTTAGAAAAATCACACACACTCATTTAGCATCTAAGGGATAATGGCACCACAACATTTGAGAATCTGTTGTTTTTCACATGGACTCATACTTTTTGCATTCACTATATTTTCACTCTGGTTTCTTTTAGTTTTTATTCCATGTCCATTTATTGCCAAGGTCTATTTTTATACTATCCAAAAATCTCCTATTTCCATATCAGAATCTCTTATTTCATTGTATTTTTATTAGTTTTTCATCAAAAACAATTGTGCTTTTAGATTCATTCATTTTTCATGCATACATATAACAGACTTATTTTTAAAAAAACATAGTCAGAATATCCTTTTTTTCTAATCAAATGCTCATCGGTCATCATTTTAATTCATACTTTCCATTCAGCATATTTGTTCAAAAGATTGCATTATTTTCTCAAAACTCATTTCAGGTTCTTCTTTATTATTTATTGCAGCATTATAATCTATTATGATCAAAATATGGATCTTTTCCTACTGTCATATAAAGTCACAAGAATCTAGATTATAGTATATTTTTTCTCATAACGTTTTAGCCCTTTCATTCACAATTAAATCTACTTCATTTCTCTGCACAACCCAACTTCTCAATATTGTACCACTTGCATTCATAACTTATCACAATTTTTTAGTTTCCCAGACCTGCCTTTCTTTCTTTCCATCCTTCCTCTCTCCCTCCTTTTCATTTCTTAATTCATAAATCTCATCATCTATTCTTCTTACAGCCTTATAAAATGGGTCTATTGATAATGACATCTGCTGCCCATTGCAAGTTCAGTCAATCAGAATTTTCACATACTACTTTTTAAAACTAGATAGCCTTGGTTTTACTAGTTATACCAGTACCTTTCTGGAAATAGTTAGGATAGTGCCGGTTTTGTTTTATTTTGACCAGAATATACTAGTTTTACCTAAAGGTTTTTTTGCTATTCCTCAGAAACCAGTATCTCTATTCTGGGAATTCTTTTGAAGCGAACAGATTACTGCCATTTCCACCAACTAAAAGGTTAGATATTTTAGCAAGAGAAAGGAAACACCTAGAAACTGTTATTTCTGCCAAAGATGTTAAGAACTACTGAGAGATTATGCACTTGCCATATTGACTGTTTTCTTATTTTGAATCTGTCAACAGCTGCACATGAATAGTTAAGTACATGTTCAGATTTGCAGAAAGATGTTATGTTTAACTCTTTTCCTTGTAGAAGTTGTGATAGTTTCTATTCATTTAGGGATTCATGAAAATATGGAATGTGACCTATGGCACCTAACATTTGTATGCAACTGCACAATGCACAGAGTCAGGATTCAGTTCATTCCCAATCGCCTAGACCAGCAAATCACACTAAATTGGTTGGTTGGTTGGCTGGCTTATTACTTTCTTTGTTTCTGAATTACACAGAAAAATTAGAGGGCAAAATTATTCCTGGTAGAAACATATTTTTGCAACAATTACAGGTAGTCCTCAACTTACAGTCATTCGTTTAGTAGCTGTTTGAAATTAACATGGTGCTGAAAAAAGTGACTTACAATTGATCTTTGCATTTACAATCATCACATCATCCCCACAGTTACATGATCAAAATTCTGGCAGTTGGTAACCAGCATGTATTTATGCTGCTTGCAGTATCCCAAGATCACTGATTGCCATTTGCAATTTCCCAGCTGGCTTTCAACAAGCAAAGTCAATGGGGGAATCCAAATTTGTTTAACAACTGCACGATTCACTTAATAACTGCAGGGATTTTCTTAATGATTATGGCAAAAAAAAGTCATAAAATTGGGCATGACTCACTTAATAAATGCCTCATTTAGCAACAGAAATTATGAGCTCATTTGCGATCTTAAGTTCAGGAGTACCTGTATCCATGAGGCCATTACAAGAAATAATATGCTAAATTGGGCCTCAGCTATATAGGCACACACGTACATTTCCTGAATAACCATAACCTTGTTCAAGTGTACATCTTACGTGTACGAAAGGACCAAGAATGAAGCACTCTGGGAAGCAAAGTTGACCTAAGACCCAATATATCAGTAAGAACTCTTTTTCTTCTGAGTTTGCAAGCTTGATGTCATGATCTCATAGGTGCATTAACGTGTGGTTGGGAAAAAAAACCTCTTAGAATGATATGTTTATTAAGAGTTCCATAAACCGTAATATATTAATACAAGATTTGACTTAAAGGCCAAAGCCAAAATGATAAGCCTGGAACCTGAGGAATGTAGTTAAGCCCATGTTGTGGTTATGTTGATTATGCTCTTTAGTTTTATCTTGGCTGCTATATTCCTTACCTATGGTTTTATTATTTATTAATTAAATGTATAGTCCTTTATTTACAGGACTCTAGCTAGCACACAAAAACATAAACCAGGAACAATCAAAACAATTAAAACAGAACCATTAAAAACAGAACAATTAAAAATATAACTTCCCAGTTATATTTTTAATTGTTTTTATTGCCTCTTAGCTGCCTAGAGACATGTTTGACATGGGTGGTGGCCACATTAATCAATCAACTGAATAAGTCTGTGTGCACAATTAGTAGGCAAATGTGTATTTTGACTGTATCATCATTTTAATGCATATTTTCCACCTCCAAGCTGTATAAACTGGAATGCGTAGTGGATGTAAGCTTATCAGGTAATGTGTATTTGTATAATGAGGATGTGGCCTAAGGAGAGCAATACCCTATATCAAGGTTTGCATAATTATTAGGCAGTTTCTTTTCCTCAGACAAAATGGGCCCAAAAAAAAAGATATTTAACTGACCGTGAAAAGTCAAACATTATAAAAATCTTTTAGAGGGATACAGCATTCTTGAAATTGTTAAGATAAGAAAATGTTTTCTTGGAAATAGTTAACAGAGTTGCAAGAAATGTGTTAGAAAAAAAAGATGCACATTAACTGCCAGAGATTTGAGAAGAATCAAATGTGAAGCTACCAGGAACCCATCATCCTCCAGTGCTGTCATATTCCACAACTGCAACTTACCCAGAGTGCCCAGAAGTACAAGGTGTTAATTGCTTAGAGACATGGCCAAGGTAAAGAAGGCTGAAATCCAATCACACAACACACTTAAGTTGAAAAGGCAAGACTGGGCCAAGAAATATCTGAGGGCAGATTTTTCAAAGGTTTTATGGATTGATGAGATGAGAGTGACTCTTGATGGACCAGATGGATGGGACCCTGGCTGACTCAGTAACAGGCACACAGCTCCACTTAGACTCAGGCACCAGCAAGGTAGAGGTGGGGTACTGGTATGGGCTGGTATTATTAAAAATGAGGTAGTTGAACGTTTTTGGGTTGAAGATGGACTCAAAATCAATTCCCAAACCTAACGTCAGTTTTTAGAAGACACTTTATTCAAGCAGTGCTACAGGAAAATGTCTGCATCAAGTCTGACCATGATTTTTATGCAGGACAATGCTCCATAAACATGCATCAAAGTTCTCCACAGTATGGCTAGCCACTAAAGGCCTTAATGACATGGCCCCCTTCCTCACTTGACCTAAATCCTATTGAGAACTTGTGGGCCCTTCTTAAATGGAAGATTTATGGTGAAGGAAAACAGTACACAAAAAGTTGATCAACATAACAAGAAACTGACAAGACTCCATGAATGGAAGGCTTATGATTGTTATTGAAAGGATGGCTGGCTATATTGGCCTTGGTTGTTTTTTTGAAATGTATTTTGAAATAAATAAAATCCTCCAAAATACAACTTGCTAAATAATTGTGCACCCAATGTATGTTTTGCCTTGCCACATTTTGGAGAAAACACATAAAATATTAATGTTTGCATAGCTATTTGGTTCATTGCAATTTCTGTAATTAAAGATCTTAATTTGTATTTACAGCAACTTCTATTCTATTCAGCATTTTAGAGCACAAATGGAAGATAGATGGGAAAATCTACAACAGGGAGAAAAATGGGTCACAAACGTACATGTCCCGGGATTCTGGATCCTGGGAAAAAAAAAAAAAAAGGGTGATAATAGTTTAATGAAAAAACTATGGGAATATCTTGTCTCTGGAAAGCTGAAAATGAATTAACTGGTAGGAACTCTTTAGGCTGCCAAAGAAATAACAGGAACTTTGAGATTTCTAATAGTAAGACATGTTTTCCATAAACTAAAGGTTGCTGCAACTTACAAAAAGAATTAAAAGAATCAGCTGAAGTTCTGACCTCACTTTGAAGAAACCCACTACCTGGGTCATCGTGTGCAAATAAGCGATCACTTTCACAAAACAAAGCGTTGCATGAAATTTAAGTGACGTCTCATGCTTGGATTCTTCAATAGCCTTCTTTAATCATCTTGCAGCGCAGGCCTCACTAGGAGTGAAACAATACCCCCATTTGCAAAATCCAGCCAAATGTGTGGTTGCTACAAAGCTATGTGAGGGGGAAGGATATAAATAAGACCAACTACAGGTCGGCAAATAGGGCACATAATATATAAGCCATGAAAGAATATGTCGCACAACTAGATTTTCCACGCGGTTTGGAATACCTTTGGAACGCATTGACCGCAGCCGGATATACGGCCATTTAACCCGAGATAAACCAGTTTGCTACATTGAGCAGATTTCCTCAAGCCTTTGAGTAAACACGCTCAGCGTCGAAAATACGCTCCAGCTGCTCGGTACTGGTGGACCCAGGCAGGGAGGGGGGGAGGAGGACACACACACACTCTTTTCAACAAAGGCCTTGCAAGACGCGGGGGGCGAAACGCCCCGGCAGCCTTGCTTCTGGGGTTCGCCGATACACAGCCTCGCCAACCAGGTTTCCCCGCTCCTCCTTTCCCTCTTCGCTCGGGCTGGAGCCAGCAGGCTCCGAAAGGCGAGGAGGAGGAGAAGGCGGAGCCGGGGAGGAGCCAGACACGCAGTCAGATTCATGCTCGGTTGTGCTAGCACCCACCGGCCTCTCCTGCGCCCGAGCAGCGGCAGAGAGAGAGAGAACGAGAGCGGGAAGAGACGGATGGAGCTTGCGGAACGCCACAATCCCCGGGTGCGTAAAGCCAGCTGGGTTTAAGATGGCGCGGGAAGCCCGGACCGATGCCTTAGCGCGGGGATGAGTTGGGGGTCGGGCGCTTCTAGGGGAAGGGGCGAGAGAGCGAGCCCCGCGCTCTTGGAGAGGGGGGTGGGGGGTGGAGGGCCAGGCAGGAGAGGGATGTGCAGCCCGGGCGCCCTTTTGGAGACCAAGGGAAGGGGAGGTCGGAGCTCCCGGGCTCTTCGCGGGGAGGGCTTGAAACGGGGCAGGGGGGGGGATCTCGGTCCCTGGGCTCCTCTCGAGGAGAGCTAGGCGGGCTGGCTCTTTTCTTTTGCGGGAGGGCTAACTTGAAGCGTGGGAATGCGGACGGCGTATGAAAGGGCGAAGAGGGAGTTCTGCAACCTTGGATGCTGCCGCCGCCGCCGCCTGCTAATTCCCCACCGCCTCTCGCCCTCCTTTCCCCTTAGTGTGGTATGATCGCTTGTCGGGGGACTCTTCCCCCTCCGTTGAGGAACGCGTGAACCCGTCCGGCCGTGTGACTTTCGTTACCTGTCACCAAAGCGGGATCCTAAACTTGCTTTTCAAGAAATAAAAAGTGCTTGAGCAAGCGCGGTTAGGAGAAAGGCAAGCCAGCCATCCAGCGGGAGCCCTCCAGATGCGCGGGGGCTGCCCCTCGCATCGTAGCCATCTGCCGCGGTTGAGGAAGAGTCAGCCATGTACAGTAAGTCCCCCTTTGGGGGACTAGGTAGGGCTAGCAGAGTATGTGTCCATAAAGTTTAAATTAAAAAAAAAAACAATAAAGGAGGACGTTTGGAAAAAAAAAGTGGGTTGATTGCCTTGAAATAATAGGATTGCCTGGAGGTTTGGGAGCTGGTGAGGTGAGGTGGAAGGAAAGGATGCATCCGCAAGGAATTAGAACCCGCGGTGTGCGCGCCCGAGACATCTCAAGAATGTATAAGGGGGGGGGGGGGAGATGTGCAGAAGAAAAGTGTGTGTTTTTCTTGCAAATCCAACTTCATAGGCTTCCTCCGTAACAATCCTTGGGGCATTCCTTTTAAAGTCACACGGTAGCGGAGCATTATTACATCAAGTAGTTTTGAAGACAAAATAATAGGTTTTTTAAAAAAAATTGTTGCTTGTCAGTTGTGGATTCCCGGTCAAAATATTTATTGCGCTGCAGAAAAGCCATTTGACATTCAAGGGCAGCAGTCCTCATTTACATTTCACTTTCTCTTCTGCACTGATTGTACAATCCTGAACCTATACAACCAACCTAAACTGGGCTTTTGTGATAACAGGATTTCAGTAGACTAATGCAGTCATTTTAAAAAATTGATCTAGCTTCATTTTTATTTGTTTCATTTCATAGGAATAAAGTCTAAATCTAAGAAGAGCTAGTCTGGTTGCTTTGTACATCAAAATAGAGGTTCACATTGTGCAGTAAGTACTGATAGGAAAAGATCAGTTTCAAACAAATCCTGATGCCTGGGTCAGAAAATTCAGATGGCAGCTCCTGTTGTGATGATATAATATTTAATAGTAATTAATAAATAAGCAGCAAGTTGTTTGTCCTGATGATTGACCTGAGTCAACAGGTTTTGTTTATCTCAACCAGACTTCTCAGTAAGAAAATAAGTAGATGTTGCAAATTGATGGATAGATTTGGAAGCTTTCATAGGTGTTGGGTGACCAGAGTTCTTAATCAGGGACATTAAACTAATTTCAGTAATTCTATCTAGAATGCAGCAGCTTGGCATACATTGTATATTTTAATGGTCTAGTGGTTTTCATATCATTCTCATAATTTTGACTTGGAAGCTTTAGTCCATTTATGACTCTCTTATGGCATTTGAAAGAGTGATCAATTTACTATTGTAATTTCTTTGTTGTGAACTGTCCAATAAATTGAGAATTTGGCGTCATACAAGTTTATATGATGTTAGAGGAATGATAAATGATAAACAGAAGGAAGTGAAATGTAGAAATTATTAATAGTGGTCATTCACAAAAGTGGTTTTAGGTGTGACACAGATGTTTGCACGTTGACGGCTGTTTATTATTCATTTATTATTCCCTCCCTAGCAGCCATGTCCATGCATGTTCCTTGTTCAGCATATTCTATGTATCCATCATGCAAATTGTGTAAAAATTTATATTGTAAAAATAACAGTTATGCCCCTCAAATTGTTTGAATTTAAAGTACATAAATTGAGGCTGAAATTGAAATATTTCCCTGAGGCTCATGCATGGCTAACTTAGAATTTCAAGCAAGGTCCGATGTCTGGCCTTAGTGCTCTGTTAGACAGTTAATGGTTGCCTGCCAATTAGAATACTGTTGAAGGTTTATAAACCTCTTTTCAATCAATGAGCTGTAATTCATAATTCAGTTATGAATAACAGATTTTGAGTTTGTGAGATTCCATGAGTGATTGCTGCATATTCTACCTACCCAAGTCTACTCTTTAGTATTGCTAATGCAGAAGTAGTAATGCATCCTGAAATACAATGTTGAATAGTTGCAGTTTTCAGTTCTCTCTTGGTTTTCCTTTCCTCTTTTCAAAAACCAACCTCTTAGCTATTGATCAGCTAAGATAGGTTGTCAGAAAATCTGTGAGGAGTGGCACAATCTACAAAAGATTTTTCAGGATAATGTAAGGAGGAATTGCTATATACATGGATAATTGAGCATATCTAATTATTTTAAATGTACATGATCAAAAATACAATTTAGTCGTCTTTGCTCTGTCAATAATTTGGGATAGTTTTTTTTGTTTTTTTACCTTGGGGGTGGTTAGTATACTAAGGAACACTCCCCCACCCCCAAAATACTGGATCTCTGTGGAATATCTAGAGCAGTTGATTTTTTGCTAATGATAATGGATAGTGGTAAGTATAGCTGGAGGAACACTATCATTGCTGGTTTAGAAATATTAAATGTACCACGTCTCATTCCTTGCACCTATTGAAAAACAATCATACCTTAAACTATGAATCTTGGTATTTTTTCCACAGGGATTTTATTAATTTAAAGCATTGCTGTGCAGCTTGTCAGCCAGAAAAAAATTCCTGGGGAGGCTATATGCTAGGAAAGACTTCTCTGAGGAAAGAGTAGGAACATAGGGGGGGGGGGGGGGAGGAGAGGGAAACTGACAATATGTAACTTATTTATTAAACTTACATGCTGTCCTTTTCTCTCTGCAAAGGGACTCTGGTTGACTTACAATTTAAATCATATATTTAATGCTTAATTTTAAGGAATCTAAAGCTCAGTGTAACCATAAATGTATTCTAAAAGACAATTTAAATAAACAGGAGTTAAAAGTAGGATGCCCTTGAAAGAAAAACTGCTGGAAAAAAGGGTTTTAAAGATATTAAAAGGGAATTAGAAACAACTTACTGAGATGAAAAAAATAACAGGAGAAGAAGCCAATGTAGTTACACGAAAAACTTAGTGAAAACATAAAAGCTGTAAGAACAAATATAGGAAATGGAAAGAGGTTTAGGTCACACAGAATCATACAGACTATAAAACTGTGAAGTTGGTACCAAGACAAATGATAATGTGAACTGAAGTTAGGGAACGAAACTAGTAGAAAGGACTTATTTTGAAATGTTCACATTAAAAGAGAAAAAAGAATTCATATATTGCCAATATACTGATACAACTGATTGCAATTGCACAGTGAGTGCAACAAAATACCGACAAAAAGGCAGAGCTAGATAGCTCTTATTTTGGTTTAGTTATTTTCTAATTAAAAAGTATGTCTTCATCAGAACAGCTGAATGAAAAGGCAGATTTGATGCTTTGGAAAGGATAACAACGTGGCTTGGGAATGGCTTTTTGCTCTGAAGGAATTGAATCTGCAATACAAAGGTATTAGCTGCTGATATAAATAAAATCAGACAAATTCCAAGTTTGATTGCTTATTTGATTTGGGAAGGGTAAATAAATTGTACTTACGAAAAAGATGTTTGACTAAGAGTTGATTGTGAACTGAATTATGAACCAGCAGAATGATAGGGCTATAAAAAAGCTTTTTGCATTATATTCTGCTTTGATTAAATATCTATTTCAAATATTGCTTCTTATCAGAAGGATTCAGAGCAGGCAGCCAGGATGAGGAGGAGACTAGAAACCAAGACTTACAAAGAAAGATGGAATGTTTTGCATGTTGGTATCCTCATTTAACCTTGAGAAAAGATGATCCTTTATGTTTCAACGTCCGTGCTTCAAAAACATCACAGGGGGGAAAAAAAGTTAAGATCGGATTTTTTTTCTGGAATAGTGGATTTAAACTACAGGAAAGCAGAATTTAACTGAACGTTAGATGCTATTTTCCAACAGCGGCAAGATGATGTTCATTGGATGAGTTCAGGGAGAAGCTAAACAACCATCTACTTGGAATGCCAGCACTGAACAGGAGGCTGGTGGCAATGTAAATAATTCCTTCCAACTCTGACTTTAGAGACTGACTCAATTTTTTTGTGTCTAGATAAGAAACACCTTGAAGCAATTTCCACAGCCAAATGCTATCTAAATCAGTCATTGGTCCTGTGTGGTTGAATGTTACCTGAGCAAGAACCTCAGTTTTTGGAGAATAGGTCAGAGGGAAGGGCTGAGGATTAAAGTAGTGAACTGCCCAGTGGAAATCAGAGAGAAGCTATTTCTTCAAGACTATGAACAAACTGTTTTTGTTATTCTGAGTCTTGTTTACACATGTATGTCCTACAGTAACCCTTCCTTTCCTGGCCTTTCATCTTGTTGTACTCAATCTATCCTTGTACCGCACAGGTATTTCCTGCGTTAGATACATGATGGGGTTTTTTGCTGTCCATTTGTACTTCATAGATAGAAGTCGTGTCAACAAAATCTTGCTATTTCATATCCTCCATGCCCCAGTGGATTTACAGATAGTCTAAACTATGTTGCTGTAATGATATGCAAGGTAGAAATAGTAGAATGGAACGGAAGTCTTTTGAATCCTGAAGATTTAAATGTCTTGCTTGTATTTGGAAAGGAATACTGTATTTTATCGTGAGGCAAGTTTACTGTGAAGAAAGAGGGTCACATTCCAAAATGTGGAAATGCCACAAAATCTAAATCTGATTTCATTTCGTTTACAAAATAAGGGTTGCTTAACTGTTACGGCATGGCTGGAACATGCCACTACTAATTTTTGCTTCAAGGTAGATTCTGCTGTGTCAGAATAAAGCCTGGGTTGGACTTCTTCATCACTGCAAGTCAGGGAACATATGTGCCTGTTGTTCAGGCACATATGTTGGAGTATAAGACGCACCATTCCCCCCCCCCCCAAAAGAGGGAGAAAATCTGGGTGCATCATACATTGAATATTTTTGGCCTCCTGAAACCCCGCCCCCTTCACAAAAATGGATGTGCAGAGGGTTTGGGAGACCTGGAAAGTGCTCCTGGGGATGGGGGAGGGCAAAAACGAGTGAAAAATTGACATTTTTTGCTCGTTTTTGCCCCCAAACCCCCAGGAGCACTCTACAAGCCTCCCAAAGCCTATGCATGCCCCCCCAACCCCCAAGAACACTTTGCAGGCCTCTCAAACTCCCTGCATGACCCATTTTTCACAAAACAATGAAACCTGCAGAGTGCAAAACCTTTTTTTTTTATTTACCTCTTCAAAATCGTGGTGTGTCTTATATACCGATGTGTCTTATACTTCGAAAAATACGGTATGCTGTGAAAAATGGTCATAAATCACTTTTTTCAGTGCCATTGTAACTTCTAAACAAACTGTTATAAATCGAGGACTACCTGAAACTTAAGGATTTGGGGGTATATACCTTTGGCGCTTGGAACACTCTTGCTGGTAGAATCATGTCTTTTGTTGTATGCCTGGACAGTTTTGTCAGTGTGTGTTTCAGATCTTACAGTCTGGAAGCCTTACAAAACTTCTGCCAAGTTCTATGATCCCTCAGGTAGTGAATCTCTAAGGTTTTGCTAGTTAGCATTCTTTGCCTAAAATCAGCAGGACCTGGATAATCCGAGAGAAGGGGATCAAGGAGTAAGCTGTGATTTACTTCTCCCACTTGTGACCTAGTAGATGAATAATGCCACAGTATGCCCAAAGACATCAGAATACTTCCTCTGTACTATTATTATATTTTGTACTAACTTTGATTCCTCTTGCTTCGAGAAGCTCTTTAAAAATACCTTTCCTCCTCTACCTCCTCTTACATTTTTCTCTTTTCTTTCTTCTTTCTGCCAAATTCTGTTTTGTAAGGGAAGAAATTCAGCAGAAATAGCACTGTAGTTCTCCTTGAAGCTAGGACACATGCTCCATCTGTTAAATATATAAAACATTTCAGTGCCAAAGGCAGGAAGCTTGGTATAATAGGATGTAATTGTCAGTCTGGGAACAGCTTGAGGGCCTGACAGCCCTGAGTTGTGTAATGAAAGTTTCAGCCTCTTGTTAGGTAAATTCTTTTAAAACAGACCTTTTGAACTTTTGGGTTTTGTCAAGATTAAAAAGTATCGAGGTTTCAGAAAGTCAAAATGCTTTCAGTGTCTAGATGGGTAGAAAACCTGCCCATTGGTGGCAAAATGGGAAGAACTATGCGCCTTGTGCATAGTTTGCCAACCTATATTCCATTTCAGGGATCTTTGGCTAAAAGGAACTGAGGTAAAAAATATGGAAAACATCTTGCCTGAGATAAATCTGTGGTCTGAATTTACACTGTTTTTACCATGGCTTTATGGTATTGCCTGACCCAGAAATCATCTTACAAACACGACAGTCGCAGAATACTTGAAACTAAAAAAAAACACATGATGCCTTAGCAATGTGAAATACAGATGTAGTAATTCTTGCTTATTTCCCTCAAGGTCATTTCACTGATCCTTTACAGGTAATGAAAGAGACATTCTTATTTGTTTGGCCCTATACTTGGAGGTACGAATTCATTCTTAACCTAAATCACATATCCATTTAACTGATTTCTTATAGTAAAGGAGAGAAGAAAGACAATCTATCATTCCTTGAAGCCAATAAAAATGTTTTGTTTAGAATTGTCCAAAAATATATAATTTTACTCTTGTTATTATAATAAATAATAATAATAATCAGACCTATTGTTACTTTTAAGGAATCAGACTTGGCACGATGTGCAAATGTCAAATAAATATGCATTTTGTATTTTCAGGCACCTGGTACAAGCAATTTGCTTTGTGGTGTGTTGTTCATATTAACATACTAGCAAAATAGAATTCAGTGGTGAAAAAAAAAGTTTCTACATTTAGGCAAGAAAAACAAAATGCACAGGTACAGTATATGTGGTATCTCACTCAATAGTAGTGACTGTGAGAGGGATCTTGGAGTCCTAATGGACAATCACTTAAATATGAGCCAGCAGTGTGCTGTAGCTGCCAAAAAAGCCAACACAGTTCTGGGCTGCATAAATAAGGATTAGAATCAAGATCATGTAAAGTATTAATGCCACTTTATAATGCCTTGGTAAGGCCACACTTGGAATACTACATCCAATTTTGGTCGCCACAATGTAAAAAGGATGTTGAGACTCTAGAAAGAGTGCAGAGAAGAGCAACAAAGATGATTAGGGGACTTGAGGATAAAATATATAAAGAACGGTTGTTGGAACTGGGTATGTCTAGTATTATGAAAAGAAGAACTTGGGGTGACGTGATAGCAGTCTTCTGATATCTCAGGGGATGCCACAAAAAGGGAGTCAAACTATTCTCCAAAGCACCTGAGGGCAGAGCAAGAAGCAGTAGGTGGAAACTAATCAAGGAGAGAAGCAACTTTGAACTAAAGAGAAATTATTGACAGTTAGAACAATTAATCAGTGGAACAACTTACCTCCAGAAGTTGTGAATGTTCTAACACTGGAAATTTTTAAGAAGATGTTGGATAACCATTTGTCTGAAGTGGTGTAGGGTTTCCTGCCTAGGCAGGGGGTTGGACTAGAAGACCTCCAAGGTCTCTTCTGCTATTCTGTTCTATTCTATTCTTGTCCTATATGTACTATTCTTCCACTTCCACTCTGGGGAATGATTATGTGAATTTTTCACATTTTCAATTTTAAGATGGTTATAGTTTATGTAAAAATACAAGCCTTTCAGTAATTTTTTTTTTATTGAAAGCTGCAGGATAAAAAAAACCCAGGGTGAAACAATGCCCTTCCTAAATGCAGCTTTATTATTTCCAGATTAAAATTTTTGATCAGAATCAGCAGCCCTGCTGTGTTTTCTTGTACAAGATACACTGGTGCTTTTTAAGCTTTATGCTGCATTTTAAAACAAAGTTTCTGCATAGTTCTGGAAATCTACTTCAATCAATAAGGCTAGGTGTGTTTGTGTGGGGCTGAGCAAATGTGTCCATGTGTAAAAGGGCTAGGAAGCGCTTGCCTGAACCAATTGCTTTAATAAATTATGCATTCTGATGCTACACAACATTATTGTGATCAAAAGCTATCTCGTCTGCCACGGAGGAGACGGGAAGATGTAAATCTTTTCTCCTTCCCCCAAAGTTGTTGTTTATTCATCAATTTAAGGCCTTTGAGGATATGAAAGGTAATGGAAATTGGTCAGTGAATTTAAATAGATTGGTCAGATTGCTCTATGTAGGCAAGGAGTGTACGTGGGATGTCAGTGGACTTCCAAGGCCATTCCGTTCCCTACAATGAAACATCAATGAAATTCTATGATAGGTTCTAGTAGGACTTAAAAAAAAAAGAAAATATTGTTGCTTGTGGTACTTTTTCTCATGAATATGTAGTACGTTACTCAGTTTTTGAAAGAGAGAATGAAGGCTACCAGCTTCTACCAAAGGCCCCATTTGTTTTCCGTTATGCATTTATATAACTGAATGGATTTTCACATCGTCCATTCATTTGTTTTTTCTTTCAAGAAACAGCCTATTCTTTAGAAAGCATTTTTGAAGCGTAGCCTTAGTTGATCTTTTCCTGTATGTGTTATTGATCAAGTGAGCTAACCAAGTAGTCAAATGTGGTTGCACCTGAATTTGATTTACTACCTTGAGAAAAGTTAGGCTTTTACATGTTCAGGCCTCATAAACTTCTTTTCATATTAAAGGGAACTGAGAACTGAGATTAACCTCTGCAATTGGCAGTGGTTTGTCCAGCCAAGCCAACAGATTTGTTTGAATATATATATATACTGAGTCTTGTCTCTGAAAAGCACTAGGTGGTTTATAGCAAATCATAACTTAAAAGGATACTTCCAAATTATAGCATTGTATGAAACATAAAAGCCCAGCAATCAAAATATTTGGAATATTAAAAAGAGCTGGGTTAAAATGGTAAGTTATAATTATATTTAATTCCTTCTTATATAAATAATGTTAATTTTGGAAGATTATTGAGGCTGAGCTCTTTTCAAATGGCCAAGAATGGCTCCTTTATGTATACATCTTATCATACTTTCTAAGAGAGTAAAATAGATGAAGGGACCTAACTAGATTCCTAATTGCTAAAGCTTAAAAATAAATGGATTTAAATTAATAGTTGGGATATAGTGAGAGTGAACAGTATAATTTGCTAGTAAGTAGTTTCTTAATTTCTTAATTATAATTTATTTTGTATTCTATTGCTTTTGATAATGTATTTTGTGTAACTTAATCGCTTATTGAAATATTAGAAAAGTTAATTTATTAGTAATTTTAACACATTTCTAAATCCATTGTTTATTTACCTGGTCCTTCACTTTCTGGAGTCTTTTTCTTCTGTTTATATACATATATTTTCCTCAAGATCTTCAGTAAATAATTTATATACTACTAAAACTCTCGTATTTATCTGTTTGTACTCTTTAGTTAGCCCAAATGGTGTATTATACTGCAGCATTTTTTGTCTCAATGTATTTAAAATCTGCTAATGTGAATGTAATGTAAATATTGACTTGTTATTGAAGTTGTTTTGCCACTGCAGTACATTTATTTTTTCTTTTGTTTTCTTTCTTTTTTTGGTTTGGGTTTTTTTTTCATGGGCATTGGGGTAAAAAAAATACTAATGTATTTGGTCACATCATATTACACTTCTTTCTCTCAGAGGATGATCCAATGGGCCACAGGGTTGTCAAGAATACATTAAAAATGAGAAACGGATTACTAAGTGAGTCACCAAATGTCATAGCAGAGGATCTCAAGAGACAAATTCTGTGTTTCTCTGAAAATAAGATAGGGTCTTATTTTCTTTTGATCCCCAAAATAAGCACTTGGTTTTATTTTTGGGGAGGTCTTGTTATTTTTGAGGTGTAGGATGCGACGAGTGTGGTCACCTCATGGCTGCTGCTGTGTTGCAACATTTTCAGGGGAGGGCTTATTTAGTGCATGCGCTAAAAAGCCCAATTGGGCTTATTATCTGGGAAGGCCTTTTTTTTTAAGGGAAACGGGGTAGGTAGCTATAGAAGATGAATAAGGGGCATGCATAAGCGCACCAACATTCCTACCATCCCTGTCCTAATGTTTCTTTTTATTTATATCCAAAATCATGTTTATACTTATCTATGTTGTCTAATACATGCTTGACGAAATAAGTTTTTTTTTTAAAAAGCCAGGGGAGAAGGTAGCCATTTAATTATTCTGACCCTAAACAATCTTAGCACTTAGAAATAGGAAGTCAGTTTTTTTACCAGCAGGATTGATGGGATGTCGCCAAAGCCTGATTGGTCCAGAAACTGAGGGAAATTTCTGAGTCACTCCCAGTTGGTTCCCAGTTTCCCCTCAGTGTTTGGTCCAATCACTGGTTTTGGTTCCCTTATTCAAACAAGGCAACCATCATGCTCCATGCACGCAACCTTGCTTCGCAATTGGGCTACTACACTATGGATCAACTGTAGTTTTAAAATACATTTCAAAATAAGGCACATGTGATGAAACTGAGAAGTATCATCTTGGGAAGATCTGCATCCTTCAGAAGTAAGAATAATTGGTAATGGACTTAAATGACTTAAAACACATTTTCTTCTGGTGATACAGTTTGCAACTTTGGATGTTAAGTAGGCAGTACCAAAGATATGGGACAGTGCAAATGTATCGTACTGTGAGTAGACGATATCTAGAAATAGGTCACCATTTTCAGATCTGGTTTAGCGGTTCTCTGTTCTTTCTCTTGTCCTTTATCCTCACACTTTTTCTGTGAAGATACATTTTAACTACATTTTTCAATATAGGAAACTTGTGTTTTGGGGTATAATGAGATTTTTTTTTTTTAAAAAGATGAGAGTGACACTGCTGTTTCTAACTAAGCATTAAGCTTTCATTGATCTTTTGCTACATATTGCAGAGGAGTCTTCATGTTCTGCTGTGGGCGTGGGTCACCATTTGGGGTGATTTATAATAATTCCCCATTGTAAGAGGCAAAGAATGATATATGTGAACTTCTGTTTTTGCTTATGCAGTGTAATGAAAGGCAGCCCATTACGTTACACTAGAATCCATGGTTTTCCATAATAAGGGCTGATTCCCAGCTTGTTATTTATTGGAGAGCAAAATTTTAGCTTGGGAGAAGAAAGTAACACCATCCAGAGCTGTAGCTTGGGAAATTGGAAAGTATTCTGGGGGAAGATAGGAATGAACCATTTCCATAGCGTATTGTTGCCAAGAAAAATATACAGACCATATTATTACCAGGAATTGAGCTCTACTTGAGATGGACTTTAGTCTTGCCCATACAATATATGACTTAAACTTGAGTGAAAAATAAAAGTTGCCGTTATTTTTCATATCAAAATTTTCTGCTCATCTCCAATATGTTAGGCAGGAATGACAGAATTCGTACTAGCATTCTTATTCATAGAATATTTTTGGGGATAGGAGATAAGAATTGTTTCAAAAACTTCATCTGTGTTTTTTTCTAGAACAGTTACTTTATTAAACTTTTCCAGTAAAAAAAACAAAAATGTTTTAGACTAAAAGATATAATTGCAAAATCTTCTTGTGGACTTTGGACTGAAATCCATAAAAATGTACTTGATAATAAATGCTTTAATTTTGGCGCTGTGTTTTTTATCTGGATTAGAACATTGTTAAAATACATGCTGAAATAATTTGCTTTATTATTAAAAAAAAAAATAGGCTGGCAACTCATGCATGGTTTATGTTGAAATCTTTCTGTCTTTCCATTTCTCAACCAGTTTTCATATTTCCTGGGAGGCTCTATAAAGTTCAGAGTAGTTAGGATGCAGAAGGGATTCTATCATATTTGATTTAATTTGTGTTTCTTTGTAGCTAGCATCCAAGATAGAGACTACTTGCTTTTTATGTTTATTTTAAGTGCTCCTAATGTGCAATGCTTTCTCTCCCCCACCCCCCACCCTCCCCCAAACAGGGTAAGAGTAAGTGGTGAATTCTACATCTTTTCAAAAACACCAGATTTGTGTAGACCGTGCATTGGAACAGATGGATAATGGAGACTGGGGATATATAGTAAGTATTTCTATTGTTCAGTAACATACATTTTTCAGAATATAAGAATAAATTCTCATTATATAAAGTGGTGCTGTTTTTATAGATAGTTATTTTAATCCCAAAGCTACGTTTAAAATATTAAAGACTCCACAGACCTACAGCATAAGTTAATTTGCTAAGCTAATTAGAAGGAGAATTCAGAGACCATGTTTATGCTAATTGGAAAGCCCTTTTTATGCATTGGATGAAGTTAGGTTATTTTGAAATGGTTAATCTGAGAGCACTCAGATTCTGCTCAGCTTATATATAAAAAATTATCATCTCTCTCCTATGAGTGGTTTTCCTCAATTTTGGATCCTCCATCAGATGCCTTGGAATTTTAGGGTTTAGCACAGTATCTCTGTTGTTCCTTACTCTGCCATTACCAAACATTTGAGAACCAGTTTGGTCTAGAGGATCAAGTCCCTAGGCTAGAAAGCAGGAGACCATGAGTTCTAGTCCCACCTTAGTCGTGAAAGTAATCTTAGTAATTTTCAGCCAGTCACTCTCTCTGCCCAACTCACCTCATAGGGTGGTTGTTATGGAGAAAATAGGAGGAGGAAGGTGTGTTGGAAATATTTGCTGCCTTGAGTTAATTGTAAAAATAATAAAGACAGGATATAAATAACAAATTAACTTCTAGAGCACGAGAAGAATTGAAATGGTATGTGTGAGCACATACACATATGTATAAGATGAGAGGAATAACCCAAGCGATGCTTAAATAGTGGTGACAGAAATTAAACAATATTAAGCTGAAATAGAGGTTGTTTAGCAAGAGGAGAAATTCCATGCAACCATTTTTTTCAGCAAATCTGAGGTAGTGATCCTATTTTCAATTAATCTCTGCTTGCTAGAATGGCTGTTGCTTGGTGAAGCTTCATTCAGTAAAGTTTATATTGGAGAATTTCCCAGTTATCCTTCTTGGATGTTCTAGTTAATTCAAGTGAACATCTCTAGTTTCACAGCACTGTATTCCAAAAAATGTCTGTGTACTTTGGATTCTACCCCATGTTCTTTCTGCATTTTTTTTTTTTCAGTGAAGCGGTAACAAACTACTTTCCAATTGTGTTTTAAGTAACCATTGCTACTTCAACTATTTCCTCCAATAAACAAGGAAATGCTGCAAGTTGTTTACCTTTTCTAGAGCCTGTATGTCATATTTAAAAGAGCCTTACATACCAGAAGCGAGTTATACTTTCTCTGGTGCACATTTCAGAACCATTGTTTTTTCTGTGGTACAATTTTTTAAATAAATTATTTCAGTGGGGTTTTTTTTTGTTATTTAGGATAGAATAACGATGGAAGGGACCTTGGAGGTCTTCTATTCCAACCCCTTACTTAGGCAGGAAACCCTATACCATGACGGCTAACCTTTTTCTCTTTGCATGCCGAAATTGTGCATCCATGTCCACACCCAAAATGCAAGGCGCCCCATCCCTGAACATGTGTGCATGACCCCCACACCCCTTCACACATACACATGACCCCCCCCCCCAAATGGGGTGCAGGGAGAGGGCCACCCATCTCGCGACACCCCCCCCCCACGCATGCACAGCAGAGACCTGAAAATTAGTTGCCCGGCGGGAGGCGCACACATATGCAGGGTGGAGCTGAGCTGGGCAATGGCTTGGTTGCCCACAGAGAGGGCTGTGCGAGCCTCCTGTGTCACACGTGCCATAGGTTCACCATCACGGCCTTATACCATTTCAGACAAATGGTTATTTGATTCTGCTGAAAGCTCCATTCAAATCTGATACATTGGTCCTCCCACATTGCATTCTTTTGCATTTATTATTCAATTGGGTTGTAGTTGTTAACCTATCCTGGAATTCAACCAACAAGGCCTGTAAGGGAAGTTAAAGGGTACAGAGATACCACTTTAAATTGGGATCTATTGGATTTGCTTAGCTTTTTAGATATCTGAAATAAGGTCAGTTAGACCAATGGTAGTCAACCTTTTTATACCTACCTCCCACTTTCGTATCTCTGTTAGTAGTAAAATTTTCTAACCGCCCACCGGTTCCACAGTAATGGGGATGTATAAAGCAGGGAAATCAATTAAATTTTAAAAAATGGAAAGTGCTTCAGTATCGGACAAAACCCCTACCGCCCACCATGGAAGTTGGAACGCCCACTAGTGGGCGTTAGGGACCAGGTTGACTATCACTGAGTTAGATGGTGAAACCTGCTTCCCATTCCAGAGTGATGGAAATTACAGAATTAAAATTACAGAAAGGCAATTTCCAGTTAATGTTTGAAAAATGCTTCTTAACAATAACATTAGTTAAGTCTGATAAGAGTTGTTTTTTATGATATGCAGATGAATTATGGTGATTTATTGAATATAGGTAGTCCTCAATTTATGACTACAATTCAGCCCAAAATTTATGGTGTTAAGTGAGAAATTTGTTATGCGGGTTTGCTCCATTTTACGACTTCTCGCCCCATTTGCTAAGTGAATCACTGCTGTTCTTAAATTAGTAACACGGTTATTAAGTGAATCTGGTCTCCCCATTGACTTTGTTTGTCAGAAGGTCACAAAAGGGGGTCACATGACTCCGGGACACTGCAATTATCATAAATGGGAGTCAGTTGTCAAGCATCTGACCTTGGGGATGCAATGGTCATAAGTGTGAAAAATGGTCATAAGTCACTTTTTTCAGTGCTGTTTGAATGGCCACTAATGTAAGTTGAGGACTACCTCTATTTAAAACCAGGTAATGTGTGCTCCTATGAGGGTAAAAGAGTTCTGAAACTTACTTTTTCTTCCCTCAGATGACTGAGCCGGTCACTCTAAATGTGGGTGGACACTTGTACACGACATCGCATACAACTCTCACCAGGTATCCCGATTCGATGTTGGGTGCCATGTTCAGGGGCGATTTCCCAACTGCCAGAGATTCCCAGGGCAATTACTTCATTGACCGAGATGGGCCCCTTTTCCGGTACATTCTCAACTTTTTACGAACCTCAGAGCTAACTCTACCTTTGGATTTTAAGGAAATCGATCTGCTTCGGAAAGAGGCAGATTTTTACCAGATCGAACCCTTAATACAATGCCTGAATGATCCTAAACCTTTGTATTCTGTGGATACTTTTGAAGAGGTAGTAGAGTTGTCGAGTACACGCAAGCTATCCAAGTACTCCAACCCAGTGGCAGTGATCATCACACAGCTAACCATCACCACCAAGGTCCACTCATTGCTGGAAGGCATTTCCAACTATTTCACCAAGTGGAATAAGCATATGATGGACACCAGGGACTGCCAAGTTTCCTTCACATTTGGGCCCTGCGATTACCACCAAGAAGTCTCTCTCAGAGTCCACCTGATGGAGTATATCACAAAGCAAGGCTTCACCATCCGAAACACGAGGGTCCACCACATGAGTGAGCGAGCCAATGAAAACACAGTCGAGCACAACTGGACTTTCTGCAGGCTGGCACGGAAATCAGATGATTGATTTTCCATTCGTTCTCTTGTTTTTAATTTTCAAGAAGATGGCCCAGCATCCTCAGAACAATGTATTAGGAATGGGCATGGCTTTGTCTAAAACAGTATTGGAGGCTTTCTATTCTTATTTTGCTATGAATATTTATTATTGGTTTTTAAAGATTGGAGAGTGGACATGTGCTGGACTCTTCTGTCTTTTGTCTCGTGAGAAACGTATGCATGTGGCTGCTCTAATATTACGAGTTTTTAAAAACAAGGGATAAACAAGAGGGCATCCTTTAAAAACATGGCAGATGATCACATTATAACATTTGTGTTTTGTTATGGTCATGGACCACAATATAGAATGATAAAAATCAGCCTCCAGGTTTAAACTCTTTAATCCATCTCCTTATTATTACAATATCTGGGAACAAGAGTTAAAGAGTTAAAGAAGAAGTTAAAACTGGAGAAATTCCTTCTGGAATCTGGATTGTCCCCAGAAATGGCTACGGTGCTTATGGAGATGAAATACTACCATCATGTAATCTAACCTTGTTTTTCCTTAATCAGTGAGTGAACAGTATTATAACAATTTAGTTACCAACCAACCTCCATTGCTTTTATTTTCCAAAATGCAGCATTTTGCAGTTATGGCAACTGTTCCTTTCTATGCATTATAAATCAAGCAACCAAATATTATATCTGCAGCTATGAAAGTACAATTAGAAGTATTTATATTGGATTCTGAATGCAAATCCATCCTGTAGTAGAAATCCTTATTTTTTAATGCCATGTGCAATATTATGTCCAAATGTAATGCTTTTCAACAAAACGCTAATAAACACAGTCTGAAAATTATGTTTGCAAGCTGTTTGTTCCTATCTATTTTCCTACTTATTTGTTTTTTACTCTAGGACATGTAATAACGGCAAAGGAAAGAACATTTAAAATAGAGACAGAACTTAAAATTATTGGCTAGTCTTTTCAAAGCACTTGTAAATGGAAAATAGGCTGGACAATGCAAGTGAATTTTTCTTAGAATAGGAACCAATATGCTGTACCTCCTGTTCTGATCTCTGCCCCATCTGATAATTGAATGAGAAGTTGGCATGCTATACAAAGCCCTACTCTCTAGTGTAGCGTTTGTTCCCTAGGGGAACATTTGGCCTCATGTAAGGCATTCTTTGAAAATGAAGAGGGTTGGGGCGCAGGGAGCAGAAACTGGTTGCAGAAGCAAGTTCATTATTTTGGTTCTGATAAATTGCATTTTTGCCTATGCCGTTTAGAGCAATTGTTTCATGAATAAGTATCTCTCCATGGCCATCCTTTGCTGACAATCTCCCCAACATGATCTCAAAATTCCAAGGATCCGTTCAGATACAGAAAGATTATTCTTTCCAGTATAGAATCTGAATACTTGGTCCATTTGGCCCAGAGTTCTTTAAAATTTCCAGTGGTTTATTTTTGTATATGAACCCTGTATTTTACTTTAGAACTAACCTTGATGAATATTTAAACACTCCACTTCGGTGGAGAAGGCGCGGTATATAAATTGAAATAAATTAAATTAAATTATTTTTTTTCATATTTATAGCCAGAAAGCAAAAAACTATGGAAAATGAAATCTTTCTTGTCTTTGAGCCCAAATAGAGAAGATGGAGGCTTTCTTTGAGTTGGTCATGACTCATATACCGTATGTTAAACCATAGTTTAATATGCACAAATGTAGACAGTAAGTCTGTATGCATGTACTTTTCATATGGATTTGATTTCATAGTCATGTTGTTTGCAATTTGAAACAGAAAAAGGCTATTGCTGACCAGCATCCTTAGGGAATTAATCCATGTAGCTGTTAGTTCAAGCCTTTCTTATATATTTCCAAAGCTTTTACTAACTTGCCTAAATGTGCCTGACTTGAATACATAATTTTGAGTCCTGGAACAATATTTTGACAACTATATAGAACAGTACAGAAATTGCTTTAAAATACATTTAAGAGTATGCTATTTTAAGAGATGCACACTCAAGTTTAAGTGCTTCCTAAGCATGCTGATTTCAGATTATTTAAATTGATACACCAGATAATGGCAGTTTGCCATGAAAATTGTAATTCATTTTAGAGAGCTTATAGGCTACTCTGATCACAGGGCATTGGGTGGTGGTCTGAAACCCATAAATCTACCAAATTCAGGCTAGCGTGGGATAATCTTGAGAGGCAAATAGGAAGAGTGCATAAGGGCAGCTGCCATGCTGAAAAGCAAGCCTCAAATTCTCTGAATGCCAGCAACTATTCCCATTTCACCTTGTTAAGTTTAGAAGGGCCTGGTTGTGACACTGAAACTGTTCAGGTTACATCCACTGTGTTCAATTCCCACCCCCAAATTGCAAAGGACACCTTATTGGCAGTGAAACTAGAAAGAGGATGGAGACCTGCCACAATGTATTATTTCAGGCCTACATCCTTAAGATTTTGAAACAGGAAACTAAAGCTCTAGGTATCCTGGTATAACCTAACAGTGCTGTGCTGTTGCCAGCATTGCATAAGAAACAAAGCAAGAGCTATACTTCACTGAAAAAACATGTTTCTCCTGAAAGAGGTGGCATCCATTCCAACATGATTCCTAACCATAAAATGATGTGAAACAAGAGGGATGCACCATGCATAATGTAATTGACTATTGCAGTGCGCTGTATACAGGCTGTCCTTTAAAAGCATCTAGAATCTGTCAATTGGCTCAAAATGCAGTGGCTTGCATGATTTTGTGTGAGTCCAAATTTGCATTTGCGTCACTGGTTCTGTGGGAGCTGCACTGGTTGCTGATCTGCTTCCAGGTGTAATTCAAGGTGCTGGTTATCAACTTTAAAGCCCTACATGGTTTGGGCCAAGTTAATTGACAGAGTGCTACATATCTCTGGCCCATCAAAATAGAAAGGCAGGGCACGTTGCAGGTCCCAACTATAAAGAAAGTACATCTGGTGGAATCTAGGAAAAAGGCCTTCTCTGTGGTGGCTCCCTCCCTTTGGAACATCATTTCCCTCAGAGATAAGATTGGCCCCCACCTTGTTGCTTTTCTAAGAGGCCTTGAAGACATGATTTTGTCAGTGGGCTTGGGGATCCCACTTAGAGCTGATCAAGTGGCTTATCTGATTCTGTTGTCACCACAATGGAGTGTGAGTGGGGGTTAAATTGTGAGTTTTAACCACTTGGAATCACTATGTATTGAGCAGCTATGCAGGTAGTCCTCAACAAATAATGATTTGCTTAGCTACTGTTTGAAGTTATAACAGCACTGAAAAAAATGACTTACGACCAGTAACTCACACTTATGACTATCACAGTATCACCACAGATATGTGATCAAAATTTGGATACTTGGCAGTGGGCATGTATTTCCGACAGCTACACTGTCCTAAGGTCATGTGATCACCATTTGCCAGCTGGCTTCTGATAAGCAGTGTCTGATCACATGATTCATTTACCAACTGAAGTTGTTCAGTTAACAACTGTTAAAAAAAAAGTTCATAAAATCAGGTACGACTCACTTGTTTAACAACAGAAATTCTGTTCCCAGTTCTCATAATTTGAGTACTACCTCTATAAATTAGCTTAAATACATAGATACATATGTATGTACGTATGTATAGAGGTTAAGTGAGAGATAATACATTTCTGGGATGGGATCTATTCTTAGGAACTTTTACATAGAGAGCAAACGTAAGTTTAAATATTAATCTAATGAAAACCCTTAGCACTTGCTGTATTAAATTGGTCCTTGCGTTATATTCTGGTATATATGCATATGTACTTTAATGGCAGTGGTGGGTTTCTGCAGGCTCGCACCTACTCGCGAGAGCCGGTTGGTGAAATTTAGAGAACCGGCGAGAGGGGGTTCCACCGGCGTACCTGGAAGTAAATCTGGCCCGCCGCTGCCAGTGACCCAACAGGAAGGAAAGGAAAGGAAGGAAGAAAGAAAGAAAGAAAGAAAGAAAGAAAGAAAGAAAGAAAGAAAGAAAGAAAGAAAGAAAGAAAGAAAGAAAGAAAGAAAGAAAGAAAGAAAGAATGAATTTATTATCACAATTGAGTCCAAAATTTTGGTTGCTAAGCAAGAGCGTTGTTAAATGAGTTTCACCACATTTTAAAAGGTGGCCACTCCCACCCTGTCACATGACTACCAAGCCACGCCCACAAAATAGGCCACACCTACAGAGTAGGTTCTAAAAAATTTGAAACCCACCACTGTTTAATGGTATCAGAAACATAATTTAGTACTTTTAACTAAGATGAAATTCATAATGAATTGGGCCAAATAGTAATGTTTTGTACTAATTAAGCAGCTCATTTTAGAATTTGCAACATGGTACACAACTCTCAATGTTATTGGATTTGAGAAAAATAGCAATTTTAATAAGATATTCGTAAGCCCTGCAATATGCAATGAAAGATGATGCTTTGGTTTTTGTTGCTGCTGACATTGCAGGAAATTGTGCCTCTACTTCTCACCGAAAAGAACCTTTCTGTGGATAATTATTATTTTTGCGGTTTCTTTTCTTTTGCTGCGGAGGGGGAGGGAGGATTATCTCTAAATAAAAGGAATAGAAATAGAAACTTCGAAATAAATGTTAAATATTGTAGAGGAAAGTAAATCTGATGAAGGAAAATGACTGGAGCAAGCTAATTTTTATTGTCTGTAAATCACAGGAGTCATTCGTCTATGCCCAGCCCAGATGGTAATTTATTACTTAAAAACTTTTATAATAAAACTAGCTATACCCGGCCACGCATTGCTGTGGTCCAGTCTGGTTAAATGGCCAACCAATCTGTGTGTAGATCTACACATGCACACATACACACAACCACCATATAACCCCCAACCTACCTACCTACTTTATTTCTCCCTCTCTATCTATCCCTCTACCTACCTACATACTGTATTTCTTCCTTTCTCCCTCTACCTACCTACCTACCTACTGTATTTCCCCCTCTCTATCTCTCTACCTACCTACCTACTGTATTTCTCCCTCTCTCTCTATTCCTCTACCTACCTACCTACTGTATTTCTCGCTATCTATCTATACACCTACCTACCTACCTACCAACCTACTGTATTTCTTCCTCTCTATCTATCCCCCTATCTACCTACCTACTGTATTTCTTCCTCTCTATCTATCCCCCTATCTACCTACCTACCTACCTACTGTGCTGTTCCCTATCTATCCCCCTACCTACCAACCTACCTACCGTATTTCTCCCTATCTATCCCTCTATCTACATACCTACCTACTGTATTTCTCCCTATCTATATATTCCCCTACCTACCTACCTACTATAATACAATAATACAATAGCAGAGTTGGAAGGGACCTTGGAGGTCATCTAGTCCAACTCCCTCCCTAGGCAGGAAGCCCTATACCATTTCAGACAAATGGCTATCCAACATCTTCTTGAAGACATGCAGTGTTGGGGCATTCACAATTTCTGGAGGCAATTTCTCTTCCACTGGTTAATTGTTCTAACTGTCAGGAAATTTCTCCTCAGTTCTAAGTTGCTTCTCTCCTTGATTAGTTTCCACCCATTGCGTCTTGTTCTGCCCTCAGGTGTTTTGGAGAATAGTTTGACTCCCTCTTCTTTGTGGCAACCCTCTCTCTCTATTCCCTTACCTACCTACCTACTGTAATACAATAATACAATAGCAGAGTTGGAAGGGACCTCGGAGGTCATCTAGTCCAACTCCCTGCCTAGGCAGGAAGCCCTATACCATTTCAGACAAATGGCTATCCAACATCTTCTTGAAGACATGCAGTGTTGGGGCATTCACAACTTCTGGAGGCAATTTCTCTTCCACTGGTTAATTGTTCTAACTGTCGGGAAATTTCTCCTTAGTTCTAAGTTGCTTCTCTCCTTGATTAGTTTCCACCCATTGCTTCTTGTTCTGCCCTCAGGTGCTTTGGAGAATAGTTTGACTCCAGTGCCTTTTTGGCCCTAAGAGGCCTCCGTAGTTACAGGGAGTACAGGGAGTAAAAACATTTTTCAGTTAGTACCTTTTATTTGTGTTTACCTAACACATGATACACATTTTGCTAGGCACAAAATGAGTAGCTATTCTATTATCGGAAGTCCTTGGCTACATTGTGTGAAAGTTTGGTGTAAATCGGTCCAGTAGTTTTTGAGATTAGTGGATTCGTACAAACTATTTTACATTTTTATTTATATAGATGTGGTTTTTATTATTCATAGCATTTTGTCAAGATTCTGAAATATCACCTCTTTAACTTTAAAATTGCAATCCCTCATGACTATAGTAATCAAATCTTTACACCTGATTGCCAAATTTTAATTTAAGATTAGATTTCTTTGTCTTTATTTTTTGTAATTCAGGGCAGCATATCTAATGCTTCTGATCCCTTTTTTCTGCACAGCAATAACCTGCAGAGTGGACTCACCTGAGAGAGAAAGTGGTTCAAAGTCACCTAGCTGGTTTTGGTATCTAGAAGACACACAATTGAGTGCAGTCAAGAAACGTTTTTTAACAGCTTTATGAGGTGAATTAAGCTGCCTTTATAACTTTTAGCAGCACCCAACTGAGGCCTTGGCTGTGACACCTGATCTGCCCGAATCCATCTTTTTCACCTGGTTGCCAGCCAATTGACTGCTAGCCTTCAGGGGAACAAACCTAAGGCTGCTTCTGTGGGTATGCATTTTGTGAAACCCATTCAGGTTTTTTTTAAAAGGAACCTTTTCACTCCTAATTTAAAACACATGCCTGATGAGCAAATTCTTTACACAGTGGAATGTTTAAGAGGAGACTGTTCTATATTCAAAACATTTCAAACTTGAAATGGGTTATTTTGAGGTTATTGGAAATGTTCTGGATGTTCCAAAATGTTCAGTGCTTGATTTAGAGATTGTAACTTCTCCAGAAAAATTAAAATATTGGAAACTTTCCAGAAAGGTCTGAACAATTGTTTCCAACTTGAAACAGGGCATGCTAAACACGGTCTTTTTAAAAAAATGTAATGGCTGTCAGTCATTTTATTCTTAATTAAGCTAGATAACAAATATAACTAATCATATATTGTGTTCTTTTGTCCTTCAAAAGCTCCTCCATAAATGGGATTGTAGGACAGAGACAAATATAATGGAACTGCAAGGCAGTAGCCAACAAATCCCATATTCCAGTTTAAATTTACTAGCTCATCCCACAGAGGGTTGTAAATGTCTTTATAATACCTCTGGCTGTACCTAACTCCTTGTTTTATTCAATTCTCATCTATGTTTCAAGGTCACTATATTTCATCATATTCCTTTTAACTTCAGGGTGATTTTTGTTACTTTATTTGTAGAAGATGGAGAAATAGCAAATGTCCAAAAACACAGTTGAGATGAGATTCAGTTTGAATACAGATCTGAGTCCAGTGTTAACAGTCACAAGATAAAACAGCAATCATTTGTAATATGCACTGTAAGAAAAAGCATCTCCAAGTTTTGAGATTTTACAAGGGATGGAATGGAGAGGCAGCACAATGCGTTTGGTTCTGAGAATCCACTTAAGCAGAGCAAAATTAGATTTGAGGTCAGTGTGTATTCAATCGGTAAGGACAGCTGGTGTGATTTTCTAACTGCCCCCCAGCGATGCTATCTCAGGGTCATTCTGTGAAATCGATTTGGTCCATCACTCTAGTAAGCCTCCAATGGGAGTTTCACTAGCAACTTTTTCAAAAATTAAATAAGTCCTAAAACTTTCATGAGAACCACTTTGCTGTCATGATTAAGGCACCAGGCTAGAATCTGGGAGACTTGAGAGTTCTAATGCCAATGTAGGCATGAAACCAACTGAGTGACCTTGGGCCATTGAGAGAAGCAACCTAGAACTAAGAAGAAATTTCCTGGCAGATCAATTAACCAGTGGAACAACTTGCCTCCAGAAGTTGTGAATTGTCTAACACTGGAAGTTTTAAAGAAGAGATTGGACAACCATTTGTCTGAAATGGTAAAGGGATTCCTGCCTGAGCAGGGGGTTGGATTAGAAGACCTCAAAGGGTCCCTTCCAACTCTGTTACTATTATTATTATCCCAACCACAAGTACTAGTCTAGGCAATGCTAGAAATCAGCACTGACTCAAAAGCACCACCCCCAACCCAATTCTACGAACCCTTTCCTATTAGCACCTTATCACCGCTGTTTTAAGGCAGGGGTCCCCAGGTCCATGGACAGGCACCAGTCCACGGGATGCCAGAAGCTGGTCCATGCAAACAAATGAATCCCCATCTGTAGGAGGCAGGCAGCATGCGAAACCACACCCCCTCCGGTCCATGGAAAGAGGTTTTTCCATGGACCGGTCTCTGGCACCCAAAAGATTGGGGGGCATTGCTTTAGGGCATCCTCTTCTAGCTTACTGCCTCCCAAATGACTTGGACTACAACTTCCCTGTGGATAGTTGCAGTCTAGTATATTTGAAGGGCATCAGGATGGATAAGATTCTTTTGGAGAATATGTATGACTTTTTCCTAGTTCTAACTGGATGGACTTCAGAGAGACTCTTCATTTGACTCTATGCAAAAACTGTGAATCACTACCTGGTGGTGAACCATCTTGTGAACCTCCCATCATCCTATGCTCTTTAGGAATCAGTTGCCTGCCTTTTGTATAACAAAAGAAGTCTGCTGTTTATAGAGGTTCTCAATCATCCAGGTCATGGTTGTCCCAAAGATGCTTTTTCCAAAAGGCAGCTGGATTTCCCCCCCTCCCTTTGACAATGTTTTGCTTCTCATCCAAGAAGCTTCTTCTCTTCAGTTCTAAAGAAAAACGCCTCTTGGATGAGAAACACCATTTTCAAAGGGAACCCCCAACCCCAATGTCCAGTTGCCTTTTAGAAAAAACACCTTTGGGAGAATTGAGCCTGCTGTTTATCCAGCTTAAAGGCAGCCTGCAATTACATTTCATGTGCTTATTAAGGAAAACTGACAGTGTTGCTTGGAAGGCAGCTTGGAAAAGAGTTTCCCCATGCCAGACCCCTCTTCATAGCTTGGAGAGAGCGTTCTGGAAAAGTGGTTTTAAGTATGTCTTGAAGACCCGATCGTCCTGTTGGAAAGCAAAAGGGAAAGGGAAGGAAAAGCATTAGGCATACAACTTGTCGGCAAAGACAAGGCAGAACATAATGACTTGATTTTCTCATTACAGCTTCATCACTAACTGTCCATTTTTATGTTTTCACTGTGTTAAACGAAATGTAGTGAAGCCAGGGCTCCTAAGTTCTTAATAGAAAGTAAAAATTTCCCCTGTCCAGTTGTGTCTGACTCTAAGGCAGGGGTGGGCAAACTTTGCAACTTAAAGTCTGAAGGACTTCAGCTCCCAGAATTCTCCAGCCAGCAAAGCTGGGCTGGAGAAGTCTGGGAGCTGAAGTCCTTCAGACTTAAAGTTGCAAAGTTTGCCCACCCCTGCTCTAGGGAGTGGAACTCATTTCCAATTCACGATTGAAGAGCCCAGCGTTGTCCAAAGATGCTCTGTGGTTATGTGGCCAGCATGACTATACCCCGAGGTGATGGAATGCTGTTACCTTACTACTGAAGTAGTACCTATTTATCTACTTGCATTTACATGTTTTCGAACTGCTAGGTTGGCAGGAGCTGGGGCAAGACTGGGAGTCCACCTCGTCATGCATTGCTTGGGTCTCAAACCGCAAACCTTCCAGTTGATAAGCCCAGCTATACTAAGTTCTTATCCAAAACAAAATAGCAGTCCGCAAATAGTCCTTAAAAAACTTAAGACAAAGAAACCAGTGCCATATAGGGCAGGAGTCAGGACTGATTTCGCTGTAACAGTAATAGAATCCTACGAGTGTGAATGTGCTTTCCCTCTTCCTTGTTTTAACTGAGTGAACTGGGGAGGGGTGTGTGGGATGTTTTTTCAAATTACTTTTTGGAATGGACACAAGCCCACTTATCTAACTATTACTTTGGTAGCAGTTCTTCCTCAAGGCCATTCCCTATGGCCACCACAGCAAGGGAGCTAGGACTTGAGTGAACGATTCCCTTATAAACCGTTAGACAGGGCTGAAAAGCACTGTGAAACTGTGTATAAATCTAAGTGCTAATGCTATTGCTATTCCATTGATTCTTCTCACCTGGTGATTGCTTGGTGATTTCTTCGCCCACTCATAAAGCCTCTGATAGACATGGCCATCATAGCTTCCCAGAGCTGAATTTAAAAATGCATCAGAAAAGTCAAAAGCATCCACCAATGGCACTGCATCTCTCCTGAAAGAGCACGGAAAATACTTTATGAGTCATAATTTATCAATCATTAGTTCTACCCTATAAAGCACTCAAAATACAACCCAAGTGTCCAGCAGACGTTTTCATATAGACGTCAAAATTGAGTGAACTCAGATTAGAGAAACATAAGAACTAAAGGTACAGATCAGAGGTAGCAGCAGTTTTTAAGGATCCATGTAAATAAGTTTTTAAAAAAAATCAAGCAATAGTAGAACATGTCACTCATGGCAGGAAATGGATGGATTACCACTGGGATAGAAGTACCTAGAAAGACAATCTTTGGCGGTCCAAATACTACAGAGCTACAGCTCTCAGTATCTCTTGCCATTGGCCCTGGCCTGAAGTTCCTACTAGTAGTAATTTGGGTCCCAGACTTCTGTCTTTACAGAAGCACATGTGCCTCTAAGTTTATAAAATCTAGAACAGGAATTCAAAAGCAAATGTCAAGGATCAGCATAAAAGTTATGCAAATGAGCCAGAATGAAAAAGGTACTTTGATTAACAATTTGCATCAGGTAAACAATAGTATAAAGCAGTGATGGCAAAACTTTTGTGGCTCGCGTGCCAAAAGTGGGGGGAGCACAGGGGGGTCATGTATGGGCGTGCCACACCCATAATACCATGCACACGACCCCAACATGCATGCATGTGCATACAACCAGCACTCCCTCCATGTTTGGTGTGCTTTTTTCGCCTTCCCCAGGCTCCAGAGGCTTTATAGGAGCCTCAGGAGGGTGAAAACAGCCTCCCACCTCCAAGGCTCTCTGGAGGCTTTAGGAGTTTCCCTGAAGAATGTGGAGTGCAAAAAACCAGCCCTATGGGCAAACCAGAAGTACGTTCCCAAACTTCCAGTTTGCCCTTAGGGGCCGGTTTTTAGCACTCCGGAAGCTTCAGGGAAGCTCCTGAAGCCTTAGGAAGGCAAAAAATGGCCTCAAAAGAAGGCCAAAGTCAGATGGCCAGCGCATGTATGCACACTGGCCAGCTGACAGGGCAAGGCCTTGCGTGCCCAGACAAATGGCTCTGCGTGCCACCTGTGGCACACGTGCCATAGGTTCGCCATTACAGGTATAAAGAGTTAATCTTGTTCACAATGTAACTCCCATTTATTAATATAATTAACTATAATTATATTATAAACAGTAGTGCAGCATAAACTATCCTTGATCTGATATAAAAAGTATTAGGCAAGTTAGAGCAAAAATGTAGTCTGCATACCAGCTGAATAAAGTCACATATCTTGCTCTTGTCAACTCTTTTAAATTTTAATCCAAATGTTTGTCCCTCTCCTTTCCAGAAACCCTAACCCCTTGCCCCATAATTTCTGCATTTACTTTTGTCTCCTTCCTCTATTTATGCAGACTTCAATTGCATCTTTTTTGGGGATGGGGTTTAACATTGGTGGCTCTAATTTTAATTCTGGTTTTAAGTATATTATAATTCCCACTTTCTAAAATACTTGTTTCTCCAAATTATTATTATTATTATTATTATTATTATTATTATTATTATTATTATTATTATTATTATTATTATTATTATTATTATTATTATTATTATTATTATTATTATTATTATTATTATTATTATTATTATTATTATTATTATTTTATTGGATTTGTAGAACCACACCTTCTCCCCTAGGGGACCTGGGGCGGTGCACAGGTCATTAAAAAACATCTTATAAATACAACAAGACAATAACTAAAATCGGATTAAATAAATTACCCTGTGCTAAAAATTTAGAACATTAAAACCCCAACATAATTTCCTAAAATCTCTAATTAAAACAATTTACATTTCTAATATAGCCTAGGCTAGGATAGGTTAGGCCAGGCCGGTCTGCTGGAAAAAGTAAGTTTTTAATTTTTTGCGGAAGGAGCGGAGGTCCGTGGTTGTTCTAAGTTCGGGGGGTAGGTCGTTCCAGAGGGTCGGGCCCACCACAGAGAAGGCCCTTCCCCTGGGCGTCGCCCACTGGCATTGCTTAGTGGATGGCTCCTGGAGAAGTCCCTCTCTGTGGGAGTGAATCGGCCGTAGGGATGTATGGGGCAGGATACGATCCAGCAAATAACTAGGTCCCGTGCCATGGAGCGCTTTAAAGATGGTGATCAACACCTTCACCAAAACTAAAAATATGTGCCATCATTGTCCACCAATATAAGCAGGTTCTGCAAGCTTTATAAATTATATACACAGCCCATTTGTTTTGCAATATAATTTATTGTTCTATTAACTCTGAAGATAAAGCAAGAAGCTTATTGGAGCTGTGCCCTCTTACGACCAGTGGAAATTTTTCTCAGCAGTTCTATTCACCCTGGTTTGCTCCCAAAACAAATCAGCCTTTTTACTATCTTAAAGGCTAGGATGATTCCCAGACCTCAAAAGACATATAATCCTGTTTTACAGAGGAAAGAAATGGGTTGGGGGGGGGGGGGGAGATACTAGGACAGTATTTCAATGGTAGTAATAGAACACAACATGAAAAAGGTAGTCATTATGGTTCTGTTTATAATAAGTCAAGCATATTAGATCTAGGCTGCTTTTTTGCACTCTGTAAAAATCAGCTGCTACCAAACAGATGTTGCTTGTCCCATTCATTTTCACTCTGTCAAACACAATTTATGTACTGCTAAAACTCTTCTGTCTGTAACCTTTAACAGGGCAAAATATTGCATCATAGGGCAAAACTTTGTCAGCAAAGGTACAGTACTGGGCTAACTTATAGAATGCTAGGACCCATTATTCCCGAGGGAATGAAATGTGGGAAAGTTGTGGCTGCTTCAGCACTGCTGGGCCGCTGCTATGGTCATGTGATCCTTTTTAAACAGGGGTGTCAAACTGGATTTCTTCAAGGGACGGATTAGCATTGTAGTTCTCCTATGTGGGCTGGCTGGGGGGTGCTTAAATCTTAAAGAACCCCACATCCCGTTTTGGCAAGCACAATGCTGCAGTAGGTCGTCCAGGCCGAAACACACACACACACACACACACACACACACACCCTGTTTTGGCTACCAGAGGCACTGCATGCTGGTCCTTTGCTATTTGCAGGCCAGCCCCACGAGCCAAATTTAAACATCCCATGGGCTGGATTCAGCCCGTGGGGCTTGATTTTGACACTCCTGCTTTTTAATGTTCTGTGACAGTTTCCCAGCCATTTACATAATCCTTCAGTCCCCCACCCAGCAGCAGCCTATGGGGGAGGGAAGTAAATAGCTTAGTTTTCTGTTTTTCTGTACAGGTAAGAAAGTATAGAGGAGGGAGGGAAGAAAAGGAAGGAACAGGGAGGAAGGGAGAGAAGGAAAGGAGGAGGAAGGAAGGAGGAAGGGAGAGAAGGAAAGGAGGAAGAAGGAAGGAGGGAGGGAGGGAGGGAAGAAGGAAGAAAAGAAGAAGGTGAGAAGGAAGGAAAAGGAATTTCCAAAACTCACTGCCAGGTTCCCACAAGGAAAATTCAACGAGGAAGTCAACCAGAAGTTTGAAGAGGCTGATCTATTGTGCACCTAGTGTGTTCCTCAATGACTGTGGTCTAGAGCCACTCTGATTTAGTGGTTAAGGCTATATACCAGAGACAGTGAGCTCTAGCCCCACTTTAGGCACGAAAGCCAGCTGGGTGACCCTGGGCCAGTCACTGTCTCTCAGCCAAACTCTCAGCTCACCAACAGGGTTGTTACAGACAAAATTAGAGGAGGAAGAAAGTATGTTCACCCCCTTGAGATGTTTATAAAAATAATAAAGGCAGGATACAATTAAAAAGTATAAAAATAGACATTTCTTGGGCAAATTAGCTTTTGCTCAGACTTTGCAAGTAAACATTAACTCCATTTTCGTATTCACTCAGTGCCCACAGAAATGTCACATGATATACTGTATCTCGATAGAGGAGCACATGCAAAGTAGGTTTATGGAGAACAATAAAGTGATATCAGTGCTTATCGAAGGATCCTTGAAATGTGGCAGCCTCCCTTTTTGTTTATCCGAAGATTAGGCAATTTGTTAGATTTGCAAGAGCTCCCCCCCCCCAAATACGGAATGAAATGCATTTTTGCAAAGAGAAGAAAATCACCTCACCGAATGACTGCCAAGAGGTCCAGATAAGTTTCAGTCACCCCGTCAATTTGCTCTGTAGAAAAATATGCATCCTGCATAAAATCTCCTGCATTCGAGAAAATCCCATGTAGTGCAAAGAGATCACAGAGATTTTTGAGGATCCTCCGGATGGCAGATCCTTTTGCATGTTTCCCCAACTCTTCAGCAAATTTTTGTACCACGATGTAATGGCTATGAGCCTGAAAAAGTTAACAGAAAGTCATATCCCAGATCTTCGAACCATAAACCTGAACATATATTAAAGTTTGTATATCAAAGATGGTGGGAAATATATCTTATACAATACAATACAATACAATAGCAGAGTTGGAAGGGACCTTGTAGGTCTTCTAGTCCAACCCCCTGCGTGGGCAGGAACCTTTTACCATTTCAGACAAATGGCAATCTAACATCTTTTTAAAGACTTCCAGGGTTGGGGCATTCACAACTGCTGGAGGCAAGCTGTTCCAGAGGTTAATTGTTCTAACTGTCAGGAAATTTCTCCTTAGTTCTAAGTTGCTTCTCTCCTTGATTAGTTTCCACCCATTGCTTCTTGTCCTGCCCCCAGGTGCCTTGGAGAATAGTTTGAATCCCTCTTCTTTGTGGCACCCTCTGAGATATTGGAACACTGTTATCATGTCTCCCCTGGTCCTTCTCTTCATCAAACTAGACATACCCAGCTCCTGCAGCCGTTCTTCATATGTTTTAGTCTCCATATCCACTGGAGAGGTTCTACTTCTACACAGTAGGGTATCAATTTCAATATCTGCAATAGCTGATCAAAGTGATTTCAGGAACTGGAGTCAGAAAATTTGTCTGGAAATATTTTCATGTATCTGGGAGGTACATCTGAAAGGTATGCTTTCTCCAAACTGGTTAAGGTTCCTCCATATTTGGTCAGATTGGGGTTGGAGGTGGGTGTCTCTAGACAAATCCCTATGTTTTTATTAGTAGGCCTGTTAAGCAGCATTAACCTTTGTGTCCACCATTTTGAATTTACATTCACCTAACTCCTCAGAGAAAATATAACGGAACTTAACACATGGTGTGAGATATTACTACAGAAAAGAAAAGTCAACAGAAAACTTAAGAAAGAATGAATTGGTGGACGTGCAGGAAACAGCTGGCCCTAACAGCTGCTTACTGTAAGGTAGGACTCTGTTCTTCTAACACCCCTCTCTCCCAATTTGACAATTGTTATAAGTCATGATTCACATTCTGCCTTTGACTTAGAACAGGTGTCTCCAACCTTGGCAACTTTAAGTTTGGCTTAAAGTTACTCCCAGAAAAGCTGGCTGGGGAATTCTGGGAGTTGAAGTCCGTCAGGCTTAAAGTCCACCAGGCTTAAAGTTGTCAAGGTTGGAGACCCCTGACCTAGAATATGACAATGCTACTCCAGCTGAGCCTGTGCTTCAGGATTGTCAGCTTCAGAAATCAGTAATCCGGGATTCAGTGGAATCATTTGCAAGCATCTCCTGTTCAGCTGGAACAGTCAGATGATAAGATGACCAAAACTCAGGTTTAGATGCATATGGAAGGGAGCAGAACTATGTTCTTCAATGAGGCTTCTTGCTAAATAAAGGGCAAGATGGAAGTAAAAGCAGCCAGCTGGCTCCAGATAGATTTTGTTAGCTTGTGCGTTTTTAGTCCTTGTTGGAGACAAACAGCTCTTGAATCATGTTCCTGCTAGATGAAACTTGAATTAGAGAATGCTAGATGTAGTTTAAAAAAATGTATGGGAATGCTAGTGTTAGGAAGAAGAGTAGAACTGAAGCAAATGTTAAGTCCAAAGCCCAAAGTTATAAGTCCAAAGTTCAATTGCATAGAACCTGGCTCAACTAATATATCTAATATACTAATATATACTAATATACTAATATATGACAAGAAGCAATGGGTGGAAACTAATCAAGGAGAGAAGCAACTTAGAACAAAGGAGAAATTTCCTGACAGTTAGAACAATTAACCTCTGGAACAGCTTGCCTCCAGAAGTTGTGAATGCCCCAACCCTGGAAGTCTTCAAGAAGTTAGATAGCCATTTGTCTGAAATGGTATAAGGTTCCTGCCCACGCAGGGGGTTGGACTCAAAGACCTACAAGGTCCCTTCCAACTCTGCTATTGTATTATTGTATTGTATCTCTAATTTTGGATGACATATTTTAGGTCTAAATTAATTTTAAAAGGTTCTTTTTAAAATAAAGAGAAGACATGGCAGATTAGCAAAAAAACCACAACTTTTTAACCTTGACACTTAAAGCTTAAAAAGTCAATGCCATCTTTCGCTTCCATTTGTCCTACACAAAATGTGACTTTGCAAAGTGTGAAGAGCCTTATTTTCCTTGGCTTCATTGTCTGAGCCTAATTTAATTGGTGGATTCTCAGTTCCTGGCAAAATAACTAATCGGGGAGAAAGCACAACGTAGTTACCAACCATCGCAGCTCTTGCCAGTTGCACAGTACACTGGTTCCAGGCTTCATGTTGTGTTTTTCCTGCCTGAACCAACTCATGAAGCTTCATCGCTGCATTTCTTATAAACCTGAGAAGAGAATACAAACAAATATTAACGTGTCAAAATGTTCAACCAATTTAAAACTCTTAATGGCAGAAGATGAGGACTGATCTACCCATGCAGTGACACGGAGAGGTGGAGTTCTGAAATGAAGAACTGCAAATAAAAAAAAATTCTGAACACGGTGATATATAAAATAACTCTCACTGCAATTCCACAACAATTCAATTCACCAACCAAAGACCATGTTGCAACTTCATAATTTTCCCCTTATGGTACATGGAAATCTCAAGTTCTGCTTGATATTTATAAAATGGTTACATTTCAACATGGATTGTTTTCCTGTACCATCTGTGTAAAGTTCTGACTATGTGAGTATTTGGTCCAAGTGTTAATCAGTGGAGGTGATTGTGATGCTATGGGTAAAATATATCAGTTGAGGTGTCCTGAAGACAAAGTCATGGAATCTAAAGATATTTTATCCAGTGGCCTTCTCAGAAAGAAAGTATTTATGAATGAGACGGGGGCATCATTTTGAGAATAGAGGCTGCTAGAAACAAAAGGATCAGCAGGAGACGAAATTGACTATGAACAGCCTTGCTAATAAAACTGGAGCCTTTGATTCTGTTTACTTGGCTGGGAAAGCAGGCCTGCATGGAATCTGTTTGCTAAAAATGTCATCTCCTCCTCCTCCTCCTCTTCCTCCCACCCAGTTCTTTCTCCCTAGTGTACCAGCTCTGTCCCCCATCCCATCTCTATTTTGGTTTTCTTTTTGCACTTTTATTAGGAGAGAAAAAACTGCATGCATGGCCATGTGTGCTTTCTTGTTTATGAGGCAAAGTGATGAATGACGGGGTAAATCACTTAATTTTATAAAGGGGGAATCTTAATTTACAAGGAAGGAGTTCATTTTGCTTTAATGGGACAGTGGACAGAGGTATGCAGCAATATCTTCAGTATGGTTTCAGCTGCAATTGGCATCCTTAAATGGACAAGGCAGGAAACTGAATTTTACCCAAGATTTCTATTTTTGAACACATACACACACACACCTCAGTTTATTCTTCCTTTGGAGATGAAGAATCATCTTCCATTGGTAAGTATAATACTGAATGAGAGGGTTTTTTTTAATGATGGTGTGCCATTAGTTGGTGTCAACTCTTAGTGACAACACAGATTTTCTCCTGCTATTATATTCATATGACCAATTTGTTTAATCTTGAGAATTAGGGGAACCAACTGAAGAACATATGAATTCTGGGACGAAGCTTATATTAAGACATAAGACCTTACGCTAAAGTCTTCTGCCTCATCTTTAATTTTCTCTGCTCTTTTACCATCCAACCTTTGGATTGGCATGTAATACATGTCCCTGCAACATTCACTTACTGACTGCTTGAATTTATAATAGCACTTTAAAAAGTGTCTTATAACTGGGTCCTTGCATTAGACAAGCATCACAGCATCCCTAAGATCATGCAATCAAAATTCAGGTGCTTGTTACCTGGAATGTATTTACAACAGCTGCAGCATCCCAGGTGCATAACAGCTGCATCTTTTGAGACTTTCCCAGCTGGCTTCTATATTATATATTTATTCAATTTATACCCTGCCCTTCTCCAAGCGGACTCAGGGCGGCGCACAGGAAAATTAAAAATACATACAAAACATCATATAAAAATTTAAAAAAACTAATTCAATGGATCCTGTGCTAAAACCAGATTAAAATCCCCAAATTTAAAAACTATCTAAAAGTCAGTTTAGGGGGCTACGCTAGGCCGGCTAGATGGAACAAATGTGTCTTTAGACACTTGCAGAAGAGGCGGAGGTCAGAGATGGTGCGGAGTTCAGGGGGTAGGTCATTCCAGAGGGCTGGCCCCGCCACAGAGAAGGCTCTTCCCCTGGGTGTCGCCAGTCGGCATTGTCCGGCCGACGGCACCCTGAGGAGGCCCTCTCTGTGGGAGCGTATTGGTCTGAGGGATGTATGGGGCAGGAGGCGGTCTCACATATAACTAGGCCCCGAGCCATGGAGCGCTTTAAAGATGGTCGCTTCTGACAAACAAATCAACAGGAGAAGCCAACTTTGCTTAATGACTGCATGGTTCACTTAACAACTGCAGTGACTTGCTTAAGGACTGTGTAAAAAATGTCATACAATCAGGTGGAATTCACTTAGCAATAGAAATTCTGGTATCAGTTGTGTTTGGAAGTCAAAGACTACCTGTATATATCAAACCCTATTCCAGTTTCTTTATACCAACCTGAGGGCTCGATGCTTGTAGGCATCTGTGTAAATATCAGGATTTAAGAAATCCTTTTTCCCCCGGGCTTGACATTTTCCAAAAACCACCGAAGAAAAGTAGGCAACTGATGAAGGAAGTGGCTGGCCCATTTGTGCCATTCCGTAGCATTTTATAAGAAATCTAAAAATAAAGAAGAAGAATGAAAACCAAGACACATCCTAAGACAAGTTGAATGGTGACAATTATTTTCAGAGATTAAACAATAGGGATGCAAAAATAGATAGCTTTTGGAATACAGAAAAGATCTTTACTACTTAATCTGTGCTCACATTATTTGCCCTGTTTCCTTATGAATGCTATGCCACTATATTTCCTTAACTCCTTAGTTCAGCCCTGCCCCTTTAAAGATAACCACAATAAAAAGAAAGGGAAAAGTATTCTTTTCTGGAACCTTGGAGAGGTTCATTCAGTCCAGCCAATTACACACACACACACACCCTTTTTCACAAAAGCTGTAATTCAAGTATTCTTGCAGCTTTGTCTCCTAAGAAGCTGGAATGTTCCTGGATATTCTGTTCCTTAAGATATCTGAAACCAACGAGCAGTAAAAGTTCCCCATCTTTAAGTAAAGGAATATACACACTTAGAAGTAAGAATGCTAATGTAAAAGTTCTCCTGGCAGCATTTCTCTACAGGAACTCCTTTCATAATATGCAAGTGCTGGAAAATAAAAAACCTGGACTGCTAGAGACCATTTATTTTATAAACAAGCTGCAGAAGTGCTTGTAAAAGGCATTCTGGAAAAGCTATAGAATAGAATAGAATAGTTGGAGGGGACATTGGAGGTTTTCTAGTCCAACCCACCGCTTAGGCAGGAAACCTCCATTTCAGACAAATGTTTATCCAATCTCTTCTTTAAAACTTCCAGTGTTGGAGCATTCACAACTTCTGGAGGCAAGTTGTTCCGCTGATTAATTGTTCAGTGACATTTCTTTTTAGTTCTAGGTTGCTTAGATCTAGGATGTTTCTAGCAAGGCATCCGAGATGAAAGGTAACCTTTTTTTTCCCCACTGAAGTTACCTGGCTGTTTGCAGCAGAAGGACAGTATTTTCTCCCTCATAAGTACACGACGCGACCACTTTCATATAAATGGAAGGCAGGCCACTGAGAAGAGAGTACCCATGTCCCCCGCAAGCCCTTCGACACACCTCCACTCCAGCTGAGCAGTAGTCAGTAATGATCACTTTTAGGCCTGCTGCCAGGGCGTGAAGCTGCGAAATGGCAGAAATTAAAAGGGTAAGATAGTTTGAGGTAGCGATGAATTCATCAGACTAGAACTGGGAGGTCATGAATTGTACTTAGGCACAGAGCCAGAGGTGGTATTCATCAAGCTCTGACCAATTCTGGAGAACCAGTAACAGAAATTTTGAGTAGTTTAGAGAGCCAGTAACTACCACCTCTGGCTGGCCTCGCCCCCATCTATTCTCTGCCTCCCGAGTCCCAGCTGATTGGGAGGGAATGGGGATTTTCAGTATCCTTCCCCTGCCGCACCCACCAAGCCATGCCACGCCCACAGAACCTGTAGTAAAAGTTTTAGAATCCCACCACTGCACAAAGCCATCTGGCTGACCGTGGGCCAGTCCCTCTCCCTCATCTTAAGGAGGAGGTAATGGCAAGCCACTTCCAAAATGTTGCCAAGAAAACTGCAGGAACTTGCCTATGAAGTTGCCAAGAATAAACACAGATTCAAATACATTTTTTTTTTAAAAAGGTATATAAATCCAATACTTCCATTCAGAATATGAAAAATAAATGATTAAGCAAGCTCACTTTCATTTTCTCATGTACATTTATGAGGCTTTACATCTGTTTTTATTTTATATTCATACTTCATTTGGTAAATTCAGACCAGTGATTTGAGGATGGGAACAAGTACAATATAAATAAATAAAACTTCTTTAGGTAGGTCTTAACTAGACTTCAAAGGTCTTGCACAGTAAGTCTGGGAACCTCCTATTGGAATGACCCTCACATCTGGAGGACATCAGCTTGGAAAATATTTTATTCGCTCAAACATAGGCAAGAAATGCTTACCAATGGCTGGATCAAGTCCCACTGATTCATCCTGGAGAGAGTTAAGCACACCCTTGAAACTCTCTTTACTTTCTTAAATCAATATTGCATCTATTTAAAAAGCATTACTGCTATTAATAACAGCGTCCATACTGGACAACAGATTTAAAAGCTCTTCACATTACTTGGACCATGTCTGAAGAAGCCTTTGTTTTGTGGTTGTAAAACAAGTCAATGCACAAATATCTCTTGAAACCACAACTGTCCATCGAACCAAAGTCTTCTGTTTCAAACAAGGGAAAAGCTCCAATCACATTCCTTCTGAAACAGCCCCTTTGGATTGCTTTTAAAATTCATTTTATTAGTGAAGTACAGAAAACAATAAAAAAGACATTTCAATTTAAAAAATCTAAATCAATGCTGCTCAAACTTGGCAACTTGAAGACATGTGGACTTCAACTCCCAAAATTTCCCACTCACATCTTAAAGTTGCCAAGTTTGAGAAACATTGCTCTAAATGTTACAGTTGATAACATGTATGCAATAAACTAAAAAGCAACCAAACAAAAGGGAAAAAAGGATTCATATAATAATAGCAATAGCACTTAGACTTTACAGCGCTTTACAGTCCTCTCTAAGCGATTTACAGAGTCAGCATATTGCTCCCAACAATCTCGGTCATCATAATGATACAAAATTAATTTAATGCCTAAGCTTGTTGAATGTAGACCGTATTAAATCACATTGTTCCATCTTTTCATTTTTAGATAGAATGACAATCTTTAAAATCTATAAAGAGCACATATCTTGAACCTACAGGAATTGCTGCCAGTCTGAGTATTTTATTTTATTTATTTTTTATTTTATTTAAATTTATATCCCGCCCTTCTCCACAGAGGACCCAGGGCGGCGTACAGGAAATTTAAAAACACACAAATACAAAGATAAATATATAATTTAAAATAAATATTAAACATTCCCATCCTGTACTAAAACCAAATTTAAAATACCCAATTTAAAAACTTCCTAAAAGTCCCCACGGGAGGTTAGGCTAGGCCGGCTTGTTGGAACAAATATGTCTTTAGACATTGGCGGAAGAGGCGGAGGTCGGTGATGGTACGTAATTCAGGGGGTAGGTCATTCCAAAGGGCTGGGCCCGCCACAGAGAAGGCTCTTCCCCTGGGTGTCGCCAGTCGGCATTGTCTGGCCGACGGCACCCTGAGAAGGCCCTCTCTGTGGGAGCGTATCGGTCTAAGGGATGTATGGGGCAGGAGGCGGTCTCGCATGTAACTAGGAGTAATAGTGCCTGCATTAGAGTTCGGAGTATATGGGGTTTTTCTATTTTATACTGTATTTTAATATTTTAAGCATCCTTATTTGGATTCTCAACACATAGGACAGAGCTCAAAATCCAATTCAATGGCAACTGATATGTGAGTAATTTTTACTGAAGACCATGAGGTATTTTTTCTGGGTGGATATGCGAAGAATAATTTTCCTGACTGATGAAATGGGCCAAAGGTTTTTTAGCAATAGCAATTAGACATATATACCGCTTCACAGTGCTTTACAGCCCTCTCTTAGCAGTTTACAGAGTCAGCATATTGTACCCAACAATCTGGGTCCTCATTTTACCCACCATGGAAGGATGGGAGGCTGAGTCAACTTTGAGCCTGGTGAGATTTGAACTACCAGATTGCAGGCAGCCGGCAGGCAGCAGAAGTAGCCTGTAGTACTGCACTTTAATCATTGCATCACCGTGGCTCATTCCAAATACATGAAAAGATGCTATAGGTCTCCTTCACATTACCTCTGGAAGCAAGTCAAATTTTCCTTCTTGGGTCTGGTCGTAGCATCTTTGGAAAGTCTCCTGCAGATAGTCGCAAATAAAGTGAAAGGCATAGGCAGTAGCCAGCTGAGGAAAAAGCTTCTGCTGCTGGGTCTGATAGTCCAAAATCTTAGCCTCTGGATCACTGAGGAAAGGGAATATTGAGAGTTAACCATAATGAATGGAAACTTTGCCCACGTATCTTCAAACCATCTTCACAATAGAAGGAGCTTTCTACTTTCACCTGATTATTCTTTTGGCTTCCATTAGGGAAATTAGTGCAAACCACAAAAATCTCAGCTTCTTTCCCCTCTTTTTCACAATAGGAAAATGGAAAGATTGAGTTACATTTTTTATTTCATCAGAAGACAGCAGATTAGCATGAGACATTATAGCCATGGGTGATACAGTTTGGTCCTCCAATAGAGTTGCCTCATCCCAGATAGCCAGTTTGGTGTACTGGTTAAGGCAGGGGTGTCAAACTCAAGGCCTGTGGGCCGGATCTGGCTCCTGGGGTGCTTAGATCTGACCTGCGGGACCGGCCTGGAAATAGCAAAGGACTGGCCCACGGTGCCTCTGCTAGCAAAAATGGGGCATGGAGGGCTGTGCGCACCCCCCATATTCCATTTTCAGCCTGGATGGTCTCCTCCAGCAATCTGCCAGTTGAAATGGGTCACCCCATTTTGCCCAGCAAAGTGCCGCAGGAGACATCTGTCCCATCTGCTGTCCATCCCGTCTCCCCTCCCCACCAGCCAATCCATAGAGGACAACTACAATGCTGCTCCAGCATGGGATCCTCCTGAGCTCCATTTTCACTGGCAGAGGATTGCAGGAGGCAGTCCCAGTCAAAAACGGAGAATGGGACCTCATTTTTGCTGGCAGATCCACTGCAGGCTGATCCTTCGTCCTGTGGATTAGATGTAAGCACCTTGTGGGCCAGATCCGGGCCATGGGCCTTGAGTTTGACACACCTGCCGTAGACACAGAAATAGCAAACTGATGTTCAGCATAGCCAAATCTGAACCAAAGCAGGATATGCTACAAAGGGCATTAATAATAAATAGCCTTTTAATGGTAGATTCTTCAATTTCTACTATACCATCCATAGCAATAAAAACCAATATTGCATTCAATTCTATGAAGGCTGCCAAAAAAAAGCCTTTAAGGCTTCTTAGTATTTTTTACTAGCCGTTCCTGGCCAGGCATTGCTGTGGCCCAATCTGGTTAAATGGCCAATCAATCTGTGTGTAGATCTACACCTGCACACACAAACACGTACACACAACCACCGTATAACCCCCAACCTACCTACTTACTGTATTTCTCCCTGTCTCCCTCTCCCTCCCTCCCTACCTACTCTATTTCTCCCTCTCTCTCTCCCTCTACCTACCTACCTACCTACCTACCTATCTACCTACCTACCTACCTACTGTATTTCTCCCTCTCCCTCTCTATCCCTCTCCCTACCTATCTACCTACTGTATTTCTCTCTCTCTCTATCCCTCTATCTACCTACCTACCTACCTACCTACCTACCTACTGTATTTCTCCCTCTACCTACCTACCTACCTACCTACCTACCTACCTACCTACCTACCTACCTACCTACCTACCTACTGTATTTCTCATTGAATCTTATGGAAGAGTATTTTATGTCATAAAGGATGACATAATACCTGTGGCCCACTGCTCTCTCTGTATCCATCTACCTACCTTTTTTACAATTGTTTACATTTCCATTGCATGTACCTGGCACAGGTGTAACATCTACACAATCTATATATATCATTGCTGCTATATTTCAAAGGAACGTTGCGTGAAAATTTGGAAGCAATTGGTGTAGTACTTTTGGAGATTAGCGGTTTTGAACAAACTCTTGTTACATTTTTATTTATATAGATGAATTGTAAGCGTGTAAATAATGATTAGGATTGAGCAATTTTCTTCAAATGCTACCTAAGGGTCAGTGAAGAAAAAATTGAAGCTGTTATTTCCATGATTGAAACAAAGCAATCTTTTTTATTTTTAAACAAGTAAAAATCAATGAGCTAGGAAAATATAAATACAGTTTACTAACTATATTTATATTTTCCTAGCTCATTGATTTTTACTTATTTAAAAATAAAAAAAGATTGCTTTGTTTCAATCAGAAAGAATCATATCAAAAATTACTTCCTGGAGTACATAAATCAACAACAGAACCTACCAATGTTGATTAAATTAAATAAATTAATGCCAGGTAACTTCCTGGATTTATGCTAATATATTGTGGAAAGGATTTCTTTGGTAGCAACAACATGGATCGAAGTTGGGAGAGTTGAGCTGTGACTACGGCATCCATGGGAAAATCAGTTTGTATGGCATCTGGATCCCACTAAATATTTCTAAAACAATTTTCTCATGTTTGAGCAGAAGCATAACAATTCTAGGCAATAGAGTTCAGAATAAATACTGAAAATTGTAGTCCAGCAACATACAGAACAGTACCAATTTCCTATCCCTGTCCAAAATAAAAAACGATATTGTAAAAAGAGATTAGTACTAGGTGTGTGTCTGTGTAAAGGTAAAGGTTCCCCTTGCACATATGTGCTAGTCATTCCTGACTCTAGGGGGCAGTGCTCATCTCCATTTCAAAGCCGAAGAGCCAGCATTGTCCGAAGATGTCTCCGTGGTCATGTGGCCGGCATGTCTAAATGCCAAAGGCGCATGGAATGCTGTTACCTTCCCACCAAAGTTGGTTCCTATTTTTCTACTTGCATTCTTTAGGTGCTTTCGAACTGCTAGGTTGGCAGAATCTGGGACAAGTAATGGGAGATCACTCCGTTATGCGCTGCTAGGGATTCAAATCGCCGAACTGCCAACCTTTCTGATCGACAAGCTCAGTGTCTTAGCCACTGAGCCACCATGTCCCTTTTGTGTGTATGTAACTAGGGGAAATTAAGCATTCAGACAGAAACATTTCTCTCTTTTCATATCATACCCTGGTTTTAACTCAGATTGCCGACGCACCACGGAGTATCGGATAGCAATAGTACAAGCCTTCATCAGACTGGGAATAATTGAACTCCGAAGCATGGCCACCCGAATCACAATCATAGTCAAATAGTTAATTTTCTCAGATCCTTGTTTCTTATACTGACCATCTGGTAGAACCTGGAAGATCAGATTTAAAGACAAAGGTATTGGGAAACAGAGCTGCTAGGCATTAAGAAAAAAATAATTTTCAGAATTTGTTCTTAAATCCTGCATGTTTTGTGAGTATAGGAAAGAAAGTGCAACATTGCCAGTGAAGACTTAGGCTGAGAAGCAAATATAGGGCAATTTTGCTTCTTCATCCTATATAAAAATTATGGGTGAATGTAGTATATTTAATGTGAACCAAAGTGTTCTTCGGCTAGAAGTACACTTTGCCAAGAAGTAACAACCCCCACCCCTCCCCCGGAGAGGAATGAGAGGAAAATCCACACACTTTTTCCCTCTGCATCTCTCTCTTTCTCCCTTCCCTTCCTCTGATTGGCTGGCGGTGAACTGTCACCTGAGCCCAAAAGCCGTGGTCAGCAGCATTTTCCCCAAAAGTCAGTGAGGAAGCGTGTGGGACTAAAGAGGGGGGGTGTCCCATTGGCCAGCACGGACAGCTGGGGTCCCAACAGGAGATGGCAGAGTTTAACTGGGTGGGGGCGGAAACCTGGGGGCGAAATGGGCGTGGAGAAGGGGAGGAGGAGGAGGATGGTCCCATTCCGCTAGAGAGTAATACCCCTCCCCCAAATGTCCAAGGAGATTCTCAACTATCCAGGTCATGGTTGTTCCCAAAGGTCTTTTTCAAAAGGCAACTGGACTTTGCTTTTTCTTGAAGACATTTTGCTTCTCAACCAAGAAATTTCTGAAGAAACAAAGTCTAGTTGCTTTTTGAAAAAGCACCTTTGGGACGCTCCACTCAAAATAACATTAAAAAGGAAAATTCATTACAAGAGCTGAACGATTTGAGGGTTCCTTTTTAAATGTATGTTTAAATGCTGTTTAGATTGAGTGTGGCATTGGCATGTTTAATTGATGATCGACTCCAGAAAGAATGGGAGAAAATAACAAAATGCAAAGACCTGTTTGTAGAATGACTTTGGCAACAGAAAGTACCACTAATAATAGGTGGCTTGGGTGGAAATCCCAAAAACCTCTGGAGCACTGTTTGAATACTTTCGTCATTGACAAAATCACTATCAGTCAATTGCAAAAGGTAGCTTTGCTAGGAACCGCTAGCATTGTTTCCTGAAACAATGCCTCTAACACTATCAAACAATGACACGCCTTGCCCAGGTCCTTGGGAAGGACTTGATAGATGGATAAATATGCCAAACTCAGTCCAAACATCTGGCTGATTGTGCAAACAACAATACTAATAGTAATAATAGTAGGTAGGGTATGCAGGGCTCAACTTTTTACATTTCAATCTTCTGTAGCCCCGGCTACTACAACTTCAGAGAGGAGAGGAGAGGAAAGGGGAGGGGAAGGGAGAGGAGAGGAAGATTTACTAACATTCTGAACCAGATATCAGAATTCTGTGGTCTTTGGTAATCTGAAACTGATTGGAATACATGAGAATTATCTATACCTGGGAGAATTTGGCCAGCATGTTTTCTCTGGGGACATGGACGTTCTTCAGGATGAGAAAGCCATTGTCAATATTCTCAAAGCCCATTTTGGGGCCTATGTCTCCTACAGTTATCCCTGAGGAATAAAAAAAAAAAGCAATGAGTAACATGATTTCCTAAAACAGAAATCTTTCATTGCACAATGGGGATACAAAAACCAATCTGTTAAAAGAAATGCAAAAGGGGGCAAGTATTGGAAGGCTTTGTGGGGAAGACCTTAAAACCACCACTGGAAAAGTTGAACAAGAACTGAGGTGGTTTGGAGAAAGAGAGAGAGAGAAAAAAAGTTTGAAATAAGATTCTTTCTTTTGCATTCCCTCATTTTTCTTTAGGTATGGAAAGAATCTATATGAGAAGAAGGAAAGGTATAGGTAGTCCTTAATATATGACCAGTTGCTTAGCAACCATTTGAAGGTAGACCCAAAAAAGGGAACTAATGACCCAGATCCAAAGTTTTAACGGTTGCCCCCTCCTCCCTCTAGTCACATGACTACACTTTGGGTGTTCAGCAACATGGCTGCATTCATGGCTATTTGCAGCATCCTGTAGTCACATGCTCTCATTTTATGACAGTTTTGCCTCAAATGGGTACTTCTAGGTTTTAGCCAAATTGTATCATAGTAAACAATGGGTTCCCTTAATGACTGCTGCAATAAAATCAGATTGGTCACATGACCAACTATGATTTACAATTTTAATGGGCAGGCTCCATAATAGCCATAACTCAAGGCCTACCTGTTCAGGTATATAACCTTGAACACTAGAAATGGTGTCAGGAAAGCAAAAAGCTCAGAATGAGCTGAGGCTAGAAAAAGATGCTTTGAAGAGCAAAAAGGGGCTTTTTTGAGATGCATTCAAAATAAGGGGAAACATCCTCCTCCTCATCCTCTCATCATCAGGCACAGCTATTTAATTCTTACATTGGTTTAGTCCAGAGGTTCCCAAACTTGGTAACTTTAAGACTTGTGGATTTCAACTCCCAGTATTCTCCAGCCAGCTCTGCTGGCTGGAGAATTCTAGGAGTTGAAGTCCACAAGTCTTAAAGTTACCAAGTTTGGGAACCTCTGGTTTAGTCTTTCTCAGCTAAAGGCAACTAAACCAAAGAACCAAAAAAAAAGCAAAGTGTTGAGGCAAGATTAAATCTTCGAAATTGCTAGAAACATGGTACATCTCCAAGGAGGGATGAATTACACTTTAGGACAGTGAGGATGAACCTTTTGTGGCTCGCATGCCAAAAGTGGGGGGAGCACAGGGGGGTCGTGTGCGGGCGTGCCACACCCATAATGCTATGTGCATGCACTCAGCGCGCATGCGTGCATGACTAGCGCTCCCCATTTTTTGCACACCAAAGGCTTCAGAGGCTTTATAGGAGCCTGGGGAGCCTTTAAGTGACTTCCGGTTTGCTCATAGCGTTGTTTTTTGCCCTCTGGAGCCTCCAGGGAATCCTCCAGAAAGCTCCAGAGGGCTAAAACCGGTCCTACGAGAAAACCGGAAGTGACTTCCGGTTTGCCTGTAGGGTAATTTTTTGCTCTCTGGAGCCTTCAGGGAAGCCTCTGGAGGGTTAAAACTGGCCCTGCAAGCAAACCAGAAGTACGTTCCTAAAATTCCGGTTTGCCCATAGGGCTGTTTTTTCACGCTCCGGAGGCTTCAGGGAAGCTCCTGATGCCTCCAGAGGGTGAAAAATGTCCTCAAAAGAAGGCTGAAGTCAGATGGCCAGTGCGCGCATGCGCGCTGGCCAGCTAACAGGGCAATGCCTCATGTGCCCGGACAAATGGCTCTGCATGCCACCTGTAGCACGCGTGCCATAGGTTCGCCATCACGGTTTTAGGGTAATAAAGAAATTAATCAATGGTTTGCCTGAACCCCTGAATAATCCAGGAAAAATGGTGAAGTGCAAGATGCCTGAAGGAGAGCCCATCTTGACTCTGCCTCCAGAAAAGGGAAAAACAAAGATCTAGGAAATTACAAACTAGTCTTCCATTGATATCTAGAAGATTCTCCAGCAATCAAAAAGAGAATATGGCATTCTTTGGTTAAGGGTGGCTTCTTCTTCCTCCCGTGCCTGGCAGAATAGACAGACTAGCTTACTCTTCTCAAGAGCTTCATAGAAACATCACCTTGACCTGGAGAATGGTCCCTGAGATTGCGGATTTGTACGATGAATGGATGCAAGCCATAACAACGTCCTTTCAAATAAAGTTGAGCAAAAACCAAAGCATGACTTGCAGACCGGCCCACTGCAAGAAGATGGGAAGAAAAGAAGTTATCATTTGGTTAATGGTCCAGAATATCCATATCTTAATATATCATCTCGCTAACTATTCAATATAATTGTTAAAGACATCATAAAGAAGACGAGACCCAAACACTTGAAACTGACTTGAAAAGTTCACTGCTTGGTCCTGATTGATTTTGGAATGTGTTCAACGGACAATGATTCTACCAAGAAGGTTCTAGGTTTCACATTAAATAAAGGCTGGAGGGAAACCAAAGAAGAAATGAATCTAGCAATTCATTCCATTTAATTTCAATTCATCATTCATGCTTGGTACTTACAGTCTCCTGGCCACCATTTCATGGCAGAGAAGGTTGGCGTGTTTAGGATAAACTCCTGAGTGGCCACGTCAAACGTGGCTGTGGTCTCCAAGCCTCGAAGATTGGATCCTTTGCAACAAAAAGATAAAAGAGACAATTTTTCGCATCCCCGACAACTAGCAGCAGATTGAATATTTGCTAACTATTCCCCAAAGTGATTTTTCAAAGTCCAGTTGCCTTTTGAAAATGCACTTTTGGGACAACCATGACCTGGATGACTGAGAATCTCCATAGATGTTTGCTAGCAAGATTTAGCAATCCTAACTGGTCTTCCCACAGGAATGAAATTCGTGCAAAGTTTTTCTTGTTGTGAGCAAATTCCAACTTTGCAAAGATCTCAGTTAAAAGTAAGGTTGTAATATTTTAGACATATTTGATATTTCCTAACATGATTTTGGGAGTAGAACTGATAATACAATAATACAATAGCAGAGTTGGAAGGGACCTTGGAGGTCATCTAGTTCAACTCCCTGCCTAGGAAGGAAGCCCTATGCTATTTCAGACAAATGGCTATCCAACATCTTCTTAAAGACTTCCAGGGTTGGGGCATTCACAACTTCTGGAGGCAAGCTGTTCCACTGATTAATTGTTCTAACTGTCAGGAAATTTCTCCTCAGTTCTAAGTTGCTTCTCTCCTTGATTAGTTTCCACCCATTGCTTCTTGTTCTGCCCTCAGGTGCTTTGGAGAACAGCTTGACTCCCTCTTCTTTGTGGCAGCCCTTGAGATATTGGAACACTGCTATCATGTCTCCCCTAGTCCTTCTTTTTATTAAACTAGACATACCCAGTTCCTGCAACCGTTCTTCATATATTTTAGTCTCCAGTCCCCTAATCATCTTTGGTGCTCTTCTCTGCACTCTTTCTAGAGTCTCCACACCTTTTCTACATCGTAGTGACCAACTGATTTCGGTATAAGAAGTCATTGAATGATCATCTCATTTTGTCTGGACTTCTAGTTCAATTCTTAAAACACATGCCCACATCCACCAATATATAAGAGGCTTCTAAAACATCTATACAAAATCATAAAATCACTGTCTGTTGGAATTTGTTACTATGACTAATTTTTCCTCTCCATCCTTCAGAGATCACAGCTTTGACCTAAAGATCAGTGTGAACCTATGTGGCAAAATTAGCATCATTCTGCACCTACTCAAGGCCTGGGGTTTAGATCTGGCCCACAGGCCCGCCCTGGAAATAGCAAAGGACCGGCCTGCAGTGCCTCTGTTAGCAGAAAGGACTTCAGGAGGGCCACATGCAGTGCTCCCTAGCTCCTTTTTCACTGTCAGAGGGTTGCAGGAGGCAGTTGCAGCCTAAAACGGAGCTTAGGAGCCTGTTTTTGCTGGTAGATTGCTTGGGCCACCACAGGCGCCCCTAACACAAGTGACATTGAATTGGCCACACCCACCCTAAACATGCCACTAACCCCTCCCCCAAGGTCAAACACAACCCTGATGTGGCCGTCAATGAAATCGAGGTTGACACCCCTACTCTAGTTATAGGCTGGAACACCGGGTGCCTATCCAGGTGGACTTATAATATAAGGCCCCAAATCACTTAGGGACCAGACACAATAGATAGCTGGAGAAAGGATTCTGCTCTCATTTCTGTTGACAGACACTGCCTCATACTGCTCAGTGACTGTAAAGGACAACTGAACTGAAGGACTTTGTACTAAAAGTTAACTAAGCAAAAGATCTTCTCTGGCAGTATCCAGAATGTAGAACTGTTTTATATATACACTAGACCAATAATAGCTAACCTTTTTTGGTTTGTGTGGCAAAAGCTGGGGAGTTGTGCGCGGGTGTGCCCACACCCATAATGCTATGTGCACAACGCCAGCATGCATGTGCGTGAGTCCCCCACTTTTGGCATGCTTTGTTCACCCTCCCCAGGCTCCAGAGGCTTTCTAGGAGACCGCCTCCTACCCCATACATCCCTTCGACCGATCCGCTCCCACAGAGAGGGTCTTCTCTGGGTGCCTACGGCCGTGCAATGCCAGCTCGCGATGCCCTGGGGAAGAACCTTCTGTGTGGCGGGCCCTGCCCTCTGGAACGAGCTACATCACGGACCTGCAACATCACGGACTTGCAACTCTTCCGCAAACATCTAAAGACTCATTTCTTTCACCTGGCTGGCCTGGCTTAATCTCCGAGACTATATTAGTGACTGATTTTAAATTAAATTAAATTTGTATAAGGGGTTTTAAATTGATTTTAGCACAGGTATTATCAAATGTAATTGGATTTTAGTGATTTTAGGATGTACTTATCTTTGTATGGTCTTATTTGTGTTTTAACTTTTCCTGTGCACCGTCCCAAGTCCCTTTGGGGAGAGTGGGGCGGTATATAAATCTAATAAAATGAAATGAAATGAAATGAAAAACAGCCCCTCCCCAGAGGCCCTCGGGAGCTTCCCTGAAGCCTCCGGAGTGCAAAAACCTGGCCCTCTGGACAAACCGCAAATTCAGGAACAAACTTCCAGTTTGCTCATAGGGCCGTTTTTCGCCCTCCGGAGCCTTCAGGGAAGCCTCCTGAAGGCTCCGGTGGGCAAAAAACGGACCTACGGCCAAACCGGAAGTGACTTGCTCGTAGGCTTGGTTGTAGGTCTGTTTTTCACCCGCCGGAGCCTTCATGGAAGCCTTCTGAAGGCAAAATACAGCCCTACGAGCAAACCGGAAGTCCATCCCAAAAAACGGCGTGCCCTAAGTGAGAACAATCAACTCGTGGAACAGAAGTTGCCTCCAGAAGTTTTGGGAGCTTTATCACTGGAGGCTTTCCAGAAGAGACTGGACTGCTATCTGTCAGAAATGGTGGAGGGCAGTGATGGTTAACCTTTTCGCTGAAACTGGAGTGTGTGCACATGTGTGCACGGAGGTGCGCTTGTGTGCTCCAGAGCACCAAAACCCAGAAAAGAGCAGCAAGGTGCACTTGCATGGCAGACAGCTGGCCGGTGTGCATGTGCATGACGGAACCTAGAAGAGCAGCTGGCGACCGTGCGCTTGCCCACAGAGAGGGCTGTGCATGCGCCCTTTGGCCCTCTTGCCATAGGTTCGCCATCATGGGTGTAGGGCCTCCTGCTTGGGTGGAGGGTTGGACTAGATGACCTACCAGGTCCCTTCCAACTCTGTTTATCTGTATCTAACAAATGGCTCCACGTGCGATCTGTGGCATGTGTGCCATAGGTTTGCCATCACGGCACTAGACTTTGTATTGTTTTGGTTTGGTCAACTGCTAGGCCTCTTTACCTAAGCATTAGGTTATTCTCAAGGGCTTATGGCCAATTGGCTGGAAGATATGGAGTTATGGGTATTTATTTTTTTAGCATTGAGTTATTCTCAAATGATTATGGCCAATGGGGTAGAAGACACAGAGGTTATGAGTACAGTGGTACCTCGGTTCACAAAAGCTTCTGTTCACGAACAACTCGGTTCACGAACAGAAAAGTTCATTAAAATATGCTCCGGTTCACGAACTCCGCTTCGGTTCACGAACAGGAGCCGCAGCCATTTTAATGTTATTTCCTGGCTGTCAAATGGTTGTGACTTCCTGTAGAAAGATCGTGGCGAGAAGGAGACACAGAAAAAAGTACACTGTGAGTACTTTCAGTGACTTTTTTGATTTTTGTTATGCTTTTAGCACATACAGTACTGTACTAATTTGTATTGTAATTTGTTTCATATTTTTTGTGCTTCAAAAACCAAAAAAAAGATCAGAACAGATTAACCGGATTTACATTAAACCCTATGGGAAACTGTGCCTCGGTTCACGACCAATTCGGTTCGCGACCAGAGTCAGTTCACGAATTAAGTTCGTGAACCGAGGTACCACTGTATTTCTTTAGGGTTACATTCTATTTGTATAACTATTTTTCTACACAAAATTTGCCTTGCAATTGATTCTGAAGAATGATGATGATGATCATGGGATACTATTCGACAATGGAAATGGCATACAGCAATGGAGAAAATCATAAATGAAAACCAATGAAGAACGTGAGCTTCTGTAAATCAAAAAGATAACCACTAACAATAACTAACTAAGAATAGTCATATCAAAAAGAGCTTCTTTTAAAAGAAGCCCACATATCTTAAACCCAAAGTTGCTTTTTTTGTGAGGCAATTGGACTTTCTTGTTTTTTCTTTTGAAGATGTTTCGCTTCTCATCCAAGAAGCTTCTTCAGCTCTGACAGGATAGTGGGGAATGGAAGGATTTATATTCCTTGCAGACAGCTGGTAATTTGTATCCTGTAGAGCAGGGGTCTCCAACTTTTGCAACTTTAAGTCTGAAGTCCTTCAGCTCCGACTTCTCCATTCTGGAAGCTGAAGTCCTGCTGTAGAGGGTCCTTGAAGCACTTGAAGGTTTATCTGTGTCCTCCGGGTCACCTGAGTAGGGCTCCTGGTTCCTGCAGTCTGCCATTTTTCCTCTGGAAATCCATCCCTATTCCCACACCATTCCAAGGGTGTTCATTCCAAATTGTATAGCTAAAGGTCTGTAGAGATTCTCAGTCATCCAGGTCATGGTTGTCCCAAAGGTAGAGAATATCTACAGACTTTCACATATCTTAAAGTTGCCACCATTGAGCAAAACTGATAAAATCATTTCTTTGGCCGCGGCTCTCCTCCTTTCCATTACAGAATCACTAAGCATTATGCTTAGAGCCTCCGCCACAAAATTTCAGTAAACAACTTGGATATTAGAGCACTTGATTTGCATTTAGGTCAGCCTCTTAATCCAACCTCATTGTGTATATGAAAACAAGAAAAAGCACTCAGATGACGATGCCACAAAATGAAGCAATTTCTCCTCTCTCTCGCTGTTCAGTAAGACCCAATAAAAGTGCTACTGAAAAAATATATGAATCTAGCTTCTTTCATCCTTCCTGGGTGTTGGGTGAAGTGTGTGTGTGAGTGTGTGTGTGTGTGTGTGTTGCAAATTAGTTCATATCAAGTAATGGCACTTGATGAATCTTTGGTTTAGAGTTTATGAAATCAGAAATCTGGATCACGATGGCAGCCAAAGATACTTACCATGTCCCAATTCAGTCTGGGCGTAGGTCCCTACGATGAAATTCTTTTTTGCTAAAGGAATCCATTTGTCAATCTGTTCATCGGTGCCTAAAGCCAAAATGCTCTTCATAAAGACTATGTGTAGGTTAAATGCCAAATCATCAGTAAGAAACCTGCAAAAACACAGATGCCATTAAGTTCTCTAACAATGACTCACAAATGTGTATTCAATATACTTGATTATTCATGTAATAACTGCAGCTAGAAGTGTATTTGCATAAAATTGGAAGATGGAAAAAGGCTTTATAGGAACCTGGGGAAGGTGAAAACAGCCTCCTCTGCCCGCCTGGAGGCTTCAGGAGCTTCCCTGAAGTCTCCGAAGTGCAGAAAACCAGCCCTATGGGCAACCTGGAAGTTCAAAAACGGACTTCCAATTTTCTTGTAGGGTCCTTTTTCATCCTCCGGAGCCTTCAAGGAAACCTCTGGAAGGCCCCTAAAGGCTCAGGAGGGCTTAAAACGGCCCTATGAGCAAACCGGAAGTCCATTCCTGAACTTCCGGTTTGCCCGTAGGGCCGTTTTTTTGCGCTCCGGAGGCTTCAGGGAAGCTCCTAAAGCCTCCAGAGGGCCTCCAGGAGGGTGTGGAAGGCTGTTTTTGCCCTCCCCAAGCTCCTATAAAGCCTCTGGAGCCTGGGGACTGCAAAAAATAGCCGCAAAAAAAGGCTAAAGTCAGGTGGCCAGTGCACGCATGCGCACTGGCCAGCTGACAGGGCAATGCCTGGTGTGCCCTGACAAATGGCTCTGTGTGCCACCTGTGGAATTCGTGCCATAGGTTTGCCATCCCGGCACAAAACTATACTCAGATATCTCACTGTTTGATTGATATATGATTTGTTTAAATAAATAAATAAATATATTTTAAAAATGTGTATTCAATGTACAATTCATTAGTAGACAGTGAGAAGGCTAGATGTTTAAAATTTCAGTGAAGCAACCTTGTTTAGCCTCCATAAGTGAGATCTACTTCTAGATGTTGCTTTCTCCTTTCTAAAAACCATAACCCAAACCACTTGATAAATCTTGCTAACCCTTTTCAAAAGCGGCATCTCCCTCTTTCATTATCTCTGCACACAGCCTCCAAGAAAATACTCAGAGCAGAAAGCAAAATTAATTCCTAATTGCTTCCAGTAAAACAATTAGTTTTATATTGCAACCCTACGCATGTACGTAAGCTCTACTGCTTTTTGTAGGTCACGTGGCTTGTAACATGTGGTTACAATTGCACTTCTCCACATCTGTTAAGGAATACAATGTGTTTCTGAACCCACTGATTTAGGAAAGAAATATACTACCGAATTAAAATTACCTAAAGCAGTAGATCTGTTCCGGGCCATCTTCAATCCATCCCATTTTAGCCATCTTTTGTGAGAGGTAAACAGATTTTCGGACTGCACCTTCATATCTTTGATTCTGGTTCTGGAAATACCGGTTTTCTTGGCTAAACTCTGGATCAGCCTCGAGCACAGCCTCTGTTGAAAATTAAAGCATTCTTTTAACACATGATGACATGGGAAAAGAATTACAACATCTTCAATTATCTCCTCAGATCCTAAAGAATTCCCAGGAGCATTGCAAATGACTGTAGGAATGCCAGGTTGTTTCTGCAATTTTAAACTGGAGGAAAGCTTAGCTGTTACTTCCAAAACAGATACCTCTACAGATAATGTTTGTATGCTGACCAGTAAGTACTTTTGAATGGGGAAAAAAAATCCAATATAATGGCAAAGAAATCACAAAATGATGTAACATACAATTTGGTCAGGTTTATTTAGAATGCACCACTTACTGACAAGAGTAACATAAGCTACAGCTAAAAAATATGTTATAGTATCTTTGACTTTAATGAGATCCTGTTGGGTGTAATGGTTGAGGCATTAAGGCTAGAAAGTTGGAGATTTTGAGTACTAATGCTGCTTGAGGCTGAAGCTAAAAGGAAGACCTTTGGCCAGTCATTCTCTTTTAGCCCTAGTAAGAAGGTAAAAGCAAACTATTGCCAAAAATCTTGCCAAGTAAACTGAAGGGATTTGATAGTTCCTGTTTCCAGGAGTCAAAGCTGACTCAGAGTTAAACACAGACACACAGACACAGACACACACACACACACACGGAGTGGGAGAGAGGGAGTGAAGGGGGAGGGAAAGAGAGGGAGAGAGATGGATGCAGGGGACTCCAAACTTGGCAATTCTAAGATTTGTGGACTTCAAACTCCCTGAATTCTCCACAAGTCTTAAAGTTGCCAAGGCTGGAGCTCCAAATTCAACGTACACAATTCTCTAAAGATGAATATTTTTTTAAAATTTGAGTGATATGCCAAAATATTGACTTAATTTATTTTTAAAATAATAGTTACAGTGACTTACTAAAGAATAAATTACAAAGTTATTACAATAACTGGCTCACTAAAGAATAAATTACCATAGCTTCACAATGATATATGAGAACCAAGCCAACTACTGTAATACAAAAGATTACACAAATTTTCAGAACTTTTCATCAGGTGACAACATAAATAAAAAGGCCCTTAATTAATTTAGATGTGACAATTAGGTGTCACATGAGCTGTTCTTCAACCTTGGTCTAAGAAGGACAAATTGCAGACTGAAGGAATTTGTTACTATTAGATTTCATATTCTATTTTGTATCATAGGGCAAAGAAATAACTATTACCACTAAGAATGCTGTGATATTACTTATCTCCCTCTTGAAAATATGAAGATATGTGTAATGATAATTTGTTGCAAAGCTCACAGGTTTAGTAAGGAATGCTGAATCAGAAGATTGACGTAACTAATTTAGGTCTGATTATTGTGTATGTTCAGAATTTCAGAACAAAGTCCTCCTGGATTAGACTGAACTTGGAATCTTCTGAATATAAAATGCGTTTTCTAATGTGAAAACCCAAAAAATTCTTCCCTCAACTCTAACCAAGATACGGTTTCTTTCTGAATCCTAGATGCATACTTTTTTGTGTGTGTTTTTCTTCTTGATCAAGGGACCTATTTTAAAACTGATAATTTCATGAACTAAGTTCCAAAGACTACACAGAATGTAGTTAGCCTGGTTTTAATGTTTGCTGCTTCTTTTGGCTTCTGTAGCTTAAAATCACAGAGATGATTCCAGTCTTAAAACAAACATTCAAATAAACAAACAAACATATGCAATATTGCAAAGATGGAAGAATTGCATAGGATAGAGGAAAAAAAGACATTGGATACAGAGAGACACAGAGGTGGAGGAGTCAAATCAAATAAATAAATAAACATTTAATTTGTCATGAGTTCTTTTATCTACTAACCAACTTCCCTCCGGACTTTGGTGTTGATTGCTCCGCCGTCCAGTATATTAGTAAGGTGCTCAATGGGGAAAGAGATATTTTTCCGTTCAATGTCGAGATCAGGGTTCACATTTTGTCTCGGAGAATTTGGAGAAAACATATTTGCTTTCTTTGCTTCCATTTTGAATACTTTAGAACCTGCAAAAAGCATCCAAAATTAGTTATCTTAGATTCTGAGATCTCATAAAAATATGTAACTAACCAACAATTTGAGGGCAGAAAGGAGGCTTTCTTAGAAATGGGTCTAGGAGAGTGTCAAAAGAATTTTACCTATACTTTCCTGCTGGGTATAACCAATTTCAAACACAGTGGGATTTATTCTGAACAATCATTCTCAAGATTTTACTATCAGTGCAAGAATCTATTTAACTTGATATATTTTACTTAACTCCCGGGAATGAGCTTGTTCATTGTGATTACCAATAGAATTATTATGTTTTGTCAGCAATGTGGAGCCACAGTTACCAAATCACCCACGGCATTTTTATATGCTGTAAATAAATAATTTTTAAATGGTCAAGATTTCAGTGATCTCACCCCTTAGAATTGCTTCCTAACCTTGCAGGAAACTGCAGACAGCTCAAGGATGCAGTAGCCTGCCACCAAGTTTATACTATGCAGATATGAAGATGTTAAAAGATCTGATAATTTTTATGGAACAGATCTATACACTTTTGTAGCTCCACCTGTACAAATTGTTTGGTAAGATGCTTTGTGAAGCAACTGAAGCATTTCTCCAAATCTATTACCTGAAAGTTTCAAAAAGCCATAACTCTTGAAGGTTTGGAGCTGCCATTTTAGGGCTGTCTCCATGACTTCTGAGAAAACCTCTGAAAGCACAGAAGGCAGTTCCTCTCAGATAAAGCTGCTGAATAATTTCTTTGTATGCTTTAGATGATGTGGGGAGGACTTGAAATGGCCAATGCATGACCACTTCAATGTGTTAGGCCTGCAGCCATATTCCTTTTGGAGCTTTGGCTTGCCACACTTTCTATTATTCTATGCATTTTCTATTGTGGGAAAATGGGAGGGGGGATTGTACAGAGCTAGATGATATGTAGCCATAACAAAATTCTTTCTAGAAAGCCAAGGTCATCCTTTGTCTTTGAACCTCTGCACCTGGTCGGAACTGGATGGGTGGAAGCTGCCAGCATGGCAGTGGAAGATTGGACCATGTGATGGACTTGGGAGTGTGGGGACAAGATCATGAATTTTCAACTGGGTGGAGAAAACCGGGAAGCTTTCAGAATCAGGTTTTTCCAGATGTGCCAACATGGCTCTCTTAATAAATTGAAACTTTGAGCAATACTTTGCCTTAGACCAAAGGTGGGTAAACTTTGCAACTTTAAGTCTGAAGGACTTCAGCTTCCAGACTTCTCCAGCCAGCTTTAAGTCCTTCAGACTTAAAGTTGCAAGGTTTGCCCACCCCTGCCTTAGACTCTGATTTACTTTTGGATGCTATTTGGAATCCTGACACAATGGTTCAATCAGCAGGTTCTGAGTGGGGAGGGGAGGCTACCCTCAGTTTGCAAAATTGAGTGATTTGCACAGTCCTTGAACAAAGCATTGAAACACTCCACCTTTTATGTGCCAAAAATAATTGGAGCTGATCGAAGAATTGATATGGTATTTATAACTACAGTGCTTTTATGAGGTATTCTTCTGCTTCATTTGAGCACAAATCAGAAACATCTCCAAATGTTCAAGAACTAACATAGTGGCGGAAAGAGATGAATAGAATTTGAACCTGAGGAAAAATGAAGATATCACATCAGTGAAAGCAAGAAAGTCAGCTAAGCAAGTCTGGATACCAGATACTGGAGATAAAAACTATCATGCAAGTGGTGAGTCTCAGGCGAAGTAACCAGGAACAGGAACAGATTTCAAAATACTACAAGTGTTACACAAGAATCTAACCTACTAATGGTCAAGTCAAATTGGCAACTTTTGCCAATGGTCAACTGAATTCAAGATGGTTGCCATTTGCAACCTTCTGCTGGCTTCCCCATTGATCATTTATGGCCTCCTGCTGACTTCCTTGGTGGGGAAGGTTGCCAATGTTGATCACATGACCATAGGGACATGTCAATGGCCACAACTTCCAGGACAGGTCATAGATGTTCACTGCCATCATAAATTCAAACAGTCACCTTTACTACATAAGATCCTGAGTTTCTGTATCTCCTTTGAAAGTGTGTGTGAGTGAATTTATTACTGTAATAAATTCCACCATTACCTCTTCAAGCTGGTCAAGACTATTCACTACTAAGTCCCTAGACAGATCAAACAGGTTTCAAGGTAAGAGACCTTCCCATGTGTTTCAGAGGGGTAAGATAATCTATAGCAGGGGTGCCCAACCTTTGCAACTTTAAGTCTGAAGGACTTCAGCTCCCAGAATTCTACAGCCAGCAAAGCTGGCTGGAGAATTCTGGGAGCTGAAGTCCTTCAGACTTAAAGTTGCAAAGGTTGGGCACCCCTGATCTATAGGTGCTTTTGGCTTAGCCTTTTGTGCATTTCCAGCTATGAAAACTTTCTATTTTGGCTTGGAGCTCTACGTGGATTTGTTTAATTGTGGATTATTTAATAAATCATTATTAATCAAACTTATTCTTTACCTTTAGGAATCTTTATATAAAATATATAAATCATTTTCTTAGGAAGTTTCCTAAAATAAATATCCACATCCCCACACAATCCTATCGGATAACCTATATAATTTTAGAAAAGCATTTCAGCTCATGTTTTCTGTGACATCCGAGTGGAAAATAGGATTTCCTATAAAAGAGTATTAGAGAGACAGTATTGCGAAGAATAGCCACTGAAAAATCTGTCATCTTTAAATGGTTGTTATTTTTTTTTGCCAGCCATCTCATACCACCTAACAACTAACAAGCATTGCACTGCACAAGTTAACCTTTGCACCGTGCTATATGTGACACATTAATAGATCACTACGAGAAAGACAAATGTTCAAGGTAAAAGAAGAAAAATAAAGTCTTTTGTATATCACCTCCTCCTCTACCATATGCCAGTGAAACACGGACACCAACCTCACAATCTATACAAAAGCTACGAATGGCGCAAAAGAGCCATGGAAAGATAAATGCTCGGCATCACAAGACAAGACAAAAAGACCTAGATTAGAGAAGAAACAAAAATACACAATGTCATCAAGAGAGTAAAAAAACTGAAAGAGAAATGGGTTGATCACATAGCAAGAAGAACTGATGGCAGGTGGACCAAGGCATTCATAGAATGGGTCCCACTTGATAAAAACTATCCACAAAAGAGACCTAAAACAAGAAGGATTGATGACATCAGCAAATATTGCGGGCCCAATTGGCAAAAGAAAGTTCAGGAATATATAGTTTGGAAACATGTGGAAGAGGCCTTCATCCAGCAGTGGATAAACAATGGCTAAAATGATATCACCTAATATAATAATAATAATAATAATAATAATAATAATAATAATAATAATAATAATAATAATAATAATAATAATAATAATAATAATAATAATAATAATAATAATAATAATATATTTAATTTCTAGACCGCTCCCTCTCCCCAAGGGGACTCGGAGCGGTGCACAGGGAAATTAAAACAATAAATATACATAGATATACAAAACAGTTAAAAAACACATTAAACAATAAGACCCTGCGCTAAAATTCCCCAAAGCCAATCACTAAAACCCTAAACCCTATAATACTATGGTAAGAGGCTACCCTAGGCCGGCCAGGCAGAAAAAGTGCGTTTTCAATTTACATTCCAAGAGATACTTTATTTTTATTTTCATGACTAAATGCCTTTAGCAACAAGATCTCAACTAAAGCTATTTTTTTTAAAATTGTAAAGTCTCTATTAAAATGGTAATTCATCTAACCACAATTTCATTTTCATTTCATTTTTTTTCATTTTATTACATTTATATCCCGCCCTTCTCCACAGAGGACCCAGGGCGGCGCACAGGAAATTTAAAAAACATACACAATAGAAGATAGACAAATAATTTAAAATATATATTAAATAATCCCCAATCCTGTGCTAAAAACCAATTATTAAAAACCCAATTTAAAACTTTTCTAAAAGTCCCCATGGGAGGTTAGGCTAGGCCGGCTTGATGGAAAAAATATGTCTTTAAACATTTGCGGAAGAGGCGGAGGTCGGTGATGGTCCGGAGTTCAGGGGGTAGGTCGTTCCAAAGGGCAGGGCCCGCCACAGAGAAGGCTCTTCCCCTGGGTGTCGCCAGTCGGCATTGTCCGGCCGACGGCACCCTGAGAAGGCCCTCTCTGTGGGAGCGGATCGGTCTAAGGGATGTATGGGGCAGGAGACGGTCTCGCATATAACTAGGCCCCGAGCCATGGAGCGCTTTAAAGATGGTCGTCAGAACCTTGAAGCGCACCCGAAAGACCACAGGAAGCCAATGCAGCTCGCGCAGGATTGGTGTTATATGGGAGCTTCTGGTGGCTCCCGTAATTACCCGCGCGGCTGCGTTTTGGACTAGCTGTAGCTTTCGAGTGCACCTCAAGGGAAGCCCCATGTAGAGAGCATTACAGTAGTCGAGACGGGACGTCACGAGAGCTTGAGTGACTGTGCAAAGGGCAGCCCGGTCCAGTAAGGGGCGCAATTGGCGCATCAGGCGTACCTGATGAAACGCCCCCCTGGCCACGGCCGTCACATGGTCCTCCAAGGACAGCCGGGAATCCAGGAGGACACCCAAATTGCGCGCCCTCTCCATATAATAATTTAATTGTGTATCATTTATCCAATCTACCCTTCACAGGAACCTTGGAATCGTTCCTTCTAACAGCCTTCTGTAAAATTGTAAATTAGGAAAAATGGAACTAATGAATGGAGATGTTAACCTAGATAGTTCAATTTCTAGCCTAAGGCTTTAATCAGTACCCTGACAGTATGATCAAAGCTCCACCAATGTTTAATGCAGAGGTCTCCAAACTTGGCAACTTTAAGAGGTGTGGACTTCAATTCCCAAAATTCCCCAGCAGGGCATGGCTGGCTGAGGAATTCTGGGACTTGAAGTCCACAAGTCTTAAAATTGCCAAGTTTGGAGACCTTGATTTAATGTATGTCTCCCATGCAACACACACACAAAAGAGGCAAAGCTACTATAACCACCATTTTGCCTTTTAAAACTACATTCAACCCGGATCATTACACAGCCCTATCAAGGCAATTTGCCAGTTGCTTCTTACGTTTGTAATTCAAACATCTGGATAGTTAGGCAGGAGAAAGTACAACGTATTCCAATGTGACCACCTCAAAAGGGAGGAATACCTAAGTCAAGGCGTGTATAACTTATCTCAAGCACCAAAGGACACCCGCAGAATTGAATGGGGGTTATACTATACTTGTTGTAAACAAGTACAATGGCAATAAAGATTATACTTATACTTATGTACAGGAATGAAGGTTAAACCCAGAGGAGAGGAAGCCTTTGCAAGGCCATCTTTCCACTTAGTAGAAAAGATCAGATGGCAGGAATAAATTTATTGCACTAAAACAAAATCGAAGAGCCAAAAAGAATGATTGAAAGTCATCAAAGAAATGAAATGAAGATCGCAGGCGACCTATGGGAGGTTCAGTTATGATGTTGCTAGCTCGGCCACAAATTCATGGGAAGCTTTAGCTGGCTAATTCGAATGAAAACTTACAGGAGTTTTCATTGCATTCCATCAAGTTAACTGGCCTTACGCAAAACATTGCGTTGTCTCAGCACAGACTTCTTATTCGGGAGTTAAATCTGCAAAGATACAAACTATCAGGGAAGTGTGCCTCGAATCGCAACCCTGGTAGCGTTTCCACCCCACTGGAATGCCTTCTCTGCAGCTTTACGCATGACAAAGTGTTGTCAACCTTGGGTCGGTCAAACTCCGGCCAGCGAGCTGACAGCTCTGCAGAAGCAGATCCGTTTGCACCTTTTCGAGAAAACCCAATTCAACCTCATCCTAATCTTACAAACCTAGGCAGCCCACCCAGAAACGTCAGAAAAAGTGTCAACTTGGACAGTCGGTAGCCTTCGCAGAAACTTTCAAGAAAGTTCCCAGAAGAACAGAAATCGTTTGCATTCCTGTCGATCAGGGAACGGCCGGCGACAGTTTGCCTTGGCTTGAACGCCCACCTCGGATCCGACCTACCTTGCAGGCTTTCCAAAAAAGAAATCCCACCGCGCTGCCCTCGCTCGGTTATCGAATTTCACACTAGAGTAACCCTTCCAGACTTCCTTCTCTTCTCTATGATTCCCTGCTTTCTCCTTTTCTTTCTCTCTGGCGGAGTCGCTACTGCTTCCTTCTGGAGGGAAGGCAAGCTACAGTAACCGGTTGGGAAATCGAATTGGCTGCTTTGGGGAGGGGAGAAAAGAGCAGGGTTTTTTGAAGGCAGGAGAGAGGGGGGGAGGAAGGAAGGAAGGAAAGAAGAAAAAAGAAAGAAAGAAAGAAGGAAAGAAAGAAAGGACAAAAGAAAAAAAGAAAAAAGAAGGAAGGAAGGAAGGAAGGAAGGACTGGTTTAGCAGATTGTACCACATGGGAGACTTATATAGAAAGGGTTAAAATGAAAAGTTACAGAGTCACTATAGAGGCAAAAATTAGGAACAGTCTGGTAGTATCTTTTCAGCCTAATGTGTATTATTTAAAAGGTGTAGGCTTTTAAATAAAATCTAAAGGATTGGACTTGTTTGGAGAAAACTCAACTTTTCTGTGTGGCTATTGACAAAAATAGGATTGCCAATATGATCCCAACCATGTCTGATGACAGATATGGCACAACAAGAAGAAGGCTTTTAAAAGGGGAAGGAAGGAAGGAAAAGAAGGAAGGAAGGAAGGAAGGAAAGAAAGAAAGAAAGAAAGAGAAAGAAGGAAGGAAGGGGGAAAGAAAAAGGAAGGAAATAAAGAAGGAAGGAAGGAAAGAAGGAAGGAAGGAAGAAAGGAAGGAAGATAGATTTCTTCAATCAACTGTCCAGAGTGGGTAGTTTTGGGCTATGCTGCTGAGAATTATGAGCCCTGAAGTCCAACATTTCTGGGGAATAGATGATTGGGATGGCTGCTGTAAGCACTTAACCAGAGAATCAGTGCCATTGCACTAGGAATAGTGTGAGAAAGAGAAATGGCAGATCTGATTACTATCCCACCTTTGTTGTTTATTCATAACTGAAGGTGACAAATATACTTCCTCTTCCTCTTTTTCCCATAACAGCAACCCTAGGAGGTTGGTTGGTCTGAAAAAAAAATTCTGGCCCAAGATGGTTTTCATGGCTAAGGTGGGACTCCTTGTTGCTAGGCCACACCTTAACCATTATTTTGTTGTAAAGTTTGGAGAATAAATATACAGTATATTGGGCTGCCACTGGAGAGATTTTAAGAGTTGGGCTGGTACTGGAGAGATCCATGTTTAAGTCCACCCTCAGATGGGTGATTTTGAGCATATCTTAGCCTAGTGTTTCTTAACCGTGCGGACTTCAACTCTCACGCTGGTTTGGGAATTTGGGGAGTTGAAGTCTAGAATCCCCCAGGTAAAAATGTTATGATCTGTGAGTTTCGTGCAGCTCAATAAGACAGATCCATGTCAAGATTCTGTAAGATTAGAGGAGATTCCTATTTTTTAAAGAAAAAAAATTGCATACAATCTTGAAAATTCACAAAACATACAGATCAGTTATACAGATTGCATAGAAAGAGATTTCCAACCAATTAAACCAAAATATTCCAATAATATCCAACTGCTATTTGAATTCTATACATACATGTATGTACAGACACATCCCTGCTGCACATTTAAGTACATTATAAGTAATATGTGATTTGTTTGGAGTTGTGACCCTGCCTGTTGTGGTAAAACCATTGTGGCTTTGTATCTCAATGAGAATGAGCTAATTGTGATTTATTCAACAAAGCATGATTAAGCAAGCTAGGCCTTTGGAGCTTCTCACACATTGATATGCTGGTAACTCCCATTGTTGGAAAATAAAACAGTGATTAGCACAACTCCTTTGAAGCAGTATGGCCTCCAAAGAGGTAATAATCAAGTCTACTGAGACATTCAGCAATAAAGAATCTACACATTAAAAGCAAGATTACTATATATTTTCCCACATAACTGATTCTTTCAAACAGTATATTTAGAATTTGAGAGACATGGTGTTATTGATTATTATTGTGTGCCATCATTTTTTATTCCTAGTGATCACATAGATTTTCTCCAAGAAACACAATTTCTTCTTTCTTTTTATGTTCTAAATAACATATGGTATCAGTTGTAGAAGTTTAGCACTCAACCCTCTACTAGAAGAATGAAATATTCTAGGAAATATTAAAAAGGCAGAGCATTATATTTTCCTGGATGAGAAAAGGAGAAGAGCAGCTCCCTGCAGCCCCTGGGTCCAGCCTATCTACAAGACAATTAGAACTTCAACTCCAGGGTGATGGGATTAAGACATGATCCTCAGGATATAATAAGATTAGCCCTCTACCCATCTAGCAGCAGGGCTCACTGCACTGAGAAATCGCCTGGGGACATTACATCATCCAGCAAGGTTCAGCCAAACTTAATTCAGACAACCTAAAAATTTAGTTATGATCCCTGCATAGCTCCATCAAAGTCTGACAACCAATAGAATACATTTCTTGCATAGAAACAGGAAGCTCAAGGGCAAGGCCCAAGAGAGGGTATAAATACCACTCTCTCTCAACTCCATGCGTTCAGCTGCACAGGACCTAAAACCCATGTGGTCCGGTCCTCAATAAACCATCTTTCCAATTAGCCTCCACATTTCCAGTGTTTTTCTCCCCATTTGGAACTGAACCCAGATGGATATTTCTTCCAACACAATAATGTCTCATATATCTTGGCCTTTTCTAAAACTAATGTGAATGTCAGGAATTTACTCTTCCATGTAGGATTCTAATCTGCATTGGGAGATCCTAAACATTACTTTGCTAGCATGTGAAATTAAGGATATTGTATTATAGTCTGTGTGCTCTATTAAATCCCCCCCTCCTTTTTAGTATAGGAGTGCCAATTGACCTCTTCCAATCTGTTGGCGACTGTGTCATTCCCCAAATTTGCTGGCATAGCTTGGTTAAAACCTTGAGTGATTCTTCTGCTCCTTGCTCTATTTCAGCGAATATTCCATCAGTTCCTGTAAACTTCCAACCTGGCAAGGATCAGAATACTAATATAGCTTCATATTCTAGCAATACAGGTTCTAAAGGAATATCTTCTGAAGCATCTAGGATGTTGGCACATCTACTGTATAGTGTTTCAGTATATGCTTTCCATCTTCCTTTGATCTCCTTTTATCTATTACTAGCTGTCCATTCTCATCCTTTAGCATGCCAATTTGAGGTTGGAACCTCCTTCTGAATTCAGTGATCTTTCGAAAGACTTTCCTTGTTTTTCTATGTCTATTTCCATCTTCAAAGCCTTTACAGATGTTATTGTAATACTGCTTCTTGTCTCTTCTTACAGCTCTTTGAAAACCCTGTGCGAAATTCTTTTCTGAGATTTTTTTGTCTTTCTTGGTTTTGGTTCCCTCCATAGGTTTTTCTTCTTCTTTTGACATCCAGTTTGCCCGCTCCCCTCTTTCATTTTTGGTAGTCTCTCTTCACATTCAAACTTAACAACTGCTTTCAATTAATTCCACAAATTTCTCTTGTTCTCTATCAGTGAGGTACAAGGCTTAAAAGTGATTCCTGATGTTCTTTTTGAAAATGGTTGGTGTATGCTCAAAATCATACTTTAGAAACTGGTTGGCTTTTTTCTTCTTTAACTTAACTTGGAGCTTGCATGTGAGCAGTTCTATGATCTGCTCTATAGTTAGCATCTACCCAAGTCTGTGCTGCTAGAATTGAGTGCCTTCAGTTCATTTTCACACTAATATAATCAATTTGATTTTTATACACTCTACCTCTTTATAAATCTTGCCTCTTTATAAATCTATGGTGAGGCCCCATCTGGAGTATTGTATACAGTTCTGGTCACCATACCCTCAGAAGGATATTATGGAAATGGAAAAGGTGCAGAGGAGGGCAATCAGAATGATTAGAGGGCTGGAACACCTTCCTTACCATCGAGGCTGCAACGGCTGGGCGTCTTCACTCTAGAACGACGGCGCCTGAGAGGTGACCTGATTGAAGTCTATAAAATCATGCACGGTGTGGACAAAGTAGAAAAGGAAAAACTGTTTTCCCTATCGCACAACACTAGAACTAGGGGGCACTCCATGAAACTTTTGGAAGCTAGACCTCAAACAAATAAGAGGAAGTACTTTGTCACCCAGAGGATCACTGGTCTATGGAACTTCCTGCCAGAAGAAGTGGTGACAGCTGTCAGCCTCGACACCTTTAAGAAAGGATTAGACGAGTTCATGGAGAACAAGAGTATCAATGGCTATCATGATGGATGCCTAAGGACACCCTCTGGGATGGAGAGATAGGCAGGATATCTCTCAATGCCATTTGCAGGGAATCATAAGCAGGTGAAGACATCTGCTTGGAAAGACCCTGAAGCAAATGGTGAGCCACTGTGTGAGACAGAATGCTGGACCAGATGGGCTGTGGCCTGTTCCAGCAAGGCTGTTCTTATGTTCTTATGTTCTTACTGAACTCATCATCATTATCATCATTTTACCCATTGTCTATCCACTGCTGGATGAAGGCCTCTTCCACATGTTTCCAACCTATACAGTCTTGAGCTTCCTTTTGCCAATTGGGCCCGCAATATTTGCTGATGTTATCGATCCTTCTTGTTTTAGGTCTCTTTTGTGGATACTTTTTTTTCAAGTGGGATCCATTCTATGACTGCCTTGGTCCACCTGCCATCAGTTCTTCTTGCTATGTGACCAGCCCATTTCCATTTCTGTTCTTTTACTCTCTTGATGATATTGTAAACTTTCATTTCTTTTCCAATCCGGTCTCCACTGCTGTTGCCGGCACATTTTTTGTTAGCTTTCATGGTCTTTGCACATGCGCAGAACAATTTACAGTGAACTGCGCATGCGCGTGCAATGCATATCTGGTGCACACGCGAGTGAAGCGAACTGGTACCAATGCTAGTAGGAACCCACCCCAGCATTGCTTGCTATGTTTCTCTTGCTCAACTTTAGTGTACACTTCCAGTGTGCTTCACTCCTCTCTCCTAGGAATAACCCCTGCCATGAAGGAACAGCACAGCGGGATAGGGTGTCGATGTTCTGCAGATACCTATTAACCTATCTGAAGGACATCTAACTGGAGAAGGTGTGCTAGATGGGGAAATCATTTGATTTTAAATAAGCCTTCTTCTGTTGGCTAATAACACTGCAGGGCTCTGAAACCTGAGTTACACATCCCACTAAATCAGCATGTGGCTGATTAACACATCAGGTATAATCTAGTTACAGAAGTAACCTATTTTGAAGATACTCATACTGTAAATAATTGATCCATTAACTCAGGGGTCTCCAACCTTTGCAACTTTAAGTCTGAAGGACTTCAGTTTCCAGAATTCTCCAGCCAGCTTTGCTTTGCTGGCTGGAGAATTCTGGGAGCTGAAGTCCTTCAGACTTAAAGTTGCAAAGGTTGGAGACCCCTGCATTAACTAACTAAACATATTCATCTAAATTCTAAGCCACAAACAAAACCCTTAATCTTAGTTACTTATCATCAGGTATAGGATAGTATACAAATAAAGCACCAGGTCTTCAAAATTGAACTGGGTTAGTATATTATATGGCCACCGCCATTTCATTTAGTTGTATGATCTCAGCTATTGTGGTTTCTTCTGCAAGTTCAATCATGAACCTTTGTTTAGTGCTATGTGTAAACCTAGTCTGAAAAACGAGATTGGTTGTAGATGTTCACTGTTAGTTGCTTCCTCTATTCTTTCGTGAATGCCGGCTGGCGGTGCCCAGGGGAAGGGCCTTCTCGGTGGCAGGGCCATCCCTCTGGAACGACCTACCCCCCGAACTTCGGACTATCACGGACCTTCCCCTCTTTTGCCGCTCACTTAAGACGTATCTTTTCCATCAAGCCGGTCTAGCTTAAAGCTTAGAGCTCTGACACAATTTAATTTTAGCCAATGAGTAAATGTATTTTAGAATTTTAATGGGAATGTTTTAGCACAGGTTCTTAGTTTAATTCATTTTAAATTTTTTTTTTTTTGGTGAAAAAAAGTTTTATTGGTTTTTACAAATTTTAAAATCAGGAAAAGGGTATAAGGTGTTAAAAAGATATTTTGAGGACATCTATGTCGGAGGTGTCGGCCCCCTCTGAGGCTTCATACAAAAAAAAAAAAGGAAATACAATACATTTTTCATTTCCCTACAAAGTGGAAAGAGATACAAATATATCATTTTATATTCATGCAATCAATCATTTGTTTCTATAAACATCCAAATAAAGGTTATACTAGATAGAAAAAAAATCATTTTAGATATTATTACTGTATTTATTGCTATTTATTGATTTTAATTTCCTGTGCACCGCCCTGAGTCCATCTCGATGGAGAAGGAGCGGTTATACAAATCGAAATAAATAAATAAGATATGTTTGAAGCAGGATGGCCTGCTTGATCCCAGGGTCTGGTAGAATGTGGGGAACAAGAATTTGTGCCAAGGGAAGACAGAGACCTTCCATAAGAACCAGAAATGATGGTGATGGTGAACCTTTTGTGGCTCGCGTGCCAAAAGCGAGGGGAGCGCAGGGGGGTCATGCACGGGCATGCCACACCCATAATGCTATGTGTCATCGTCATCGTCGTCGTCCCCCCCCCATGCACATGCACGTGCAACCAGCACTCCCTGCTTTTGGCACTGTTTTTTCACCCTCTCCAGGCTCCAGAGGCTTTTAAGGAGCCTGGGGAGGGTGAAAACAGTCCCACTCGGAGGCCCTCCTGAAGCTTCAGAAGCTTCCCTGAAGCCTCCAGAGTGCAAAAAACTGGCCCTAGAAGCAAACTGGAAGTTCATGAATGGAATTCTGGTTTGCTCATTGGGATGGTTTTAGCCCTCTGGAGCATTCAAGAGACCTCAGGAGGCTTCTCTGAAGGCTCTGGAGGGCAAAAAACTACCCTACAAGCAATCCGGAAGTAGCTTCCCACTTGCTCGTAGGGCCAATTTTAGTTCTCTGGAGTGTTCAGGGGCCTCCAAGAGGCTTCCCTGAGGCCTCTGGAGGGCTAAAACCATCCCCATAAGCAACCCTGAAGTCACTTCCAGTTTGCTCGTAGGGCCGGTTTTTCAAGCTCTGGAGAATTCAGGGAAGTTCCTGAAGCCTCCGGAGGGCAAAAAATGGCCTCAAACAAAGGCCAAAGTCAGCTGGCCTCATGTGCCCTAACAAATGGCTCCACATGTCACCTGTGGCACATGTGCCATAGGTTCACCATCACAGTTATATGATCTAGACCCATTCAGCTTTCAGGTTATATTTAACAACAGGAAGCTATGGTATATTCAGTGGTAGGATTCAGCCAGTTTGCACCATTTCGGGAGAATCGGTTGTTAACTTTCTGAGCAATTTGGTGAACTGGTTGTTGGAAGAAATCATTAGGGCACAGAACCGGTTGTTAAATTGTTTGAATCCCACCACTGAGTATATTCAGGTAGCATTTACAATAAAACTCTACCCAGTCAGACAAACAATTCCTTACCATTATTTTTACCCTATTGATGAAGTTTCTGAAGTAGGATAAATGTATAATCTTTCCCAGGGTGTATCTCATATCCTCCCCCTCCCCCGTAATTGGATCAGCTGTATAGAGAAAGCATGGGGTAGAGTACCATCTCTACGCTGATGATACTCAGCTGTATATATCTACCCCAAACCACCCCAACGATGCCGTAGCGGTGATGTGCCAGTGCCTGGAAGCCGTGCGGATCTGGATGGGAAGTAACGGACTCAGGCTCAACCCGACCAAGACTGAGTGGCTGTGGTTTCCGGCTGCCCGATTCAACCAGCTAACTCCATCGCTGGACATAGGGGGCGAACATCTTGCCCCTGTGGATGGGGCGCGCAATTTGGGTGTCCTCCTGGATACCCGGCTGTCCATGGAAGATCAAGTGACAGCCGTGGCCAGGAGGGCGTTTTACCAGGTTCGCCTGGTTCGCCAATTGCGCCCCCTATTGGATCGGGACGCCCTTCGCACAGTCACTCATGCACTCGTGACATCCTGACTGGACTATTGTAACTCTCTCTACATGGGGCTCCCCTTGAGGTGCACCCGGAGGCTTCAGTTAGTTCAGAATGCAGCCGCGCGAGCAATTATGGGAACCACTAGGTCTACCCACGTAACACCGCTCTTGCGCGAGCTGCACTGGCTACCTGTCGTCTTCCGGGTGCGCTTCAAGGTGTTAGTCATCATCTTTAAAGCGCTCCATGGCTCGGGACCTAGCTATCTGCGGGATCGGATCCTGCCTCATACATCCTCACGGCCGATTCGCTCCCACAGAGAGGGGCTTCTCCGGGTGCCGTCCACTAGACTTTGTCAGCGGGCGACGCCCAGGGGAAGGGCGCTCTCTGTGGCGGGCCCAGCCCTCTGGAACGACCTTCCCCCCGACATTAGAACAACTATGGACCTCCGCTCCTTCCGCCTGAAACTAAAGACACATCTTTTCCGCCTGGCCGGCCTTGGATAGTCTCTCTGCTATAGGGTTTTATTTATTATTGGGTATGTTAGTTATAATTGGGATTTTAATTCGTTTTTTTGTAATGCTGTATATTTATTGTTTTATTTTCCCTGTGCACCGCCCCGAGTCCCTGTGGGGAGAGGGAGCGGTTTTACAAATTAAATTAAATAAATAAAATAAAATAACAACCTTTTCTGGTTGTCCATTGCTGATTAATGCCAACTAGCTTAGCTATGGTTGCCTTGGACGATGAGAGTTCCAGCCCAAAACATAGGAAAAGCAGTAGGGTGGGAAAGATGGTGCATGTCAAATCACAGAGCTTTCCTGACCTGCTTGCGAGTTGCTGTAGGCAGGGGGATGGGAAATCGTGCCTCGCAATTGTGCCAAGGAATTCACATCTCATTCAAAACAAAACACCTCCTAGCTGGCTGAACTCAAAAGCCATCTCCAGGGAGACCCGCAACATCCAGAGGGAGTGACTTCTGTGACACGCAAAATTGCTTTGTTGGGAAATGTGACTGATGACACACCTTGGGTGTAGGGGCCAACAGGGTCAGAGGCAAGGTACAAACTGGTTGAAGTCAGAGCTAGCTTCGCTTAAGTCGTGCTGGCATGGCACTCCTAATAAACAACTGGATTTTTCTTGCACAATGGCTTGAAGCTCCTGATTTTATTAGGGCATTGGTCAGAACCCTGACATTGCATAGGATTGTAATCTCCCACTGTAATTAATGTGGAAATTAAGATAACTTCTTAGTTGTGTTTCCCTCCTTGTCATTGTTGAACGAGGAGAATTGTTTTCAAGAATGATGATCTGTGCTTAATTGTCATAGGCCAAAGGCCCAAGTGAAATATTTCTCAGGATCAAAACTGAAGATAAATTCACAGAATGTCCTGTACTTTAACTAAAATTATCTGGCTACCTGCAGGACTTGGCTACCTGCAGGACCGCATCCTGCTACCGAATACCTCCCACCGACCAGTTCGCTCCCACAGAGAAGGCCTCCTCAGGGTACCGTCGGCCAAACAATGTCGGCTGGCGACCCCCAGGGGGAGAGCCTTCTCTGTGGCAGCTCCTGCCCTCTGGAACGACCTACCCTCCGACCTTCGTACGATCACTGACCTACGGCTCTTCCATCGGACCTTGAAAACGCACTTATTCCATGCGGCCGGCCTGGTGTAGTTTTTAATCGATTTTAATCAATTTTATCAGAGAATTTTACCTGGTTTTAGAACAAGCCCTAAATTTAATTGATTTTTAAAGTATTTTGTATATTGTATATTGATGTTTGATCCTGCCCCGCCGGTCTCTTCCCCCAGGGAATGGGACATCCCCAAGTGCCCGTGGTCCCGAGTCCACATTGACTTCGTGGGTCTTCCTGGTAGTGGTGGATGCCTACTCCCGCTGGGTGGAGGTGGTCCTCATGGCCTCTACTACAGCAGAAAGCACGGTGCGGGCTTTAAGTCGCCTGTTCGCGATGCATGGTTTGCCGGATTCCATTGTGTCCGACAATGGCCCGCCATTCCATTACACCAAATTCCAGGAGTTCCTGGCCGTGCAAGGGATCCGCCACGCGCCAGTAGCTCCCTATCACCCCGCGTCCGGAGGTCCCTTCTCCTGGCCAGCCCGGCTCGTCAACCGCATTTGGGTTGGATTGGTTGGCTCAAGCTGGGGCGCAAGGGGATTTATACATTCCGAAACTATGTTTGCCGGACTATTCTTTTCACCAACTGCTCGAAGCGCCGCCATACTGTGGCGAACCCATTGACTTCAACCCGCAAGGAGAAGCCTCCGAACTTTTTGAATATAGACTGCGGCTGCCACATTATACCGGGCCGCTCTCCTCCCCTCCTCGTTCTGTCTCATCAGAGTTGTTTTCCTCGCCCCAGTTGACTCCACCCCCAGGACCTAGCCACCAGGACACAAATGGAACGCTGCTTTTCGGGGAGATGAGCTTCACAGCCCCGTCAACTCTCCGGCGCAGCCTAGGCGTTCCGGACGGATCAGGCACCGTCCCGCCTATCTAAAAGATTACGCGTGCACAGCTATACGAACTGACAAGCTTGCACGCTGACTGGGGGGAAAGGGGTGTTATGTTCTCCGCCCACGCACAGACAGTCAGTCTGGGGAAATCTCTGCCCACGCACAGACAGTTGGTCTGGGGAACCAGGGCTGACCCGGAGGTTGGAGAAACTCTGTAACAGCCAGTCGCGTCTGATTGGCCGAGACGCGAATGGCCGGCCAGACTCCCTGTCTAGGTTTCGTTTCTTCCACACTAGAGAAGCCTATAAAAGGCTATCGTAGTTGTAAGTGCTGGTTGCAATAATCTAACGATGTTTCTGTATATAGTTCTGCTGTTTGCAATAAACCTATTTATGACTAAGCCTGACTCGGACTGAATGCCTTGAAACTTAACATTTGGATCCATTGGGAATCCAGTAGGAAGGAGGACAGTGATGAAAGAATACAATTCATCAGTGGTAGGATTCTAATTTTTTTACTACTGGTTCTGTGGGCGTGGCTTGGTGGGTGTGGTAGGGGAAGGATACTGCAAAAACCCCATTCCCTCCCAATCAGCTGGGACTCGGGAGGCAGAAAATAGATGGGGGTGGGGCCAGTCAGAGGTGGTATCTCCGAACTACTCAAAATTTCCACTACTGGTTCTCCAGAACTGGTCAGGACCTGCTGAATGCCACCTCTGCAATTCATGCCCTCTGATGACTTTGCGGTCCTCTGAGCATGATAAAAATTGTAGACTTTAAATGAAACACTAATCGGAAACTTTAAATACACCCCAAAAGCAATGTAGCTGTACATTCAGATTGTAATATGTTGCAATTGCCTGATCGGAACCTAGAAGGAAAAAAACTTAACACAAAGTTAGGCATTGGAGATGTTCAGCCTAGAAAAGTCTATAGAAAAACACAACATACAGAAGGATCTAGACAAACTTGAACATTGGGCACTATCTAATAAAATGAAATTCAATTGTGAAAAAAGTAAGGTCCTACATATAGGCAAGAAAAACCAAATGCACAAGTACAGTATAGATGGTACCTTGCTCAATAGTAGCAACTGTGAGAGGGATCTTGGAATCCTAGTGGACAACCATTTAAATATGAGCCAGCAGTGTGCAGCAGCTGCCAAAAAAGCCAACACAGTTCTAGGCTGCATAAACAGAGGGATAGAATCTAGATCACGTGAAGTGTTAATGCCACTGTATGGTGTCTTGGTAAGGCCACACTTGGAATACTGCATACAGTTTTGGTCGCCACGATGTAGAAAAGACGTGGAGACTCTGGAAAGAGTGCAGAGAAGGGCAACCAAGATGATTAGGGGACTGGAGACTAAGACATATGAAGAACGGCTGCAGGAGCTGGGTATGTCTAGCTTGATGAAGAGAAGGACCAGGGGAGACATGATAGCAGTGTTCCGATATCTCAGAGGGTGCCACAAAGAAGAGGGAATCAAACTATTCTCCAAGGCACCTGGGGGCAGGACAAGAAGCAACGGGTGGAAACTAATCAAGGAGAGAAGCAACTTAGAACTAAGGAGAAATTTCCTGACAGTAAGAACAATTAACCTCTGGAACAGCTTGCCTCCAGAAGTTGTGAATGCCCCAACCCTGGAAGTCTTTAAAAAGATGTTAGATAGCCATTTGTCTGAAATGGTATAAGGTTCCTGCCCACGCAGGGGGTTGGACTAGAAGACCTACAAGGTCCCTTCCAACTCTGCTATTGTATTGTATTGTATTGTATTGTATTGTATTGTATTGTATTGTATTGTATTGTATTGTACAACAGTCTTTTTGGAGTAGCTGAATGGCTGTTGTGCAGAAGATAGGTTGGAGGTCTCAGAACTGTTCCTGAAGACAAGAAATACTGGTAGTCCACAATGGGTTATGACCACAGTTGAGGCCAAAATTTATGTTGCCAAGTGAAACATTTGTTAAACGAGTTAGCTCAATTGTACGGCTTTTCTTGGCACCATTGTTAAATGAATCATTGCATTTGTTATGTTAGTTACACGGTTGTTAAGTGAATCTGGCTTCCCCATTGACTTTGCTTCTCAGAAGGTTGCAAAAAGTCGTGACTCCAGGACATGCTGACCGTCATAAATATGAACCACTCACCAAGCATCTGAATTTTGATCATGTGACCATGGGGATGCTGCAATTGTCATAAGTGTAAAAAACAGTCATAAATCACTTTTTCAGGGCTGTTGTAACTTTGAATGGTCACTAAATGAACAGTTGTTAGTCAAAGTCTACCTGTAATGGATTTATGTTAGAGGAAAATTGATTTTACTTGGACGTGCGGAAAAAGGTCTTAATGATAAAAGCTGTGCAATGATGGGATACTTCAAGGAAAAAGACAAAACCAATAAAAAGAGGCATAAACTCTACAATGAACAAATGAATAAGAAATGCACAGCTGTTTTCCCAAAAACTGATGAGCTTGACTCATAGTGAAGATATGTTAGTGAGATATAAGTAGAATGAAGGAAGCAAAACCATATAAGGAATGCAAACATTTAAATTCTTAGGAGTGCTTATTAGCCAAGATCTCACCTGGAAAAACAACACGTCTCTGGTGATTGGAAAAGCTCAACAGAGACTTCATTTCCTTAGAGTCCTGCGGAAAAATCAGGTGGAACAACGGCTGATGATCTCTTTCTATCGGTCCATCATAGAAAGTGTCCTCACATATTGTATCACAGTGTGGTATGCTGGTTTAACAGTTGCGGAGAGGAAGGCACTACAGAGAGTGATCAATTCGGCACAAGAAACCATCGGTTGCCCTCTGACATCACTGGATAACACCGCCAGATCTCGCTGCTTTAGCAGACCAAGGAAGATTCTCAAAGATGATTCACACCCTGGTTGGTATCTCTTTGCCCTTCTACCATCAGGCAGAAGATATCAAAGTATAGCCAGCCGAACGAACAGGTTTAAAGGTAGCTTCTATCCATGGGCTGTGAGACTTTTAAATTCAACCGCAATCACTCCATGCACATGCTAGTTTTTTCTTTTTTCTTTTCTCTCTTTTTTGTTTCTGTTATAATTTTGCACCAGTGAAGTTGAAATCAATTTCATTGTAATTTTTACAATGACAATAAAGATTATTATTATTATTATTATTATTACTATTATTACTATTACTATTACTATTATTATTATTATTATTATTATTATTATTATTATTATTATTATTATTATTATTATTATTATTATTATTATTATTATTATTAAGACATTGATAGGTTGGGATATGTGAATCAATTGCTTATTAGGTAAAAGGACGTGCTCTAATGTTTAAGAATGTGTAGTTACTAATTCTTCCACTGCACAAAAGACATTGATTTCTCTATTTAGTTACTTGGAAACTCTGGATGGCATGTCAGACCCTGGCCTGGTTCAGATATGACATTATTCCATGGTTTACTTTGATCGTGTTATATTGCCTAAGCCTCATTTGCTGCCTCTAACACTAAGCTATAAATCATGATTTACAAATTGTAGGAGAGGTTCGCACAACAAACTAAGGCAAAAACAAGGAAAAAAGCATGGATAGTGTTACGTGTGAACCTACCTCATCCAGCAAAGCAGGGGCAGGCAGCTATGGCTCACAGGCAGCCCTAACCTCATTTCTATACCCCTGAGCCCTCAATTGCAGCAGGAAAATTTAACGAGAAGTTGCTTTTATGATATGTTTATGAGAGAAGGAAATGCATGCGTTGAACTGCTTCAAAGTTTATAATAACTTCCCAACTCCCAGATCCAAATGAAAGGAAAGGGGCTGAATTAATTTGCCCAAGAGGTTCATGCTGATCTCAGACTTCTACTCTGTTGGCACAAACATACACGTCCTCCTTGAGCCCACAGGCATGAGCTGAGCAGAAGATTCAGGGATGTGGCTTGGTCAGAGAAGCAATTTGGTTGTAGATGCCACACCTCAAAGACAAGTTGAGATTAGATACAAAAAGTAGTTGCTCTGCCAAGGAGCCTTTCTGGAAGCAATGCCCTAAAACACCATTTCTCAACTTTGGTGAGTTAAAGATGTATGAACTTCAACTCCCAGAATTCTCAAGTCAGCATGCTGGCTGAGGAATTCTGGGAATTGAAGTCCATACATCTTGTCATGGCCCCGTTGGAGCCTGGGTCCGAGGAGGAGGACAAGACGGAGCAAGGGCCGACGGAAGAATGACTGGAGGAGCAGGACGAAGCAGTCCCAGATCCCTCAGCCCTGGGAAGGGTCGCCAACAAAGGAGAGAGGGCACAGGATGACCAAGCAAAGGGGGAGGAGAGGGTGGCCAGTGGAGCAGAGGAGCAATGGAGCTCCGGCGATGAGCAATTTACTTCCCCCCTGATCCCTGAGCAAAGAGAATGGAGAGGAAGCAGGATCAGTGCAGGGCAACCCAACAACTTGGAGGGCACCCCATCCCTCTTCTCAAGGCTCACCTGGGGAATGAGATTTAAAGAGTCACCATTGGGAGGGGTGCTTATCGGGAACAAGCATTGCCCTTTTCCAGTCTCACGTGCTGTTACCAACATCTGGATACTTTGCTATGCCTTGCCCTGTTTGCCTTGCTCGTCTGGCCTGGCTCTGTGCGAGTTCTCAGCCACACAGTTCTGCTCTGGGTTCTGCTGCAGTCCCAGGGAACTCTTCCTGTGCCGAGGACTCCCTGGAACCAACTTCCCTGAACTGTGGCTGCTCTCAGAACTGTGTTAATAATACCTCTGGACTAACAGCAGCCAGGAACTATTGGGAGTGCGTGTTTAGAGATTGGCTCCTGGACTTGCATGAACAGTGGGACTTTTGGGGGAAAGTTGGAGCAATAAAGGGGAGTTAAGCCTTTGTTGTGGCTGTGTTGCTTCCATGCCCAGCCGTGGGTCATCACACATCTTAAATTCACTGAGGTTGAGAAACATTGCCCTGAAGAATGCAAAGTTCATGTTACTTCCTTCCCCCAAACATTTCCAAAATGCTAAACTACCCACAACAGCGGGAATGTTGGTGCATCTGTATCCTCTTTCTAAGCACTCCTGCTTACATACTGAATTCATTAAGATGGGATCTAATAGCCCAATATGCACGTCATCTAGCTAGCTGATTCAACGTGCTTGTTTCCAGTTATTTAAAGAACATTGTGCAATTGTCCCCTTTACGCTGGAAACGGTTTTGGATGCTTGACTCTCTACATTGTGCTATGCTACAAATCAAAGGCCATATTATGGCTCAGCACGATTCATAGATCTTTGCAAAAATCCAAAGGATCATGAGACAGTAGCAGAGAAATATAGAAAACATACCCTTTCATTGTCTTTTAAAGTCCTTATTTTTAGTAGCCCAGATATGATAGGCCTAGCAAGTTAGAAATGAATCCATTGTGTTTGCAGAGTATTTGCTGAATAAATTACCTGGCTAATTGTGGTTTATTCAAAAATAAATATGTATAAAAAAATCATGCATGAACTCACCGCCCTGAGTCCAATCCGGAGATAGGTGCGGGATATAAATTTGATAAATAAATTTGATAAATAAATGCAGTGGTTCTCAACCTTCCCAATGCTGCAACCCTTTAATACAGTTCCTCATGTTGTGGTGACTCCCAATCATAAAATTGGTGTTTCGGTTCCTAAAACCATCGAAAATATGTGTTTTCCTATGGTTTTAGGCGACCCCAGTGAAAGGGTCGTTCAACCACCAAAGGGATTGCGACCCACAGGTTGAGAACCGCTGACTTAATGTAAAGGCTATTTTATATACACAGAGAATAGCTTCAGTTCAGGAAGGAGAGGCAAATCTAAAGTCAGCAAACCTGAGGGCACACTTGACAGTTAAATCAACAGTTAAGCAACCGTTGAGTTTCAAGGCCATGAGGCACTAGACCTGAAATGCCCTAGAACAGGAGAAAAGCACAGCAAGGTTCTGGCACATGTTGTATGTTCTTTTGTACAGCTTCATTGCAGTATCCAATCAAGGTCTTTGCCTAACTCTGCCACATCATGTCTGTGAGGTTTTAGCTTATTTCAAGCTTTGGCAGCTCTGCAACTTGAAAATCCAGGAATGTTTTCTTGTTGTTATGTTCTGCTTGTTTTCTTCTCTCTGCACTCATCTCCCTATAATCCCACTCGCTAAGTGGTGCTCCAATCTTTATATCCTACCACCATCAGCTTCTCAGATTTCTTGGCATGATGTTGTGGTCCCAACACATCTCCATCAGAAGTGGGATTCACTTCCCTTCCCTACTGGTTCACAAATGTGAGTGTGCTTGTCTGCACATGCACACCGCCCTCTGTACATGTGCAGTGCTCACACATTATGTCAGGGTGGGTGGGCGGAGCCTCCCACAGCCACCGCTACTGGTTCGTCCAAACCAAGGAGAACCGGCTGAATACCACCTTTGATCTCCCTGCATCTCAAAAGCAACACAGGAGGCATGAGAAAACAAACTTGTTCCTCTTAATACCTCTGAAGGTGTAACTTTTAAAAAATAAAATCACAAATCCGTCAACTTTATTCATTTTAAACAATAAAATTAAGTTTATTTGGTTGTTGCCTGCTTTAATTCACAGAATATAGACTCCACAAAATATACAACTGCTCTTTATTAATAAGCTCCCCCCCCCCAAAAAATCTGTGGTTACAATCAAGTCATATATGAGTTCTAGATGATACATATAGATAATATGTGTTATGTATTATTTTGGCTGGTCCTTCCCTGGTGGTCTTCCGCATCTCAGAGGGTCCACCCTACCAGAAAAGCTGACCATAATCTGTAATATAAATTATGAAACTAAGAAAAAAACTCACTATTGTGGCTTTGGGTTATCTTCGGTTCAAGACTAACTGAATAATAAACGAATAACAAAGTCTTTTAAGAAGTCTTTAGAAGAAGTCTCTTGTTTTTGGTGTAAAAAACACAGCTATCCTTCTGAAAACCAAAAATGACTGGTCCTCCTTTGGATAGACATGTGGCCTATTCTTGACTCCACCTCCAGAAAGCAGAGCTGAAGAGGGGTTGGCAACTCACTTTTTTTGCCTTCCTGTTATCAGATATTTTAAAATCCATCTAAAACAGTCTGTATTATAGTAAATATCTGTATAGTATGCATATTCAGGATTTTAAAAACAGGGAAGGGCACCTGGGAAGAGTAGACTTCATGTAGCTAAAATCTATAAATAATCTTCAATTTTATTATATATATTTTTTTAAAAAAAGGAATCTTAGTTTAATGTGTTATATTTGTGCAAAATTCAGACGACCCTAAATCTGCTATTGTTCTTTGACTTTCTCCCTAGAATTCTTTGCTGTTTCCCTCACAAATCCTTTTTTGTGTGGATTTGTCACTTGTTTTTTTTGGAGACATACACATAGATGTATGCTTTTTGTGTCGCGCTCATAGGTTGTGTTTTTTTACACATTCAGAGGACTGCACCTTCTCTTGCTTTCTCTGCAGCTTTTAAGGGTCCTTTCCAGAAAATATCTTATCTTATTTCTGCTTCTCATTCTGGACACCAGAACTAGATGCTGAAAGACTGGTGGACAATTGGAAATAACTCAGAATCTATTTATCATAGTAAATGACTATATAACTATCATGGTTGTTGATTTGTGACAAGAATCTTAAACATCATTTCATGTCTGCTAAATCCCAATAATGAAGAAACACACATATTTTTACTGGTTATTGTTGATGGGATACAGCACCTAAGATGCCAGCCTAAGGTTGATGTGCTCTAAATCTTAACTAGCGCTTTCCTTATTGATCGTAACTTCTCTTTTTACCATCTTTTTTAGTTTTCCAACTTGCTCCCTCAAGCATTAATATAGCTAAACTGAAGATTTCAACACCAGCAACGGAACTGCTCTGCTGTGTAAACATCTGAATCCCAAATGTTTAGCAATCTCTCTTCAGACAACATCTCCCATTTCACACGTGCACCTATCCTGCTGAATCTCAAAGGATTAGCCAAGGGTTAGTGATGGGAAAGGGCACCGTATTATCTCAGTACTTGAAAGGAAGGTGAGGTCTCTATTACCTTCTCTGGTTTTTTTTTTCTCATCTGAGGACCCTTGTGAACAAAAAGCCACCTTGTTTGGATGTTCTTCTTTTCCCAGATGTGAAAATGCCCCATTTTTAAAAAAAATAATGGAGCAAGCATTAATGTACAGTAAGTAGCCCCCGAGACAAAACTTTGAATGTCCACTGTTTACCAAAATGTCAGCATGTAGGTATTCAAAGCAGAAGGTCTTAATCTATTTTGGTCTTAGTTGACGCTTTACTCTGCTCCAGGTAGCGTAGATGTTCTCCTCAGATTTTCTTTGACTTTAATAAATTCTGGTGCATTCTCTTCTTGCTTCTCATCTTCCCTTTCCAGCTGATTAAAAAAAGGTAGAAGAAATAACTAGGTGATTTTTTGGGATAATTTCATAATCCCTGCAACATTTATGAGTTATAGAAATGGGAGACCAGACAAAACTTTTAAGGGACGTTGATAGGCTATGTGATGTATCACTCAGTGATGCTGTAGACCAGGGGTCCCCAACCTTTGCAACTTTAAGTCTGAAGGACTTCAGCTCCCAGACTTCTCCAGCCAGCTTTGCTGGGAGATAAAGTCCTTCAGACTTAAAGTTGCAAAGGTTGGGGACCCCTGCTGTAGACAACTGGCCTTAAGTATCACCATTTGCATCCAGCCACCAAACCAACATTTGTTTTTTGTTAATCACAGTTTAGAACCTAAAGGGTTATTTGAATTCTCACCCCTATATCAGGCAACTAATAGCTTATCAACTCATCAGCTTTCATTTTCAGTCCAATCGATACCTTAAGGTCACTTCTATTTTCTTGATGCAATAACTGCTGGAAAATGGATGTCACAGTTCAAAATTTGTCTCTAATTGTGCTCAGTAATAAGATTCAGTAATAAACAATCCTCAGGTATCTGTCTGCATGTTTAAAACTCTTTCTTTAAAAAAAAATCAATTATTTCCTAGTGTTTAATTCTTTTTCTTCCAGATGTATTAAATTAACTCAATTTGGGTGTGCTGCATTGGAAAATGTTGCATCTTTTTTCCTTTTTTCTCAGCAATTTCATATATAGCTCCTAGTAAAAAAATTACTCTATCATCTATCTCAATGTCTCTCTCTCTCTCCTTCCCCCTTCTCATATAGATAGATAGATAGATAGATAGATAGATAGATAGATAGATAGATGTCTCTCTCTTTCATCATCACTCCATCTCCCTCCCTCCCTTCCCCCTCTCTCTTTGTATTCTGCCTTTATTATTTTTATAAATAACTCATGATCATGAAATACCAAGCAGACTTTCCTCTTCCTATATTCTCTACAATAACAACATGTGAAGTATTGGGCTGAGAAAGAATGACTGGCACAAAGTCACCCAGCTGGCTTTCATGGCTAAGATGGGACTAGAACTCACAATCTTCTGGTGATTGGCCCAAATTCACCCGGTCAGCTTTCATGGCTAAGGCGGGACTAGAACTCATGGTCCCCCACTTTCTAGGCTGGTGTCTTAACTACCAAATGGACTCTCTCTATCCTCCTACCTGGGCAGATATCAACTTTTAACTGACTTAAATTTAAACACGTTGTTAATTATTTTGTTTAAAAAATGTTACAAATTGCTGTAAACAATGAACACAAGGATAGGGGGAAGAAAACCCTGTTATGGAGGCATCCGTACCTGACAGAGTTACAGTTGTTTTGTTTTGTGACATGTTAACCGTCTTGTGGGTTACGCAACCCCCAAAACGGTCACTTTTGCTGATGAAAAGAAATTGAAATTTGAAGCCTGGCCTGTTTAAGGCCAAAGAGAACATCGGACAAAGAATTTAGTATGTGGAAACTCATAGGAGCTTAATTTCATGCTTTTTGGCAATTGAAAGAGAAACTTTATTCTGACATATTATCCCTCTGGTTTTGTAGTTCTCAAGTTCTGAACAGGTTTTGTAGTTCTCAAGTTCTGAACAGAAGACTCACACAAGTCCAGGAGTGGGCTGATGGGGGTTCGTAGGGGTTCTGGAGAACCTCTAGCTAAGATTCTGTGCAGTTCAGAGAACCCCCAAATCCCACTCCTGGCTGGCCCCACCCACCCAGCCCCTTCCCTCCCAGGAGTCCCCATGCAGCCTGTTTCGGATGCAGGTAAGTGCAGGGCATACATGGAGGCTCGGGGAGGGCAAAAAATGGGCCTATTGGAAGTTTGGGCCTCCAGAGCCTGGAGAGGCTGTTTTTGCCCTCCCGGAGGCTTGACAAAATCCTCCAGAGCCCGGGTAGGGCAAAAACTCCCCCCTCGCCATGGTGCAGGAGGCCAACTAGGCCACGCCCATCATGGCCACGCCCACCCAGCAATCAGGCAGAGAAACCCTTGCTAAAATCTTTGAAGCCCACCCCTGCCCAAAGCCTCTCTGTGTTTCAAATGGAAGTGACTGAAATCGTAGGTGTTTGGGCTGTTGCACTGCCTGTTTTAAATAGATAATATTTTTTCATCACTTCTTTTTACTGCAATGCTCTCTACATGGGGCTCCCCTTGAAGAGCACCTGGAGACTTCAACTGGTCCAGAATGTGGCCGCACGGGTAATTATGGGGGCGATGCGACGCTCCCATTTGACACCCTTCCTGCGCGAGCTACACTGGCTTCCGGTGGTTTTCCGGGTGCGATTCAAGGTGTTGGTTACAATCTTTAAAGCGCTCCATGGCTTAGGACCTGGGTACCTACGAGATCGCCTTCTGCCACCGGGAGCCTCCCATCGGCCAGTACGCTCCCATAGAGAGGGTCTCCTCATGGTGCCGTTGGCTAGACAATGTCGACTGGTGACACCCAGGGGGAGAGCCTTCTCCATGGGAGCACCTGCTCTCTGGAACAAATTGCCTCCGGAATGAAGAACTATCCCTAATTACGCACCTTCCGCCGCGGTCTCAAAACCTTTCTCTTTCAACAAGCCGGGCTGGCATAAAGCATGATTTAAAAATTTTTAAATTTAAATTTTTACATTTAAATTTTTATTATTTTAATCAGGGTTAGTTTGGGTTTTTTCCACGTTTCAGCCAATATTTTAATTATGTCTTTTAAAACAGGGGTCCCCAACCCCCGGGCCGCAGACCGGTGCCGGTCCGTGGCTTGATAGCAACCGGGCCGCAGGGCTGGAGAGGAGGAGGAGGGAGCAGCCCCTTGGGCAGAGCACATACAGGGGGCGGGAGAGCACAGGTACGGCCGCTCGCACCGTTGGGGGCCCTAGAGCGGTGAGTGAGCCGACTCACCCCCCCCCACGCGTGCATGCGCCACCTGTTCCCCCTCCCCCCGCTCCCCCTCTACGCCAGCCGGTCCGCAGAATTTTCTTTAAAATGAAACCGGTCCCTGGTGCCAAAAAGGTTGGGGACCCCTGTTTTTAAAGCTTTCTTTTAACTTTTATATATTTGTTTTTATTTTGGCTGTACACCGCCCTGAGTCCTTCGGAAGTAGGGCAGTATAAAAAACCAATAAACTAAACTAAACTAAACTAAACTAAACTAAACTAAACTAAACTAAACTAAACTAAACTAAACTAAACTAAACTAAACTAAACTAAACTAAACTAAACTAAACTAAACTAAACTAAACTAAACTAAACTTAATGATTTTCCATGGCAGATCAGATACATTTTACATTGCTGCTCTCTCTCCTTTCAGACTTGAATGCCAGTTCTAATATCAACATATTCATGAGAATCCTCCCTCAAAATTGTCATTTTTTGTGTCCGTTGGCAGTTTGAGGATGAAGATGGTTGAATCTACAAAACCAATTGTGGAGAAATAAAGGGTGAACTGTTTATAATTGTAAGAGTGCTACATTTATATTGTATACTTCTGGGGCCTCTACAAAGTTGGGAGTTGCGGGGTAATGAGTGGTTCTACTCTTACTTCTGTGTTAATCATTTATCCTGGGAGACAGGAGGGCAATGCCCAAAGCTTTAGCAATATCAGTGTGGGATGCCACAGGTTTGGTGCTCTCTGGCCTGGTTGTGGCAATAGTCGCAAACATGAAAAATGATCATGTCACTTTTTTTTCCAGTGCTGTTGAAAGAGTCACTAAACAAATGGTTGTAAGTCAAGATCTAACATTATTGGAAAAAATCTCTGTGTCTTTTAAAGGAGTTTAACCTAGTAGAACCCACAATTATTTCTACCTCATCAAGCTTCTGTTGCCTTTTCAAGAGCTCCTGTTCAAATGGAGATTTTAATTTCTTTGCCTCGTCTTCTTCTTTCCTCTGTTTCAACAGCTGGTTTCGTCGGCGATGTTCCAGGACTCTTTGCAGTTCTGGTTTACTCTCAACGCCTCTAAAAGATAAGGTAGATAGTGAAAGACCAACAATGAACTTGAATGGCAAAAAGATAAATACTGCAGTAAAATAACCTACCAGGGTAATTGTATTTCTTCCCCCTGTAAAACAAATCCAACTTTCTAGATAGGTTTCTGTCTCTAATCCACCCTAGTCTTAGCATAGAATAGAATAACAGAGTTGGAAGGGACCTTGGAGGTCTTCTAGTCCAGCCCCTGCCTAGGCAGGAACCTTATACCATTTCAGGCAAATGGCTATCCAATATCTTCTTAAAGACTTCCAGTGTTGGGGCATTCACAACTTCTGGAGGCAACTTGTTCCACTGATTAATTGTTGTAACTGTCAGGAAATTTCTCCTCAGTTCTAAGGTGCTTCTCTTCTTGATTAGATTCCACCCATTGCTTCTTGTCCTGCCCTCAGGTGCTTTGGAGAATAGTTTGACTCCCTCTTCTTTATGGCAGCCCAGAGATATTGGAACACTGCTGTCATGTCACCCCTAGTCTTCTTTTCATAAGACTAGACATACCCAGTTGCAGCAACTGTTCTTTATATGTTTTATCCTCGAGTCCCCTAATCATCTTTGTTGCTTTTCTCTGCACTCTTTCTAGAGTCTCAACATCCTTTTTACAATGTGGCGACCAAAACTGAATGCAGTATTCCAAGTGTCCTGCCATGCTGCCTCGTTGTAGTGGGAAGATGTTCCTTGGAGAATTAAGCAAACTGCAGTGGGAATGTATGCCAAGAGCTCATACTTCACACTCCAGCTGCTCAACTCAAACCAACAGATGCTGGAGGTGGGTGAACATTTGAGTGACAACCACAAAGGCATCATTTCATACTGCATAAAAAAAGGCATGGGTAGCCATTTGATTGAGAAAACCAAATGGATAGTCAAAATGTAGTAAATGTTGAAATAGGCCTTTCAAGTTGGTGCCACTCAACAGTGTATTTAAGATCTTTCAGAATGCTAATGGTGTTATGACACTGCTAAATGAAAGCTTTCCAGATGGTTGCTAATGTAACAATGCCAGTAAAAAAATAATCTGAAGCTGCAAAAATAGAATTATGGTGGGAATATGGAATATAAGAAGCTCGGAAAGCTCAAAACTCGGGATTCTTTTTCTTGGGGTCATTCTCCATGTCACCCATTGGCAGGTCAGTTTTTGATGATACTCCAGGCAAAAAGTGAAAAAGGAAGTGAACGGAAAGACATAAACAATTGAATATAAAGAAGACCCAAGAAAGACAACAGGTGCAACAACTAGCCTTAGAATTGACAATGAGGATATTAAAGTGGTGGATAGTTTGTGCATTTAAGATCAACAATCAACAGTAAAGCTACCAGCACTAAAGAAATACACCGCAGACTAGCACTTGTAGAGTAGCCATGAAGTCCTTGGAAATTATTTAGGGATGTGTTTACATCTACAAAAATAATAATCATACAAGATATTCCCTGAGACACTCCATGGAAGCATAGGTTGGACTCTGCAGTATTAGGATAGGAATATATTGATGCTTATGTACTTAGGTATTGGAAAATTCAATTTCAATTCAATTCAAATTATTAAATTTATAAACCGCCCCACTCTCCCCAAAGGGACTCAGGGAGACATTTGAGAGTGCCAAGGATAACCCAGAAAACAACTGAATGGATCAGTGTCTGTGGAGATTCTCAGTCATCCAAGTCATAGTTGTCTTTTTAAAAAGGCAACTGAACTGTTTTTCCAAATCAACTCAAGAGTTCTCACTTGAGAAACAGATAACCAGGGTCAAATAATCATATTTTGGACAGATTATGAAAAGACCCAGCAGCAAAATGGATGAATTACAAAGCAATGGATGTAGAACTGAATAGGCCAAGTTGAGGACAGGTCACTCTAGAGCAGGGATGTCCAAACTTGGGAACTTTAAGACTTGTGGACTTCAACTCCCAGAATTCCCCAGCATAGCTGGCTGGGGAATTCTGGGAGTTGAAGTCCACAAGTCTTAAAGTTCCCAAGTTTGGACATCCCTGCTCTAGAGAAAGTTTATTTATGTGTAGAAAGTTTACCGACTGTATATCTAGAAAAAAATCTATGTTTTTAAGAACTGACAGCAGAATCCATATGGAAGTTGAGGTTCAATGGCATGTCCAGGAAAGAAAACATCAGAATGTGTAAAATCAAAGGACACACGTGGAAAACTGCTAGGATAAAATAACAAACTTCTTATAGTTTGTTATAAAATAACAAAGTTTACTCAGGATGCTTCATTAAAAGATCATTTCTTTTCATCTTCCTAAAACTGTTTCATGTCCTCATTTTTCCTTCCCCTTATGGTGGAGTAGAAGAAATCTGAAGCCTTGCATTTCCAAATGTCTCCAGATATTCCCCCCCCCCCTGAAGTTTGATAATTAATTGCAAAGAGCATAATCAAAATGAGTATCAGAGCACTAGAAGAAAACGTGAATGTGCAAATTAACGTGTTACTTTTATTAAATCTCATTTTCTCCTTAAAAGCAAAACAAAGTAAAATATGAAACTAAACACAGATAAATAAAAATGCATAGTGGCCCACCAGTTTGATTAAGGCATAGAATTGATAATACTGCCTGATGCAGTGTTGATGCAGGCATAATTAAAGGGTTGCTCTCATCCTTTTCCTTCCTTAATGAAATCTGTACTAACTGCCACTTGCTGCCTGACCCTACAAAAAGGCCAATTAGAAATCACTGCCTGAAGGATAATCCTGCTTTTTTCACCTGTTTGGGATTAGCGCAAGAAGGTTGGGCTGGGGTAGGATGACATTGCAGGAAGCACAGCAAAATAAGGGTTGTGATCTTTTTTCTCACCTGGAAGGCATTTTTTTAGGTAAGGCTCATAGTCGTCATTTTCACCCTTTTACCTTTTAGAAAAATCACTATTGATGCCTCTGGCTGCATTCAAGTGATTTTTTCCCCCTTAGTCTTTCATGGAACCCCATCAAGTTCCTGGGAAACTTTATCTATTAAATTTATTTGCTGACCACATCAAAATGACTCTGGGTGGCTTACAGCATTAAAACATTAAAATCCTAAGGAACTCATAGAGTTCTACAGAAGGCATGGGTGGGATTCTGCTGTTTTGGACCAATTTGGGTGAACCGGATGCTAATTTTGCATCCAGTTTGGCGAACTGATTGTTGCAAAGACCGGATGGCCCTGCCCACCTGTCCCAGGAGTCTCCATGCGGCCCATTCATCCTGCTAGTACAGTGATGGCAAACCTTTTTTGCCTTGGGTGCCAAAAGCACACGCTTGCACAACATTGCATGCACTTGGGTGCCCACCCCCATAATTTAATCCCCAATGCCATGCCCCATGTGCATGCGTGCGTGACACCCCGCCCTGCTACCCTGTGCATACACAGCCAACTTTCTTGGAGCCTGGGGAGGGTGAAAACGCCCCCTACCCAGAGGCCTCCAGAGGCTGGAAACAGCCCATTTTCCAACTTCCAGTGGGCCCAGTAAGTCCATTTTTCGCTCTCTGGAGGCTTTTCTGAAGCCTCCAGAGGACCAAAAACTGCTAAGAATCAAGGCCAAAAATCAGCTGGCCAGCATGTGCATGCGTGCTGGAGCTGAGAGGGCAACATCCTGCGTGCCTTCAGAAATGGCTCCACGTGCCACCTGTGGCACACATGCCATATGTTCGCCATCACGGTGCTAGTAGGTGCAGGGCCTGTGCGGAGATTCTGTGAGGGTGAAAAATGGGCCTACCAGAAGTTCCGGAAGTCCGGAAACAGGCCCGTCTTTGGCTTTTGGAGTGCCTCTGGAGCCCAATGGAGGCCATTTTCACCTTCCCGGAGGTTTGAAGAAAACCTCCAGAGAATGGGGAGGGCAAAATTCCTACCCCTACCATGAGGAGGCTGAGGAGGCCACACCCACCCATGGCCACGCCCACCTAGCAACCGGGCACAGAACCAGTTGCTAAAAGTTTGGAATCCCAACCCTGATAGAAGGGCATATTGAAAATCCCTACTTTAGACCATTCTGAGTCAGATCATAACACTGGACAAGACAAGACCGACTTGGTAAACTATATCAAGCAAGGGCTCACAGTAACATTCCATGGAGAGAAAGCAAGGACAACTGGAGCTTCACATAATATGAGCCGTGGTGGCGCAGTTGTTAGAGTGCTCTGCTGACTGGCTGTTACCAGCAGTTCGGCAGTTCAAATCTTACTGGCTCAGTCTTCCACCTTCTGAGGTCAGTAAAATGAGGATCCAGGTTGTTGGGGGCAATATGCTGACTCTGTAAACCACTTAGAGAGGTCTGTAAAGGACTGTGAAAGGGTATATAAGTCTAAGTGCTATTGCTAATATGTTTTGAAAGGCCAATGTTAGGCTACAGAAAACAGAAAGTGTTTTGCCCATGATGAAAACTCATCATCTTTCTAGTTTTCTAACTAGTAAAAACTAGCCTTTGAGGTAGCGTGAAGCAAAGAAGCCTTCAGTCTTCCTACCAGCATTCCAACATCATTTAAGAACTAGCCTTTGAAGAGTTGAATTTTTGACTTCTCCATCTTACTCTGTATTAGGAATACCTTCAGATTTTTCCTTGGATGGTGACTTAATTATTTGTCGGATCTGTGGTTTAGGCAATTATGCTTGACCCTTGGATTCTTTTATGATCCTGTTACATTAGAAAAGTGTTTCTCAATCTTGGCAACTTTAAGATGTGTGGATATCAACTCCCCAGAATTCCCCGTCCAGATGGCTGGGAAATTCTGGGAGTTGAAGTCCTCACATCTTAAAGTTGCCAAGGTTGAGAAACACTGTGTTAGACTATGGATCCCAGCAAACTACCGTGTTTCCCCAAAAATAAGACAGGGCCTTTATTTTCTTTTGATCTCCGAAATAAACGCTTGGCCTTATTTTCAGGGAGGTCTTATTATTTTTGAGTTGCAGGAGGCAGCGAGTGTGGTCACCTCACGGCGGCTGCTGCATTGCAATATTTGGATGGGCTTATTTTCAGGAGAGGGCTTATTTTATTGCACATGCTCAAAAGCCCAATTGGGCTTATTATCCAGGGAGGTCTTATTTTCAGAGAAACAGGGCACTTTGGAGCAGTATTGCACATGTCAAAAACATGTTATTTCCAAAAACACAATCTGTGCTTAACAAATTGTTACATCATCCCCTGACTGAATTGTCATCAATCTTGGTCAATGTTTGGGTCTGCTGCTTTACATGCGCTATATAATCTCAATTGCAATGTTTGTTTTTACCCTTTAATTTCATGTAAAGTATAGCACCTAAACATTTCTCATAAACTGACTGGCAGCCCTGAAGTGCCAGGGAGGGAAATGGCTTATTTTGAAACAAGAACGCTAAAGGTCTGAGCACTTCTTCACGTGAAAGGGTGAAAACGTGGCAGGGCAGAGCTTCCTTGTTTCCATTTCAGACAAATGCATAAACTCCTGAATGTTTATGTATAAAGACAACCTGCAAAAGTGCAGGAGAAGCCCAGGCAGAGAAGAAAGTACTTAGGTTTCAAAAATATATTGTTTCTTAGAATTAATTAAAAGAAACAAGACAAAAAAAAAATCTTCTCTATTTCCCCCCCTTTTCCAGCAGGGGGAGTAATGTAACCAACAATCTCATGACAGAATTTAGCATTAGAAGTTCCGATGTGGTTTCCACCAAGGAAGATCTCAACTTTCACTACTGTATTTGCTAGAAATGCAATGAATTAATGGGATTTCCAGTTGCTGGCTTTAGTCACATAGGTCAGATGAACGACGGCGCCTGAGAGGTGACCTGATTGAAGTCTATAAAATAATGCACGGTGTGGACAAAGTAGAAAAGTAAAAACTGTTTTCCCTATCGCACAACACTAGAACTAGGGGGCACTCCATGAAACTTTTGATAGCTAGACCTCAAACAAATAAGAGGAAGTACTTTTTCACCCAGAGGATCACTGGTCTATGGAACTCCCTGCCAGAAGAAGTGGTGACAGCTGTCAGCCTCGACACCTTTAAGAAAGGATTAGAAGAGTTCATGGAGAACAAGGGTATCCATGGCTATCATTATGGATGCCTAAGGACACCCTCTGGGTTGGAGAGATAGGCAGGATATTTCTCAATGCCATTTGCAGGGAATCATAAGCAGGTGAAGACATCTGCTTGGGAAGACCCTGAAGCAAATGGGGAGCCATTGTGTGAGACAGAAGGCTGGACTGGATGGGCTGTGGCCTGTTCCAGCAAGGCTATTCTTATGTTCTTATGTTCTTATGAAAAAGTGGGTTTTCTTAACTGTTTTCCATATTCTGAGGGGTCAGTCTTGAACTGAACAACTAAGACAAACTATATCTTTTGGGTTTGTGTGCCTTGTGGGACATTTCACTATCAATTGCGGGGTTAACTCTTTCTATGTTTTCAAGCTCAGAGATTCTCAGTCATCTAGGTCATGGTTGTCCCAAAGGTGCCTTTTCAGGAGACTACTGGACTTTCTTGTTTTTCTTTTGTTGGAAATTAAAACCCACTCCTCTCCTAGAGAAATGAAATATTTTGGGAAATATTAAAAAGGCAGAATATTTCCCCCAAAAAGAGAAGTAGAAACTCAAGTAGGAACTCATCCTCCACCCCCCACCCCCGCTTTGTCAATGGAGGATTAAGGCCTGAGCCAGATTATTCTACATAACAAAGGTAGGATTAACCCTCTGCCTATTTCACCACAGGGCACCTGGGAAGAAGCAATGCTCAACCAAACTTGGACTCAAAACACAGCCTACAGAGTGGCCCCCGCATGGCCCCATGGGAGACTGACCACCAATCAGAATGCATTTCTTGCACAGGAGCGGGAGGGCCCAGGGCAGAGCCCAAAAGAGGGCATAAAACTGGCCCTTTTTTCTTCTTCAAAATCTTTCAGGCATGTGGATCCCCCTTTTCTCCAGAACCTCAAACCATGTGGTCCTGTCCACCATTAAAACCATCTTTCCAACCGGCCTCCATGTTTCCAGTGTCTTTTCCCCCCACTTGGAACTGAACCCAGAAGAAAATTTCTTCCAACACTTTTGAAGACGTTTCACTTCTCATCCAAGAAGCTTCTTCAGCTCTCTCATCAGAGCACTACATCTTCCAAAGAAAAACCAGAAAGTCCAGTTGCCTCCTGAAAAAGCACCTTTGGGATGGCTCAGTGCTTGATAATTTGATGGATAGCAAAGGAAGGATTCTATTTATAATTCCGCTGCCAACACTTTTTTCAACCTCTTTTAGATCAACCTAGGCATGTGCAGGACAGATTTCTCAAATCCCATCCCCAATCTTGCCAATTACAATGCCCCTTCAATGCACAGGGAGCTATAGCAAACTAGCTGAATTCTTTGAAAACATCAACCTGTTATTCTCAAAGGACAACTTCTTGTGGGTTATATATAATCAGCAGGGAGCCTGATGGAACCAACTAAGACAAGAACTTTCTAATGGAGCACTTGATTTATGGAGTTCCTTCCTTGCAAAATGCAATCTAATCCCTTCCTGGCTGAATTCAAGAGGAGACTGAAGGCTCAATATCTATGCCTGGCCTGGCATAGTTTTTAATTGATATAGTCACGATTATAATAATTTTAATTGCTTTTAAGTATAATTTTTAGCACAGACCCACTATATTTATTTATTTTATTTATTTATTCGAATTTATACCCCGCCCTTCTCCTTGTTAGGACCCACGGCGGCGCACAGGCATTATATTAATAACCACAATAAATACAATATACATCATTAAAATATATTAAATTATTTACCCGTGCTAAAACCCATATTAAAAACCCTACCAAATTATAATTTATGTATAAAAAGTCAGAAATGGGGGGCTATCCTAGGCTGGCTTGTTGGAATAAATGCGTCTTAAGACGTTGGCGGAAGAGGCGGAGGTCCGAGGTAGTGCGAAGGTCGGGGGGTAGGTCGTTTCAGAGGGCCGGGCCCGCCACAGAGAAGGCCCTTCCCCTGGGTGTCGCCAACCGGCATTGCCCAGCCGACGGCACCCGGAGAAGACCCTCTCTGTGGGAGCGGACCGGATGAAGGGATGTATAGGGCAGGAGGCGGTCTCGTATATAGCTAGGCCCTGAGCCATGGAGCGATTTAAAGATGGTTGTCAACACCTTGAAGCGCACTCGAAAGGCCACAGGCAGCCAGTGCAGCTCACGCAGGAGAGGTGTTACGTGGGCTTGCCTTGAGGCACCCATAACCACCCGCGCGGCCACATTCTGCACTAACTGTAGCCTTCGAGTGCACCTCAAGGGGAGCCCCAATGTAATTTAATCTATTTTTAACTTTTATATTGTCATTGTGTGTACTACCTTTTTTACCCTTTCTGTGCACTGCCCTGAGTTCCTCTAGGGAGATAGGACGGTATACAAATACGAAAATAAATAAATAAATAAAATAAATAAATAAAATATCACATTCAAGCCTTAGAGGTTTTGTCTTTTTGCACAGATGTTTCACATGCCATACTGTAGCATGGTTTTGAGTATTGAGCTAATTTAAGGATTTTATACTGCAAAGCTTAAGATGTTGTCGAATTTTACTGATGCTCTTTTTGATTTATTGTGTTTGCCACCTCATTTGGTTGGTTAAAAGTGGATATGGCTTATAAATATGGCAAACAAACAAACATTTATATGATTAATTATTACAGTAAAGTTAAGTAAGCAGTAAACAAACAGAAGGGTTCAGATATTGTACGCTGCCCAAAGTCACTTTTTTGGTGAGATGGGCAGTCGTATTCCCATCATGTCTCCCCTAACTCTTCTTTTTCATCAGATTGAATAATCCAGCTTCCTTCAGCCTGTATTTGTAGTGCACAATGTGCTCCATATACCATTATTTTCCTAATCTTGTATCTAGATTTTGTATATTTTTATGTTTGCACTTCAAAATGCTGTAAGCTGCCTTCTTGAGGAGGTGGTATATTAAACTAGTTGCTGTTGTTAAAGTACAACTGTCATTAAGAAGATATAGATCAACAGCCCTCCTTTTAATTTCAGAATTGCATTTTTGAGATTTTATTTTTTAATCTAACTCCCATCACATCAAGCCTCCTTTATTAGGTCTGGATGACTCACTCCATCTCCTACCTTTCTAATGTGCAAAGGAAAGTTGGGTTTCATAAAACTAATAATGCTAGCAGATATGGCTGAGAAACCAACAGGATATTGGCCCGATCTCTCTCTTTTCATCTAGATAGCTCTTGACGAGTCCATCATTTGCCTTTCATCTACAGATACACAGTATCTACCTTTCTATGAGGCTTTGGGAAATCTCAGCTCGTCTTTGGTATTCTTTGATGTTGCACGGGCCCAAATGAGGACAAAATGTTATCTGAATCACGAGAGAAAATCATGCATGATTTTTAATTAAAAAAAAAACTTCTTCAAAGTTTTAGGTGGAGCTAAACAATATCATCACAGATATATGATTCACACAAATGTTGGCTTATGTATCTTATTTTGGAACAAATGCTGCCTTTCCATGATTTAGCTGAATTATGCTTTTCTCAATCCAATTTTTGAGGTTCACAAAAGGGCCTGGAGGCCAAAACATATGATGAACAGATGGTGAACCTTTTTGGCACCAATCGCCGAAAGGTTCGTGTGAAAATGTTGTGTGCGTGTACACGCACTCATGGGGGCCGTGCTCTGGAAAAGCTGAACTTCTGGGTTCTAGAGCGCATGCACATCTAATGATCAGCTGGTTGGCACACATGCGCAGGCTGGTTTTCAGCACTGCTGCGCACATGAAGGGATGTGTTGAACTTCTGGGTTCTGGCACTCATGCGCACCCAACAATCAACTGGACGGTGTGCAAATGCAAACCGGTCTTTGGTACTAAAATGCATGAGGAGGACATCTGATCATCGTGCATGAGTGTGCACCAGAAACCCAAAAGACAAACAGGCAAGGCCATTTTACAGAAGGCGAATTCATTAGACTGAGTGACATAGCATCTATTCAATAATAATAATAATAATAATAATAATAATAATAATAATAATAATAATAATAATAATAATAATAATAATAATAATAATAATAATAATAATAATAATAATAATAATTTACTACATTTATAAACCGCCCCCCTCTCCCCGAAGGGACTCGGGGCGGTGTACAGGAAAATTAAAAAACTATCTAAAAACATACAAGACATACAAAGTTAAAAACGAATTAAATTACCCTGTACATGAATTTAAAACATTAAAATTATAACCCATTAAAACCAAATCAATAATTTGCAAAAAACAGACTGGGGCAAGAAGCGTTGATTAGGCCAAACCGGCCTGATGGAATAAATAAGTTTTTACTTTTTGGCGGAAGGTGCGGAGGTCCGTAGTCGTTCTAATATCCGGGGGTAGGTCGTTCCAGAGGGTCGGGCCCATCACAGAGAAGGCCCTTCCCCTGGGCGTCGCCCGCTGGCATTGCCTAGTGGACGGCACCCGGAGAAGTCCCTCTCTGTGTGAGCGAATCGGCTGAAGGGATGTATGGGGCAGGATACGATCCCGCAAATAACTAGGTCCTGTGCCATGGAGCGCTTTAAAGATGATAATCAACACCTTGAAATGCACCCGAAAGGCCACAGGCAGCCAGTGCAGCTCGCGCAGGAGTGGTGTTACATGGGAGTATCTAGTAACTCCCATAACTGCCTGCGTGGCTGCGTTCTGGACCAAGGTGTAAAGGCAGGGCTCTGAGAATCAAAACATGAAAATACTTCTTTGAACCTAGAAGAATGGAAAGATAACTCCTTAATCAATTTCTCTACAAATGCACTTATTCAAAAACAACATAGAACACAGTCACCTCAATAAATGTAAACTATTTTGAAAACCTCTTCTACCTGTAAGATTGTCTGTACCTCATCTATGGCATATGTGTCATCAGGTTAGTATTAATTTTTAGACACCACGTGTAGACAGATTTTCTGCAGATCAATTTATCACCAATGTGGTCTTTCAGGACTTCAAAAAAGTACTTCCATCACTGCTTTAATTGCTGCTGGTTGTTTTCTTTGAAATATAATAATCTGAGCCTGGATATTTGACTTTCAAGTGAGAATTCTGTGTTGACTTGTTCTATGATGCATTGAGTTAATTTCTTTTGGCTCCCCTACTATACTCAGGGGTTATCTCCAATGCTAAAGTATTGATCAAAGTGTCAATATTCTATCCTACTTCTTCAACATTCTTTTTCATAGAATGTCTCAGACAAAACCACAGAAACCATATGTCACAGCACACATAATGCAATACCCACTCCATCCCTCCAACCCTTTGCTCACCTTCTGTGATTCATAAGTAGTTCCCGGTGAAGTTCTTGGTGGCTTTTTGAGGCTCTTACAGGATTGAGTAGCTTTTTAGGTTTGATAAGATCCGGGTTTCCATCAAGATAATCAGGATGAGTCATGATATTCCCAATATCAGGCCGCTCTGATTGTATGTCTGAATACATGGATGCTGGGGGAGGAAGAGACATCAGACAATGCATCACAAAAACGGAAAGAAATTCTCAGAAATCAGGCATACATCAAACTCAAAACCCCCAGATTTTAGATTCCTATCTCTGAAGAAAGTCACTCATTTATATTGGAAATCTTATGCTCTAATTTAGAATTATTTAGGCCAGTGGTGGGATTCAAATTTTTTTACCGCTGGTTCTGTGGGCATGGCTTATTGGGTGTGGCATGGCTTGTTGGGTGTGGGTTGTTGGGTGTGGCAGGGGAAGGATACTGTAAAATCTCCATTCCCTCTCCACTCCAGGGGAAGGTTACTGCAAAATCCCCATTTCTTCCCGGTCAGCTGGGACTCGGGAGGCAGAGATTAGATGGGGGCAGGGCCAGTTAGAGGTGGTATTTACCGGTTCTCCGAACTACTTAAAATTTCCGCTACCAGTTCTCCAGAACTGGTCCGAACCTGCTGAATACCATCTCTGATTTAGGCTCAGAAGGCTAATTAAGTAAAATATCATTTGAACCCGTGATTTTGATTAGTACAGGTGGTAGATGTGCAGGGACACTGTATTGCTACTAGAATTTTGGAGAAGCAACCAATATCAATTTCTCTCATTTTCTAATTTTTGTTAATATTTTAGTAATCAAACTAAATCAATCTCTTCCATGCCTCTCATGTACATAGTCATAAATGAATCTCTAATTCTAAGTTGAATAAAAAAAATCTTTGGTTTGCAATTGGTTCCAGAAATAAAATTTGGAATTGCTTTCCTTCAAGTGCATGCTAAACAGATTTCTCCCCTCCCCTAGTCAGTGTTCAGAACCCCTTCTACCTGTAAATGACTTCTTCAACTTGGAAGCAGGGCCTGACTAGGTCAGGATCATTATGCACAAATGTTTGTACACTCATCAAAAAGCCACACTAGCTTCCTACAACCTAGAATCCTCGACCAACGTGGCCAATGGTTGGTATGCTCATCTGTTTATGTTTTCATCTGACGTGAGATTTATGCGATAAAGATTTAAACCCCATCTTTCCTCTGAGAGTTTATACATAAATTGAACAAACAAGAGGCAGAAGGAGTGCCAGTTTAAAAAAAAATGTTTTGGCTTGATGCAGGTTGAAAAATGTATTCCTTTTTCAAGAGGTCATCTGGAATGGCCCCAAAACATTTCCTCTTCCTCTTCGCTGCAAGTCCTCCTCTTTCATCAGTCCCCCATAACTGTAACCATGCGGGGTGGACCAGACTCTGCAAGATAGCAACTCAGCTAATCTATGGCTGAAAGTGGACATGGATCTAAGTCTTCCTGGGCTTAATCTAAAAGCTTTACTTGTCTGTCTCCTGCAGGAATGATGCTGGAAAAATGTACTTCAGATGGCCATAGATATCTGGTTGACATGGGCATGGGATGGGAGCCATTGAATAGAAGGAGAGGGAGAGGGAGGGAGGGAGGGAGGGAGAGATGGGGGGAGGCATATTTGTTTCCAATTTTTTTTCATTTTCATACAAATTACCACATGTATACCATTATATAATCAAGACTATTTTGTATTATTCAATATTATGTCAATCTGTCTTACTATCATTCGTTCTTCTGCTCTCCATATACCATATTTATACCCGATCCATCACTTTCTTCTCCCTCTCTCCTCCTCCCCACCTTTCTTCCCTGTCATCCTTCCCTTCTCTACTTCCCTATCCTCTCTTCTTCTCCTCTTTCCACTCCTTCTTTCTCTCCTTCTCTCCCCCCCCCACACACTCAAGAGAGAGGCATATTCAAGGAATGTTTATTTTGAAAACCTATACATGGCTAAAGCAGAATTTGATCCCTTCCCATGACGCTCTTCTACCTCTCCCTTTCTGATTGCTGGACTTGTTCTATTTTTTTTAAAATCAAATATCTCCAGAGTCCAATAGGAAGCTGAAAGGGAGATGGGCACATTAAGTACTGAAAAACAGAAAACATTCATAGTTATTTTTTTTCTTTTGTAAAAGGACAAAGTGACTGAATTCATACCACCACAACCGTCCCCTCCTGCCTTGGTACAATGACAGGTCTCTGATGCCTATGGAAAAAATGACCCAAGCAAAGCCAACCGCCATGGATTACATCCCTATAATTGGGGTGAAAAGTTCAGTGCTACAATTAAGCACCACAGGAGGAATAAGGGGGTCTTGTGACTCCTTTCACCAAGTATGAGTAAGTTTTATTACCATTTTGGCCCAAGGAAATTGCTAACGGTGTGGAAAGCCACAAGGGAGGTTGCCTGCTTATCTCACTCCTTTTTTTCAAGAAAGATTTTCTGGTTAGGCTTTGAAATGATGCAGACTATTTCTGTAACTTGAAAAACTCAACTTGGTTTGGGAGGCCACAAACTATAGGGGTAGTTGAGTCTAATATAGATCCTGGAGAGTTACAGCGCTAAGACTGAAGAATTTGCATCAGAACCCTTGTGCTGCCAATACCTGGGAATAGCATTGAACTCCCAATGCTATTTTAGAACAATCAAAATCAGAATTTTGCCTAGTAAAAACAAGCCCATTAATAAAATACAGGAATCAGGGAGGCTGTCCTGTATCTTACGGATTCAGCATTTAGAAATGTTTGCCTAAGGAACGTGTTTTATTTGCTTCTTCAGGCAGATGGTTATTTTCAGGATGTTGCAATACCTGACATTTTAAAGACCATGAGTTTGGGACACAGGAGTGGGAGAAGAGGTTTGCAAGAGTAATAAGGAGGAGACAAGATTCATTATATGAATTGTCAGGCTTCAGCCATATTTTCTTATGGATCTTAGGCCTGCCACACTTTTCTATTATTGTACTATGCATTTTCTATATTGGGAAAATGGGAAGGGGGATTGTACGGAGTTAGATGATCTATAGCCATAACAATTTTTTTTCTAGAAAAACCAAGGTTATCTTTTGTCTCTGCACCTGACAGGAACTGGATAGGTGGAAGCTGCCAGCATGGCAGTGGAAAATTGGACCATGTGATGGACTTGTGGGTGTGAGGGCAAGATCTTGAACTTTCAACTGGGTGGGAAAACGAGAAAGCCTTCAGATTCGGGTTTTCCCAGATATGCCAACATGGCTCTCTTAATAAATTGGAACTTTGAGCAATACTTTGCCTTGGACTCTGATTTACTTTTGGATGCTCTTTGGAACCCTGACACGAATATGGGTATGTAGTACCCAGGCTCAAATCAATAGGAAAGTGAAGGAAAGCCAAACTGAATACCATTTATGATGTATATCAAATAAATGATCCACAGTTCTACAGTTCGTAGCAAAAGCAGATGATGAAATGCTGCCCAACTCAACCTGGTGCCCTCCAGAGACCTTGGATCTGCATGAGAGGTTGCCATGTTAATATAGTATAGCCTTTATTGTCATTGTACATGATGCATACAACGAAATTGGTTAGAGACAGATTGTACACTGTTCACTTTCCAACAATGGAAAAATATTATTCAGTCATCCATGGCTTCTTGATGAAAAAGAAAAAGATGAGATCCCTTTCTTGGATCAGACACGTAACGAAACTTGATTTAGAGGGCCAATTGCTCATGAGGGAGGCTCTTGCTCCCTTAAATAACACGACCCTCATCATTCTCACTTCTGGGTAAGCGGGGTCATTGCACCCTTCTCCAAGAAGACAAAGGATTCATGTACTTACTGGCAGCAGAAAAACATCTGCGAAGTTCTCCCTGAAATATGTGGACAGCAAGTGAGGTGGTATGATTAGGGAAACATTGGTAATTCAGTGATAGACCCCACTGTTTGCCCATGAAGCAATTCCACTTTAGTTCCCAGAATTTATTTTTATTTATTATTAATTTATATGCTGCCCATCTTGCCTAAGAGGCAACTCTAGGTGACTTACAACAAAGTATTTCAAGTTTTAACCATTTCTGTCCAATATCCTAGAGCAGTGGCCCCCAGCCTTTCCAGGTTGGCAACCTGGCATGGGTGCAGGGGAAGAGCGGATGCTTTTACACGAGGGGCATGCACGCATGTGCGTGCATAGCTTCATTTGAGTGAGCGGCAAGTGCATGCACGAGCTCCTGGGGCACACATGGGTGGAGCTATGCATGCATGCATGCTCATCTGTTGCTTGCAGGGCCTGGGTCCAAATGACCTGTGGCCCACTCCGGGGCTGTGACCCAGGTACCCCTGTCCTAGAGAGCTCCTGCCAACATCATAAAAACAGCTGAACCAGATAAGTCATGGAACTATGTTATCAGAGACTTTTGAGGCGGAGTCCCTCAGATACACTGGAAGGGGCCTTTTCTTCTGTAACTTACATTAGATGGTCTTCCTTGAGCCTGCAATTTGTTTCTTCCTTCCCAATTTCAATACATTCACCCCAGCCTTTCTGCAAAAAATAATCTTCTTATGCCTCACCCTCATTTTTTGTCCTCATCTCTGCTCTGAAAGGTAAATTGGGTTGAGATACAGTCAGGGGTGGGCTTCAAACATTTTAGCAAGGGGTTCTCTATCCGGTTGCTGGGTGGGCGTGGCGATGATGGGTTCTGGAGGCTTTCCTCGAGCCTCTGGCAGGGTGAGAACGACCTCCCCAGGAACTGGAGGCCCTCTAGAGGCCAGAAACGAGCCCATTTCTGGCCTGCCCAAACTACTGGTAGGCCTGTTTTTTGCCCTCTCCGAGCCTCTGTGCACGCCCTGCACTTACCTGCATCCAAAACGGCCCACATGGGGACTCCTGGGAGGGGTGGGGTAGGTGGCACCAGCCAGGAGTGGGTTTTGGGGGTTCTCCAAACTGTATAAAATCTTAGCTAGAGGTTCTACCAAACCCCTGCGAAAACCCATCAGCCCACTCCTTAATGCAGTACTAGGTGTTCAGGCAGCCTCACGCCTGGAGATTTGTATCTTCTGGGCTTAATCTGATGCTGTGATCAACATCTCCTGTCATCTCTCTCTTTTACACAGAAGTGCCTTTGGCAAAGGAAACTGCCTTTCTGTTAATGCACTGTTTGTCCTTGAATTATGTAAGTCCTAGGGTAGTTTCAGACCAGATACTGCTATGGACAGAAGCAGTCTTCAATAGGGAGTGTGATATGTTTTTTTCTCTTTCTCTCTCTTTGTGTGCATGTGTGTAAAATTATGCCCCTTTTTGTAAACATGAGAAGAAAAGCAAAGTGACAGAGCTGAAGAATGTTTTTCATGTTCCCTTGTTGCTTGTGATAACCAAGAATTTCTATTAAGATCTTTTCTTGTAAAATGAGAGGTACTGAAAGACACGGTTCCTAGTCACCTTGGCAGGAGAAGAAAGGAATAATTCAGACCACTCTTCTGTAAACTTTTTTCTAATAACGTTTTATTAAAGTTTACAGTTACAAAGATAAAAAGAATTAACACAAACTAAGAAAAACACAAGAGAGTTAAAAACAAAGAAAAAACACAATAAATGAAAAAGGGATACATAAAAAGATGACTTCCCTCCTTCATCATAAGAACAAAGAATTTCAGTAACTTACCGCTGATTAGCATCAACAACAAAATATCTCTTCTGTGACCATTTTGTTCCTCAAAAAGGAGAAGTAATTTTTTTGCAAAAAGAGGTTGAATTGGTTTGCTACTTGCTCAGAATCTTTAAAATTACAAGGCATAAGGGCACATGAGGGAAATCCAGGGCTGGCATTTGCAGCTCATTTGCTCAATGAAATTACTGCTTGCTAATTTGAAGCGGAATGAAGCAATTTTTATTTTAATGGTAGAGATGTCTCATCTTTCAGCTCCAGTTGAGAACACTGGGGTTCAACCAGAGAACCTGGTAGCAAGGCCAGGGGTATGTAGGTTATGGGTTATATGTACTGTAGTTCCTGGTATCCAGGAACAGATTCTTGGGAGCTTTGTATCCCAACAGTGATGGGAAAAGAAATCCAGATAGCCATTTTAGTGGGAATCAAGTGGCCCAAAAGCCCAAATGAGGCCCTCATAAAGTGTTTCTCAACCTTGGGAACTTTGACACGTGTGGACTTCAACTCCCAGAATTCCCCAGCCAGCTGGCTGGGGAATTCTGGGAGTTGAAGTCCACACGTGTTAAAGTTGCCAAGGTTGAGAAACACAGTCTTCATGTCTTACTTTCCTCAGAATTCTGACCAATTTATCTGGAAAAGAAATTGCTATGCAACCACACCTATTTTTTTTGATCTAGAACAGGGGTGTCAAATTCATGGCCCACCGGCTGGATGCATCACATGGTAGCCACGCCCACCTCCATTTTAACAAAGGGGGGGGGGGGGAGAAAGTCACGATATGTCACGTGGCACTGCGAGTCTGACACCCCTGATCTAGATCTTGCCCATCTTCTTACACCACTTCCCTTGTCTCTGACATAGTCCTACTCTAAATTCCAATTGCCAGATGTTTTTTAGGCCCTGACCCTTGTTTCCTATCTTGATGTATTCTGATCTCTACCACCTGTGCCGATGACAGTTCTGGATGGGCACACCGTTCAGGGAATCATCCTTAAATTCTGTTGGCATCTTTTAATGTGGTGAGACAAGGTCTACCACCAACAGACCTACCTTCTCGGTTTTTCTCAGCTGTTTTGTGTATTGAACAATACAGATGTAAGGTTAATGTAAGTAGGTTTAGCTGAAGCAGGACTCTTCTTAAAATAGGACCCTTCTTGAGGGAAGGTTTGTAGGCTCAATTTAAATACCCTCATAAAAGAGACACAGAACACGCAGAGGTAATTGATGGATATTTGGGCCTTAGAACATTAGGAGCTTCACATTGTACTCTGCCCCATTTTCATTCTGGTGTTTTGCAGATTAAGAGTTCCAGATAAATCCTATAAAATTGTAGTCTGAGAACTGCCCTAGTCCCCATATTCAATTCCAGACTTCCAGTTTTGCTTTTTTTTCCTGAGAGAGAGAACAATTATGTTGCTGATAAGAAAAACCCAGAGACTACTATTACTTCCCCCACCATGGCATCTGCTGCTCATTTTGCTTAATGGTAGGCCTGATCCTATTTTTATACAAAATCCCTTTCTGCTGTCCTGTTTGCTGCAATTGATTGTATGATAATATGCACCACATATTATGAATGTTTCTTCGCTCATTATTCATGTTCGAGAGAGCAGGAAATAAATTACGAATCCTGTTACACTGGTATAATATTACATGTTCTCTTATGTAAGGGAGCAAATTTTTAATGCTCACGTGAATTAGATCTTTACAGAGTACCAAAAAGCTGCTAGTTAGAAAAATGGCTTTTACTTCCTTGAACTGCTTCAGACACAGAAGGAACAAGAAGTTCTCAGCTTTTCCGCTTGAGAAGATCTCTGAATTTACAAAGTTTCTCAAAAAGAAATGTAGCTTGGTTTTACGGCTTGGATACCCATTTCAAATTAAAAGAGTTTCTGTGTATTAAGGCTTCAGCTGCCCATGTCCTAAGAAATTAAACATGGCTGCATCAAAAGCTGTGAAATCTCTATGGATATGGCAGTTCATGCGTCAAGACAAACATTTACAGCAGATACTGTATGCAGAACGTATGGCTGAACTATACACATCCTTTACAATTGGTCCAGTGGTGGGTTTCAAATCTTTTTTACTAGCTGTTCTGTGGTGGCTTGGTGGGCATGGCTTGGTGGGCATGGCTTGGTGGGCGTGGCAGGGGAAGGTTACTGCAAAATCCCCATTTCCTCCTGATCAGCTGGGACTCGGGAGGCAGAGAATAGATGGGGCCAGTCAGAGGTGGTATTTACTGGTTCTCCGAACTACTCAAAATTTCTGCTACCGGTTCTCCAGAATTGGCCAGAACCTGCTGAATATCACCTCTGAATTGGTCATGTTGATTGAACAGCTGAGATTTGTAGTGCAGGAACTGGGTCAATAGTTCCACATCTTTACTTTAGAGTGCCTGCCATCTACTTGATGGATATCAGCTTGCATTTATTCATTTGTATCTCACCTTTATTATTTTTGGAAAAAACTCAAGACAGCAAACATATCCAGAATTTCTCCTTTTATTTTTCACATGAAAAACCCCACCTTTCCATGGCTAAGGCAGGACTTGAAGCCCTTTTACAGTCTCTCACTTTCTAGCCTGGGGTCTTCACCACTAGGTCAAACTGGCTCTCTGACATTATTCCTGTACTTCAGGGGTGTCAAACTCAAGGTCCAGGGGGCCAGATCTAGCTTGCAGGATGCTTAAATCTGACCCCCGGGACCGCCCTGGAAATAGTGAAGGACCTGCGGTGCCCATGCCAGCAAAAATGGAGCTTGGGGGTGGGTGGGTTGTGTGTCGCCCTCCCAAGCTCTGTTTTCACTCGCAGAGGGTTGCAGGAGGCTGTCACAGCCAAAAACAGAGCTTGCAAGGGCTGTGGGAGGCACTATCAAGCTCACTTTTTTGCTGGCAGAGAATTGCAAGAGGCCATTGCAGCTGAAAACGGAGCTTGGGAGCCCATTTTCACTGGAAGAGTGCTTGGGCCACCACAGCCGCCCTAACACGAGTGACGTTGATCTGGCCATGCCCGCTGTGGCCACGCACCCTGCCCTCCCCCCCAAGGTCAAACACAACCCTGATGCATCCCTCAGTGAAATTGAGTTTGACACCCCTGCTCTACCCTGATGGTTAGTAGATTGATAAGAGTTTTAGGGATTTCTGGGAACCGGCCAACCAAAAATACATTAGAGCTTTATAATTGTTTTGATCTATCCATGTGTTTCCTTTGTGATTTCAGGCAAACGCACCATAAATTGCACGTTTTACACAAGGGCCTTGGGGGAATATTGCCAGCAATGCAAATAGATAATCATTATATGCAAAAGGCCAAAGTACATCAAAATACTATTAAAATGCTATTGAAAGATTGAAAAAGGACAGAATCTTGATGCTAAAATTCCTTGAACGATTTCTTGAAAGATTGACTGGATCACTGGAAGTTCACCGTGATAAATGTATGTACTGCTACAGCAAGTTGAGCAAGTATTCAACAAACATTTACTCTTGAGTTGAAGGTGGGGCATCGCAGCCTTCTGCTGGCGTGCATCTGCTCTGTCTCAAAGTTCATGCATGTCATCATCCTCTTTAAAAAAATTAAATTTCTCAAGAGCAGTGGTGGGGCAGTGGTTAGAATGCAGTGTTGCAGGCTAACTCTGATCCCAGTCTGAAGTTCGATCCTGATGGGCTTGAGGTTGACTCAGTCTTCCATCCTTTCGGGATCAGTACAATGAGGACCCTGATTGTTGGGTGGGCAATACATTGACTCTGTAAACTGCTTAGAGAGGGCTGTAAAACTGTGGTCCCAACCTTTGTGGCTTGGCAGCCCGAGGGGGGGGGCGGTTTGGAGAGGAGAACTATACGACTCCAACAGCTGGGTAAACCCACATGGGAGAGAAGGGTTGTAGAACTCATATGCAAAGAAAACCAGGTCAAAGGGCAAATCTTGTAGCCCTTTTCCCACAACTGCCCCACCCTTTGAAATGGTGGCCCGGGTGTTGAGATTATTCAATTGTGAAAAAAGTAAGGTTCTACATATAGGCAAGAAAAACAAAATGCACAGGTACAGTATAGGTGGTACCTTGCTCAATAGTAGCAACTGTGAGAGGGATCTTGGAATCCTAGTGGACAACCATTTAAATATGAGCCAGCAGTGTGCAGCAGCTGCCAAAAAAGCCAACACAGTTCTAGGCTGCATAAACAGAGGGATAGAATCTAGATCACGTGAAGTGTTAATGCCACTGTATAGTGCCTTGGTAAGGCCACACTTGGAATACTGCATACAGTTTTGATTGCTATGATGTAGAAAAGACGTGGAGACTCTGGAAAAAGTGCAGAGAAGAGCAACCAAGATGATTAGGGGACTGGAGGCTAAAACATATGAAGAACGGTTGCAGGAACTGGGTATGTGTAGTTTGATGAAGAGAAGGACCAGGGGAGACGTTTCATTTCATTTATTCAATTTATACCCCGCCCTTCTCCAAACGGACTCAGGGCGGCGCACAGGAATATTAAAAATACATACAAAACCATACAAATTTTTTAAAAAACTTATTCAATGAAATCCTGCGCTAAAAACATGATAGCAGTGTTCCGATATCTCAGAGGGTGCCACAGAGAAGAGGGAGTCAAACTATTCTCCAAGGCACCTGAGGGCAGGACAAGAAGCAATGGGTGGAAACTAATCAAGGAGAGAAGCAACTTAGAACTAAGGAGAAATTTCCTGACAGTTAGAACAATTAACCTCTGGAACAGCTTGCCTCCAGAAGTTGTGGATGCCCCAACCCTGGAAGTCTTTAAGAAGATGTTAGATAGCCATTTGTCTGAAATGGTATAGGGTTCCTGCCCACGCAGGGGGTTGGACCAGAAGACCTACAAGGTCCCTTCCAACTCTGCTATTGTATTGTATTGTATTATTAGCCCAAAAAAAAAAAAGACATTTATATTTACATTGATTGAAGAAAAAGAGATTGCAAGAGATAAGCAGACACACAGTGGGGAAATATACATGAAAGGCAATGCAACAGCACCTGCTGTTTGACTAAGGTGCTTGCCGCCAGCCTTTTAGGAAGCAAACAAAGGCTTTTAATGTGAAACTGTTTAGGGTCATGTCAGTTTCAGCCAGCAGCTTCCAAGCACCCAACTTCTAATCAATTAAGACCACAGAGCTCAAGTTAACTTTTCTTAACCTGAGGTGGAGAAAAACAGCCCAGGAAGAGAACTTTTTGTTCTGTGGGGAAGCACAAAAGAGCGGGGGTAGGGGCAAGGGACATGCCTGAGCCAGGCACAGGACCAGACTTGGGTTCCTACTGGTATGGACTGTTTCGGCCAAATAGGTAGTAACTTGGGTGGCTATGCCCTTGAACCGGTTCTATCGGCAGTGCCTTGTTTTTTGCTTCTGCGCATGCACCGAAGCATTTTTTACCTACTGCGCAAGTGTGTGTAGCATGTGCGCACCCATAGCGCATCCCTGAGTGAACTGGCAGTAGAAGCCGCAACCCACCCCTGCACCGGACAATGGTACTAACAGACTTTAATTGTGAACATGAGAGAGGCATTATATGCAAAGTTACTTCTTTATCATTGTAATTGCAAACACTGACTGACTGTCTGAGCCAGTTGCTAACCGAGGACTACTCATAATGCAAATCATAAGCACTCTCTCCTGGGAACACTTTTTAAATCATGAAAAGCTAGCATGTATTGTCAACAGTACCTTTTGCCCGACAGCTCTTGAGCCAAGGTGCTTCCATTATAGATTGTGGAAATGCTGATGTAATATATCTTGATTTCATAAAAATGTTTGATGCAGTAACCCATGACATTTGGATTCTCAAGCTACTTGGCTATGGTTGCGTAGCATGACGAGGAAGTGGCTATGTATTACTGGTTGATTTCAGTTCTGGACCTTGAACATTTCAAAATTTGTGTTTATAACTTAGAGGAAGAGATGGAGGGAATGTTTATGAAATTTGCAAATAAAATTTGGAGGGATACCTACCATAGTACTAGAAAGCAGAAATAAAATTCAGAATCCTATTAGGACAGTGATGGCAAACCTTTTTGGCATTGAGTGCCCAAACTGGAACATGCATGCATGTGTGTGCATGTTCACATGCCGGAGCACCGGAAACCCGAAGACCAGCTGCCTGCACACACGACTGGTTTTTGGGCCATTTTCATGCCGTTTTTGTAATGGTCTTCACGGGCGCAAGCTGGTCTTTGCAAGTGCCGGAGTACCAGAAAACGGCCTGAAAACAGCCCAGAAAGCAACCTGTTTTTTGGCAGTTTTCAGGCAATTTTCTGGTGCTCCAGCACCCATGAAGAGCAGATAGCAACAGCACACGTGTGCAGAGAGGGCTCTGCGTGCCACCTCCGGCATGCGTGCCAGAGGTTCACCATCACGGAGTTAGGATATGGACTGAAACTAACAAGAGTTCCATTTTAAAGGAATTACTGCAAAGTTTTTCCCCTGGAAAAAAGAAATGAAATACAGAAGAATGGTGAGACTTGTGCTTGTGAAAATATGTTAAGATCATGCTTGTACTTGTGAAAAGTCTCAGAATAGTAAATTACAAATCGAGTATGAGTCAGCAATATGAAACAAACAGGCAAGAAGAAGCACAGGCCCTGTTCAGAGAACATAAATAAAATAAATAAATAAATTTAATTTGTTGACCGCTCCGTCTCCCCGAAGGGACTCGGAGCGGTGCACAGAGCAAATAAAACAATAAATATACACACATAATAAAAACAGATTAAATGATATCCCTGTGCTAAAAATTCCCAGTTAAAAATTACTAAAATCCCCATCTAAAATTATTAACAACCCCATAGAAGGGAGACTACCCTAGGCCGGCCAAGCAGAACAGATATGTTTTTAGTTTTAGACGGAAGGAGCGGAGGTCCGTGGTTGTTCTAATGTCGGGGGGAAGGTCGTTCCAGAGGGCTGGGTCCGCCACAGAGAGAGCCCTTCCCCTGGGCGTTGCCCGCTGACAAAGTCTAGTGGACGGCACCCGGAGAAGTCCCTCTCTGTGTGAGCGAATAGGTCGTGTGGATGTATGAGGCAGGATCCGATCCCGCAAATAGCTAGGTCCCGAGCCATGGAGCGCTTTAAAGATCATAACTAGAACCTTGAAGCGCACCCGGAAGACGACAGGCAGCCAGTGCAGCTCGCGCAAGAGCGGTGTTACATGGGTAAACCTTGAGGTTCCCATAATTGCTCGCGCGGCTGCATTCTGGACTAGCTGAAGTCTCCGAGTGCACCTCAAGGGAAGCCCCATGTAGAGAGAGTTGCAATAGTCCAGTCGGGATGTCACGAGAGCATGAGTGACTGTGCGGAGGGCGTCCCGATCCAATAGGGGGCGCAACTGGCGAACCAGGCGAACCTGGTAAAACGCCCTCCTGGCCACGGCTGTCACTTGATCTTCCATGGACAGCCGGGCATCCAGGAGGACACCCAAGTTGCGCACCCCATCCACTGGACTGGGGCAAGATGTTCGCCCCCAATGGCCAGCGATGGAATCAGCTGGTTGAATCGGGCAGCCGGAAACCACAGCCACTCGGTCTTGGTCGGGTTGAGCCTGAGTCCGTTTCTTCCCATCCAGATCCGTACGGCTTCCAGGCACTGGCACATCACCGCTACGGCATCGTTGGGGTGGTTTGGGGTAGATATATACAGCTGAGTATCATCAGCGTAGAGATGGTACTCTACCCCAAAACCACGGATGATCTCACCCAGCGGCTTCATATATGTGTTAAACAGGAGAGGCGAGAGGACCGACCCCTGAGGCACCCCACATGTGAGGGGTCTCGAGGTCGACCTCTGCTCTCCTGTCAACACAAATTGCGATCGGCCAGAGAGATAGGAGGAGAACCACCGTAAAACGGTGCCTCCCACCCCCAACCCCCCCAGCCGATGCAATAGGATACCATGGTCGATGGTATCGAAAGCCGCCGAGAGGTCTAATAGGACCAGGATGGAGGAACAACCCCCATCTCTGGCCCTCCAGAGATCATCGACCAACGCGACCAATGCCGTCTCGGTGCTATGCCCAGGCCGAAAGCCGGACTGGCGCGGGTCTAGGTAATCAACTTCCTCCAGGTGACGGGGAAACTGTTGTGCCACCACACTCTCAACAACCTTCGCCAAAAAGGGAAGGTTGGAGACTGGACGATAGTTGGTTAATAAAGCTGGATCCAAAGAGGGCTTCTTTGGCACAGAGACGGGGATTTAAGTTATAGGAAGACAAGATTCCAAATAGATGTTTAAAACATTTCTTTCTGACTGTAAGACAGTTTGATAGGAGAATGACTGAGGGAGCTAATAGCCTCTCCTTAACTGGATGTGTTCAGATGGAGGCTAGACATCTACCTGTTAGGATTATTTAGTTTCATTTTCTCCATTGTGAAAAGCTTTGTACCTGAAGATCTAAACAGTGGCTCCCAGTTACAGGTAGTCCTCAACTTAGGACCACTTGCTTAGTAACTGTTTGATGTTATGATGGACTTCCCAAAAGATTTTTAACTAGGTTCCAAAGTTTATGTGACTATATTTTGAGCACTCAGCAACCATCCCACATTTTTTACAGCACCCATGCTCACAAGACTACAATTTACAACATCTTTGCTGAAAATCATTTCCAATTTTCAGAATTTACTTCTGATTTCCAGGAAAAAAAAGTGTATAGGTAACAATGGATTTGCTTAACGACCATGGCATTTGCTCAACGACCTCTGGAAAACAACAACAGATCAATCATCATCATCCAGTCAGAGCTGAATAAGCTTCTTGGATGAGAAACGAAACGTCTTCAAAAGAAAAAAAAACAGGAAAAGTCCATCTGGATGATTGAGAATCTCCATAGAATTTTAGCCTATCGCTTTGGGATGAACACCCTTCGAATGGCGCAGGAGGTTGAATGGATTTCCAGAAAAATTGCAGGCTACAGGAACCATTTGTGCTTCAGTTTGAGATGCAGAGAACACAGACTCATCCCTAACAGCCCATGCCTGTCTTCAACGGTGAAGGGACAGAGCAGCCAAGAAGGCTCCACACCCATTTGCACTACTCAGTTGACCTTGAGGACACAGATAAACCTCCAAGTGGCCTCAATAACTCTATAAAAGGATGCAAATGACCAGCTGTGTGCAAGGAGTATAAATCCTGTTAGGACCATAATCCTAGTGTTGGGTTGGCAATATATATATATAAACCATGATTACAAATGGTCTCTATTACTTTAAGTGCTACAGTTGAATGTAATTGGCTGCTATAATTAACTCAGCAATAAGAGGAAGCCAGGAGCACTGTTAGTTTTCTGACTTTGAACTGGAGATACTGTGGTGTCGGATTAAGTCAGGAAGAATCATGGATTGCAACTGTAAAATAACTGTTTTTGAGTTAAGGACTGTATATTTGATTCAAGACTTAATATCACTGTTTGTGAAGAAGTAGTTTAATTTTCCATGACAAGTAAAGCTACTTGTTTTTACTATCAGTGTCTGAGACTCTATCGGTGTGTCTTCTAGCAACGTTTCCCTTGCTGCAATTCCGTTGCACAACTCTGACTCGTAAAGGAGATATCGCTAACATTTCATTCCCCACCATCCAGTCAGAGCTGAAAAAGCTTCTTGGAGGAGAAGCGAAAAGTCTTCAAAAGGAAACAACAAGAAAGTCCAATTGCCTCCCAAAAAAAGCACCTTTGGGCCAGATCAGTCATGTGATGACCTGCTTGTACAACCCTCATGATTGATGATCATAATTGCCAGGGTCTATTACAGTCATACGTTAAGGACTATCTATGTGACTGTCTTCCCATCCTCATAATCTTCTGAAGGACTTGAAAATTTAGTCTCACCATTCACTCTGCATCCTCAGTTTCCACCAACCCACTCTCATGTTGAAGTAAATAGTATATTCACAAAGGTTAGGATGCTTTCTGAAGTGTGAGCAAGAGAATGAACGCAGTGGCTTTGTGGAAGTGGCCTTAATTTATCCTCCCGAATTTGCATTATATAGATAGACTACTTGAGAGCCACAGATAAATATTTCATACACATTCCCTTAACCACACAGTTTGACCAGTGCAGAGTTTTCTAGTAATAGCAATAGTAATAGCACTTAGACTTATATATATCTTCATAGACTTTTATTTATCTTTCAATCTTGTGCCCATTAAAGATCCCATCATCCTATAAAGGTCTCAAATCCATTGTCCCTGCAAAAATTGTACTTTATTTCAACGAGCAAATATAATACGTGCCTGGGAAAAGTAGCATTTCTCATATTTTGTTACCTTTACTCATGGCAGTTGCTACATCCGAGAAGCTGACATCATCATGGTCCATTAAACAAAGCTTATCATTTTGCTTGCCACGTACAAATATCAAATACAGAAAAGGGTTGCCATATCAACTCAGTTTCTCCCTTGTTAAGATTTCATTCCCATGTCTGATCTTTGACAAACTCTTGTGTAACAGGAAGTTGAGTAGTGGTAGTGGGGAAAGGCTAAATAAAAATATTTCAAAATATTTTTTTTAATTCCACACAAAACTAGTCTTTTTAAAAATGGACACTTATCTTTCACGTAGATTTCCTCTTAGGTTAGGAGGGCTATAGTGAAAGAAATGTTCTTTTTTAATCATTTGACTTGAAAAGATGAGGCATTAACAGGATAAAACTGTTCCTTATCTAATTCTGAACTAACACTAAAAGTAGGCACTAGGGTGATTGCTGAGGTGAAATATGAAGGCGTTTCACTATTTTAAAAGTCTTCTAAAATCCAGCCCAATTAACTATTAGGAACGGCTGATTTATTCTTTTGATGATGCAACAGGTTGATGTGGTGATCCCATTGTGTAGACTAATTGGTTTAAAAGCTTTATCGCCCCCACATTACAAATCTGGTAGAAAGCACTAGAAATGTGGATGATTCAAACTCTTTTGCTACCAATAGCTTTGAAAGAGAACTGGTTTCTCAGACATGTTTATAGCAGGGGTGTTCAACCTTGGCACAGTTGGTATGGCTGGCTGGAGAATTCTGGGAGTTGAAGTCCACAGGTCTTAAAGTTGCTAAGGTTGGACATCCCTGGTGTCAGCCTCTGCTTTGTTACTCACTTCGGCTGCCATTGTAATGGGGAGGGGGGGCTGTGGTATTTGGGAATGGGATTAACTGATGCAGGAGAGATATTGGAAAAGGGAGTATGTTCTCACCATCTACTGCGCCTGCCGATGGCTGGTGCCTTGAGATGGTCAAGGCCAACGGTCTTGCATACCAACCTGATGATGCTTCTGGAGATGCAACCCACATGACACCTGAGGGATTTGCGGATTGGACAATGGGGTGGGGAACGTTGGGGGGGAGGGGGTTAGACATATATTGATATGTGTGATTTCGCACGCTTTTGTTTCAGGCTTTGCTTTACAGCTGCTATCTTTTCATAACCAGTAAAAGTACTCTTAATTCTTCAAAATGGAGTTGAGTGGTTTCTTTCTTGGTTAATGATGGAGGCTGGCCTGACATCTGGTTTATAGAATTAGCTTGAGAATATTGCAGCAAGGGCTATATTCATATTACTATCAGGGATTTGAAAAAATATCAACTTAACTGAGAAGCAATATCTAACCACTATGGCATACTGTATCAATTGTCTACTTATCTAATTTTATAGGCCCAGCCTAAATATTGTGGGGTCTAAGGACACTTAGTGTCAGTGGGCATTTTCCTTGGTGCCCACCAGATTATCAACAATCTCTGACTTTACTGCTGTTTGGTACTTTTTATGGCCTTCAACAGCATGCTTAACTGGTTAGTTAAAGATACAATGACTTACAATGCTGGCTGGGGAATTCTGGGAGTTGAAGTCCACAAGTCTTAAAGTTCCCAAGTTTGGACATCCCTGCTATACAGGAACTGCATGGTCAAGTTATTTGAGAATAGCAGCTCCATGTGCAAAACTGACTTAAGCGCTTACATGGGAGATATTTTTAGGTTTAGATGAAGGACAAACTGCACGTCAAATGCTTTAGAAGAAACAATTGAGGCAGCAGAAGCAAAGAAAGAAGATAACAAATAAACATTGTTAGCAGTAGATAATGAGTGTTCTTTGGGAAGGGGAGAAACAATGTCTTGGATGCTCAGTCCATCCAAATTCATGGAACTTCCTGAGCTGCAAAACAACTTCTGTAAGAAATGATACAATATCCATAATACAGCAAATGGTACCTGGCTAAATACTTTAAATTATATGTCTTACAGATATAGATTGGTTGAAAGAATCTCAGGCTTAAACATCGCGAGAATTTATGACTAAACTTATATCTGATTCCTAAAGTTACCAGAGTTGATGAATCCCCTTCTTTTTCAACATATCAATTTCCTCCAAAATTATGCAAATCGAAGTCTCATAAGAATATTTTACTGTCCACATGACAAGTGAAATAAATGTAGAAATCATATAATTCCCTGTGGGCAATTTTGCCCTAATTTTAATCCATTGCATTGCTTAAAAAAAAAAACATGTGAATTATTCAGTCTTGTACATCCCTCTCTAAAATCTTTTGCCCTCCTAGTTTTAGCAGAAGTGCACCCTTCCTCATTGCTTGATAAATATAAATAATAGTTGTTGCAATTTGAATGCTTCTCTCACGTATAAACCATTTCTGTGAGATGATGGCTGTGGTTGTACAATACAGTATGCTTATGTGTAAGAGAGTGCGTGACGTTTTACTACTTTTAACTTTCATTTTGGGCATATTTAATACAGCATGTTGTATTAACCCAAACAGATTAATCTATGGTTCAAGGTATTTCACGGATTCAGAAAATGGATTTCCCAAGTAACCAAATTAAGTGAGTTAAGTAAAAAGGATATATATGCATTTCACTAATTTTTAATGCTGTTTTCTTGCCTATTTGCTAGGAAGCATTTGAAAGGAGTGGTGTGCAAAAGATACTGGCATGAGTAAGGCATCTTTCTGATAAGTACAAAAGTAGCCACTTTCTCTGGAAAGTTCAGTGTGACTTCTTTTTAGGTTACCTCGTTTTCTGCTCTTTTGTGGCTATTTCATATCACAAGGAGTCCCACTGATATCTATCAAAAACAGCAAGCAGTAAGCTGAGAATTTGTTCCTTGAAGCATTATGACAAAAGAGATGTCCACTAGAATTTGCACTGCACTAATTGCAGTCTCACAGTAATGCAAGGTGCAGACAGAGGCTTTGTTTTCCATCAGCTTGTCACACTCCTGATGCTGAGTTTGGGCTGAGAGGGAATAACTGGACCAAGGTCACCCAGCTAATTTCCATGCCTAAGAAAGGACTATAACCTTGGTTTCTCCAATCCCACTGCAGCATCCCTACACCACACCGATTTTCTAGGTTGAGGTTAAATGAGCCAGAATTGCTCCTCAACATGGAAAACTGAGAAATCCCTTGGCGACGGAGATGGGCGGTTTCAAAATTGGATAAACGAAAACAAACAAAGAAACCAAACTTCCAAAACCTCTAATGCAGGAATTCATCTTGGAATTCATAGATTCATCTTGGGATACTAAGTTAAGGACGTCATAGTTAGTATATTCATATTATAAAACGCAGAGTATACATTTCATCAAACCAAAAAGCGTATTTATCAGCGGTGAAATTCAAATTATTTTACTACCGGTTCTGTGGGCGTGGCTTGGTAGGCATGGCATGGCTTGGTGGGTGTGGCAGGGGAAGGATACTGCAAAATCTCCATTCCCACCCCACTCTGGGGCCAGCCAGAGGTGGCATTTGCCGGTTCTCCGAACTACTCAAAATTTCCGTTACTGGTTATCTGAACTACTCAAAATTTCCAGAACCTGTCAGAACCTGCTGGATTTCACCCCTGATATTTATCCTCAGGCAATAAAAACAGCACAGAGAAGGGAAAGGAAGCTTAACCCTGACAGAAGACTCCCCCCTCCAAGTTTTTTATTTTTTTTATTTTTTATAACTGTATCCATTCAATGTGTGAACAGTGTGGCACATGGGTGCCATACATTCTAATACAAATAAAACTAATAAAGTTAATCATAATTATCACATTCAATCAACTTATGTATTTCTAATAATAATGCACATTTATGTTATGTTGCAATCTATCATTGTTCAGTTATTCCACATTTTCTTTTACTATTACATTCATTTTATTATATAAAAATGTATATACTAATATTCCCCCTTCTCTTATTTCTATCACTTATCTAGCTTTTAATCATGTCACCCTTTATTAAAAGACTTTTCCTTTCTTTCCTATCTAACTTCTAATCATGTCACCTACCTAAAAAAAGTGATAAGCAAAGAGAGAAAAGGAGAAGCAAATCAAAACATCAACAAAAAAGAGAAATCATCCATCATCTCTCGCCTGCTTCAATACTTTTAATTGCTATGCTTTAAGAGAGAAGGAAAGGAAAAAGGAAATCAAAACAATGATGGGGAAAAAATCATCTCTCCATCATCTCTTGCCTGCTTCAGTACTTTAATTGCTGTTTTTCGACTTGCTTTCCAAATTCCCTTCTTAGCTCTTCATCTCTGTTTACGTCTGCTTCTTGGATGTTCAATCCAAGTATTCCTCCCACCTCTACTCTCTTCCACTGCCTAATTTCTAAGATTTCTACATAGACCCCCCTGACAGAAGACTCTTGTGATGAGTTTCTTCCAGGCTGTTTAGAATTTCTCCTTCCTCCACTGTTAAAAAATTGTAGAGAAAATCTCTCTGAGTCTCTATGCTGTAGGGAACCTATAGAACATTTCAACTTATTCTCTGAATAACTAGTAAAGTCACCATCATTGTCTTTAGAATGCTGAGATATGTACTTAATACAAGGAGGGCAACTAGGAGACCCTTTAGTTTGATATTGGTGGTATGTCTTTTAAAAATAAATATATTATTTTAGGCCTGAAATATCCAACTTACATGAACCCTTGTTTCTCCCCAAAGCCCCAACCATAAGAAAAAACTCCAATAGAAGAGAATATATGTAGATCAGAGTTGAACTGTGGAGTGCTTGGTGCTATCTGCGCTTGGTAACTAGAAGCTCTCTGGGTTTGATTGACCATTGATTTTGATTGACCTTGACCATTCTTGGTTATGTATTTAGAATATCCTGGCCAAGGATACCTGATCCAATTATTTCCTAAAAAAGGGAAATCACTGGCTTTCCATACATTCTTCCACTTGAGTTGAAAGTATTCTATCCTCCAATTTTCTAACTAAAACCACCTTGACGTGAGAAAGATGGGAGGCCCAATAGCATCCCATCAACTTCTGACTGAATATGGAGTTAATATGGAGCCTTCCTGGTCTTGGTCCAACATACTAATTCCTACCTTATTTTGGATGATTTTTGACAGACAACTGTTAGCCTATCTGTAGGATGGTTTTGAGCAGGGGGAGATTGTCCTAAAGATGAAATGTGCTACCTTTAGCTCTTTGAAGAATAGGATCATGAATGGCTTTTCTTGCTTTGTAAAATAAGAGCTATATCTCAAATCATTGTGCTTGGCCATCTAAATCTGCAGAGTTAAAAAAAAATAAGAGTAAGAAATGAGACACCAGCTCTTAGCAGTATTTTTAGCATGGAATTGTTCCTGTACTCCTGTTCATATATACAAAATCATGTGGTTTTCCCTTAATGAATGATTAGAGAATGGAACATAGAGCAGAGGGCATAGATTTTGATAAGAAAGTCTCTAGGCACAACCATTGGCATCATCAAGTAAAAATAGGAAGTTTCCTGTCTGGAAGTAATTGTCAGTCAGACTACAGACTAGATGACTAGCTCTAACTCAAAAGAAGGATACTTTTATGTTGCTAAAATGGGATTCAGAAAAAAAGAGAGAACATTGTCAACATTTCAACAGAGTTGGGTTTATTTAATAACAAGAATAAGGTGGACATTTGAAAAGTGTTCGCACCTGACCTTAGTAGAGAAGATACGGGTGGGACTAAGCTACCCCCTAGCTAGATACGGAGCTTGTTGGGAATGGACTAGATGACCTTTATGATTCCTTCTAGCCCTATGATTCTAGCTGGACAATCACACTCAACAAATCTACATCATTGACTTAGAGGGAAGCCTTGGAAGGATTTCTGTAGAACTGTTTTACATATGGATACATGACATTGGTGAAGGCTTGGTATTACGATTATCAAATCTGAACAACTCTTATCAAAGATCAGATACTTTAGGGCAGGGGTGTCAAACTCAAGGCCCACGGGCTGGGTCCAGTCCACGGAGTGCTTAGCCCACGGGGCTGCCATGGAAACAGTGAATGACTGGCCCACAATGCCTCTGCCAGTGAAAATGGAACTCGTGAGGGCTGTGCTTGGCTCTCCTGGGATCCGTTTTTAGCTGCGATGGCTTCCTGCAGTCCTCCGCCAGCAAAAATTTAACTCGGGACTTCCGGGCTCCATTTTCACTGGCAGAGGGTTGCAGGATGTCAAGCTGGCCATGCCTACCCCAGCCATGCCCACTCAGACCCCCAAGGTCAAACACAACCCTGATGCGGCCCTCAATGAAATCGAGTTTGACACCCCTGCTTTAAGGTCTACTTTGACTGATTTAATTAAAAAGTTATGCTTGGATAAGCTTCTATGAATGCTCCACAAATGGTAACTGTGGTTATGAGTGCTAATAAGTATTTGAGACACTGAAACAAATGTGTTGGTTATTTATTTCCACATAGTCATCGATGATTCAAATACAGAGATAGGTGCAATGTTGTTACAGGAATATGACAATTTTTTTCATTCTTTTTAGAAAGGGTGGGCTAAGGGTGAGAATGAGATTGGTTTCCCATTAAAAAATCTTTTCTTCTCATAAGCCACACTAAACAACCACGCACCCTAAACTGCTACACAAAGGAATTTTGTCTCACCGATGAATTTTGTCTCACAGAAGGCAATCCTTCGGAAAAATCAGGCAGTTGAGTTAATAATACAATAGCAGAGTTGGAAGGGACCTTGTAGGTCTTCTAGTCCAACCCCCTGCATAGGCAGGAAGCTTATACCATTTCAGACAAATGGCTAGCCAACATCTTCTTAAAGACATCCAGGGTTGGGGCATTCACAACTTCTGGAGGCAAGCTGTTCCACTAGTTAATTGTTCTAACTGTCAGGAAATTTCTCCTTAGTTCTAAGTTGCTTCTCTCCTTGATTAGTTTCCACCCATTGCTTCTTGTCCTGCCCCCAGGTGCCTTGGAGAATAGTTTGACTCCTTCTTCTTTGTGGCACCCTCTGAGATATCGGAACACTGCTATCATGTCTCCCCTCCCCTGGTCCTTCTTTTCATTAAACTAGACATACGCAGTTCCTGCAACTGTTCTTCATATGTTTTAGCCTCCAGTCCCCTAATCATCTTGGTTGCTCTTCTCTGCACTCTTTCCAGAGTCTCCATGTCTTTTCTACATCGTGGTGACCAAAACTGAATACAGTATTCCAGATGCAGGTCCCAAAAACCCTTAAATATTGCCCACCTAAACTAAACTTTTCCAGTTCTGAATTTGGTGAATAGTAGTTCCAACATATCCAAAGGGCTTCATAACATCAGCGGTGAGCTAATGGGTGTTTCGGAGAACCTCTAGCTAAGATTCTGTGCAGTTCAGAGAACCCTCAAGTCCCACTCTTGGCTGGCCCTGTTCACCCCTTCTCTCCCTGGAATCCATACACAGCCCATTTTGGATGCAGGTAAGTGTAAGGTGTGCCCGGAGGCTCGCGGGGAGGGTGAAAAACAGGCCTACTGGAAGTTCAGGAAGGCCAGAAATGGGCACATTTCCAGCCTCCAGAGGACCTCCGGAGCCTGGGGAGGCCATTTTCACCCTTCCAGAGGCTCAAGGAAAGCCCAGGGAGAGCAAAAACACCCTGCCCCCATTGTGCAGGAGGCTGACTAGGTCACACCCACCATGGCCACGCCCACCCAGCAACCAGGCAGAGAACCTTTTGCTAAAAATTTGGAAGCCCACTCCTGCATAACAGGGAAGACCTGGCACAATGCTGTCCCTCGTTCAGAAGTTTAATAGTTGGGCCTCGCTATCTCAGAGAGAAAACTAGCAAATGTTCAATCATAAACAAGAATCTAAACTTCCCTGAAGTCAGAATAGTCCTAGTTTAGATTCATGGTACTTTTACAATAGAGCTGCAGACATTTAAGTCCTGTGGAGATTTTATATCTCCTATTGCATCCTTGTTGGAGATGGTTTTGGCTTCTAGGTTCACTTACATAAACTTTGCAAAAGTCTTGTGGACTATTTTATTCAACGTATGACCATGTAAGCTACTGTGGACCACAGCATAATCCATCCAATTAATTGAGCATGTTTCCAAGAAAGGACTATTGCACGAACTCTTGGTGGCAAACAGTTAAAACTGAACATTGTTTGAATGGAATAATTGATCCTGCCTGCCCATTACCTGTTGGACACAATTTAAGGACCTGGTATTGATCCTTCAAGCCCTAATAGTTTAGGACCAAACTATCCCAGACAAGGCCCGACAAGGAACAATGGATGGAAACTGATCAATGAGAGATTCAACCTAGAAATAAGGAAAAATTTTCTGCCAGTGAGAACAATCAACCAATGGAAAAGCTTGCCTTCAGAAGTTGTGGGAGCTTCATCTCTGGAGGCTTTCAAGAAGAGACTAGACAGCCATGTGTTAGAAAGATATAGGGTCTCCTGCTTGGCCAGAGCGTTGGAATAGATGACCTACAAGGTCCCTTCCAACTCTGTTAATCTGTAATCTATCCGAGAGACCACCTTTTTCATTACAAACCTGTTTGGTAACTTAGATCAGCAAAGGAGACAATTTCTAAAGATGTTCCTGTAACCAGAAGCTCACTTATAGACCACACAGGAAACAGTTTGCTTCTGTGCAGCTCCCACTCCCCCAAGCCTTCAACCAACACTCGATTTTAAATTCAATTGTATTGATGGTATTATGTTTTATATATTGTACCTTGGCTTAACTGTGGTAAGCTTCTTGAGTGGTTATGTAACCCTGAAATTGCAGTATGTTTAATATTGCTTAAAAATGGAGCTAGTGGCCAAGAGAAACCCAATTTGTTCTTTTCAAATTACTGCACCTACAGGAGAACAATAAAGAATAGGTGGGACAAACATTCTCTGCCTCCTGGCTTTTGACATATCTATTTAAAAAAAAAAAAAAAAAACCAGACCGGTTAAAAGACTTCATTTCTTGCTAACAACAATGGTATAAGCTGGATTCCTAGGAGATTTGCTCTGTCAGATAGCTTATTTTTGTGAAATGAACCATAAAGACTTCAACTTAGTAGAGTAGCCTCTCATGTTGTGACTTCTCCAGCCGCTTTTCGGGCAAGACAGCTTCCGGCAAACATCTGCATTACTCCTAATAATGTAAATATTGCAGCACTCTTGGCACCTTCCAAGATTGGGGGAGCTTCATCACTAGAAGCCTTCAAGAAGAGACTGGGCTGCCATTTGTCAGAAATGGCGTAGGGCAACGATGGCTAACCTTTTTGTCCTCGTGTGCTGAAATCGTGTGCTGAAACCCCACCCACAATGCAATGCACTCCCCCTGGACATGCATGCGCAAGCCCCCCCGCGCATGCGTGCATGAACAACCCCCCCTGTGCAAGACACTCAGCCTCCTGCACCAGCCCGTGTGTGTGTGTGTGTTATTTTCACCATCTCCAGATTCTGGAGGCTCTTCTCGAGCCTATGGGAGGCCAAAAATGGCCTCCCTGAGGCTCCGGTGGCCCTCTGGAGGCAGGAAACAGGCCCATTTCTGGACTTCCGGAACTTCGAGGAGGCTTGTTTTTTGCCCTCCCCAGGCTCCGGAGGCTTTCCTCAAGCCTCTGAGAGGGCAAAAACAGTCTCCTCTAGGCTCCAGAGGCCATCCCTGAAGTCTCTTGGCACCAAAAATGGAGCGTGGGGGGGGCATGCCATAGGTTCGCCATCACAGGTGTAGGATCTTCTGCTTGGGCAGGAAGTTGGACTAGAAGACCTTCCATCTCTGTTAATCTGTTAAAGATGGTTTGGGAGAGCAATTCACAGGCATTGGAGTTCTTATTAGATCAGGGTTAGATTGCCTCCAGGACTAGGCACAATTCTTTCTCAGCAAACAACCATCACAATTGATTGTCTAGCCGAGGGGTCTGCAAAGTTGGCTCTTTTAAGACTGGTGGACTTCAACTCCCAGAATTCCCCAGCCAGCCAGGCTGTCTGGGGAATTCTGGGAGTTGAAGTCCACCAGTCTTAAAAGAGCCAACTTTGCAGACCCCTGGGCTAGCCAATTTTGGCAAACCCGTTTCGTCGTGTTACCTCTTTAAGCACCTGGGACATAGTGAGATTTCTTTATCTGTGGTATGTTTGCTTCAAACCTTTGGCAGGTGCGGCAATTCCAACATCGTGATTTTGCTTACCAGAACCAAGCATAGCATAACGCTGCTTTCTTGTTTCTCTATTGCCCATAGGTGGGATTCAATTTTTTTTACTACTGGTTCTGTGGGTGTAGCTTGGCTTGGTGGGCGTGGCAGGGGAAGGATACTGTAAAATCTCCATTCCCTCCCCACTCCAGGGAAAGGATACTGCAAAATCCCCATTCCCTCCCGATCAGCTGGGACTCGGGAGGCAGAGAATAGATGGGGGCGGGGCCAGTCAGAGGTGGGATTTACAGGTTCTCTGAACTACTCAAATTTTCTGCTATCGGTTCTCCCGAACTGGTCAGAACCTACTGAATACCACCTCTGCTATTGCCCATACTGAGGCACCTTCCAAGTATGTAACCTCCAAAAGAACTTTTTGTGATGATATTTACAAATATATCATCAAATAGCACAATTTTGCTTTGTATTTATAATACAACAAGGCATCTGAAAGCTGATTTCATCTTGGGTTTTCAAACTTCTTCAGATTTCTGGAATCAATTCACATTAAATTCTACAGATTATGGAGCTCTCCAATGCATCTCTTTGCTACAAAGACTCATGCCTGATCATGCACATAGTAACCCACCTGGAAATTAATACAGAGATGCAATTCGTTTTTTTATTTACTTAGTGGCAAGCATGCCTGCTCCAAAATGAAACTGAATTTTAAAAAGTGGTGAAAAGATTGCAGCCAAGTAAGTATCATGACGCACGTTTATTCCTCTCCCTATTAAATTATATAAATTAAAACTATTAATTAAAATGCCTTATTAAAGGGTTAAGCACGCTATGATTCATTACTCCAGTAACAAATTACCTTTCTAAAAATATTGGGGGAGGGGAAAGGAATAACAATGCTGATTTTTTTCCCCACCCAGCTGTACGTATTTAAAAATTATTTGTGGGAATCCAATAACTGGTGCATACATATTATATTTTGTAAATAAAAAATCCTAATGAGTTTAAACAGTGATAAGCGCTGTGAAACCATGTGATCACCATACATCTTTAATCCTCTGCCTCATCATTCCATTATTAGGTCATCATTACCCACAGACTTGCCATAAAACAGCCCCCCCCCCCCCCCCCCCCAGTTACACAGTTTACAATGTGAGACAAATGTCAAAATGTGGGTTAACGTCTTGGCTGCTTTTCCACCGAAAAATGTCTTGCAAAGCTCAGCACAACTCATTTTACAGCTTTCAGATTTGGCCATGGAAGGAATGAAGGGAAGGGAAGGGAAGAATAGAATAGAATAGAATAGAATAGACTTTATTGTAACTTTGAATGTAGACTAATCGGCATAAATCAAAACGAAACTTCTATTGCCTACAGATCTCAAAGGGTCATCACCTCCAATATACACTACATAAACATGCCAAAATAAATAGAAAATTGTGCATATACCCACATAAATTATATGACAGAGAAACAATACAGTCTAGGAAGTAAGGAAGAGGAAGGAAGTGGAGGAAGGAAGGAAGAAGGAAGGAGCATTAGGAAACTCAGCAGTCAAAACTCAAGGGTGCAACGGAGGTGCAAGGGAAAGAGCACACACTCCCCTACGCACAGCTGCAAAGAAAAGTGGCGCACCACGTTGGACTAGGTGGGCAAAGCTCCACCTTGCAAAGCCAGCATTGGCTTCGGCTGCTGTTCAGTCAATACCTCCCCCCAGGTAAATCCTTACCTGATTTGACTAGCACCGCTCGGTACAACCCCGTCGCCCCAGGTGGGATTCTCACCTGGTCGCCCCTCCTCTGGCTCATCGCGCCGGCAGGTGGCTCTTTGGCGGGCTCCCTAACTCTACTCCGGCCGCGCCAAAACTCCTTCTCTCTGCCTTACTGCACCGGGTTTCTAAGTGGGCATGACTTTGGGGCAATCGGCGGAGAAGCCCTCTCGCTCCCGCACGGATCTTTTTCTGAGGCGACGAGTCACGTGAAAGGCGCCAGCGGCCGTTCTGTGCAGCCGCCGCCTCCCCCTCTCCCTCCCTTCTCCCACGAAACCTTTCCCGTCCCCCCCCCCCCTTTTCGGATCCTGTAACGTGGCATGAGTCGCAGTGCAAAATCTGTGCAAAGCTCACACTTCGGGGAAGGTTTGGGGGTGGGCTTGCAGACGCGTTTTGTGCCAGGCTTTGCTCACTCCTGCTGGGAACTTTGGCGACAAGGGCGGTGCGTGCAACTTTCGGTGTTGAGAACGAAGCTTTGTGTTGCTTTCTGGGAGGTCTACCGCCCCCCTCCCTCCCCTATGCAATGTTAGCAATTAGGCAGCACTTTGACGAGAAAAAGAGACCTATAGAAAGCGGCCTCCTCCCCCGACGAGCTGAGCGTGGAGTTGGTTCGAGACGGGAATGAAGGCAGGCAGGAACATTTGCTCTGCGCAACTCCTACGCTGCGAACGGCAGGCGCCAAATCAAAGCCGGCGTCATCGCCATCCTCTGCGCTCAGGTTGCAGCGCCGTTTAGAAAGGCTTGCAAAATAAAATAAAATAAAATAAAATAAAATAAATCCCCACACAAAAAACACGCTGGGCGCTCAGGTGACCCTGGGGACCCAGATCAATCTCCAAGTGATTCAACGACCCTCTAAAAAAAGAGGATGCAGATGACCAGCAGTCTGCAAGGAATATAAACCCTTCCATTCCCCCACCGTCCAGTGAGAGTTGAAGAAGCTTCTTGGATGAGAAGCGAAAAGTCTTCAGAAGAAAAAAAAACAAGAAAGTCCAGCTGCCTCCTCAACCATTCCCCCCCCCCCCCACTCCACCAGCTTTGGGACAATCTAGATCAGTGATGACTAACCTTTTTTGGCACGCGTGCCAAAAGCAGGGGGAGCGCAGGGGGGTCGTGCATGGCGTGCCACACCCATAATGCTATGTGCGCTATCCCCTGCTTTTGGCACACCTTTTTTGCCCTCCCCATGCTCTAGAGGCTTTCTAGGAGCCTGGGGAGGGTGAAAACAGCCTTCCCCCCCCTCCAGAGGTTTCAGGAGCTTCCCTGAAGCCTCCAGAGGACAAAAAATGGCCTCAAAAGAAGGCCTAAATCAGCTGGCCAGCGCACACAAGCGCACTGGAGCTGACAGCGCAACGCCTCGCGTGCCCTAAGAAATAGTTCTGTGTGCCACCTGTGGCACCCGTTCCATAGGTTTGCCATCACGGATCTAGAGGGCTGAAAATCTCTACAGACTTTTATGTTTAGTAAAACCCAAGAGCAGAGGTGGTATTCAGCAGGTTCTGACCAGTTCTGGAGAACTGGTAACAGAAATTTTAAGCAGTTCAGAGAACCGGCAAATACCACCTCTGACTTTCCCCACCCCCATCTATTCCCTGCCTCCCAAGTCTCAGCTCATCGGGAGGGAATGGGGATTTTACAGTATCCTTCCCCTGGAGTGGGATGGGAATGTGGTTTTACAGTATCCTTCCTCTGTATCACACCAAGCCACGCACACCAAGCAACGCCATGCCCGTTAAGCCATGCCCACAGAACCAGTAGTAAATTTTTTTTAATCCCACCACTGCCCAAGACCTTTTAAGAGCATCAGAAAGGGCTCGTCCATGGAATCCCGTTCCTCTGTGATTTTTCTTAAATCCTTACTGATTGAATGAACTGCAATCAGGGTGGGTGGGGTGGGTGTTGGCATGTAACAGGCAGGCAGGATTTAGTCAAAATGCTGAGCCGAATGTGTGAATGCTCATTGCAGAGATTTTTGTTCCTTGGTGGTTGTTCCGGCTTGCTCCTTAGATTGACGGAGCCCGATTGCCCCAGGCTCCCTGACATGACTCATAGATCTTAAAGAATGGTATAAGCCTCCAGCAAAGATCGCAAGCTATGAGTAAGGAAACTTTAGATTTAATGGAACTCAGTGAGATGAATTTAAGAAGAGGAGGATAAAAAACAACAACGATGCATTTGTGTCATTTGTGTAATGAGGCTATTTGGGCTAATGTGCATGTGTGATTATGTCATTTGCACAAATTGTATCCCTGGTAAGCAACGTGCATTCTGATTTTAACAGGACAATCAAGAATGATGGATTCTTCCTTCCCCAATTAGTCCATTAAATGGACAACATGGACAATCCATAAATCTAATTAACAAACAAGCCAAACAAATAAAGTAACATTTCATGGTAGAGGAAGAAACACTTCTTCATTATTACCGGGTATGATTTCCAAGGATTCTTTTTTTTATATCAGTGTCAACCCTTTTAATGGGGGCTGGAAATGAACTGGGAGCCATTGCAATCTAGTCCTTGCCTTACAACCGCAATTGGGGCTAGAATTTCTGTTCTTAAGGTGGTGTAGAAAGTTAGCATACACCCATCTCCTAGAAGAATGAACTATTTTGAGAAAAAAAGCAGAATATTATATTTCCCTGGATTAGAACTGGAGAAACATTTATTTAGAGGGAGAAAGCAGCCCCCACCTTTTCTTAAAGCTCACAGCAGATAAGCAAATGCCCTCACCCAAGATCCAACACAGCAAAACGCCATTAAGCCATAACAGGAATTGCCCAACACCAGGGCTGTCAAACTCCTGCCCTGCGGGCCGGATGCATGATGTACTGGCCACACCCATGAGTGCTTTAGTGAAGGGGAAAAATCCCGATGTGTCACGTGACACCGCCGTGACCACCTGAGTTTGACATCCCTGCCCAATACCCTTTCAGAACACAAGCCTTTACATTGCATCATCTCAGCAGTCCAAACTTCAACCAAACCTGGGAGCTCAGACAACCTCTAGAGCCAGCTATGACCCCTACATAACCCCTACAATAGCCAATACAATACATGTTCTTGCCCGGGAACAGGAAGTTCAAGTGCAAAGCCCAAAGAAGGTATAAAAGCCACCTTCTCTTAACTCCATGTGGTCAGCTGCACCAGAACCACAAACAGGTGCTTCTGTTCATCGGTAAATGGACCCCCTTTCCAATCAGCCTCCAGCCTCCATTGTCTCCAGTGTCTTTCTCCCAGCTTGGAACTGAACCAGATGGATATTTCTTCCCCCAGTGGTTAGGTGAGTTGCACCTGATTTTATCTTCATCCAAGATATCTGGTTCTAATTAGCCATCACTTGTTTGAACATTTTGTCCATGAAAGGAATGTGAAGAAGCTCATACATATTCAGAACTTCTCTGTCTGAGTATGTTATGTTCCAGACTGTCCACATTATGATTGGCTGTGATGAAAATGAGATCATTTTTAAAGGAATCATTTATAAGCTCCTTAATCAAGATGAACATCTCTGTCATATTAAATATAATAAGCCAAGAAGAGAAAGATTGAGTATACAGGTAAACTGGCCAAACTCTATTAAACTAATCTGAAAATAAATCAGATTAGCAGGTATCCTAGACATACTTTAGAAGATGAATTGCCAATACTATAGAATGAGGCATGATTAAAGTGATTAATTTTATCTTGAAAATGATATGTTTACCCAAATGTTTGACAAAGCTTCCAAGGGTTCTGAACCAGCACCTCTCAACCTTGGCAACCCTAAGGAATGTGGACTTCAACTCCCAGGTTATCCCAGTTTGCAGGCTGGCTAGGGAATTCTGGGAGTTGAAGTCCACAAATCTTGGAGTCTACAGGTTTTAGAAACGCTGTTCTAAATGGTCATGTTGGACCACCTCAAAGGGCTTTGTTGGGCAAAATTCACTGGGAGAGAAAATTATTGGCTTCGTCCCATTCACTACCTCAGAATAGTCTTAGGGATGTATCATCTGGATCAGAGGTGTCAAACTCACATCATCACAGTGGCATCATGTGATGTATCAGGACTTTCTTCCCCTTTACTAAACCAGGTGTGGGCATGGCCAGCAGGTGACTCATCCAGCCTGTGGGCCAGGAGTTTGACAGCCGTGCTCTAGATCAGGGGTCCCCAACCTTTTTGGCACCAGGGACCAGTTTCATGTAAAAAAAATTCCGCGGACCGGTGGGAGCCTCCAGTGGGTGAGTCGAGTCACGTGGGCTGCATGCACGTTTGGCGGTCACGTGCAACCGGGCGGGAAAGCTGCCAGGGGTCCTGGGCGAAGGATCCTCGGCTGCAACAGGGAAGGACGGGCTGCGTCCCGGGCAGGAGGGCCTGGCAGCCCCTTCCCCCCGTGCAGGGCCGGGTGGTGCCCTGAACTGCCCCAATGCAGGCCGTTGCCCCCGTCCTGCCCCTGGGGAGCGCCCTGGCCAGCCACCAGGATAGCGGAGCATTTGCTACACTTTCCTAAGAGTTGCGCTACTCTCTCTGCCACTTACTCCGGCTCGGTTACTATCAAGCCACGGCCCGGCACCGGTCCACGGCCCGGGGGTTGGGGACCCCTGCTCTAGATGATTAACCACTTGACATCATCTCCCACATTGGGATTTTCTCTGTGGATCTTACAGAACTGTTTAGCACCATTTATTGGAAATCTGTTTTATGTCAAAGTCACAGAATATAAGGTTACCAATTATTAATATACAGTGTGAATTGGCAAAGACAAACATGGGAAATTATCTCACAAAACGGAGGAAAACATATCTCAGATCATTGGTAGATGGGGAAATAATATCAGAAACTTTCTTTTTGAAAAATCTTAAATTTTGGCTGCAAAACCTTTTATAAGAAGAGGGAGTCAAACTATTCTCCAAGGCACCTGGGGGCAGGACAAGAAGCAATGGGTGGAAACTAATCAAGGAGAGAAGCAACTTAGAACTAAGGAGAAATTTCCTGACAGTAAGAACAATTAACCTCTGGAACAGCTTGCCTCCAGAAGTTGTGAATGCCCCAACCCTGGAAGTCTTTAAAAAGATGTTAGATAGCCATTTGTCTGAAATGGTATAAGGTTCCTGCGCACGCAGGGGGTTGGACTAGAAGACCTACAAGGTCCCTTCCAACTCTGCTATTGTATTATTATTATTATTGTATATATATCTTGAAACTGCTCTTGAACGATGTTAGAATAAGGAGGGGGGAAATGCAATTTTAACGCTCTCTAGGACAATTTAAGATGTGTGCAGATCTGTACATTGGAGAAATGAAACAACCCATCCACAAATGCATGGCACAACATAGGAGAAACAACCCATCCAGAGAAGATTCAGCGGTCCATCTGCATTTGGGAGACAATAGTCACTCTTTTGAAGACAGCAAAGTCTCCATTCTGGACAGAGAAGACCGCTGGTTTGAAAGAGGGGTCAAAGTGACCATCTACATTAAGATTGAATAGTCCTTTCTCAACAAAGGGGGAGGGATACAACACCACCTATCTCCTATTTACAACACAGTAAATATACAGTGTGATATTTCAGCAGTTCCGAGAAGGTTCCACACCCATTTGCCCTCTGAGTCAGGTGACCCTGAGGACACAAATAAACTCCCAAGGGGCCTCAATGATTCTCAGAGAGCTAATGACCCACCTTCAAAGTACTAACAACCAGATGACTACAAGCAATATAAATCCTTCCATTCCAGAAGTGGGTTCCTACCGATCCGCACTGGTTTGGGCGAACTGGTTGTGGAGATTGCAACAGGGTTGCCAATCAGGGACGGCTGGCTGGCCATGCCCCTGAACTGGTTCCCCGGTTGCCCATGCTGTTGCTGGCATGTTTTTTACTCCTTTTAAAATGTTCTGCACATGCGCAGAACCATTTTTCAGCAACTGTGCATACGCATAAGCGAAGTGTGTGAAAAATGGTGCATCCACAAACCAGCAGTAACGCCAGCAAAAACTCATCCCTGTTCCATTCCCCAGCATTCAGTCAAAACTGGGGATGCTTCTTGAATGAGAAACAAAACATCTTCAAGAAAAAACGAAGTCCAGTTGCCTTTTGAAAAAGCATCTTTGGGACAACCATGACCTGAATGGCTAAGCATCTCTATAGACAATATCATCATCATCATCATCATCATCATCATCATCATCATCATCATCATCATCATCATCATCATCATCATCTTCCTTCCTCCCAGAGAAGACCTGACTGTGTGATAAAACAATAGAAATACAGTTTACAGTTCAATTGTACAAGAGTTCAAAAGAATATTTATTTAACAAGCAGTCTGTTCCTGGAACATTGGTCATCATGTGACTGTCAATTTCTGGACAAATAAACACATTTAATGCCATTTTGGACTGAATAGTGGGAGAACCAGTTGTGTTTCCCTATAATTCCACCATCAGGCATCATACCTGAGAAGGTCCTAGACATAGTCACCATACTTTGAATCAAACCCAGTTGTAGGATCAAAAGCAGAGCTGATCTTATCATATGCCACTTTTGCATAGCAAAATGTCTAAACTTAAATGAGACAATCAAAAAGCCAAAAAGGAAACAAAAAGACCAAAGCATATCTTCACCAATAATCAACACCCAGAGGAATATAGGTTAACACCACTACCAACACAGACAAACAAGCGAACAGTAAACGATAGCTTAATCAAGGAATCACCAAGACCACTCCCACCAACACCAACAGGGCAAGCCACTCATATATAAAATGAGAAAAACCCCTCTCCCCTCTAGCATTGATGATGTTATCTAATTGGGTAACGAAATGTCTTCAAGAAAACAAGCAAGCTCAGACAGCACCAAGGACCCCACAAAAATATCAAAATTAAGGGAATTCCCAATTTCAGCCACTTACAATTGATAGAAATTGAGAGGGAGAGACAAGAGAATATGGTTCTTCTTTGGGAGACACCATGGGGAAAATATTTATTTGTGCCTCATATTTTTCTGCTGCCAGAAATTTATACAAGAATTTCAGCCTGAATACTGTTACAGTTTTCCTCGATAATATTTGTATCATTTCAGAGACTCACCTGTGTGACTGCTAACATGTTTTCTATTTCTCTGGCGACATTTGGACCGAGGAGAGTATTCTTTCTAGGAAAAAGAGTGGGAAACAGAAAGGGCCATGAATTCACAATTTATCATTATTTCAATTCCTAATGCTTGTCTAAAGCTTAGAAATTTGAATGCCATTTTTCTCTTTGTTTTGTTATGGGATGAGCTCCAGCCTTACATTGTGTAACCAAGCCAAAAGGAAGGTATTATTTGGATGAAGCATCTCTCACTCACCGGCAGTTGCATTTTTGTGCCACTTCTGGTTTCTAGGTAGTCTTCAAAGATGACTGCAAGTGTGTTGCAGTAGCCTATCTCTGAGGTGATAAGGACATGAGTTAACAATGTCAGGTCTTGCTGTTCCAACTAGTATATCAGCCTATCTGTTGCTTTCACCTCTTGAGGAATTATAGCCATAAATCTGAGAGGACCGTCAATTTACAGTCCTCCTTCTGAGGTAGTATGATCTCACCCAGAATCAGCCAAGGAACCAGGACCAAGCCAAAATAGTTGTGTAAGAAATGCACCCAATCTTAGCTTCACAGCCTCCAGAGCAGTGGTGGGTTTCAAATTTTTTAGAACCTACTCTGTAGGTGTGGCCTATTTTGTGGGCGTGGCTTGGCAGCCATGTGACAGGGTGGGAGTGGCCACCTTTTAAAATGTGGTGAAACTCATTTAAAAACGCTCTTGCTTAGCAACCAAAATTTTGGACTCAATTGTGATGATAAATTCTTTCTTTCTTTCTTTCTTTCTTTCTTTCTTTCTTTCTTTCTTTCTTTCTTTCTTTCTTTCTTTCTTTCTTTCTTTCTTTCTTTCTTTCTTTCTTCCTTCCTTCCTTCCTTCCTTCCTTCCTTCCCTTCCCTTCCCTTCCCTTCCCTTCCCTTCACTGGCGGGCCAGACTTACTTCCAGGTACGCCAGTGGAACCCCCTCTCACCGGTTCTCTAAATTTCACCAACCGGCTCTCGTGAGTAGGTGCGAGCCTGCAGAAACCCACCACTGCTCCAGACCCCAGTAAACACCTTCACTGCCTCTCTGATTGAGCTCATACTGACAATGTATCATCAGCATATTGATAGTACCTCACCCCAACCCATGCATAATATCACCTAGCAATTTCATGTACTGTAGATGCTAAATTGCACGAAGGTGGGAGTGAATTCTTAGATCAACAGTGAGAGAAACAATTTTTAAAGCAATGTGTATTCAGAGGTTTAAGCATTAAATCACACAATGGGAGAAAGATCTGAGTCCTATAGAATTCACAACAAAGAAGCCAGAAGTTTACTGTTTTTCTTCATTAACTATTCATTGAAAATGTTCAGTCAAGAAAGAGTGGAACAATCATAAAACAGCATCTCTGGATGTCCAGAACAAACAAACAAACAAACATACATACATACATACATACATACTCAGTCGCTCACGCGCTCACACGCTCACTCACTCACTTTTAGACATTGTATAGGACCGTGGTCCGTGATGGTGAACCTATGGCACGGGTGCCGCAGGTGGCACGTGGAACTATTTCTTAGGGCACGCGAGGCGTTGCCCTGTCAGCTCCAGCGTGCATGTGTGCACTGGCCAGTTGATTTAGGCTTTCTTTTGAGTCAATTTTTCGCTCTTTGGGGGCTTCAGGGAAGCTCCTGAAGCCTCTGGAGGTGGGGGTGGGGCTGTTTTCACCTTCCCCAGGCTCCTAGAAAGCCTCTGGAGCGTGGGGAGGGTGAAAAAAGCGCACCAAAAGCAGGGGGTCGCGCACTTAGCATTATCGGTGTGGCACGCCCAGGCACGCCCCCCCTGCGCTTCTCCCCGCTTTTGACACGTGAGCCAAAAAAGGTTAGCCATCACTGGTATAGGCAATTTCAATTATGTATACAACTCCCACTCTGTAAATTGGATTAATACAACATAAAATACAATGGCTACAAATTAGAAAATATGTGGCAATGAAAACATGCACTGTCTAGCAAAAATCTAGCCAAATTCAATATGGAAGAATGGAGGCATAGCTGGGTCAAGTGATGAACTGGTTATACCATTGCCACTTTAAGGAGGATGGCAGCACAATTTCACTCAGTGATGATTTTATTATTGCCTTAATTGTTGGTGGTATCAAATATTGCTGAGAAAGGTTTAATAGGACTAGAACATAATAGGAGTTGTTCCATTTAGGGGCCATGAAAGTCATCCACTAACGATTAGTGCTGTTTCAGTCTCTTTTCCATATCTGAAATGAATCCAGATAATCTACTTTTATGTAGGAATCTTTGCTTCACTATCATCTTCTGAATTTTTCCCCTACAACCTGCTCAGAGAAGAGATGGTGGATTAGCAGAAAACGGTCTAATGCGGTTGGACCAAGAGAAGACCTCTTCAGCAGAAGAGGTGCGTCTTTTGAGTAGTACATCTTCTCCAAGGGAAGAGTCCAATTACACAGTCACATAATGGCTGCCTGAAGAAGCTGTGCTGCGTGTGGTGGATTCATCTCAAAGCTTTGCCTATTGCTACTAAGAGTAATTCTGGAGACTCCACAGATGACTTTTTATGTTGTTGCCCTAGTCATCTTATTTAACCCTGTGCAAATAATGGCTAATATGAAGCCAATGTGATTTGATCTGCCAAATATCTGGAAAGCAGTCTAAAAGAGTCTTGCTGAGTAGATTTAACGCTGCTTTGAAAAAGAAGATGACTGCAAATGGTCTTGTTGGAAGAAATGTCCTTCTGGATTCAGTTCCAAGTAGGGAAAAAGACACTGGAAACATGGAGGCTGCTTGGAAAGATGGTTTAATGATGAACCAGATCACATGGCTTGAGTTCCTGAGCAGAAAAGGGGGAGTCACATTCTTCAAGATGTTGGGTGAAGAAGAAAAGAGGCTGAGATGCTGAAAGTCCCTGGTTTTATGCCCTCTCTGGCCTTTGATCTTGTTCTTGTATTCTGATTGGTTGTCAGACGCTCATGGGGCCATGCCAGGGCAACTTTGTAGGCTGTGCTTTGAGTCCATGTTTGGTTGAGCATTGCTTCTTCCCAGGTGCCCTGTGGTGAGATGGATGAAGGGCTAATACTATCATGCCTTAATCCCATCATCCTGGAGCTGAAGGGGGATGCCTTTGTTATATAGAATAGATTGGCTTAGGGTTCTAATGGCCCATTGACAAAGGTGGGGGCTATTAAGAGTGAGTCTGTTTCCTATCTAAAAGCATGTTTCTCCATTTCTTATCCAGGGAAATATAATATTCTGCCTTTTCAATATTTCCCAGGATATTTCATTATTCTAGGAAAAGGGTGGGTGCTAACTTCCTACAGCTTCTCCCTGTAAAGCTAAAGTTTTTTCTACGTCTAATTCAGTCAAGTATCTGGAATTACTCTTGCCAATCCAGGTATCATGAGAAGTGGACAAATTGGCCTGTATATACTGTATATCAGATTAATTCCACTGGTTTACACAAAATAACTGAGTTAGAGGAAATGAGATACTTCTGGCCACTTTAATCTTGGGCACCAATTAATGGGATGACTTTCACACCGAGATCCAGTTTTCCAAAAGTTATTTAGTTTAGGCTTTAGCTTGGCATCAGAATTAAGAAACAGTCCCAACCTGTCCTCTTACAGATTTCTGCACAAAAAGCCTTTGTCTTTCTCCATGGCTCCCTGAAGGTTACCGCATGTCAGTACAATTGGTTGCTAGGTGATGGTTATCTGGAGCTGTTCCTTTGGACATTGTGTCTTGTGGTTAAAAAGAAGACCTTTCCTCCCACAACTGTACTTACAAAAGTGAAATTCCTGCACGTGACACCCTGAGATGATGACATTAGCACACATCTCATCTCCAAAATCAGTTTTTGCAGCATTTTAACTCCCTGTTGATTTATCGGGCATGGTATGTTCCAAGAAAGTTTCATTCTAAATCAGAAGAATCCTGGAAATCAATGGGCTTATCATGTAATATGATAATTTAAAAAAAAAATGCTGGACCTAATATCTTGGGAAGTTTTGGGCAAGGCCCAGTTCATTTCTCTGAAAAGAGGGCTGTTCTTTCCTCCATTTATTTTGCCCGATTTTTCCCAACTTGGTATTCCCCAGATGAACGGGTACCCATAATTCTTGAATTCTCAGCCAACATCCACGGAGAGGCTCAGCATATGTGTGGTGGGGAGATGAAGATGGGAGGGCATATGGTTGGTGGGTGAGTGGCAGAGGAAGCTGTTTTCAATTATTAACCTATTTGATGCAATTTTATTCTAGTCAAGTATCAAAGAATCCTAAAATTAAGGCCATTACAGGGTTGAACTTTAAGCAACAGGGGGATACTGATTTATCCAAATCTCATCTTTATAACATAGCTTGTTAGTTTGATGAAGTTTGATAAAGGTTAGAGCAGCTAATGACAGGCAGTTTTTCTTTGTTTCCCTATCTGCTGTTATTCAGTTTGGTGAAAGAGAATTTAATTAAGAACATTTTCACAGGAGAACATTGGAGAAATTCTCCCGGGGAGGAATCAATCAATCGCTCAATCAGAATAGAACTAGAAGGGACCTTGGAGGTCTTCTAGTTCAATCCCCTGCTCAATCATTTCAGAAAGGTGGCTGTCCAGTCTTTTCTTAAAAACCTCCAGTGATGAAGGCAACCACTGGCCAATTGTTCTCACTGTTAGGAAATTTCTCCTTAATTCCAGGTTGCTTCTCTTCTTGGTTAGTCTCCATCCATTATTTCTTGACTTGCCTTCTGGTAATTTGGAAAATAAGTTGACCTCCTCTTCTTTGTGGCAGCCCCTCAGATACTGGAATAATGCGATCATGCCATCCTTAGTCCTACTTTTCTCTACATTAGCCATACCCAATTCATTCTTCATATGTTTTCGTATGTCATTGTACTATTCTTGTACTTGTTTAGTTATGAGACTGCCAAGAGGTCTGGATGAGAATGCTCAGTTCTTGATATTCATTTCTTCAACAATCTGCAGTTTCCTTGGCTTCTGAGTCTTCTGTTGAATTTCATGGATAAACCCTATGGTGCAATACAGCCAATGGAGCTCATCCTATTGGTAATGCTGCTTCTATAACCGCTAAGAAGAAATGTGTCAACTCTGAAGCTGGCCTGACTGAGGCCATCTTGGAGGCTTCAGTGTTGCCACAATGGTGCTCAGGGATGGCAGGGGGGAATAGAGAGAGCTGGGGTTTTGTAGCCAAAACAAAATAGGCTCCCCTGAGAACCAAGGGCATTCCCACAGGTGGCTGAAAGAGGAGGAGCAACCCAATATCACCTTGTTTGGACCATGTAACTGATTGTTTGGGAAAGGGGGAATAAGTTTTACTTTTAACTTTTAAATTAGGTGAAAACCATGGGAACCTTTATAGTCAGTTTTCACCAGTCCATGCCAATATTATATGTCCAATAAACCTGTTCTTTGAGGAACTTACTTGACTTGGAGTTCTCCTTGCTATTGGCATATTACTTGGAACCCTGACAAAATGCTGCTCTTAAAAAACTTGCAGAAAATCTCTATCCACCAAGAAAAATTTGTAGACATTATTATATGTTTGGGCTAAAATCTCAGCCATTTTGACCCTGTTTTAACTTATAAGTGAATAGCTGCCGAACATGTTTTTTTGTGATTTTTAAAACACATCAAGTGTTATGACAAAGCACAAGGGTCTAATCTAGCCTTAGAATATAATGGCTCAAAGGACTTTATGTAATTGTTTTTTAGCAACGCTGTATCTTTAATAAACATCTCAGCAAAAGGATACTGAACAAAAGGATACTCTCTACTAAAGATGGCACATAAAGCACATTTATCTTTTCAGGTCACATATGGGATGAAATTAAACTAATCCTTCTTTGCCAGAGAATCTTGTTTTTAAAACATAGGAACATTGTTCTTGATCTCAAAAAGTTTAATTGTAGTTTCTTTTTGTGCCTTAAATGTTGGAGGCTCCTGTGTTGAAGACCTGAAAAATCTAAATTCCTCTCACACAGAGGGGTACAGAAAGAGAAAAGCAAAAGTCTCTTGAACAGAGACAACTTTATTGTTCTAAACCTTTTCCTATCTTTTTATAGAAAAACCAATACATGTAAAGGTTTCCCTCACACATATGTGCTAGTTGTTCCTGAATCTAGGGGGCGGTGCTTATCTCCATTTCAAAGCCGAAGAGCCAGCGGTGTCCAATGATGTTTCCATGGTCATGTGGTCGGCATGATTAAATGCCAAAAGCGCACAGACGTTGTTGCCTTCCCACTAAAGGTGGTCCCTATTTTTCTACTTGCATTTTTACATGGGCAGAAGCTGGGACAAGTAACGGGAGCTCACTCCATTACGTGGTGCTAGGGATTTGAACTGCTGACCTTTCTGATCGACAAGCTCAGCGTCTTAGCCACTGAGCCACCGTATCCCTAAACAAAAACAACAAAAAAACCCAAGATGACCATCCTTTTGTTAAGAAACATTTTCTTCCTTTTTATTCCATAAACTACTTTGGGGCTGGTTCTTTTTTCCTTTAAAAAGTCAAAAGGTAGTTTTTAAACAACCACTCAGATCTAAATCGCAAGGGCCAAACTATGATGAAATTTATAAAATATAAAGCAGGAAGAAACACAAGCTGTGTGGGAGGCCATCCAACCATTTTATTATTCCCTTCTATCATCCCTATCTTGTAACCTTGTTTTTCTCAGAAAATTGACATTTCAGATTTCCTTTGCAGAGTGGTACAGCGTGACATAAGGTGGCATGACACCACTGAGCCATTTTGCTGAAAATAATGCTCCAAATGACATTCAGTTACGTGTCTCTTGGGAACAAGTTAATTAACTAACTTCCAATCAGGATATTACATAGAATGTAATACAATAAACTCCCAGGATCAGCCCATGTGTGGTCATCCTGTATATTTCCTGCTAAAAGCAGAAAAAGGAAATGAAAAGCATATTATTATTTGGAGCAGGTATTAGATCCCTGCTTTTGCCCTGAATGATGGACTCATTTAATGAATACCAAATAACACAGATCAAGCAGACATTTTTTTATTGGGGTAGACATTTGTTCAACATCCAAGTTCTTTCCAGCCTCAGTTCAAGATGCTGGCCATTTTTTTTAAAAAGATGTAATGCTAGTTACATCCTTAGAATAAATTTTGGATTGCAGCAGTGGTGGGTTCCGGATCCCGTCGCAACCAATATGCTGTGACAGGGCCGGGCGTCCACCACGGCCACGCGCACTGTGCACGCATGCACACCCATTACCCTGCGATGCTCCAGCTGCTCGGCAGAGGTCACACAGGCACCGTGCGCTGCGCATGCGTGCGCAAATAGCCCAGTTAGCTCAAATAGAGGTAAGGAGCAAGGGTGGGCCCTCCAAAGCACCCTTCTGGTACGGTGGCCACTGCTCCCAGATGCCACTGGTACGCCCGTACTGGGATGTACCACCTGGAACCCACCACAGGATTGCACCCCAGGCACCTATTGCTAGAGGTGCTGTATTTGCTTTCTTTTTACCATTGTCCTTCTATTTGCAGGTCTTTGTATTATCTGATTTTTCTCCTGTTGTTTCTGTTTTGCTCTGCTGACTCCAGGTACTACAACATCCATTATCCAGACCTCTTTTTGTCTTTCATATCAACAATTGTTAAGTCTAGGGAGTAATGTGTCGGGTGCTTGTTTGTCTGAATTCTAAGGCTCCGAGGCACTTCGCTTCTTCATTTTCTATCATTTTGTCTATTTTGGGGATCCCATCAATTCTTGCTTGTAGGCAAATGGCATTTCTTGTAGATGTTACACTGCACCATTGTTGCTGCTTCGTTAGGCCGCCCTTTGTAGTCAGTACGTGTGATCTTACAGCATTGATTAGGAGATCCACTGTTTCTTCAGCTTCTTTGCAAACAGAGCATTTACTGTCTGTGGCTGTTTTCTCAATTCTGACTGTGTATGCATTGGAATTACCCCCTCTCTCTTTTCAACTTTCCTAGTGTTAGCCTTTGCCTGCTCTTGTCCTTAGCTAGTTTTTGGTGAATTGGGCATGTAATACTTTGCCTTGCCACGTCTCTTTTCTATTCTTCATTTGGACTTTCTCATGGGCCAGTTTGGTTTCTCCAGTACCCAATAACCCTACATGGTATATTAGTGCCAGCCTCTACTTTGCTTGCTTGCTATCGGCTGCCATAGTAACGGGGAGGGTGGGGACTCATGGTATTTGGGGAAGGGGAATACTAGGTACTGTAGGAGTTATCACGAAGGCAGGTGTGTTCTCACCATCTTCTGTGCATGCTGATGGCTCGTGTTTGGGCTTGGTCAAGGCCAACTGTCTCTGCATATCAACTGGATGAAGCCACTTGAAGATGCACCCTCACATGACACCTTTGGGAGTTGGACATTGGACATTGGGTTAGGATAACTGGGGAGAGGGTCTTGGGTAAACGTTTGATATGTACAAGTTTGCACTTTTTTGCTTCAGATGTTGCTTCACTTTAGCTGTTTTTATTTCATGTCCAGTAAAAGTACCTTTTTCTCTATTCAAAAGGAGTTGGGGGGTTTCTTTCTTGGATACTGAATGAGGCATGCCTGACAACTAGTTTCAATGCCTCTTCTTCACCATCCTTCGGATATTATTCTAATGCCCCTTTTCTCAGCTTCCATTCTTGTGACATTCCACTCACCTTGATCAACCGGATCGTTATTATGACCATAGACCAGCCTAGGAAGTTCTCCATTATTCTCCCCAAATAATTCTGGTGACTAATTCTGTCACAAATCTCAACCACACTCAGAGTTCCCAAGGAAAGAGAATGGCATTGAAATGGGTGACATTGAGATGCCCTTTGACATTTGATCAAGGCTCCTGCTATTCACGGAACAAGGAAGCTCCATTATTCTGATCCAGCTCACTGATCCATTGAGCTCTTGATGACTGGCAGCAGCTTAGAGGAGAGAGAAATCTTTCCAAGCTCTGTTTGGAGATTTCTCTCTTGGCAGCTCTGAAGGCATCATTTCTTGCCCTTTCAGCTTGCCCCAAACTCTTGCAAGGGTCAGGGGATTTTAGCCTATCCCTCCTAGGGGTCCACAAATGGGATGCATATATGAGCCCCCAGATGGGGTGCATGTGCGAACCACGAATCTGAGCCACAGGTTTACTGGCTTAGATTACTGTATAAATCAAGCCACTTAATGGTTTATGTGATATGTGAATGTAGGACTTAATCCTTAGCACCCAATTCAATACTCAATCGGCGATGCCAATTCATATTATGCTTTGTCTCCTCCATTCATAATCAAATCTTATAATCCTGGTCTTATGTCTAATGTTGCCATGTATTTCTGTCCCTTTCGTCCCCTTCATTTTCATCTTAAACTCTCTGAATCTTCTGGCCCAAGAAGCTAAATAAATCTGAGATAAATGATCCTCTTCTCCATATACCGGTAAACCAAACCTTAGCCCAAGAAATAGAGGAACAGTTTGTCAAATTGTTTACACTAAATCAAGTTTTTTTAAAAATATTATTTTAGAAGTTAATCTAACTTATCAGATTTTAAATTAGCTTTATAGGATAACTTTTTCCTAAAATTATCAGCTACAATGTGCTACCTGTCAATGACTACTTCAGTTCCAACTGCAATAATACATGAACACGCAATAGATACAAACTCAAGGTAAACCACCCCAAACTTTATTGCAGAAAATGCAACTTCAGCAACAGGGTGGTCAATGCCTGGAATGCACTACCTGACTCTGTTGTTACATCCTCAAACCCCCAAAACTTTAACCTTAAACTGTCTAGTGTTGACCTCACTCCATTCCAAAGAGGTCTCTAAGGGGCGTGCATAACCACACCAACATGCCTACCATCCCTGTCCAACTGTATTCATTTATTTGTACCCATTTCCTGTTATTCTTATTCATGTTTATTCTTATTCTTGTACATGAGTAACAAACTAAATAACTGAATAACAATAACTAACTAACTAACTAACAAAAGAAAGAAAAAAAGAACGAAAGAAAGAAAGAGAAAGAAAGAGAAAGGAAGGAAGGAAGGAAGGAAATAAATAAATAAATAAATAAATAAATAAATAAATAAATAAATAAATAAATAAATAAATAAATAAATAAATAAATAAATAAATAAATAAATAAATACATTGACTGGGTTTATCCAGATAGTTTAATACAGTTTATTTGGTTTTGACTTATGCAAGCTGCATTACTTCAAAACCAAATGACTGACTGTGGCATTCTTAAGTGTTTGGAAGATAAGCCTATTTATTTTCTGGCTCTGTAAGTATGCAGGATGGCCCTAAAAATGAAATCTCAATTGAAGCTCTGCAGAGGGTGGCCTCTTTTCTCCTCAGTGGGAATTTTCTCACCTCCTTATTTCTTGGGCTTGAGACATTTCCCCCTATCTGTAGAAGTTCTGCTATTATATTTTACAGGTTCTTAAATACAATAGAATTTTTTTTAAATACTGCTGAGGGAGGCGGCAGTCAGTGATATTTCTACAGCTTCTCTTGTCATAGCCACTCAGTAGGGCTATAGTGCTTTGGTGTGCCTTTGAGGTTACTGCCTGGATAAATCTCTGCAGTTTTCTTGGCAAGATTTTCAGAAATAATTTGCCAATGCCTCCTTCTCAGGATGGAGAGAGAGGGACTGGCTCAAGGTCATCCAGCTGGCTTCATGCCTAAGGCAGGATTAAAATTTATACTATTCTGGTTTCTAGCCTGGTGCCTTTAATCAGTACTCCGATTTACTTCTTGGGCCTGACAGTTTCTTGCAGGTCCTCTGGATTTTTACAGCAAAGATATGGTACCAAATACCCATCCAGTTGTTGGGAGAAATCACCAAAGGAAACAGGTTGCTAATTAAATCTCCTACTTTGAGGCTAATTTCAGTGAAGATGATTGCTACTCAGCTTCAAATTGCTTATGGTTTGGGATTGAAATCCATAGTGTTGCAGGAGTGATAAACTATGTGAATCTAGATACTGTAACTTCTAAATAACAGCCAATGTCCCAGCATGTTATGGGATTCCATCAGTGGTGGGTTTCCAAATGTTTTACTACTGGTTCGATTGCACACACTCATGTGCTTGCACTTGTGTGCGATGGCTTTGCGCATGCGCAGAAGTGTCGGGGTGGGTGGGTGGAACCTCCTGCTGCCGCTACTACCGGTTTGTTTGTTCTGGGCTGAACTGGGAGCAACCCACCTCTGGATTCCATCCAATTGTAGTTTAGTCAATAAGCCACGGTTTGTTTCACTTCCCCCCTGAATTACGCACGATCACAGACTTACGTCTTTTCCGTCGGGCCCCGAAGACACATCTATTGTGTGCAGCCGGCCTTGCATAGTCTTTTAATTGGGTCTTAGCATTGGGTATTATAATTAAGAGGCCAAACCATTTAATATTTATTAATTTGTTATTTTAATTTTTGTATCTCTTTTTTATTGTGACTGTTCACCGCCCTGAGTCCCAAGAGGGAGAAGGGCGGTATACAAATTAAATAAACATAAACACATAAACATAAACTATGGCCTCATCCATGGAGCACACTAAACTACAATAGTTTGGGCTGCGAATGATGAGTGGATTTGCCTATTCTCTCAGCTTTCCTCACAATGATGCTTTAATATTCTATTTATTCTTTGGCTAATATGCTATGACTTTTTCTATTTGTCCTCTCTGTTTCTTGGACCAATGGTAGGCAAGATATTGGCTAATTGTTTAAAGCAATACTCAGCTATTAGATTACCTTTGTTCCTTGCCCTCAGCACAGTTGGTTCCAGTAGATATCACATTATATCTTAAGAGGAATGAGTGCTTGTGGTTGTAACACTGCCTCCATTGCTGATTTTTTAATTTTTAGAGGAAAAACCTAGCACGATTTCCATGCTGGAAAGAAAGAGGTGCAGAAAGTACAGAGTGGGAATATTTATATAAAATTACATTCTGACTGACCATAACAATAATTTGACCATAACTGACCATAACAATAATAACTAACAATAGTTTTTAAATTATGATTTTGTATCAGCATCAGTCGCACTGCTCATTAATATGCATATTATCACAGGCTTCTGTTTCCATGGTGTAAAAAATGAGCCACGGATATGCATACTGGCTTGGCAAAACTTGAATAAAATTAATTGCATGAAGAATTGGCATTCTTGTGGCGTTTTGAGAATTTCTAAAAATGATTGTGTATTATAATGTGGTCTTTGATCTTATTTTAGGGACTCAATTGAATGTGTGGTGTTTCTGGCTATTTTTATATATGTATGTACACATGAGAATGAGCATCACTCTGTAATGATATATGAACCACTTTCCTGTCCTAAAATTATCATTTCTGAAAAGCTGCCAGATTAACACATCCCATTGGGGAAAAAAGTGGAATATTCTCTTAGTAAGCTGCTGAATTTGGCTTACAACTACCATGACCATGCCAATAAGTATCAACTTAGAAAATTGTAGAATGTTGTGAGCAAGATTAACACAGAACATTTCTCACTTTGAGATGGCAGTGTGAGTTTTTCCCCATATTCACATTTAATCTTGTGAGCACCCTATTAAAGTTTGAAATAGAACAATCCAGGGACAAATTTACCTACTCAAGGATAATATCCTCTCTCCTACCACCTGAAAGAATGTTGAACAGTGGTTCTCAACCTTTTCTTCACCACGGACCCTCTTCAAATAATTTTGTGGCCACGGACCTTCAAGACTTAACTGGTGAAATTCAAAAATTTTTACTACTGTTTTTGTGGCCGTGGCTTGGTGGCCGTGGCTTGGTGGGCATGGCAGGGGAAGGAATTCAGGAATTCATCTTGGGATCCACAGATTCATCTTGGAACACTTAAGTTAAAGATGTCATAGTTAGCATATTCATATTATAAAATGCAGAGTATACATTTCATCAAACCAAAAAGCATATTTCTCAGTGGTGAAATTCAAATTATTTTACTACCGGTTCTGTGGGTGTGGCTTAGTGGGTGTGGCACAGCTTGGTGGGTATGGCAAGGCAAGGATACTGCAAAATCTCCAATCCCACTCTGGGGCCAGCCAGAGGTGGTATTTGCTGGTTCTACAAACTACTCAAAATTTCCACTACCGGTTCTCCAGAACCTGTCATAACCTGCTGAATTTCACCCCTGACTTAACTCAAGATTTAAATCATAACATTCCTTCAAGCCTTCATAGATCTCCTGTGATGGCATCATGGCCCAGCAGGGATCCATGCACCACAGCAGTTATGGTATAGAACAGGGGTGGGCAAACTTTGCAACTTTAAGTCTGAAGGACTTCAGCTCCCAGAATTCAGAGAAGTCTGGGAGCTGAAGTCCTTCAGACTTAAAGTTGCAAAGTTTGCCCACCCCTGGTATAGAAGATGTGCCTAACATGCATGAATAGACAACTTGGTGTCTTCCGGAAGTTTTGAACCACAACTCTCCAATGTAGTGGCAATGCGGAGGACCATTGCTATTGCAAGGAGTTAGTGACAGAGTTTGATTTCTCCTCCATATTAAGAAAAATCTAGAAGTTTAGAGTTCATCCTGAGCTACCCTGCTTGTTTTTTTACCCTTGCTTGTTGAACAAAGGAGAAAGGGGAAGGAATCTTAATGTAGTTTCAAAGTTTTTTTCTCAGTGTGAGATCTCAGACTTTTAATTCCCATCCTGGAATCACATGCCAACCAATTCAAGGTCAGGTCTTGCAGTCTCCTGACCAGGTTTTGATACAAATCGTGGGGTTGTTGTTGTTATTGTTATAGTGGGGAGCTTCTGCACAGGATCTAGCTTTAGGTACTATGGAAACTGGCCATCCATGGGGTATCTCTGCTGTCATCATTAAGGAGCTCCTGACAGCTTATAAGAGATTTGGCTGACATTTTGCTTGGTATGTATGATTTTTATGTTCTGCTTTAACTCCGTTTGCTTGAGCTAATAGTACAGTTTAAAATCCATTTATTTAATGGTGTTCTTATTATTGTCTCTAGTCTGGATCCAAAAGAACCAATTGCCCAGGTATCTGATCACTATACTGACATCTGGCAAAGCACCAACTCTCTTATCTTTGATCATGCTGGCCAAGGCTGATGGCAATGAAAGCCCCAACCTCCAGAAGGATGCCAAGCTGCCTTACCCTGTTCGCAGCTGGACTTTTCTACCTTTCAAACCGAGGAACAGTGGAAGATATACAAATAAGGCAAAGTTTGCATCCTCACAATTGTTTTGATATGTAGCTGGAATGCAATATTGCAAGCAGATACTGGAGTTCGATCCTCATGGGGCTTAAGATTGACTCAACCTTCCATCCTTCTGAGGTCAGTAAAATGAGGACCCAGATTGTTGGGGGCAATAAATAAATAAGGCTTTAATTGTAAACTGCTCAGAGAGTACTGTAAAGCACTATGGGGCAGTATATACTGTAAGTCTAAATGCTATTGCAAATGCTCTTTTATTTTTATTTTATTTTTTTATTTTAATCACATTTATATCCCGCCCTTCTCCACAAAGGACCCAGGGCGATGCACAGGAATTTAAAAACATACAAAACAATACAATAAATACAGAATTTAAAAATATATTAAATTAAATTATAATCCTATGCTAAAATCAAATTAAAATCCCCAATTTAAAACTATCTAAATAGTCTCGACGGGAGGGTTAGGTTAGGCCGGCTTGCTGAAAAAGATGTGTCTTTAGACACTGGCGGAAGAGGCGGAGGTCCGTGATGGTACGCAATTCAGGGGGTAGGTCGTTCCAAAGGGCAGGGCCCGCCACAGAGAAGGCTCTTCCCCTGGGTGCCGCCAGACGGCATTGCCCGGCTGATGGCACCCTGAGAAGGCCAACTCTGTGGGAGCGGATCGGCCGAAGGGATGTATGGGGATCTATTGCTAACTAGCGCAAGAGGTGGTATGGGTTGGGGTCATGTAATGGATCAAGGTGGCGTTGCCATTTTGTCTCTACCATTCTCCTAATTTCAGTTTTTTTCCGAGACAGTTTTTTTTCCTTGTGTGTTCACTCTGCTGAAGATCTAATTCCTATAAAACTGCCTTATGTCTGAAGATATTTATCCATATAGTATGGCTATGTTACTATTATCCTTCTCATCTTTTCTACCATTATCTCCTATTGGTATCTTATGATTATATTGCTTCGTTGTTTGTCTGTACAATGAGAGCTTACGCACCGGAGAAAAATTCCTTGCGGTTTCCAATCACATTTGGCCAATAAATAACTATTCTATTCTATTCTATTCTATTCTATTCTATTCTATTCTATTCTATTCTATTCTATTCTATTCCTATTCCTATTCCTATTCCTTCTGATCAGTGGTGGGATTTAAATTTCTTTACTACCAGTTTTGTGGGCATGGCGTGGCTTTGTGGGTGTGGCAAGGGAAGGATACTGCAAAATCCCCTTCCCCTCCCCATTCCCTACTTACTTACTTCCCAGCTCCATTGTCCTGTTCAGGGCAACAAAAGGAGATCAGCTGGGAGGCAGCAGAGGCAGGGCCAGCCTATTTGGCGGTTCTCCAAACTACTCAGAGGTGGTTAATTTAATTTGATTTTAACATTTTGTATATTGTTGTATTTTTGGATTTTTAAATTGCCTGTGCACCGCCCCGAGTCCCCATGGGGGAGAGGGTGCAGTCTATAAATTAATAAATTATTTATTATTATTATTATTATTACTATTACTCGAAATTTCCACTACTGGTTCTCTAGAACCTGTCAGAACTGGCTGAATACCACCTCTGCTTCTGATTTCCTATGCTTGCTACTCAAAAATGAAAGAAAGCCTTAAACCTTTGCTCCCACCCTTGTTGCCCTTGGAACTAAAATTGCTAGTGCCAGTGCACATTCCCCATTCGAAATATGTAGTAAATGTGAATGACAGGAAGGGAGGAATTCTAGTTTGGATTTCGCTCTTGAGCTAGAACTCCCTATTCCTCATAGTAGAACCCTAATCAAACTAACACTCCTTGTTCTCTCTTTTTGCAAAATAGAAAAACAAGCATACCAGAGCAAATCATGTTAGAAGGGACACACTGTAACAATATCCTTTTTTCTTCTTCCATATGTAAAAGATAAATTTGCTACAAACAAAGGATATTTTAACTGTAGGAGGTTTTTTTCTGTAATTCCCTGTTATTTACATAGAATGTGTACACCCATAGAATAGCCTTTTTAGTAACCTAAACACATTTTCATTCATGCAGAAATGGTAAGTTATCCAAGCTAGCTAATTTAGGCAAGTTGGCCACAAAATCATATTTAGTCCAAGGAGCAGGAACACCTGTACAAATGTGTTTTGTGTAATGGTATCAGCATCCAAGAAAACAAACACATGGATTATGAAACAAATCAATCCAGAGTTCTCACTCAAGCCACAAATGACCAAGCTCAAAGTATCCTACTTTGGACACATGATATGAGGATCCAGTTCTCAGAAGAAGGCTCTTTTGCTGGGAAAGATGGAAGGAAAGAGAAGACTGTCAGCAAAGTGGAGGGACTCAGTTAGTGGCCATGAGTGTACCATTGGGAGGCACACATTACCATGGAGAATATCTATGTAGTTGTTAACAGTTGACACTGATTTGATGGCACACAATAAAAATAATACCAGGGTGGAACATGCTGAATTCACAGGACTTGAGTTAGCAAGACTATCATTTGGATCCACGGTGGCGCAGTGGTAAGAGTGCAGTACTACAGGCTACTTCTGCTGCCTGCCGGCTGCCTGCAATTTGGCAGTTCAAATCTCACCAGCCTCCCATCCAAGGTGGGTAAAATGAGGACCCAGATTGTTGGGGGCAATCTGTTCACTCTGTAAACTGCTTAGAGAGGGCTGTAAAGCACTGTAAAGCAGTATATAAGTCTAAGTGCTATTGCTATTTTGTTTTCATTTTATATTTGAGCAAACAAGGAAGTCTTTTAAGGACTGAGCAACTGAGTGCCTTTTGTTTCTAGCTGCCATTTGAGATGTGACATTGAAAACAGCAGTGAGGTGTTTATTAATTAAGTACAGATTAACAGAGTTGAAAGGGATCTTGCAGGTCATCTAGTCCAACCCCCTGCCCAAGCAGGAGACCCTACATCTGCCTCTACCTAGGATTGAACTCACAACCTCCTGATTGGGAGGCGAGAGCTCCACCTTTCTTATTTGTCAATCACATTTATTAGCCATCTATATCACTAGAACAGAGGCCACTAGAGTTACAGTAACATTATATAATTCTAAGTAAATTATTAAACTTAATGGATACTTTCTGGGTCTGGTAACAGATTGAATGAAGATAGACCAACTGAAAGGTAAGTTGGTTGGATGAACAGTAGGTTTGCTGGTATTCAACAGGAGGTGTTGGGAAGGAATCAAGCTCCCTAATAAATTTTATTTTGTATTTTAGGAAATCGTTGCTGCTATTAAAGAGTGGATTCAGAGACTCTATGAAATTTGGCTTCCCCCCCTCCACTAATCCTCCTGACCACTGAAAAGATGTTCCACAGAAATGGGGAACTGCTGGAAGAATGGAGAGAGGGTGGTGTGATGGAAGTTTAAGAAACCAAATCTGAGATAGTTCTTCAGAATGGAAGGACTTCTTTGCATATGAAAGGTACAATTTAAGAATGTACAAGAGTTCCCTCCTAATAGGAACAATGAGGAGAAGTACTTGAGGAAAAGCCTGTTGCTTAGTAGTAAAACATGCTCTGCATAATAAAGACCTCAAATTCGTGGAGGAAGGGAAAAATAGAAAAGTATTAAAATACAAATACACAAGTAAAAAAAAAGTGGATTTATTATTGGGAAGTAAAATGTTGAAGAGAAAATTATTTTTTTTAATGTAAATGTAAAGTCGGGGTCAGTGGAATGCCACCCCGGGAATCCATCAGAGAAATAAAGTAAGTAAAGGCAATGATGGAAAGGAGGGAGGTTGAGGAGGGAAAGGAAGAAAGGGCAAAGCAGAGGAAGTAAGGGAGGGGAAATAAAAAGGGAGGAGGAGTGGGGGAAAGAGAGGGGAAGAAGAAAAGAGGAAGGAGAGGAGGAAAGAAGAAGGTAGAGAAGGGAGGTGGAGAAGAAGGAAGGAGTAGGGTTGTTGCAAAGATGGAGGTATGGGGCGGCAAGAAAGTGACCCCCAACTGTGTTTTCTATATTTGTAAGAAGATGGTGATAAATGTTAATAGCTAATAGATAAATGTTAATAGTATTTACAAGAATGTATATTTGTGAATGTATACTTAAGGAAAAAATAAAAAACTTTATACCTGTGGAAAGTTATCACCCATCCCTCTCCCAGAAAAATGAAATATCCTAGGAAATATTGAAAAGGCAGAATATTATATTTCCCTGGATGTGAAAAGGAAGAAACATGTTTTGATTCCTCCTGCCCCCACCCCCTCTGTCAATGTGCCATTAAAGCCTGAGCTAGTCCACTTTACATAATAAAGACTTCTCCCCTTCAGCTCCAGAGTCATGGGATTAAGGTATGACTAGCCTTACCAAACCTGGACTCAGCCTAGAGAGCTGCCCCTGCATGGCCCCATGGGAGCCTGACAACCAATCATTTTGTGGGATCCATAGCTACCAATATTTCCAGTTGTCAGGTGTAAGGTGAAGACTTGGCTCTTTTTAGTTTTTCCTGCTTGGAATTTCATTGACCTTGTAGCAAGGTGTTGTACTTCCTTGCTGATCTACCGAATCGATGCATTGTGTGTTTGTGTGCATATTTCAATCTAGCCTTGAGTGTATTTTCAAGGTGAAAAACAAGATAAAATAGAATTAAATTTATGATTACATATTGCGACTGCTCCAAGACTTCTTTCCCATTTAATTAATGCAAAGGTTTAGCAGAATTTCTGTGGGAAAGCATTGGATTTTTTTAAATTACTGAATTGTAAGCAGCCACATAAACCTGTTGTAGGAAGGGAGGAGCTTTTTTCGGAGAAATTCTAAGAAATTTATTCTTATTATTTCTGCTGCTTGTCCTAGAAGCTAGGGGGTCAAGTATTTGAGTGGAATTCTTTTTCAAGAGGCAACTGGACTTTATTTATTTTTGTTTGAAGATGTTTTGCTTTTAATCCAAGAAGCTTCTTCAGTTCTGACTGGATGTTGGGAGCCCTTCCTTCCATTCCCCACCATCCAGTAAGAGCAGAAGAACCTTGGATGAGAAATGAAGCATCTTCAAAGAAAAACCATAAAATCCAGTTGCCTTTTGAAAAATCACCTTTGGGACAACCATGACCTGAATGAGAATCTCCATAGATATTTGAATGGGGAACTTATTCTCCTCTCTTTGAAGGATGTACGCCCCAAATCTAAAATTACAAGAGAATAGAGAAAAAGAATTTCCACAATAGCAAAGTATAGCATCTTCTAACTTTCATCCAACTTTCGTTGTGATACGATAACAGATGTGCAAAGAAGGTTGCCCTAATTTTAGCTGTGGTTGGGCAATTCCCTAAATATGCTATAAGCCACTACTGTAGAAATGACTCAAATGTCAAATCCTCTTTCAGGGGAAGACAATTCCTCTCGGCCCTACAAATATAGAGAGTGATCCCATTCAAAATATAGTTTGATATTTTAAGCTGTCCAACGAACTGATGCGTTTTATCTGATCTATTAACATGTAATTTTAAGTGTAGAGCTATAGTTAGTTATACTATTCTAAATAGAAAAATTATCAGTTAAAATATAATTCTGAATTTCTAACTTACCACATCATTGTTTTCAAAATCAAAGGATTAAAAATACAGACTAGAGCTACCATACTTGGACTTTCAGTAAATGACAGGAAAGTGAAACAACCTAGATCCTCTATTTCATTGCGAAGTAATGTTTATCCAATGAAATATCCAATAATATCTCCTTGCAAAGAAAGCAGAGAAAGAGTGTGAGGGTTCATATAAAGCCATATTATATTCCTCACCAATGAAGGTTTTGAAAAAAAAAAAAATTAAGCAAGCAAACTAAAGTTGCCCAGCTATCAAACGGAGAGATCAAACACATCACCTGTTTCAAATTTACACATGACATTTATATGTGTCATATAATTCATTCATTTTAAGTGTATTCCTGTATATAATAAATGCTAAGTGCAACCTTAGTTGTGGTTCAAAACTTCTGGAAGACACCAAGTTGTCTATTCATGCATGTTAGGCACATCTTCTATGCCAGGGGTGGGCAAACTTTGCAACTTTATGTGTCATATTTGCCACAGAAAGAACATGCCTCACGAACTGTTTCTGAAAGACACAACCTCATGACATTACTTCGTCTTGACTTCTAAATACTGTTGACACCACCCAATATTGGCTTCAGTTGTGTGGAAACAAGGCTTTCATTTTTCTCAGTATGCAAAGCTTTCCACAAAAATAATCTAGAATGACAAACCTGGAAATTATACATTTATAGACACTGGGCACTGCTGTATGTCAGAATTTCCACTGTAGTTTGATTCGGACAGAGATAAAATAATTGGCGGGGTGATCAACCAATCAGTATTCCAACTAATAGTTTTATGTTAATACTAAATCAATGGCTGTTGGAGGACGGCTAAACCAGGAAACTGACTTCATAAATTTGACTGCAACTGTATTTATCAACACAAGCTACAACAGAATCTTGAAAGACCAACGGGGTTTCCCTTTTCCTGTTTTATATCTGAAGGAGTTAGGGTAGCACCAGACTGAGTTTCTTCCCAATCATTTCTTCTTCTTGGGCTTAAAGCAAATGTACAGGTTCTCCACATAGCATCTCCCAGGTAACTTCTCTACACCCCCTTTTTGAGATACGATGTGTCAGGCCTGCAGCCATTTTTCTTTCGGATCTTTGGCCTGCCACACTTTATATTATTCTACTATGTATTTTCTATTGTGGGAAAATGGGAGAAGGGATTGTAGGAGTTATTTACTGTGTAGCCAAAACAAAATTCTTTCTAGAAAGCCAAGGTCATCCTTTGTCTTTGCACCTCTGCACCTGACTGGAACTGGATGGGTGGAACTGCCAACATGGCAGTGGAAGATTGGACCATGTGATGGACTTGTGAGTGCGAGGGCAAGATCTTGAACTTTCAACTAGGTGGGGAAAAACAGGGAAGCTTTCAAATTCAGGCTTTCCCAGATGTGCCAACATGGCTCTCTTAATAAATTGGAACTTTGAGAAATCCTTTGCCTTGGACTCTGATTTACTCTTGGATGCTATTTGGAATCCTGGCACAATGCCTTTTTAAAATTAAAAATTAAATTTTATTTATTTTCTATTAATTACTTTTCTTGGTGCTTAATAAACATGTTGTCTGGGTATTTAATTTACTTAACAATACAAATGCCATACTTACTCTCCACCTCCTTTCCCCCTCCCAACGACTGGTAAAATAAATTCTTGAGATAGGATGCTTTTGAGACATACCATGAAGTATGTCTCTTGATCTCTTTTGTATTGAAAAAGTTTTATTGGTTTTACATTTTTCTATAGGGTAGGCTAAGGGATACAAAGAAATTTTGAAAGCATTCACGTCAGAGTCGTCGGCCCTTCCGAGACCTCAAAATACACAATAAAAAAATAACAAAAAAAAGCATTTTTCATAACACTACAAGGTAAAAGCAAGTACATATACCTAAATTCTCAGTTCCATGCTGTCAGACATTTACAATAAATCCAGAAAATATTATACAAAATTGTTCAGAAAAATCAAGGCAAAGTTATTTTTTCGATCTAAGTCTCTTGGCTATTGTATCTTCTTTTTCTCCTCCCTGGCCCCCAGCGGGCGGGGCCGTGGCCCCCTCCGTCCCCCCTGGATCTTCCCCCAGGGCAGAGGAATGTTTTTTAAGAAAGGCTTCCGCCTCAACAACTGTTTTAATCCTCACTCTTCCTCCTTCCCAGAACACCAGCATCCCTTCGGGTGTCACCCACTTGAACCAAATCCCATGATCAAACAATGTTTTAGACAAGAAGGAAAATTTCCGTCTTGCATCTCGAATCTTTGTAGGAAGCTGCTTCAAGATAGTGACCTTTTTGTGTTGATAAATTAAAGGGTTCTCTCTCTGCGCCCTCAGGATTTCCTCTCTGGTTGACCTTCTAACAAATTTCACATGTATCTCTCTAGGCACTTCATTTATCCTGGCATATGCTGAGTTAATTCTATAAGCTAGGTCAATGTCCCCCCTGATCTCATCTTTAGGTTTTTGTAAATAGTCTGCTAAAATTGTGCTCATAAGATCAGGGAGGCATTCACCAGATTCCTCTAGAACGTTCTGAAATCTCAAAAAATATGTCATTCTTTCCATATCAATCCTAGACACATGCCCATCTATTTCCCCAACCTCTTTAGTAACATTTTTAATCTCTCCCTTAACCCCCACCAACCCCCCTTGCAATTCTTCAGTCTTCTGTGTGTTTTCCAGCACCTGGTTCCTGGTATCCAATAGCTCCTTCTTGAAATTGATGTTTTCAGCCCTCTGGGCCTGAATTTCATTTACCAAAGTTTGTATAACAGTTTCAAGAGAAGCCAGCCGTTGTTCTAAACTTGCCAGTGCTGTTTCTTGAGCCATGATTATCTGTTAAAGTCAGTGCCAGCCAAAATGGCGTTTTCAGGGTGGGGCTGGTGAGACTAGCCGGGAGCCAAAAGTTCAGATCAAGGTTGGAACGTTGTAAAATTCAGAAACCAAGAGAGAGACAATTTTCCAGCTCAATAGTTATAATAACGAAGGTAATCCAGAAAGGAATCACAAATCCAACAAGAAAAAAATTCTTCATTAATATCCAGAGAGAGTCCCACTTGTAAAGAGACGCTGGGAATTTTCCATGATTAAAATAGTCAGGCAGGGACAGAGAGAAGCCACTTTCCACCGCCCATCTCAGAGCCCAGAGGAGAGAGTAGAAAAATAAATTCTTTATAACCAGCCAGACCTAGAAACAATGTTGCAAGTAGCCGCATACCACTTTCCCTTGTTAGAGACAGTCCGGATTTAAGATTTCCGCTTTCTCTTCCAGAGAAGCCATTTTTAAGTGCCGCTTAAGTCCGAGGGGTTTTTTTTGGAAACAAACACCCCCCTCCCAGTCCGTTCAGCCTGGCTGGCAGCAAGGAAAAAAAAAGTCTTTTTAAAACTCACTCTCTCTTGCAGCTGAAGCCCCGGCGAGCCTTCCGATCTCCTCCGCTCAGCCCTCTACATTAAAGTGAATGGCGCCGACAGCCGTTGGCGAAGGGAGAACCCCCCGCAGCATGTTCCTCCTCACCTAGGTCGCGGAGGGGATCGCTCTCCCCACCGCCGTGAGGAGAAACGTCTCCTCCGAGCCGACCCTACGGGAGACCTCCGGTAACCGGAGTGTCTCGCCCCCGTGGGGGGGCAGAAAAGGCAACAAAGCGGCGAGCGAGCCCAAGGCTCGCACGTCGCCGCTGGAGACGGAACCGGAAGCCCTCTTGATCTCTTGATAGAGCATGATATTTCAGATTTAAGTAGATTGACAGATCTTCAATGGGGCTTTCTTGTGAATGGGGTCGGAGAACACCAAGAGTTTCACTTAGGCCTTCTTTTAGAAGATATGGCTTTTACTATGCTTAAAGTCCAGACAGCCTACCAGGCCCTCCAACACGAATGTAATCAATGGAGAGACTGAGAGATTAATGTTCCCATGACAGGCAAGCAAGAAAACAAGCAATAAATAAATACATAACAAAGTAATCTTGCCAAAAATTGGCATGTTATTATACCTTTGGAATGGCAAAAAAAAATAAATTAAAATGCAGCCTATAAATAGGAATAAGGTGACCTGGACCTCAGTGACAAAAGAGGAGAATCTATTTTGCTATGCAGCTGAACAAATAAGAACAAATAAGAATGGGAAAATGAAAAACATATTACTTCAGCTCTTCTTAGAAACTAAATCAAAGATAGATGTTTGCAAATTTGATGTTGTAATCCCCTAAACCCAGGATGGGAAACCTATATCATGCGTGCCACAGGTGGCATGTGGAGCCATATTTGCTGGCACAGTAGCCATTGGCGGCCCTCAACTCCAGTGCCCGTCTTCTGGAGGGCTGTGGGAGGCCCGTTTTGGTTCCCCCCAGGCTTCAGGAAAGCCTCCAGAGCCTGGGGGGACAAAAATCGCCACACATGGGGGTTGTGTTAGGTGATATCTCTGTTGGGAGACAGCAAAGGGTGCAGCGGAGTATGCAGCTAGAGTAAAACATTGCTAATGTACACACAATTAGTAGACCAGACACTGTTAAGTAAAAATACAATAGCTTTTACTGAAGTTGTAAAAACTAAAAAAAAAACTAAACTACTGTTTAACAAGCAGTGATGTTAAAATGAATCAAAAAACAAAGTCTTAACAAATATCAAATTGCTTACAGTCAACAAACCACAATCTTCCTTCTTCTTCCAGTAATTCACAGTACACGAGCAATTCAGTTATCAAATAGCAAATCCGGCAGAGAGAGAGATATGCACTCTCCTGGCTTCCTCTTATAGTTGGAGATAATTGCACTTATTAATTGCACTCTAACATTCCAACATCCTTAAAGCCACAATGACCAGTTGTCATCATGGTGTTATATATTGCTTACCCAACTCTAGAAGTCTACTCCTAACAGGTCGCTTGCACTTGCGCAGTGGGGGGGTGTCACTTGCGTATGCAAATTATGGAATTTCTATTGATATGATGGGATTAAATAAGGGATATTAATAGTTAGCCAGGATTTAAAGATATTATTAAAGAAGAAATAGATTGATGTTAAAATACTTGATAAAAGCTGTGGATATTGATATTAAGCTACATGATAAATTGTTAGACTTAAAATTTATAAAATGAGATTACCTATGAATAATAACTATTTCAGAGAGGCACAGAATTTATGAACACCCGATTAGAATGTCCTTTACAGGACATTATTTAAAGTGGACTCTTCCTTTTTAAATTTACCTAAATCTATCTATTTGTTGTTATTGTTCTCTTTTTCTCTCTTTCGGTTGGTTTTATAAATAGAATGCCATTATATAAATTATGCCTTATATAAAAGGATGTTAAACAACTAGTAAGATTAGGGTTGAGATATAAGAATTGTAATGATTGTTATGAAAAATAAGTGATAAATTTTGAAGAACATTATAGAAACCTGTGTTAAATTGATACATTCTTAAAAATGGATTGTTTGTAAGGAAAAATGGCTTATCGATATTGTTTTTTTTTCCTGTGAAGTTTGTATTATTTGTGTTTATGTCAAAAAAAAGTTATTATTAAAAGAAATATTCCAAGTGTCTTGCTGATGGAGTACAAGAGGAACATGAGATGAAGCACCTAGAAGTACTCTGTCGTTTAGAAGTTGGGTTAATAGGTTTTTTTTTAACCTTAGTATGTGATTTTGGGGATGAAGGAAAAGGGACAACATGGAATTGCAGCATTGCCTACTCTTCTTGCTAGTATGAAGTAGCTCTAGGATCAACATGCTGACATATTTTCCTCTCAAGTTAAGGACGGGGAGAAAGGACATTGATGCAGCCATGTGGATGAGCCTGTGCTGTACATGTAGCTTCCCCATATCCTGGAGGGGGTGGATTCTAACTCTTAACACCAGTAGAACTATCCAATTTTCATCAAATGATAGAGCTGGTGAAGCAAGAAGAATGATCCACATCCACCTTCCTGGGGTCTAATGATGAGGGGGATATAGGTTGCTTGGATAGAGCGCAATGGTGGGTTTCAAATTTTTTTAGAACCTACTCTGTAGGTGTGGCCTATTTTGTGGGCGTGGCTTGGCAGTCATGTGACAGGGTGGGAGAGGCCACCTTTTAAAATGTGGTGAAACTCATTTAACAACGCTCTTGCTTAGCAACCAAAATTTTGGACTCAATTGTGATGATAAATTCTTTCTTTCCTTCCTTCCTTCCTTCCTTCCTTCCTTCCTTCCTTCCTTCCTTCCTTCCTTCCTTCCTTCTTTCCTTTCCTTTCCTTTCCTTTCCTTTCCTTTCCTTCCCATTGGGTCACTGGCAGCGGCAGGCCAGATTTACTTCCAGGTACGCCGGTGGAACCCCCTCTCACCGGTTCTCTAAATTTCACCAACTGGCTCTCGCGAGTAGGTGCGAGCCTGCAGAAACCCACCACTGATAGAGCGTCTCCGTTTCTCCATCTCATTCCTTTGTTCACAGTACTGATTTGGGCACACATGGTCTCTGCTGCAGCCCCATATTGAAAGGCTATTGTCCCTTGTAGGGCTTAGCATCTTGCCGTCCCTGGTTTTGCTTGACAGCATCCAATATTTTCCTTGCCAGCATCCTGGATTCAGGGCTATCCAAAGCCCTCATGCTCCAAGAAGTCAGCAATGAATGCTTCTCTACTCCTGCAATTAAAACCCTAGAGAAAAGGACAAAACTTAGCCCTCTCTCGGTTCCCCTTGGCTGGCAGTGGCTGCTGGAACAGGCCTCTTCACAGCCTAATATGTCTGGGCAGCTGCCCAGGTTGCCCAGCTGCTGGCGCTGGCCTTACCTGTTGCTAGGCCACGGAAATAATATTTGCATTGTGTTAAATGCTCAACCAGGGAGAGCCAAACTCTTCTACCCTAGCTGAAAATTAATTATGAATGAACCTACCTTTCCATCTCGGTTATGGGGGAGACATTATTTTCAAGGTCAACTTTTGCCTTGAAGAAAAGGAATAGGTAACAGCAACGGGAATGGAGAAACCTGAAGGGGGCCTAGCTTTTCATTAGGGCATCTTTCCCATTTCTCTGGCAGAAAACATATGGCTGAACTGCCTAAGTGGCCAGCGTAATACGCACATCCCTGGGAACATTGGACATCGCCATTAACCTCCTCCATTGAATGGAAAGAGGCCTTTCCTTCAGATGTGATACAGCTTTTCTCTCTTCTGCTAGAATCATGTATTGTGTCCTGCTTGCTTGCATTCATTTTGCCTCTCTATCTTTTTCTCCCAACTCCCTTAATAATAGGATACAGTAAACTGAGAAGAAACAAAAAGAATGTGGAATAAGTACCTCAGAGGAAATTGCAATGGAAAAGGTATGACTGAAAAACTAGAAATGGTTTGATTCATCCCCAGGAATACTGGGCCATCTTTTTCAGACTTATAAGCAAAATTCTCGTGAGATTCTGTCACTCTCCTCCCTGAGATCCAGCATGATCTCAAATGAGGCCTCGAGGTCTTGCATGAGATTGCAAAAAAAAAAAAAAAAAAATCATCTCATGTAGGAGTGCTACAATTTTTGTGAGATTGGGATCATGGAGTTAGATTATTTCTGAAGTTCTACAGATGGTAATGTGGCAGTTTGGTGCTTGAGGGACAGATACTTTTGATTTCTTACCAAATGGAGACAAGGACATATATCCCTATTCTGGGAGTTGAAGTCCACAAGTCTTAAAGTTCCCAAGTTTGGACATCCCTGCCCTATTGGATATGACCTTCCCAGAATTAGGTCAAGAATCAGAAGCAGACGGGATATTAATAGGGTCCTATGAGACTGTAAAGATTGGTGCTCTCCAGAAGGCATGAGAACTCACAGAATCTTTAGCCCTGTGATGTTGAATCTATGGCACACATCCCCAAAGTGGCACGTGGAACCATGTCACCAGGTATGTGCAGCATCTCCTGTTCCTCTTCTGGGTTTCTGGTGCACATGGGCATGCAATGATCAACTGGCGTGCATGCGGCAATGCCGGAAACTGGAAGAGCTGTTCTTCTGTTTTCCAGTGTGAGCATGCGCACTGGCCAGTAACTGGAAGACTTGCTGGCTGGCGTGCTTGTGTGTGCCAGAAATTGGACGTTCATTTTCCAGCACATGCATGCCCCCTGGTCAGCTCCTCTTCCTGGTTGCAGCTCAGATGAGCGCGCATGCGTATGCGAAGGATGTGTGTACGCGTATGCGAAGCATGTGCGCACATGAGAAGTACTCCCTTTTCGGCACTCCCTTTTCGGTACTCCTGCCCATGTGCGTGCTCCCTTTTTTGGCACTCGGTGCCGTAAAGGTTCGCCATCACTGCTCTAGCCATTATTGCTAATGGTTTTAGATTTTGGAAGATGTAAAAACCTCTGGATAGCATCATGATAGGCAAAACTGAATTTAGGTCATGTGCTTTATATATGCCAAAACAACTAATGTAGACACAGAGATAATTTTTTTCCCTTGTGCCAACACTCTGCTGAACACCTAACTCCTGTACCATTGTCTTCTGCCTATGGATATTTACCCATAGCGTTGTATTACTACTATTCTTCTAACCTTTTATTGGTGTCTTCTGATTATATTACTTTGCTGTTTGTATGTAGACTGAGAGCTCATGCATCAGAGACAAATTCATTGTGTGTCCAATCACACTCGGCCAATGAAGAATTCTATTCTATTCTATTCTATTCTATTCTATTCTATTCTATTCTATTCTATTCTTTGTTTGCCTTTGAAGAATTGCCTCAGTTTTAAAAGACTTCCATTCCATTCCATTCCATTCCATTCCATTCCATTCCATTCTATTCTATTCTATTCTATTCTATTCTATTCTATTCTATTCTATTCTTTGCCTTTGAAGAATTGCCTCAGTTTTAAAAGACTTCCATTCCATTCCATTCCATTCCATTCCATTCTATTCTATTCTATTCTATTCTATTCTATTCTATTCTATTCTATTCTATTCTATTCTATTCTATTCTATTCTATTCTTTGTTTGCCTTTGAAGAATTGCCTCAGTTTTAAAAGACCTACAAATAATCCTTCCAAAGATAGCAGACAGTTGATTCCCTGATATTTTTATACATTGCAAGTTACTCTAATTTATTACATTTGCACTGATTATCAATTTGCTTCCAGTCCCAATTCACATTAATGTTTTTGACCTTCAAATAATGTAGGAACATCTAATTCCAGGTCAATATTTTGGCATTTGATCTCTTTTGTAATAAAGTACAGCGAGCTCAGGATAAAACTCTACTCGAACACAAATAAAAGCATATCTAGACAAATGAGCTAGAACTTGTTTGAGTACTTAGTGTAAGACAAATGTGATTAAGATGAATTTAACTCTGAGCCTGACTTTTATTTTAAGAGATCTATTTTTATTCCTTCACACTACTTTAAACAAATGTATATGATGTTAAATATATATTTTAGTAGAGGCATCCTTCTTAGAGCCTCATTATAAATTACAATGCCAACTGCAAAAAAATGGATTCAATTTTCTACAGGTTCATATAAATACCCAGTTAGAACATTTTATTCCTGGGCATTTTTCTGGGTCTCTCAAATACTTTAGTTGCCCCCAAGGTAGGGTATGGTTTCCTTCCATTTCAAGGCTGAAAAGACATCCTGTACAATTCAAAACAGCTTTTGTGGCTTTATATAGTTAACAAAGACAAAAAAGTCAGTATCCCACAAAGAATATTCTAGCTCTGAGTAGTTTTGTGACATGGTTCTGCCCACATCACCACAATCAATGCTATACTTTTCTCTCCCTCAAAGTGAAATGTGGCCTTTACTAAAAGGTTGCCCACCCCTTCCTTTTGGAGGTACAAAGCTGAAGCAGTTCTGGGCTTTTGGGATGCTTAAAGCCTTCTAGTCCTCGTCAAGCAAGAATTGTAAACAAGAAGGAAGACACCAGACAATGGATTAGATTAGATTAGGAGGCAAGCTGGCCAAACTAATAGGCTTTGGTTTAAAATAACTCTCTCCCTCAGATAGGAGAGAGGGAGGCTGGATGAAGGGAAAGGGCAAAGAGGAGAGATTTAAAGGAGAAATCAGAACTGGAATTGTTTGTAGGAAGCTTGATTTTGTTCTCGTTTTCTCTCTCTCTCTCTCTCTCTCTCTCTCTCTCTCTCTCTCTCTCTCTCTCTCTCTCTCTCTCTCTCTCTCTCTCTCTCTCTCTCTGTGTGTGTGTGTGTGTGTGTGTGTGTGAGAGAGAGAGAGGCCGGGGGTGGGGGGCTCTTGCTGGAAAACAGCAGAGATTTCCATGCATCATATAAGCAAGATGTAAGATTTTGTGAAATAAAATTTACCTCACTTACTTGTCACTCTCTCCAAGGTGCCCTAGGACCCTTGGCAGGATTGGGGAGAGCAGGGAGGCATTTTAACATCCAAGTAGGAGGGAAGGGGCCATATCTTCATTCCAAAACTTATCCTTCATATTTTGCTGACCCCAGATTCAAACTCTTGTGCTTTTAGTTTTAAAAGCTTGGTGGAAAACTATCCACTTGAGAATCTGAAGGATTGTTGCAGGTCAGAATGCATCAGTCTAGACTACAGGGACAAACTGACAGTTTAAAGGCTGTTTCCAAATGCCAGTTCTCAGGATAATGAGGAATAATTTGATTTTCTGGGACTGCAAGGTATGTTTCATTAAATGCTGCAACACTTTCCTATCTTATGGGGGATGAAACTACTGTTCTCTGGCATTATAAAATGAAAAGTGTCGTTGCCACAGCTTCATATCAAAGCACATTGGTGCTCAATTCAAGTCTTAACTCAACTCAACCCTACATTTCTTAGGTCAAGGCAGATGGGAAATTCTCTCTCTCTCAATTTCAACCTTGTGATGTTAGAAGGGCCAAGGATGACAGGAGGGACAGGTCAATCAAGAAGAAAGGTAAAATGAAAAGAGGGAAGAGGGAAGGATTCGTAGAGGTGTGGGAATTTTGTTATTGAACAAAATGACCCTTTTGTGATAATCTGAATACCGAATAAGGCGAATGTGATGGTCTGAGTGGCTTCCTCTTTCAAAGAAAGCAATTAGAGCAGGGATGTCAAACTCAATTTCATTGAGGGATGCATCAGGGTTGTGTTTGATCTTGGGGGGCTGGGGTGGGCATGGCTGGGGTGGGCATGGCTAGGGTGGGCATGGCCAGCTCAATGTCACTTGTATTGGGTGCCTGTGAGGCCCAAGTGCTCTGCCAGCAAAAATGGGCTCACGAGATCTGTTTTTGGCTGTGATGGCCTCCGGCAACACTTTGCCAGTAAAAACAGAGCTCGGGTGGGCTGCACGTGGCCCTTGCAAGCTCCATTTTCGGCCACAACAGCCTTCTGTAACCTTCTGCCAGTGAAAACAGAGCTCGGGGCGGCTGTGCATGGCCCTTGCAAGCTCTGTTTTTGGCTGTGACGGCCTCTTGCAACCCTCTGCCAGCAAAAGCGGAATTCAGGAGGGCCGCCTACAGCCCTCCCGAGCTCTGTTTTTGCTGTCAGAGGAACCACAGGCCGGTCCTTCACTGTTTCCAGGGTGGCCCCGCAGGCCAGATCTAAGCACTTCCCAGGCCGTATCTGGCCCGCGAGCCTTGAGTTTGACACCCCTGAATTAGCGCTTCTCCTGCAACCCCTTCCAATTTTGAGAAGTGGGGAGGTGGCTCAATCAATATGACATTCCAAGATTCAGATTGGATAGAACCACAGATTGGCTTGGAGAAGAGCAGCTGGTAACTCCTCCCATCCAAGAACTCTTTCCATTAGCAGCCACTTGACCAGATTCCAATGGAAGGAGAAGTGGGACTAAGTGCCACTTGACTTTTCCTCTCCTAGAATAGCCCACTGAAGTACTCTTAGGAGGTGCACTTAAGTTCACCTTCCTCTTTCTACTCCTCCCTTTTCCCTTGTTGTAAAATGTAATTGTGAATTGCCAGTGTAAATGTATTAAAAATTATTTTCAGAATCATACTGGAATATGTTAGAGAAGCTTAAGTTTAGTGTGCAATATTCCCTTCCCCAGATTCTCCCATTTTCTATCACATTTAGCTGCAGAAAATAAGAGAAAAACTTTAACAGGGTTCATTAAAGCGCATATGACTATGTTAGTCGGGTGTCTTATTGGTAGCAAAGTAATTTTCTTAGCAGGCATTCATTAAGAATATCTCTAAAGAGCTTTTCAAAATGGATCCCAATGATGTCCAATATCCCAGTAATTCTTATTGTGTCCCCTTCATTGCTTTATGAAGGTTGGTTCCCTTGCACATATGTGCTAGTCGTTCCTGACTCTAGGGGGCGGTGCTCATCTCCGTTTCAAAGCCAAAGAGCCAGCACTGTCCGAAGACGTCTCCGTGGCCATGTGGGTAGCATGACTGAATTAATTATTTAATTTGGGAATGCTGTTACCTTCCCACCAAAGGTGGCTTCTATTTTTTCACTTGCATTTTTACGTGCTTTCGAATTGCTAGGTTGGCAGAAGCTGGGACAAGTAACGGGAGCTCACTCCATTATGCGGTGGTAGGGATTTGAACTGCCAAACTGTTGACCTTCTGATCGACAAGATCAGCGCCTTAGCCACTGCACCACCTATGAAACTTTTCCTTCCAGCCCACCAAATCTGCTCCCCCCCACTTTGATTAAATAGAAAGATTCACTCTACCATGAGTTGACCCATTTCAGTGGATGAATCCAACCCAATCCCCCCTTGCTGGCTACACCGTGTCTTCTTACCCAACTCCTAATGCAAAATGGAAAATCTTTACCTTTTTCCCTTGAGCTGCGCCCATGATTTTAGCAGTTCACTTCTTCTCCTGCAAACAGTTTGAATTTCCCTCCAGGGTTTTGTTGCATGTGGACGAGCGAGAAAGCCAGAGCACACCAGCCCTATATATGGAGCCGTCTTATTCTGCCAGGTTCAAAAAGTCCAGGGCACTTTTCCCAGAGAGATGCCTCCGGTCTTCGGTCTTGCAGAGAGTGATGTTATGTAGCTCCTTGCACTCCCATTTACTCATCGCGTAAGAAGGGTCAGAAAATAGCAGCCAGAGGTTCAAGGGGACGAGCGAAGCGGTTTCCCCTTGATTGCTGATCCTGGCATGTAAAGAATTCATTTTTTGAATATACCTAACAACTGACTTGCATGCTGCCCGAGGCTACGTACAAAGGCAGCTTTCATGCTGGGGATGGCCATCTCCTTAACAGACCTCTCTCTCTTGTGTGTGTGTGTGTGTGTGTGTGTGTGAAAGCCTCTTGAAGATTAGAATAATCAGACTTGACACAACAAGATGTCACTGGGAGCAGAGCTGATCAGAGGAGGAACCCAACCTGTGCCACACAGCTGGGCCGCAGCAGCGGGAGCCCTTTTCCTTGATCAAGGATTTGTGCCATCCTTCCCTCCTCCTCTTCCTCCTCTCCCCTCCCTCTGCCCCCAATTTGCTCCTCACTTCAGTGCAGCCTTGGGAAAAACAACAGCAAGGAAATCAAATCCCCAAGAGCTGCTTTAAGAAAGAAGAGGAGGAGGGAATCCGGATGGGCTCAAGGCTGTCTACTCATCCTGTATGCTCCTGCCTGACTTTCAGACTCCTACTGGCCTCATATTCTGCCCCAGCCTTTCTCAAAGAAGGGCCCAAAGCATGGCGTTGCTCAGTAGAAATGTAGCAAAACATCACCGTGGACTAAATGGCCCCAAGATGACCCCAAGGAGCCTCAGGGCAAGGGTCTGCTGCTGCATGTAGTTTGATACAAACTCATTCCTCTTATTGCTTCCAGTCTCTACAATGTCATCTACCTGTCTGGGTTATGTGATAATGACTTTTGTGGCGTGATGGATAAAAACATAAGGAGAGTCTTTGTAGCTCAGGGTTGAAATAAGGAGTCCTTGATTGATTGTTTTCTTGCAAGCATTTCATTGCCCAAACTAGGTAACATCAGTGGTGGGATGCAACCGGTGTAACCACCGGTTCGCTTCGTGTGCCCACATTGCATTTGAAATCAGCTCTAAATCTTAACCTTTTCCTGCAGCCCCGGTGAGTAAAACAATAAAAGCAGTAAATCTGCTGCGCCGATCAGCTGGGATTCAAACACAGGAAATATAGGATGGAGTAAAACAGGGGTGGGTGGGCAAGGCCAACTGATCACCGTAAATACAGGTTCGCCTGAACCGATCTGAACCGGCTGAATCCCGCCCTTGGATAACATCATCAGTGCCAGGATAAAAAAAGCGTATTGAGTAAGCCAGATTTTAACCACAGCCATTATTACAGCCATAGCTCAAATTAAGGAGGGAAGAAAAGGGAGCTCTTTCAATCCCCAAATCATTTGATCAATCCATTATTGTGTGTGTCCCACCCTAACCCTAACCCTAACCCTAACCCTAACCCTAACCCTAACCCTAACCCTAACCCTAACCCTAACCCTAACCCTATCTATCTCACAAATTGTAAATGGATAGATTCAACAGAAGAAGATGTTTATAGGCAGTGCTTGGTACCATGGTAGCAATCTTCTCCTAAGCCTCCACTTTCCCAAAACTATCGTTTACCACCAATGGCCAATTGGTCACCTCAGAACAAGGTCACATTTGTTATTTTATTCAAACAGCTTTATGAATCTCCAATACTATGTAGAATCTAGGGCACTGGATATACTTTCAAAATGTTGGATTTCTGGGAGGAACAAGAATATGGAAAGACTCGATTTACCAAAGCATGCAATGACAGTTTTAGGAAATAATATTCGACATGAGAATATTATAATTAGAACTTTATAATTCTTTTATAAGACAACCACCTGGCTAGAAGATGACTTTACCTGGAGACTATCTGAAATACTGTTCTAAGAAAAGGCCTCCACTTCATTGACTCTATAGCCAACAACATAAAACCCAGCTGCACACTGTACCCTTTGATGCATTTTAATGCATTGGCTGTTGGCCATTGCAACCCACCCCTGTTCTGATGGTAATGCAGGGACAGAGATGTTGAGAAAAAAAATCCCACTCAAGCACACCAGCAGTGGAAGAGGTAAGTCCAGTGTATGTTTTGCTGCAGTTGCCTTCCAAATCTTTCCATTCTCCTGTGGAAAGCCAGCCAGAAACCCTCAACTGGAGCAGAACCCCAGAGTTATCATGATGTAGATTGGGACTGTCAAGAGACAGGTGTACCACAGAGCAGGGGCGGGTTTCAATTTTTTTTTTACTACTGGTTCTGTGTGTTAGGATATTCAGCCTTATATTGGGTTGACAATGTATATGAGCCTATGTTCTTAAGGGGTTATGTAGCTTTAAGAACTGTGTTTGAATTCTGATTGGCTGTGTGGTTCAGCTCTACCATAAAGCAAGCTCAGAATCACAGTTCATTCCTTTTTGATTCCCTGTGCTGAGGAGCTGTGACTGAAGAAGAAGAAGGAGGATTTGTTTTGCATCACTGTAAGATAACTCTGTTTGGTGAAGGACTGTTATTATTTGAGAAGTAAGAATCACTGGTCGGAAGAAGTATTTTAGTTGCTACAAAGTAAAGACTATTTATTTTCTTACTATCACTGTTTTAGAGTTTGTTTGTGGTTACAGCAATGTATTTAGTGGATACTGGAGCTGGGCGGTCTGTAGTGAACAGCAGAATTGCGGCTCCAGGACCGCATAGGATACAGGTCCAGGGAGTGTCGGGGCAAATACTTGGACGACAGGTTCTGCGCCCTGTGACTTGTGCTTTTAAGGGTTCGGAGATTCAACATGAATTTCTGTACATCCCTGAGTGCCCCATCCCTTTGCTAGGTAGGGATCTGCTTAGCAAATTGCGGGCGACCATTTCCTTTGATGAGGGAAAACAACATGTGCAGGTGCGCCATCAACCCGAGGCCACCTGGAGGTTGATGGTGGTGATGCCCTTAGCTGGAGAGAGGGTAGATGAGACATGGAGGGAATTCGAGGTGCCAGAGCTATGGGCAGAGGACAACCCCCCCCGGTTTTGCATCGCATCACCCCCCTGTCATTGTGGAATTAAAACCAGCAGCATCATCCATCCATATTGGACAAACGCGTCCGGTGAATTACACTATTCTGCATTTATTTGCTAACACTGGTTAAGGGACCAGAGTTGTAACACTGGTTCTGAACCCAGAGTTGCTAACACTGTGGGCATGGCTTATTTTGTGGGGTGGCTTAGTAAATTTATGTTTCAGATTGGAGATGGGAAATTAAATATGCTGTAACACTTTTTTAAAAAAAAAAGACCAAAGAAAGCAGTAACCCGAGCCATGCCAAGCTGAACGCAGGAGAGCTGGAGGGTCCGAAGTGTGTGTGGTTTTGTTCGCTGCCTGTGAACTCCAGGGCAGGGAGGGGGCAACAGCCAAGCGAGCAAGCCAGCAATCTGCTGGCTGCCGAGCACCCTGCTCATGAGTAAACCGGCTCATGGGTAAACTGCAGATTAGAGGCAGCTGGCAGATCCTGGCATGCTTGTTTGGCTGCTGCCCCCCCCCCCAGATCTCACAGGCAGCAAATGAAACTGCCGCCTCATGCCTCCATGCATCGAGGAGGCGGAAAGGCTCGGTCCCACTTAGGAGGCGGTGGTTGCGAAGCCTCAGGGCTCCCTGAGCAGCCTATGCTGCTTACCTGTGTGTAGGCACTAGAAGGCAGTTGTGTGGCTGCACATGGTGAAGACGAGGCAGGGCGAGCGTCGGAGTGAGCTGTTTCGGGAGCATGGCCAACCAGCTATCACTACCGGTTCGGCTCCCCATGCCCAATTACCACTAATGGTTCTCCCAAACTGGTCCGAACAAGGAGCAACCCACCTCTGCCACAGAGTACTAAACTCCCTCTGCTATTATGGTGAGCAGTTCTGAATTGCAGTGCCAACCCATTTGGATATCATTAAGTCTGAAGGCAGTTCTAATCCACATTAGAGTAAAAGAGTATTGAAGAAGGTAGAGAAGTGCCTGTTTTTGCCCTACTACCTATGGGCAAAAGCTAAATGATATGAAGTAGAAGAATGATCAGAGGCCCCAAGAAAAGTCAATAAAGCCCATTATATAATTTTCCTCTTTTCAATAGAAAAACCTAGATAGACATTGTTGGTGTTTTGCTCTTTCCTGCCCAGGTTCACGGTTCTATTCATGGTTTAGATTTAACAAATACTACATTTCCAACTGATATTGAAAAAGGTGCTGATGATTTGACAAGCAGCGAGGAAAACATCCACCAGGAAGTCTGTAGAGATTCTCAGTCTCAGCACTTCTCAGCAGAGGTGGTATTCAGCCAGTTCTGACAGGTTCTGGAGAACCGGTAGTGGAAATTTTGAGTAGTTTGGAGAACTGGCAAATAGGCTGGCCACACCCCCGCTGCCTCCCAGCCTCCTGGCTGATCTTCTTTTGTTGCCCTGAACAGGACAATGGAGCTGGAAAGCAGGTTAGTGGGGTGAGGAGGGAATGGGGATTTTGCAGTATCCTTCCCCTGCCATGCCCACAAAGCGACGCCTACAGAACTGGTAGTAAAAAGTTTTGAATCCCACCACTGCTTCTCAGGTGACCCTGAGGATACAGACAAACCTCCAAGTGCTTCAACAACCCTCTAAAAGGATGCAAATAACCAGCTCCCTGCAAGGAATATAAATCCTTCCACTCCCCATCATCCAGTCAGAGCTCAAGATACTTCTTGGATGAGAAGTGAAATGTCTTCACAGAAAAAACAAGAAAGTCCAGGTGCCTCCTGAAAAAAGCATCTTTGGGATCCACTATGAAGCATTTATTGTGGTATCAAGCAGCCACATCTGGTATCTTCTATATTTATAGAAGACTTGGAAGGGCGGAGGGCTTTGAATCAATTGCACCGAGCCTTAGAGTGGCTGCAAATAATTTGTGTCTTCAGTAGGTTGATCCAGAGGAGTAGTTGGGCAAATCACGTGCCTCTTTGGTTCATCTACGCCTAGATTTAGATTTCCCCCTTCCTTGGTTCCCAGGATGCATCGTCTACTAATATTTTTGCTTTCCTATTGTATTGTCAATCCTAAAAGTTAGACCAGACAAAGAACCCAATGCCATATTCCGTAGTAATTACTTTCATTGTAACAGCTATAGAAAGACTCTTAAAATTCCGAATGTGCTTCTTCTCTCCTTCTCTTTATCTTCAGGTGAAGTAGGCTGTTCTGTACTGAGAACGATGGGTGGCTGCCAGAATAACTGAGGCGGAGACAGGAATAAAGGCTAACAAGTTTATTCCTTAACAGTAACAAGCTAACAGTATGACCGGCTCCAAGACAGGCAACAGCTGAGGCTTCCATCTGACAGCTCCCTCTTATACTCGAAGCTGTCAGATGGCCAGCCAACCAGCTGCCGGCTTTCTCCCGCCAATATGCAACATGGTGAGCATGCTCAGAATGTGACATAGGGAGAGCCTTGTATGAGATATTTTTTCAAGATGCTTTCTTGGCCATGGCTCAAATCCCTCTTATTTAACCATTGCCTTGGTAGGGGATCTTCTTCATGTCCTTCAAGGTTATTCTCTCTGCCCTTTCCGTATATTGACTGCTAGAAAATAGTATGCGACAATTTTTATCCTTAGTGGGAATCAGGCTGCCTCTTCAGGATTGGTATAACAAAAACCATTATACAGTGGTACCTCGCTTCACGAACTTAATTCGTGAACTGACTCTGTTCGCGTTGCGAATTGGTCGTGAAGCGAGGCACAATTTCCCATAGGGTTCAATGTAAATCCGGTTAATCCGTTCTGACCTTGTTTTTTGGGTTCAATGTAAAGTAGCTGAGGGGCAATGGAGCAAGCCAGCATGACTTTCGCCCGTCTCTTTCTGGGCTCGGCGCTTCTGCTTGTTGGGACGCTTCCCAGAAGCGCGGAGCCCAGAAAGAGACGGGCGAAAGTCATGCTGGCAGCCGCTCGCGGGGTGTGTGTGGAAGTGAAGGCAGGGGGGAAGGAGCTGCCTTCCCGGCCGGGAAGGCAGCTCTTTCCCCCCTGCCTTCGCTTCCACACACATCCCGCGAGCGGCTGCCAGCATGACTTTCGCCCGTCTCTTTCTGGGCTCGGCGCTTCTGCTTGTCGGGACGCTTCCCAGAAGCGCGGAGCCCAGAAAGAGACGGGCGAAAGTCATGCTGGCAGCCACTCGCGGGGTGTGTGTGGAAGCGAAGGCAGGGGGGAAGGAGCTGCCTTCCCGGCCGGGCTCCGCAGCTGAGGGGCGATGGAGCAAACCGCGCAAACTGCTCCATCGCCCCTCAGCTGCGGAGCCCGGCCGGGAAGGCAGCTCCTTCCCCCCTGCCTTCGCTTCCACACACACACCCGTCCCCCTCACAACATTCGTTCGTAGATAAAATGTCCGCGGCTCCGGTACGTGAAGCGAGGCGGGGTTCGTGCAGCGGAGCACATTTTTTGGAAAATTTCTGGTCGTACAGCAAAGTGGTCGTGAAGAGAGGCGTTCGTGAAGTGAGGTACCACTGTATAGGATATACACTATATGAAAGGGATGTAGTGGCTCAGTGGCTAAGACGCTGAGCTTGTCGATCCGAAAGGTTGGCAGTCCTGCGGTTCGAATCCCTAGCGCTACGTAACGGAGTGAGCTCCCGTTACTTATCTCAGCTTCTGCCAACCTAGCAGTTCGAAAGGATGTAAAAATGCAAGTAGAAAAATAAGAACCATCTTTGAAGGGAAGGTATTGGTGTTTAGTCATGCCAGCCACATGACCATGGAGACGTCTTCGGACAGCACGGGCTCTTCGGCTTTGAAACAGAGATGAGCACCGCCCCCCAGAGTCAGTAACAACTAGCACATATGTGCAAAGGGAACCTTTACCTTTACATTTTACACTATATGAAAATAGGGAAATTTCCCTGTCATCTAAAAGGATGATTCCTTGAAGTTCTATCGTGTGTCAGAATGGTACACCTTAAGCCATGTCCCCATTAAGTTGTGCAAAGGCTCCTAAAAGGGGCCATGACTTAATATAACATCTTCCTCTTTGCAAAATTTAAGGAATGTACCATTGTAATAGATTCTTGCTTTCTGAAGCTTTGATTCTTTCCCTCTCCTTAAACGTTTCTAGTACCACAGTCCATACCATTGAAAATAAAGCAGAATTGGGTGTTTATGGAGGAGAAAATAGTGAGGGTGATGTGTTATGTCCTGAAATGAATTTTGGAAGATTTTCTGAAAAATATATGCTAGGAGGAAAGGCAGTGTCAGGCCTGCAGCCATCTTTTCTTTTGGATCTTTGGTCTTCCACACTTTCTATTATTCTACTATGCATTTTCTATTGTGGGAAAATGTGACAGGGTTTATACCGAGTTAGATGCTAGGTAGCCATAACAAAATTCTTTCTAAAAAGCCAAGGTCATCCTTTGTCTTCGCACCTCTGCACCTGAGCGGAGCTAGATGGGTGGAACTGCCAGCATGGCAGTGGAAGATTGGACCATGTGATGGACTTGGGAGTGTGAGGGGCAGGGTCTTGAACTTTCAACTGGGTGGGGAAAACCGGGAAGCTTTCAGATTCGGGTTTTCCCAGATGTGCCAACATGGCTCTCTTAATAAATTGGAACTTTGAGGAATACTTTGCCTTGGACTCTGATTTAATTTTGGGTGCTATTTGGAACCCTGACAGGCAGTGGACTTGATCCAAGAGAGATGTCCTGATAAAAAAATTGTGGGAGTGTGTATTGATGATCTGGAAGATGGATATTATAGTAGAGGAAGAGCCTCAGGGGAAAGGGATAATGGTGAGTCATGTCAAAAATGGGGCAAATCAACCTGGTGATATTCTGTTTGCCACATATGGGACTGAAATGCAACCTCTAAATATGCTCTAAGTAGAAATGTAAATTAAATGCACTGATTTTAATGTAAAAAGCATGGACTGCATTATTGCATCTTCAAAGGATTGGGGCATGAAAGAGCCTTATTTCTGCTACAAATAAGACCCTTCAGGTTTTGTCACTTGGAAAAGAAGTCCTTGGATTTAAAGAAATCAGCCTGGGACTATAAAGTTTCATTCTCTTTCTTTCTATTTCTTCCTAAGGAAAGAGTTCCACCTGCTGGTTACAAGATGAAATTGCAACTTGTTGCTTTATCTTTGGAGAAATTAGAAGAGTGTAGAAATGCTTGCCTCTGAAGCAGTCGGTAGGGGTGAGGCAAGCCAAGGCAGCAGCTTTGTCTGAAGGTCCTGTTGCAAAAAAGGTTTATTATATTTTACACCCCCCCACCCCCAAATACAAAACAAAGCTATAGGATGGAATCACAAGTGAGCTTTTTCAAGCTTCAGTCTGTGGAGATCTGGAAAACCATGACAGTGCAGGGGTGTCAAACTCGACTTCATTGAGGGCTGCATTAGGGTTGTGTTTGATCTCATGGGACTAGGGTGGACATGACCAGCTTGACGTCACTTGTGTTGGTGGCGCCTGTGGTGGCCTGAACGCTCTGCCACTGAAAACGAGCTCATAAGCTGTGTTTCCGACTGTGACGGCTTCCTTCAACCCACTGCCAGTGAAAATGGAGGGTCACCCCTAGTCCTCATGAACTCTGTTTTTGGCTGCAACAGTGTCCTGCAACCCCCTGCCAGAGAAAATGGAGCTCAGGAGGGCTGTCTGAGACTACTAATGCCTTGGTAAGGCCACACTTGGAATACTGCATTCAGTTTTGGTCACCATGATGTAGAAAAGACGTGGAAAGAGTGCAGAGAAGAGCAACCAAGATGATTAGGGGACTGGAGGCTAAAACATATGAAGAACGGTTGCAGGAACTGGGTATGTGTAGTTTAATGAAAAGAAGGACTAGGGGAGACATGATAACAGTCTTCTAATATCTCAGGGGTTGCCACAAAGAAGAGGGAGACAAACTATTCTCCAAGGCACCTGAAGGCAGAACAAGAAACAATGGGTGGAAACTAATCAAGGAGAGAAGCAACTTATAACTGAGGAGAAATTTCCTGACAGTTAGGACAATTAATCAGTGGAACAGCTTGTCTCCAGAAGTTGTGAATGCCCCAACCCTGCAAGTCTTTAAGATGTTGGATAACCATTCGTCTGAAATGGTATAGGGCTTCCTGCCTGGGCAGGGAGTTGGATTAGATGACCTCCAAGGTCCCTGCCAACTCTGCGATTGTATTGTATTGTATTGTTTTCCCTGGCACAGGCACTGTGGGCTGGTCTTTGGCTGTTTCCAGGGTGGCGCCACAGGCCAGGTCTAAACATTCTGCAAGCTGGATCTGGGCCCCCCGGGCCTTGAATTTGACCCCCCTGTGAAAGTGGTTCCACTTATTTAACTTATTTACCTTCTTCAAGATTATCTTTGTAGTTTCCCACTCAGGGTTTTGTGTTACTTTGGCCCTGACTTCCTTGAGGTTGGCCCTTTCCTCAGGCCTTGGGACGAGGAATGGCTTTCTTTGGGAGGCTCCTACAAAGATGAGAGGGTCAAACTATTTTCCAGAGCGCCAAAAGGCAAAATGAGAAACAATGGGTGGAAATTAACCAAGGAAGGAAACAATCTAGAACTAAGGAGACATTTCCTAATGGTGAGAGCAATCAACCAATGGAATAACTTGCTTTCAGAAGTTGTTGGTGCTCCATCACTAGAGGCTTTCAAAAAGAGACTGGACAGCCACTTGCCTGGAATGGTGTAGGGTTTCCTGCCTAGGCAGGGGGTTGGACTAGAAGATCTCTAAGGTCTCTTCCAACTCTGTTATTCTATGTTCCATGCTCTATAGTTGTCTTGTATTAATTTTGTGAATTTTTATTTGTTCAGTCATGCCATTGAACAGATTTTTTTAAATTGCTAGTAAACCAATCAGAGTTGATGGACATGGGTAGCTCTGTAAATCTGATAAAAGAAATAAATATTTAAAAAATGACAGGAGGCCTTTCACACTTCTTCCAAGACTAAGATTTAATGACTGAACAAACTAGACCCAGAATAGGAGAGATTTATGGAAGTCAAACTGGTTGGACAAGACTGGCAGGATCCATTATTTTGTTAGGCAAATTCAGCCAGGTATCTCCACGAGAACCAATAAAGCAGAAGTAGCAGGGCGTTTTCTATCCTCTACCTACCTAAAAAGAGAAGACAAAACAATTCTCTGAGCAAGAATGACTTGAAGGATGAGATATTAGTTTCTATCAGGAGCAGCAGCCCTTTGGAGAATTGATGTGGGAGAAAGAAGTGGAGTGATTATCTGAAGCATGAAAACTGAGGAGTGTCAGGCCTGCAGCCATCTTTCTTTTGGATCTCAGGCCTACCACACTTATTCTACTATACATTTTCTATTGTGGGAGAATGGGAAGGGGATTGTACGGAGTTATTTACTGTGTAGCCAAAACAAAATTCTTTCTAGAAAGCCAAGGTCATCCTTTGTCTCTGCACCTCTGCACCTGACTGGAACTGGATGGGTGGAACTGCCAGCATGGCAGTGGAAGATTGGACCATGTGATGGATTTGTGGGTTTGGGGTAAGATCGTGAACTTTCAACTAGGTGGGGAAAACCAGGAAGCTTTCAGATTCAGGTTTTCCCAGATGTGCCAACATGGCTCTCTTAATAAATTGGAACTTTGAGGAATACTTTGCCTTGGACTCTGATGTACTTTTGGATGCTATTTGGAACCCTGACAAGTAGCTTCATTGGGTTCAATCCAGTGGTGGGATTCAGCCGGTTTGCAATGGTTCAGGTGAACTGATGGTTAAATTACACCCCATCCCCTGCTATCCAAGTGGATCCTGGGTCCTGCGCTACGATGGAAAAACAGGCAATGGAGTGGCAGGTGCGAGAGAAGGAGAAGGCAACTTTCCCTCTTTCCTCTCCCTGCTCCTCCTCCTTCTCTCATGGCGGCTGCTCCATTGCCCATTTCTCCATTGCAGCACAGTGCAGCACCTAGGATCCACTTTGATAGCGTGTGTGTGTTTAATTTCACAACTGGTTTGTCCAGGGACAGATTGGCCCTTGTGGGAGGCATGTCCCGCATGTGCGGCCGAGCTGGAGGATGGGGATTGGCCACGCCTCCCACGACAGCCAACCCGACTCTGGAAGAACCAGTTGTTAAATTATTTGAATCCCACTACTGGTTCAATCTATATATACAAGCGCAAATATTTCAAAGTGCCAACAGGTGGCAGAAGGATTGGCAGAGCCAGGTGGAGAGGTGAAAAGAGCGATCAACCTAAAACCCCTATGTAGCCACAATCAAAATTCAACCCCCCCCCCGCCCCTGAGTGCCGTTGACCCTTACCTAACTCTAACCAAGTGCTGATTCTTTGTTGACAAGATTCTTGAGCATAAGCTGTTTAGCAATGAATCAGTTAAATTGAACCTTCATTATGTGGATCTGGGCATTCACACCAGACACATCATGTTTTCCAAAGAAAATAACACCAGGGTACATAATTTATTTTTGGAATGCTTGACAGTTTAAATAAAAGGGATATGTGATGTAATAGTTGGGTACTATGAAGATTTTGGGGTTCCACCTTTTTTTAAAATACAGTGAGACTTTGATTTATCAAATCTTGATTCAACAGATTTTGCATATAATAGACCAAATTTCCACACTGTTTTATATGCACACACCGTAATGACATCATTAAACAAATTATATAATTGACATGATTTGCATCAATGTGCTTATTGATATAACGACATTATTTTCCTAATTATGCCATCATGCCAAATGTCGTAAATGAATATCAATGTTGTCATTTGCATCATACCACTTTAATTTAATTCAGTAACAGTCTTCATCCATTAGACAGTCCCAGATGTTTGTCCAAGTCAGTTTCAGAGCTAGTGGTTGCATTTACCCAAACAGCAAGTCTTAATTTCATTATAATCCTGGTTGTTTTGGTGGCCAGCATGGTGTACTCAAAATTGGCAGCAAGGTTTCATGCTATTTTGAAGCACAAATAGACCACAAAATTGCAATGGAAGATTAAAACAGAAATTAAACAATGTAAAACAAACCAAAGAGAAATCCAAAAACTGTGCTTTTTCCAACCTCAACATCCACTCCCAAATTCCTGAGCCTGCCAGTCTTTGCTTTAGCTGAAATATTAAACGCGGCTCCCAAGAATGAAACAATGTCCATCCATGTCTTATGTTACGTATATCTTCACCTCCAAAAGCTCTTTTTGAAGGATTTGCTCTTCTATTTGTGGTCTAGAATCATCACAGGACTTCCCAAAACATTAGTTCAGCTGGAAGTATAGGCCTATAGTTCTTCTGAACTTGTTACTTATATGTCAGAGTAGTAGTGAAAAGGCTCCTACACATAGAAAAACTGACCCTTTTGGTTACTCCGTTTGAGACCAGCAGGTTGATGTGAACTTGAGTTCAAAACCTCAAGGATTGAAGACTGAGTCATTTCAAATTCACTATCCCAGATTGTTAGGCAAAGTAAAAAGAAAATCTGTTTGATAAGGCCACAGTTCATTCTTGTGCCAAAATTCATTTTATGCTACTCTATCTTCTTAGGGACGCAGCCCTCCATTTCCAGAACTTCGGGCCATCCATCATACTTGTTTGTCTCCTTATTGTTTTTCAAATGCTGTGAAAAAAGTAAAAAAAGAGGAAAAAATTAGGCATTTGCTTTGGATAGTTATACTTTTCAACAGATAGGAATATGGATTCCACAAAATCAAAGCCTTAACTTCTTCAACTCAGTAGCTGGTAGAAATTTCTTCCTAAGTATTACAGAAGGTAGTCCTTGACCTACGACTGCAATCGACCCCAAAATTTACGTTGCTAAGTGAGAAATTTTGCTGCATTTTACAACTTTTCTTGCCACATTTGTTAAGTGAATGACTGCCATTGTTAAATTAGTAACCCCACTGTTAAGTGAATGGGGCTTCCCCCTTGACTTTGCTTGTCAGTAGGTCGCAAAAGCTGATCATATGACACTGCAACCGTCGTAAATATGAACCAGTTGCCAAGCATCCGAATGTAAATCGCATGACCATGAGGATGCTGCAACGGTCATAAGGGTGAAAAATGGTGTCATGCTTGGAAGCCATTGGGGGATAGGGCCTCAAGCCTGCCACATATTCAAGTATAGTTACCATGGGAAACTGGGGGGAGGGGGATGGGGATGTTATGGAGCTTGGGAGATATGTAGCCATAATAACATTCCTTCTCAGAAAGTCAAGGTTGTCTTATCCCTGCAACTGGATGGATGTGGATGGGAGGAATCTCCATCCACGGCAGTAACTGATTGGACCATTTGATGGACTTGTGGGTGTTGGGGCAGGGTTTTGAACTTTCAACTGGGGGGGGGGGGCACCTGGAAGCTTTCAGATTTGGGTTTTCCCAGATGTGCCAACATGGCTCTCTTAATAAATTGGTGTTTTGAGGAACTTCCTGCTTCGAGCTATTATTTCATAGAGGATGCTATTTGGAACCCTGACAAATGGTTTATAAGTCACATTTTTCAGGACCGTTGTAACTGTAACTGACGGTCACTAAATGAACTGCTGTAAGTTGAGGACGACCTGTAGTTTTAAGAGCAACAAGTTGCTAAGAACCCAGATTACAACCAGGTGGTGGTGTGGCATTTTGTGATGCTCAGAAGTGCTTTGCAGGCTATAAATTATCCTTTCTGGGGCCATTGTTAATTCTAACCTCTGTTAACTGAATGGTCGTAAACCGAAGATTACCACCAGAGATAAAAGACAGAGATAGAGGAAGAGCAATATAGAAATGTTAGCTTCTAAGAGAAAGGATAAAAGCAGGCAAGCCAGCCGCAGGGCAATGCTGCTGAAAATCTTAATTCCAGAGGTGTGAAGAAGGAACGTGGGTTGGATTCAGAGAAGCAGAAGAATAAAAAGTAAAAGAGTTATAAAAAAATACCTGAGTACAAAGTACAAGGTATAAGAAAGGAACTTGAAACAACTCACCTTGATTGTGCTAGGTATACATTGAAGCAGAGAGGGGCTTGGACAGATTCTGCTACAGTACCTTAAACCAGGCGTGGGCTTCAAAAGTTCCAACAATGGGTTCGCTGCCCTGTTGCTTGGTGGGTGTGGCCATGGTGGGTGTGGCCTAGTTGGCCTCCTATACCATGGTGTGTGTGGGGGCGTTTTTTGCCCTTTTCAGGCTTTCCTTGAGTCTCCCGGAGGGCAAAAACTGTTTCCCCCAGACTTCTGGAACCTCCGGTAGGCCCATTTTTGGCCATCCCCGAGTCTCCGTGCGGGCCCTGTACTTACCTAGCATGATGAATGGGCAGCAAGGAGACCCCTGGTAGGGTCAGGGAGGGATGGGCATGGCCAGCCAGGGGTGGCATTTAGGTGTCCGCCAAGCTGAGGAGAATCCTAGCTAGAGGATCGCCTGAACCCATGCGAATCCTCAGCAGCCCACCCCTGCCCTAAACCACATGAAAGCACATCCCAAGATTGTTTTCTACCTTTGGCTAAATCTAAGGGCTGACAAGAATACCTGCCATGAGAATGGACCAGATTAGCCCAGTTTCAGGAGCTGACATTAACAGAGGACTTCCTCTTTGCCCAGGAAAGGGGATTTCTTGTTCTGCCGTAGTCTTAATAGTCAATGGATTGGAGGGAGGTCAGGATTTTTCTGATTCTGCCATTTTCTTACGTAACGAAATAAGATCACTTGGGATTATAGTACACAGCTATAGTTACCACAACACACCTGTTCAAATGGACTTTTGGCGTTGAGTCCGCTGCCACCAAGGAATATCCAGTTGTCTCGAAAACCCATCTCGGAAGCATATTTGCTTCCTAAGTCAGAAAATAACTTCCGGGCTTCATCATTTAACCTGAGAGAAAGAAAATCATTTTGTCATTTTTTTTCTTTAACACAGCAATTTAAAGTCTGGAGGATAACAGCGGCAGAATTAGCAAATTGATCAATTCAGCACTTTACAATTCAGCCGTTCAGAAGATGGCAGAAGGCCAGTGGTGGGACTCAAATAATTTAACAAATGGTTCTCTGCCCTAATGACGAGCTGAGTAGGCGTGGCTCAGTGGTCATGTGGGTGTGTGTGGTCAACTCAATGTTACTCACGTCGATGGGTGCTTCACCTTAGCTTTTATAATGTAATAAGAGTTAACTGGAGAGGCTGTTTCTGTAAACAAGGCAATAAAGACTAGGCTAGAAACAACACCAGAATGTTTCCTTCCTGCCTTCCTTACAGGATTAGCCCTCTAAAGTGGAAAAAAACCAAAATGAGATTTCTTCCAACAACTGGTTCTCTGAACTGCTTAGAAAGTTAACAACCGGTTTTCCGAATAGGTGCGAACTGGTTGAATCCCACCACTTCAGAAAACCCATCTATACAATGCTAATTCAGACTGCAGATAGTTTCTCCTTATTTTCTGTCCACCAAATCTGTTGCATAAAATAGTTTCTCTTTTAGCTATTTCCATTCATCCATGCAACAGCTCTGTGGTTCCCAGTGCCAAAGGTTTTAGGAGCTTCCCTCTCCATCCAGACAGGTGGAGAAGAGAAACACCCTTAAATTTTCCCTTTGTAGGCTGTCTGTCTCTATTTTGCTGTTTCTTTGCTGTTTTGCAGGAAACTATCAAAACAGGATGTTTTGAATTGAGATTCTGAATGCTCTTAAGTTGGTGTGAGACAAAGAAGAACAAACAGATTTTGCATTCATTATATCCCAAACCATCTTTTTCCAGAAAAGTAGAAACAGGACTGGGAGGTGATTTTAGCCATGAGGAATAATCAACCTCCCTCCCTCCTTCCTTCTTATTCAACATTTGTTGCTGATATACTCCTATATACCCTGGACTTACTTCCATTAGACTGCAACATGCAGTCTATGTAAAGGCAATATGTGCGAGGGGAATGTAAAAATTCCCCTTGCACATATTGTGCTAGTTGTTCCCGACTCTAGGGTGCTCATCTTTGTTTCAAAAGAGCCAGTGCTGTCCGAAAACATCAAAACCCACAAATTGCTTTAAAAATAATGCTTATTACTTTTCTTTCTGTACTATATAAATAATAAGCAGAGTAACAAAGAAAAACGCCTCTGAAAATTACATTATAAACAAAAGAATTCCCTAATAATCGATTGCATTTTTTGAAACTTGTCCTATTTCTTGCTCCTTTGTTGAAAAAAACACAAATGAAAATATTGATATGCAACACATTATCAATAATCTCAAATGCTGCCAAACATGAGTAGATTTCATTTTACTTTCCAGACTTGTCCAATTATTCCTTTATCCAAATCCATGCTGCCAAGAGCTACAGTGCATGCTATCTTGATCAATTTGCATTACTCTTAGCTAGAACTGTGGCTCTAGCTAAGAGCAATGCAAGCACTTTTCAGATAACAATTGATCTAGAGTGATAGTAATAAACCTGCCAAGATTAGTCCAAGACATGATGATAATAGGACAAGACCAAAACAAATGAGTTAATGTTCCTATTCCTGAGTTAGATATCCAGTAACAGTACAGTATAACTAACATTTACTATGCATTTTCTGAGATATCCTTTATATTTCAACAGTTATGCTGTTATATTTATGTCCTGTTAAGATCCTGGAATCATATTTATGTGGTACAATGCAATCCTTCACTGCTTTATCAGAACAGGATATTCAAGTTTGTTACTTCAAAGGTCAGGGAAATAATATAAATACCTTTGATTTCCTTCGACTGTTTATAAATGTGTTTCTGGTTTAGGAACTACAGAATCTCCAACTACTTCAAAAAGGCAATTTATAAAATTTATTCCATAGTTTGTATGTCAATTGAAAGTAATGTGATTATTCAACATTATTTAAGATGGAGAGTGATTAATATTTATATGTATATAAATGTAAGAGTAAGATATATACATATGTATGTATATATAAGGTGACCAGATTTTAATATTGGTAAAGCGGAACACCGTTGGGGGGGGGGGGGTTCCCAGTAATTTTTTATTTATTTTGAAAAAAAAACCACAAATAAGGCAGACATATTCAAAAAAGAACATAAGAAGCCATCTTCCATTACAAATTATGAATCATAAAAATTATATCAATTAATCATAAAGTTCCATACATTTCTTCCAGGTTAAGCGGCCTTTCGTGACAGCAGAGGGCCGCTATTCCCATAGCGGCCGGGGCGTGGCAGAGTGGGGCCGGGCGGGCCTCTTCCGCCTGCCTGACAGCCCGCTCCGTCCGCCGCTTCCTGCTCGCACACCCTGCCGTCGCCCCAGGCAGCCTCTGAGCGCGTACAGAGCACCTGCCTGTGCGTTGCCCTGCCAGCTTCAGCGCACATTTGTGCGCTGGCCAGCTGATTTAGGCCTTCTTTTGAGGCTGTTTTTCGCCCTCTGGAGGCTTCAGGGAAGGTCCTGAAGCCTCTGGAGGTGGGAGGGGAGGCTGTTTTCACCCTCCCCAGATTCCTAGGAAGCCTCTGGAGCCTGGGGAAGGCAAAAAATAGTGTGCCAAGAGCAGGGGTCATGCACATAGCATTATGTGCTATGTGCATGACCCACACACAGCCTCCCTGCGCTCCCCCCGCTTTTGGCAGACGAGCCAAAAAAGGTTAGCCATCACTGATGTATATAATACTCTGAGCCACTCTTCCAGGGTGTGGCTATTCCTTACATGCATTTGTTTGTATGTTTCGGATATAGGTTTGTCACCCAGCTTTTGCTATGGCCATGAATAAAAGCTGATACTTTTTGCAAGCCTCATCTCGAGTCTCATTCTGGCATTTCAGTGGCTTGGGGAAACTGCTGGAACCTTACAAAATAACAGAATTTCTAATACATATTCAATATTCAAGGGCATTCTGAACCACCTATCTTGTTTCTTCTGCATCAAAAGGATATTAGCAATTGAGAACTTGGTCTTAGTGTATTTTGGCAGGAGATGAAAATAGCACCATCATACTGAGGATCACATAAAGCTTACATCACTAACAGGAACTTTTAAATGTGGATCTCTTTATGTATTATTTCTATGTAAACAGATTACACGACAAGACTAATTAAATGAAAGAAGTACTTCAATTTATTTATTTATTTATTTATTTTTCGAATTTATACCCCGCCCTTCTCCTTGTTAGGACTCGGGGCGGCACACAGGCATTATTAAAAACCATTACCAAACAATATATACTATTAAAAACATATTAAATTAAATTAAAACCCGTGCTAAAAACTCTTTAAAACCCTAACAAATTAAAATTTATAAATATAGTCAGAAACGGGGGGCTACGCTAGGCCGGCTTGTTGGAATAGGTACGTCTTAAGACGTTGGCAGAAGAGGCGGAGGTCCAAGGTAGTGCGAAGATCGAGGGGTAGGTCGTTCCAGAGGCCGGGCCCGCCACAGAGAAGGCCCTTCCCCTGGGTGTCGCCAACCGGCATTGCCCGGCCGACGGCACCCGGAGAAGACCCTCTCTGTGGGAGCGGAGCGGACGAAGGGATGTATGGGGCAGAAGGCGGTCTCGTATCAATAGTTTACTTACTTTGTTGCTGGGTCATCATAAGAAGCAAGGAGCATAAGGGTGCCTTTGCTAATTCCTTTCATAAAATCTAGCAAAATTTTAATATCTTAGAGAGAAAGCGAGAAAAAAAAAGTTTGTGAATTACTTGTTGTGAACTTCTGATATATATATATATAGAAAATATAACTAACAAAGGAGATCACAGTCTTTCTTAACACATAATGTAACACTCTCCCCAAGAAATAAAGCAACCAAATGCTATAGGTCAGCTTGTGCTTTCCAGTTGGTGGCTGCGCTGAATAGAATTCTAGAAATGGCATCTGGAGAAGGGTTCTGTATACAAGAATAATCCCATACTGATCCAACCTGCTTTGCTTTGAGATAGGCATAGTAGACTACAATGGAAAGAGGTAGAATAGACTACAATGGAAATAGGTATGATAGACTACAATGGAAATAGGTACAATAGATTACAATGGGAATAATACAATAGACTACAATGGAAATAGGTATGATGGACTACAATGGAAATAGGTACAATAGATTACAATGGGAATAGTACTATAGACTACAATGGAAATAGGTACAATAGACTACAATGGAAATAGTACAATAGATTACAATGGAAATAGGTACAATAAACTACAATGGAAATAGTACAATGGAAATAGGTACAATAGACAACAATGGAAATAGTACAATGGAAATAGGTACAATAGACTACAATGGAAATAGGTACAATAGACTATAATAATTATAGAAGTCTAACCTGGAGGTTACCTAGTTTATGAGTTTTAGCCTGTATTCAGAAGTTACAAGGAACTACAGAAGTATAATTAATATTAACCAATAATACAAGCTAACCATCTCAATTTCTTTGGTTTATGGAAATTTTCTTGTACTTTCAACTCTCCTTAACTCTCAGATTTGCTCTATTAATACATAATGGATTAACAAATTCACGTACCTCCAGAATACATGTCAAAGCTATCCATTTTGATGAGTTGTCCTGTAGTTCCTGGAGATTTGAAATGAAACACAAGTTTACATGAAACATGTTTATAAAGTACGTGCACTTAGTTCACTCTCTGGAAGGCTGGAAAAATGAAATAAAAATGTCAAAGGGTAATATTAATTGGTTATCAAGAGTGGAACGTGTTTTCAATATGAGTGGAAGTATATGATAAGAATTTCCCCCCCAGCATTCTTTACATTGTTCCTTTTGCCCTGTTGCTAATAAACTGCTACAGACCGTTTCTGTGCTTGTTCTTGGGACATGGCCAAAATCTACAAAACGGATACAGATCATTTTAAAAGAAATACATATTCAAAGTATGAGGAAACATGTAAAGAAAGATGATAAGTTTTCCAGGATGTTGAAAATTACTAATAAGAATGACTTCTTATGGGCAAACAATTCTCCTGCTTTGCTTCTAATTGAAAAATCTTGTAGATTTTTGAATCAATACTCGTGACACCGAACCCCAAAGAAGGCAAATGTGTAAACCTGAAAATGTTGCCACTTTTTTCTTACAGTATTTGAATCTTCCAGTTATCCGAATATAAATTGTGTATCCTTCACAGAAGTGACTCAATGATCAAATACTATAAAGCCTGTCTTCAAGCAATTTGTAGGTAACTCTAGTAAATATTTAACAATATTAACTATTGCTACAGTCCTGCCTATGGACAATTGCTACAAGCAGGAGCTGTAGGATTTCTTCCTCTTCAAAATGGTGTTTGCTAAATGGATAATTATTTGTAAAACACCATACTTTGGGCCCCGAAGTTGCATTCTCCTCCGTTCTGTGGACTCAGAGGACTCTCCAAATTGTACCAGTGTAGGTGTCAGGCCTGTATCCATCTTTTCTTTTGAATCTTTGGCCTGCCACACTTTCTATTATTCTACTATGCATTTTCTATTATGGGAAAATGGGAGGGGGGGATTGTTACATGCTGTGTAGCCATAACAAAATTCTTTCTAGAAAGCCAAGGTCATCCTTTGTCTTTGCACCTCTGCACCTGACCGGAACTGGATGGGTGGAACTGCCAGCATGACAATGGAAAATTGGACCATATGATGGACTTGTGTGTGGGTGGGCAAGATTTTGAATTTTCAGCTGGGTGGGCAAAACTGGAAAGCTTTCAGATTTGGGTATTTTCAGATGTGCCAACATGGCTCTCTTAATAAATTGGAACTTTGAGCAATATTTTGCCTTGGACTCTGATGTACTTTTGGATGCTATTTGGAACCCTGACAATAGGGCTGTCAAACTCCCGGCCCATGGACCAGATGCATCAAATGCTGGCCACATGCATACCTGGTTTAGCGAAGGGGGAAAAAAGTCCCAATGTGTTATGTGAAGGTGCCGTGACTCTGCCCACAGAGGCGTTTGACACCCCTGACTTAGTGGAAATTTTGAAAAAACTCTTGAATGAGGAATACTTTAAAAGTTCGATTTAAATCCTGAAATAGATTTCATACAGTTCAGAAACAAAGAGAAAACACGATTTCAGAAATAGGAAATATCAAAGCAGGCCCACACACTTTGCATCATTCCCCATTCCCTATTTTTGGTAAGACCTTTGCCCTTACTAAAAAAATGTCATGCATGCTGCACAACTTCAGACCAGCTAATAAAGACTGCAATTCTCTTATGCTGAATTTTGCATTAGTCGACTCAGGAAAAATGTTGTGTGGCAAACAACGACAAAAAAGCATACTACTATAAGGATACCATAAACTCTCTTTTGCACTGTAGCAACTACTTGAGAAACTACTAAAGGTATGAATAAAGCTGGTGACTTATTTGTGATTCACCCAGGATCAAAATTGCACCAAGCACAGCCACCTTTGTTGCCAGCTCAGATAAGCTTTCTGATAACTAGACAACAATGGTGGGTTCCGGACCCTGTTGCAACTGGTACACTGCGCATGGGGCTGGGCGTCCTAGTTGGGCATGCACGCTGTTCGTGCATGCTCACACCACAGCCCTGAGACACCCAGCTGCTTGGCTGTGCATGTCTGTGCAATTGGCCGGTCGCGTTATAAACAGCTATGGAATGTGGCCAGGCGGGTGTGCCAAACTAGCCCCTGTACCCTGTACCGCCCAGAACCCACCATTGGTAGACAAGATGGTGATAACACTGGTGATGGTGCTACAGTATGTACAATTCCACCACATATGTGTGCATCAGGCACATGATCGATATACTTTTTACTACTGCTCATTAATTTTTATTTACTAAGCTATTCCAGTCTTAACTGACTCAGAAGGATATGCTTTTTTTTGCCACTTGCAATCTCAGGGCCTCCTAGGACTTTCTTCCCATGTATAGATCTTAAATAACTCCAAGTTCCTTTTTATCTACAAAGATATGTAATATCCGATTGGACTTTCCTTTCTGGCCTGCAGTCTCACAGTAGGAGACGGCCCAGAGATTTTGTCTCATTAACTGTATCTATTGTTCCTTTTCTTAGTATTAATTTTTATTGAAGACTCTTTGACCAGAAGGTTTGAATATCTTATCCTTTCAGTCTGCTTAACAGTATATCGCGGATCCCTTCTTTCCACTCTCTATCCTTTCTAATCATTAAAACCAAGTTTGTTTTATTTTCAATTTTCAACAAAAAAAAGATGGCGTTTCTGTCACTTGCAGATATATTGTCTTGTCCCTAATTAAACAAGTCAATTTTGACATCTCTGCAAATTCTGTTATCCGATTCTCTTCCTTTATAAATAGAATTTATGATTAAGCTACAGATAGGGTTTATGAAGTCTTTAACAGTGCCAAAGTCCATTGGGCTTGCCAGATGGCACACTATTTTCTCAAGGCTAGCTTAATTATCATGAAAATGATATATTTATATTGTTTTATGATTTCAGAGTATTGTTCGTTTTCTCTTCTCTTCCATCATCAGAGCAGCCCATTTTTGAAGGGTAGAAATAGATTACGTTGGAGTCCTTGGTGCTTTCTGGACTTGTAGTTTCATTACCAACTACTGTAGATATCATTTTCAATGCACATCATCATCATCATCATCATCAGTTGGTAACTGAGAATGATACCTAGTTGGGTAATGAAATGTCTGCAGGCAAACAACCAAGCTCAGAGAGAGCATGAAGGACGCCATACTTCAGTGATGGCGAACCTTCTAGACACCGAGTACGCAAACTGCACACATGCGCCTACCAAGACTAAAAAGTCCGTGTGCGTGCACAAACATGTGCATGTGCGGACATGCCCATTACATGCAGGGAGATGCACGCATGCGCTGCAAGACCCGAAGATCAGCTGGCCGGCGGGAGGTGAGGCATCCCAATACCGGCAGCGCAACAAGGTCTTTTTCTTTCATGAGCTTCTATTTCATTGTTTGCAGGGAAACAGAAGCTCATGACAGAAATAACACGGAGATCTGTTGTGGCCCAGCTGGCTCCGGATGAGCTGCTGATGGACTCCTCTAGTGAGAAGTCCTTTGAGTCTAATCTGGAGGAGGAGGGCGACCTTGAGGAGCAGAGAGCCCGGCTGGTCATCAGGAGATACCTGGGTCTTGGAGTAGTGGGGAGGATCAAGGCCAGTTTGTCCCTGATGCTAGATTGAGAAGGGCTGAAAAACGGAGGCTTCAATTGCATCAGAAGTGAACTCGGAGGATTTGAATTAGTCTGCCTAATGACTGGCCCCTCCCAAGAGGGTTTAAAAGGAAGTCTTTGCCAAAGAAAGTCCTTGCAGAGAACAACGTTGGATTTCTAGGTTCGTGTTTATTCGTGTTGATTTTCAGGTTCGTGTTTAATCAAGTTAGGAAGCTTTGTATCTGTTCAGAGTCGTTCAGGCAAGCAGCCAAGAGAGTTAGTGGCAGGCAGCCAGTCTTGTGTTAGTCGGAGAAAGGGGAGGTCAGAACAGAGATCTAACCTGGGGCAACAGTGTGCATGCTGGCAGAGAGGGCTCTGTGTGCCACTTCTGGCACGCATGTCATAGGTTCACCATCATGGCCATAGTTCAACCCTGGTCTACGTATATTCTCCTCTATTGAAATGAATCACTTTGCTCTTCACTCAGACACCTCCCAATATGAATGTGACCTCTTGGCATTTTAAAACATACTTTTCCTTCTGATGTTGCCTCAGCTGCTCTTATTTCCTTTGGTTGGTGCATTTCAGTTTGTCAGAGCTACTTCCTGCAGTTCCTTAGCTACATTTCACAGGGGCAGGAATAAACCGCATTTAAATCAATGGTTAACAGGATTTCTAGTATCTTCTAATACCTAACAGCACAATGACTATCACACTTGTCCTATAAGTAGAAAGTTGCTCATTTGAAATCTGGCAGAAGCATTGTCCTTTACAAAAAAAACAACTATTTCCCCCTATGACCTACCTACTTTTTCCTTTCCTTTAAAAAAAAAAAAGTATTAAATAAATTCAGTGGTGTACCATTTCAATATTTTCCTAGCCATTTGGAGCAGACGCGTTTCAGCTGTGTTGCCCTGTGAATTAGCCAATGAACTGTTGGGGTTAGCTCGTAATGAAGTGAAATCAGGGGTGGGATCCAGTGGTGGGTTTCTGCAGGCTCGCAGCTACTCGCAAGAGCCGGATGGTGAAATTTAGAGAACCGGTGAGAGGGGGTTCCACCGGTGGACCCAGAAGTAAGTCTGGCCTGCTGCTGCCAGTAACCCAATGGGAAGGAAAGGAAAGGAAGGCAGAAAGGAAGAAAGGAAGGAAAGAAAGAAAGAAAGAATTTATCATCACAATTGAGCCCAAAATTTTGGTTGCTAAGCAAGAGCGTTGTTAAATGAGTTTCACCACATTTTACAAGTTGGCCACTCCCACCCTGTCACATGACTGCCATGCCTCGCCCACAAAATAGGCCACACCCAGAGAGTAGGTTCTAAAAAAATTTGAAACCCACCACTGGTGGGATCCTACCAGTTTAACAACTGATTCGCTGAGTGCGCATGCACAGTTCACAGAGAAATCACCTTCCACATTACTGCTGGGGAGGGAGACAGCTGAGGCGCAGCAATCCACTCTGCTGTGCCTGTCAGCTGGGCTTCAGAAAAGGGAACATAGGTGACTATAGTGCAGGGGTGGGCGGGTGGGCTCAGCTGAAAGTCAGAGCGAACCAGTTCTCTCCCAGCTGATAGTCAGAGCCACTGGTTCGCCCAAACCGGGCCAAACTGGTAGAATCCCACCCCTGAGTGAAATACATCAGCTAACTTGGAAAGGCATGCTTACGGTAACATAAATGGGGAAGGAGAATCCTAACCATTAGCAATCCCCATTGGATAAAGTGATGTCATCTCTCCCTGAACAGGTGGTTCCCACAATTCAGTGATGAGACAATTGTGAAATGGGGATAAACCCCGAGTGAGAAACACTGAAATATTTCCTAGGAGGGAATATCCAATTAGAATGCTTGTCCCACTCATAAGAAAGCACAGGGTGATAGTGGTAGTAGTACTTTCCTCAAAGTTATAGAGCAGCTAAAGTACTTTCACAAGGTTGCAGTGAATCAGCATTGATTTGGAAATAGCACCATGTGAATGGCATAGTCATGTCCAGTAGTAGACAAAGGGAGAAATCGTCATATGATAACAGTCTTTAAGACTGGGCCCCTCAGTTCTAGAATATAAACTCAGATCATTTCAATAGAGTACTGAACAATTTCCCTATTTGTTGAACTAAGCCTTTCTTGTAGATAGTAACCCTCATCTCCCTTCTACTGGGAATAGGAGAGAAATGTGTTTGATTAAACCCAAGTCTATCTCACTTTGCATTTTGAAACCAATGTGAATCAAAACATAGTTCTTTGTTCACAATCCATGTATTTCTGAATTTTTCAACACAATTTCATTTTCACAATGAAAAATTTCGCAATTTTTAAACAAGTAGAAATGAGGGAGAAATCTATCATGTATCATATCAGAAATACATCCCTTCGACCGATCCGCTCGCACAGAGAGGGTCTTCTCGGGTGCCTACGGCCGGGCAATGGCGGCTCGCGATGCCCAGGGGAAGAGCCTTCTCTGTGGCGGGCCCTGCCCTCTGGAATGAGCTACCCCCTGATCTTAGAAACATCACGGACCTGTGACTCTTCCGCAAACATGTAAAGACTCATTTCTTTCACTTGGCTGGCCTGGCTTAACCTCCGAGACTATATTAGTGACTGATTTTAAATTAAATTTGTATAAGGGGTTCTAAATTGATTTTAGCACAGGTATTATCAAATTTAATTGGATTTTAGTGATTTTAGGATGTATTTATTTTTTGTATGGTCTTATTTGTGTTTTAACTTTTCCTGTGCACCGCCCCGAGTCCCTTTGGGGACAATGGGGCGGTATATAAATCCAATAAAATGTAAAAATGTAAATGTATCATCTTTCTCTCTTTCTCTCATCTATCTGATCTATCTATCTGATCTATCTGATCTATCTATCTATCTATCTATCTATCTATCTATCTATCTATCTATCTATCTATCTATCTATCTATCTATCTATCTATCTATCTGATCTGTCTGTCTGTCTGTCTGTCTGTCTGTCTGTCTGTCTGCCTGCCTGCCTGCCTGCCTGCCTGCCTACCTACCTACCTACCTACCTACCTACCTACCTACCTACCTACCTACCTAATCTAATCTAATCTAATCTAATCTAATCTAATCTAATCTAATCTAATCTAATCTAATCTAATCTTGTTGAGTCCCCAAGCCTATGTCCCAGACAACTGGTCTGGTAACCTATGAGTCACCGCATTCCGGAGCTGAGCCAGCAGCTGCAGTGATTAACAGAGACAAGCTGTCTGGAATCTGTCTGGAAAGGAGTTACAATGTTGCAACTGCTTGCTAGGAGTTTCCTGCCTGGTAACTCTATATAAGAGGTTGCCAGAGAAGAAACCTTCCCAGTTGAATCTTGTGTGTGTTGTAAATAGTGTGAATAAACGTTCCTGTTGTTTTGACCATGCCTGAGTCGGAATCCTTTGTCTGATCTAACACTGGCGACGAGGATGGGATTCAGGCCGTGGCCTTAGAACGCAACGGGTAACGAATACTTCAACAACAGAGCGCAGCGCGACGCACAGCCTCACCATGGCTACGGCGACAATGCCTCCGTTTGCACCGTTCGACCCGATGAAGGAACAATGGGCTTCCTTCTTAGCCCGGTTCGAGTGCTTCTTGATAGCCAGCGACTACGGCGAACTCGCGCCTGCCAGGAAGCTGAGCCTATTCCTCCAGTGCGGCGGCCCTGAATTGTTTGCTACCGCCCGAACCATAGCAGCACCCGCAGCGGTGCACGAAGTGCCGTGGGACGATCTCCTGGGCCGCCTGAGAGCACACTACGCGCCGGCACCTTCCCACATAGCGCATCGCTATGCATTCAGGCAATGTGTGCAACAGCCGCAACAGTCGGTAGCCGAGTTCCTGCAGAAATTGAGAGCGACCGCAATCCCCTGCGAGTTCCCTGCTGGCTTCCTGGAGGAATCCCTACTGGAGCAGTTTGTATGCGGCGTAAGAGACATCCGCCTAAAGCGCCGCTTGCTTTCAAAAACTGTCCTGACTCTCGAGCAAGCGGTGGAAGAAGCACGTGCGACAGAATTGTCGGAGATCTCCACATCCGACATGGGCCGCGCGCGCCCTCCTCTTTTCCCCACTCCGCGAGCGTGTCTGGTAGACAAAATAGCGCCGCTGGATGAGCTGGAGGAGGATGACCATGGGGACTGCATGAGGGTGACCGGGCGCGTGCCGAATCGCGCATTCACACCGCAGCAGAAGTCCGGGAACTGCCTAGGCTGCGGAGGGGCCCACCAGAGACCAGAGTGCCCATTCAAGGCATCGGTGTGCTGCAGATGTGGCAGGAAAGGACACCTAGCAGCTGTGTGCCGTGCTGCCGCTCCAGCGACAACGCCAGCTGCCGCCTCCAGAACCGTTCCACCAGGACAACGAGGGTCGCAGAAGCGTTCAGGACGCTACCAGCCACAGCCGACCGACTGCTTCGCGCTGGCGGAGATGCCCCCAGCTCTAAGCTACGACCAGGCAGAGAGTAGGAGACTGTCAACAGTGGTTTGCTTAGAGGGGGTGGGGGTAAAAATGGAAATAGATTCAGGGTCCTCTAGATCACTCATGTCCTGGGCGCATTTAGTTAAGCTTTGCCCCAAGCTCAGGAAGCGGGATCTCGGCCCCACGGCGACGATCCTGAAAGATTACCAGGGCTCACAAATTCCCATTCTAGGTCTGCACAGAGTGAGAGTAGACTACGGCCCCTTCCACGGATCCCTTCCCATCCTGGTAGTGGCCAAACCCCTAGCTGCCTTGATCGGATTGGACTGGTTTCCAGCCTTGGGACTGTCAGTCCAAGGAGTACACAGCGTGCCAGCCAGTTCTCCGGTAGACGAAGTAATCAGAGAGTTCAACGACGTCTTTGATGGCAGCTTAGGAACGTACAAAGGCACTCCAGTTTCCCTAAATTTGGACCCCCAGGTTGCTCCAGTCCGCTTGAAGGCCCGCAGGCTGCCGTTCGCGCTGAAGCCCAAGGTTGAAGCGGAATTGGATCGATTGGTGGCGCAGGGCGTGCTCGAACCCGTCGATCAGGCGAAATGGGAGACCCCAATTGTGGTCCCCATTAAGCCCGACGGGTCCGTGAGGATCTGCGCCGACTATAAGTCGACGATCAACCTCGGGCTTCAGGCGAACCCATACCCGGTTCCGGTGGTGCAAGACCTACTCCACTCATTGGGACGAGGTCGAGTGTTCGCGAAACTGGATATGGCGCAGGCCTACCAACAGCTCCCAGTGGATGACGAGGCTGCGGAAGCGCAGACCATCGTGACCCACCGTGGGGCTTTCCGGTGTCACCGTCTCCAATTCGGCGTGTCCGTAGCCCCGGGGATCTTCCAGAGCCTCATGGAGCGACTGCTCCATGGGCTCCCTGGCGTTGTACCGTATTTTGACGATGTCCTGATTGCTGCTTCCAGCATATCAGAACTCGCCAAAACGTTACGGAAGGTCCTCAGAGTTTTCAGGGGCGCGGGTTTAAAGTTGAAACGCAGCAAATGTACGTTTGCTGCGCCTAGGGTGGAATTCCTGGGTTTCATGATTGACGCCCAAGGAATTCACCCAACCCCCTCCAAGGTCGAGGCCATCCAAAAGGCCCCCACTCCTGCCTCCAAAACGGAGCTGCAGGCATTCCTCGGCCTTTTGAATTTCTACGCGCCGTTTCTTCCCCATAAGGCATCGCTAGCCGAGCCGCTGCATCGGTTGCTCGACCGATCCGCGGCCTGGCACTGGGGCAGCCGCGAAGCACACGCGTTCGCGGCTATCAAAGCCATGCTCACGTCAGATGCTAGTCCAGTACCTTGACAGGCTTCCTCTGACGCTTGCGTGCGATGCCTCCCCTTTTGGCCTGGGGGCTGTCCTTAGCCACGTCTTTCCAGACGGCTCGGAAGCCCCCATTGCTTTTTACTCCCGGACAATGTCTCAAACGGAGAGAAACTACAGCCAAATCGACAAGGAGGCTTTGGCTGTAGTGTCCGGGATTAAGAAGTTCCACAATTACCTCTATGGGCGGACCTTTTCTGTTGTCACGGACCATAAGCCGCTCCTTGGGCTATTGGCCGGTGACCGTCCGACACCCCCCATCCTGTTGCCCAGGATGACCCGCTGGACGGAATTCCTGGCAGCGTATGACTATATGCTGCTATACCGTCCTGGCAAGCAGATAGGGCATGCTGATGCCCTAAGCCGCTGCCCTCTCCCGGGGCCGGATCCGGCCCCTGTGCCTGCTCTCTCTGTCCTGATGGTCGCGGAGTCGGACTTGCCCCTGTCCTCTTCCGCCGTTGCCGCTCACACCCGCGCAGACCCCGTCCTCGCCCAGGTCTGCCGATGGGTGCTGAGGGGCTGGCCTTCGGGCAGTGTGGCTGAAAACTTTCGGCCTTACAAGTCACGCCAGCTGGAGCTCTCGCTCCATTGCGGGTGCTTGTGTTGGGGAGATCGGGTCATCGTCCCTTCCCCTCTCCGGCACATGGTTCTTCAGTCGCTCCATGCCAACCACCCAGGCATCGTCCGTATGAAGGCATTGGCCCAGAGCTATGTCTGGTGGCCCGGCATGGACGCTGAAGTGGCGGAATGGGTGGCCGCCTGCTCCTCCTGCCAATCGTCCCGGCCGGCCCCGCCGGTCTCCCCGCCGAGGGAGTAGGACGCCCCCAGGTGGCCATGGTCCAGGCTCCACTTGGATTTCGCGGGTCCCTTCCATGGCCAGAATTTCCTCGTGGTGGTGGATGCGTTCTCACGCTGGGTGGAGGTGATTCTCATGGCTTCCACCACAGCGGAGAGCACGGTGCGTGCCTTGCGCCGTCTGTTCGCGACCCACGGGTTGCCGGACGTCGTTGTGTCCGACAACGGACCCCAATTTCAATCCTCCACCTTCTTGGACTTTCTGGCCACCCAAGGGATCCGCCACGCGCCGGTCGCCCCTTATCACCCGGCGTCTAATGGACGCGCGGAACGAGCCGTGCGCTCAGCCAAGGAAGCCTTGGCCCGTTTGGATAAAGGGGACTGGCAGGCAAGGGTGGCCGCGTACCTTTTGGGACAGCATGTCACACCTTGCCCAGCCACAGGGAAAAGCCCCGCGGAGCTCTTGATGGGCCGACGCTTGCGGACCACTCTGGACAGACTGCACCCCGATTACGACGGGTTGCAGAGGGGCAACCTGCAGATTCCCACTCCTCGTTTATTTGAAATTGGGGACCTGGTTTGGGCAAGGAACTTTTCAGGGGAGCCGCGATGGATTGCCGCAACCATTTTGGACGTAACCGGACCCTGTTCTTACAGAGTCGGCCTTCAGGATGGATCCGAGTGGCGGCGCCACCTGGATCAACTGAGGCGCCGCCTGCCCGAAACAGCAGTCACCACGCCAGGCCATTCCTGCCCGTTGGCCCCCGTTGGGCCGTTGTTCTCTGCTCAAGCCGAGCAGTTGTTTGGAACCCCGGAGTCCCTAGCCGGTCCAGACCTCGTATCGGCGGGAACAGCACGGGGAGACCGCCAGGACCTCACAGCCCAATCTGACTCTCAGCTGGGGGCCTCGCCCATCGGGGAACCACCCTACCAGAATAATACTCGCCAGCAAATGCCAACTACCTCAAGCCCGGTCGCCACGCCACCTCACCCGGACTTGCTAGGGTCGGCATTGCCGCCTACGGCGACTCCACCTCCGAGGGCAGGCCGCGATGACGTAGGCGAAGGCTCCGTGTCCCACAGGGAGGAACCTCCTCAAGAACTAAGGCGGTCAGGGTGGACCCGACACCGCCCCGCCTATCTGAACGACTACGCGTGCGCATGTACTGTGTTGGACAGAGAACCTAGACACATGCGCACTGACTATGGGGGAAGGAGTGTTGAGTCCCCAAGCCTATGTCCCAGACAACCCGTCTGGTAACCTATGAGTCACCGCATTCCGGAGCTGAGCCAGCAGCTGCAGTGATTAACAGAGACAAGCTGTCTGGAATCTGTCTGGAAAGGAGTTACAATGTTGCAACTGCTTGCTAGGAGTTTCCTGCCTGGTAACTCTATATAAGAGGTTGCCAGAGAAGAAACCTTCCCAGTTGAATCTTGTGTGTGTTGTAAATAGTGTGAATAAACGTTCCTGTTGTTTTGACCATGCCTGAGTCGGAATCCTTTGTCTGATCTAACAAATCTAATCTAATCTAATCTACTAATCTATCTAACTATATTGCTATCTATCATCTATGTAATCTATTTTATCTACCTACCTACCTACCTACCTACCTACCTACCTACCTACCTACCTACCTACCTATCATCCTCATTATCATCTGTTTCTGATAACAGTGAGCAGCAATGCATTATTCGTAGCAGTCCCTGCCCTTTGAAACATTTCCCCCCTTGGGTTCTGGCAGGGCTTCACCCTCTTAGCTTTCCAGAAAGTTATTAAGAGTTGGTTCCCTCCCACCACGAGGCATTGGCGAAGCAAAATTGGAACAAAAAGGGATGCTGGGCGTCAGCTTTTCATGTTTGTTTGTTGACTTGTTTTAATTTTGTGTTTGTATTATTGCCGTTAGCCGCTCACAGTTGTGTCTCACAAGATGGGCAGTTATATAAATCCAACAAGCAAAGGAACAAACAAGAAAACAAATAATGCTAGGGAAATGCACAACAGCACCAGCCATCTGTCTGTAAGTGCCTATGATTCTCCTGTATAGTTTGTGCTCTGCATGGCTACGTCGCCACTCCCGGGATTTAAGCAAAGGAACATGAAAAGTGATCTGCATGCAAATAGGCACTTCCCCAAAACCATGAAAGCAGATTTCTTCTGGAGTTGGCTAGAAGAACACAGTTGTTCTACATTTCCTCATGCACTTTTTTTAATTAAAAAATATTATCTATTAAATACATTTCTTAGTGCTTAATAAACATCATGTTGTCTGGGTATTTAATTTGCTTAATAATACAAATTTACATTCTTAATCTCCACCCCTTTTTTCCAACCACTGGTAAAATAGATTCCAGGTTTGATAATACATTCTACATCTTCTTTCTGTTTAATTTTTCAATGTCAATCTATCAATAGCTATCTGCGGGATCGGATTCTGCCCCATACATCCCTGCGGCCGATTCGCTCCCACAGAGAGGGACTTCTCCGGGTGCCGTCCACTAGGCTATGCCAGCGGGCGACGCCCAGGGGAAGGGCCTTCTCTGTGGCGGGCCCGACCCTCTGGAACGACCTTCCCCCCGAAATTAGAACAACTACGGACCTCCTCTCCTTCCATCAAAAATTGAAAACAAACTTTTTCTGCTTGGCCGGCCTAGGTTAGTCTTCCGTTTTTAACTGGGTTTTTTAGGGGAGTGTAGTTTAGTTTTAGTATAGTGGGTTTTAGCGCAGGGATAATTTGTTTAATTCTTATTTTAACTATTTATGTATTTTATATTTGCTTTTTAACTTCCCTGTGCACCGCTCCGAGTCCCTTTGGGGAGAGGAGGCGGTCTATAAATAAAATTATTATTATTATTATTATTATTATTATTATTATTATTATTATTATTATTATTATTATTATTATTATTATTATTATTATTATTATTATTATTATTATTATTATTATTATTATTATTATTATTATTATTATTATTATTATTATTATTATTATTATTATTATTATTATTTATTTATTTATTAATTTATTAATTTATTAATTTCTGCACAATATAGTACAGTGATGGCAAAACTTTTTTGCCTCGGGTGCAAAAAGCACATGTTGTGCCCACCCCCATAAGTTGATGCTCCCCCACACCGTGCCCCCTGCACATACATGCGTACCCCCCCCACTGCTTCGCGCATGCATGCATGGCTTTCTTGGAGCGTGGGGAAGGCGAAAATGGCCTCTCCGCCCAGAGGCCCTTCTGAGGCCAGAAACGGTTCATTTTCCAAATTCTGGGCTGCCTGTTGGCCATTTTCCTCCCTCCAGAGGCTTCAGGAGGTTTCACTAAAGCCTCCGGAGTGGGAAAAACAGCCCAATGTGCAAACCGGAAGTTTGGGAACGGACTTCCAGGTTACCCATTGGGCTGTTTCTCGCTCTCTGGAGGCTTCAGCAGGTTTCCCAGGGAAGCCTTCGGAGGGGGAAAAATGGCCAAAAACCAAGGTCGAATATCAGTTGGCCAGCGCGCGCAAGCACTCTGGAGCTAACAGGGCCATGCCTTGCGTGCCCTCAATAATGCGTGCCATAGGTTTGCTGTCACGGATCTATTACTGTATCTTCCTGACTATCTGTTCATCTCGGGGTATATCTTCATTTTTCCAGTATTGTGTGAATATAATCCTCACTGCTGTTAAGAAATGTAATATTTACATACTTTTCTTATCCATTTTTTTCTCTTATTATACCTGATAAAAACAATAGTAGTGCCTTTTAGAAGTTATGACAATTGTATTTTTTTCTAACTAGACCAGATTCCCATATTTAGTGGGAAACAATACATTGACTAACACATCGCCCCTCCTGTTCAACACCTATATGAAGCTGCTGGGCGAGATCATCCGTGGTTTTGGGGTAGAGTACCACCTGTACGTTGACGACACTCAGCTGTACATATCTACCCCAAGCCACCCCAACGATGCTGTTGAGGTGATGTCCCGGTGTTTGGAGGCCGTACAGGTCTGAAACTCAAGCTCAACCCATCCAAGACTGAGTGGCTGTGGTTTCCGGCGCCCCGGTTTAGCCAGGTAAGTCCAACACTGGTCATTGGGGGCAAAATATTGGCCCCCGTGGAGAGGGCATGTAATTTGGGTGTCCTCCCGGCTGTCCATGGAGGAGCATGTGACAGCCATGGCCAGGGGGGCATTTTACCAGGTACGCTTGGTACACCAATTGCGCCCCTTACTGGACCGGGCTGCTCTTCGCACAGTCACTCAAGCACTCGTGATGTCTCGGCTGGATTATTGTAACGTTCTCTACATGGGGCTCCACTTGAGGTGCACTCGAAGGTTACAGCTAGTCCAGAATGCAGCCACGCGGGTGCTCATGGGAGCCGCAAGGCAGTCCCATGTAACACCTCTCCTATGCGAGCTGCACTGGCTACCTGTGGCCTTTTGGGTGCGCTTCAAGGTGTTGACTACCATCTTTAAAGCGCTTCATGGCTCGGGGCCTAGTTACATGCGAGACCGTCTCCTGCCCCATACATCCCTCCGACCGATCTGCTCCCATAGAGAGGGCCTTCTCCGGGTGCCGTCGGCCGGGCAATGCCGGTTGGCGACACTCTGGGGAAGGGCCTTCTCTGTGGCGGGCCCTACCCTATGGAACGACCTGCCCCCCCCGAACTCCGCACTACCTTGGACCTCCGCCTTTTCCACCAGCATCTCAAAACGCTTTTATTTTAACAAGCTGGCCTAACATAACCACCCGATATGGACTTTTCATTAGCTGTAAATTTTAATTAGAGGATTTTAAAATGTTTTTAGCACAGAGAAACTTAAGTTTAATAAGGGTTTCAGTAAATGGTGTATTTGTATATTTTTATCGACTTTTAATTTCCTGTGCGCCGCCCTGGGTCCTTTTGTAGGAGAAGGGCAGGATATAAATTTAATAAAATAAAATAAATAAATAAATGAATAGAAAAAAATATTTGCTTCAGAACAGCACTCCAACTGGAAGCCTCAATGATTTCAGAAGAAGCAATCAAGGAACCAGAACAAGTCACCTGGAATATGATTGAGCCTTTGGAAAAACTCACCATTAATAAGCACAATGTTCAAACCTCGACCGACGTTATTTTTCACATTGCTCATTATCCTAAGAAATACAAATGAAGACAGAGATTGAGAGATGAAGTTCCACCAGCATGACCGGTAAAGGCAAACACGAAGCCTATGAAATTAATATGCACAAGTACATTGACTGCACCAAACTTACATGTTGCCATCAAAGCATATGGAAGGACCAACCACATTTGCTGCACCACTGATGATTTTGAATGGAAAAGAAAAGTCGGGACATCGTTTTCTGTTATTGCACTTAATTGGTGGTAATGGTGTTTCTGGCAAGAAAATTCAGAAGGGATTAAAAAAAGGATCCTGTAAATTATATTGTGTGAGAGATCTCCATTGTTCTGTTAATTGTGACCCATCTAACACATCATTGACACAAGCTCCTTATAGAGAAGTCCCTGACTTATAACCATTTAGTGACCATTCAAAGTTATCATGGCATTGAATTTTTTTTTACAACTAGTCCTTATAGTTATGACTGTCGCAGAATTCTCCACAAGTCACAAGATCAAAATTTGGGTGCTTGCATTTACAATGGTTGCAGTGTCCTGGTGTGTGTGTGACATATGATCACCATTCATGACCTTCCCAGCTGGCTTCTACCAAGCAGAGTCAATGGGGAGGGGGAGAGCCAGATTCCCTACACAATCACACAATTCACTTACCAGCTACAGTGGTTCGCTTAAAAACCATGGCAAAAGAGGTCATAAAATTGTGCCTTGCTTAGCAATGGAAATTCTGCTCCCAGCTGTGGTCATGTGTCAAGGACCAGCCTGTACATTTCCCCCAAATATTTCCAATCATTTCATGGGTGCATGGGACCAAGAATGATATTGGCCATCTTAGGCTTTCTGTTGAACTTCCATTTTGCTTTGTGATAGGCCTTCCTTGTCTGTTTCTACCCATTGATGTCTCTCTTCTTTCTGAAGGGTCAGGGCAAAGCCTTGTTAGCAACTTTCTGCTGGAAACCACATCAATGACCTTAATTTTATTGAGATGCCAGCTGACAGGATCAACGCCAGAGTTTGGCTGTCCACTACTGATGTCTATCAAGTATTCCATTTGATAAGTCCAATAGTAATTGGAGCACTGCCTCTAGCCAGAGGCAGCCAGATAACCCTGCCATGCATCATTGATAGTAGTAAGGATACCACATTTGGAGTCAGCCCTGCATCTGATGAGGAAAAGAAGGGAACTGGGTCTCAAACATCTATAGGTGAACTCTTAGCATTAGTGATCATGTCTGAGCTTCAACTGGTCCAGGGTGAGTTTCTGCCAGCATTACTGCTGGTTCAGTGTGCATGCGATTTTGCCTATAGATAGGTCTGCGCATGCGAAGAATATTTTAAAAGGTAAAAAAAAGATGTTGTGGCAACCAGGGAACCGGTTCAGGGGTGTGGCGAGCATGCCATCCCTACCAGTTCAGAGACTCAGTCACCATTTCTATTACCGGTTCCACTGAACTGGTGCAAACCGATAGGAACCCACCTCTGAATTGGTCCTAAAAACACCAACGTTGGGGGTAGAATTAGTTTGAGTTAGACAAAAAAGGACCAGACACACTAAGAAGGATTTCTTGGGCCTCTTATCTAAGGGATCAAGTATATGGGCGCCTTTACTTTCTGTACCAATACATTTGTTAGGAAAGGAAAGAGAAAGAAGCTATTTTGTCTTGGCTCTTAATAAGGGGTGAAATTCAGCAGGTTCTGGAGAACCGGTGGCAGAAATTTTGAGTAGTTCGGAGAACCGGCAAATACCACCTCTGGCTGGCCCCATAGTAGGGTGGGAATGGAGACTTTGCAGTATCCTTTCCCTGCCACGCCCACAAAGCCATGGAACCGGTAGTAAAAAAAAGTTGAATTTCACCACTGCTCTTAATTGAGGGGGGAAATATCATGGCAGCTTTGTCTTCTCATCTTTACAAGAAAGGAGACAAAGGTGTGCATGGAGAAGAAGGCTGGCTGGAACAAGAAGAAAAAGTAGGCCTTGGACCTTTTGGGGATGACCAATGTTTATTCTCAGGGGCTTTGTCTTGTCCTAAAGGCTTTTGCCTTGTCCTAAAATTATAACCACAGAAAACTGAGATTTGCAGAACTAGCATTCTGATAAAAAGGTAAAAAGAAAAAGAAATAATACTGAAAGAAATGTACTCACTTGCACGTGATCCAGTGTTGGACCCTGCAGAAACCATCAGAAAAGACAAAACAGAGAATTTTAAATCATATTAGAATCAGCTTTCTTACTGATTGCTTTATGAATGGATTTGAGAGCCTCCAGAATAAAAGGGACCAAAACCTTTTGGACTCATTCATTTAAAAGTTGACCACTGAAAAATATGCTCTGTGTTAGTATAATTCCCTGTCCCCAGAAAAAAATATCTGAGGTAATTAATCCTCATACTTTTGTTAAAAGTAAGAGATAATGGAAATAGATATTGCACGCTTCCATGATTCATCAAAATAGATAAAATAAGATGTGGAAGATAACAGTTTTCCCTCAAAGTCTACCGGCCTAAAAAGAATTCATTTTACTCTCTCTATTTAAATAAGATGCTATCACTAGGACTCCTAAAGGAGTATTTATAAATTAAAATAATTTATCTCTTTAACTTGTTTCCCATAATTGAGTGAACGGATAAAGTGTAATAATTTAATTGCATAACATGGCATGAATACATATGTGAACAGTTTTTATTGTACTTGAAAGATGCAGATTTTTTTTTTGCAGTGTTTTCTTTATTTCTTTCACTTCCTTCTCTTTTATGTATACAAGGAAACATATGAAAGAGATACTACTGTAGTGAAATTTGACTAATCTGGTGTTGGTTATTTCAGGCTGTGTTGATGAAATTCAGCAGAACAACTGAATGCAATGGTGCCGTTTCCTACCACTTGAAGATTAGGCAGAATTGAAGAGAAGTGATGGGATTAATGGGTCTCCAGAAGACTTTCATTTCCACTGTAAAACTCACAAAATTTGCCTCAACGTTTGCAATAATACTCACAACCCTCTTCAGTCTTCTAAGAAGTTCAGGAGGCTGAGCTATGACTCCTGAACTGCAAAGGTTACCCAAGTCTCATCTACTACAAAACCCAGTTTAACTTTGGAGACCAGCAGTAGAATTATGCAGGACTTCAGTCTTCTAATCCGATGTCTGCAAGCAGGGACGAAGACATAATTGTAGTCGTAAACTCTCAAAATTCTCTCTGTGCTTTATCTTCCTAGTTTAAAAAAAGGCCCAAAGGATCTTCTGTTTGTGCTTTTGGGATCTTAACTAGAACCAACATGTACTAGAGAAAGTTATTAAAGGAAACTTCTCAATTTGGTGAAAATTCTACTAATATTCACAAGTAGAATCTCCATTAGATCTTTCTCCTTGACTTGCAAGGGTGTAAGTGGATGGAGATTAAGAAGTGGAGGATTGAATTTGCATGTAAAAAAGAGCTTATATCTCTCATAAATTTTAGCCCTGAGATGAATATGAACATACATACGGAACATTTATTAACTCACATTTCTACCTGGCCACAATCCAAAGACTTCTACCCTAACCCTAACCCTAACCCTAACCCTAACCCTAAAACAAGCAAATATTTGCCTTTCAGATGATTGATTAGTTAAACATTTTCTCTACTGGTTCCCATTAAAAGAAAACATCAAAGCAGTTTAATAAGTACAGAACAATATAAAGCAGGAAAACAGGAAGGAACAAGAATATTACAAATCTGAAACATGATCTCTGTACTACACTCTAGCAGAAGCCAGAAATGGCATCTAGTCTTAAAGTCCACACATGCCCCTATCAAGACAAATAATTTCAGGGACAAATGTTTCAGTGAATGAAACTGTTCTCATGCTGACCGTTATTTCCAATCACCCTCTACCTAATCTTCCTCTGGTGGAAGCTATTACTATAATCTTCTGCAGAAAGGAAGTCTTTTTCTATCTAGAGTAGAGAGAAAAGACAACCCTTCCTAATTTTTCCTAGAAGAATGTTCAATCCCAGTCACATCTGAAATATGGAAGGAAGATTTGAACTGCATTCAGTTTTGGTTGCCACGATGTTGAAAAGACGTGGAGACTCTGGAAAGAGTGCAGAGAAGAGCAACAAAGACTGGAGACTAAAACATATGAGGAATGGTTGCAGGAACTGGATATGTCTAGTTTAATGAAAAGAAGGACCTGGGGAGACATGATAACAGTGTTCCAATATCTCAGGGGTTGCCACAAAGAAGAGGGAGTCAAGGTATTCTCCAAAGCACCTGAGGGCAGAACAAGAAGCAATGGGTGGAAACGAATCAAGGAAAGAAGCAACTTAGAACTAAGGAGAAATTTCCTGACAGTTAGAACAATTAATCAGTGGAACAGCTTGCCTCCAGAAGTTGTGAATGCCCCAACACTGGAAGTCTCTAAGAAGATGTTGGATAGCCATTTGTCTGAAAAGGAATAGGGCTTCCTGTCTAGGCAGGAGGTTGTACTAGAAGACCTCCAAGGTCCCTTCCAACTCTGCTATTGTATTGTATTATTTGATCTTTTCCTGCTCTTGCACTATAAGAACACGAGCCTGGGGAAACTGTAGAAGAACTGCTTTACCTTATGGTGACAAAAAAAACCAACAACAGGAGTCCAGTAGCCCTTTTCTGACTAACACATTTTCTCAAAAGCCACACATATTTGTGAGCTGCAGCTCACTTCCTCTGAAGAAGTTAAATAACATTTTAAAAAATCTGATTTAAATCGGGACCCTCCTGAGGCGGGTGGAGAATACTTGTCTGCCACCTGTGCCTTTTCATGGTCTTTTGGAACTCTAAGGAGAACAAGAAATAAGGACTGCCTCAACTGAGTACATTGATGTTGTGATCTTGCAGCCTGCTAATTTGAGGGTGTTATTGTCAGAGTTCATAGGTTGAATCATGACATTAATGGACAGATTAAACAGGGAAGGGGCAGCTGTATATTTATTAACCCAGAGAGCAACCTTAGTTGTTACACCTGAGTAATTAATGCTTTGTTTGGGCATCAAATAAAGCAGATATATGTCATAATAGTTATGCTAGAGATTATCCAGGAAATGTTCCTGTTGATAGAATCAAAGGTATTAATTTTCTGCAGTGAATCCGATGCTGTACAAATCCACCCCCCTCTCATTTGCTAAAAAAGAATTGGTGGAGAAAAAAGAAATTGGGCCTCTTGAGGAAACATTTTGCGAAAAGATATTTAGCTAGGGGACAGAGACTTCCCCCGATTGTTGCAGAGAAAGGATCGTCATTATGTAGGAAGTTAAAACCCACCCCTCTGCTAGAAAACTGAAGTATCCTGGAAAATATTAAGAAGGCAGAATATTATATTTCCCTGGATGTGAAAAGGAAGAAACATGTTTTTGAATTCAAAGTAGCTCCCTGCAGCTTCCTGCCTCCCCACATTTGTCAATGAGTTATTAAAGACAGAACTAATCTACTCTACATAACAAAGGTGGGGTTAACCCTTTACTACTCTCACCACAGGGCACCTGGGAAGAAGCAATGCTCAACCAAACTTGGACTCAAAATCCAGCCTAGAGAGTTGCCTTTGCATGGCCCTATGGGAATCTGACAACCAAGCAGAATATAAGATCAAGATCAAAGGCCAGAGAGGGCATAAAACCAGGAACTTTCAGCATCTCACCCTCTTTTCTTCTGGAAGCATGTGATCCCCCTTTTCTGTTCAGGACCTCAAGCCATGTGGTCCTGCCCACCATTAAACCATCTTTCCAAGTAGCCTCCATGTTTCCAGTGTCTTTCCCCCCCCACTTGGAACTGAACCCAGAAGGACATTTCTTCCAACAATTAGAAGAAAATATTTATAGTTCAGGATTGAAGTGTGAGGTTGTTGGTGCTCTCTGAACCTGGTTGTTTTATTGCAGTTGTTTCCTTTACTCACCTAGATAATAGATCAAACCTCTCTCCTTTCCAGCCCTGATGATATTATCTAGTTGGGTAATAAAGAAATGCAAGAAAACAGCCAAGCTCAGAGGGCACCAAGGAATTCACAGAAAGGATGGCAGTTTATTTCTGTAAGTTAAGACCATTTATCTTGTTTCATAGCAGAGAGAAGGAATCAGGTGTCCCTTTTGGAAGCCACAAGTCATTCAGAACAAAACTCTCCAAATAGTTTCCGCGTCTTTTGCCTGTTGCCAATAAACGGCTTGTATTTTCAACTAGCCTGTGTCCGGACTCCCTCTCTACACAGAATCTAACATTTTATTCCCATCCTCGTCGCCAGTGTTAGATTCTGTGTAGAGAGGGAGTCCGGACACAGGCTACTTGAAAATACAAGCCGTTTATTGGCAACAGGCAAAAGACGCGGAAACTATTCACAAACGAAAGAACTGCGGTAGACAGGGGCCTCCCCATTTGACAGCTACTTATACGCGAGCTGCCAAACAGGGAACCAATCAGGATGCTCCAGGACCTAGTTTCCCGCCAGCCGCGTCTGAGCCAATCAGACGCGACTGGCAGTTACAGACTTGTTACAGTCTGTTGCTATGGTCCTAAAGGGAAGAGTGGAAGACTTGCGGCCGGTCGTATGTCGAGAACCGGTCGCAAGTCGAGGACTCAACACCTGGCCACTTTAAGATCTGTGGACTACAACTTCCAGAATTCCCCAGCCAGCATGGCTGAATAAGGAATTCTGGGAATTGAAGCCCACAAGTCTTAAAATTCTTAAAGTCTTAAAACTGCCAGGGTTGGAGATCACAAAGTAGCTCTCTCATTGTGCATGAGAGTGACGAAGTGATACAACTCTTGGAAGAGCCGAGGGGGAAATGATTGAAGTGCATTCTGCTTCATAGCCAACACGGAGTTAATATGTTGTAGAAAGTCAGCAACCCCCCCTCCCAATGAAATATTTTAGGAAATATTAAAAAGGCAGAATATTATATTTCCTTAATGGAAAAATATGTTAAAAAAAAAGAAGAAGACAGAAAGCAGTTTTTCTAAATAGCCCTCCCCCACCAGCCGATATTTTGCACCCATTAAGAAAGCCCATCTGCAAAACAAAAGACCTTCAGCTCCAGGGTGATGGGATTAAGAACAGGATATAATCCTTCAGGTCATAAAAGGATTTAATCCACTACTATTTAGCAGAAGACACAGAGCTGACTACATTGCACAATCTCTTAAGGGTATTTCAGTCATTACATCATCTCAGAGCAATCCAAATTTCAAGCAAGTTTGGGAGCTCAGACAAACACCTAGGATTTGCATTTCCTCTTCTGCCTATGGAGCCAGCTATGACCCCTGCATAACTCCTACATGACCCCATGGGAGTCTGACAACAGCCAGTATAATACATGAACAGGAAGCTCAAATACAAAGCTCAAAGAAGGTATAAAAACCAGAGTCGCAAACCCATGTGGTTCGGCTTCATCCATGGGGCTTCCTACATGGGGCTTCCCTTGAGGTGCACTCGAAAGCTACAGTTAGTGCAGAATGTAGCCGCGCAGGTGATTACGGGAGCCTCTAGATGCTCCCATATAACACCGATCCTGCGCGAGCTGCACTGGCTTCCTGTGGTCTTTCGGGTGCGCTTCAAGGTCCTGACGACCATCTTCAAAGCGCTCCATGGCTTGGGACCTAGTTACATGCGAGACCTTATCCTGCCCCATATATCTCTTAGACCGATACGCTCCCACAGAGAGGGCCTTCTCAGGGTGCCGTCGGCCGGACAATGCCGACTGGCGACACCCAGGGGAAGGGTCTTCTCTGTGGCGGGCCCTGCCCTGTGGAACGACCTACCCTCTGAACTCCGTACCATTACTGACCTCCGCCTCTTCCGCCAGTATTTAAAAACACATCTGTTTCATCAAGCCGGCCTTACATATCCTCCGCTGTTGACTAGTATAGATAGTTTTAAAATGGGGGGTTTTAATTGGTTTTAGCGCAGGATTTCATATTTAATAGGTTTTTAAATTTTTGTATTTTGTATTGCTTTGTATGTTATTTTAATTTTCCTGTGCACCGCCCTGGGTCCTTTTGGAGAAGGGCGGGATACAAATTGAATAAAATAAATAAAATAAAATAAAAAAGCATCTTTTCTATCAGCCTCTGTTTCCAGTGTCTTTTTCCCAGCTTGGAATAGATATTGGATGGATATTTCTTCCAACAATGTCATGCAGACAATCCATTCTTCCCTGACTACAGTTTAGATCAGTGGTAGTCAACCTGGTCCCTACCCCCCACTAGTGGGCATTCCAGCTTTCATGGTGGGCGGTAGGGGTTTTCTCCGATACTGAAGCACTTTCACTTTTTAAATTTAATCGACTTCCCTACTTTATAAATCACCCTTACTGTCGAACCGGTGGGTGGTTAGAAAATTTTACTACTAACAGAGATGCAAAAGTGGGCGGTTGGTATAAAAAGGTTGACTACCCCTGGTTTAGATTGAAAAGATGGAAAACAGCATAAGAGACTCTCTTCCTCCCCCCCCCCCCCCCATTGCGTTAAGCTGGAAGAGCCTAGTGGGCAAAAGAAGAAGGAAAAAGATGGAAGGGAGCGGAGATGAAAGAAGTATCGTTTATTATAACTTACTCAGCCACGTCTTCACATTGATTGAATGCACGCTTGTGTTCTTCAAATAGGTGCTGGCAAAAAGCCAGGTTGCAACTAAAGTAAACAGCACCACCACAATCCTCAGCACGCCTAGGCCAGAAGGAAGACGAAAGGTCAGGTACAAGGTGAATTGAGAAAGCTGGGTGTGTTACCAAATAAATCCGTAAAACTAATCCTTGCTCTGCAGCCTAAATGTCAACAATATCACCAATCATTTTATGTGTCATTTCATTTTCATTCAATCTATTCAACGGACCATAGTTAAAATGATCCATGGCTGGAAAATTAACAATGAAGAGCTACCTGTTTTGGGAAGGACTACTATAACCAACTGTACAGAGATAGTGAGGAGGAGGAAAAGAAGAGGCCACAGATTTCTGAAAGTGAAAATACAGTACACCTCAGAAAATCTTAATCTAAGGAAAATATTAAGGTCCCCAAGAATGTAACTTTTCAGTTCATTCCCTGGGTCCCTCTCTAATAGAGTATGCTTGAACAAGCTAAAGCAAACTCGTAAGGAGAGAAGCGAAGACAGATACAACGGTTTTAGGTTGTAGCAAAGTTTTGTTTTAGAGCCTGAACCTTGCAATCCTTCTGCAGAATAAATTTTGTATCAACCTAGATTTGAATTCTCCAGGTCAAATCCATTCTTCAAATCCATGTATTTGATTATTCCAGCTGTGAGCGTTCTTGCAAATTCCCATGCTAGGTGATATCAGCTTTGGGAGTTGCATATTTTACGTTTCTGTTTTAATTACTCTTGCATGCCACAAGGAAGGCCATGGATGTTGCAGTTTAGAAGTCAGACAAACAATCAGATGTCTGTTGGGAAGAATGGCACAAAATGCCATTTTCTATTCATTTGCCAGCCAGGGGATTTAAAAAACAAATCTGCCCATCCAGGCAGGCTGGCCACCAGCTTAGCCAGAGAGAATAGTGGGCAATATATCACCAGAGGCTACAATAAGGACTGCTAGAGAGGACAAAGTACAGTTCCTTTGGGTCAATAATTCTCTCTCAACCTGTAATGTTATGGGGAAATGACCTTGGGAGATGGGAAAGAGCTGCAGTTGGTCAGATAAAGGGCAGCTTAGCCTGCAGCAGGAATGTGGTTGTGGGAAGTGGCACAGACTGCCTCTAGCTTCTTGGGCTGCTGTTGGGCTGCAGTACGGGAGAAATCCACTTTCAGATTTGCTGGATTCTGTTAATGTAGCCTTACAATAAAGTAGACTCTGGTCATATTTCCTGCCTAGACAAGTCTGACACAACTCCATCTAATTAATATGGTTCTAGGGGAAATGGGAGGAAAATTAAGCCAGCCCTACTACTGTAACTCAAATCCTCTGCCTGCTTTTTCCTTCCCAAGATCTTTTATCTGACCCTGAAAGAGAAGGAACTTTGAAGTTGGACAATATCCTAGATCTTTACAAAGCTGCTAGACTAGTTAGTTCCCACACTCTGGGTGGGGGACTCAGAAACTGTCCATGTGTAGTCAGTACCTCAAATGAATGAGCAGCCACTAAAAGGAACATTAAAAAAACAGGGTGCTGCCGGAAAGATTGTTCCTCTGGTGGCTTGTTTAAAGAAGGATTTATATCTGCCCATTGTGGAGACATAAACTATCTTCCTTTGGGCTACAAAGCAATCTTTTGTCCCATAGGAGTATCTATTCTTGTGCAACCAGTGAGAAATAAACATTGCATCTTTAGTTGGCCCAGACGTTAGTCTGGGGCTTCCTTGAGTATAGAATATAGGAGTCAGGGATCAAAGTATGACTCCATGGGGATGCATGAAACAAAGAAACAAACAGCTTTGCACAATCAGTCCAATGTTAGATTGATGGACATCACTTTCATGATATTTATTTTCAAAAGGAAAAACCTGTATTGTAACTGTAGACATGCCTATGTGCAAGTTAATTTCCCCTCTCCCTATTCCTGCTTTGTGTTTTGATAATGATGTTAGATTTACTTGAAACATCTGTCAGTTGTCATGCTGGCAAAAGTTTTTTTCTGATAGTATCAGGAATATCTGTTTTATCTAAAGAGCTGACATCTAGGAGCTGATATCTGATGTTATGGACCAACTCCAAAAATATCTGCTAAAATACCCCAGAAAATGGAAGATGAATGGCAATGAGCAACTATGAGAGCTAAAAACAAAACTTTTGAATCATTTTTCTTGCCCTATCAGAGCCTCTCAATTTCTTTCTTTCATTCTTTCATTCATTCATTCTTTCATTCATTCAGTCATTGTATTTCGATTTTGCTAAATCTCTCCTAAGTAACGCTGTTGCTTACCTGTTACTCGCATGATTTTACTTCAGTGCGGTGAAAGATGCATGGAAGTTTATCAGAAAAGACACCAGCTAACCTGTTGAAGCAAAAAGACCAAAGAACTTACTTGGAAGAATATTAACTGCTGTAGAATTAAGCAGTATGTAGTATAATGTGAAGAGAGTTTTTATGCCTCTTTCTCTTTATCATTTGCTGGAGAATACAACAAGGAAAAGTGACTGCTTTCATACTTTACTTCTGGGATTTACACATTAGCATCTGACTAACCTATGGAATTTAGTCAGGACTAAATTAGTGTTTGCTTGTGATTTGTGAATCTATTTGATCTGTTTGGACCATAAGACCCCAGAAACCAAGATTTGCATGAAAAGACATATTAGATTTTTAGTTTGATGACAGTCATATTAACATTGGAAACATGTCTTGAAGATAGAGGTGCATTCTAGAGGATGTGATCAGTGATACATGGATGGCCCTTAATGACTCTTGGACAAGAGAATATAGAAATCACTGAAATCACTGTGTTAGGTGGTATATTAACTTGAGTCTTAACTCAGTGATTTCAGCTTTCAGAATCTCCTATCCAAGGAGATATTAAGATAGGGCCATCAATATGTCACTGATCACATCCCAGATTTCTGCAACATAACTGACGAATATGAACGGTTTTCCAAATTTCAGGGCTTCAAAGGGTTGTGGGGAGGAGGTTGAGGATAGTTTCAAGGACTGCAAAATTGAGACTAAGGACTGTCATCTGCTCACCTTTGCTTTAAAGATATATGAAGGACCTTAAAGCAGTGTTTCTCAACCTTGGCAACTTTAAGTCCTGTGGACTTCAACTTCCAGAACCCCCCAGCCAGCATAGCATAGCTGGCTGGGGAATTCTGGGATTTGAAGTCCACAGGACGTAAAGTCACCAAGGTTGAGAAACACTGACCTAAAGGCATATGAAATGTTCTGGTTACATCCAGAAATAAAAAAAATAATAGGCTAGTTCTTGAAAGTGTAAACTGCGGTACCCACAAAGGTTTTAGAAAGATAGATGTTTAGTCATAATCCTATTGCTCGAGGAAGAAAATAATTTTGCCTAAAGAGTGTTAGAATTGTTATGCTCCAACAGAGAGGGAAAAAAAATGTCATGACTAAATTCTGTGTTCCAAAGAAACATATTTAACAGGTGAAATGGATTTTAAAATTAATTTGAGTTCATCTCCTCTACCCTTAGAATGCCTACCTGTATAGCTCACTTGGTTACTTCAGATTAAGCAAAAGACATTACAGAATTGCAGACCCCCAGATCATTGTTTTTGGGGTGATATCCTTGGAGAAAATCATACTCCCACCAATTCTGACAGAGCAAGTCACAGTCAAGTGCCAGTGAAATCAGGGGATTCAGGCAGTTCAAATGGGTATACATTTTTTTTTGAAAAGCTCTATTGAAAAGCAAGCATCTGAACTGCTAATAGTCCAAGCAATTGGTGGTAGATAAAAGTCCCAGGAGTATTCAAAGTGGGCTGAATGTAAATCTTTTGTGGGAGTGAAGGGACTGATGGCTGATGATGCATTTGACTCCTCCATCAGGCTCAGCCTGGTCATCTCCTACATAAAAGAGAGAGCAAACCCCATTCTTTCTAGCAGTGAAGATGTTAGTAACAAAACATCTGCAAGAAGACAATCAAGTTGTGATGAGAAATTCAGTGATGTGAGATGACCACGGATGAATGTCCTGCTTCACTGCGTAAGTAATTTCTCTAGTGGGCTGCAGTTTTTCTGGCATTCAGGGCTTTAATTATATCTCAAGATTCTTCCATGGAGCTTTTTCAGACTGAAGAGGATGGGCAGCTTAAGATAATGCACAATGATGGAAAAATGTGACCAGGAAACACTGTTGCCTAATGCAGACCCTTTACTATTTAACACAGACCAAACCACAGGCTTCTTCAAGCCAACAGGAGTTTAGATCTTTCTATTTTATTTTTCTTCCCCTTCGGCTTCCTCTTTCTATTCCCCAGATAATTGATTGTAACTGTTTGGCAACACAAAGGTGGTAAGGTGGTTTACCGGAGATCCGGCTTCACTTTGATGCCTTCGGATTCAAAGTTTAAAGAGATAAAATAATTGAGTTAAGCGTGTAATCAAAGAACTGCATACAAAGGTAAACACAGATGTGTAACCCACAAGTCAAAATCCATTCCTTGTCTAAACAAGGATGCGGAAATATAAGGAACAAATCAAGGAACAAACTGTGACGTACCAATCAAGACTTATCCAAATCATCAGGACCCAGGTTGTTGGGGTCAATATGCTGACTCTGTAAACCACTTAGAGAGGGCTGTAAAGCACTGTGAAACGGTATATATAAAATGTCCTACCTGAACTATGCTGCCTACGGTCCAACCTAAGCATAGTACACAAAATTGTCTGCTACAACGACCTACCTGTCAACAACAACTTCAGTTTCAGCCTCAATAATCCTTGGGCAAACAATAGATACAAGCTCAAGGTAAACCGCTTCAAACTAGATTGCAGAAAATACGACTTCAGCAACAGAGTGGTCAATGCCTGGAATGCTCTACCTGACTCCCTTGTTACATCCTCAAACCCTCACAGCTTCAACCTTAAACTGTCTGCCGTAGACCTCACCCCATTCCTAAGAGATGCATAAAGGGGGTGTGCATAAGTGCACCAGTGTGCCTTCTGTCCCTGTCCTCCTGTCCCCATTTATTTGTACTCATTCTCCTTGCTCATGTCCATGTTTATATTTATAACTGTTATCTTGTCCATGTTTGACCAACTAAATAAAATAAAATAAAATATAAGTGTCAGGGTGGTATATAAATGTAAGTGCTATTACTGAGTGCTTATCAAGACAGTTTACCATTGCTGGATTCTCAGTGTCAACTGAAGTAAGGCTGCTGGTTGCAAGAGAGTAAAATTAATCATTTTAATTTTAATTTGGGGGAGCCATTCGGAAAACAATTTAGAAATAGCAATAGAAAAGCATCCTTATATAGCTTGATAGGGAATTAGGTTTTAAGTTCCCACTCTGCATTGTGACAGTGGATTCCATGTTTTCTACCATCTAGAACAAAATATTATTACTTTATGTTTATTATTTTTATATTGTGTTTTTATGTCCTTGTAAGCCGCCTTTAGTCTCCATGTGTGGGTAGGCAGCAATATCAATTTTCTAAAGAAATAAATTTATTTAATACAATAATAATACAATAGCAGAGTTGGAAGGGACCTTGTAGGTCTTCTAGTCCAACCCCCTGCGTGGGCAGGAACTTTATACCATTTCAGACAAATGGCTATCTAACATCTTCTTAAAGACTTCCAGGGTTGGGGCATTCACAACTTCTGGAGGCAAGCTGTTCCAGAGGTTAATTGTTCTGACTGTCAGGAAATTTTTCCTTAGTTCTAAGTTGCTTCTCTCCTTGATTAGTTTCCACCCATTGCTTCTTGTCCTGCCCCCAGGTGCCTTGGAGAATAGTTTGACTCCCTCTTCTTTGTGGCACCCTCTGAGATATCGGAACACTGCTATCATGTCTTCCCTGGTCCTTCTCTTCATCAAACTAGACATACCCAGCTCCTGCAACCGTTCTTCATATGTTTTAGTCTCCAGTTCCCTAATCATCTTGGTTGCTCTTCTCTGCACTCTTTCCAGAGTCTCCACGTCTTTTCTACATCGTGGCGACCAAAACTGTATGCAGTATTCCAAGTGTAGCCTTACCAAGGCACTATACAGTGGCATTAACACTTCACGTGATCTAGATTCTATCCCTCTGTTTATGCAATTTAATTGCACCTCACTCCTTTAATGGCATGGCACTGTTTTGGTGTTTTTCTTTTAGAAACATTTTTAAAAATTCTTAATGCTTTAAGTCACTTTACAATCTGCCAAGGGAACTTTGATCATTAGATAATTAAAAATACAAGAAGGAATAATGAATAGTAATGACTGTGCTGTTCAAGGCTAAGCCCTCTGAATTTTACATTAATACAAATATAATGCCCAAATGCAGACATTCACCCAAACAGACATCGCTAATGGCAAGACGGGAAAACATGGCCGCCCTTCACCACAATGCCAAAATGTAAACCAGGGTAAACATTTGATAAACCAGGACATTTTACTGCTAAATGTGAAGAAAACATGGTGGACTGTGTGGGGATAAGCAAAAATGACCATTCTAGGACATGAAAGTTTCAGAGAATTCAGGAATGTTCTAATTCTCCTCTAGACCTTCAGATGTGGCCATTTCAAGGCTAATCAAAAAGTTTTACAAAAGACAATCTTCTGTAACCTGTGATGTCCCAGACAACTGTTGGTTTCAGGGCCTGAATATTTGTGTCCAGAATATTATAACTGGTTTCCATCCAGTAATGGTATCCTCTTTTCTTCACTACTGGTTCGGTAGCGGGAGCTTGCACAGAAAGTCCGTGATGATGTCTGGGTGGGTGGGGGGAGCCTCACAGCACCGCTACCAGTTTGCCTGAACTGATGCGAACCAGCAGCATATCACCTCTGTTTCTATTTCAAAGGACAGGCTTTAAAAAAGCTGCTGGACCATAGCAAGGAACGGCAGGATCTCAAAGACCGTCCCATTCCCGGTATGATAATTGATATATATCCTAGTCAAAATAAGTGTTAATTCTTGAGCAGTGATGAAATATGGGTGTTTTAAGGCCAACGTAACAGGAAATACTGGCACTGCATGAAATAATTAAGGCAGATGTGATGACCAATACAGGTGGTCCTCAATGTATGACCACAGTTGAGTCCCAAATTTATGTTTCTAAGTGAGAAATTTGTTAATTTGCCCCATTTTACGACCTTTCTTGCCACAATTGTAAAATGAATCATTGCAGTTGTTAAATTAGTAGCAGGTTTGTTAAGTGAATCTGGTTTCCCCATTGACTTTGCTTGTCAGAAATTTGCAATTTGAATAATTTGAAATTTGATACCTCTTCTCACACATAATAACAGCGACCAGGATGGCTATTGCGCAACATTGGAAAGACACTAATCTACCACCAGAGCACATAATTATAGCCAAAATCTTCAACTGTGCAGAATCGGACAAACTAACATATATCTTAAAAGATAGACAAGACTCAACCTTTTTCAAATGTTGGAATAAATGGTATGCATGGTACAACAGGAGAGTAATGGATACCAAGGAAACCAACTAGATAGATTATCTAAGAAATCAATGTGAGGAATAAATAAGACAAGAGGATAGTAAATTTGAGAGAAAAAATATCTTTGTATAATCATAAATAATAACTGATAAGTTAGACTGGGATAAACTCAATTCTCAATCTAGGGGACTAAACATTTCCCCGGTATGTTTATGTATGTCTTTCTAGTTACCCTTACCCTATATTTGTTGAATGTGTGGTTTTATATGGCAAATATTAATAAAGATTAGACTCAACGTCATCCCTCTCTGCCCTTTGACTCAACCCAGAGTCATCCAGACAGAGAACCAAATTAGATTACTGCTGTGTGACATTTTTTAGATGTGTGTTAGATTTTTTTAAGGGCTGAAAATAAATTGAGTCTCCTCCCCTTAAAGGGACCTCTTCACAGGAGCTGTGATAATTAGTCTTCATTTAAGAGTCCTGTAAATTGGCTGATATATCAGGGATACCAGATAGCTCAAGGCATAGAGAGCTTGCCTCAAATGCTGGAAAGCCCTGGTTCAAATCCCAGTAGAAGGAGTATGGCCAGCTGAAGAAGGCTAATAAGCCTGAAATGGATCCATCCTGGTCTCTTTATTTTCAGTCCTTAAAAAAAATCTAACACACATCTAAAAAATGTCACACAGCAGTAATCTAATTTGGTTCTCTGTCTGGATGACTCTGGGTTGAGTCAAAGGGCAGAGAGGGATGACGTTGAGTCTCCTCCCCTTAAAGGGACCTCTTCACAGGAGCTGTGATAATTAGTCTTCATATATATATATATATGAAGACTAATTATCACAGCTCCTGTGAAGAGGTCCCTTTAAGGGGAGGGACCTCTAAGGGGAGGAGACTCAACGTCATCCCTCTCTGCCCTTTGACTCAACCCAGAGTCATCCAGACAGAGAACCAAAATAGATTACTGCTGTGAAAATAAAGAGACCAGGATGGATCCATTTCAGCAGCAATGCCAGCAATGCCAGCATACCTATACCCGTGAAAATCTACGAAAACAAAAAAAGAAATATGCAAAAACGGATCACATGACCCTGGGATACTGCAACCATCATAAAGATGAGTCAGTTATCAAGCAGCTGATTGTAAATCATGTGACCACAGGGATGGTGCAATGGTCATAAGAGTGAAAAATGGTTATAAGTTATTTTTTTCAGTGCCATTGAACAGTCACTGAATGAACTGTTTTAAGTAGAGGACTATCTGTATATTTAAAATTCCCAACCATTGTAACCAGGGCAAATACTGGGATTTATAACTGAAACAACTTCGCAGGGTGCCATACTGGAATGGTTATTCTTTATCCGACCCATCGCGACCCCATGAACAATGTTCCTCCAGGCCTTCCTGTCCTCTACCATCCTCTGGAGCCCATTTAATCTCACGCCTTCTGCTTCGGTGACTCCATCCAGCCACCTCCTTCTCTGTCGTCCCTTTCCTCTTTTGTCCTCAATCTTTCCCAGCATGAGGCTCTTCTCCAGTGAGTCCTTCCTTCTCATTAGGTGGCCAAAGTATTTGAGCTTCATCTTCAGAATCTGGCCTTCTAAAGAACACTGAAAATTACAACAATCTATAATTGGATTTCAGGTAGAGGCTCCTAAACCTTGAAATATATGTCATTGCAATATTTGGGCAAATCTGACAACATAATTAATTGTTCACTTCAGCTTGCAGATCAAAACAGAATTCCCGAATTCGCTGCCAGCGCAAAGCTAGCTTGTCATTTAGTCATATTACTTTGCATTCAAGTCACTGGATAATTTTAGTTGAAAACCCTTTTGAAGAAGAGAAAAGCTAGGCTGTTTCTAGCAGAATAAGGCCAAAATTGTAAACTGGATGAAGGCAATGCTGAATAAAGACATTTTTTTGGACTTCCAAAGTTGCCTATGACCGGTAGTCCCCGATTTACAACAATTCATTTAGTGACCATTCAAAGTTACGATGCTGAAAAAAGGGACTTATGACCATTTTTCACACTTATGACCGTTGTATTATCCTTTGGTCATGTGATAAAAATTTGACTGCTTGGAAACTGGTTCATCTTTATGACAGTTGTATTGTCCCGGGGTCAAGTGATCTCCTTTTGCGACCTTCTGACAAGCAAAGCCAATGGGGAAACCAGATTCACTTAACAACCATGTTACTAAGTTTACAACTTAGTATAGTTAGTACAACTTGGCATAGTTTGTTTTTACTATCGCTTGTTTTTACCATCGTTTTAATAGGGTTTCTTAATATTTTAGCATGGGTTAAATTTGTTTAATTTAGTTTTACATTTATTTATTGATTGTATTATATGTATTTTATCTTTTTTATCTTTTATTATCCCTGTGCACCGCTCTGAGTCCCAACGGGAGAGAGGGCGGTATACAAATTAAATGAATAAATAATAAATAAATACAACGGCAGTGATTCACTTAACGAATGTGGCCAGAAAAGTAGTAATATGGGGCAAAGCTCACTTAAATTTCTCACTTAGCCACAGAAATTATGGACGTAAGCCAGTGGTGGGTTTCTGCAGGCTCGCACCTACTCGTGAGAGCCGGTTGGTGAAATTTAGAGAACCGGTGAGAGGGGGTTCCACCAGCGTACCTGGAAGTAAATCTGGCCCGCCGTTGCCAGTGACCCAACGGGAAGGAAAGGAAAGGAAAGGAAGGAAGGAAGGAAGGAAGGAAGGAAGAAAGAAAGAAAGAAAGAAAGAATTTATCATCACAATTAAGTCCAAAATTTTGGTTGCTAAGCAAGAGCGTTGTTAAATGAGTTTCACCACATTTTAAAAGGTGGCCACTCCCACCCTGTCACATGACTTCCAAGCCACGCCCACAAAATAGGCCACACCTACAGAGTAGGTTCTAAAAAATTTGAAACCCACCACTGCCGTAAGCTGAAGACAACAATTATTATTCTACACCAGGCTGACAGCCTTATTTCTACGGAGAGCTTTGTTTCCTCCGGAAAACAAATCCACCTGGGTTACGGGATGAGCAGGGATGAAGCCTATCATGCAACAACCTGAAGTCAAATTTGGATGGAGATATTTCCGCATTCCCCTGTTCTGGGCCTGTCTTCTTTTCCTTCTGATCTCCATTTCTCTCTAAGGCATGCTGCGGTGAAGAGTTAGATTCATATGCCAAATATTTGGAAATGATTTATAGCCTGGAGATTTGACATTATGCCAAGGTTCCTGTGAATATCAGCCTAAGGGCTGAATATGGAATTTAAAAAACCCAGGGAGCAGCAGATCCTGCTCTGTCTAAATTCAACCAAGGAATGCAACGATGAAGAAACAAAGACAGTGAATGATGTGTATCAACTTCCCTGGGAATCTTAAATCAGTGGCTGGGTTGGAAAATAGAAAGGGGAGGGAGGGAAGGAGAGATTATTTAGTTATGCTTTTAAAAAAACGACCTCCTTTTTTTGTGGCAAAATAGAGATGTGGCTCTGTTTTCTTTTTGTTTGTGCAGGGACGGATGGGTGCATAGTAGTCATGGATGTCGTTATGCACACACTTCAGTTAAAAACAAAGTTGATTAGTTCTTATCACAAGGGGCAATGCAAGCAGACACTTTTTAAACCTTTTCTTTAGTATTCTGCGCTACTAAAACGGTGCACCCTCTTCATTCTGAATTCCCTTTCTTTTCTGTGTTTTAATTTTTTTTAAAGAACCAGCTTTGCATTTCTTGACTGGCAGACATTAGTGGTTTGCAACAATAAAAAGATCTGGGCACTTCTACCCGCACTATTCAGGTGTCAAATCTATTCAGCAGCACCTGAGTTTGGTAACCTGATAGAAAATGCCAGGTGAATACATTCATAGCAGATAGATAGATAGATATATGTCCTCACCTGTGGCAGTTCAAGCTGTAGGCAGAGTAACACCCATTGGCTGAAAAGCTGACCACTGTAGCATTTCTCAAACCTCCTTCTGTTCACCGTTCAGATATGGGAAAGCTTTTATTTTGCAAATAAAGTACCATTCAGCATATAAGTTATCCACTGATGCACCTGTATAGGAGTGACACTGTCCTCTGAACAAAGCTGAAACTCACCAGCACTAACGCACCAGCATCTGCCAATATTCATTAAGCATTCCACTTGTTTTTCTCTTCCTCTTCCAGGCTTTTAGTTCAGTTGTTCTACCAGGATGGGTGTTTCACAAGCATCTTTCACTTCCTGGAGATTGTTGCTGAATGGGGCCCGATACTCGGAGAACCAGAACGTAACAAGCAAAAGGCGGGGCACTTTTTATGACTACATTATAAATTAAATCCTCTGGCAAGCCCAACCTTACTGAACATATTGCCACGGCAAACAATTTCCTCAACCCAGGTATTGCGCAGTTCTCTTAGGAAAAGTCAAACAAACTACATTATATTAGAACAAGGAAACATTTCAGGTGCTGATGAGAAAGTCCAATGAATGAGAATATTGGTGTGACTAAAAAGAGGCAATTATTCAATGATTTACAATACAATACAATACAATAGCAGAGTTGGAAGGGACCTTGTAGGTCTTCTAGTCCAACCCCCTGCATGGGCAGGAACCTTATACCATTTCAGACAAATGGCTGTCTAACATCTTTTTAAAGACTTCCAGGGTTGGGGCATTCACAACTGCTGGAGGCAAGCTGTTCCAGAGGTTAATTGTTCTTACTGTTAGGAAATTTCTCCTTAGTTCTAAGTTGCTTCTCTCCTTGGTTAGTTTCCACCCATTGCTCCTTGTCCTGCCCCCAGGTGCCTTGGAGAAAAGTTTGACTCCCTCTTCTTTGTGGCACCCTCTGAGATATCGGAACACTGCTATCGTGTCTCCCCTGGTCCTTCTCTTCATCAAACTAGACATACCCAGCTCCTGCAGCCGTTCTTCATATGTCTTAGTCTCCAGTCCTCTAATCATCTTGGTTGCTCTTCTTTGCACTCTTTCCAGAGTCTCCACGTCTTTTCTACATCGTGGCGACCAAAACTGTATGCAGTATTCCAAGTGTGGCCTTACCAAGGCACTATACAGTGGCATTAACACTTCACGCGATCTAGATTCTATCCCTCTGTTGATGCAGCCTAGAACTGTGTTGGCTTTTTTGGCAGCTGCTGCACACTGCTGGCTCATATTTAAATGGTTGTCCACTAGGATTCCGAGATCCCTCTCACAGTTGCTACTATTGAGCAAGGTACCACCTATACTGTACTTGTGCATTTGGTTTTTCTTGCCTATATGTAGGACCTTACTTTTTTCACAATTGAATTTCATTTTATTAGACAGTGCCCAATGTTCAAGTTTGTCTAGATCCTTCTGTATCTTAAGCCTATCTTCTGGAGTGTTGGCTATTCCTGCCAGCTTGGTGTCGTCTGCGAATTTGATGAGTTCCCCATTTATCCCCTCATCCAAATCGTTGATGAAGATGTTAAAGAGTACTGGGCCTAAAACAGAGCCTTGGGGGACTCCACTGCATACTTCCTTCCATGTAGATGCAGTTCCATTGAGGACTACACGTTGAGTGCGGTTGGTCAGCCAGTTACGAATCCATTTGGTGGTGCTGCTGTCTAACCCACAATTTTCTACTTTATCTAATAGTAGGTTATGGTCTACTTTATCAAATGCCTTACTGAAGTCCAGGTAAATTATATCAACAGCATTCCTCTGGTCCACTGATTTTGTTACTTTGTCAAAGAATGCAATTAGATTCGTCTGGCATGATCTGTTTTTGACAAACCCATGTTGGCTTTTGGCTATTACTTTGTTTGCTTCTAGGTGTTCACTTATTTGTTGTTTAATTATCTTTTCCAGAATCTTTCCTGGTATTGAGGTCAGGCTGATGGGTCTATAGTTTCCTGGATCTGTTTTTTTTCCTTTTTTGAAGATGGGAACCACATCTGCTCTTTTCCAGTCTTCTGGCAGTTCCCCGGTGCTCCGGGGAACTGCCAGAAGTTTGCTTGTTCTCTCTTAAAAAAGAATTTATAGCTCAGAGTTGAAATAGTAATAGCACTTAGACTTATATACCACTTCACAGTGCTTTACAGCCCTCTCTAAGCGGTTTACAGAGTCAGCCTATGGCCCCCAACAATCTAGGTCAGGGGTTCCCAAACTTGGCAACTTGAAGACTTGTGGACTTCAACTCCCAGAGCTGGCTGGAGAATTCTGGGAGTTGAAGTCCACAAGTCTTCAAGTTGCCAAGTTTGGGAACCCCTGATCTAGGTCCTCATTTTACCTACCTTGGAAGGATGGAAGGCTGAGTCAACCTTGAGCCTGGTGAGACTCAAATTGCCAAATTGTAGGCAGCTGGGCAATCAGCAGAAAAACCATTCTAACCATTGCTCCACCAGGAATCATACTGGAAATTAAGGATCCTTGGTGCTCTCTGAGCTTGGTTGTTTTCTTTCAGATGTTTCATTATTAGCACTGCAAACACTAAGGATGTAACCCAGTTTGGGTAATGGTCTCCTTATGGCGATCAGTCGTTCCTTGATTTTCTTTCTCTAACATCACCTCTAGCTTTTTAGTCATCAAAATCGCTGATTTCCTGGTGGTTTCCAGTTCTTCTGTTATCTGGGGATTCTGAGTGTATCATCCAACAGATTTTGGTGGAGGCCTCCAACCAAGATTAATTGCACTCAGTACTGCTTTATTATGAACAGTCATTAGGAGTTCACAGGTCAACTGTCACTAGTTACTAGAATAGAATAGAATAGCAGAATTGAAAGGGAACTTAGAGGTCTTCTAGTCCAACCCCCTGCTTCTAGTCCAACACCCTACACCCCTTCAGACAAATTGTTATCCAACATCTTCTTAAAAACTTCCAGGGCTGGAGCATTCACAACTTCTGGAGGGAAGTTGTTCCACTGATTAATGGAAGAAGGAAAATGATAGGTGACAGAAAAGGATACCTATAGCCATTAACTGCTGGTTTTATGGTTTCCAACATCTCCCAAATTTGTCAAAATGTAGTGGCCAAATGCAAATAATAGTACAGGATTTTCCAGTAAGGTGTGCTAACCCTCTGAGAAGTTTTATATCCAAATATATTTTATTCATTATATTCTTTCCATCTTCCCTTAAGATATTAACAGAATCTACCATGTCTGAGAATCAGGGTCTCCACTGAGTAATTGACAGTCAAACTGAAACTAAGAGAATCAACTAAAACGAGCAAGCTTCCACAAACTCCCAAAGAAGTTACTTGGACCCAATCCACATATCAAAGGATAAGGTCTGCAAACTCAAACAGAGTTAATTAGAGCGGAACCTGCATCTTGACCAAAATGCACACACACATACACACACATGGCTCTCAGTTGTCACCCTAGAATCAGCACATAGACACTTCCACAGCCTGGACAAGCTCCCCCTCTGAAAGTTGCTGCTATATACCCCATTTGTTTGGCAGCTGTCCCTAAAGGCAAACTATTTTGCTTTTAGGAATAAATATTTATTTTTTCCTCCCAGCTCTCTGGATCTCATTTTTATTTATTCATGTGCAACTTCGGCTCGAGATGCAACCCCAAATTATTCTTCTGAGAACCCTCTGGTACAGCGATGGCGAACTTTTTCGATACCGAGTGCCGAAACCGGAACGTGCATGCAGGCGCATGCATGTATATGCGCTGGAGCACCACAAAGCCAAAGACCAGCTGGCCGGTGTGCATGCTTGTGCCGGCCAGCTTGTGTTTGGGTTTCCGGGATGCATATGCGCGCCAACCAGCTGGTCTTCATGCGTTGGAGAGCACCGTGCATGCCTGCATTTTGGGCATTTTTGGGGCTGTTTTCAGGCTGTTTTTCAGACCGTTTTTGGAAGCGGTGCAGAAAACGGCCCAGAAATAGCCTGGAAAATGGCTTGAAAAACATTCTGGTTTTTGGCCATTTTTTGAGCCATTTTCAGGTGCTCTGGCACCTGTGAAGACCAGCTGGCTGGGAAACCAGAAGAGCAGCTGTTGACGGCACGCGTGCCCACAGAGAGGGTTGTGTGTGCCAACACGTGCCACAGTTTCGTCATCACGGCTCTAGTAGACTTAACATATAATTAATTACTATCTATTTTTAGTCAGGCCACAAGTCTCCATCATTTTTTCCACCACCACCATTACGCTACCTTTTCCCTATTTGGGGTCCTTGGTTTCTGGAAATGAAAGAATGGCTGAATGGCTGAATGAATGAATTGGTTTCTTTCTTCCTATATCCAAAGGCTGCAAAAAAACCATCCTAGTTTGCATGCTGGCTAATTTTTAATGTAGTTGCTTGACATTTCCTTCCTTTGTTTGTTGAGGGTTGCAATCAATTTAAGAACATTCCAGACTTGAATATTTCACATAATCATTAAACTTGTCTGAACTGCAACAAATTGTTTCATGTTGACTGGGTGTCGTCCTGTGTTTCCTAAAAAAGGTGTGCCTGAAATATCTACTCAAATTATCTGGGACAGAAGTGACCTACTTAGTCGATCATTTCCCTGTTCAAGTCACTTCCTGAAACAAATCATTGCACTCAAATATCACCCACTTGATCTAAGAATATTAACTAGCAGATCCATAGAGGTAGTGCTCATTTTAGGACTGTAATTCAACCACGAATTACAACCATCCATTATGGCAGTTATTAAGTGGGTCACCACAACCAATTTTTACAACCTTTTTTGTGGCAGTTGTTAAGTAAACGTGGTGCTTGTTACCTCAATCCATTTCCAGCAGTGGACATTTCTTTAACAGACACCAGAAGTAAATGCTGGAAATCAGCAAAAAAAGGAGCCCAAAACCATGGTCATAAATGTGAGCCAGTTGCCAAATTTACAAAATATCTGTGATAGCGACGTGTGTGTGTGTGTGTGTGTGTGTGTGTGTTGGGATTTAACATTTTTTCCCTACTGGTTCTGTGGGCGTGTCTTACAATACAATACAGTACAATAGCAGAGTTGGAAGGGACCTTGTAGGTCTTCTAGTCCAACCCCCTGCGTGGGCAGGAACCTTATACCATTTCAGACAAATGGCTATCTAACATCTTTTTAAAGACTTCCAGGGTTGGGGCATTCACAACTTCTGGAGGCAAGCTGTTCCAGAGGTTAATTGTTCTAACTGTCAGGAAATTTCTCCTTAGTTCCAAGTTGCTTCTCTCCTTGATTAGTTTCCACCCATTGCTTCTTCTCCTGCCCCCAGGTGCCTTGGAGAATAGTTTGGCTCCCTCTTCTTTGTGGCACCCTCTGAGATATCGGAACACTGCTATCATGTCTCCCCTGGTCCTTCTCTTCATCAAACTAGACATACCCAGTTCCTGCAGCCGTTCTTCATATGTTTTAGTCTCCAGTCCCCTAATCATCTTGGTTGCTCTTCTCTGCACTCTTTCCAGAGTCTCCACGTCTTGGTAGGCATGGCTTGGTGGGCGTGGCAGGGGAAGGTTACTGCAAAATCCCCATCCCCTCCTGATCAGCTGGGACTCGAGAGGCAGAGAATAGATGGGGGTGGGGCCAGTCAGAGGTGGTATTTACCAGTTCTCTGAACTACTCAAAATTTCCGCTACCGGTTCTCCAGAACTGGTCAGAACCTGCTGAATACCACCTCTGGTGTGTGTGTGTGTGTGTGTGTGTGTGTGTGTTGGGATTTAACATTTTTTCCCTACTGGTTCTGTGGGCATGTCTTGGTGGGTGTGGCAGTGGAAGGTTACTGCAAAATCCCCATCCCCTCCTGATCAGCTGGGACTCAGGAGGCAGAGAATAGATGAGGGCAGGGCCAGTCAGAGGTGGTATTTAACAGTTCTCCAAACTACTCAAAATTTCCACTACCAGTTCTCCAGAACTGGTCAGAACCTGCTGAATACCACCTCTGGTGTGTGTATGTGTGTATTTGTGCGTACAATAATTGAAACTTTGAAATCAAGTATCTTTTTAGGGGTCCTTCATATCTTTCAAAAGTCACTGACCAGTCATTAAGGGAGGACTGGAGTCCTCAACTTAAGACCAAAACTGAGCCCCAGATTTCTATTGCTAAGCAAGGTAACTGTTAAGTGATTTGTGACCCATTTTACAACCTTTTTGTTGCAGTTGTCATGTGGTTATTAAGTGAATTGGGCTTCCGCCATTAACTTTTCTTGTCAGAAGCTAATTGGGAAGATTGGAAATGGTGATAAGAGGGCGCTGGGAGCCAGTGCACCTGCCCTCAGATGCTTTGGAGAATAGTTTGACTCCCTCTTCTTTGTGGCAGCCCGAAATATTGGAACACTGCTATCATGTCTCCCCTAATCCTTCTTTTCATCAGACTAGACATACCCAGTTCCATCAATCGTTCTTTATATGTTTTAGCCTCCAGTCTCCTAATCATCTTTGTTGATCTTGTTGAATACTAGATGCCGTATTCCAAGTGTGGCCTTACCAAGGCATTATAAAGTGGTATTAACACTTCACGTGATCTTGATTCTATCCCTCTGTTTATGCAGCCTAGAACTGTGTTGGCTTTTTTGGCAGCTGCTGCACACTGCTGGCTCATATTTGAATTATTGTCCACTAGGACCCTAAGATCCCCGTCACAGTTACTACAATCGAGCGAGGTACCACATATGGCATTAACAACACCAGAGAAATGCTATGAAAAAAATCGAAATATGGCCATCCAGTCATCACTAGGACATGCTAATCCCACGTTTTATGTGAAACGTATAAGGAAACATCCACCAATAAAGAAATATTGGCCATTGCCATCAATTAAGTATTAAAAGATTTTTGTAGTGAACTGCCTTGTCTATCACTGATTTTCTTCTGAGACTCTTTACCACAAAGATATATTTTGTTACTTGCTGACTTGCATACAAGTACAAACCGTGTTTTCCAGTTAGAAAGATACAGGTAGAAAGATTTACAACCATTTGTTTGTAGAGCTGAATAGATGGGGCAGACAACTGTTCATCTCCCTGCCGGTCTGCCACTGATAGCCTGTACTTCTGAATCCTGTCTGGGAATGATCAGAATTCTTCTTGGAAACTGCAGCATCTTCTGAATATGTGTGTGTGTGTGTGTGTGTGTGTGTGTGTGTGTGTGTGTGTCTGCTGCTGGAAGAAAGCGAGCGCACCTTCCAGGACTTCCTTTGCAAGTGTGGGAAGAGAGAGAGACTCCTAACCAGCGGTGTAATCCTCTGAAGTCTGCTACTGGTTCTGTGAGTCTGCTACCGAATGTGCACTTGGCGTGCCTGAGGGACGCCTGTGCAAACCCCCGCCCCCCACAAAAGGAACATTTTTGAAGCCTTCCGAGTCTGCAAAGGTAAGTAGGACATCCGGGAGAGGGGGGGGGGATCTGCTGTGCCACGCGATTTAGATTAGCTAGAAAGCAGGAAATCCGACGATTCTAGCTAATATAAATCGTGTGTCCCAGCTGATCGTCCCAGCTGATCGTTGGAAATACCAGTTCGCCCAAGCTGGTAGCATTTTTTACTACCAGTTTGGGTGAACCGGTCCAAACCGGTAGCATTTCGCCCCTGTTGCAGTGGTGGGTTACAACTGGTACACCCTAGTACCGGCATACCGGTGCCTCCTGGGAGTACCAGGTACCATTCTGGTATGGTGCTCCAGAGGGCCCACCCACCTGCCCGTGCTCCTTACCGGTAAATGAGGTTTTCGGGGTTCCATGCACGCACATGGAGCACATGGTGCCTACATGATGCTCTGCCGAGCAGCTGGAGCGGTGAGGAGGCATCCTGGAGTGTCGCGGGCAGTAAGTACGCATGCACGTGCTGTGTGCATATGTGCTGGGCACGTTTATGTGGTGGACGCCCGGCCGCTTGCACCGGGATCTGGAACCCAGCACTGCCCTGCTCTTAACCCCACAATATTTATTCTGTGAAAATATTGTGAATTCCCCATCATGCAGTCAGAGCTGAAGAAGCTTCTTGGACGAGAAGCGAAACATCTTCAAAAGAAAAACCAGAAAGTCAGGTTGTCTTTTGAAAAAAGCATCTTTGGGACAACCATGACCTGGATGACTGAGACTGAGTCTCCATAGACATCTGTGATCTGTGAAAATAATTTAATAAATGCTACTTTAACTTGAAGTACTACAAATAATAATAATAATGAACAACTTACTTCTTATGATGATGCATTTAACACCATGTAACAACATTAACTCTAACCCAATCCCAGGTCCTCGAGAAGGATGTGACAGCTGGACAAAAATTCCAAATTCAGTCTAAACATCTGGCTGACAACCCATAAAGAGTCCCATTGACCTTTGGGGAACTGTCAAGATTAACAATTTGGTGTTTCCTCTTCCGGCTTCTGGCGGCGACAGACGAGTCCTGGGACTTGTCCGCCGTTTTGTTCTTTTTCCGGCCCCAAACGGGGCGGGGGCGCCTTTTTTAAGGACCCCCCCCCCCGTAAGGTCGGCTTGTCTACCAGGGAGGGAATGTTGAGGGCGCAGAGAGAGGGTCCGTTAATGTACCAACAAAAGGAAGTCTCCATCTTGAAGCAGATCCCGAAAAAGATTAGAGAGGTGAGGAGGAAATATTCCTTCTTATCTAAAAAATTGTTTAACCAGGGGATTTGGTTCAAGTGGGTGATGCCAGAAGGGATGTTGGTGTTCTGGGAAGGAGGAAGAGTAAAGATTAAAACAGTTGCTGAGGCGGAAGCCTTTCTTAAAAAATATTCCTCTATCCTGGGGGATGAAAATGGAGGAGCGGAGGGGGCCACGGCCTTGCCCACTGGGGGTCAGGGAGGAGAACAAGAAGATACAATTGCCAAGAGACTTAGATCTAAAAAATGACTTTTTTTTAATACAGTATAACTTTTGTTTGGATGTTTGTACACGATTGCTAGCATAGAATTTGGAATTTACAATGATGTATGCACTTCTCTTCACCTTGTAGTACTATTGAAATATGTATTATCTATGTTTTGTTAAGAAGCCCCGGAGGGGGCCAACGATCTCGACGTGAAAGTTCTCAAAATATTTTATTATCTCACCTTACCCTACCCTACTCAAAAAATTTGTAAAACTCAATAAAACTTTTTCAATATAAAAGATTAACAATTTGGTGAAGCCTGAATTAAACCAATTCACCTTACTGAAATTTCCATTGTGACTTGTGTTTTCTCATTAGCATCCAATATTGTAACACAAAATAGGACACTAGATTACTAATTTAATTTCATTTCATTTCATTTCATTTCATTTTATTCATCATATTTATATAGCCTCCCATCTCACAAAGAAGTGATTCCAGATAGTGTACACCAAAGTATGGGATTCTTGGGATTCTTCTTCTGAGAAAAAAATAGATATTCTGAAAACAGTCTGGGATTAAATAAACCCAGGAGGCTTTGATATCTCTCGAGAAATAACCTTGCTATTTATTTAGCTGCTCCTGGTAAGAATCGGTGCAGCGCGCAGCAAACAGCCTTAATGCTGCGGGGCCTCTGCTGCCTGCCGACAGTGGCCAAGAGATACGTCTGGGTGTGAAGGCAATAATTAGTCAGCTCAGCCTGTGCTGAGCCTGGAGCAGCCTTCCAACTTTGTAATAACATGTTATACCACACAGGGGCAAGTCCAGCCAGCTGATTTTGCAAGCATCTTTTACAAGCCGGAGGAGCAAAAACCTCATCTTCATGATCACCCAAGGAGGCAAAAATGAGAATGAACATGTGGAGGGAATAGAGAACAGCCTTGAAAGACAGTGTGAAGATCCATTACTGAGGCAACAATAAGCCAAGGGTGGCTTAAATTGATCCTAAGAAACTAACTTGAGGAAATGCCTTCAGGCAGGCTTCTTCCTCATTTGCACTCTGTGAGGAAGGAGGGAAGCCCCTCCCATCTTGCAAGATTCTATTATTTTATCTTTATAATAAAAGTAGTTTTAGACTTAGATGGCATTGTTTTCTTAGCCTGATCCATCTTATAAGGTAGACAGTTTGGGTGATATGGTGAAGGCTATACCATTTCTCTTCTCTTCTCTTCTCTTCTCTTCTCTTCTCTTCTCTTCTCTTCTCTTCTCTTCTCTTCTCTTCTCTTCTCTTCTCTTCTCATCTCATCTCATCCTGCCTGCCTGCCTGCGGCTGTGTGTGTATATATTCCAGCATAACTCGAGCAATTTCAACCAAATTGAAACCCATACTGTGGGGGTAAGACACACCCTAAAACCCCTTGGGGGGGGGTGTTCTGTAGTTCTGTTGTGCCTTAAAATGGCTTCTACTGTACTGCTGTAAAAAGGTTTCTACTGTGCAGCACAATGGAGTTGCCATGGTAATGGCTTCGCAGTACTCCGCAAGAAGGCTCCCTCTGGAAAGGGGGAAAAGCCAACATTAGAAATTATGTTTGGTCCACACATTTTCCCCCTATAAATAAATACATGGGAAAATGCCAGGTTATCGGCGAGTATTAGATAAAAGGGAAAAGTGGTTGCAGATAGTGGCAAGATGAACAATGATATTGGATGCCTGTAGAGATTCTCAGTCATCCAGGTCATGGTTGTCCCAAAGGTGTTTTTTCAGGAGGCAACTGGACTTTCTTGTTTTTTCTTTTGAAGACATTTCACTTCTCATCCAAGAAGCTTCTTCAGCTCTGACAAGATAGTGGGGAATGGAAGGATTTATATTCCTTGCAGACAGCTGGTCATTTGCCTTCTTTTAGAGGGTCGTTGAAGCACTTGGAGGTTTATCTGTCTCCTCAGACCAACCAGAGTAATGCTTCTGGTTCCTGTAGTCTGCAATTTTTGCTCTGTATACCCATTCCTACTCCCACACCATTCAAAGGGTGTTTGTCTCAAATTGTATAGCTAAATATCTGTAGAGATTCTCAGTCATCCAGGTCATGGTTGTCTCAAAGGTTTTTAAGAAAAAAACAAGGAAGTTCAGTTGAATCCTGAAAAAGCACCTTTGGGAGTGAATTGGGGAACAAGGCCCATTTATAGGAGCAGAACTAGTGCTTTGAATCTCAAAAAGCAAATCAGAGACTCAAGCTTTTGGCCCCACCCACTCTGCAGTACTTGAGGGTGGGGTTTCAAAAGGGGTACTAGTGGGTTGCATGTGGCCCCAGGTCTTTGTGTTTCACACCTGTTTTAAGTCATGAATGTAAAAGCAGCTTAAGAACTTAAAAACAAATGACTTTCTTGCAAATAAGGCTAATATCTGGGCTTACAGCCAAAAGAAAAAAAAACCCACAGAAGTGGCATTTCAAGGTTATGTCAAACTTAATATGCTAAAGTTTGACTTTAATAATGTTTTACTTCAGTAGTGTCAAATATGTGTCACTTGTATTATGACAAATAGGTCTATCATCCAGAACAGTAGATCTTTGTGGATAGACCCAGGATCTGAAAGACTTGAAGATATTATGGATATGAAGGCTTAAATTATGGGCAGAGGTACAGTTCTGGGTTGCAAAGCATCTGGATAACCACTAGATGGTAGTAGAGAGATGCATAAAAACCCCGGCTCTGTCTTTTGTATCTCACATCTTCTATCCCTAGCTGTGCCTATGAGGAATATAGACAGACAGATGTAAATGAAAACCCTCCTGTTAAACGGAAGCTTTCAACTGCTTTAGGATGAAGAAACATGGGGGTCAGCAGTGCTTAAAATAAAAATAAAGAGTTGAAGTGATTCTCAGAAGCAGGAGATGTGCTGCACGTCTGAAACCTCCTGGGATCCTGGCTTGTTCAAGCAAGAGTTTGATGCGAGAACATAACCACTGGAAGCGGGAGTTTGAGTTCCACTTAGACCCGTTTTTATTCCAGTTAAAGAAGAAAACAGTAACATGAAGCTTTGATTGAAGATCAGAGAAGGAAGGTTTGTATTAGCCTAAAACGCAGCGCTGTCTTGATGGGGCCTTTTCTGCTGGCAGCAATGAAGGCCTTCTGTTCCCCAAAGCAGAGGGATGAATTCCTTACAAGAAAATAGCAGGCAGGATAAGAATTCTGAGTTCTGTCTTGATCTTTAGCATATGTGGGTAATTCTGGAGTGGTCGAAAATTCACCGACTGGAGACAACGCTTCTCTGCCTGGTTGCTGGGTGGGCGTGGCCATGAGGGTGTGGCCTAGTCAGCTTCCTGCACCACGGCGGTAGGGAGTGCTTTTGCTCTCCCCAGGCTCTGGAGGCTTTTCTCAAGCCTCTGGGAGGGCAAAAATGGTCTCCCCGGGCTCTGGAGGCCTCCCAGAGGCCAGAAAGGGACCCATTTCTGGACTTTTGGTACTTCCAGTAGACCAATTTTTTGCCCTTCCCAGGCTTCGGAGGTTTTCCGGGTGTTGTTGGCCGGGCAATGCCGGTTGGCGACGCCCAGGGGAAGGGCCTTCTCTGTGGTGGGCCCAACCCTCTGGAACGACCTGCCTCCCGAACTCCGCGTCACCTCGGACCTCCGCCTTTTCCGCCAGCGCTTAAAAACGCATTTTTTCCACCTAGCCGGCCTGGCGTGAACTACCCTACACCGACTAAGTATTAGTTTACCAAAGTTTTAATTAGTGGGATTTTAATTATGTTTTAGCACAGGGTTTTTGAGTTTAATGTTGTTTTATGATAATTTATAGTATTTTGTATATTTGTAGTTGTTTTTAATTTTCCTTGTGTGCCGCCCCGGGTCCCTTTGTGGGAGATGGGTGCGGGATATAAGTATGAATAAAACTAAAAAAAACTAAAAGCCTGTGGGAGGGTGGAAATGGTCTTCCCCAAGCTCTTGAGACTGGAAATAGGCCTGTTTCTGGACTTCCAGTACCTCCAGTAGGCCCATTTTTTGCTCTCCCAGAGCCTCTGTGTGGGTCCTGCACTCTACCTTGAAAAAAGCAAACTCATTGCTAGGGATCATTAGGAAGGGTATAGAATATAAGTCAGCAAGTGTCACTTTGCCTCTTTATAAATCTATGGTGAGGCCCCATTTGGAGTATTGTGTACAGTTCTGGTCACCATACCTTCAGAAGGATATTATGGAAATGGAAAAGGCGCAGAGGAGGGCAACCAGAATGATTAGGGGGCTGGAACACCTTCCTTACCATCTGAGGCTGCAACGGCTGGGCCTCTTCACGCTAGAACGACGGCACCTGAGAGGTGACCTGATTGAAGTCTATAAAATCATGCACGGTGTGAACAAAGTCGAAAAGGAAAAACTGTTTTCCCTATCGCACAACACTAGAACTAGGGGGCACTCCATGAAACTTTTGGAAGCTAGACCTCAATCAAATAAGAGGAAGTACTTTTTCACCGAGAGGATCACTGGTCTATGGAACTCCCTGCCAGAAGAAGTGGTGACAGCTGTCAGCCTTGACACCTTTAAGAAAGGATTAGACGAGTTCATGGAGAACAAGGTTATCCATGGCTATCATTATGGATGCCTAAGGACACCCTCCGGGTTTGAGAGATAGGCAGGATATCTCTCAATGCCATTTGCAGGGAATCATAAGCAGGTGAAGACATCTGCTTGGGAAGACCCTGAAGCAAATGGGGAGCCACTGTGTGAGACAGAATGCTGGAGTGGATGGGCTGTGGCCTGTTCCAGCAAGGCTATTCTTACGTTCTTTTGTTCTTATGTACCTGGCATGATGAACGGGCCATGTGGAGACTCCTGGGGGGCAGGGCAAGGTGGGCAGGGTCAGCTGGTCCGTATAACTACTGTTTTGATGAACCAGATTAAATTAACATCCGATTCGCCCGAACTGGTCCGAACCGGCTGAATCCCACCTCTGCTTATGGTGTACTGGAAGCCCAGTTAGAAGAATCCTTGGGTCTAGAAGGCATCCTCTAAGTCCAACGTTTCATGCGGAAAACCTCTAAGAAGGGAAACATACTTTCTTGGGCAATATATATGTATAAAAAGGAGAACATCAAAACAAGGCTCCAATGCCAGCACTCATTGTGAGCTGTAGGTAACAACCGTCCTGCAGGAACAAGTGTCCTGAATTTGGCCAGCTATGCAGACATTGTGGGAACACGAATCACTTTCAAATGTTTTCAGCCATGGCACCTGACAATTTATTTATATACTGTATCTTCCTGCCTCCATCCCTAATTTTAGGCATTTTGATTTTTGTTAAATTTGCTTTACCACTTGTTCATCTCTTCCTTCACAACAGATACTTGTTAAGGACTCCATTCCTGTGGATTCCATTCATGTTTAGGCTTCTCACATATCTCACTCCCATTTCACTTTCTGCATCTTGACTTTCAGTTGTGGGAAAGACCCCCTTTAAAAGGCCATGAAAGGTCTCAATCTTCGACTATAAACCAACCAAACCTAAGATCTAACATAACAAAAAGAAAACTGTTCTGCTTTTTCTTTAATGCACAAAAAGAAAAGTGATTGTGATTTCTCATTCCTGTTTTTTTTAGCTGGTTTGGCTGCAAAATTCCAAGGGTAGTTTCTGCCATTTGAGTCAGATAATTCTTTATTTATTTATTAGACTTCTTGAAATTCAAGAATGTTCTCAGAAGTTTCGAATGCATCTATAAAAAAATAATGTGGTAAAACTTCCATAGTATAACTGGAAAAAAATTTAAAACCCACAATGACACTTGTTTTTGTTGTTAGTTGTGAAGTCATGTCTGATCCATTTTGACCCCATGGACAATGTTTCTCCAGGCCTTCCTGTCCTCTACCATCCTCTGGAGTCCATTTAAGCTCACGGCGACTGCTTCGGTGACTCCAATCACCTCCATCATTCTCTGTTGTCCCCTTCTTCTTTTGCCGTCAATCTTTCCCAGCATGAGGCTCTTCTCCACTGAGTCCTTCCTTCTCATTGGGTGGCCAAAGTATTTGAGTTTCTGTTAGATTCTCTGCACGGTGGAGAATAGAGGGAGTCCGAGCCAGGTTTGCTCAAAAACACAGCCCTTTATTTTAGGCAAGCTTACAATAGAAGAATGGTTCAGTTAAAGAAATAGGCGGTAGACAGGGGCTCCCGCGCTTTGACAGCTCTTTATATTTGGAGCTGTCAAAGGGGGAGCCAATCAGGCTGCAGCAAGGGCCAGGCGCGCCTCAGCCAATCAGGCGCGTCTGTCAGTTGGCTGCCTTGCTACAGCCTGTTGCCAAGGCTCCAAAGGCAGCCTGGAAGACCTGCGGCCGGTCGTAAGTCGAGACCGGTCGCAGGTCGAGGATATAACACCCCTTTCCCCCCTCGGTCTGCGCATGCTCGAGGAATTGTTCGTTCTGATGCACGAGCATGCGTAGTCTTGAAAGTAGGCGGGGCGGCGCCGGGAACGCCCAGACCGCCTCAGTTGCTGGTGGGACGTCGGAGAGGTAGGTTGCCCCTGTGCGAGCTCCTCCCTTCGGGGAGTGGAGCTCCAGGTGGTGACGTCATCGAGGCCTACCCGCGGAGGCGGAGTCGTCAGAGCTGGTAAGTCGGGGCGAGGGGGCGCGGCGTTCGGAGCATAGTTTGCTGGATGCCGGTTGGTTGCGGCGGTGCAGGGCGGGTCCTTAGGCGCAAGGGCCCGCGCGTCCCCCTCGGCTTGAGACAGCTTCTGAAGTGTATGCCGGAAGGCGGCGTTCAGTTCGGCCGGGCCTGAAGAAGCGAAGGCCCCGAGCGGTTTCTCTGGGAACGGGTTGACTGGCCCAACCGGGGCAACGGGGAAGGGCGGTTCCGACGATGGGTCCGCAGGTGTGGGAAGGCGGCGCCTTAGCTGATCCAAGTGGCGCCGCCACTCGGACCCGTCCGGGAGGCTGACCCTGAAAGAGCAGGGACCCGTTAGCTCGGTTACTGTGGCCGGAACCCACTTAGTGTCCCCTGCATAGTGGCGGGCGTACACAGGGTCCCCGGGCTGGAAAAGGCGGGGGGGGGGGGGTGGGGCCCCCAGGTTGCAAGGCTGCACATCGTTGTAAGCTGGGTGCAGCCTGTCCAAGGTTGTCCGCAGGCGGCGACCCATCAAGAGCTCGGCGGGGCTTTTCCGTGTGGCAGGGCAAGGTGTGGAATGCTGACCTAGCAGGTAAGCAGCCACCCTTGCGGGCCAGTCCCCTTTGGTCATCCGTCCCAGAGCCTCCTTGGCCGAGCGGACGGCCCGTTCAGCCCGACCATTGGAGGCCGGATGATAAGGGGCCACTGGCGCGTGGCGGATCCCTTGCGAGGCCAAGAACTCCTGGAAGGTGGCGGACTGGAACTGGGGCCCGTTGTCGGACACCACGATGTCCGGCAACCCGTGCGTCGCAAAAAGGCGGCGCAGGGCCCTGACCGTACTCTCGGCCGTAGTGGAAGCCATCAAGATGACCTCCACCCAACGGGAGTAGGCGTCCACGACCACCAGGAACGTTTGGCCCCGGAAGGGGCCTGCGAAGTCTATGTGGAGCCTGGACCAAGGGCTCCGGGGCAAGTCCCACTCCCTGGGCGGGGCGACCGGAGGGGCGGGGCGGGTGGTTTGACAAGGGACACAACCCCCGACCCAGGCAGCTACCTCCGCATCCAAGCCCGGCCACCACACATAGCTGCGGGCGAGCGCCTTCATCCGGGCTATGCCGGGGTGGTCGGCGTGGAGCGTTCGGAGCACCTGGTGACGGAGGGGGGGGGAACGATGACCCGATCCCCCCAGCACAAGCAGCCGCTGTGGAGTGAAAGCTCCGTCTGGCGTGCCTTGTACGGCCGAAAATCTTCGGCCACGCCGCCCTGAGGCCACCCTCGCAAGACCCAGGTGGAGACCTGGGACAGGACAGGGTCGGCCTTCGTCCGGGCGGCGACGTCCGAGGACGTCAAGGGCAGGCCTGAGTCTGCCACAGACAAGACGGACAGTGCCGGCACCGGCTCTTCGTCCGCCTTGGGGAGGGGGCACCGGCTCAGGGCATCAGCATGCCCCAGCTGCTTGCCCGGACGGTAGTACAGCGTATAACTATACGCTGCTAGGAACTCCGTCCATCTGGTCATCCTGGGAGAAAGGATGGGGGGGGTCGGACGGTCACCGGCCAAAAGCCCAAGGAGAGGCTTATGGTCCGTGAAGACAGCAAAAGTCCGACCATACAGGTATTGGTGGAACTTTTTGATGCCGGACACCATAGCCAGAGCCTCCTTGTCAATCTGGCTATAGTTTCTCTCAGTGGGAGACATTGTCCGGGACCAAAAAGCAATGGGGGCTTCTGAGCCATCTGGGAAGGAATGGCTCAGGACGGACCCCAGGCCGAAAGGGGAGGCATCGCACGCCAACGTCAAGGGCAGCCTGTCATCATATTGCACAAGGACTGCCTCTGACGTCAGAGTGGCTTTGACAGCCGCGAACGCATGCGCCTCGCGGCTGCCCCAGCACCAGGCCGCCGATCGATCGAGCAATCGATGAAGCGGCTCGGCTAACGTTGCCTTGTGGGGAAGAAAAGGCGCGTAGAAATTTAAGAGGCCGAGGAACGCCTGCAGCTCCGTCTTGGAGGCAGGCGTAGGGGCGTTCCTAATGGCCTCGACCTTCTTGGGGGTGGGGTGGATGCCCCGGGCATCAATCAAGAAGCCCAGGAACTCCACCTCCGGCGCGGCAAAAACGCATTTGCTGCGCTTCAACTTTAATCCCGCGCCCCTGAAAACGCTGAGGACCTTCCTCAGTACTTTGGCGAGCTCTGAGATGCTGGAAGCAGCTATCAGAACGTCGTCAAAATACGGGACCACGCTTGGGAGCCCATGGAGCAAACGTTCCATGAGGCTCTGGAAGATCCCCGGGGCGACGGACACACCGAATTGGAGTCTGCGACAACGGAAAGCCCCCCGGTGGGTGACGATGGTCTGCGCCTCCGCAGCCGCCTCGTCCACCGGGAGCTGTTGATAGGCCTGGGCCATATCCAGTTTCGCAAATATGCGGCCTTGCCCCAGGGAATGGAGCAGGTCTTGCACCACTGGGACTGGATATGGGTTCGCCTGGAGCCCACGGTTGATGGTCGACTTATAGTCGGCGCAGATCCGCACCGACCCGTCGGGCTTGATGGGGACCACTATGGGGGTCTCCCATCTTGCCTGGTCAACGGGCTCGAGCACGCCCTGCGCCACCAGCCGGTCAAGTTCGGCATCGACCTTGGGCTTCAGGGCGAGCGGCAGCCTGCGGCCTTGAGCCTAATGGGCGCAACCTGAGGGTCAAGATTTAAGGAGACAGGGGTGCCCACGTAAGAGCCAAGCCGACCGTCAAGCACGTCGGCGAACTCCTCCAAAACCCCGGAGATGGGAGAGGAGGCGGGAATAGAGTGAACCCCCTGCACTGACAGGCCAAGGGCGGGAAACCAATCCAGGCCGATGATGGCCGCCAGGGGATCAGAAACCACCAGAATAGGCAAGGGCCCCTTGAAACCCCCGTACTCCACCCTCAGGGAAATCTGGCCCAGGGTGGGGATTGACGATCCCTGATAGTCCCGCAAAACCGTGAGTGGGGGGGACAATTTGTCTAAGGAAAGGCCGGGGCGTAGCTTGGCCAACTGTGCCCGGGAAATGATGGACCGAGACGAGCCAGAGTCCACCTCCATGCGGACCCCCACCCCCTCCAGTTTCACAACTGTCCTGAGCCGCGTACGGTCGGGCAGGGCTTCCAGCAGAGAGTTGTCGTCGGTCAAGGCAAAACAGCCGGACGGCTGCGGCTGCTGGCGTCTGCCCCGGCGGCGTTGGGTGGGTGGGTTGGCCGCAGGCCCTCTACGTTCCTCTCCGGAGCGGCGTTGGGGCTCGGGGGAGGGTTGGTCTTCCGCGGGCGCGGCGGCGCGGCAAGCGGCGGCCAGGTGTCCCTTTCGGCCGCAGCGGCGGCAGATGGCTTCCTTGAACGGGCAATCGGCCCGAGGGTGCTTTCCCCGGCAGCCCAAGCATCTGTAGGTAGCCGGCATGGGCGGCCTGCGGCCGGCGGGCCTAATGTAGGCGACCTGGTCGTCCTCGTCGGGGTCCTCGTCCTCCTCAACCAGGCACGCACGTGCGGGCGTGTGGCGGTCCAAGTCTCTATCCAGGGCCGAGGACTCGGACATCTCGAATGCCCGAGCCTCGTCCACCGCCTGTTCTAGGGTCAGCTCAGCTCGGGCCAGCAGGCGCCTTCTGAGGCGGACTTCCCTGAGGCCCCAGATGAATTGCTCCAGCAGGGACTCGGCCAAGAAGTCCGCGGCGAAAGCGCACGGAATGGCGGCCATGCGGAGCGCCTTCAGGAATTCGGCCACCGACTGGTCAGGCTTCTGGAGGCACTTTCTGAAAGCGAAGCGGTGGGTCATCTTAGACGGCACCGGGGCGTAGTGGGCCCTGAGCCGTTCGATCAACGTGTCCCACGGCATCTCATATACTTCTGTCGGCGCGGCCACGGTGCGAGCGGTGGCGAACAACTCCGTGCCGCCGCAGCCGAGGAAATGGCCCAATTTTCGCGCCGGGGGCAGCGCCCCGTAGTCATTGGCCAGCACGAAGCATTCGAATCGTGCCATGAAGGACACCCAGGACTCCTTCGCCGAGTCGAACGGAGCGAAGGGAGGAACGGAACCCATAGCGATCGTACCGCAAAAGAAAATGTGTAAAAAAAATTTTTTTGTGAGGAAAAAATTTCCTTCCCTCAGCAATCCGAGCTCTGCCTGGCCCCAGCCCTCGTCGCCAGTGTTAGATTCTCTGCACGGTGGAGAATAGAGGGAGTCCGAGCCAGGTTTGCTCAAAAACACAGCCCTTTATTTTAGGCAAGCTTACAATAGAAGAATGGTTCAGTTAAAGAAATAGGCGGTAGACAGGGGCTCCCGCGCTTTGACAGCTCTTTATATTTGGAGCTGTCAAAGGGGGAGCCAATCAGGCTGCAGCAAGGGCCAGGCGCGCCTCAGCCAATCAGGCGCGTCTGTCAGTTGGCTGCCTTGCTACAGCCTGTTGCCAAGGCTCCAAAGGCAGCCTGGAAGACCTGCGGCCGGTCGTAAGTCGAGACCGGTCGCAGGTCGAGGATATAACAGTTTCATCTTCAGGATTTGGCCTTCTAAAGAGCAGTCAGTGTTGATCTCCCCTAGGACCACTAACTGATGGTATCAGTCCAGTGTTTTAAACAAGCAGGTATTCTTTGTTGAAGTTAGTTAGAGTCAGTATAGATACCACAATTCACTGGGCACTGGGTTTCAGTTCATCCTTACAAAATTCCCAAACTTGAACAAACTTGAGACATAAATAAAGATGTGTGATCAGATCAGGGGTCAAATCCAGCAGGTTCTGGAGAACCGAGAGCAGAAATTTTGAGTAGTTCGGAGAACTGGCAAATGATACCTGTGGCTGGCCCCAGAGTGAGGTGGGAATAGAGATTTTGCAGTATCCTTCCCCTGGAGTGGGGAGGGGAATGGAGATTTTGCAGTATCCTTCCCCTGGAGTGGAGAGGGAATGGAGATTTTGCAGTATCCTTCCCCTGGAGTGGAGAGGGAATGGAGATTTTGCAGTATCCTTCCCCTGGAGTGGGGAGGGGAATGGAGATTTTGCAGTATCCTTCCCCTGGAGTGGGGAGGGGAATGGAGATTTTGCAGTATCATTCCCCTGGAGTGGGGAGGGGAATGGAGATTTTGCAGCATCCTTCCCCTGGAGTGGAGAGGGAATGGAGATTTTGCAGTATCCTTCCCCTGGAGTGGAGAGGGAATGGAGATTTTGCAGTATCCTTCCCCTGGAGTGGAGAGGCAATGGAGATTTTGCAGTACCGTTTCCCTGGAGTGGGGAGGGTAATGGAGATTTTGCAGTATCCTTCCCCTGGAGTGGAGAAGGAATGGAGATTTTGCAGTATCCTTCCCCTGGAGTGGAAAGGGAATGGAGATTTTGCAGTATCCTTCCCCTGGAGTGGGGAGAGGAATGGAGATTTTGCAGTATTGTTTCCCTGGAGTGGGGAGGGGAATGGAGATTTTGCAGTATCCTTCCCCTGGAGTGGAGAGGGAATGGAGATTTTGCAGTATCCTTCCCCTGGAGTGGGGAGGGGAATGGAGATTTTGCAGCATCCTTCCCCTAGAGTGGAGAGGGAATGAAGATTTTGCAGTATTGTTTCCCTGGAGTGGGGAGGGGAATGGAGATTTTGCAGTATCCTTCCCCTGCCACGCCCACCAAGCCACGCCCACCGAACCGGTAGTAAAAAAAATTGAATTTCACCACTGGATCAGAGGTGTTATAGAAACAAAAGGTATCCAGAGATCTTTGTTTTATTTAAAAGCCATTGCAACATTTGAGCTCTGTTACAGCAAAAGTACACATTGCAACCACTACGCCTGTGCACACACGCCACACACACGGCATCTCACTCTGAATTTTTCGCTGTCATCTACTCACCCAGTTTTCAGTGTGTTCACATTTATTCCAGCCTGCATGTCTCAACCGTAGCAAAACATCACACAGGTTGCAATTAAAAAGTACACGGTGCTGTTCAATGATCAGGCAAATATATCAGAATTCTGGAACAGATAATTAACTCAACCACAGTGGAATAAGCAATAAACGAAGGGTACAGTAATATCTGATCCGTCGCAACTTGTCATCTCGTCAATCTCTCCAAGTGTAATTTTCATGTGGTTTCCAGGAGCGCAGGAAAGGCCCCTTCACTCTTATCACTCCAATATTGAAAGAAGCCCAAAGGCAAAAGAATAGGATGCAATTAAAAAAGAAGAATTGAAACGCTCCATGCAACTTTGCCCAGTTTAAAAAAAAAAAAGAAATTGTGGTGAAATGCAGAACCTTAAAAAAAAAAATGCAATAAGAATTGTAAGAACCACTTTCATGACCAAGGGCACAATTCAGTGGGCATTAAGAAGGAAGCTCAGAGACCGAAGGATTTTTGTGGATCTTTTTTTCATTAGGTAAATTTCCCTTTGGAGAAAAAGGTTTTTAAAAAAATAAAAGGATAGGGAAATGCTTTTGTTCTGTCTCCTGTATCTAAATGAAAAGTTACAAAGAAAAACCAAAACCAAAACAGAGATTGAATGGTGTGGATTTAAAATTCTCCCGTTTCTTTGCCATGCTCCTCGAATTTACCGAACTGTATCATCTATGTAATACAAATGACACTACTAATGTTATGCGGTTTGCAGAGCCCACTGGAAATATGGATTTATAACTCCCCATTCATGTAAGAGGTTACCCAATTGGAAACCAGTATAAAAACTATACAAGGGACATAGAGGTATCATTAGGGAGTAGCAAATATGCCGGTTTGGTAGCAATGTGAGCATGCGCTACCTCCGCCCATGCGTAGGACCTTCCGCGCAGGCTCAGAGTGTCCCTGCAAAGGTAAGCAAACAGCGAGCGGGGCGGGGGGGCAGGGGGGGGGCGGTAGCCACTGTGCCATGTAATTTATATTAGCTAGAAAGCAGGAAATCGTGCTTTCTAGCTAATATAAATTGTGTGTCTCAGCTGATTGTCGGAAAAACTGGTTTGCCCGGACTGGTAGCATCTTTTTTACTACTGGTTTGGGAGAACATTTTTACTATCAGTTTGGGTGAACTGGTTCGAACTGGTAGTATTTCACCCCTGGTTTTGGGCCTGGATCTTATTTATGTACCACATTTATTTCAATTCAGGCTTTTGACTTCTGGAATGACCACTAAATTCCCCACATTTTGGAATGGCCAGATGTCCAGGGGAGAAATTGGCCTCTTCCCAAAATAATAAGTTGTGAAATTATCTAACCACCAGTATGCAAATATGTATATCTCCAACTTATATCCAAGGTTTATGAGATACTGGATGGAGACACATAACCAAAGAATTCAGCCAAGATTTTCTGAAACATCCACTCAATGAAGTTCAAACTTGATTAAAGAGGCTACATTTCTTTCTAGAAATAGTATACTGAAGATAGACCCACCAAGAAAATAACAGATTGCTACTGTACTTAATGTTACGTATGCTTGTTGCTAAGTGCATCAAGAATGCACTATTGTATTAGATAATGATCATCTTTTTTTGCAGTTAGCTATCTAATTTAAAATAGTTACTTATCAGAAACAGCAGACCAAATCACAGTGATATGACAAGGAACAGCAAATCCAAGCATCAATTCTATACCCTTATATATGCTGTCAACATTTTTACAGGATTCAATAACATCACCCACAAATCAAGGGAGTATTCCTTATCTCAGACAGCATTTTGTACCAGTAACATCCAACCATGATTTTAGATTGGAGAAACTTGCCAACCATTGTACAGAACAATTACCAGACTTCAAAAACGACAATATGCTGAAGCCACTGTAAGAATATTTCAGTTCTCCAAACTATTCTTCCTTGGATTTCAAAGTAGCCATCCTTGAGCAAAGAATTACAAAAACCAATTTCATCACACAACAACCAAGCTGATATTAGATGTGCATTGATGAGTTTGCTGCAGGAACATCTAAAATATGCTCTGGCGAGATTATTGTGGGTCTAGTACACAATCTCTCAAAAAACGGTGGGAATATATATAAAGCTTGCATCTCAGGACTATATATCACACATCGGATTAAATAAAGAGAGGTTCAGCTCAGGGGTGGGTTCCGGCTGGCTTTATTGCCGGTTCGCACATGAGCACACTTTGCATGCATGCACGCCTTGGATGCGCACTGTGTGCGCATGCACAATGCAATTAAAAATTGTTCTGCTCATGCGCAGAACGTAAAAACAAGATGGCGGCCAGGGAACCGATTTGGGGGCCGTAGCAGGCCTATGTTGCTGCCGGTTCCAGGGACCCAGGCCACCATACCACTATCGGTTGGGCCAAACCTGTAGGAACCCATCTCCTGTTCAGCTACAGCTAATTAATAAATGTGTTTGAGGTGCCCCAAGATTATTGCCTATTTTTGCTGCATCCTCTCTGAAATTCCCCAGTAAGAGGATGTTTCAACGATTTTAGCCCCAAACCTTCCTCCCCACAATTAGTTTAGTTTAGTTTAGTTTAGTTTAGTTTAGTTTAGTTTAGCTTAGCTTAGCTTAGTTTAGTTTAGTTTAGTTTAGTTTAGTTTAGTTTAGTTTAGTTTAGTTTAGTTTAGTTTATTGGTTTTCTATACCACCCTACTCCCGAAGGACTCAGGGCAGTGTACAGCCAAAATAAAAACAAATATATAAAAGTTAAAAGAAAGCTTTTAAAAGACATAATTAAAATATTGGCCGAAATGTGGAACAATCCCAAATTAACCCTGATTAAAGTAATAAAATTTAAATTTAAAAATTTAAATTTAAAAATTTAAAAAGCATGCTTTATGCCAGCCCGGCTTGTTGAAAGAAAAAAGTTTTGAGACCACGGCGGAAGGTGCGGAAGTCAGGGATAGTTCTTAATTCCGGGGGCAATTCGTTCCAGAGGGCAGGTGCTCCCATGGAGAAGGCTCTCCCCCTGGGTGTCGCCAGTCGACATTGTCTAGCTGACGGCACCATGAGGAGACCCTCTCTATGGGAGCGTACTGGCCGGTGGGAGGTTCTCGGTGGCAGAAGGCGATCTCGTAGGTACCCAGGTCCTAAGCCATGGAGCGCTTTAAAGATAGTAACCAACACCAAATTGAATCGCAATTTGGTTTTGTACTTGGCTCTCAGGACTGAAAAAGGGAAGTAATCTTCGCTTAAAGCAATGAAGCTGATACATAGCATTTCTCCCTGGCTGTGGGCCTTATCCTAGAGCAGCTTCAGCCAATAATTCATTTTTAGCTTTTCCATGGGGTGGAGGTTGCCAACTTGCACCTTGACAAGTCATTTGTTCCTCTGACAGTGGCACAATAGACGAAACTAAGAAGTGAAATGTGGTTTAACTCAGCACATCATTTGTATACCAGGATTTGTTTTTTTTTAAACAACAACTCCTGGATCCTTCCTGCTAAAGGCCATGTTATGGAAGAGAGAGAAAGAAAGAAGGGGGTGGGATGGGATGGGGGAGAAAGAATCAATTGGACGACATTTGGGGAGGGAGATATATTTTTTTAAGAGAAAATAGATGCTCGTTGCATGGACAAGAAGACCCCTGGGTAGAAATACAAAAAAAGATATAAACTATAAATATTCCACAACACCCTGTTAGGCCCCAATTAAGGGAGGAGACATACTGTTTCCTTTTCTGCCTTTCGGCTCATCACCAGAGACCATCTAGACAGAAAGCCATGAGTTCCGTTGTGTATTTTTTTTAATATGTGTGTGCTTTATATATGTTTTATATGTGTGTTTTTTATATGTGTGTTTTTTATATGTGTGTTTTTTATATGTGTGTTTTTTATATGTGTGTTTTTTATATGTGTGTTTTTGAGCTGATCAATAAATAAGTCAGGGAGACTGGTATAGATCTATTTCAAGCTATTTAGCTCTCATCAGCTAGCCCAAACTATAAAACTATAAAACAAACTATAAAAAACATGTTGAAACTTGAGAAAGAGTGCAGAGAAGAGGAACCAGGATGATTAGGGGACTGGAGACTAAAACATATGAAGAACGGTTGCAGGAACTGGGCATGGCTAGTCTAGTGAAGAGAAGGACCAGGGGAGACATGATAGCAGTGTTCCAATATCTCAGGGGTTGCCACAGAGAAGAGGGTTAAGCTATTTTCCAAAGCACCTGAAGGCCAGACAAGGAATAATGGATGGAAACTGAACAAGGAGAGATTCAACCTCAAAATAAGGGGAGAATTTTCTGACCGTGAGAACACTCAGCCAATGGAACAGCTTTGCCTTCGGAAGTTGTGGGGGCTTCATCACTGGAGGCTTTCAAGAAGAGACTGGACCTCCATCTGTCAGAAGTGGTGTAGGGTCTCTTTCTTGGGTGGGGAGTTGGACTAGATGACCTACAAGGTCTCTTCCAACTCTGTTATTCTGTTAAAGAATCTGTTAAAGAAATAAACAATGTGGAAAACTTGGTTGCCCTTGTTTCTTCATTGTGGACATTCTGGTAATAATGGAGCAGATAGGGTTGTTTGTGTTCCATGGACTTGGACCAGTGTTGGACTTGCAGGCTTTCCCATTCTTCTGACATAAACAAGCAGGGAATAAGTCCTGGGTCTGGCATTCTCCGAAAAGGAAGCAAAGAACATTTTGGAAATAATACATGGATGGGCACGGGAAGTGAGACATGTCTGCCGTGACTTCGCTCTTTCTCAGAAGCCTGCTCTGTTAGCTTTTAGAAAAGACATTTGCTTATCTCCCTTCTACAGAAGGAAGTCAATTTTTCAAGGTGATGCCTCCAGAAGCATGTGCACGTGTCATCTGAAAGCAGAGACACCCAGTGGGTTGTTCTTTGCGATTATCCAAATGCTTGCAAGTTAAGTTTAACAGGGTTACACGCAGGAGGTTTTGGCTTCCATGAGGGCAATTGTGTCAGGGCCCCATCAGAGCCCAGATCAGAGCAGGAGGAGGAGTTGGAACCGGGATCATCTGATGGGGATGTCTATCCGCCCCCTCCTGAATGTTTGGAGAGTCCGGGGGGTTGAGGACGATGCTATCTCAGTCCCTAAGGCATTGGGGGAAGTAGTCAAACGGATGGAGAGCTGCCTGGCCTCAGATTCAGGGGAGAATTGGCTGCTGACAGGCAGTGGTGCTGATAGACAGCAGATCCCCTCTGATGAGGAACAGCTGCCTCCCCCACTCAACCCAAGGGCACAGAGAGCGGAGTGGAGGCGAACTCAAAGGCAGGTTGTGTGGTTAATAATAATAATAATAATAATAATTTTATTGTTTCTATACCGCCCCCTCTCCCCACGGGGACTCGGGGCGGTGCACAGGTAGCATAAAAGCAATATATAACAACAATAAATAAACACCCTTCCTCACAAGGAACACCTGGTGTGGGTTGACTTCAGGAGGGAGGTTGTCTTTGCTAGGAATGTTTGTTTTGGCTTACACGCCCTTGGCTTTGCCTCGTGCTCTTGCCTGTGCCTTACCTCTGCCTTGAGGACTTGCCTTTGGCCTTTGTACTTGGACTCTGTGAGATTGTGTCCTCTTTTTAGCCTTCCTTTGTTGTTTCCTGGGTTTTGGGGACTAAAGGTAGCCACCTTCAGAGTAGTGTGAGTGTTAAGTGGTCAAGATGGGTCCAGAACCCGGCAGATCCAACGGCTCTTTATTCAACAGATTAACAGAAGAACAGTAACTGTAAGTACACAGAGAACAAAAAAGCGCGCGCCTTCGCTCTGACAGCTCTTTTGGCTGTCAGAACGCCGGCCAATCAGCGCATCTCCCGCTTCGGCTGCAGCCAGTCGCGTCTTAGCCAATCAGACGCGACTGGCTGTTGCCGGGGAATTCAAGCGGGTGTCGTATGCAACACTCCTTCCCCCCCAGCGAGTACGCATGCGGGCCCATTAGCATACGTACTCGCCGAGGTAGGCGGGGCTGCGTCGGCTCCGCCCTGAGCGCCTCAGAATGTCTTCAGGAGGCGAAGGAGGAGGACGTGTCCGTGCGAGCTCCTCCCTGCCGGGGGTGTAGCTCCGGACTGCGTCATCGCGGCCTGGCAAAGTCCCGGAAGCCTCCGAATCAGGTAGGATGGGGCGAGGGGGCGTGTCGCGCGGAATTGAGTTGGAGTCAAGCCCCTGGCGTGCAGGGGACGGGTAGGCCGGGCCTGAGAAGTCTTGGGCGGTGCTTGGTGAAGTACTTAATGAGTGCTTTGGAGTGTATTCGGTGGGCCTGGGCCTCCCCAGGCAGGGCTGTTCCTGCGCCGTCAGCCCCGGGGAGAGTCCGGCAATGGGGAAGTTTCCCGCAGTGGGCCAGGGTTCGGCCGGCGATTCCAGGTCGCTGAGCGGGATGTCGGTCGCCCTTTCCGTTGTAGTTGGCAAGAGAAGTGGATCATCCGGTGCTGGGTGGCGGCGCCTTAGTTGATCCACATGGCGCCGCCACTCGGATCCGTCAGGTCTTCGAACCCTATAAGAGCACGGCCCGGTTAGTGCGGTAATGGTTGCGGGGACCCATCGAGGGTCACCGGAGAAGTTCCGGGCGTAGACGGCTTCGCCTACGGAGAAGAGGTGGGGAGGGGGGACCCCCAGGTTGCACGGCTGCACCTCGTTGTAGAGTGGGTGCAGTCGGTCCAATTCGGTTCTCAGGCGGCGGCCCATCAGCAGTTCTGCGGGGCTTTTCCCTGACGCCGGGCAAGGCGTAGAATGCTGACCTAAGAGGTAAGCATCTACCCTTGCCTGCCAATCCCCCCCCTCCATCCTGCCGAGGGCCTCCTTAGCCGAGCGAACGGCCTGTTCCGCCCGGCCGTTGGCGGCAGGGTGGTAGGGGGCGGTAGGCGCGTGACGGATCCCCAGGGAGGCCAGGAATTCCTGGAAGGTGGAAGAGTGAAATTGTGGGCCATTGTCGGAGACCAGGGTGTCCGGCAACCCGTGCGTGGAAAAGAGGCGCCGAAGCGCACGCACGGTGCTCTCCGCTGTGGTAGAGGCCATGAGAACGACCTCCACCCAGCGGGAGTAGGCGTCCACCACCACCAGGAAGGACCGGCCGTGAAATGGGCCCGCGAAGTCGATGTGGACGCGGGCCCACGGGGACTTGGGGGCGTCCCAGGGACGGGAAGGGGCAGCCGGAGGGGCGGGGCGGGAGGCCTGGCATGCCTGGCAAGCGCCAACGAAGGCAGCCACCTCCTCGTCCATGCGTGGCCACCAGACATAGCTTCGGGCGAGCGCCTTCATGCGAGCTATGCCTGGGTGGGTGGCATGGAGGGCATCGAGTACCTGTAGGCGCAGGGACGGGGGAAGGATGACACGGTCCCCCCATAGCAAGCACCCGGAGTGGAGCGACAGCTCCAGCTGGCGGGCCTTGAACGGCCTGAACTCGGCGGGCAGTGCGGCCGTGGGCCACCCCCGCAGGACCCAGGCGGCGACCCGGGAGAGGGTGGGGTCGGTTCTGGTGCGGGCAGCCACGTCCGATGACGTGATGGGGAGCCTGGCGTCGGCCACGGACAGGACAGAGAGGGCCGGCACCGGCTCCTGGTCTGCCTGAGGGAGGGGGCAGCGGCTGAGGGCATCTGCGTGCCCCAGGTGCTTGCCCGGACGGTAGAGCAGCGAGTACTCATACGCTGCCAGGAACTCCGTCCACCGTGTCATTCTGGGCGAGAGGATGGGGGGGGGGGTGGGCCGGTCACTGGCCAGAAGCCCAAGGAGCGGCTTGTGGTCAGTGAAAACGGTGAACGAGCGGCCGTACAGGTACTCGTGAAACCTTTTGATCCCGGAGACTACAGCCAGAGCCTCCTTATCGATCTGGCTGTAGTTCCGCTCCGCTGGAGTCAGCGTCCGGGAGTAAAAGGCAATGGGGGCCTCCGAGCCATCGGGCAGGACATGGCTCAGGACCGCCCCCAGGCCAAAAGGGGAGGCGTCCGCAGCTAACGTCAGGGGCCGGCTGGCAGAATACTGGACCAGCATGGCCTGTGACGTCAGCAGCTCTTTGACAGCCGCGAACGCATGCGCTTCGCGGCTGCCCCAGCGCCAAGCCGCCGAGCGATCGAGCAATCGCTGCAGCGGCTCGGCTAGTGATGCCTTATGAGGTATGAAGGGCGCGTAAAAATTAAGCAGGCCGAGGAATGCCTGCAGCTCCGTCTTGGAGCTTGGCACGGGGGCCATGTGGATAGCCTCGACCTTGGCTGGTGCGGGGTGGATGCCCTGGGCATCGACGACGAAACCCAGGAACTCCACCCGCGGCACAGCAAATTTACATTTGCTGAGCTTCAATTTAAGGCCCGCGCCCCTGAAAAGACGGAGGACCTTCCGGAGTACTTCGGCGAGGTCTGACAGGCTGGAAGCAGCTATCAGGACGTCGTCGAAGTACGGTACGACGCCCGGGAGCCCGTGGAGCAACCGCTCCATGAGGCTCTGGAAGATCCCCGGGGCAACAGAAACGCCGAATTGGAGGCGGCGACAGCGAAAAGCTCCTTGGTGAGTGACGATGGTCTGAGCATCAGCCGCATCGTCATCCACCGGCAACTGCTGGTAGGCCTGAGCCATATCCAGCTTCGCGAAGATGCAGCCCTGCCCCAAGGAATGGAGCAGGTGCTGCACCACGGGAACTGGATATGGGTTTGCCTGAAGCCCGCAGTTGATCGTCGACTTATAGTCGGCGCAGATGCGTATGGACCCGTCGGGCTTGATGGGGACCACTATGGGGGTCTCCCATCTCGCCTGGTCAACGGGCTCCAGTACGCCCTGCGCCACGAGATGATCGAGCTCCGCGTCAACCCGTGGCTTCAGAGCGAACGGCAGCCTGTGGGCCTTGAGCCGAATCGGGGCAACCTGAGGGTCAAGGTTGAGGGAAACCGGGGTGCCACGGTAGGAGCCCAGAGAGCCATCGAACACGTCCCTGAACTCGGCGAGGACAGCCTCCACGGGCGAGGCGGCAGGCACCCGGTTGACCCGCTGGATGGATAGGCCCAGGGCGGGGAACCAGTCTAGGCCGAGGAGCGCGGAAAGGGGGCGCTCGGCGACCAGGATGGGCAAAGGGCCGGAGAAGCGGCCGTAGTCGACGCGGACCCGGTGCTGGCCCATTAAGGCAATGGGGTTGCCCTGGTAGTCCCGGAGCAAAACGTCCGGGCGAGAGAGATCCTCGGGTTTAAGACCAGGGCAGAGGGCCCTCAGGTGCCGCCAGGAGATGAGGGACCGGGACGACCCCGAGTCAACCTCCATGGATAGGGGGTGGCCCACAAGGGTCAGGGAGGTCGAAATGCGCCTACGGTCATCAACGTCGATGGGGATGGTGTCCCGGGCATCCGTCGTGGCGTAGCAGGCTGCTTCGGAAGCCTGGCGGCGGCCCGGAGGACATCTGCCATAAGTCGGAGCCGAAGCCGGGGCGTCCGCTGTAGGGCGAGGAGCCGCTTGGGCCGTTTGGCGGGAGAGGTCTGCGTGGCAAGCGCGGGCGATGTGGCCCCGTCTGTTGCACCGACGACAGATGGTTTCCTTGAAGGGACACACGCTCCTGGCATGGGCGCCCCGGCACCCGGCGCAGGTAGCGGACCCCTGGCAGGGGTAATTCTGTCTGGGGGCGCCTCGGCCGGAGGCTTGGAGGCGTGCCACACTGTCAAAGGAAGGGCCGTCATCGAACGGCTCTAGGGGGGCCAGCTCGTTGACGACTGAAGCTGCGGGGCCTGCTGACCGAGGTAGAGTTCAGACGTGGCGTCCGCCAGCTCCGCGGCCCTGGCGTCCTCAATGGCCTGCTCCAGGGTGACATCCGAGAGGGCAAGGAGCCGGCGGCGGAGCTTGACATCCCGCAGCCCGGTGATGAGCTGCTCGAGCAGAGACTCATCCAGAAACGGGGCCGGGAAGTCACAGAGGAGAGCGGCGGCGCGTAGTGACTGGAGAAAGTCCGCAACGGACTGAGTGGGCTGCTGCCGGCATTGACGAAACGCGCAGCGGCGGGAGATTTTCGAAGGTGCCGGAGCGAAGTGGGCCTTGAGGCGGGCCTGTAGGACCCCCCATTCTAAGTCCTGCACCGCGGCCGGGGCGGCAATGTTTCGCGCCACGGCGAAGACGGTACGGCCGCCGCAGCCGAGGAAAAGTCCGAGGCGCCGGGCGGGGGTGATGTCTCCGTGAACATCGGTGAGGAGGAAGCACTCGAACCGAGAGAGAAAAGCTTCCCAGGACTCAGCCGACGGGTCGTAGGTAGCGAATGGCGGAAGGGTAGCCATGAGGGCGAGCTGAGAAGCGAGCCCAGAGCATGAGGAGAATTTGAGGAAATTTCTCCGGAGCGGAGGTTGAAATGTCTCTTCGTTCCCGCAGGGAGAAGAGGAACGGTTAGGAGGATCGGCGCCGGGCTCCCAGTCCTCGTCGCCAGTGTTAAGTGGTCAAGAAGGGTCCAGAACCCGGCAGATCCAACGGCTCTTTATTCAACAGATTAACAGAAGAACAGTAACTGTAAGTACACAGAGGACAAAAAAGTGCGCGCCTTCGCTCTGACAGCTCTTTTATATAGAGCTGTCAGAACGCCGGCCAATCGGCGCGTCTCCCGCTTCGGCTGCAGCCAGTCACGTCTTAGCCAATCAGACGCGACTGGCTGTTGCCGGGGAATTCAAGCGGGTGTCGTATGCAACAGTGAGGTTAAGCCTTACCGGCAGTTGTAAGGCCTTTAATCAGAGCAATAAAGGGCTCTATTGATGCCTGCCTCTGCCTAGGTGGAGTCATAACAAATTGGCTGATGTGGGGGGAGGGGGCTGGAGGAGGACAGAAGTCTACATCCAGTCCCATGATGCTCTGGACTTATTAGAAAAGAAAAGCTCTTCAGTTTGGTTTCTGCTATGTCATACTGGTGGCAGCATTTGGAATCCGTAACTCGACATTTTTATTCAGCAGGAGGAAACCTTTGTTTAATATTTAATAATATTTAAACAATCAGCCCTGACAGCTGTTGCTTGGAGCAGTTGAAGGCCTGCTCTGAAGAGGTCTTCAGAATGACCTATTGTGAAATGATTGTGATAGTGTTGTGATGCCTCTGCGCAACAAGTTCCTTGTCTGAGGCAAGTGGTGTCTCTGCTTCCAACGGAGAAGAATTTGTGCAAGATAAAGATAAAGGTTTTCCCCTGTCCAGTTGTGTCTGATTTTGGGAGATGGTGCTCACCTCCATTTCCTAGCCAAGAGAGCCAGCATTTTCTGAAGACCCTTTCTGGGATCATGTGGCCAGTATGACTATATGCCAAGGTGCATGGAACATTCGCACCAAGGGGGTATCTATTTATCTACTCGTATTTGCATTAGTGGTGGGTTTCCATTTTGTTTTACTACCGGTTCGCTTGTGTGCATGCGCAGAAGCGTCCAGGCGGGTGGGCGGAGCCTCCTGCTGCAGCCACTACTGGTTCGCCCGATCCAGGCCGAACCAGCAGAAACCCACCTCTGATTTGCATGCTTTCGAACTGCTAGGCAGGAATGGGGCAAGTAACAGGAGCTCACCCCATTATGTGTTGCCCAGGTCTCAAACCCTGGTTGTCAGCTTTCCAGTGGACAAGCTCGACGTTTTTAACTGCTGAGCCATTGTGCCCTGCGAAAGGAAGCAACAAACAGCACAGAGCAGCAGTTCTTCCTTTCCCCTCAGCTGGTGGGTCATCTGGAGCTGTCCTTGCTAGGCCCGTTTAAAGAAATAACAGGTAGTCCTCAAGTTATGACTGCAATGGAACCTGCCCGTTACAATCATGTCACGATGGTAATAAATGGCTGATTTAAAATGTTTTTTGTATTGGTCATTAAGCAAACACGAGGGTCATCAGTGCAAACACTGTGGTTTTTAAGCGAATACATTGTTTGCTACGGTATGTCATGTGACTGCAGGATGCTAGAGACACCCATAAAAAGCAGAGGGTTCAAAAGTCAGAATTTCGGATCCAGGTTTTTCACATAGGCCGTAACTTTTAATGGTTGCTAAGAGGCTAGTCATATGTTTGAGGGCTATCTGTAGTTCCCAAACTTTTTTTTTCTGAATTAGATGAGAGTTCCCCCATTTTGACTCCTGGGTTTGGGTCAGTGGTGGGATACAAATTTTTTTACTACTGGTTCTGAAAGCGTGGCTTGGCAGGCTTGGCTTGGCTTTGTGGGCATGGCAGGGGAAGGATACTGTAAAATCCCCATTCCCTCCCCACTCCAGGGAAAGGATACTGCAAAATCCCCATTCCCTCCTGATCAGCTGGGACTCGGGAGGCAGAGAACAGATGAGGGCGAGGCCAGTCAGAGGTGGTATTTACCAGTTCTCCGAACTACTCAACGTTTCTGCTACCGGTTCTCCAGAACTGGCCAGAACTTGCTGAATATCACCTCTGGTTTAGGTCTTCGAAACAGATTCCATATTTATCACCTTTCATCAAATAGCTGAAATTCAAGTTGAAACCCATTTTTTGCAGCTCCTATTTGCACCCCTGGGAGGAAGAGGGTGGCCAGATGGTTCTCCAAAGATCCATTTTGTCTTCTCAAATGGTGACAATTCTGGTTTCTGATTCTCCGTAAGAAAGAGGCTTCTCAAAAGGACGCTGGTTCTGCCTGGGCCCAGCTATTTAGCAGCCTCATCTGCTGCTTTAGTACACGCAGTTATGCAATCAGCAAAACAAAAATATTATCCGGATAAAAGAACGAGGCACATTAGCAAGCTGATTACACATGCAGCAGCAGGCTTTGTCACAACGGGACATAAATGACTTTTTACATTAAGGTTGATCGCCAAAAACATTTCGGGGAGGAAAGGATGGCGTTATTTCCTGAAACTGCCCGTGTGGGCAATCTGAGAGGGAGAGGGTGATGGAAAAGGTATACAAACTTTCTGTAAATGTACATCGCAGGAGACGAGCAGCAAGGGGTTTAAAGGAGCTCTTTAAACCCAGGATAGAGAATAAAAAGAATAAGGGGAAAAAAACCTCTGTTATTCTAACAACCAAGTAACAGCATGTTACCTGCAGGGGGTGCTGTTGTGCCATGGATGTTCTTATCCATTCCTTTCCCATCTAAACTCAATTTATCATAAGGTTTCTATGAGAGGGTGGGTGGGGTTTTTTTGGCATTGAAAAAGATCTTACCCCATACATTTTTAAGCTTATGGGGCAATCCTAATCAAATCCACTACTTTTATTGTCTTCCCAAGGTCTCCGAGACGAAAAAAGGATGTTCTTATATGCTAAGTGCTTAAGAAGGAAATAATAGTTTTGTATTAGCCCAGTGCCTAGAGTGGAAGACATGGAAAATAAGCATCCACTGATTATTCCCGGTCTTGCATTTGCCACATTTTCAAAAGTAGTAATTAGACATGTCTGAGAAAATTAGTTTGGGTTGCATTTTGTCAAAGCCTCATTCATCATCCTCTGCCTAAGTCAACATATAATTTCAGAGAGGATTCAGAGAAGAATCCAGGCTATGTTGTATTGGAGATTTTTCTTTTCTTTTAAAAAGAACACCAAATATATTTAGCTATTATGGAGTAATCAGATAAGATTTCTTGGAGGTGTTGGAAGAAATATCCATCGGTTTCAAGCCGGGAGAAAGAAACTGGAAACATGGAGGCTGCTTGGAAAAATGAATGGTGAAGCAAAAGCACACAGGCTCTGGGCAGCTGATCACATGGAGTTGAGAGTGAGGGCTATTTATACCTTTGCTTGGGCTTTGAACTTGAGCTTCCTGTTCCTATGCAAGAACATGTATTCTATTGACTGTTGTCAGTCTCCTATGCTGCCCTGTACAAATCCTGGGAGTTTGTCTGAGCCAAGCTTGGTTGACGCTTGGCTGATGCAATGTCCTTAGGAGATTGTGCAATGTAGTGAGCTCTGCTGCTAGTGGGTTAATCCTATTGTGTCCTGGAGAGTCATGTCTTAATCCCTTCACCCTGGAGCTAAAGGTCTTTTGTTTTGTAGCTAGGCTGGCCCAGTCGTTCTGAATGGGCACAAAAATCTGCTGGGGGTGGGGGGAGATTGAATCTACTTTCTGTCTTTGAAGAAAAAAAAATGTTTCTCCATTCCTCCTTTAGGGAAATATAATATTCTACCTTTTTAATATTTCCTCAAAATATTTTGTTCTTCTAGGAGAGCGGCGGGTACTGAGTTTCTCGAGAGGGACAGAGGGAGTTGTGAAGCTCAAATAAACCTTGGTAAAACCTAGATGGCAGCAAAGAGTTAGAGGGGGAAAACGTTTCGCTCTTTGCTGCCATCTTGAGGCCTTGCAGATTTCTGCAGTCCAAATCTGGTAGCGTTAATTGATAGTCATAAGCAACGTTCTATTTTCAAAGATCCCTCAGCAGGTGGGTGTTTATAAAGGCTGCTGAGAATCACACACAAGAACTAGGTGGTGTTCAAATTTCAGGCCAGCTTGTTTGTGTTCCAGTTCTATGAAACCATCAGCTCTGTTTCAGCCAAATGAGATGAATAATCTATGTTGCTATTGTTGGCTGTAGAATCACGAAGCTGTTTTTTTGCTCCCCAGAGGGATAAAATACTATGCAATGCTGCCCGTGTTTTTAAAATATCAGGGGAGTTATTGAAAATAACAGGTCCTAAAAACAAACTTGTTTGCTAATAAATAAAGATAATGCCTCTGAGAAACATTCCTAGACTAAAGTTTATGATTTATGTATAATTTGTAAAAAGCTATTTCACTAGATACAATCAGGGCTGTCAGAAAACGAAAGCACCATTAAACAATTTTATAATAAAGAAATTTCTGTAAACATTCCCACTTAGAAAGAAATAAACAACCCCTCCCTTTAAAAATATAAACTTTTATGTGACCCAGACAACCAATTAGCAACGGGTTCTATGCCCAGTTGCTGGATGGGTGTGGCCATAGTGGGTGTGGCCTACTTGGCCTTCTGCACCAAGGTGGGGGGGGCATGTTTTCACCCTCTCCAGGCTATGGAGGCTTTCTTTGAGCCTCTGGGAAGGTGAAAATGCTCTTCCCCAGGATCCAGAGGCCCTCTGGAGGCTGGAAACAGGCTCATTTCTGGACTTCTGGAAGGCCCATTTTTTGTACTCCTAGAACCTCCGCACGGGCTTTCACTTACCTGGTATCCAAAACAGACCACGTGGAGACTCCTGGGAGGAGCGGGCGGGGCCAGCCAGTCCTTGCAGTCCTACCTGTTTGGCAAACCATATGTAAAATTAGCATCCGGTTCACCCGAATCAGTCCAAACCGGCTGAATCCCACTCCTGATTGTCGCACCTTGTCCTTATAGAATCTCTTTTAAACACAGAATCTAAAAAAAAAAAGGAAAGATCTCTCATTCTTTTAAAAAGCACACCAAATATATTTCGCTATGCAGTAATCAGATAAGAACATTTTCTTGAAGGTATTGGAAGAAATTTCTAGATCCAAGCTGGAAAAAAGGCACTGGATGCAAAATGGAGGCTGGCGGCTGATTGGAAAGAGGATCCATTTATTGATGAAGTAGAACCACCAAGCATATGTAATTCTGGGTAGCTGACCACACGGAGTTAAGAGTTGGGGTGTGGGTGTTATATCTTCCTTTTGGCTTTGAACTTGAGCTTCCTGTTCCTGTGCAAGAACATTTATTCTGTTGGCTGTTGTCAGACTCCCATGTACAAATCCTAGGAGTTTGTCTGAGCTATGTTTGGTTGAAGTTTGGGCTGGTGCAATGAAGGGGCTTGCTGGGCAATTCCTATTGTGGCTAAGGGCTAACCCTACTTTTGTTCAGACCTAGCTGCAGGGAATTTGCTTATGAATAGAGCTATCTATCTCTTTATCTCTTAAGTACTGACATTTGCTGTGGGCTATTAAGAAAGGTGGGGGCGATTAAGAATGAGTCTGCTTTCTGCCTCTTAAAAAGCCATATTTCTCCATTTCTCATCCAGAAAAACACAATATTTTGCCTTTTTAATATTTCTTAAAATATTTCATTCTTCTAGGAGAGAGGTGGGTGCTACCTTTTTACACCTCCATCCACAAATGTCTTCCTTCCAGCAGGGAATAATTCATCAGTCTCGATGGTTAGGACAGAAACTGGACTTTTCCACTTTATATATATATATATGTGTGTGTGTGTGTGTGTGTGTGTGTGTGTGTGTGTGGTGTGTATGTATGTATGTATGTAATTGTAAAACTAACATATATATATATATATATGTTAACATATATACTAACATATATAACATATAACTAACACACACACACACGTGTGTGTGTGTGTGTGTGTGTGTGTGTGTAGGTCTGTGTAGGTGTTTGGGTTTTCTCCCGCGTAGAATTGGAAGTATCTTCACGACGTTTCGATGAAGTATATATATATTTTAAAAAATATGCTACTTTTTTTTAACCAGCAGCTTTCCTTTTACCATTTCTCCTTCTGTTTCTCTCTGTCATTCCTTTTCCTACCTCCAGTGAGTTGCTGTTACATGTCCTCTTGGCAGTGATTTGATGTCTTAAAGAAGAATTTGAAACTAGGTTTAGAACTGCATTGGGCAGTATAGCCAGAGGTTGTCAGTCCCTACCTAGATGGTGATGTAGGGTTTTGTGAATGATGGATAGCTTCCAGAGTGCCTGTCATTTCATTTAAAAAACAACAACAACCCCTGATTTTTCTTTGGAAGAAACAAACATCTCTGGCTTTGGCTGACTGATTCGGCCACGTGGGGCATGAAATGGTTTTTATAAATCACATTCCTGCTTCTCATTTACAAGGCCCAGCCCAATATTTCCCCTGCAGGAAAGCAAAATGTTCTGCTCTGTTTTGCCTTCAGTCCTTTTCCTGCATCCCAAGGGCTCTCCTAAGCTAAAAAAGTATCCATCACTTTGGAAGCTAGGCCAGGCATCCCACCTATATGCAGCGAATAATAAGGCAGAACTGAATTCTTTCTTGGCAAGGGAGCTGCATCAGAAGTATGAAAACTATGTGGATGTTAGGGCTGATTAATGCCTACCCAAGAGATTTCCTGGGCTTTTAGCCTTGGTGGTGTATGGCATTTGTTTTTGTTGAAGGGTTGGCCCTGGTTTTGTTAGAAATTGTGAAGATAAGTAAACAATGCTGCATTTCTCTGACTTACAGCAAGGACTGAAGTGAGAAACGGGTGGTAAATTGCTCTTCAGGTTCCTTCCTCAGAGCTGGATTTCAAAGGGCTTGGCTGCAGGCCTGCATTCTCGGTATTTTGAGATGGTAGGTTAAATGACAAAAGAGAGAGAGAGAGAGAGAGAGAAAGAAAGAAAGAAAGAGAAAAATAGCCCAGTTTAAATGAGAAAACGATGCACTCAGAAGAAACTGAGCATCTGCAGTGCTATTAATTAAGTTCGAGACAAGATGGCTTCAGGTCATCACTTATGCCCTTGTGGGATGGACCTCTTCCACTTTAGATGGCTGACACGATCTTTGAGTTCACCTCAAGGTGAGGTTCACTGACTCTGATCTTATAATAGGGAGTGATGATCGGCCACTTTGATTAGCTTCAGTGCAGTGATGCCAGGGTGATGCCACCAGCCTTGTGGAAACGATGTTGTTCCAGAATGAAAGTGAGGCTGTCTTAAAAGAAGCAGAAATGAGAAGAATCTGAGAATAAACCCTGAGAAAATGGTTCTGGGCATAAAGGTAAAGGTTCCTCTTGCACAGACGTATGTGTCAGTTGTTCCTGACTCTAGGGGGCAGTGCTCTCCATTTCAAAGCCAAAGATCCAGCGCTGTCCGAAGACGTCTCCGTGGTTATGTGGCTGGCCATGACTAAACACCAAAAGGCACATGGAATGCTGTTACCTGCCCACCAAAGGTGGTCCCTATTTTTCTACTTGCATCTTTTACATGTTTTTGAACTGCTAGGTTGGCAGAAGCTGGGACAAGTAACGGGAGCTCACTCCATTACACGGTTCTGTGCATAGGAACAAGCAAGATGAAACCAGGCAAAACCAAAAGACAGCCTCAAAGGAATGATGATGTGGAACAACCACCAAGAACCTAAGGAGAAAGACACCCTCCAACCAGGCAATGTGACAGAAATGATAGCAGAGGTGGTGTGTGATGGAGGGCTTCTAAGTGTTGGGTCTTTTTCCAACATCTCCAACATTCCCTGTTGTGTATTAATGGAATATCAGAATAACAGAGTTGGAAGGGACGTTGGAGGTCTTCTAGTCCAACCCCCTGCTCAATCAGGAAACCCTACTCCCCTTCAGGCAAATGGTTATCCAACATCTTCTTAAAAACTTCCAGTGTTGGATCATTCACAACAACTGGAGGCAAGTCCTTCCACTGATTAATTGTTCTCACTGTCAGGAAATTTCTCCTTAGTTCTAAGTTGCTTCTCTCCTTGATTCGTTTCCACCCATTGCTTCTTTTTCTACCCTCAGGTGCCTTGGAGAATAGTTTGACTCCCTCTTCTTTGTGGCAAACCCTGAGATATTGGAAGACTGCTATCATGTCTCCCCTAGTCCTTCTTTTTATTAAACTAGACATATATGTGATTCCTGCAACTGTTCTTCAAATACTTTAGCCTTCAATCCCCTAAATGTTTTTGTTGCTTTTCTCTGTACTCTTTCTAAAGTGCCAACATCTTTTTTATATTGTGGTGACCAAAACTGGAAGCAATATTCTAATGTGCTCTTACCAAGGCATTAACACTTCATGTGATCTTAATTCTATCACTCTATCAATGCAGCCTAGAACTGCATTGGTTTTTTTTGGCAGTTGCAGCCTAGTGCTGGTTCATATTTAAGTGATTGTGGATATTCCTCTATCCTAGTCCTATTAGACCTCTCAGCGGCTTTTGATACCATCGACCATGGTATCCTATTGCGCCGACTGGGGGGGTTGGGGCTGGGAGGCACCGTTTTACGGTGGTTCTCATCCTACCTCTCTGGTCGGTCGCAATATGTGTTGGCAGGGGGGCAGAGGTCGGCCTCGAGGCCCCTCGTATGTGGGGTACCTCAGGGGTCGGTCCTCTTGCCCCTACTGTTCAACACATACATGAAGCCGCTGGGCGAGATCATCCGTGGTTTTGGGGTGGGATATCATCTGTACGCTGATGATACTCAGTTGTACATATCCACCCCAGACCACCCTAACGATGCCGTCGAGGTCATGTCCCGGTGTTTGGAGGCCGTACGGATCTGGATGGGTAGTAACAAGCTCAGGCTCAACCCGTCCAACTCTGGCCATTGGGGGCGAAACACCGGCCCCCGTGGAGAGGGCGCGCAATTTGGGTGTCCTCCTGGATTCCCGGCTGTCCATGGAGGACCATGTGGCGGCCGTGGCCAGGGGGGCTTTCCATCAGGTATGCCTGATGCGCCAATTGCGCCTCTTACTGGACCGGGCTGCCCTTCGCACAGTCACTCAGGCGCTCGTGACCTCTCGACTCGACTACTGTAATGCTCTCTACATGGGGCTTCCCTTGAGGTGCACTCGAAAGCTGCAGTTAGTCCAGAATGCAGCCGCGCGGGTGATTACAGGAGCGCCTAGACACTCCCACATAACACCTATCCTGTGCGAGCTGCACTGGCTTCCTGTGGTCTTTCGGGTGCGCTTCAAGGTTTTGACGACCATCTTTAAAGCGCTCCATGGCTCGGGGCCTAGTTATATGCGAGACCGCCTCCTGCCCCATACATCCCTCAGACCAATACGCTCCCACAGAGAGGGCCTCCTCAGGGTGCCATCGGCCGGACAATGCCGACTGGCGACACCCAGGGGGAGAGCCTTCTCTGTGGCAGGTCCAGCCCTTTGGAACGACTTACCCCCTGAACTTCGCACCATCTCTGACCTCCGCCTCTTCCACAAGTGTCTTAAGACACATTTGTTCCATCTAGCCGGCCTAGCGTAGCCCCCCTAAACTGACTTTTAGATAGTTTTTAAATTTGGGGATTTTAATCTGGTTTTAGCACAGGATCCATTGAATTCGTTTTTTAAATTTTATATGATGTTTTGTATGTATTTTAATTTTCCTGTGTGCCGCCCTGGGTCCGTTTGGAGAAGGGCGGGGTATAAATTGAATAAATATAAATATATAATATAAATATATTGTCCACTAGGACTCCAAGATCTTTCTTGCAGTTACTGCTGTTGAACCAGGTACCACCTGTTCTATATCTGTGCATTTGGTTTTTCTTGCCTAAATGGAGTTTACTCATTATGGATATTAGTGGATTTTTTTTAAAAAAAAAAAGCGAAGAGGTTAACGGAGTCTTTCTGCCTGTTGTGGGATGTTTTGGGTTTTTTTTTTACTTCTCCTCTATTGAAGAAGATCCCAAAGTCCAAATCTATAATAAGAATATTTTTACAGCATCCAAACCAAATTGGTCAACAGGACCAGAGGTTTTGTCTTCTGAGCTTTCAAATTCGTGCTGGAGCCCATATTCAGGGAACTTCTCTCTACCTTCTCCAGTACTGGAAAATCTTTTCTGATTGTGATGAAAGAAGGGACTCAGGACAAACTTAAGTCTCTTGAGATATTGTTCTCATGGTTCTAGGACCCTAAACACTTTATGCCTATGTTTTAAGAAAATGAGCCTAATTGGGACATCCTATTTTAGAGGAGGCTACTAGATTAGGAGAATCTAATCACTAATCACTCCTATTACTCGTTAGTCCTGCTTTGTCATTAATTTCAACATTTTAACTTTCTGTGGCCAATGTTTTTTTTAGTTTTTTAACTTTAAATAATGTAAATAAATAATAAAATAAATGAATTGGGTAATCCATATTTACATTTATTAGGACTTTACAAATAAGTTGTTCTGTATACATCCAAACTAGACTGTGTGTTTCTTTGGGTCATATAATATAGGTGACTATATGCACAATTTTGTAGTATTTATTTATTTATTTATTTATTTATTTATTTATTTATTTATTTATTTATTTATTTATTTATTTATTTATTTATTTAATTTATTTAATTTATTTATTTATTTATTTATTTATTTATTTATTCTGTCATGGTTATGTAGTGTATATTGTAGGAGGTGGCCCTTTGAGAGCTGTATGCAATGAAATTTCATTTTAATGTATGCCGATTATGATATATTCAAAGTGACAATCAATTCTATTCTGTTCCGTTCCATTCCGTTCCATTCCATTCCATTCCATTCCATTCCATTCCATTCCATTCCATTCCATTCCATTCCATTCCATTCCACTCCATTCCATTCCATTCCATTCCACTCCACTCCACTCCACTCCATTCCATTCCATTCCATTCCATTCCATTCCATTCTATTCTATTCTATTCTATTCTATTCTATTATTTCTGCATGGCAAAAAGCATGAAAGGAAATGAGATCTTCTCCTCCCCTTTGTAGTCTTCAGGAGCATCTCTTTGTCTAAAGCCAGTCCTGATGGCCTCAGTGCCATTTTTGGAGAGACGGGATTTATTTATCATAGTGCAGCAACAGCGGGAGAGAGAAGAGACGTTGAAACGAGCCTGCTCCTTGTTCTGTGCACAGGTTTCTTCTATCATTTAAGACCAAGGGAAACCATGGGAAAGCATCATTAGGACAAAAGGAAATTGCATGCTGTTTGGGGAAATTAAGCAGAAGGTGGAATCCTGCAAAGGTGGAAAAGGTAAAGCAATGGGCAGCTGAGCAGAGCAAGAATAAGCTGAAAATCCCAAGGACAAAGTATCTCTCAGCTTGAGGAGGTATAAAGACCCAATGAATGGTGCAGAGAAGATGGCTGGAATTCAGTTTAGCCATGGCACCAAAGGGGCCTGGAAGCTGGTTGCAAAAAATTGCTAAGGACTGTTCATGTTTCTTAATTAGTTGCATTGTTTAATTAAGGAGATCAATGATAATCACTTTTAATATCTCATAGCATTTTATTTGCTTTTTCCTAATTGAGAAGATAGATTAAGGAAGGGCTTTCCCCCACCATATACTCCACTCATAAGAAGAGAATTGAGCTTTAGTTTAAAGTGTAGAGTTGTGGGTGTGATTGTGTGCCTAATGCTGAATACTTAACTATGTAATCTTTATAGATGTTTGTAATATGAACTCCAGAAATATGCATACAGACATGCAGACTTATCATGCTCTTCCCTCTCAGGTTAAGCAAAGTTCTGTAAGTTGCCTAAAAGGATGAAGAAATAGTAAACAAAATAATGGGAGGGAGGGAGGGAGGGGGAGGGAGGGAGGGAGAGAGAGAAAGAGAGAGAGAGATGTAATTCTACCTGTGCACCGCCCCGAGTCCCTATGGGGAGAGGGAGCGGTTATACAAATATTAAATTATTATTATTATAATTAATTATTATTATAATTACTGTATGTCCACTGACTATCTCTGCTATTTCTTCTAAACCAGTGGTTCTCAACCTGTTGGTCAGGACCCCTTTGGGGGGGGTCGAATGACCATCGGAAAGATCATTGGAAAACTCATATTTCCGATGGTCTTAGGAACTGAGACACCAATTTTATGGTTGGGGGTCACCACAACATGAGGAACTGTATTAAAGGGTTGCGGCATTGGGAAGGTTGAGAACCACTGTTCTAAACCTTTTCCTTTTCCTTCATTTGTTGTCAGTTGCAAAGTCGTGTCCAACCCATCACAACCCCATGGACAACATTCCTCCAGGTCTTCCTGTCCTCTACCATCTCACGGAATTCATTTAAGATCACACCTACTGCTTCAGATCCAGCCACCTCATTCTCTGTTGTCCTCTTCTTCTTTTGCCCTCAGTCTTTCCCAGCATGAGGCTCTTCTCCAGTTAGTCCTTCCTTCTCATTATGTGGCCAAAGTATTTGAGTTTCATCTTCAGGATCTGGCCTTCTACAGAGCAGTCAGGGTTGATCTCCTCTAGGAGTGACTGGTTTGATGGCCTTGCAGTCCAAGGGACTTGCAGGAGTCTCCTCCAGCAACCTAGTTCAAAGTGCTCAATTCTTTGGTGCTCAGCCTTCCTTAGGGTCCAATTTTCATAGCCATACATTGCAACTGGGAAAACCATAGCCTTGACTATACACACTTTTGTTACCAGGGTGATGTCTATGCTTTTTAGTATGCTGTCTAGATCTGACTTAGCTTTCCTCCCCAGGAGCAAGCATCTTTTAATTTTTTGGCTACAATCATCATCTGCAGTGATCTTGGAGCCCAGGAAAATAAAGTCTGTCACTACCTCCATTTCTTCCCCATCTATTTGCCAGGAATTGAGAGGGCAGATGCCGTGATCTCAGTTTTCTTAATGTTGAGTTTCAATTTTCCTTCATACATCTGTTTTAAGATTCAGCATGATTCATTAAGGTGTTTTCTATATAACATGGTATTTGACTCTTCAGGAGTTCTGCAATCTGCATTCATGGCACTCCCATTATTAGTCTATATCAGTGGGCTCTGAACTGGGAGCATTGCAGAGGTGGGTTGCTCCTGGTTTGGCCCGGATTGGGAGAACTGGTAGTAGTGGCGGCTGGAGGCTCTGCCCACCAATCCGGACGCTTCTGCGCATGCGTAGAAGTGTTGCATGCGTGCGTGAGTGCACATGGAAACATGCCCAAAACACTAGTAAAAAAAATTGGCAACCCACCACTGGAGCATTTATTTTATTTATTTATTTATTTATTTTATTTTAATTCAATTTATATCCCGCCCTTCTCCACGAGGGACCCAGGGCGGCACACAGGAATTTAAAACATATAAAACAAAATATATAAAATTTAAAAGCATATTAAATTAAACAATCCTATGCTAAAACCAAATTAAAACCCCAATTTAAAATTAGGATTAGGATTCAGATATCACTGATTAGGATTCAGATATCACATTTCTATGTTAAGAACAGTACTAATGACTTTTGGCACATTTTTTTACCATAGTGCTACAAGAGTCAACCACTGTCCAATTTTATTCCAAGCATGGTCACATTCTTCTCTGCAAGCTAAATTCTCCCATCTAGATCGATCTTGCAAGCCCAACACATTTTCGCCTACATTCAACCAACTTGCAGATACAGGTATTCATATTATGTATGCATTGCGATTCCACATAGCAGGGGCCGTTTGCAACCCACAGAGAATTTGTATCAGTTAATGAACCAAAAAGCACGGACGATACTTTCTCCCACCCCTGTTGGAATGGTGAACCCCTTGAAGTTCATTTCTGATTGGAGAAAGGAAATGTTCTCACTGAGGTTACTATAATCAACCTCTTTTAAGATTAGCTTCCTCGGTGATTTGAGAGAAAATCAAAGGGAATTGTAAATGATCGTTAATATTAAACTTTCAGGCTATTGTCTGGAGAAGAGCCAGCGTGATGTGGTGACTTGGGAAACCCAGGTTAACATCCACTCTCCGCTTTGAGGCTCGCTGGGTGACACAGCTTTTATGGCTTCCTTTCAATATCGCTCGCTGAGAAGCTGTTACAATTCCTGTGCCTATGCTGATTGCGGTCTCCCTGGCTCTGGTGAGAACTTCAGAAATGTCACATACATGAATTAACTTCGTGGCTCTAATTAAAAGTTTTAAAAAGCGCGCACACACACGCACTCACCGAAGAAGAAAAAATTACACAAAACTGACAATTCTCTAGAGATGAAAGCTTGCCTGAACATCCAAAAAATCTCCCTAGTTTGGAAATCATCCTTTTAAAGTCATGACAGGCAATTCCAAGGAAGTCTTAAGGGAATTATACCAGGTACCATTGGGCCTTGCCACAAACCTGGCTAATTATGCCCAATGTGGACCACTCTCATCAAGCTGTCAGAACGTAGCTGGGCCCCTTGCCTTACCCTTACTGAACTTTGAAGAACGCTGCGCTGATTACCGTATTTTCTGGATTATAAAACACACCTGACTACAAAACACACCTAAATTTAGAAGAGGAAAAAAAAGGTTTCTGGCCTCAGTGCGCCACATTTTCAGCACTTTTTGGGGGGCTTTTTTCTACCCATTTTCGAGGCATTTTTCAGCCTGTTGTTGAGGCTTTTTGGTCCATTTTTGAGGCTTTTTTGGCCCATTTACAAGGCTTTTGGGGGCTGTTTTTGAGCCTTTTTTCCAGCTGTTTTTGAGGCTATTTTCAGGCCATTTTTTATATTGAAAAAGTTTTATTGGTTTTACATTTTTTCTGTAGGATAGGGTAAGGGATACAAAGAAATTTTGAAAGCATTCACGTCGAGGTCGTCGGCTCTTCCGGGACCTCAAAATACATTAATAACAATAAAAAGAAAAACATTTTTCATCAAACTACAAAGAGAAAGCGTGTACATATATCTAAATTCTCAATTCAATACTGTCAGTCCTTTACAAAAAATCCAAATACAAATATTATGCAAAATTGTTCAGAAAAATCAAGGCAAAGTTATTTTTTCGATCTAAGTCTCTTGGCTATTGTATCTTCTTTTTCTCCTCCCTGGCCCCCAGCGGGCGGGGCCGCGGCCCCCTCCGTCCCCCCTGGATCTTCCCCCAGGATAGAGGAATGTTTTTTAAGAAAGGCTTCCGCCTCAGCAACTGTTTTAATCCTCACTCTTCCTCCTTCCCAGAACACCAGCATCCCTTCGGGTGTCACCCACTTGAACCAAATCCCATGATCAAATAAAATTTTAGACAAGAAGGAAAATTTCCTCCTTGCTTCTCGAATCTTTCTAGGGATCTGCTTCAAGATAGCAACCTCTTTTTGTTGGTAGATTAATGGACTACCTCTCTGCACTTTCAGGATTTCCTCTCTGGTTGACCTTCTAACAAATTTCACATGTATCTCTCTAGGCACTTCATTTATCCTGGCATATGCTGAGTTAATTCTGTAGGCTAGGTCAATGTCCCCCCTGATCTCATCTTTAGGTTTTTGTAAATAGTCTGCTAAAATTGTGCTCATAAGATCAGGGAGGCATTCACCAGATTCCTCAAGAACGTTCTGAAATCTCAAAAAATATGTCATTCTTTCCATATCTATCCTAGACACGTGCCCATTTGTTTCCCCAACCTCTTTAATAACATTTTTAATCGCTCCCTTAACCCCCGCCAACCCCCCTTCCAATTCTTCAGTCTTCTGTGTGTTTTCCAGCACTTGCTTCCGTGTGTCCAATAGCTCCTTCTTGAAATTGATGTTTTCTGCCCTCTGGGCTTGAATCTCTTGTACCAAAGTTTGTATAACAGTTTCAAGAGAAGCCATCCGTTGTTCTAAACTTGTCAGTGCTGTTTCTTGAGCCATGATTAACTGTTAAAATCAATGCCACCAAAATGGCGTTTTCAGGGTGGGGTTGGTGAGACTAACTGGGAGCCAAAAGTTCTGATCAAGGTTGTAACATTGTAAAATACAGGAACCAAGAGAGAGACAGTTTTCCAACTCAATAGATGTAATAGCGAAGGTACTCCAGAAAAGAAATCACAAATCCAAAAGAAAAAATTTCTTCATTAAAAACCAGAGATAGTCCAAATTGCAAAGAGACACTGGAAATTTTCCATAAACAAAATAGTCAATCAGAAACAAAGAGAGGCCATTTCCCACCGCCCAGCTCAGAGCCCGCAGGAGAGAGTAGTGAGAGAAATTGTATCAGCCAGACCTAGAAACATTGTTGCAAACAAGCCGCAATCCACTTTCCCTTAACGCAAACAGTCAGGATTGAAAATTTCCGCTCCTCGCCGCGAGGAACCATTTCCAAGTGCCGCTTAGATCTGAGGGTTTTTTTTAAAAAAACAAACACCCCCCTCCCAGTCCTTTCAGCCCGGCTGACAGTAGAAAAAAAAGTTTTTGAACACTCACTCTCCCCTTGCAGCTGAAGCCTCGGGAAGCCTTCCGACATCGACGTTCAGCCCTCTACATAGATGTGAATGGTGCCGTCGTCCTTAGGCGAAGGGAGAACCCCCCGCAGCATGTTCTCCTTCACCTAGGCCGCGGCAAAAGGGTCGCCTCCCCCACCGCCGTGAGGGGGGGTGTCCCTGCCAAGCCGGCCCTACGGGAGACCCCCAAAAAAGGGGCGTCTCGCCCCCGTGGGGGGGCAGAAAAAGCAACAAAACGGCGAGCGAGCGCTAGGCTCGCTCGTCGCCGCTGGAGCCGGAACCGGAAGTCCCAGGCCATTTTTAAAAAAGGGCCAGAAAAAGCCTCAAAAATGGTCCGAAAAAAGCCTCAAAAACGGGCTGAAAAAGGCCTGAAAATGGGGCATTTAGAGGCAAAAAAAAAAAAAAAGGGCCAGCAGTTGGATGCGCCTTTGGCAATATTCAGTCTATAAGAAGCACAGTTTTATATAAAAACTTATATATATAAGTTTTATAAAAACTTATATATATAAAACTTATAAAAGTTTTATATATATAAGTTTTTATGAGCTGATCAATAAATTTTAAATTTGAGAGACCAAGATAGATCTATTTCAAGCTTATTAGCTCTCATCAGTTGGCCATACCCTTTACTGGGATTCGAACAGGGGCTGTAATGCATCTCAGGCAGAAGCCTAGCAATTCAGCCTAACCGGCTCTACCTTATTGCATCAGCTGAGACAGGAGTATTTAGTATAGATAATTGTTTTCACAACTTCCTATTAGGGCCCCATTAAGGGAGGAGACATACTGTTTCCTTCTCTGCCTTTCGGCTCATCACCAGAAACCATCTAGACAGAGAACCATGAGTTCCGTTGTGTAAATTTTTTTAGATATGTGTGTTAGTTTTTATATATATAAAATATATATGTATGTTTGTATGTATGTTAGGATTATTAAAGGGTGTATGTATCTTTAAAGACTATGTGGAATCTGATTGGCTGTGCTTCCCAGCTTAATCATAAAAAGCAGCAGGAAACACAGTTCAGCCCTTTTTTGCTTTCTTGCCTCTTGATTGCCACTGAGGAAGGAGCTGAAACTGAAGACGGAAGAAGAATCATTGTTTTGACTGACTGTAAGATAACTGTGTTTTGGTGAAGGACTGTTTATTGTTGGAGATGTTAGTATCACTGTTTGGAAGAAGTATTTTAGTTACATCAAGAGTAAAGACTATTTATTTTTCTACTATCAGTGTTTTGAGAGTTCTTGTGTGGTTTAAGCAACATATCTCTTGCTGTCTGGTGTATTGCACTATTCCGCCTGTTTCTTTCCAATGGGGGTGTTTTACCCCTAACAGTGGGGAAGGGAAGGATTTATATTCCTTGCAGATAGCTGGTCACTTGCATCCTTTTAGAGAGTCATTGAGGTACTTGGAGGTTTATCTGTGTCCTCGGGGTCACCAGAGTAGTGCTCCTGGTTCCTATATTCTGCAATTTTTTCCTATGGAAATCCATTCCTACTCCCACACCAATCAAGGGGTGTTCACCCCAAATTGTATAGTTAAATAAACGTCTTCAAAAGAAAAAGCAAGAAAGCCCAGTTTCCTCTTGAAAAAGCATATTTGGATCACTGCATTTGTTAAGTTAGTAACAGAGTCGTTAAGTGAATCTAGCTATCCTATTGACTTTGCTTATTGGAAAGTTGCAAAAGGTTGATAGCATAACAATGCAACTGGTTCCAAGTGTCCAAATATTGATCATGTGACTGTGGGGAACCCACAACAGTTGTAAGTATGAAAAAGGATCATACATTCGTGCCACAGTAACTTCGAACAGTGACTGAACGAACTGCTCTAAGTTGAGGACTACCTATATTAGAAGGCAATTGCAAAAGCCAAGTATCCAGTCTCTCCTGCAGCCCAAGCCACAATAGCGGTAGAGAACATTGCCCAATGCCCAGGAGGAACAAGTTAGTCATTGCCTTCCTGGATTTTCCCCCCAACTTCCTGTTTAACCTACCACATGGTCTCCCCTTGGAATAATAATGAGATCCAATTATTTTAGTTTTTCAAGATCAGTCAGAGGCAATGGGTGCTATTGAAAACCAGACAGAAGAGGCTTCAGACAGCCTGAGGTAACCTTTCAACAACTCTTTATTAAACAACAGCAAGCTAACAGGCAGAGAAACAACTTCAGCACCACTCTCTACTTGACAGCTATTTATATCGGGGCTGTCAAGCAGAGCAACCAATGGCAACAGAGTAAAAAGCCCGCTTCAGCCAGGCGCGTCTCAGTCAATAGGCACAGACTTTTAGTTGCCGGGCTATCAGTCAAGGACTTGTGGCCAGCCGTAGGTCGAGGACTTTAGACAGGCTGTAAGACTTTACAGGTGCTGATACATTATGTTATTATAATTGATTGGTTAGATTTATATCCCACTTTTCAACTGCAACAGTGAGATGCACATAGAAGCTGGGCAAAACTTCAGTTGCACCATTGTGGATGTCATCTTGACATCTGTGGACAACCTTATAACCTTCCTTCTGGAGGTAGAGATGATAGGGCATCTTGCGGTTAATGAGGTCCAATTTCTCCTTACGGCAGTAAAATGTGCAATAATACTGAGGCTCACACAAAATACAAATCTAATTAACTACTTAGCATTTATGTTGCCTAGCAACCAGGTTGCGTCAAGGAAGTTTGATATTTGACTTGTGGTTTTGTGTCATGTCAGATGTTCTGGAAATCTATCATGGATAGTTTGCTTCTGGATAATAAAATGGGATGTTTTTTGCTCAGCATTCAACCTATTCTGACACAACATTTATTTAAAAAAATATTTCCACTGTTTTACTTAAAGATCAAATAAAGCCTATCAACTCCTCAATTTACTGGAATCACTTGGCTTATTCAGACATTCTTGTAACCGAGAATGTATTTAAAACTCCTGTTGAGATCAATGGGAGTTAAAATATTTAGTTATGGCTGGATTGTCCCTTTACTGTTTTAAGCCTTTTGAGCCCGAGAATGTTATTTTCGCTTTGCTTTTAAATTTACTGCACTGTGATCCTATATAATTGATTTCATTGATAATCCAGCTGGATTTATCACCTGAGAACTGCAACTAGTAATCCATATTAAAATGGAGGATTTTGAGACCGTTTGTGACACAGTGTAAATTACTTTGTGGAGTTCATTGGTGAGCATTAAATTCCTACAGTCTCTCCAGAGTGTCAAGGGTTAAATAACAAGAGATATTTGCTGGAGATTTATGGAGTAAGAAGTGGAATTTTATACCTCAGTGAATCGGAGCTTGAATTTTGACATCTCCCCAGGTGACAAGGCAGCCCATTATAGCCTATGCAGAGATTTACAGATAAAGGTATTAAACAATGCCACAGTTTTTAAGCAGAAAAATAGAGCTGTACTTTGTGAGATACATTTAAAGAAGAGTTCGGAAAAAGGCAAAACTCCTTGAACAAAGAGAAATGAGGTTAAGGAGGCTTATGTCAGTCAGAAAAGTAAATGCAGCTCAGGGAGTCCATTAAAATCAAGACTGACAGTGAAATGTCACAGGACAAGCCATTCCGCAGACTGTTTTCTTCTTGTTCTCCCCCCCCCCCAACAGAAATTCCGCTTTTGTGAATGCCAAGGTCTTTCTGAAAAGATTTGGAAAAGCTGAAAGGGTCTCACTGATCTGATCGCACTTCCACTCAGGGGTGGGCTTCAAAAGATTCAGCAATGGGTTCTCTGCCCGGTTGCTAGGTGGGCATGGCCATGGTGGGCGTGGCCTAGTTGGCCTCCTGTACCATGGGGGGGGGCACAGTTTTGCCTTCCCCAGGCTCCGGAAGCTTTCCTCAAGCCTCAGGGAGGGCAAAAACTGCCTCCCCTCTGTGCGGGCCCTGCACTTACCTTGCATCTAAAATGGGCTGCGGGGAAACCTCCGGGAGGGACAGAGCGGGGTGGGCGAGGCCAGCCAGGGATCGGATTTGCAGGTTCTCCGAACTGGCCATAACATTAATTAGGGATTCTCCTGAACCTGGGCGAACCTGTAGCAGCCCACCCCTGCTTCAACTCAACACCTGATTGGAGTTGAAATCTGAAGGTGGCCCAATAGCCAACATAAATAGCCAACACTCCAGAAGATAAGCTTAAGATACAGAAGGATCTTGACAAACCTGAACATTGGGCACTATCTAAAAAAATGAAATTCAATGGCGAAAAGAGTAAGGTTCTACATATAGGCAACAAAAATGAAATGCACAGGTACAGTATAGGTGGTACCTTGCTCAATAGCAGTAACTGTGAAAGGGATCTTGGAGTCCTAGTGGACAACCATTTAAATATGAGCCAGTGGTGTGCAGCAGCTGCCAAAAAGCCAACACAGTTCTAGGCTGCATAAACAGAGGGATAGAATCAAGATCACGTGAAGCGTTAATACCACTTTATAATGCCTTGGTAAGGCCACACTTGGAATACTGCATTCAGTTTTGGTCACCACGATGTAGAAAAGATGTGGAGACTCTAGAAAGAGTGCAGAGAAGAGCAACAAAGATGATTAGGGGACTGGAGACTAAAACATATGAAGAGCAATTGCAGGAACTGGGTATGTCTAGTTTAATAAAAAGAAGGACTAGGGGAGACATGATAGCAGTGTTCCAATATCTCAGGGGTTGCCACAAAGAAGAGGGAGTCAAACTATTCTCCAAAGCACCTGAGGGCAGAACAAGAAGCAATGGGTGGAAACTAATCAAGGAGAGAACTGATGAGAAATTTCCTGACAGTTAGGACAATTAATCAGTGGAACAGCTTGTCTCCAGAAGTTGTGAATGCCCCAACACTGCAAGTCTTCAAGAAGATGTTGGATAGCCATTTGTCTGAAATGGTATAGGGTTTCCTGCCTAGGCAGGGAGTTGGACTAGATGTCCTCCAAGGTCCCTTCCAACTCTGCTATTGTATTAAATGGTAGGTATGATTGATTTATTACAATGATTTATTTCTGCCTCAGTTAAAAGACAGTCCGAGTGACTTATTGTTCCCAAGTAGCTTCTTTCTGCTTTCTGATCCTTGATGAGCCTTGATCAGGTGTGGGTTTCGGCTGCTAACAGCAAAAGGAACAGAACTTCCCCAGATGTTTGTCTTGCTCCAATCTTGGTATCCTTTAAAAAAAAATCTTGAGGAACAACTCTGCCCCAAATTATTTGGATCCCAATGCTTATGACAGGTTACACAATGAAATGTTGGTTTTTCTATGGCATTTTGACCTAGGCGGCCACACAATTTTTGTTGTGGTTTTAATATTTATAGTTAGTATTGGTAGCATTTAGTATTGGATTGGTTTTATATCACTGGAAACTACTGAGGTGGAAAGTGGCCAAATCCTACATAAACCAATAACTAAATGGCTTCCCAAATGTATTGTCTATGTTTTTACCCTTGCAGTATTTTGGTACAGCTTAGGCTCAGCTTATTGAACATAATAAATCATTTTGTATCTGAAGAAACTGGAATGAACTTGGTCAACAAGAACTCTGGACAGCATTGATGATCTCTGGAGGGCCAGAGATGGGGGTTGTTCCTCCATCCTGGTCCTATTAGACCTCTCAGCGGCTTTCGATACCATCGACCATGGTATCCTATTGCATCGGCTGGGGGGGTTGGGGGTGGGAGGCACCGTTTTACGGTGGTTCTCCTCCTACCTCTCCGGTCGATCGCAATTTGTGTTGGCAGGAGAGCAGAGGTCGACCTCGAGACCACTCACATGTGGGGTGCCTCAGGGGTCGGTCCTCTCGCCTCTCCTGTTCAACACATATATGAACCCGCTGGGTGAGATCATCCGTGGTTTTGGGGTAGAGTACCACTTCTATGCTGACGATACGCAGTTGTACATATCTACCCCAAACCACCCCAACGATGCCGTAGCGGTGATGTGCCAGTGCCTGGAAGCCGTGCGGGCCTGGATGGGAAGTAACAGACTCAGACTCAACCCGTCCAAGACCGAGTGGCTGTGGTTTCCGGCCGCCCGATTCAACCAGTTGACTCCATCACTGGCCATAGGGGGCGAACACCTTACCCCCGTGGATGGGGCGCGCAACTTGGGTGTCCTCCTGGATACCCGGCTGTCCATGGAAGACCAAGTGACAGCCGTGGCCAGGAGGGCGTTTTACCAGGTTCGCCTGGTACGCCAGTTGCGCCCCCTATTGGATCGGGATGCCCTTTGCACAGTCACTCATGCCCTCGTGACATCCCGACTGGACTATTGTAACTCTCTCTACATGGGGCTCCCCCTGAGGTGCACCCGAAGACTGCAGCTGGTCCAGAATGCAGCCGTGCGAGCAATAATGGGGACCGCTAGGTACACCCATATAACACCTCTCTTGCGCGAGCTGCACTGGCTGCCTGTCGTCTTTCGGGTGCACTTCAAGGTGCTAGTTGTCATCTTTAAAGCGCTCCATGGCCCGGGACCTAGCTATCTGCGGGATCGGATCCTGCTCCATACATCCCTGCGGCCGATTCGCTCCCACAGAGAGGGACTTCTCCGGGTGCCGTCCACTAGACTTTGTCAGCGGGCGACGCCCAGGGGAAGGGCCTTCTCTGTGGCGGGCCCAGCCCTCTGGAACGACCTTCCCCCCGACATTAGAACAACTACGGACCTCCGCTCCTTCCGTCAAAAACTTAAAACATACTTTTTCTGCTTGGCCGGCCTAGGTTAGTCTCTACCTTTAGGGCGTTAGGGAATGTTAGTTTTAATGTGGGGATTTTAGTGCAGGGACAACCAAATTTAATTCATTTTTATTCATTGTATTTATCTTTGTATGTATATTTTATAGTATTTTTAATTTTTCCCTGTACACCGCTCCGAGTCCCCTTGGGGAGAGGATGCGGTATATAAAATAAATTATTATTATTATTATTATTATTTATTATTTAAAAAATACACACTTGAAGTCTTTATCTTATTTATATCGGGCCTTTATAATTTATAAATAATTAAAGGCAGTGAATATTCCTAATATTCCTTTCTCTTCCTATTTTCCCCACAACAAAAACCCAGCAAAGTGAATCAGTATAATTTATATGGAGTTAGCACAGATGGCTAAATTGACTGCTTTGATCAAAGGAAAAAAAAATACAAATACTTTCATTTCTACTTGGAAACCCCTTCTGGACTTTGTGCTTGAGGAGGAAAAAACCCAAAACTTTCATTTTGGGTTTTACCAATTTGAATAGATTTGTTGTTATAGAAATGGCTAGTTTCTATTATGAAAAAGTAAAAAGTTGAGGGTGGATCTTAATGCCTTATTTTACTGCACCAAAGGAAGTCAATGCCTTTTCTTTCTTTCTTTTTCTTTTTCCCTTGCTTTCCCCCACTATCCACTTCCTTTTTCCTTTCCTAATTTCCCTAATATTTGCTTTGGCATTCTTTTTGTGTGACATATTATAAATGAATAAAATTATATATTACAATTAGTGATCTGAAAATGTATATCGATGAAGGAATTAAAAGACCTGGAAAACAGAAAATTAATAGTGTTTGGTGAAACGTAACATTGTTGTCTTTGACCAAGATCCATGGAAAAACTATGGGAAGTTTTGTCATCGAGTCATGTTGTATAATTTATACAAATGCATCCGAGCCTTCACAACTTCACTTCCCAGTCTGAAGCTGTGTTATTTATGGTGCGGGAAATGTGCCCACGTTATTGGTAGTGACAACCTCTTTCGATCTTCAGTGATTCAGAGATGGGTTTAAGGTCAAAGGAGACCTTTGTCATTTCATACAGGTATTTGTTGACATATTCTACTATCCTTTTAGAGGGCGATGTACCACAAAAATGTGAGTAACTCTCAAGATGAGGATCTGACTATTTCTGAAAAATATTTAAGCTATAAAATTATTTCGTTTGGCAGCCTAAACATACAAATAAAAGTATTAGGTAGACTGTTCCTCTAACCTGAGGTGTCAAAATCAAGGCCTGTGGGCCAGATTGGGCCTGTGAGATGCTTAAATCTGGCCAGCAGGACCGACCTGGAAATAGCAAAGGATTGGCCCACAGCGCCTCTGGCAGCCAAAATGGGGTATGCCTCCCTACGTGGCCTCCCCATGTCCCCTTTCAGCTTGGATGGCCTCCTGCAGCACCCTGCTGGCCGAAATGGGTCCCTCCACACCCCATTTTGGCCTGCAGGGTACTGCAGAAGGCATCTGTTCAGTCTCCTCCCCACCCATCCCTCGGTTGACCCACGGAGGAGAGCTACAATGCTGATCTGGCCCTCAAAGAAATCCAGTTTGACACCCCTGCTCTAACCCACATTGTAGAAGGAGAAAAAAAATGCCACAGATATCCAGGAACTATATTTTTATGAGCTGGGGGAAAACAAAACATTTTTTTTCTAGATGTGAATAAATCTCCCAAATGAATCCGTGTTTTCAGACGAAGCAGCAGCAGGTCCAGAAGAAATAGAAGAGGAACGATTATTAAAGGTTTAAGACATTGCACAGAACAGAGATGATTTATTAAATAATTTGATATTTTGAGCGGCATCCCCATAACAAATATAATTGCATACTGAGTAGGAAACAATGTGCATTTATAGTAACCCAATTTAATCATTTGGGAAATCCCATGAATAATTTCCCCAGCTTTTGCAAATAAAGGTCCCACAAAATCTCAACTTCTCATCCCACCCCATTCTCCCCTCCCTCTATCTCAATTTGTTTTAATAAAGCATCTCAAATCTTATAGGGGTGCAGGGTGCGAAAACAATTACTACAACATTCTTCTAGCATTTATATAGCAATCAACCAGAATAGAATTGGAAGGGACCTTGGAGATCTTCTAGTCCAGTGATGGTGAACCTATGGCACGGGTGCCACAGGTGGCATGCAGAACCATTTCTTAGGGCACGCGAGGTGTTGCCCTGTCAGCACTAGAGCGCATGTGTGCCCTGGCCAGCTGATTTAGGCCTTCTTTTGAGGCCATTTTTCACCCTCTGGAGGCTTTAGGGAAGCTCCTGAAGCCTCTGGAGGTGGGGAGGGGAGGCTGTTTTCCCCCCTCCCCAGGCTCCTAGAAAGCCTCTGGGGAGGGTGAAAAAAGCATGCCAAAAGCAGGGGGTCATACACATAGCATTATGGGTGTGGCATGCCCACGCACAACCCCCCTGCGCTCTCCCCGCTTTTGGCACACAAGCCAAAAAAGGTTAGCCATCACTGTTCTAGTCCAACCCGCAGCTCAAGCAGGAGAGCGTATACCATTTCAGACAAGCAGCTGTCCAGTCTCTTCTTAAAAAGCTCTAGTGATGAAACACTTACAACTTCTAAAGACAAGTTGTCTCAATGGTTAATTGTCCTCACTTTTTGGAATTTCCCCCTTAATTCTAGGTTGCTTTTCTCCTTGACTAGTTTCCATCTATTTTTTTGTTGTTGTCTTGCCCTCTGATGCTTTGAAAAGCAAGTTGACCCCATCCTCTTTGTAGCAACGTTTCAAATAGCGGAATGCTTCTATCATGTCCCCTCCTACTCTTTCTTTTCTCTAAACTAGCCATATCCAAACCCTGCAACCATTCTTCATATGTTTTAGTCTCCAAGCCTTTAATCATCTTAGTTACTGTTCTTCTATAGAAAGTCTGAGTGAAGGAGTGACTTTTAAACAAGTGTCTAAAAACATTGTAACACTCTAAGTCAGGGGTGTTAAATTCAAGGCCCAGGGGCTGCATCTGACTTAGATCTGGCCCACAGGGCCACCCTGGAAATAGCAAAGGACCAGCCCACAGTGCACCTGCCAGTGAAAATGGAGCCTGGGAGGGCTTTGGGCCACCTTCCTGGGCTCTGTTTTTGCTGGCAGAGAGTTGTGGGAAGCCATTGCAGCCAAAAATGGAGTTTGGGAGCCCATTTTTGCTGGCAGAGTGCTCAGGCCACCACAGGGCCTCCCCGACATGAGTGACGAGCTGGCCACGCCCACCCTGGCCATGCCCACCCCAGCCCTCCAAGGTCAAATACAACCCTGATGCAGCCCTCAATGAAATCGAGTTTGACACCCCTGCTCTTTCCCTGATTTCAGAGTACTGTTAGATGGATTCAGTTGCTTTCGTTCCCTAGAGTAGAGGTATGATGGCGAGAATATTCTGAAAAGTATTACTCTCTCAAGTAATACTTATTCTCTCAAGTAACCAGGACTCGTGCCATGGAGCGCTTTGAAGATGGTAACTAGCACCTTGAAGCGCACCCGGAAGACCACAGGCAGCCAGTGCAGCTCGCGCAGGAGAGGTGTTACATGGGAGTAACGAGACACTCCCAGAATCCCCCGCGCGGCCGCATTCTGCACTAGCTGGAGTCTCCGGGTGCACCTCAAGGGGAGCCCCATGTAGAGAGCATTACAGTAGTCCAGGCGGGAAATAACGAGGGCTTGAGTGACCGTGCGTAGGGCATCCCGATCTAGAAAGGGGCGCAACTGGCATATCAGGTGAACCTGATAGAAGGCCCCCCTGATCACGGCCGTCACATGGTCGTCCAAGGACAGCCATGAATCCAGGAGGATGCCCAAGTTGCGAGCCCTTTCCGCGGGGGCCAATGACTCGCCCCCGATAGCCAGCGATGGAGGTAACTGGCTATATCAAGATGCCGGAAACCACAGCCACTCAGTCTTGGACGGGTTGAGTCTGAGTTTGTTCCTCCCCATCCAGACCCGCACGGCCTCCAGACACCGAGACAGCACTTCCACAGCATCGTTGGGGTGGCCAGGGGTAGAAATGTACAGCTGAGTGTCATCAGCTTATTGATGGTATTCTACCCCAAAGCCACGGATGATCTCGCCCAGCGGCTTCATGTAGATGTTAAACAGGAGGGGTGAGAGAACCAACCCCTGAGGTACCCCACATAAAAGGGGCCTCGAGGTCGATCTCTGCCCTCCTGTCAATACACACTGTGACCGGTCAGAGAGGTAGGAAGAGAACCACTGCAATACAGTGCCTCTCAATCCCAACCCCTCCAGCCGGTGCAGGAGGATACCATGGTCGATGGTATCGAAAGCCGCTGAGAGGTCTAATAGGGCCAGGACAGAGGAACAACCCCTGTCTCGGGCCCTCCAGAGATCATCTACCAACGCAACCAATGCCGTCTCCGTGCTGTGCCCGGGACGGAAGCCGGACTGGCGCAGGTCTAGATAGACGGTTTCCTCCATATTCATGAATATAGGCACTTTCTTGACTGAAAGGAAGTTATGTCTGAAAATCTTCTATTAAATCCAGCCAAGAACTGAATTAAGACAGACACACAGATCTCTCTCTCCGTCTCTCTCTCTCTCTCCATCCCTCTGTTTCTCTTCATGCACAAAACATTTTAAAAACAATATTTAAATTGAAACCTCCAAAATGTTTGTACTAGGAATCTTTTCAGAAAAAAGAAATATAAATTATCACAATGTACTTTCATAGCTCCTAAGATTCCTGTATAATTCAGAACTTGGAGCAACACCTAAATACTTGTAAATAATGATTTTTAAAAAGGTAAAGCAGTTTGAATGTTGATAAATAATTTGATCTAATTACCAGTGCAATACAATGAAAAATAATTTAAAACATAATATCACTTTTACTGATTAATATGACTTTTACTGATTGCACTTTATTTCCTTTTATAACATCATGGGCATTTATTTTAGATAATGATGAACAATGGTGACAGTAATTACAGTTTAGAGTTTGTCATAATTTATAATAATTTCTCATGAAGATATAATGATTTTAGCTTTATACATTCACTTAATTATTTAGTTAATGAAATAATTAATTCTAAACTCTATGAAAGGTTCAAAAAAGTACTCCCACAAGAATTAAGGAACTGTCACATGTTTTTCCTTTAATGCCATCATCTGCCAGCAATGCTCCTCTGGACTTTTTAAAAGGAGAGAATATGTACAACAGGATTAATGGAATCACGTTTAACATCAGGACTCAACACAAAGGAATAATAAATAATAACATCAAACCTTTCAACCTTTCCACTATTGTAGACCTCAAAATAGCCATCTTGGAGAAAACTTTGCCAGCAGAACTGAGCAATCCATCAAAAGGTTTCCTGCTATCTCTGAACATAATGAATTTTTAACACATTATAATTGTTAATTGATGAAGAGCTTGTAATCTGTCACATGTAACCTGAATCAATCTAACCCCTCCTCCTGCTCTGCACCATTGCCTCATTCCAGTTTAAATCCTACATCAGTCTAACTCAATGTTTTTTAACCTTGGCATCAGGGGTGGGAACGACTGCTGGTTCACTTGTGTGCATGCTGTGCATGTGTGCTTTGCACTTGATGTGCACTGTGTGGACAGGTGCAATGCAATTAAAATTGTTCTGCGCATGCACAGAACTGGAAAAAAAAGATGGCGGCGTCAATGGCGCCTCCCAGAGAACTGGTTCGGGGGCATGGCAGGCCTGGATCGCTGCAGGTTCCAGCAACCCAGGCCGCCAAACCCAAGCTGGTCTGAACCGGTAGGAACCCACCACTGCTTGGCATCCAAAAATATGTGGACTTCAACTCCCAGAATGCTAGCTGAGGAATCTGGGAGGTTGAAACCCACACATCATTAAGCTGCTGAGGTTGAGAATCCCTGGCCTCGCTGCTCCAGTGCATCTGGTGAAGTGATTGGTAACTCATGAAAGTTTATATCTTTTTAAAAAAGTTGTTATTTTGAAAAGAGACGATCAGATTCCTTCTGATTTCAGGTTTAGTGAGACAGCATGATTTTATTGACATTTCAGATAGTTTTCTTAGCAATAGCAATAACATTTAGACTTATATACACCCCTTCATAATGCTTTACAGCCCTCTCTAAGCAGTTTACAGAGTCAGCATGTTGCCCCCAACAATCTGGGTCCTCATTTTACCCACCTCAGAAGGATGGAAGACTGAGACAACCTTGAGCTGGTGAGATTTGAACTGCCAAATTGCAGTCAGCTGGCAGTCAGCAGAAGTAGCCTGCAGTACTGCACTCTAACCACTGTGACACAGTGGCTCATTAAGAAACATATTAGTCCGTCCATCCATCCATCCATCCATCCATCCATCCATCCATCCATCCAATTTATACAGCCAACCACCTCATATTGTGACTCTGAGCCACTCCCAGAATTAAAAAACTAAGAAGAAATAGTAAACAACATATAATTAAAGCAGGAAAAACCATAAGGCAATTAAAATGATGCTTTTTAAATGCTTTTACTTAAAGCATAAAAAATAGCCAGTCACTATCCTCCTTTGGGATGTACTATGAAATTTGTAGTCTATGTATAGCCCTGGACATCAGTGGCAAACATCATTCAAGTCCTAACTAGAGTAAGACCTTGCTTAACTTTTTAAAAGCTGAGATGGACTAGTTCTCTCTACAAGCCAATATGTAATTTACATGTCTATCCAGATGAACATAATATCTAGATTTCATCTTTTTTTGAACACAGTTCAAGGTCAGATCACATTCACGGACATCACTCATTGACTCCGTTTAAACAGTAACACTTGAGGAAGTTTTTCTCCTATAACAAGCTTTTTTGAGTCACTGAAAAGCAATCACAGTTAATTAGTGTCAATTCTAAATAAATCTGATGCAGATATCAACATGCGCGTGATGCAGTCGGGCGGAGTTCATGTCACAATTATGTAACTGTGCTAGTTGTGTGGTGATGCACATTCCCTTATTTTAATATCATAGTGTCTTCTAATAGTTGTAAGTAACCTATTTGTAGGACACATCTCATTGGGGAAAATTGTGATAGCCTTCTCTGCAGCCATTCAACACGCTCTCTATGATATCCTTTGTTCACAGCCCCTGGGTTCCGACCCAGCTCCCCAAACACAACAAACCCACTGAAGCGAACTCAAAAGATTCCTTTATTAGGAGTGCTGGCAGCCGCGGCAAACAAGTTTCTCTCTCAATGCAGGCTAAGAAGTCCGGCCAGCCGGAAGATGAATAGTTTTCTGCCAAATCTATTCATCTCCGCCTCCCGGCTCTTTATCCCCAGAGCTAGGGTGGGGCTTTGCTAGCAGCAGTGGCTCTTCCTTCCCCAGGATAGGCCCACAGATTTCCACTGCTCTCCTCTTCTCTGCCTTCTGCGCAGCCATGAGTCAGAACCTGGACCCAGCTGTTCCTCCTCTTCCTCATCAGCCATCTCCAGACCTGGAGGCTGTTGACTCTCCATCTGAGGGCTGACGGATGGCCCAGGCTCTGCCTCTGCCTCTCTCTCTCTGCCAGCTCCATTCCCTCTTCCTCCTCGGAGCTCTCAGGTTGCCTTGATGCTGATCATGAATTCCAACACCTCCTCTTCTGATTCCACTCCTGGAGGGGGTCGGTGGCTGACAGGCCACAACACCCTGTGGGAACTGTTGTAGAAGCAGTGTTGTTTTGCAGTTGTTCAGAATCTGGCTATGAATCGCGCAAGTCTCTTGCCCCAAATCCTGGAAGAACCATTTACAAAGAGTCCTAAGTATCTAATGGATGCATCATTATAACTTAACACTTAAAGCAGCAAGAAACTTAAGAGGGGGGAAATAATAAATCCAGCCCATCATTGTGTCCAAGGACAGGAGGAGATTGCTATGCTATCCGCCTGCCCATGTATCTTTATATGCATCCTGACAATATTCATTGAGTTAACGACAGCTGATGAATGATGGAATTTGATGCTGATGATTTTCTGTATCTAGCCTGCTATATATTACAAAACTGAGCCAAGTTGCTTTCATGGGATGGGAAAGTAATTCTCCAGAGCAAGACACCGTAGCTGCTTCCTTGATATAAATTAATGGGCAGTGTGGATTATTAACTTGATGTTGAGGATCTTTGGTGGCTTATAGTCGATAATAATGTGGGTAATGAAAATCATTAGCAATATCATTTCCTTGTTCGGTTTCTTCCAGTATCTCACCCAGTTTGTCAGCAAATTTGGGCATATCCGACTCTGTTATTTCAATTAATTTATTAATAGTAACTTCAACCGTGAAGACTCTTTAGACTGGCTGAAGTTGTTCCACTCATCCATTGAATTGGGGGCAAAATAAAATATTAGCCAGCTGCCACCGAAGGTCGGACATATAATTGCTGGGTTCATTGAAGAACAAGTTGGTTCCAGACTAAAAAATAGTCTTACGTTTTGGCATAGAGATATGCAATCAGAGTACTCAGGCCCATAAATATTTTTTTCCAAAACACTTAGACAAGGTTCTTAGCACTTCTCTGTCCTGAATTGAAACTTGTAATGACAAAGGGGGAGGAAGGATGAATAAATAGATGGGAAGGAGAGTCTAGCTGGCTGGAGACTTCTGGGAGAGAAAGTTCATACATCTTCAAGTTGCCAAGGTTGAGAAACACTGCTGTGGACTATAGAAATGATCCTGGCAGTTAGCACCAAATGCTCTCTTCCTTCTCACATAACTGATGACTTCCACCTGCTTTATTGGCCATTGCCCTTCCTGGCTAATTTAATCAGCTGGTACAAGACTGACCTAATGCTCAACACTTGACAGTTGCATTGATCCCAAATCACTTAGCATTTAAAATACTGTGTTTAGAAAATCTGTAGATGCATCTCTCTCCATTTGGCTTTTGATGGCATGATTTCATGAGGGTAGTTCTAGAACCAAATAATTCAATTTACATACTAATTGCAATTTAGTCAGATGATTATCCTCCCGGCATTACAATTTGGTGGCCATGTTGGGAAGTGACTCAGGTCCTATGTACCTCTTGTAAGGATTCAGGCAGGAGCTAGCCTCCAAAGAGAAATTGAAATAAATCTAGTAGCAATATCAATAGCACTTACTTATGTATCGCTTCACAATGCTTTACAGCCCTCTCTAAGGGACTTACAGAGACAGAATAATTGCCCCCAACCATCTGGGTCCTCATTTTACACACCTCAGAAGGATGGAAGGCTGAGTCAACCTTGAGCCTGGTACGAGATTCGAAATTGACATGGCTTAGTCAACTTTGAACTGGTGAGAATTGAACCGCAGAATTGCTGGGAGTCAGCTGAATTAGAGTGTTTAGAGTTTAGAGTTTATTGGTTTTTTATACCGCCCTACTCCCGAAGGACTCAGGGTGGTGTACAGCCAAAATAAAAACATATATAAATATATAAAAACAAATATATAAAAGTTATATATTTTAAAAGCTTTTTAAAATATATAATTAAAATATTGGCCGAAATGTGGAAAAAACCCAAACTAACCCTGATTAAAATAATAGAAATTTAAATTTAAAAGTTTAAATTTAAAAATTTAAATATCATGCTTTATGCCAGCCCGGCTTGTTGAAAGAGAAAGGTTTTGAGAGCACGGCGGAAGGTGCGTAAGTCAGGGATAGTTCTTAATTCTGGGGGCAATTAATTCCAGAGGACAGGTGCTCCCACGGAGAAGGCTCTCCCCCTGGGTGTCGCCAGTCGACATTGTCTAGCCGATGGCACCATGAGGAGACCCTCTCTATGGGAGCGGACGGGCTGGTGGGAGGCTCTCAGTGGCAGAAGGCGATCTCGTAGGTACCCAGGTCCTAAGCCTGAATTAGCCTGAAATGCTGCATTCTAACCACTGCACCACTACGGCTCTTTGTACTTTGGATTGTGCCAGAGGTGGGTTGCTCCTGGTTCAGCCGAACCAGTAGTGGTGGCGGTGGGAGGCTCCGCCCACCCGCTCGGACGCTTCTACACAGAAACATTGTGTGTGCGTGTGTGAGCCTCAATGAACTGGTAGTAAACGGGCTATGTGAATAACAAATATATAACTCAAGAATATACATGTCCCAGGATAAAGTTGCAGGATTCAATCTGGGCCAGTCATTGGGACCAGGGGTTTAATTTTCCGAGCTTTCAGACTCATGCAGGAGCCCATCCTCATGGAATTTGTCTCTACTGGAATGCGTGCTTTGGGCTATTCTATATGTAGGATTTATGTGGTGCCTGGTCTGTGTGTGGCTTTTAAACTGTTGATTGGGATGTTGATGGCTGGCAAGTCAGTTGTTGGCTGTTGTTTCCTTGTGCTTCCAAGCCCTTGACTCCTATTTCTAGAATTGCAAAAAGTCTCCCAGATAAGATTGACCCACATCTCAATATGGGCCTTCTTCTCCAGTTTCCAAAAAGGTGCATTATGCGTTGCTCGTGGTCTTCTCTAGTACAATGTCACAATTATTTGGGAAGAAAGAATCAAAGAGTTGGAAGAGGTCATTTAGGCCACTGAGGGGAACCATCTGCTTAGAACAAAACCCTCACAATGTAACAAAATGCGTTTCTAAATCTGGATAGCACTACCAAGAAAACAATGTGCATTTCCACCCTTCCTCCCTTTTCCTAGCTAGAAGGTAAGCTTGTCTTTGAATGCTCTTGCTCTGGCCCCTTTGATTTAATCCCAATAATTCGTGATGCTTCTTTCTGTGTCACATACCCCTCCAGACAATTAACGAGACCAGCAATTTGCCAGAGCTGCAAATGAACAAGCCAGCCAGTCTGTTGCGAGAGGTCAGCATCTCTTCACTTAACTCTAGGGCAAGAAAGAAGTCAGTTAATTGGACCTGGTGTCCTTCCGTAGATTGTTCCAGCCAGAGGTCGCGGGTATCTCAGGGTGAGATCAGGAGCTTGAGGCCTTTCGCTGACCCCTCCTCAACTCTGCAAATCACACTTTTTAGTTTGAACTACAATGTATGTGCTATATTTTTCTTCTTCTTCTTCTGTTGCTGCTAATATATCCAGCAAAGTTTTGCGGTAGCTGCCCAACCTGAAGAATGCAGAAAGTTTCAGTATAAATCGGTGGGAATGAAGATGCTACCCTGTTTCCCTGAAAAGAAGCCCTCCCCGGATAATAAGCCCAATCGGGCTTTTGAGTGAATGTGGTAAAATAAGACCTCCCCGAAAATAAGCCCTCCCTGAAAATATTGCAACACAGCAGCAGCCATGAGGTGACCACACTCACCGCCTCCTTCACCTCAAAAATAATAAGACCTCCCCGAAAATAAGGCCAAGCACGTATTTCGGGGGTGGGGGGGTGTCAAAAGAAAATAAGACCCTATCTTATTTTCGGGAAACACAGTTCTCAGGTATGGCTTTTTTTTTTTGCTTGCAACTCAATTAGGATCCTGGTTATCTGTGGGTTGCATATGACCTTGGTGACAAATAAGTACAGATAGTCCTTGACTTACAAAAGTTCATTTAGTGACACAGCAGAGCAGTTCTTCTCTATTTCCAGGGCAGCCCTGTGGGCCAGATCTAAGCACCCTATGGGCTGGATCCGGCCCGTGGGCCTTGAGTTTGACACCCTGTATTATAAGATAAAAAGGCCTTCTCCCGTGTGTCTTGGCCACCCACACTAGCTGACGCCACCCCCCCCCCCGCTCCTTGTAAGCTGCCCGATATCTGATGTTGGAGGTGCATTGGGGCAGGACTTCCTGCTACATCAAAGCCTCCAGAATTGGGGTGTGTGTGTTAAAATCCTTTGGGATATCTGAGTTAAAGCAAGATCTGATTTCCTTAGCGCTGTGATTCTTGTAGATAGTAGCTTTTTTAAAAATTCATTTTGAATTCTCTTGATAGGGATGTCTATGGAAGAGTCTGTGAAAGTAATCTCAAGGTCCCCATTAGGAAAGTGCAGCCTGAACTTCAGCTGTGAAGGACCATAAAAGCCAACACAAAGTTTGGAGTGAGCCTGGAAACGAACGCATGTCAGTGAAAGCTTAATATCATCTCATTCTGGAATTTCCTCAACAGTCTAGGCCAGTGGTGGGCAAACTCATTAGTCAACAGAGCCAAATATCAACAATACCACAATTGAAATTTCTTTTGAGAGCCAGAAGGTGTGGCCTATTTTGTGGGAGTAGCTCAGTGGTCATGTGACCGGGTGGGTGTGGCCAACTTGGAAAATGTGAAACTCACTTAACAATGGTCTTGCTTAGCAGCCAAACTTTTGGGCTCAATTGTGGTCATATGTTCTTTCTTTCTTTCTTTCTTTCTTTCTTTCTTTCTTTCTTTCTTTCTTTCTTTCTTTCTTTCTTTCTTTCTTTCTTTCTTTCTTTCTTTCTTTCTTTCTTTCTTTCTTTCTTTCTTTCCTTCCATCCATCCTTCCTTTCTCTCTCTCTCTCTTTCTCTCTCCCACTTTCTTTTTTCTCTCTTTCTCTTTCTGTCTCTCTGTCTCTCTCTCTGTCTCTCTCTGTCTCTCTCCTTCGTCCACCCATCTCTGTCACTCTATGTGTGTGTGTATCTGTCTGTGTCGCATTCACTCACTTAATCACTCATTCTGTGTCTCTGTCTATCTTTCTTTCCCTCCCTCCCTCTCTGTGTGTCTGTGTCTCTCTCTGTCAGTCTGTCTGTCTGTCTCTCCCTCCCCCTCCCCCGCAGAGCCTCCTCAGCTCCTGGAAGTAGCCTGGCCAGCTCGCTGGCTTGCTCGCCACGCTTACTCGCTCGCTTACCCACCGGACGTAGGTTCCTTCCCTCTCTCGTGGAGCCTTCTCAGCCCCTGGGAAGTGCAGTGGGGGAGGCTACGACTGCCTCTTTGCCCGTTGGGGCAGCCGCTGCACTTCCCAGGGGCTGAGAAGGCTCCGCGAGACGGCGAAGGAACTGGCATCCGGTGGGTGAGCGAGCAAGCGAGCAAGTGTGGCCGGCGGGCCACAGGTGGGCCGGCAGGTGGGTGGGCAAGGAAGTTTGTTGCGGCGGCGCCCAACAATCTGCCCGCCCGCCCCGCTGGCTCACTCACCGGAGGCTGGTTTCTTCCCCCTGCCCGCGGAGCCTCCGCAGCCCCTGGAAGTAGACAAGTAGCTGCCATGCCGGCTGGGGAGGCTATGGCTGCCTCTTTGGGTAGCTGTTGTGCTTCCCAGGGGCTGAAGAGGCTCCACGGGGGGAGGGATGGAACCGGCAGCCGGTAGGGAGGGTTGCTGCGGCCCAGGAGTCCCGCCGTCGGCGAGGGTGGAGGAAGAGCCGCACTTGAGGGGCCAAACAGCTGCTTGTGGCTCGCGAGCCGCGGTTTGCCAACCACTGGTCTAAGCTATCTGTGACTTCTGAAGCATTTCCAAATCGTGTCGTATATTGAATATTGCTGTTTCCACTGATTTTCATTGCTTGCTCAATGAATGTCTTTTTGTTGCCTGAAGATCTTGGCTATGCAGCAAAACACCTACATACAGATGCTAACAGATTCAATAATCTCTTCACTGATTTTGTGCTCTTGGTGACTCTGTTTCCTCTAGAGCCGTTTACTTCCATCTTCTCAAGTTGCTTTCCTGGGAATTGCTTTGCCTTCATTTCTCAAACACAAAATCAAATCTAAGCAACATGATTTGGCTGCTTTTAGATCTATGTTCAAAAGAGTGTCACAGCTAAGCCTCAGACATCTTCATTTTCTTTTCCTTTGTTAAGCAGTCTATATTCATTTAAAGAATAAGCATATTTAATGTCTTGCAGGGCCTTAATGAATCTTTAATTTGGGGAATGAAGACTTACCTTAACCCCAGATGCTTTTGAACTACAGATCCATCTACTTTTTTTACTGTCAGCCCCGGTGGCTCCGACTGGTGAAAGCTGTCATTCAGTAACATCGGGGATGTCAGCCTGCCCCCAGCTGCGTACTAAAGGGCCAAACGTCATTGACGCAGATGGCATAGAAAGATGACATTTTCAGTCCAATTAATTTTGGATGAAACCTGAATCAACTCCAAAGGGTACAATTGCTCCATCCATTGTGCAGGATAGTTAGTAAAAATCCTTAGTGTGGTAAACACAAGGGGATTTGGTGTTTCTGTTCCTGAAAGGTGTAGGGTTCTGCTTTAATAACACCTGGCGTTCTAATTAAGCTGAAAGTAATAGCAGCACCATTTTCACCCTGCTAAAATTAATGGCCCATTGCTAAAAGTTTGAATGGTACATTTCAACGATTTCATTATTTGCTTCCCATTACAGAGTTTTGTTCCTGCATCCTCCCAAAGCACTATTTTTTTTGGGGGGGGGGGGACGACGACGACACAGGCGTATTTGTGCACGTAGGGATATGCATATGCATGTATATGTGTGTGCAGATCTATGGATGAAATCTCAGCTGGAGTAGAGAAGAAGCCCAGGCGCCTGTGACACATGCCAGAGGGGAATGTTTTTCAGGAAGTATAAAAGAAAATCTGTGCCTCCAGTTAAGTATGGAAATGTTGCTCTGTGTGAGACAATTGTGTTTGACCCTAGGCAAATGGTGATGCAGTACAGTCATTGGGCTGTTTACTTCCCAAAACGCATGGGAAAACGGCTGATGCTAAAGACTGCAAGTAGAAAATAGCAATAGCAATAGCACTTAGACTTATATACTGCTTCATAATACTTTGCAGCCCTCTCTAAGCAGTTTACGTAGTCAGCATTTAGCCCCCAACAATCTGGGTCCTCATTTTATCCACCTCGGAAGGATGGAAGGCTGAGTCAACCTTGAGCCTGGTGAGATTCGATCTGCCGAACTGCAGGAAGCCGGCAGTCAGCAGAAGTAGCCTGCACTACTGCATTCTAACCACTGCACCACCCTGGCTCAAATCCATAAACTCCCATCAGTCCCTTTTAGCAAAGTCAATGAAAATCAGTAATGGGGTTTATCTAGAATAGGAATGCCTAATACTGTTTTGTGTAGTGATTAAGACCCAGTTTTGTGTAGTGATTAAGGTGTGAGGCTACAAGATGGGAGATTGTGAGTTCTAGTGCCACCTGAGGCACGAAGCTAGCTGGGTGACCTTGGACCAGGGGCTGTAAGTGGCTGTAAATGCAGACATGTTGCCCAGCAACCAAAATTCAGTCATATGACTCTGTGTGTGTGTGTGTGTGTGTGTGTGTGTGTGACCACCAGAACTTCAAATCTGGTTCATAAATAGCCCAAAGACACTTCTGTTGTAGGAGGCGCAATGACTCAGTGGTTAACAATGCTACGTTTGTCAGCTGGCAAGCAGATAGCCCAGGTTTGAGACTTAAGTGCTGCACGACGAGATGAGCTCCAGTTTCTCTCCCTAGCTCCTGCTCACCTAGCAGTTCGAAAGCATGAAGATGCAAGTAGATAAATAGGTACCACTTCTGGGGAAAGGTTACAGCATTCCATGCACTTCGGTGTGTGGTCATCAGGGCCACATGACCACGGAAATGTCTTTGGATAACACTGGTTCCTTTGGCTAAGAAACAGAGGTGAGTAGGGGCCCCCTAGAGTCATGCACAACTGCACAGGAAAAACATTTACATTTCCCTTTAGGTCTATTGTAACTTTGAATGATTGCTAAGTATTGAACTTTGCAATACTGTGGTGTAACTTTGAATGGTTGCTAAGTGACTGGTCATAAGTCAAAGTCTACCTGTACTCATCTCCCATGATGTCCATCCAGTGTTATACCATAGAATGGAATGATGGGAACTAAAGTCCCATTCCTCCAGAAAGCATCAGGAAAGGCTTTCTTAACAAACCTGCAGATCCTAAGAGATGCTTTCTCTTCGCAGCTGCATCTTTCTGGGCAGAACGTTGGGTGGACCGAGAATGCCTTCTCATGTTGCAGATGCCAAGCTCCCCAAATCATTGTATTGATTTCACACGGCAAGTTCCTAACCCGCATAGGCTAAACCAGTGATGGCTAACCTTTTTCTAAAGGTGTGCCAAAATTGTGTGTGCACGTGCCATTGCGCGCATGCCCCCTATTTGCGCATGTGCACATCCCCCCCCACATGTGCGAGTGACCCCCACGTGTGTGTGTGTGAATTTTCACACTCCCCAGGCTCCAGAGGCTTTTCTTAAGGGCCCGGGGACGGGGTCGGGAAGGCCATTTTTGCTCTCCCTAGGCTTTAGGAAAGCCTCCGGAGTGTGGAGAGGGTGAAAAACAGGCCCAACGGGCCAACCAGAAGTTCATTCCCAAACTTCCAGTTGGGCGGTTGGGTCTGTTTTTCATCCTCTTAAGGCTCCCAAGGCTTTCCTGAAGCCTGGGGAGGGTGAAAACGACCTCCTCAGGCCCTCCGGAAGGCCTAAAACAGCTGGCCGTCGCGTGCATGCGCACCGAAAATGAAAGCTGCCAAGGAATGCTGTGCCGGCAAATATGGCTCTGTGTGCTACCTGTGGCATGCATGCCATAGGTTCGCCATCACGCGGTTAAACTCTCTGTTACCTTATTTATTTCTTCATTTGCTAATTTATTTATTTATTTGGAGAATAACCAAATCTTCACCATCTTTTCTTGATGCGAGATTTTCATAACATGAGGAAAAAAACATCAGGCTGGGAAGAAAAGGTATATTTTTTCTTCTTGATGCATCTTATCGTGGTAAATCAATCCTCTCTCTTCAGAACCGAAAGTTGGAAAAGCGTTCTTTTATGATAAGCTAACTTTATAATGCAGCTGAGGAAAAGCCCCGTTTCCCCCTCCTTCCTTCACAAGGCAGAAGTAACAGGTTTATGAAATGTTTATAGGAAGCATTTGCAGCAGATGGCTTAGTGCCTGAGGAAGACGAACGGGGGCAAAACATTTATCTAAAACGATGATGGTTAATAAAGCATGAATTAAGAGGGATTTACACACTCGCTTGTGAAAGTGTTTTAAAGAGCTCTTCTCATTCCCTGAGAGTTTCCAGCATTCCCTTTTGAACGAGGCTCTTAAAATGCTGCTACGGGTTGTTGCACCAAAGAGACGGAGCATCGGAGCTATTTAGAGCACTAAAGGCCCTCAGCTTTCCACACACATTACTTTGGTTTACACAGTTGCATAAAAATAATTATCAGGATGACCAGAGGAAAAAAAAGCAAGTCAGAACTGGTGAAGGTTTACTTGCATTTATACCTACCTTAATTTTAAATGATAAAGGATGTTTTTATTGGCTAGACAGTGAAAGAAAAGGAAAGTTATTAAAGAAGAAGGAAACAGCAATGACAGGGAATAAGTGGGTTTTATTGTTAAAGATATACAATTTCTCCAGCAGTTATGAGGTTTTTCTTTCCAATATTTAAACCCAAAGAACTGGAGGTAGATATGAACAATTTTTGTATTTTTGTAGCATTGCAAAGTTCAATACGTAGCAACTTAATCTCCAGAACTGGAGATAAGTCTGTGTTTCCTCATTCCAATAGTTCTAAGAGACATTTCCAACCTGTGTTGCATCTAGCAGATAATAATGGCATATTTGCTGAAAAATGAACTCCGTTGAGTTTAATGAGTTTGTGGCCATACAAAATGCCTTATAAAACTCGTTTCAAATGGCTGCGATACTTTGATGTAATATTAAATCATAACATTATGACCATATAAGGCATGCATTTTTAAAAAGGCAATGTGGTTGCTAGAAGAAAACAATTGATCCTAAGAACATACGTAAATACAATGCACAAATGTGCTCTAAATTCCAAAACATAAATCAAATTCTGTGAACCAACAGCTTTCGCCTCTAATCCCCCATTTTATGTACACATTTTGGAGATTATTATTATTATTATTAAATTTGTATACCGCCCTTCTCCCTTGCGGGACTCAGGGTGGTGAACAGGCATAATAAAACAGCAAAACATCCGATACAAAAATACATTAAAATACATTAAAACTAATTGAATTTAAGGGCCCATTCTAAAAACCAGATAACCATATAAAAACAGTTAATAAAATCAACTAAAATCAATTTAAAAAATTACAATCGATTAAAAGAAAACTATACCAGGCTGGCCGCACGAAATAGGTGCGTTTTCAGGTCGGTGATCGTATGAAGGTCAGGGGGCAGATTGTTCCAAAGGGCAGGGGCTGCCACAAAGAAGGCTCTCCCCCTGGGGGTCGCCAGCCGACATTGTTTGGCCGATAGTACCCTGAGGAGGCCCGCTCTGTGGGAGCGGACTGGTCGGTGGGAGGTATTCGGTAGCAGGATGCGATCCTGCAAGTAACCAGGCCTCATGCCAGATGAAGTTACCAGTTTACCATACCAGCCCCAAAAGACAGGGAGATAAATAGAGCAAGGCTTATGTCTGTCAATTTTTTGGGGGGATTAAATTAACCTGGTTCTTTGCCTGTTGTTGTTTCATCAGAACAGATCAATGCTTCTCAACCTTGGTCACTTGAAGATGTCTGGACTTCAAGTGGCCAAGGTTGAGAAACACTGGAACAGATGAACAAGAGTCAATGGGGCATGTTTGCAATACTGTGATGTATGCAGAAAGGGGCAGGGCCTGCATAGTGAAATTGCAATGCTGCAGTCATGATTCCCCTCACTCTAACAGGCATTGAAAGGACAATAGAACTTCAGTTTACCGACACGCCTCTAGGGCAGGGTTTTCCAAACTTAGCAACTTTAAGAGGCATATTGGCTAGGGAATTCTGGGAGTGGACGTCAGAGGTGGTATTCAGCCAGTTCTCTCTGGTTCGGGCAAACTGGTACAAGTGGCTGCGGGAGGCTCCGCCCACCCGCCCTGGCATAATGCAAGAGCACTGCACATGCTCAGAAGGCGATGCGCATGCACAGAAGGTGGTGGTATGCATGCTCAGAAGGCAGTGTGCATGCGCACGCTCACATTTGCGAACTGGTAGGTGCATGTGTCTTAAACTTGCCAAGATTGGGAAAAAACCCCCACTGTGATGGTAAACCTATGACACACATGCCATAGGTGGCATGCAGAGCTATATTTGCTGGCAGGTCAGCCATCAGCTGATTTTCAGCCTTCCGGAGGGCCAGGGGAGGCCATTTTCGCCTTCCTCAGGCTTCAGGAAAGTCTCCGAGGCTGCGGAGGTCAGAAAACAGGCCCAACAGGCCAACCGGAAGTTTGGGAATGATCCATTTCCGGCTTCCGGAGGGCCTCTGGAGGACCGGGGCCTGGGGAGGGGTCACGCATGCATGCACGGGGTGGTGGTGATGTGTCACAAGCACATGTGCAGGTGGGTGGGATTGAATTGTGCGGGCATGCGAGTGCACATGATAGTGTGGGCACATAATTGTGGCATGCCATAATTATGTGCCCACACATAAAAGGTTCGCCATCACTACCCTAGCATAACAGACGTTGAGTACGATGGACAATGTTTGCATTTAGCCATTGCTTCAAACTAGCAGACAAGATCTATTCTAAGTGCTTTAGACAAATCACGTGAAGTAACCTCATTTGTTTATACCTAAATTTATGCCATTGCTCTAATAACATTATCTCAGATTTAGTGGACATTTGGGTAAAACTGACACCTTCTTCCATGGTTTGTTTTAATCTAGTTTTAACTGGATTTTGTAATAGATCCATTCCTTCATCAAGCCTTCTTGGGCAGGAAGATGCTTTCAGATATTTAGAATTTTTGTATTTTTTCCCCTTAAGAACATTAATGCACGTGTCAAGCTCCCAAGAGAAACTTCAAATGATTCACGGCCTCACGTAAAAGTTCAAAGAAATGTCTGTTTATTGAATGTAACATCATGGCGAGTCTCGTTTGTAGCCAGAACTGGCAATAATTGGATGGCTTCTGCCCTTTACCCCCTTATGCCCCCTCCCCTCTGCCTGTCATCAATCACGTTCCCCAATTAGCGTTGAAAATAATTGCATGCATGCGCAGTCACAGGCTGTCTTGAAAATCCTTTCCCGCCACAGGAATGTCAAGAATTTTCAGTTCATTAAGGCCAACAGATAAGGTCCATGGCACCATCAGGATGTTGACAGCACGTACACTCTGTACTGTACTCATAAATTGTTTATCTCCTTGATTCCAGTTCTTGCTTATTTTTTATTATTGTTCTGCTCTTTTTATTTTCCAATACTTTTTAAGTAAGGCAAACAGCCTTACTTAAAAAGTGAAAAAAATGGCTTCTTGTGTAGAGATTCTACTGTTACGGGGTGCCAGTTCTGTGCAAGATTCTCCCGCCCAGTGAGACATAACTCAATAGTTTGCAATAGTGGCAAATATCTGTAGCTTGGGGATGAGGGTGAAGGTTTGTTCTCCAAGTTTGTGGGTTGGTTCCAGAATGTTTCATTATCAGACTAGGTAACATCTTCAGTGGAGTTTAGGGGACATCAATATTGGTGTTCTCCTTTTTATAAGGGTTTCAGGGTCTTGTGATGGGTCAGGTGTGAGTCATCAGTGACAGTCTTGTGAGGTTAAATGAGGTGAGAGTCATTGGGAGGTGAAGTACCGTTTCCCCAAAAATAAGACCTCCCTGGATAATAAGCCCAATCAGGGTTTTGAGCGCAGGTGCTAAAATAAGCCCTCCCCTGAAAATAAGCCCTCCCTGAAAATATTGCCACACACCAGCAGTCATGAGGTGACCACACTTGCTGCCTCCTGCACCTCAGAAATAATAAGACCTCCCTGAAAATAAGGCCAAGACCTTGTTTTATTTTTGGGGAAACACGGTATTGGTTGTGGGGGGGTTGTGTGGGTTGGTTGAGGATCGGTGCTATCTCTGGTTGACTGTGTGGTTGATTTGAGTTTTTGAGGGGGTCTGTAGAGTAGTTGTAGGAGATTTTTTGAATGCTTTCTATACTTTTCTGAAATTTGGTCCATGTTTGCTGTGGTGGTTTATTTACTAGCTTTCTGGCCTGTCTTTCAATCAAGCAATTGGTGTTGTTTACTGAAAACTCCAACATCCTATTATTCCCCTGACCAACAATCTTGTGGGGAGGGGGGTAGTCCCATGTCACCCAAAGCATTTCTGTGGCTGAGTGCTTGGGTGCAGCATGGCATCACTCATCAACTTGAGTGATGCCATGCTGGCCACGTCCTCTGGCCACGTCCCCAAAGGTCAAACACAACTCTGATGCGGCCCTCAATGAAATTGAGTTTGACACCCCTGTTCTAGGGTCTCAACATCTTTTTTATAGTATAGTGTAGTATAGACTCAATTAATAACTGCCTTGCTTAGCAACAAAAATTCTGATCCCACTTAAGTAGAGGATCACCTGTATTCAATATTTAGAGCCCATCTTGACCTCCAAGGCCTCTGGGAGATGTATAAGCTCCAACAACAATGACAACAACAATAAGACAAAACAAGGTAGTAATAATAGCTAAAATCAGAACAATTTCAGAGCCAAAAGCAAGCATAGAAATCAGAGTTAAAACCCACAAAGAGCTGAGCAGTAAGCAGGTATTAGAAGTATATTGGTACCAGTTTGTCTTCTTTTGAAGTTGTTGCAGTGTTGGGGGCTGTGAGTATTTTGGGGGAGGAGGAAGTAGTCTCTGGGGCAGAGGCTATTATTTTACAGGAGATTATTTCCACAGTGTTTGAAACAATCTGCGTGGCCTTTCCCTCCACCTCCAGCTCTTACTGAGTTTGAGTACCCTTGTAAGGGGAGGAGGTGGGGAAAAGAATTGTATTTTCTGAATGTAGAGAGAGAGATCAGGTGTTGATCAGTAAAAGTTGGCTGCTTGCCAGGAGCAGCAGGTTCTGGGAATGGCTCAGTGTCCTTTGGAGAGGGAAAACACTAAATAAAGGTTTCATATTGTATCCTTGACTGGAGAAGAATTAGCTGTCACATTGGAGGAAAATGCACGACAAAATTACCACCAGTTGTCAAGAAAGGAGATACGTTTTCTCTCCAATTAAATGAGAAATAATATGGTTTGTCAGCCTGGTTTTATAAGGGCTATCAGCTCTAATAGCATAGTACTATCATATGTACCTGAAATGAGATAAACCTAAAATTAAAATTATCTCCACACCTTGCCAAAGAAAAACAACAATTGCACACCTAAGCAACAATTTCATGCCGTCCCCAGACTTTTCATCTTGTCAGGCGAGGTTTGATACCTTCTGTTAAAACCAGTCTTGGAGAACACCTACTTTCCATTTAGGTAAGCTGAACTTCAAAGAAGGCTAAGGCCAGGGTAAATTTACGGTCTGTAAAAGGAGATGCTTTGTAAAATAAAAAGAAACTTGGAAGACAACTAATTAATTTTGCAATGATACCTTCTTGCAAATTAACAGAAAATATCTTAGATGAGAAGGATCCCTACATTTTGTAGTTTAGATCTTTTCTTTCTTTCTTTCTTTCTTTCTTTCTTTCTTTCTTTCTTTCTTTCTTTCTTTCTTTCTTTCTTTCTTTCTTTCTTTCTTTCTTTCTTTCTTTCTTCCTTCCTTCCTTCCTTCCTTCCTTCCTTCCTTCCTTCCTTCCTTCCTTCCATCCATCCATCCATCCTACCTACCTACCTACCAGTGGTGGGTTTCTGCAGGTTCGCACCTACTCGCGAGAGCCGGTTGGTGAAATCTAGAGAACCGGTGAGAGGGGGTTCCACTGGCGTACCTTGAAGTAAATCTGGCCTGCCGCTGCCAGTGACCCAACGGGAAGGAAAGGAAAGGAAGAAAGGAAAGAAAGAAAGAATTTATCATCACAATTGAGTCCAAAATTTTGGTTGCTAAGCAAGAGCGTTGTTAAATGAGTTTCACCACATTTTAAAAGGTGGCCCCTCCCACCTTGTCACATGACTGCCAAGCCACGCCCACAAAATAGGCCACACCTACAGAGTAGGTTCTAAAAAATTTGAAACCCACCACTGCTAACTACCTACCTACCTACCTATCTTTATTTGACTTGTCAAACATGTACGAGATAATAGGTATAAGTATAAACATGGACATGAACAAAAGAAATGAATACAAATAAATGGGGATAGTAGGACAGGGACGGTAGGCATGCTGGTGTGCTTATGCACACCCTCTTTATGGACCTCTTAGGAATGGGATGAGTTCCACGGTAGACAGTTTGAGGTTGAAGCTGTGAGGGTTTGAGGATGTAACAAGGGAGTCAGGTAGAGCATTCCAGGCATTGACCAATCTGTTGCTGAAGTTGTATTTTCTGTAATCAAGTTTGGAGCAGTTTACCTTAAGTTTGTATCTATTGTTTGACCATGTATTATTGAGATTGAAGCTGAAGTAGTCGTTGAAGATAGGACGTTGTAGCAGACAATTTTGTGTACTACGCTTAGATTGGACCGTAGGCAGCATAGTTCTGGGTTGTCCAAACCCAAAATCTCGAGCAAAGGTTTTGTATGCCTTAGTTTGCAGTACAATGTTACTGGAGAAGAAGCTTGGCAAAATTAGGGTAACAACTCTTAATGACTTTTTGGCAATGCTGTTACAGTGAGCTCTGGGGTTTAGATCGTTTGATTATTTGACTATTATTATTTGATTATTATTATGAAATCAAGTTTTACACCACAGTCAAAACTTGGGAAAATATTTGGCATGGATACTTCTGGGGATGAAGACATAACCCTTATCTCTCTTGAGCCTCCAATCCCTCTGTCAATACAACCTCACTTGTTTTTTCCCCTCCTTTTTAAGAAATCTGAGCTGATTAAAGTTGTGATGGAAAATGCAGGAAAAGATCAGCCAACCTTAGTGATTTGTGAAAGTAAACAATTCCTCCCCTACTTGAATCTGTCTTAATACATCAGAAAATGAAATGCCCCAAACTCAATGACTCCAATTGTGGGAATGGCTTACATGACGGAAGAAAATGAAGATACCATAGTATATAACATGACAAAACAGAAACATCACAAAAACAGTGGGTTTGTATGCATGTGGGTATTGTGTGTGTGTGTGTGTGTGTGTGACTACACACATGTGAGGAGGACAGGGAAGGTCTTTGAAGGTGTCTGGTGCAATATGAAATGTTGCCAAGAAGTCTCTCACTCCTGGCATCTACAGAATATGTAGAAAGGTGCCTAAGATTTGATTGATGACCTTCCGTCAAGATCTGCTGACTCTCCCAGCTCTACTCCAAGCTTATTTTAATTCCGCTGCTCCACGGAGCAAACGCCGCACATTAATGAGGCCTGATCAAAATGGATGGCATTTCAAAATGCCAGCGTGATTATGGAGTGACTTCCTAAAACAGCTAGGCCTTGTCTTTTGATAGGTTCATTAGACCAAAGAGGGCACTAATTGTGCTTAATCTTTATGCGGCACATTATATCCTTAGGCACCTCGTCAGCAACTAGAGTTCCTGCAGGATGGAATCAATGCTGAGGAAGGGCTCCATCGGCCTATATCTTGCTGCTGGATTTGAGATGGCAGGTCAAAGATCACCCATGAATTGGGGTTGGTTCCATTTATGGAGTTTGATTTATGGCCTCTTTTTAAGTGCCTTCAAATTGCAGTGCTTGGGATTGAAGGCAGGTGCTATTACATGCTTTTTCCTCAATAGAAGTTGAGGTTTAGACTTGACTAAACCTTGACTTTCCCAACCGTTACATAGCCCATGCTTTATCACATTAGGTAATTGGATGAAGTATACCACATTTAAGCCAAAAAGCAACTACTGTGTTTTCCCCAAAATAATATAGGGTCTTATTTTCTTTTGACCCCCATAATAAGGGCTTGCCCTTATTATCGGGGATGGGGGCTTATTATTTTGTGGCAGGTGGAGCGGGCGAGAAGCAAGATGCGTTGTGTGCCTCGCTGTTGTATCCAGAGAAACACGTTGTAAACAAACTTTCTTGTGAGGTTTTTTTACAACGTGTTTCCCTGCACAGACTGCACAGACTTCCCTGCATAGACTGGCTGAGAGGTGTCATTCAAAGGAATTCACAGAATCCAAAGGAATAGACAGAATATTCTTGTTTACGCAGGTTAATGATACAATACAATACAATACAATACAATACAATACAATACAATAGCAGAGTTGGAAGGGACCTTGGAGGCCTTCTAGTCCAATCCCCTGCCTAGGCAGGAAGCCCTATACCAGAGGTTCCCAAACTTGGCAACTTTAAGACTTGTGGACTTCAATTTTCAGAATTCTCCAGCCAGCTCTGCTGGCTGGAGAATTCTGGGAGTTGAAGTCCACAAGTCTTAAAGTTGCCAAGTTTGGGAACCTCTGCCCTATCCATTTCAGACAAATGGCTATAGAACATCCTCTTAAAGACTTCCAGTGTTGGGGCATTCACAACTTCTGGAGGCAAGCTGTTCTACTGATTAATTGGCTCGGGGCTCGGGGCCATGGCTCGGGGCCTAGCTATATACGAGACCGCCTCCTGCCCCATACATCCCTTCGTCCGCTCCGCTCCCACAGAGAGGGTCTTCTTCGGGTGCCGTCGGCGGGGCAATGCCAGTTGGCGAAACCCAGGGGAAGGGCCTTCTCTGTGGCAGGCCCGGCCCTCTGGAACGACCTACCCCCCGATCTCCGTACTATCTCGGACCTCCGCCTCTTCCGCCAACGTCTTAAGACATATTTATTCCAACAAGCCGGCCTAGGATAGCCCCCCGTTTCTGACTTTTTAAGGAAAAATAATTTATAATTTGGTAAGGGTTTTAACATTAGGTTTTAGCACGGGTTTATTAATGTAATACATTTTAATTGATATTTATTGTATTTTATGTTTTTAAATAATGCCTGTGCGTCGCCCTGGGTCCTAACAAGGAGAAGGGCGGGGTATAAATTTACTAAAATAAATAAATAAATAAATAAATAAATTGTTGTAACTGTCAGGAAATTTCTCCTCAGTTCTAAGTTGCTTCTCTCCTTGACTGGTTTCCACCCATTGCTTCTTGTCCTGCCCTAAGGTGCCTTGGAGGATAGTTTGACTCCCTCTTCTTTGTGGCAACCCCTGAGATATCGGAAGACTGCTATCATGTCTCCCCTAGTCCTTCTTTTCATTAAACTAGACATACCCAGTTCAATAAAAAGGACTAGGGCAGACATGATAGCAGTGTTCCAGTATCTCATGGCTTGCCACAAAGAAGATGAGATTGGAACAAGGCTTCCAACTTTTGTGGACATTTTAAGGCAATTCCTTCTAATATCCAGCCTGAACCTACTTTCCTATGGTTTCAAGCCCTTGCTTCTAGTTGTTCTCTGTCTTCTCTATAACAAATCTTTACTGTGCATATTTGAAGGCCACTGGCAGCTCTCCACTCAATCTTTCCCCCTACAGAATAACGGAGCTGGAAAGGATCTTGGAGGTCCTCTAGTCCAACCCTTGCTCAAGCAGAAAAACCTATACCATTTCAGACAAAGGGTTGTCTAATCTCTTCTTAAAAATCTCCAGTGTTGGAGCACCCAAACCTACCCTTCTCACCCAAGAAGCTTCATCAGTTGTGATTAAGTACAACTTTTGTAGCCCCGTGGTAGATCCACTAAAAACGTAACTGCATATAATGACTGACAGTCATTGGTGGTATCTCATGCTTCCTTCTCTGCTCAGTGGCAGCCTATTGGTAGCAGCAATGAAGCAGAAAGCATAATGCAAGCCGCCCAGGGGGATGTCATTTGATATGCTGTAGCAAAATGGAGGAAGCTCCCTTTTCTCTTTAGAAAAGAAGTTCTGATGGAGATGAACTGGTCTTGGATCTGCTAAAACCATGCTCAGATCATGGCCGTGCAGGGCATCTCTGAAAAAAAAATTCATGGTTTGCAAGATTTGTGTTAGCAACTCTGGGTTCAGAACCAGTGTTACAACTCTGGTCCCGTAACCAGTGTTAGGGATAACAAACACCCCTGTTTGAAAATGATGCGGAATAGTGTAATACACCGGACAGTAAAGAGATACGTTGCTTTAACCACAAACAAACTCTAAAACAGTGATAGTAAGAAAATAAATAGTCTTTACTTTGTAGCAACTAAAATACTTATTCCGACCAGTGATTCTAACTTCTCAAACAATAATAGTCCTTCACCAAACAGAGTTATCTTACAGTGATGCAAAACAAATACTTCTTCAGTATTCAGTCTTCAGTCTCAGCGGCAAACAGTAAACTCAGGAATCAAAGGGAATCGAAAAGGGGAATGGACTGTGTTCCTGAGCTTCCTTATATGGTAGAGCTGAGAAGCACAGCCAATCAGAATTCAACATAGTCTTAAAGCTACATATACTCTTTAAGAATACTGGCTTATATATATTGTCAACCCAACATAAGGATAAATATCCTAACAATTTGTGCCATATGACCATAAGTGAAGAGATGTTACAGGCCAGTTGCTGGGCACTCAAGCTCGCAATATTTATGGTGCTTAATAGGAAATTTAACTCTAAATCAGTGTTTCTCAACCTTGGCAACTTGAAGACGTCCGGACTTCAACTCCCAGAATTCCCCAGCCAGCATTTGCTGGCTGGGGAATTCTGGGAGTTGAAGTCCGGACGTCTTCAAGTTGCCAAGGTTGAGAAACACTGTTCTAAATGAGCATGGCTCTTTCTTACATTATGTTAACTTGGACATAACACAAAGCCTCTCAAATGCCCTTTTAGTGATGGTAGCTCGTGGCATTTTACTCCTGGCCTGATTTCAGAGGCTGGGGCTGTTTGCCCATTTGGAGTAACTCTGTGGATTCCTTGCGGATTTGAGGCTGCCATCTAAATGAATGTGTTACATTTGGGAAAAGCGGGATCTTTTGTTACAAAGCTTCAAAATATCACCCAGAAGGGAGACGTTTACCAACATTTAAAAAAAACCAAACAACCCAGTTTGAATAACTAATCAAAAAGCGCAGCTGTTTAAGGAAAAAAAGCAATTAACAAAATGGACAGTAACGTAAAGTTATCCCATCTGCCATTTATTCCCATTTGCAGGAAACAAGAGTTCATGGTGTCCCCCCTTTAGAGCCGTTGTTTGATTTCAAAATGAACCTAAAAAAAAATAGAACAGTGAGATCTATTAGTATCATGTTGGTATTTATTTTAAAAAAATGAAAAAAAAGGGCCAGCTGGAAATTCCAGCCTTTAACTATAATCCCATTTCTTCAAGCCATCTCTCTGGGGATTTTATTAAACTTCTGCTCTTCCTGCTTCCTTCTCCTTCCAAAACATTTAATTCTGTCCTTCAAATATTCATCTGTATCTGTTGGAAGAACTGTCCATCTGGGTTCAGATCCAAGTGGGGAAAAAGACACTGGAAACATGGAGGCTGCTTGGAAAGATGGTTTTTAATGGTGGACAGGACCACATGGTTTGAGGTCCTAGGGAAAAAGGGAAGAGATGCTGAGAGTGCCCTGATTTTATGCCCTTGCTGGGCTTTTGAATTTGAGCTTGTATTCTGATTGGTTGTCAGACTCCATAGGACCATGCAGGGACAACTCTCTAGGTTGTCCTGAGTCCCAGGCTTGGTTGAGCCTTGCTGGATGATGATGTAATGAAAGGGCTTTGAGATTCCTATTATGGGTCTAAGGAGGTAGATCTTTGTTATGTAGAATAGACTGGCTCAGGCCTTAATGGCCCATTCACAAAAGTGGAGGCGGCTGAGTTTCTGCCTCCCTTTTAGGGAAAATATTCTGCCCTTTTAATATTTCCTGAAATATTTCATTTTTCTAGCAGAGGGGAGGGTGCTAGCTTCCTACAGTATCTTTAAAAAAGATTAGTTCAGTAATGTTTTTTTGTTTTTTTCCTCTTTCTGTTAGCCAGAGAAAAAAAGCTCTTCCATGGTACATTTGCATTTGCATTTCATTGCGTTTCAGAAAGGTTTCCCCATGAGAAGCAGAGAAATTGGCAGAGCGGCTTCTCATGCTTATTGTTACAAACCACCAGTTCCAGAAGGTTTGCAGATACAAACAACATCATCAAACTCCCTCCCTTGTCATTTTTCAGATGCCATATATACCAAGTGAGCCGTGGAGCCCAGGATCCAGTGTGACATCCTGTAAGGGGAACTGTCACGAAGTTTGAGATTTTGTCAAATGAGATCATGTGTTTGGCAGCGATGCTGCACTTGCCTTGTTGAGAAATCGGCTCCAGGTAAGGCCAGGTATCTGGTGACTGAAGGTGTCTGTTGAAATCCTTGAGACCAAATGGAGTTCAGTGAGCATTAAAAATCTCAAGTGTGAGAAAATAAGGCAAGCTAAATGTTGGGTGTCAGGGTTCCAAATAGCATCCAAAAGTAACTCAGAGTCCAAGGCAAAGTATTGCTCAAAGTTCCAATTTATTAAGAGAGCCATGTTGGCACATCTGGGAAAACCTGAATCTGAATCTATTTACCTGGACTTCAGTAAGGCATTTGATAAAGTAGACCATAACCTACTATTAGATAAAGTAGAAAATTGTGGGTTAGACAGCAGCACCACCAAATGGATTTGCAACTGGCTGACCAACCGCACTCAACGTGTAGTCCTCAATGGAACTGCATCTACATGGAAGGAAGTATGCAGTGGAGTCTCCCAAGGCTCTGTTTTAGGCCCAGTACTCTTTAACATCTTCATCAACGATTTGGATGAGGGGATAAATGGGGAACTCATCAAATTCGCAGACGACACCAAGCTGGCAGGAATAGCCAACACTCCAGAAGATAGGCTTAAGATACAGAAGGATCTAGACAAACTTGAACATTGGGCACTGTCTAATAAAATGAAATTCAATTGTGAAAAAAGTAAGGTCCTACATATAGGCAAGAAAAACCAAATGCACAAGTACAGTATAGGTGGTACCTTGCTCAATAGTAGCAACTGTGAGAGGGATCTTGGAATCCTAGTGGACAACCATTTAAATATGAGCCAGCAGTGTGCAGCAGCTGCCAAAAAAGCCAACACAGTTCTAGGCTGCATCAACAGAGGGATAGAATCTAGATCACGTGAAGTGTTAATGCCACTGTATAGTGCCTTGGTAAGGCCACACTTGGAATACTGCATACAGTTTTGGTCGCCACGATGTAGAAAAGACGTGGAGACTCTGGAAAGAGTGCAGAGAAAAGCAACAAAGATGATTAGGGGACTGGTGCCTAAAACATATAAAGAGCGGTTGCAGGAACTGGGTCCCTTCCAACTCTGCTATTGTATTGTATTGTATTGTATTGAAAACTTTTCACGATCTTGCCCCCACACCCAAGAAGCAACTGGCCTTAAATCAAGGGATTACTAGTACTCATAGCTTTGACTTTTCCTACTCAATACAATACAATACAATACAATACAATAGCAGAGTTGGAAGGGACCTTGTAGGTCTTCTAGTCCAACCCCCTGCGTGGGCAGGAACCTTATACCATTTCAGACAAATGGCTATCTAACATCTTTTTAAAGACTTCCAGGGTTGGGGCATTCACAACTTCTGGAGACAAGCTGTTCCAGAGGTTAATTGTTCTAACTGTCAGGAAATTTCTCCTTAGTTCTAAGTTGCTTCTCTCCTTGATTAGTTTCCACCCATTGCTTCTTGTCCTGCCCCCAGGTGCCTTGGAGAATAGTTTGACTCCCTCTTCTTTGTGGCACCCTCTGAGATATCGGAACACTGCTATCATGTCTCCCCTGGTCCTTCTCTTCATCAAACTAGACATACCCAGCTCCTGCAACCGTTCTTCATATGTTTTAGTCTCCAGTTCCCTAATCATCTTGGTTGCTCTTCTCTGCACTCTTTCCAGAGTCTCCACGTCTTTTCTACATCGTGGCGACCAAAACTGAATGCAGTATTCCAAGTGTGGCCTTACCAAGGCACTATACAGTGGCATTAACACTTCACGTGATCTAGATTCTATCCCTCTGTTTATGCAGCCTAGAACTGTGTTGGCTTTTTTGGCAGCTGCTGCACACTGCTGGCTCATATTTAAATGGTTACTCAAATGCAGGACTCTGGTTACTCAAATGCAGGACTCTGCATTTGTTTTTGTTGAAATTCACTGTCCTGTATTCTTCCTATTGTTTTATTTTGTCAAAATCCTCTTGAATCTTGACATTATCCTCTAAGGCAGGGGTGTCAAACTTGCGTTGTTATGGTGTTGTCATGTGATGTATTGGGACTCCCCCCCCTTCGCTAAACTGGGCTAGTACGTGATGCATCCAGCATGCGGGCCGTGAGTTTGACACCCCTGCCCAGTTTAGTGTTTGTTATCCCCTTATTATTATTATTTTTTAAAAGGAATGTTGTTTTAACAAATATCAGGAATTAACAAAAACCACAATTGATGCAGGTACTTCTTTTTGAACATTGTATTTTTAAAGTACAAAGATGTAATATATTTCCTTAAATGACTGGGGATAAAAAAAATGACTAAGTGAAAAAAAAAAGCATTCACAGATAAAATCCAGGACCTATCTTTGATTTGGTGTAATTCAGTTCACATGTAGGAATCTTTCATATTGCAAATAATAGGAACAAACTAAACGTGTACGAAAGTCAGAAAAGCTTTCTGCGCACTCTGATAAAAATAGCAGAAACGGGAAAAAAAAGAGACAAAATATTAAATGGCCTTTTCAAGTGTTTCCCTCTTTGCCTTTGGGGCAGGGAGAATAGCATTTGCCAAGGCTCTCGAGTGCTGCAGAGTTCGTGCTCTTTGTGGCGTTCTGTATCTCTTTGCATATCTATGCCAACTCGTAATATTTTCCAGTCTCAGGATCAAAGTAGCAGTTTAGGCATGGGTCATAAAGGAGAGTCAACACTTCATCTTCTTCCTTCCCGTCACCTTCACCTAAAGGAAAAGTCAAAACAACAGATGATGTATGAAAGATTGGCTTTATCTGCAACAGGAAAGAAAGAGAGAAAAAAAAGAAAGAGAAAGAGAGGAAGGAAAGGAAGGAAGGAAAAAGGGAGGAACCCAACTAGAATGTTTTTAAGTGAGACAACATGTATAGCATGGAAATGCTATTGACCATCTTTAAGACGCTCCATGGCATAGGGCCTAGTTATCTGCAGGACCGTCTCCTACCACATACTTCCCTTCGACCGGTCTGCTCCCACAGGGAGGGCCTCCTCAGGGTGCCATCAGCCGGTCAATGCCGGCTGGCGACACCCAGGGGAAGGCCCTTCTCTGTGGCGGGTCCGACCCTCTGGAATGGCCTACCCCCCGAACTTCGCACCATCACGGACCTTCGCCTTTTTCGCCGATCACTAAAAGTGCACTTTTTCCACCTAGCTGGCCTAGCTTAGAGTTAGATTTTAGTCTATATTTTAGTTTAGATTTTAGATTTGAGGATATTTTTAATGGATTGGTAGAGATTTAAATATTTTTAGTTTAACTTTTTAGCACAGGCTATCTAATTTAATCGTATTTTATCATTGTGTTGTATTCATTGTTGTTGTCGTGGTATTTTAATTTCCTGTGCACCGCCCTGAGTCCATTCGGAGATAGGAGCGGTATACAAATCCAATAAACTGTAACTTTAACTGGAAATGACTCATGGTTGCACAAAGTATCCTTGACTTATGACTGGCTGCTTAACGAACATTCAAACTTACAATGGACCTCCACACAGGTACTTACGACTTGGGTCTGAAGCTCCGATGGCCGCCGTCTCCACAGTCACATGCCTGCATTTTGGGCACTTGGGAACTGCCTTGCATTTATGGCTGTTTGCAGCGTCCAATAGTCACACGACTGCATTTGATGACCATTTTGCTTGAAAACTGTCATTTACTTCTGCTTTTCAGCAAAAGCAGCCCAGAGCAAACCACATGCTTGCTTAACGATCACGGCATTGGCTTGATGACAGGCTCCATTATGATTTTAAGTCGAGGACTACCTGTACTCTATACCAAAGGTCTATTGAATACAGCAGGTTTTCTCTTAGATGGGTCAGAGCGGATGCTCTGGGAAACTTACAAGCAAGCAGGAAATTGAAATATTAGAAGAGATTTCCTGACTACAAGAAATGTCAGCCAGTGGAATTATTCTTCACGAAAGAGTACGTTTTGCTTCATTGGAAGAGTTTAAACAAAGATTAGATAGCCATCTGAGGTGAACTGGCCGAGGGAAAGTGACTGGCTCAAAGTCACCCAGCTGGCTTCTGTGCCTAAGGTGGGACTAGAACTCATGGTCTCCTTATTTTTCTCTGGGGCTTTAGCTCACTAGGCCAAACTGTTATCAAACGTGATGCCATTTGGTAAAAAGAGCACTGGTTTTTTGTCATGCTGTCACTCACAGTTATACTTTCTTTACTTAAAAGACAACTTCAAAAACAAATCCCTTAAAAAGCTAAGATAAACCAATGCTGTCAGGTATTTTTCATATCAGAGAGTTCCAACTGTGCACTAGTTCCTGCTTTAATTTATTTGGATTGGATTTTAAACCCCAATTAATCTTGAAAGCTTGAGATGGTTTCCAGAGCTGAAAAGTCCAGTCAAGTAATGAAAAATTGTAAGCATAAACAGGCGGTAAAGGCTAATGTAAACATCTTTCTGATACCTCATAAATTGGAAATTCATGCTTCCTCCAAATATACAAGGAAGAACAGCAACATTTTAAGTGGAATTGTCCAAAAACCCACCACTCAATTTTTATTGGCTGAACAGGTTTTGGAGCCACTGTCATCCTCCATCTACTCTTCATGATCATCATCAAAAGTCAAAGGGAAACAATTGACAGGTGGGCTGGGGAGTAAAATCGGGAGCATAAAATTGGATACTACAACATGTGTAGAACTCCAGCATTTGCCGTGTAAACTGTGTATGAATATTGGAGCCCCATCATATTTGTATATATTGACTATGTGCAATTAAGCAGTGGCGGGATTCAAATAATTTATCAACAAGTGGGAGGTGGGGCCCATCCCCTTCCTTCAGCTCTGCCCCACAAGCAGGACGAGCTTTCTGCAATGGTCAACCTGACCCTGGGCGAAATGGTTGTTAAATTACCCCCCCTCCCCCCCACTATCAAAGTGGATCCTGATCGCTGCGCTGCAATGGAGAAATGGGAAATGGAGCGGCTGGCATGAGAGAAGGAGGAGGAGCAGGGGGAAGAAAGAGGGAAAGCGGCCTTCTCCTTCCCTCCCGCTGGCCACTCCGTTTCCCGTTTTTCCATTGCAGCGCAGCGATCAGGATCCACTTTGATAGCGGGTGGTGGTGGTAAGTTAACAACTGGTTTGCCTGAACTGGTGAGAACCAACTGAATCCCACCACTGCCATTAAGTCATTTTCAATTCCCCAGTGAGCACATAGTTGTTCTCCCTGATGATTTATCCTTAGCCTGTTCTTTGCCACTGCAACCAAGTCTGTCCATTTTGCTGCTGATTGTAGTCTTCTTTTATTTCCTTCCATATTTCTGTCATGGCTGGCTCTCCCACGTACCACTGCTTGCAACCAAACAACAGAAACAGGGACGGGGGAGGGAAAGTATTGGAATGCAAGGGAGGCTTGGGAGGGAGGGAGCCAATGCAACCTGGGACAAAACCCGAAGGTCAAACACTGGGAACACCCCGAGCTACTCAGAATGATCAAAAAACAAAGCGAATACAATTGATTGGTGGACAATGAATTGTGGGGAGGTCCAGGGGAAAAAGGGGATTTTACCTATGCTCATCTTTGCACAAAAACTTTAGAACTGGCTTTGCTACTTCTGGGCCTATGTGGAATTATCAATTAAGTTATACTCTTGGTAAAATAATGTCCCAGGAGTTCCTTTTGTTGCATTTACCAATGGGATGGTTGACACTTCCCGGCATTCGTGCCTTTTCCAAAGAGCTGGATATAATGGGCCCAAAATAGGATACTTGGGGCCTGGCCAATTGTGCCTCAGATGAGAACACTGGATTGAATTGTTCAATCATCCATTGGTTTGTCTTCTTGGCTGTCCACGTCACTTTCAGGAGTCTTCTCCAATGACCAAGTTCAAGGGAATCAATAATGTCCCTCATCTGCTTCTTTAAAAATCCAACTTTCATTTCCGTTATAAAAATATTAAAATGAGAGCAGCGTGGCAATGTTAGCTACTGGATGAAGAGAACATGGATTTTTAAAAAGGGAAGGAAAAGAGCCTTAATAGAGGAGATGATGAGCCTTCGCCCTTGAGCCAGATCTATCTGTTCCATTATTCAGTTTCCATCTGCAGCCAACCAGATGTTTCAAAAAATTCACAAGGTGACAACTCTGTTGCATTCTTTTATCCGCATTAGTGGGGTGTTCATTAGTATATTGATGTTGCAGGTGGTGATTTCATTAAGCTATCATGGTTAAACACTGTGGATAGACCTATCTATACTTTTCAAGGACACTAGCTTTTTAAAAAGTTGTGTTGCTTTGCTATTAACATCCTTTTCTGCACTCTGCATTCAACAGCATATTGTCTAGCAAGGGCTCCCTGCTGAATTCTAATCTCCAACACTGATCCAAGAATCAAAAGAGTAAATAAATGTGAGGTATGCATGTGTGTGTGTATACCACACACACACAATATATATATATATACTGGCTGATAATGTTCTCATCACTCTGCTCTAACATCTATTCTTACTTGCATCATCAAGGCACGTAGAAAAACCTGACTAGGAAATTCTTCACTCACTTTGTGTCTAGCGGTTCTCAGCATTTTCTAATGGAACAAATTTGTTAAAAGCGATGGCACAGAGCTATGGGCTTAATTAAGAAGAGTCTTTTTACATAAGAGCTAAAAAATAATATGAGTGATACCAAGCCATGATTCACAGTTGCATGTGAACAGTTTTCTACATTTCATCTCTCCTTTTGGTGAATGCAGAGTAACCATATTGTATGCTTAGCTTCTTCAAAGTAATGACCTGTTATGTTAACAGCAATGGGTTTACAATGTTTGAATTATTAGTTGGGAATCTAAAAGCTATGGGTACTGATAGATGAAGAATGCAGATGGTGCATAGATAACCCTACACGATACATTCCATTGTTCCTTCCTTCTGGTCCTTTAAGGGACTATGCTTTGTTTCATAACACATCTTTCATGCCATCTTCATTTTTTAAAAAGGAGATTGAAACTATTTCAGTGGCTGAATTGCTAAAAGACGCTGCACTATATATGCACTTGGGACATAAAGATTCTAAGACGGCATTGCAAAGTGGCAGGTGACCAGTAACTTTTCTGCTCACCTAGCTTTTTTACAACCCATACAACCAGACTAATATGGATTTTAGCCCATGAATTTTCTGTTAAGTGCCTCTGTAAGCCAAGCTCTACGAGTGAAAAGGAAGGTTGACAAGTTTCTTAAATCATTGCCGTTTTTATAGCAAAGATCAGCCACCTCCTTGGGAAAATTAAATGCAAAAATCCACTCAAACAATTGTAAGATATTTGAAGGGTATAGGTGTTCCATATAGGTGTCTCTAAGTTTTTAAGAAGAAATCGGACAACCATTTGTCTGAAATAGTATAGGGTCTCCTGTTTGAGCGTTTGACTTTTAGAAGACCTCCAAGGTCCCTTCCAACTCTGTTACTCTATTGTAACAAGGCAGCTGAAGCTTGATTGGCTCCAAAACAGCATTCTTATTTGGGGTATGTCTATTCTAACTACCAATTAATTTCTCTGTGAGATAGAAAGAGCTGATCACGATGGAGCTACTTAAAGCCTATAGCTTGGGCCTATATGACTTTGGGAGAGTGCTAGAACACTTTCTTCTCTATGATTAGTTCTACCCTCCCGGTTGAGGGCACAGAACCGTTGGTTACAAACGGTGAAGTGCCACAACCCCCGCAGGCTAGGTGGTCAGGGAGTACAGAGCCAGGGCCTACGGCTGATGTTTTGCAACGCCAGGTCCGTGGTCAACAAAGCCCCCCTCGTCCATGACCTTGTGTCTGAGGGGGAACCGGACCTGGTAGGAATTGCGGAGACCTGGCTGGACCATGAGGGTGGACTTCCCCTAGTTGAAATGTGCCCACCAGGTTACCGCGCTTTTCATCAGCCTCGGGCCCTAGGTAGGGGTGGTGGGGTAGCGGTTATTGTAAAGGAAGGTCTTGAGCCGAGAGAGACCATTGTGCCACAGACCACCGGTTGTGAGTCCCTCTGCGTGAAGTGGGGCCTAGGGAGGCAGTTGGGCTTGCTGGTTGTATACCTGGCTCCCCGCTATGTAGCAGCAGCCCTGCCCGAGCTCCTGGAGGTAATCGCTACGGTGGCAGTTGAGACCCCCAGACTTTTAGTCATGGGGGACTTTAATCTGCCATCGGTGGGCGAATCATCCGTGGTAGCTCGGGAGTTCATGGCTTCCATGACGGCCATGGACCTGACCCAATTAATTCAAGGCCCCACCCACGAGGGTGGACATACACCGGATCTCATCTTTGTCTCTGGCCAATGGAAGAGTGATCTGGGTATAGGGGATATAGCCATCACGCCCTTGTCATGGTCAGACCACTCACTTCTCCGGCTCGACTTTCCGACCGCTACTCCCCTCCGCGGGGAGGCGGAACCTGAATCACCAATCTGGTTCCGCCCCAGGCGCTTGATGGACCCTGATGGGTTCCAGGTGGCGCTTGGGCCACTTCCTGTGCCCCTGACCCGCGCCCCGATGGAGGACCTCGTGGCCGCATGGAATACTGCGACCACGGGAGCCTTGGATCGGGTCGCGCCCTTGCGGCCTCTCTTGCGGCGGCGAGCCACCCTGGCTCCTTGGTTCACCGAGGAGCTGAGGGTGATGAAACGCCACAAGAGACGCCTAGAGAGAAGATGGAGGTCTAGCCGATCTGAATCTGACCGGACACAGGTAAGAGCCCATTTACGGACTTACATTGTGGCGCTGAGAGTGGCCAAACGCCACCATTGTGCCACTCTCATAGCATCCGCAGATAACTGCCCTGCCGCCCTGTTTAGGGTGACCCGCTCCTTCCTTCAACAGAGGGTGCGGGAAGCCCCCTTACAGGGCAGAGCAGAGGAATTTGTGTCTTATCTGCAGGAGAAAATCGCTCAGATACAGAACGAGCTAACCCCCATTAATGGCCCAGTGGAATGCCACGAGGCGGATCTTGTTTGGGAGGAGTTTGACTCCGTTACTTCCGATGATATGGACAGGCTTCGTGGGCGACTGCGAGCCACCACATGTTTACTGGACCCGTGTCCCTCCTGGCTTGTACTGGCATCCTGGGAGATGACACGAGGCTGGCTCCAAGAGGTTGTCAACGCATCCTTGAGTGAGGGTTCCTTGCCTGCTTCCCTAAAAGAGGCCATGGTGAGACCCCTCCTCAAGAAGCCCTCTTTGGATCCAGCTTTATTATCTAACTATCGTCCTGTCTCCAACCTTCCCTTTTTGGCGAAGGTTGTTGAGAGTGTGGTGGCACAACAGTTTCCCCGTCACCTGGAGGAAGTTGATTATCTAGACCCGCGCCAGTCTGGCTTTCGGCCTGGGCATAGCACCGAGACGGCATTGGTCGCGTTGGTGGATGATCTCTGGAGGGCCAGAGATGGGGGCTGTTCCTCCATCCTGGTTCTATTAGACCTCTCGGCGGCTTTCGATACCATCGACCATGGTATCTTATTGCATCAGCTGGGGGGGTTGGGAGGCACCGTTTTACGGTGGTTCTCCTCCTACCTCTCTGGCCGATCGCAATTTGTGTTGACGGGAGAGCAGAGGTCGACCTCGAGACCCCTCACATGTGGGGTGCCTCAGGGGTCGGTCCTCTCGCCTCTCCTGTTCAACACATATATGAAGCCGCTGGGCGAGATCATCCGTGGTTTTGGGGTAGAGTATCACCTCTACGCTGATGATACTCAGCTGTATATATCTACCCCAAACCACCCCAACGATGCCGTAGCGGTGATGTGCCAGTGCCTGGAAGCCGTGCGGATCTGGATGGGAAGTAACGGACTCAGGCTCAACCCGACCAAGACCGAGTGGCTGTGGTTTCCGGCTGCCCGATTCAACCAGTTGATGCCATCTCTGGCCATAGGGGGCGAACATCTTGCCCCTGTGGATGGGGCGCGCAACTTGGGTGTTCTCCTGGATACCCGGCTGTCCATGGAAGATCAAGTGACAGCCGTGGCCAGGAGGGCGTTTTACCAGGTTCGCCTGGTACGCCAGTTGCGCCCCCTATTGGTTCGGGACGCCCTTTGCACAGTCACTCATGCTCTCGTGACATCCCGACTGGACTATTGTAACTCTCTCTACATGGGGCTCCCCTTGAGGTGCACCCGGAGGTTTCAGTTGGTCCAGAACGCAGCCACGCGAGCAATAATGGGAACCTCTAGGTTTACCCACGTAACACCGCTCTTGCGTGAGCTGCACTGGCTACCTGTCCTCTTTCGGGTGCGCTTCAAGGTGTTAGTCATCATCTTCAAAGCGCTCCATGGCTCGGGACCTAGCTATCTGCGGGATCGGATCCTGCCCCATACATCCTCACGGCCGATTCGCTCCCACAGAGAGGGACTTCTCCGGGTGCCGTCCACTAGACTTTGTCAGCGGGCGACGCCCAGGGGAAGGGCCTTCTCTGTGGCGGGCCCAGCCCTCTGGAACGACCTTCCCCCCGATATTAGGACAACTACGGACCTCCGCTCCTTCCGTTTAAAATTAAAGACACATCTTTTTCGCCTGGCCGGCCTTGGGTAGTCTCTTCTAAGGTTAGGGGTTTTAGGGGTAGTTTTAGTTTAGTTTATGGGTTTTTAGCGCAGGACTAATTTAATTCATTTTTAATTTTGTATTCTGTCTGTGGTTTTATCTGTATTTTTAATTGCCTGTGCCCCGCCTCGAGTCCCTTTGGGGAGAGAGAGCGGGATATAAAATTAAATTATTATTATTATTATTATTAATAATAATAATTATTATTATTATTATTGTTATTATTAAATTATAAAATTAAATTATTATGATTAACGCATCAACACAGCTTTGTTTCTTAAAGAGAAATGTCTTGTTATGGGAATGTTGTTAGGGAACATTGCACATTAAAATGCTATATAAGAAAGGCAAGTGATCTGATATTCTCCAGATGCTGTGAACATCAGTTCTCATCTGCCCCTGTCATACGGCCAATGGCAAGAGATTATTAGAATTATAATTCCAGCCATCTGGAGATACTCAATTGCCAGCCGTGATGCATTAAGAGGGGGTACTTATTTTATTCATTGATCAGAGAGAAATTGAGCATTTGTCAAAATTATGTATCAATCTGAACTGTCTTTTGAAAACCCAAACTGATGTGATTGTTCTGGGGTTTGCATGCAAACACTAATTCCTAAATAAACATTTTACTTATTTTTAAATTGGACATCTGAAGGCACACAAATTATTAAATTAGATGTCATTGTAACACAAATTATACCTAATTATATTGCTTTGATAATTGTATTTTATTATTGGCCAAATTCAGAGGTGGTATTCAGCAGGTTCTGACCAGTTCTGGAGAACCGGTAGTGGAAATTTTAAGTAGTTCAGAGAACCGGTATTTACCACCTCTGGCTGGCCCTGCCTCCATCTATTCTCTGCTTCCCGATTGGGAGGGAATGGAGATTTTGCAATAACCTTCCCTTAGAGTGGGGAGGGAATGGAGATTTTACAGTATCCTTCCTCTGCTACACCCACCACAGAACACATCCCATGACTGGCCAAATTGTCACCATAGTTCTCTCCCTCCTCTTCCTTGTAGTAGATGACAACACATAAAATTGACTTTTCATGGACAGTACAATTCATCTCACACTCCTCTAATGCATAATACTGAAATACCATATTTTTGGCGTACAAGACGCACCCTTTTCCCTCAAAAAAGAGAGCGAAAATCTGGGTGTGTCTTATACGCCGAATACAGCATTTTTGGCCCACCGAAACCCCACCCCCTTTGCAAAAATGTATGTGCAGAGGGTTTGGGAGGCTTGCAAGGTGCTCCTGGGGGCTGGGGAGGGTAAAAATGAGCAAAACCCGGGCCGTTTTTAATTGTTTTTGCCCCCCCCCAGCCACCAGGAGCACTCTATAAGCCTCCCAAAGTCTCTGCATGCCCCCCCCTTTTTCTGCAAAAATGGCCCGTTTTTGTGAAAAACGGGCCATTTTTTTTGCTCGTTTTTGCCCCCTCCAATCCCCAGGAGCACCCTACAAGCCTCCAAAAGCTCTGCATGCCCCCCTCCCTTTTATTTTGCTTTTGCTAAAAATTAGGCATGCTGAGGGTTTGGGAGGCATGCAAAGTGCAAAAACCTTTAAAAAAAATTCACCTCTTCAAAATCTTGGTGCGCCTTATACTCCGGTGTGTCTTATAGTCCGAAAAATACAGTAAGTTATGGAGATGATCCAAGGCTACTTTCCACCACATGTTTATCAATGTCTGAGAAATCTATCACCGAGCATGAATCCACTAAGCCAGGGGTCTCCAACCTTTGCAACTTTAAGTCTGAAGGACTTCAGCTTTGCTGGCTGGAGAATTCTGGGAGCTGAAGTCCTTCAGACTTAAAGTTGCAAAGGTTGGAGACCCCTGCACTAAGCCACTGTTGTGTTATACTGTATAATAAAGGCAACTGACAGATTGCCATTACTTTTGCTTGGGGGCTAATTGAAAGGGTGCAAAAGATTTACTGAATCAAGTCATCGTCACTGGGTGTTAAGAAACACTGAATCAGAAGACGGTACCAACCGTCTAGCGATGCCATTTGATACAGAGAGTTCTAATTCAACATATATTCAGGAAAGGATTGAGGGAACTGCAGGAGCCTAACGAATAAAACAGAATTATCTTGCAAAGAAGCCAGGCTGCATTTGGCTACTGCATTATAGGAGCAAATGGCGGGATAAGGAAATCACTACTTATTCCGTTGATGCAAGCTCAGGAGCATTAAAGTGGCCTTTGCTTCAGGAATAAACTTGACTACATGGATTTCGGATTCTATTTGAGAAAGATGGCTCCTTGGTATGAAATAAAACTAAAGAAACATGGCACACATTTGAAAAAGGGATTGGTTTTTAAAAAGAACGTTATTCATTCCTTCTCCCATGACTGGATTCCTTCAAGGCCTAAAAAACCTATTTCGGAAGAAACAAATACTACACAGTCAAAAAACTATAAACGGGAGGGAAAAAATCCTAGGTCTTTTGTATATTCACAATGAATTATGTTTCAAATAAAAGATACCACAGAAGTCTTTTACTAGCAATAAATGAAACTGGCTGTTTTAGGATTTTATTAGAGTAGCATATAAAAATCGACGGGGATATTCTGTCCAGTAGTAAATAACCATGGGTTTTTATGCCTGATTTTTGTTATTTTCCAACTTGTATTTCTGTGATTCATGAAGTACTACCCTTTTAGGTAACAACTGTTGTTCGAAGCACTGATTCTCCTATGACTATAATATATCTGTCTGTCTGTCTGTCTGTCTGTGTGCCCTCGAGGTGTGTTCTATTACGATACAGCGTTTTGTGCCTTCAAATGGCTTCCTCTGTATTGCTGTAAAATGGCTTCTACTGTACAGCACAGTGGAGTTGCTATGATAACAGCTTCACAGTATTCCACAAGGGGGCTCCCTCTGGTGAGGGGGAAAATCCAACATTAGAAATTACGTTTGGTCCGGACATTTTCCCCATATAAATAAATACCTGGACAACGCCGGGTTATTTGCTAGTCCCCAATATTTCTTGGAAAGCATTATTGCTCCAGGTAAAAATACAATCTTGTTGTTAGAAGACACAGGATTGCTTTGGACTAAAAGATCATAACGTTTCATATAAAAATCTGCTCTTTGCTCCTCACCCCTCATATACAAGTAGTCCTCGAATTACAACCATTTGTTTAGTGACCGTTCTAAGATACAATGGCACTTTTCAAGCTTATGACTGTTTTTCACACTTAAGGCCATTGTAGCATCTCCACAGTCACATGATCAAAATTTGGGCGCTTGACAACTGGCATGTATTTATGTATCATGTGATCACAATTTGTAACGTTTCCAGCTGGCTTCCGGCACGCAAAGTCAAGGGCGGGGAGGAATCCAGATCTGCTTAACAACCACATGTTTCACTTAACAACTGCAGTGATTTGCTTAACGGTGATGTCATAAAATGAGGCCTAATTCACTTAACAACTGTCTTGCTTAGCACCAGAAATTTTGGGCTCAGTTGCAGTAATAAGTTGCTATATTTCTGCTGCTTTATTCAGGGTGGAAGAAAGTCAATCAACTGTCAGAAATTCTTGCGGATGTATTTCTTGTATGCCTTTATTTTTTCATTTTTTTTGTTTTTCTCAGGTTTTACGATACTAACACGTATTGCGGTCATTAAAAAAAAAAGATATTAAAAAAAATATTGCTACACAATATGGAAACCACCAAGAGTCTTTGAGACTATGGCAGGGCAGAACTCTAATCAATTAATAAATTCAGGAAACACCTCTGGATAGAATTGCAGATTACTTTTTAATATGAAATAGTTGAATAGGATCTTCCATGCAATTTTCTTGGCTTTTAAGATTTCTGAGAACTGCAGCAGAGCTTCAGAAGAAATGGAATTTTCATTAGATTGATATTAAAGGTTTTCTCAGTTCCTCATCTGAAATAATGATTTACTATATGTTTGAATTAAAAAATTACAATGATAATTAAAGTGGCATGTTTAGGATCTTTAACGTTATGTAGTCCGACCTCTGAAAGTAACGCATGATCTTGACAGTTATTCTACTGTCACAACATATTGTAAATTTACATCTTTCTGGAAAAACTCCCTGGTTTACACAGCATGATCTGTGTTAAGGAATCCGTGACTAAATCGCCTTCACTCCTATAATAACTAAAGTACAGTCAAATCTTGATTTTATGGTCATCTTCAGCAAACATCTGATTTAATGGAAAAAAACAACTTTAGACTTTGCCCCCCAGATATGGAAGAGTCTGTTTTATGGCAAAGTGAAGTGTTCCGTGCTCCTTCGGCGTTTGGTCATGCCGGCCACATGATCACAGACAGGTCTTCAGACAACACTGGCTCTTCGGCTTTGAAACCAAGATGAGCACTGCCCTCTAGAGTTGGAAATGACTGGCACATAAGTGCGAAGGGAACCTTTACCTTTACTTTTAATGTGGACAAGTGACATAAATAAGAAAACATGCATGTTTTTCATAAAATATATTAATTGCATGTAAGTTAATTTTGTCAATTATATAATTGGGTTTAATGGACAATTAGATTTAATGGACAGCTCTTCCTCCACCTATTTGCTGCTTGCAAATACACAGTTAAGTTCCCATAGGGAACCGTGAAAAAGATGGTGGGTTAATGGAATTTTTAGGCAAATGCCAACAATTTAAAATTTCATTCATGGCAGAAGTGCTTCATTAACCACTTTTTAAAGAAACAGACAGCATAGTTCTCTTTCTCATTAGGTATAATATACAAGAGCAGAACAATGTGGTGTTGGTGGGCTCCTGTGTAGGAATGCTAAAAGAAGGTATTTGGGAAGGCACAACTTATATACTAATAGAAGACAAGATATGTAACTCAGGGATGAACTGTGGAGTCCTTCGTGTTCTCTGAGCTTAGTGTCCCCCCCGCCCCCTTGCAGGTGTTTCGTTACCCAACTAAATAACATCATCAGTGCTATGGGGCCTAGTTACATGCGAGACCGTATCCTGTCCCATACAGTATATCCCTCCGACCGATCCGCTCCCATAGAGAGGGCCTTCTCCAGGTGCCGTCGGCCGGGCAATGCCGGTTGGCGACACCCAGGGGAAGGGCCTTCTCTGTGGTGGGCCCAACCCTCTGGAACGACCTGCCCCCTGAACTCCGTACTTCCACAGACCTCCGCCTTTTCCGCTGGCGTCTGAAAACGCATTTATTCCAACAAGCCGGCCTAGGATAAACACCCGATCTGGACTTTTTAGTTATAAATTTTAATTAGAGAATTTTAAAATGTTTTAGCACGGGGTAATTTAATTTAATTGGGTTTTAATAATTGATCTATTTATGTACGTTGTGTTTTAATTTACCTGTGCGCTGCCCTGGGTCCTTTTGTAGGAGAAGGGCGGGGTATAAATTTAATAAAATAAATTTAATAAAATAAATAAAAATAAGGAATGGGATTTCCTTAATTTCATAATACATGAACAGGTTTAACCATAATTTCAACTTGAGCATCCTAGATCAAGCTAAATCCAAAAATACCTGGAATTTCTGGAAGCCTGGCACTCAGACAAATCAGCCAACAACAGGCACATAGAGATAAAGAACATTTATGTAACATTCAAAAGAGACAATAGAAAAGTCAGAAAAGAAAAAAGCTAGAACCTCTCCGGCCAGCAACACTCAGACGAACAGAGATTTACACCTGGATTAACACCAGACAATCAAGCAGTAAACAACAGTCCTATTAAGGAACTATCAAAGGTAAAACATCACATCCACCAACACATATATACCGTATTTTTTGGCGTATAAGACACACCTTTTTCCTCTAAAAACAGGCTGAAAATCTGGGTGCTTCTTATACATCGAATATAGCATTTTTTTGCCTCCTGAAGCCCCGCCCCTTCACTAAAATGGCCGTGTATATCCTTATGGAGGCTTTGCAGAGAGCTCCTGGGGGCTGGGGAGGGCAGAAATGAGCAAAAAACAGGTTTTTTGCCCCTCCCCCCAGCGCCCAGCAGCACTCTATAAGCCTCCATAAGACTATGCATGCAATTTTTTTGACCAAAAAACGGCCCATTTTGATCGCACTTCAATTCAATGGCAATTTTACCACTCATTCTTACCTTGGCCACTTATGTTTGCTGAAGCTTTGGTATATTCTGCCACCTGTTGACTAGGAGGAATGATAGGAGGGCTGAAGACTTGTAGCCAATCCCTGAAAAACACAATTTAAGTCATCATATTTTTGAGGAAAACACAGATAAGTTTATGAATTATTCAATGCAGTTTGGCACAACATAACAGGCCCTTCTCCCTCCCTATGACCTCTGCTTCTTCATATAGCTAGTTCCAACTTCATAGGCCTAAAAACATGATGCATATATATAAGGCAGTACATCATGTGTGTGTGTGTCAAAGCACCTGGTATGCCCAAATAAGCTGATAAGGGAGCAGAGCTTGTGACTTAGAGGTTAATACAACTGCCTAATATGTAAAAACAGCCCAGGTTCGAATCCCAGTAAGGGTACGGCTAGCTGATGAGAGCTAAATAGCTTGAAATAGATCTATACTAGTCTCCCTTCATTTATTTATTAGCAAAAATGCTATACATACATACATACATACATATATATTGTTTTTAGAGGTTACATTCCTAGAACATGGCCCAAATTATCCACTTTTTGTAGTTTTCTCATCATGGGCAGGCAAGGGTGGCCTGCTGTAAATCTGCTTTATATTTGGCAGACTAGCAATTGATAATCCTGTATTGTGAAATACATCATAATCAATAAATTATATTAGACACACTGCATTACCTGTTGCAATATATGGAAGGATGGGTAAGTGTCTTAGGGTGAGATGCATAAATACACATTTGTGAGACTTATGAGTACTTCGTAAAAATGTCCTTAGCAGAACAAATTTAAAATATCTGTAAACAAGTAAGACCTTTACGCATATGTATAGACATGAATTCAAATTAACGCCAAGCGTGATGTATAAAAAGTCAAAAGTCTACACAACAGCTCAGTTCATAAAATACAACACATATGGAAGGAATTACGATACGATGTCAAAGCATACGGCAAAGTGTTTTTCTATCATTTGTTTCTAACTCATTATGAAAAGGATGAAAGAAGAATGATAGAAACTAAGGTACAATGATAGACATGGAGTAAAAATTGGACATTAAGGGTTCAAGTCTTGTTCTGACCTAGGTTTCCTGATACAAAAAAAAGCAAACGATTAGGTCCAAAACCCCTCTTTTTATTTCAAAGGCTGTGAATTATGTTCATTCACAGTCCGTATAATGCAGGGGTGTCCAAACTTGGGAACTTTAAGACTTGTGGACTTCAACTCCCAGAATTCCCCAGCCAGCATAGCTGGCTGGGGAATTCTGGGAGTTGAAGTCCACAAGTCTTAAAGTTCCCAAGTTTGGACACCCCTGATATAATGAGTCCTAAACAGTAAAGAGTTCTACAGGCGGCTGCCAAAGTCCTTTGGGATAAGGCTGATAAGCACCCATCTATCTTTTTTGAAAACGCTGCCAAAAACCTAACTGGCAATTAGCTTGGCAAGGCCACACGGAGCAGAGTCCAAATGGAGTTTCAGAAGGTAAACTGACCAGCATGAACCAAGTTGCTGCCTGCAAAGGCTCATGTGCCTTTGCTCCTCCTTTATGTCCTATGGGAGGAGCCAATCACCTTCAAACCTTACTCCTGAGGCGTCCCATCTGTCTTAACTGTGCTTGCGTTTTGGCAGCTCTGCACATGCGCACACTGGGAACAGGGGGAGCCTGTTCCTCTGCCTCGCTGCTGTCCGACTTTGGAGGCTCCAGAGGCAGCACATAACTCCCAGGTGGCCCTGGCCCCCCTCTCTGCCTCCAACGCAGAATCCTCGCCTGAGCCTTCCCCAGACTCCAGGACTGGCCCATGTTCCTCCCCAACCTCCTCACTGTCCGACTTTGCTGTGAGCTCCACAGGCTGCCAAAGGACCACAACAGTTCTCAAAGGAGGAAACCCAACTGTGATGACTCAACCCTTGATACTTCTCTAAGAAATGGTATAAGATTCCTGCCCATGCAGGGGGTTGGACTAGAAGACCTACAAGGTCCCTTCCAACTCTGCTATTGTATTGTATTGTATTGTAATACTATCTGAAGTTGTGATAAAAAATCATTTGTCAAGAAAACCACCAAGCTGGAGCAGGTTCAAATGATTGTTTTATTATTCCAAAGCTAGCAAGCCCATCACGTCATTGCTTTCTTGGACCTGGAAGTGCCAAGAACAAGAATCAAGGCCACATAAAAGTTATGTAGCAAGACTGAACATTTGTACACCCTAGGAGAAGACTGCAAATAAAGAAGGAATTTGTTTTACAACCAATAAAGAAAAACATAACAACAAGTATGAGGTATCTCTATCTTATAGGCATTTATACTAGATATTAGAAGAGGAGCGCTGTGCTAGCTGATGTCTTTTAATAAAATTCATTTGTTGGGCTCTTCTGACACCACTGAGGATTCAATGTAGCAGCTTTGATGTATAAGTGCAAACTCTAATGGTTATTCTAAAAACCTGACCCAGTATTTACAGTAGAAAGAGATAAGAAGCTATGGGAGTTCTGCCTCCTCTAAAGGTGACTGATGATTGATTGGGACACACACAAACACAAAAACCTGTAAAAGCACAGGGAGAAGTGGCTTGATATCACACTCAACCTCTTAAGAAACCACCTAAGCAACCTTGAGAGCTTGCAAGCATTTTTAAAAAAATGAAACCTTCTCCCAGGAAAAACAATTGCCAGTTCACTACATGATGGTGGCATTGGAAGAAATTAGGAGTCCCCACGAATGGATCAATCCATCCATCAATAAAAGAGCATTGCAACATCTTCTCAGCACTTTGGGGCAGTGTCTGACCTGATTCATCTAGAAAGACAACTTGAAGAAAGTGGCTGTTTGAAAAAACAGTCACCTTTCCTGTAGAAAGAAAGAAAGAAAGAAAGAAAGAAGAAAGAAAGAAAGAAAGAAAGAAAGAAAGAAAGAAAGAAAGAAAGAAATATATCACCTGGTAATACCCTGGTAAGCCCCAATTAAGGGAGGAAGCATACTGCTTTCGTTTTCTGCCTTTCGGCTCATCACCAGAGACCATCTAGACAGAAAGCTATTAGTTTCGTTGTGTCTTTTTTTTTACATGTGTGTTAGGTTTTTGAGCTGATAAATAAATAAATAAATAAGGGAGACTAGGATAGATCTATTTCGAGCTTTTTAGCTCTCATCAGCTAGCCAAGCTGACACAAGCATATACTAACTTCCCCTGTCTCAGCTGATCAGGAGGAGAACCTGGTGGCTTAGTGGCTAAAACATCTGCCTAACATGTAATACAGCCCTGGTTCAAATCCCAGTAAGGGTATGGCTAGCTGAAGAGAGCTTCCCTGCCTGAATCTTACACCCTGCCACTATATTTGGACTATCTCTGAGATCTCTTTGCATAGCCTGCACCTAAAATTCTGTCTAGTGTGGTAGGTAGACACCTGTTTCTTATGGATCTGGTGCCTATTCTTTGATGCTATGATCAGTACCTCAGTGCTATCTTTTAGTCCAGTCCTTTCTACCCAACAGATTAATCCCAACAGAAAGTCCTCCCACATATAAATAAAAATCAAATCTGGAAATCAAGCACAGTGATAAAACAACTAATCACTGAATAACTTGCTGTCACATATCCAATTCCTTATGAATCATTTTTTGCAATAGAAGTGTATTTATCCTCCATTTCTCCCATTACAAAAAGGGGTGATGTATGTTCTAAATGCTTGCTAATGGTGGTTTTCTTCTTTATGTCAAAGTATCTAGATAAATGGCACCATCTTGTTCTCATTTTCTAGTCTAGTCATTAAATATAACTATTGCCCTAAACATTACATTTACTTCTAAAATAAAATGTGAAATTCACTTTAAAACAGTAGTGAAATTCAAAATTTTTTACTACTGGTTTTGTGGGTGTGGCTTGGTGGGCATGGCAGAGGAAGGATACTGCAAAATCTCCATTCCCACCACACTCTGGGGCCAATAAGACGTAGTATTTGCCGGTTCTCCGAACTACTCAAAATTTCTGCTATCAGTTCTCCATAACCTGTTGAATTTCACCCCTGCTTTATAGAGGATTATCACCTTCCATAGTGGTAGCACTCAGAAGCTAGATGCTATCTGTGAGGATGGCATGGTGAGAGCAGCAGCCCCTGGCCAATAAGCTTAAAAAGAGAGATGTAAATAATACAAGTAGAATAATCTACTACAGAAGTGAGGGCAATGGGACCTCTGCAAGGATAAAGGAAGCCAAGTTATCTGGGAGAAGAAAATCCAAAGAAGAAGATAATAGCAAACCTCTTTTGTATTCTTCCTGAGATAATATATTGGTTTGGTTGAAGCATTTAGATAAACTTGGATACCAGATGTGGTCTGTAATGGGTCTGATATGGAATAAAGATCATGTAGCTACATGAAGAAACAGCATGCCAAAGTTATTCAAAAGGATCCCAACTAAATATATATTTGGTTATAACCATTGTATATCATTATATATATATTTGGATATAACCATTATATATCAAAATTAACAGATATTCCATGAGTATGTTACTAATAACAGAAAACACAGCAAATTTTATAGAAACTGAAATTAGTATTAAAAGCGTAATCAAGAAAAGACATAATGCTAATAATAGGGGAATGTATAAATTAGAGCAGAGTTTCCCAATCTTGGCAAATTGAAGGTGAGTGGACTTCAAATCTCAAAATTCTCAGGAATGGCTACGCAGGCTGTGGAATTCTGGGAGTTGAAGTCCATATACCTAAAAATTGACCGGATTGGGAAATCCTGAATTAGCGAAACAGACAGTAGTACTGGAGATAGGTCAACAATTTTCTGAAAGGGCATTTTTTGTTCAGTGGCAACATCTGTCTTGCACAACAAAGCAGATAATGTAGGAGAGGAGCTATGCTAGCCCATGGTAGCCCAAAAGTTATGCCTTTTAATAAAAATTGATCGTTGGAAAAGGTGTTACCAGATTCATTCTGTTTTTTTAATAACGTAAACTGGATATTGGAAGGGCAGCACCAGAATCAAACTTACATAAGAAGGAAAAGTCCAATTCAGTAACTCATAATTATTCGCTGCAAATTGTGGAACAGAACATGAAGTATTTGTTATATATGTTAAACTTGGAAGTTTAATTTTTTTTAAAATATATAGGTGGGCCAAGAAGATTTGACCTGGACAACATGTAGCCCCAATATAAAAGGATCTAGGTGTAGATTTAGTATTGTTAACACGAGAGTTCACTATCGGAAGAGATACAAGACATTTCAAAAACCAAAGTGGGAAAAAAAATCCCAAAATATTAAAATTCTATCTTCATAGCCAAAGTTGGTGGCAGATAGAAGATGAAACACTTGAGCAATAAAAATGCATAATGATTGAATGCCACCTTACAGCCCCAAGCAAGGAAATGCAAGTTAAGTCAATTGTAAATATAAGAAAATCACAAATATAAGAAAATAACAAGAAAAGGAAAATGATAGATTTCTTTTATAACATCAGAAAATTTACAACATTATTTATAACAAAGTATTTGAAATACTTAAGAGTAAATATGGGCGAGATATAATAGAGGCAGATTAAGATGAAAGTGAAAGAGCTATGGGCTTACAGAAATGCTTGCAAAAGTTGTTTGCCTCTTTATCTATACATATCTATACACTAGCTGGATATCAGTGATCCACTACGAAACTATGTGATCAGGCTTGATAAATTGACACAGCTTGAAAATTAATGAGTAGTTACCATCTACCTCTCCTCTCCCCTTCTCTCCCTCAGGTTTGCCCCATAAAATCCTCCCCTATCCTCTCCCTCAGGCTGGCCCCATCGATCCTCTCCTATCCCCTTCTCTCCCTCAAGCTTGCCCCCGCAGAGGCCTCTCCTATCTTACCCCCTTCTCTCCCTCAGTTTAACTCCTTAGCATCAGAGTGTTTTTCAGGTGGGGAGGGGAAGTAGAACGTCTAAACTGCCAGCCTGCAGGCTGGATGAGTCACACGTTGGCCACACCCACACCCAAGTGGCAATTGGATTCTTTTCAGGTGGGGAGGGAGAGTAGAACATCTAACTCCTTAGCATCAGAGTGTGTTAATAATAATATAAGAAATACTAATGATCTGATGGTCATTTTGAAAAATCCTTTCTTAGTGAGCACTTAGAAGCCAAGAGGAACAGAAGTGCCAAATTTCAAGTTTGTAGGCTTTACGGTTCTGGAGGTTTCATGATGATGTGTGAGTGGTGTTTTGGTTATCAATGGTGCTTCTCACAAGATTTCTTTCCTTAAATCCATCAATTCTTCTCTTTCTTCTTCTTCTGTGCCTTGCCATCTGGGGTAGAGTTCCTGGCCATCTAGCTCCCCTTTTCATATTCCACTCTTTCCATTTCCAACCACAATCCATTCACCGTAGATGTCAACAGATTTCTTATCTTTATTTTCATTTTTCTCTTCGGTTTTTAGGACTCTAACCTCCACTTTTTCCAATTGATAAACATCTCCAAATTCTCCATCATATTTTACTGTTATATGTTCTATGTTTTCCAGTTTCTTCTCGATTCTAATACTTCTAGAAATTTTTGGATTTTAAACATTATCTTTTGCAATGTTAAAGTTTCTTTTTGATGTTGGTGTTGTGCCATTCTTCCAACTGGTAGACACTGCCACTCTGGCTTTCAAAGCTTTTTATTAGATTAACCACAAATTCCTTTATAATCTTTCATAATAAGACCTTGTTTTCACTTTTCTCTAATTGACAATAAAGTTGAAAAGAACACCTGCATAAACAACCCGTGCTCTTCTTCTTATCACTCTCTGTAAACAAGCTGTAAGGCCTTGAAGTGCAAAGTCAAAATGATCAAAGAATGAAATGAAAGTACAATGTTTCCAAGGCTCAAACCTCCAGCCTCCAAGTGGAAGTGTTGCTTGGTGGCAGGAGGTTTTGCCCATCTGCCCAGGTATCATCATGGATGCTTTGTGCATGCGCAGAAGGTTCTGCGCATGTGCAGAAGTGCTCAGCGTGAGCGTTCCCAGTTCCAAACCAGTATCAAAAGTAAGAGCATTTCATGCCTGGATAATGCTCTACCAACATAACTCACTACCAGACTATGAATGGGATTAAAAATATGAGTGCTTACTGGTAGCAGTGAGGGAAAACCATGGATTGGGAATAAATCTGAAGGCAGGTTCAGGTTGTCAGGAAGAGGAACTCCTTTCATGCTGAGTTCTCCTTTCCTCAAGGCTGAGGATAATTACAACTGATCAATAGTATTAAGTTACACTGAATGGAAGGAGCTCAGTTGGGAGAGTGTTTAAGAATTGTTAAGAATTGTTTTAATGGAAGATATGGGGGTGGAGGAGGTTCTTGCCAATTCTCTTTGCCAGAATTTGTTTATGTATATTTATTTGTTAGAATTATATGCCAGCCATCTCGCCATCCAAAGTGACTTCCACTCATGGCCAGTACAGTGGCTGCAAACTGTTTTGAAATAGACATTAAAACTGGGATGTTGGAAACCAAATCAAGGTACACTCCCTTTTTTTCTTATAATAAAATAAACCACATATTTATCGCATAATTTCTCATGTTCCTTTCTTTAAAACAAAATCCAAAATCCAAAAAATAGCTTTTGAAGATGCATTCTTTGATGTGTGTCCAATGTGAGCACCTTAATCTGTTTTCGCCATCATTTCCCATATTCAGATTGGGTGCCTTTAAGCTTTTACGGTCCCACGAGTGGAATAAGAAGAGTAAAGCATTTGAGACAGGCAATATAGAGGATGAAAACAAAACATATGGAAGGTTTAATGAATTCTCATACAATCATTCCCCCGCACACTTAAGCATTCAAAGGAAGATGATATCACTTGGATGTTAGGTTACCCCCTCCAAATCTCCAATACTGTTAGCAGAATTTGGCTTAAACTTCTTGTCACCACCGCAGGAATAAAGCAATCTAGCATCATTTTCATGACTGCACAGAGAAAATTACAGAGCACCATAGATAACAGCTCCTTTAGGAAATAGAGGAAGCGTTTTGCTCCACTAAATAACACAATTTGTTGGGGGAATCCTATAATTAAGAAGGGAATTTGGGTTGGCTAATCCATGATTCTTCATGCTGCCTACTTATTACCTTATTCAACCCGATCTACTTTTTGAAACCTGCATGCAAAAGGTTTTGAATAAATGTTTGAAAAAAAATATTAAAACCACATTCATGTGGCACTTCAGAGATTGACAAAGTTATGTTGTTAAAAGTCAGCACTGAATTGATGGTACACAATGGGCCAATCAATGTATTGTGGAATAAGGGAATTTAGCTTCAATGAGACACAAGTAAAAATATATTTATTTTGAAATGTTTGTTGACATAGTCGAGCATGTAACATTTCTACAAAGACTAAAAACCTAAAGGAAAGTGGCAGTTGCTACTACTCTAATGTTAATATTCCTTAGCTGAGTTGTACCTGAGTTGTGTTGGCATATATAGGTGAACTTAGCTGATCTCAAAAACTAAAAAGAATTATACCTACTGTATTTTTCAGAGTATAAGACGCACCTTTTTCCGTAAAAAAAAAAGGGTGAAAATCTGGGTGCATTTTATACACTGAATACAGCATTTTTGGCCTCGTGAAACCCCGTCCCCTTTGCAAAAATGGCCGTGCATAGCCTTTAGGAGGCTTCCAGAGTGCTCCTGGGGGCTGGGGAGGGCAAAAATGAGCAAACGATTGGGATGTTTTGTGCTTGTTTTTGCCTCCTTTGCCCCCAGGAGCGTTCTATAAGCTTCCTAAAGGATATGCATGCCCTTTTTCTGACAAAAAGCAGGCCCATTTTCATGAAAAACAGGCCATTTTTGGCAGGTCTGCAAAGTGCAAAAACTTTTTTAAAAATTTGCCTCTTCAAAATCTTGATGCGTCTTATACACCTCTGCTGTGTTCTCTTGTGGTAGAAGACAGTGGTAGAAGTAAAGGCAGTCCCTATGGCCACAACTGGTACCAGAATTTCAGTCACTCTGATGCTGTCATTAAGCGAGTTGTCACATGACCGCTTTCTGACTTTACTACCATTTTTACCATGGTTAAGTGAATCACATGGTTGTTACATGAATCGTGCAGTTGTTAAGCAAAACTGGCTTCCTCAATTCGCTCTGCCTATTGGAAGCCAGTTGGGAAGACTGCAGATTGCAATCACATGGCCACAAGTTGCTGCAACTGTTGTAAACCCGAACCAGTTGTCAAGCATCCAAATTGCAATAGTATGACTGTGTCGATGATGTGACAGTTGTAACTTTGAGGACAGATGGTAAATCACTTTTCCTGAAACCACTGTAACTTTGAACTATCGTTAAATGAACAATCACAAGTCGAAGACTACCTAAGTCAATCACTCCACTGAGGAGGAATGAGGCTCAGCTGACTGCAGAATATTATCCTCCCTCTCTAAAATTATATTTTGCTCCTTATCTTCCATCACATTCTGCCAAAACTCAAGAAGAATAGCAATAGCACCTAGACTTACATACCGCTTCACAGTGCTTCACAGCCCTCTCTAAGTGGTTTACAGAGCCAGCATATTGTCCCCAACAATCTGGGTCCTCATTTTACCAACCTCGGATGGATGGAAGGCTGAGTACACCTTGAGCCTGATGAGAATCGAACTGCTGGCAGTTGGCAGTCAGCACAATTAGCCTGCAATACTGCATTCTAACCACTGTGCCGCCCTGGCTCTTAAAATAAAATTAGAAAAACAGAAGGACACAGCAAATCAGATTTACAAAGGGAGGTGAGTCACAAGCAACACTTCTACTTAGGATTCCCTTCCCACCAGAGAAAGGGACAGATGGAGCACTATGGGCACGAGGGAAGCCAATCTACTTAGGAGAAAGAAGTCCAAAACCAAGCCCAGAAAAAAGCTAGGTAACATTGATAGAAGGGAGTCTTTGCAGTTCAGGGTTGAACTCTGAGGTCCTTGCTGCTCTCTGAGCTTGGTTGTTTTCTCACAGATATTTATTACCTTACAGGGTTACATCTACTTTTAGCTAGAAATACCCGCAAGAAAACTACCAAGCTTAGAGAACACCAAGGACTCCAAAAGCTATGTAAGCTACTTCTACACAAATGTGAGCACATCCATATACCATCATACGGATTCAAACGCAACTTGAAAGAATGATTACACTTTTTGCAATATGATTACCGTTCCCATTGTCCCACCTGTTACCTGTTGGTTGTGACAGAAGTCAGCACCCGAAAGACAGCAGCTACCATAGGAACTCGCCAATGGGACAAAGATTTACAGAAGTTATACTTGAGAAAAGCTCATGGAGATCAATAAGACTTACAGATAAGACCTCTGCTTAAAGCCCAGCCATGCAGAGTTACATCTATGGTTGACTGACAGTAAGATCCTAGATGGTCCACTGGGTAGTATCAAAGTAAAGCGCATAAGTTGTTTGTCCTTTGAAAAATAGGATACTTGGGCTGCTTTTAGAAAAGCCGTGCTGATTCAAGATAAGATTTGCTCTCCATAAACAATCTTGGCATGCCCTGAGAAATGTTGAGGCAGATAAAACTTTCTCTGGCTTGTTTTTTCTCCGTTGGTGCTTCTTCTGCTGATGGACGGGATGGTCAAACTTCCGCACAGACAATCTGAGGTGAATCAAGGGACAAACACCTGCTCTTTGTCAGCCAAGATAGAGGAAGGGGAAAAGAACTTTAATTTTCTGCTTCACTACATAATGCCGCTGATGTGGAAATGCCTGTGCGGAGTTCATTGTGGAATTTGGGAGAAAAAATGTTTATGAAAAATCCAATAAGTTCTGTAAGAGCAAAAATAAATGCAAACCGCATTCTTTTCCTTTCCCCTATTACTGACAATCAGCTATGAGAATTAGGAATGCATGCCTAGAGAGAAGATGGAGGTATACTCGAACTGAATCTGACCGGACACAGGTAAGAGCCCATTTACGGACTTACATTGTGGCGCTGAGAGTGGCCAAACGTCACCATTGTGCCACTCTCATAGCATCCGCAGAAAACCGCCCTGCTGCCCTGTTTAGGGTGACCCGCTCCCTCCTTCAACAGAGGGTGCGGGAAGCCCCGTTACAGGGTAGAGCAGAGGAATTTGTGACTTTTCTGCAGGAGAAAATCGCTCAGATACAGAACGAGCTAGCCCCCATTCATGGCCCAGTGGGATGCCACGAGAGAGATCTTGTTTGGGAGGAGTTTGACACCCGTTACTTCCGAGTATATAGACAGGCTACGTGGGCGACTGCGAGCTACCACATGTTTATTGGACCCGTGTCCCTCCTGGCTTGTACTGGCATCCTGGGAGGTGACACGAGGCTGGCTCCAAGAGGTTGTCAACGCATCCTTGAGTGAGGGTGCCTTGCCTGCTTCCCTAAAAGAAGCGATGGTGAGGCCCCTCCTTAAGAAGCCCTCTTTGGATCCAGCTCTTTTGAACAACTACCGTCCAGTCTCCAACCTTCCCTTTCTGGCGAAGGTTGTTGAGAGTGTGGTGGCACAACAGTTTCCCCGTCACCTGGAGGAAGTTGATTATCTAGATCCGCGCCAGTCCGGCTTTCGGCCCGGGCATAGCACCGAGACGGCATTGGTCGCGTTGGTCGATGATCTCTGGAGGGCCAGAGATGGGGGTTGTTCCTCCATCCTGGTCCTATTAGACCTCTCGGCGGCTTTCGATACCATCGACCATGGTATCCTATTGCATCGGCTGGGGGGGTTGGGGGTGGGAGGCACCGTTCTACGGTGGTTCTCCTCCTACCTCTCTGGCCGATCGCAATTTGTGTTGGCAGGGGGGCAGAGATCGACCGCGAGACCCCTCGCATGTGGGGTGCCTCAGGGGTCGGTCCTCTCGCCCCTCCTGTTCAACACATACATGAAGCCGCTGGGTGAGATCATCCGTGGTTTTGGGGTAGAGTACCATCTGTACGCTGATGATACACAGCTGTACATTTCTACCCCAAACCACCCCAACGATGCCGTAGCGGTGATGTGCCAGTGCCTGGAAGCTGTACGGATCTGGATGGGAAGTAACGGACTCAGGCTCAACCCGACCAAGACCGAGTGGCTGTGGTTTCCGGCAGCCCGATTCAACCAGCTCACTCCATCGCTGGCCATAGGGGGCGAACATCTTGCCCCTGTGGATGGGGCGCGCAATTTGGGTGTCCTCCTGGATGCCCGGCTGTCCATGGAAGATCAAGTGACAGCCGTGGCCAGGAGGGCGTTTTACCAGGTTCGCCTGGTTCGCCAATTGCGCCCCCTATTGGATCGGGACGCCCTTTGCACAGTCACTCATGCCCTCGTGACATCCCGACTGGACTATTGTAACTCTCTCTACATGGGGCTGCCCTTGAGGTGCACCCGGAGGCTTCAGCTAGTCCAGAATGCAGCCGCGCGAGCAATTATGGGGACCGCTAGGTCTACCCATGTAACACCGCTCTTACGCGAGCTGCACTGGCTACCTGTCGTCTTCCGGGTGCGCTTCAAGGTGTTAATTATCATCTTTAAAGCGCTCCATGGCTCGGGACCTAGCTATCTGCAGGATCGGATCCTGCCTCATACATCCTCACGGCCGATTCGCTCCCACAGAGAGGGGCTTCTCCGGGTGCCGTCCACTAGACTATGTCAGCGGGCGACACCCAGGGGAAGGGCTCTCTCTGTGGCGGGCCCGGCCCTCTGGAACGACCTTCCCCCCGATATTAGGACGACCACGGACCTCCGCTCCTTCCGTCTTAAATTGAAAACCTACTTTTTCCGTCTGGCCGGCTTGGGATAGCCTCCTTGTCCTAGGGTTTTTAGGGTAATTTTAATTATTTTTAGTGTTTAGGGGTTTTAGGGCAGTTTTTAGTTTTTTATAGATGTTTTAGCGCAGGATTTGTTGTTTAATTGTGATTTTAAATTATGTATTTTGCTGTGTTTACTGTTTTTTAATTTTCCTGTGCCCCGCCTCGAGTCCCCTGGGGAGAGAGAGCGGGTAACAAATAAAATTTATTATTATTATTATTATTATGCGCACAGAGATATCGAATAAAACATTTCTATCAAATATTCCCTGCAGTGATGGGTTTCAAAATGCTAGTCAGCCTCCAGGTCAGCGTTTCTCAACCTTGGTAGCTTTAAGGGGGGTGGATGCTGGCTGGAGAATCCTAAGAGTTGAAGTCCATCCACCTTAAAGTCACCAAGGTTGCGAAATACTGACCTAAAGGTTCAACTGAGAGATCGATAATGAAAGGGATACCACAAGGAAGATCAGTGCTACATAACCAGCCATTATATAAATACAATGGCATCCAAGTGAAGTTTTACTATGTAAAGCCCAGGTTACACTCTCCATAACCCAAATGATGGAAGACCCTGAGTTAGAGAAAGTACCATCAAGTCCCTTCTTGGGATGGGCCAACCAGATGATCTAGTGAACCCTACAATCAAGGCAGGAAGTCACCCCTCTTTCTGTTTTTTGCTTCCTGCCAGCAGGTTTCAATGAGATACCATCTCATCATCCCCCACTGATTTTATCTAACTTCTTTTAAAGACACATAAGCAGCAGCGATAGCACTTAGGTTTACTGTATATACTGCTTCATAGGGCTTTTACAGCCCTCTCTAAGCGGTTTATAGAGTCAGCCTATTGCCCCCAACAATCTGGGTCCTCATTTTACCCACCTTGGAAGGATGTGAGGCTGAGTCAACCTTGAGCCTGGTGAGATTCGATCTGCCAAATTGCAGGAAGCTGGCAGTCAGCAGAAGTAGCCTGCAGTACTGCACTCTAACCACTGCAGCTCTGTTAAGCATGTGCCATCACTCCTGTACTGTAGGGGTAGGCAATCCAAGGCCCTTAGGTTGCATGGTGCTCCCAGTTTTATTCTGTAAGTCTCTAGAGCATCTGCACATTATAGGCAGTCCTTGAGTTACGACCATAGTAAAGCCTGCCCATTATGGCTTTAAGTCATAATGATTGTAAAACCATTATGGTTGGCCATTTGACAAACCTGGTTTTGTGACTTTTTTGCAATAGTTGTTGAACAAATTGCCATGGTCGTTAAATGAATCCATGACTGTTAAACAAATGCCATGGCATTAAGTGAACCAATGATTCACAATGGGCATGTTTCGCCAAAAAACCAGAAGTAGCTGCTAGGTTTCGGTAAAACCATCATAAAATGCGGTCATATGACCAGAGGATGCTGAAAAAGGCCGTATATATGGCCATGTTGTTAAGCACTTGAAACAAATCGCCATAAGTCAAGGACTACCTGTACTCTGCAAGAACACCGATTTTCAGCAGCATAATTTTACTATTTTGCCACACACAGGTAGCCTCATTTTCCCCAATAAAGAAATGAACACGTATAATGTCCACATGTTTGGTTTTAAGACTTAGGCGGAGAAGAGATGACATATATGTCACATTGAAAGTTCAAAAAGGTTCACAGATTTTTAAGCACCACTGCATACCCCGCAGGGTATCCAAGTGACAAGTGGTTTCCTGAAACCGGTGCCTTTTGTGCTTTCATGCTCTACTAAACCACTGGCATTAACTATAATCGTACATTGTTTTTCTCGCAGAGAAAACTAAGCGATCCACTTAAAGCATGGCTAAGCAATCTGAAGCCTTAAGGCGCAAGGGGCCATTGGCCTAATTCCATGCCGTGTGCTGCAAACCATCAAGCCAAGCTTCTCTCAAGAGCAAACTGTCCAAACCTGCCATGAAAAGGAAGGAAAAGGAGGCTGGGTGGTTGGTGATTGATGATTTTTGACATTAATTTATTTTTTCTTCTGACATGTTCACTACCATAGTGGAGACTACACAGCAAACAGAACCACAGTGAGGAAAAAAAAAAAAAGAAATTTCAAAAAGGCAGAGGATGGATGGTTGCATAAAAATTTAGCTCCATTGATTTGAACCAAAACGAGATACATCCCAGAGAACATAACCCATACTTTAACACCCCTCTCCCTGGTAATCCTACTTGATAATACTCTTAGTCCTCGACTTATTTAGTGAACATTCGAAGTTACAATGGCACTGAAAAAATTGTTTTGGCCCGCCGCTGGCCTGCGGAGCTGACAGCAAAGTCAGACAGTGAGAAGGTTGGGGAGGAACATGGGCCAGTCCTGGGGGTTGAGGAAAGCTCAGACAAGGGCTCTGCGTTGGAGGCAGAGAGGGATCTAGACAGCAGCGAGGCAGAGGAATAGCTGGAGCCTGTTCCCAGTGTGCGTATGAGCAGAGCTGCCAGAAGACAAGAACAATTAAGAAAGCAGGGTTAAGAGTAAAGCCACACCTTGGAGGTGATTGGCCCCTCCCACAGGAAACAAAAGAGAAGCAAACAGGGAGTGGGATTTTGCAGGAAACAATAAATTCATTTGGTTGTGTCAAGAGAGAAAAAGTCTGTTTGCAACTATAAGAGACTCTGTGCCAAGTTTTGCCTTGCCCTGCGGTTGGAACTAGTTATTTGGCAGCTTGCCAAACGAGATAAGGTTCGTATTTGATAAAGAACCCTCTGAAAGACTGATAAGCCTTGCTGACTGTGAATGAAAGGAATTCACAGTCATGTAAATAAAAGGTGTTTTGCCAGGACCAAGACTCCGCTTCTTGTTTGTTGAGAAAGCCTGGGTCAGAACAAAGATGACTTATGACTGTTTTTCAAACTTACAGTCATTGCATCATCCCCATGGTCACGTGATCAAAATTCAGAAGTGTGGCAAATCTCTTATATATTTTATGACAGTTGCATTGACCTGGGGTTAAGTGATCACCATTTATGACCTTCTGACAAGCGAAGTCAATAAGGTAGTCAGATTCATTTAACAACCGTGCTACTAACTTGGCAACTGCAGTGGTCAGCTACGTCAAGAAAGGTTGTAAAATGGGGCAAAATTCACTTAAGAAATGTCTCATTTAGCAATAGGCATTCTGGGCTCAATCATAGTGGTAAGTTGAGGACCACCTGTACTGATTTAAAGGCGCACATACCCTTTTAACCAACCTTAACCAGAGAAACAGGAATTTTTCCTGTTGTGAGGAAAAGTTATGTATTCAGTAATTAAATTTATAAGCCACTCGTCTCACTAGCGAAGTGATTCTGGGTGGCTTCGTGCAGGAAGAAAACATCTTCAGGAGCATATTTCAGAAGTGGATGCTTTGCTAATGAAGTCAAAGACTCCTTCAAAAATATTTTGACCAAGGTGAGCATAGTTTAACTGCATGACTGGTGAATAATCTTCATACTGTGTGTATCTTAAATTTAAATACCAAAACACCCAAAGGTAGCTTTTTGTTTTTAGTTTCAACCCCTCTGTGTTAATTATTGCAATGTTTGGTCTGGGAATAGTCATTGCATCCCTGTCCCCAAAGGAAATGGGTTTGGGATTTCCCCCCCTTGAATAACCGATAGATTATAAATTCTCTTTCAATTTATTATCCTTTCTTTTTCTCTAAAATTGTTACCTTGATGAAAATAAAAGAGCTCCAGAGAATAAGGTAGATCTGCCGAGTTATGAATGAAGGATGCTATATTGATAGTGAAAGTACTCATTATTCACTAAAACATTATTATTAACCAATGAGGTTACTATTCATAATCAAAACAGTAATGTCATATTCTACATCTAAATACAACGGTTCAGTTGTATTTAAAGGTCCATGATATACATTTATAGTCCATGATAAAGGATTGTAAAGCAGAGCGCTTGCTTGTATATTCTAAATATTGTATATCAACATTGATTAACTAGACACCCTGGATTACTCAAAAGAGGGGACCTAGCTGGTAAAAAAAAGGTATTTTAAAGCAAATTTAACTACTTGATATTTGCTTTCTTCTTTTTAAAAAAATCAATTTTCTTTATGTGCCTGCTAACAGCCTCTGTAATGTTTGCAGAGCTATCTTCGCCATCTTACTTTCTGTAAATACAAGGCTTAAAGCTGCAATCCATTTCTTGGAAAAAAATCAATAGAAATGATATCAATATAGCTCAGTTACAGTTTTATTTCTCAGTCCAGCAAATTGCCAGAGGTATTAATTCTCCGGGATCTATAAAGAGCTGTGCTGCCTGCATGTTTTTTTCTATTCAGTGTAAGAGAGGTTGCAGTTCAACCTTCGCACGATCACGGACCTGCGCCTTTTCTGCCGGGCTTTGAAGACCCATTTATTTCGTGCGGCCGGCCTGGCGTAGTTTTTAACTTGCTTTTAGATAGGGTTTTTATCGAAATTTGAAAATTAGGCGTACTGTTTAATACATTTTTAATAGCATTTTACTTGTTTTTATCATTAATTTTATACTAACTGACTTTTACTGTTTGCCTGTACACCGCCCTGAGTCCCGCTGGGGAGAAGGTGCGGTATAAAAATTCAATAAAATTCAAATTCAAATTCAGTTCTGAGTGTCTTGCTTTGCATAACCAGCATTGCCCTTGCCACTGAGAAATCATACTGATCATGAAAACAAAACAAAATAAATGGTAGTAAAATTAAATTCTATCGGCCCACTGGGGCTCCGTCACATCTCTGGAGAAGGATATTGATGTTTAAACTTAGCATATAGTAACAATCTATATATCTGAAATCTAATATTAGAAATGAATGGTGGAGAAAGATTCAGGGATATTAATGTTAGGGAAAATTAAGCTAAGCATAGAATTGTAATTAACACATTATTGGGGAATGCTGTATTTTTTTTCTATAAAAAAATCATGGGAAAAGTGCAGATGGATGACCGTGATGTGATTTCCTCAAAATCTGACTGGATAAGGTCTAATAATTCCCCAATAAAAGTTCTACCTTGATGTAGCATCTGGGACCCGTCGGAGCCTGGGTCCCAGAGGATTAGTTTGCATTAACAGATTTAATGTAAAGGACCTTGTAGATCATCTAGTCCAACCTCCTGCCCAAGTATGAGACCCTACACCATTTCTGACAAATGGAGGACAAGACGGAGGGAGGAACGACCGGAGGAGCAAGACGAGACAGCCCCAGATCCCTCAGGCCTGGGAAGGGTCACCAGCGAAGGAGAAAGGGATGCAGGATAACCAAGCGAGGGGGGAGAGGGCAGGCAGCGGAGCAGAGGAGCGATGGAGCTCCGGTGATGAACAATTACCTCGCCTCCCCCAATCCCCAAGCATGGAGAATGGAGAGGAGGCGGGATTAGAGCAGGGCGACCCGACAACTCGGGAGGAGGGCACCCGCCCCTCTTCTCAAGGCTCACCTGGGGAATGAGATTTAAAGAGTCACCATTGGGAGGGGTGCTTATCGGGAACAAGCATTGCCCTTTTCCAGTCTCACGTGCTGTTACCAACATCTGGATACTTTGCTATGCCTTGCCCTGTTTGCCTTGCTTGTCTGGCCTGGCTCTGTGCGAGTTCTCAGCCACACAGTTCCGCTCCGGGTTGGGCTGCAGTCCCAAGGAACTCTTCCTGTGCCGAGGACTCCCTGGAACCAACTTCCCTGAACGGTGGCTGCTCTCAGAATTGTGCTGCTCCTCTGGACTAACTGCAGCCAGGAACTATTGGGGGTGCGTGTTTAGAGATTGGCTCCTGGACTTGCATGAACAGTGAGACTTTTGGGGGAAAGTTGGAGCAATAAAGGGGAGTTAAGCCTTTGAACCAGCTGTGCTGCTTCCATGCCCAGCCCTGGGTCATCACAAGTATATATTATTTTGATCAAAAAGCCATGAGCTGTAGAATTCAGTACAGTTTTCTATATGAATATAACATCATTCAGAAAACTTATGACACTTCCAAGGTGAAAAATTATGGCGACATAATCTTCTGTGGATCACTTCATTAAATTTTAGATTGCTGACAGCAACTGATACTTTTAACAACTGCAGACATGATTTCATATGTTAAAGATGAAAAGTTAAAGTCTTCACCAGGTTGAGTTTGAATGCTTCTGACCAGATGGCTCAGTCCATGTACAGTGGAACCTCGGGTCATGAACGCTTCTGACCACGACCAAATCGGGTGCTAGCCAAAAAAATCCGCTAAATGTTTCACTCTCATGTTTATTGGACACTCATGTTTATTGGACCCGTGTCCCTCCTGGCTTGTACTGGCCTCCCGGGAGGTTATACGAGGCTGGCTCCAGGGGGTTGTTAATGCTTCTTTGAGTGAGGGGCTCTTGCAGGCCGTCTTGAAAGAGGCGGTGGTGAGGCCCCTCCTCAAGAAGCCCTCCCTGGACCCAGCTTTATTATCCAACTATCGTCCAGTCTCCAACCTTCCCTTTTTGGCGAAGGTTGTTGAGAGTGTGGTGTCACGACAATTCCCCCAGTACCTGGAGGAAACTGCCTATCTAGACTCGCACCAGTCCGGTTTCCGGCCCGGACACAGCACGGAGACAGTATTGGTAGATGATCTCTGGAGGGCTCAGGATAGGGGTTGCTCCTCTATCCTGGTCCTGTTATATCTCTCAGCGGCTTTCGATATCATCGACCATGGTATCCTATTGCACCGGCTGGAGGGGTTGGGGTTGGGGGGAACCGTACTTCAGTGGTTCTCCTCCTACCTCTCCGACCGGTCGCAATTTGTGTTGGCAGGGGGGCAGAGGTCGACTTTGAGGCCCCTCACTTGTGGGGTGCCTCAGGGGTCGGTCCTCTCGCCTCTCCTGTTTAACATCTATATGAAGCCGCTGGGTGAGATCAACCGTGGTTTTGGGGTAGAGTTCCAACTCTACGCGGACGACACCCAGTTGTACATCTCTACTCCTAACCACCCCAACGATGCCGGTGTCTGGAGGCCGTGCGAGTCTGGATGGGGAGGAACGGGCTACAACTCAACCCGTCCAAGACTGAGTGGCTGTGGTTTCCGGCACCACGACATGGCCAGTTGGTTCCATCTCTGGCTATTGGGGGCGAGTTATTAGCCCCCGCAGAAAGGGCTCGCAACTTGAGTGTCCTCCTGGACTCTTGGCTGTCCTTGGATGACCATGTGACAGCCGTAGCCAGGGGTGCCTTTTATCAGGTTTACCTCATACGCCAGTTGCGCCCCTTTCTGGATCGTGACGCCCTACGCACAGTCACGCAAGCTCTTGTCATTTCCCGCCTAGACTACTGCAATGCTCTCTACACGGGGCTTCCCTTGAGGTGCACCCGGAGGCTCCAGTTAGTGCAGAACGCGGCCGCGCGGGGATCTTGGGAGCTCCAGTTAGTGCAGAACGCGGCCGCGCGGGGATCTTGGGAGCACCAAGACACTCCCATATAACACCTCTCCTGCGCGAGCTGCACTGGCTGCCTGTGGCCTTCCGGGTGCGCTTCAAGGTTTTGGTGACCATCTTTAAAGCGCTCCATGCCATGGGTCCTGGTTATTTGCAGAACCGCCTCCTGCCATATACCTCCATCCGACCTGTCCGCTCCCACAGGGAGGGCCTCCTCAGGGTGCCGTCCGTTGGACAATGCCGGCTGGTGACTCCCAGGGGAAGGGCCTTCTCTGTGGCGGGTCCAGCCCTCTGGAATGACCTGCCCCCCGACCTTCGTACTATCACGGACCTTTGCCTCTTCCGTCGAGCATTAAAGACCTACTATTTTCATGCGGCCGGCCTGGCATAGTTCGTTTTACCACCGTTTTAATAGGGTTTTTAAATATTTTAGCACAGGTTAAATTAATTTAATTTAATTTTAAATTTATCCAATTGATTGTATTTATATGTATTTTATCTTTTTATTATCCCCGTGCACCGCCCTGAGTCCCAAACGGGAGAGAGGGCGGCATACAAATTAATTAAATAAATAAATAAATAATACTCTTGTTCACAAACACATCCTCAGGTGGCGATCAATCACAGCTGCAGCGATTTTCCATGCCGCAACAATTTCTCCTTCCGCGCCTTTTTGTGTGTGTGCCCATACGCAATCCGTCTTGCTTCCAGTCACCACCAAATTGGGTGCTGACTGAAGTCCTGAAATGGATTACGGTTGTGACCGGAGGTTCTACTGTAGTTTTCTTGGTAACATTCCACTAGCGACTTTCCACTGACTGTTGTGCTAATTAATGACTACAATAAAGTTAAGTAACAATACTACTGCCTGTGTTTTATTTCTGTATTTAACCTTCCCAGTCTAAGTCTTCAACTTTGGGATTAACCAAGTTGCTTAACTTTTTAAATTTCAATCAAGGTCAACTAAGTCTTCCCACTTGTGATGATCAAGCTTTGAAGGAGGCAGGGAGAAGACTGAAAATGAGCTCATATTGCACAAAAACCATCTCTTAAACATTATTTCTGTAGTCCTAAGAGAAAGAAATGTATATATTTTAAATAAAGAAAGACGACTAATTATTATAAACTAGGCTGCAAGCCTTCTTCTGGGATTGTAAGTAACCAAAACATCCAGAACTGGATGTACACAATGATAAATTCGTACGTTTAAACTGGTATGAAGTGGAATTAGAGACTGTTTGATCATAACTTTCTAATCCAGATAATTATGTAGTTCCATCAAATTCCTGATCAAAACTAATGGGATCAAGTTACGGAATAGATGATTAATGCACAACCGGAAAGTTGAAAATTAGGAAAAAAAAGATGTTGCAGTTATTTGCATCAAGAGTAGTAAATTTGCATAAACAAATTAAGAAGGTATTATTACCAAACTATGATTTCTTTTCTTTATAGTTTTAAAATGCAGCAGGCATGTATGATGTTTTGGAAGAGAGCAACAAATACTGTTTAAAATTATTTTAAGATAAAACCGGAGACCTTTGAGGATTTAAAAATGCAATGCAAGTATGACAATACATTACTCTTTACTCTTCTGTAGTGCTATTGTAGTGTTAAGATATCATTAAATCAGCACAAACCAACACTTATCATTTCCTGCACATTTTTCACAGTAAACTGCATTCTGACTATGAGTAATCTGTTAATCTGTTCCTTGCCTTACAATCCATCAAAGTGACAGATTCTTTCCATTCCTAATACATAATATCCTCATTTACTGTATTTGCCTCTTTCTTTTCCTTTCTTTCTTTCTTTCTTTCTTTCTTTCTTTCTTTCTTTCTTTCTTTCTTTCTTTCTTTCTCTTTCTTTCTTTCCTTCCTTCCTTCCTTTTGTTCTATTTCTTTCTTTCATTTCTCTTTCTTCTCTCTTTCTCTCCCTCCATTCCTTCCTTCCCTTTCTTTTCTTTTCCTCTCTTTCTCCCTCCCCTCCCCTCCCCCGGAAATACAAGATCACAATCCTTATTCTTGCAACTTCCCACAGCCTTTCAAATATGTAGACAACTAAATTCAAAGTGCAGTTACCTAGCTGAGATTTGCTGATGCGGCACTTTTTTTAATCACTTACACCACAATCCCCAAAGCACTTGTTCTAAAATCCTTCAGAATTCACAATGGGGCTGATTTGCACTTTGAAGGGCTTTGAGAAGTGCAGCCTGAATAACTGGAGGCAGCATAACAATACTCTGTGGGACCACTCTAAATGCATACTGCCAGACTTTCCCAAGTTGAGGAGATCACCTGCATGTATAACCACAGCGATCTGAGATGAACAGAACTTGCTTATCATCTGAAATCAGCTCCGACACAATCAAAAAACAGTTTTTTAAATTATTGTATATAAATACACCCATTAGCCAATAAGTGATGAATCCCTAGGGGCTAATTAAACTGATAGGGAAATGACAATTAATATTGTTTTCTTTTTCAAGACTTCTGAGTACCGGCATTCAGCGTGGGGCAGCCTTCACCAGGCAGCTTAGCTTAGCCCCCGACTTTTATAAAAGTTTTCAGTACAAGTTAATGTGGTGCCCCAATATGAGAAATTGTCTTAACTTTAGTGATTATTCCCCAAGTTCCTAACTTGAGATTTTGAGGTTCTTAGATGGCACACCTGACTTACGAGCCACGGTGGTGCAGTGGTTAGACTACAGTACTGCAAGCTACTTCTGCTGCCTGCCGGCTGCCTGAGGTTTAGCAGTTCAAATGGGGTTGCCACAAAGAAGAGGGAGTCAAACTATTCTCCAAGGCGCCTGAGGGCAGAACAAGAAGCAATGGGTGGAAACTAATCAAGGAGAGAAGCAACTTAGAACTGAGGAGAAATTTCCTGACAATTAATCAGTGGAACAGCTTGTCTCCAGAAGTTGTGAATGCCCCAACACTGGAAGTCTTTAAGAAGATGTTGGATAGCCATTTGTCTGAAACGGTATAGGGTTTCCTGCCTAGGCAAGGGTTTGGACTAGAAGATCTCCAAGATCCCTTCCAACACTGCTAATGTAATATAACTTCAATTGCTAACCTACATCGTAGGCCCTTAGATCTACTTATGAGACCTAGCCATGATTTAATGCAGGGAGCAGATGAGACTTTGCCATTTTATTACCCGAAGAATTTTCTGTCTTTCATTTTTGCGAGTGCTAACAGTAGAAGAATGTTATTTATAATATCCTAGAAAACAAATATATTTCAGGTCATAAAGGCACAATTCATAGCACAGTGTTGGAGGGGAGGAGGACCCGCATACCTGTCTGCTTGTGCAAGAAGCAATACTTTTTAAAAAATGATCACATACAATTCTCAGTGCCTTGTACTTATTTTTTTACTGCAACACCTACACTACAGATTGACAAACAGTTACTTGGAGAAGTGCCTCGGTGAGGTTAGGGATCGCCGACAGTGATTCCTTACACAGTGAAACCAGAGTTTCTTTATCATACTGAAATTTCCCTGAATCGTTACAACCTGCATCTGAATAGCCCACCTATCCCACCCTCCGTTCCCCCCTCACATTTCCTCTTATACCTCACCCCAACGTAAACCCTGTATCAGTCTAGCCACTCTGTGCATCTGATGACGTGAGCTGCTTACAAAAGTGCATGCCTATTAATAAGGGGGCCCGATGGCTCTGGAAAGCTGAGGTTCGAGACCCTAGCGCTGCGTGAGATGGGGTGAGCTCCCATTACCTGCTCCAGCTCCTGCTCATCTAACAGTTCGAAAGCATGCAAATGCGAGTAGATAAATTGGTACCACTTTGGTGGGAAGGTCTTCTGTCTGCCTCGGGGTATACTCATGCTGGACACATGATCGCAGAAGGCATCTATGGATAATGTGGCTCCCTTGGCTAAGAAACAGATATGAGAACTGCCTACTAGAGTTGGACATGTCTGGACAGGGGAAACCTTTACATTTATGCCTATTATTCATCAGAAAAGGTGCTCTGATGTTCCTGATCTTCTGCCACATCCAAGATTAATATCGCTTTTCTCCTTTGAGAATTACTTAGCTGTTACTTAACTTTCAATGATCGTCTGCGAATCCACATATAGGGATATCAAAGTAAACACTGCTTCTTTCCTTGGTTTCTGTGATTCACACTTGAGCGAGTAGCAAGTTTCTATCTACTGGAGGGTCTGGTTGTCACAAAATGAATGAAGGGGACGAGATATTTCCAGAGCTTGTACTGAGAGTGGAAGTCCAATTCATCCTGCTGAATGAAAGTGGGAGGGATGAGACTACAGTCGGCTCCCAGGCACAACCCTGCCAGGCAATTAAGGCAGAGGAGAGCTGCCAATCCTGCTGTTGTTCTCATGGTGCGAGAGCAAATTGGATGGGGCATTGCTTGATTGATGCTTGCCGTTATCTATTTGGAGAAACTCCCTTAAATGAGCATGGAAGGCCAGGAATAAATGCTACTCAGGAGAGCAACGGCTGTGCGTTGAATAATCTGTGGGGGCTGAAAAGGAAGATGTCTCATAAATGGTATGAAGGCTCCTTCGGTAGGAGCAGCAAGACTGGCACAGGAATGTGCAACCTGAAGCCAGTTCTCTAAATAAAGAAATGAAATGATATCTTGGAGGCTTGGGAATTCAGCCAACCTTACAGTGTTATTTAGGAAAACTCTCAAGGCTGCGCAGGCAAACTTGGAAAATTGATCTATCTACTATAAAACATAGGAAGGACAACTAAGACACATACAGTACATGAAAGTGTATGCCCATACATCTAGATGCAGTGTTCTTTTCTGCAAACATGGAAGCAACTGATATCCTGAATGAAAGCACCTCAAAAAATACCTGAGACAGCAGAGGTTCCTTATAAATCTATGCCTGGCATCCTCCTTAGTAACAATAAAATACTTAGAAATCAAGATGGACTCTACTATCCCAGAGAAACACCCTATCAATCCTTTCTGCAGGAGAGGGGAGCATTTCCTGGTATAACTCTGGACATGCCTTAGAAACAATGTGATAATTTAGCTTAGAACAGGGGTGTCAAACTCAAGGCCCACAGGGCAGATCGGGCCTGTGGGGCTGGCTTGGAAACAGTGAAGGACTGGCCCTGTGGTGCTTCTGACAGCAAAAATGGAGCTTGGGAGGGCCACACACAGTCCCCCTCAAGCTCTGTTTTCGCTGGCAGAAGGCTGCAGGAGGCCATCACAGCTGAAAACGAAGCTGGGGTGGGCTGTGTACAAGCACTGTTTTTGCTAGCAGAGTGCTAGTAAAACAAATTTCTTGTGAAAGTGGATCCTGCCTCCTCAGTCCTGACTGAGCCACCACAGGTGTCCCTAACACAACTGATGTTAAGCTGGCCATGCCCCTTGGCCCCTTCGAGGTCAAACACAACCCTGATGTGGCCCTCAATGAAATCGAGTTTAAAATCCCTGGCTTAGAACATACTATGGTACATCCGCAAAACAACCAACAAGATACTAAGGTTGTTGTGGAAGCCCACAAATCTTCAATGTGAGTCATATGGTCTCCAAAAATACTGGCAGGGGAGAACATCAAGACCAAAGACTTGGAATTTGGAGATTGATTCCGTTAAGTGCGTAGCACGGTGCCAATCTCCAACATAATTCCTGGAACAAGGAATTGTAAACATTTTTTTTATTTTATTTTAAAGGCTGGTGACCTTTTTGTTGAGAAGTGAGAGTACTGTAACAAGAAAGGTGAAATAGGGTTGCAAAAAGCTCCCATTTTCATGCAGTCATGTGAAGCTTTTGAATCCTATCTGGATGTCTTCAATCTCAGTGCAGAATAATCCGCCCTTATCAAAGGGAAGGCTCTCAGTTCAGCATCAATTCAGTGGAGCAAAGACAGACATGACAATGGAGGGCAACCAAAGATACTCTGCCTGATAAGCTACTGTATTTAATTCCTGTTCCACAGCAACTGCTGCTTCTATTTGGAAAAAAAACCCATGGTGTAGTTGTTTCTTGTCCTTTGCCAAATGAGATAGGAATGAGTGTATCTTTTTCCACAAGAAATTAGGGCATTTTGTCATACATGTTGATACTTGGCTATGCAGACAGAGACTTCCGCAAAGTATAACTTGTATCTGAGCTCCATGAAGGCAGCATGCAATTAATGGTGGAAACGTATTTGTGATACCTCCACTACAACAGAATTTACTAGGTGATGGACACTGGAGTAAGAAAGAACATCCCTCTTCTTTTTTCTTAATGCAACAAAAACTTGACAGCACTGAAACTGGTTGGGCCAGTTTCCTCAGGAAGAATGGAAGCACTGGAATGAGGCCTGACAGTGTTAGCATCTTGGATGGTCACCAACATGGAGATGTGTGGTGGCAGGGCTGAAGAAGGCCATTCAGGAGAGGAATTGGAGCCATAATCAGGAAAGCAACAGAACCTTCAGCCATCTGAGGTTTTTTTTAAAAACTATGAAACTAGATCGATTAGAAAGCTTTGATATTTCTTCTGGACTGATAATGGTGCAGCAAAGACCTGTGATCCTGCGTGGACAATGGAACCTGCCACTTTTAAAAAAAAATATTTTTATTTTTTATTGTATAAAATACAAAATGAAAAGAAAATAGGAAATGAAGGGAAGGAAAGGGAATGGGAAAAGAGGGTGTGAAATGCAAGGGGGAAGAGAAAAAGAAAGAAAAGGGGGTATTGACTTCCAATTCTTTCTAGCACAGTACGAGATAAATCCTCCAACCTCAACTTTTTGCTTTTTCATATTAATACATACAAATACAATAGCAGAGTTGGAAGGGACCTTGGAGGTCATCTAGTCCAACTCCCTGCCTAGGCAGGAAGCCCTATACCGTTTCAGACAAATGGCTCTCCAACATATAACTAGCCATTTCTACAACACCAAATCTGGGGTTATAGGAATCTCCCGTTTTTAAAGTTCATTCCCAGAAAGCAGTCTTACACAGATCCAACCTCTGTAATTGACATAAAGAACAACCCCGAGGAGGAACAAAAATGAAAGAGCTGCAACCAAGACAGCGGTCAGAAAAAAGGTACCTGACTCCAGGGCAGAAATGTAATTTGAGAAAGCGATTCAGACGTGATCGTCCCTAGTTTTCATAAAGATAAAGGGAGGGAATGGGAAGTATATTCAGACTTGCAAAATTCTGCTACTGTCGCCTTATGGTAAAAGTAGTATTAGCGTTCATAACTTTCCTAGTCTCATTCAACTTGAAGGACTCTCATCTTCAGGCACTTGTAGCAAATGCACCAAAAGCAGCATTGCTATCCTGTCTGGGCAGATGAGGCCCTAGAGCAGGGGTGGGCAAGCCTGGGAACTGAAGTCCTTCAGACTTAAATTTGCAAAGGTTGGAGACCCCTGCTATATAGAGCCTCTCACATTTGTTATGGAAGATCTGGAAAGTTTTAAAGTAATAATTTTACAATTGTCTTACATCTTTTACAATAACCGTATTGTGGCATTGGCTGGATGACAATATAAAAGGTGTCAATAGAGGAAAAGTAACATATTGTTTTATTACCAACAGCGGCAGCCAAAAAATCCTGCGCTGCCCTTTTTGCTAACTTTGATTCATGTGTTTATCAGCCTATTAGCTACATACAAATTGCAATAAGAGACCCGCACAGGGGAAAGCAGACACTCGGCAAGATCCCAGCATATTCTCATTTCATCTCAGTCCAACAGGCAATAATGAAGCCTATCAGTTACGAGCTGTCAGGACTTGGATCTGCTTCTCTGCAGTTTCATATTCCCATGCATTTAACCAAGTGTCAATTAGCTCTTTTCTTATTATTATTATTTTTAAAAAAACAACACACATGAAAAGCTGAGCACAAGCAAACCATTCATTATAGGAATTATGTTTTAATGCTTCAGCAATTCATAAAACACCTGAAGCTGACTTCCAATAACTGGCTGTCTCGCATTTAATAACGCTTGCCTTCTCTCTCGCAGACGGCTGCTGAAAGCTTTCTCTTATTGCGTGTTACAGATTGCCATCCATTTATTCTTAATGGATGACTAGTGAACAAGGGCTTTGAAGAACACAAACAGACTAAATCAATGGATAAGAGTCAATATAACAATATCTTAGAGTGGCATAATCAGATCTGTGGAAGGTACTGTCCGGTAATATAATGAAAAAAGCCCTATATTTTGCAGAATTATGGGCATTCAACAATCACATTTGTTTAGGGCTTCAATTGCTGGAGCTGGTTCTACTTTTATGGGAGTTTGAAGCTGTGTTCGGATTTCATTTAGGGAGATCAGGAAGGAGATTAGACAACCCAGGTAAATCTTCAGTACGCTTACGGTTAAAGAAATCTAAGTGGGGTGGAATGCAACTTAGGATGTTTTTACATGATTACTCTACTTTCAGAGCGAGTTTTTGGAGAGGTGGAAAACTGAGCTTAGTACTTTTTTTGGGTAGCTAAGGACCATTTATGGTGGGGTGTTGATGGAAATGTACAGGGCTTAGATTGTGGGGTGTTTTCTCCACCGCCACAAAGTTGGTTTTTTTGCAATTTGGAAATGTTCTGATGATGTTAGTAAAATGATGCTGGTTTGAAGTCTTAATCTACCATACTTACCACGTGGCCACTCATGCTGGCTCTAGGTTTTCAAATGATGTGAAGCTGCTTTGAGGGCTCATTTCAGCTGTTTTTGCTTGCAAAACGGGGGAAACCCATGCTGCTGGTTTGAAACAACTGAGATTGGAATTGGCTCTAGGACAGTGTTTCTCAACCTTGGCAAGTTTAAAAGGAGTGGACTTCAGCTCCTAGAATTCCCCAGCCAGCATGGCTGGCTGGGGAATTCTGGGAGTTGAAGTCCACTCCTCTTAAATTCGCCAAGGTTGAGAAACACTGCTCTAGGAGCTGTCAAAATAGAGTCCAAAATTTTCCTAGTGCCTTGAGGTGGTGGTGGTGGTGGATTGTCCAATTGTGTTGTATGTTCTCTTTCTTGTAATGATATAGTAAGGTCAGAGATTGTGGGGAAGACAAGCAAGTGTTGCATATGACATTCTGGGAATATCTACTTTTTCCTCCTTCTTCTCTGTATGCATTCCTCCCCAAGTGCCTAAATAGCAGAACATTAAGAATTTAAGTATATTATATAAATATCACTGTACTGGAATAATGTATTGTATCAAGATTTATACTAACACAACAAAAAGAAAAAAAAAGTGTATTGCTCACTTTTACAAGCACAGTGGGATGGGAGGGTGGTGGCAAAGAATTATTGCGAAATATTCTGGAGTCACAAACTATTGACTGCATTCCACCCAGAAATCTCTCAGGAAATACTAGTGTACTTTTTGTTGACGCTCGCCTTATAAATAAGACTTTTGAATGTCTGCACTCTGCAACTGAAAGCTGACACAGAAGGATTGAGGCATGGCCCATTTCTGGTTGTCTCAGATATGTTTTCAAATTCTATTTGAAACACAACTGTTGAAGAGCCTACTTTCCCAGGGAAATGTGAATAAGCATTGGGGGGTAGTTTTAGATTTCAAACTAGCTGTTAACCCTGCATTGCCGGGGTATTTGTTTATCCCAATCCTGTATTAGACAATTAGACAAATGTCCGGACTAAACGTAATTTCTAGTATTGGATTTTCCCCCTTATCTGAGGGAGCCCCCTTGTGGAGTACTGTGAAACCGTTATCATGGCAACTCCACTGTGCTGTACAGTAGAAGCCATTTTTAAGGCACAACAGGCTGTAACCTAACAGAATGTACAATGAAGTGTTAGGGGCGTCTTAGCCCCACAGTATTTGTTTCCAGAGAGTAAGTCATCTGTGTACCAGGTTTGGTTGAAACTGCTCGCAGTGTTCCAGAGTTATGCTGGAACAACACACACACATACATACAGCCATTTTTATATCTATAGATTGGCTTAAAACTTATTTTGAAGCTATACTTTATTCACCCACATCATCTTTATACTCCTGACAGCAAACTGGTAAGGAAGGAGCATTCAAAACCTGTTTTGAAGAATTTGATTCAAAAAGTCTATCCATATAGAAGAAATGGGGACAGTCACTTGGACCTTGCCCCTGGGGTTACTAGAATGAATTGGGGAATGAAGAACCCTTGTTCATACTAATCACTGTGTTTTTTATCTCCCTTGATAAGATGGGGAAAATGGAGAATCTGAATTCTCAAACAGGGCTACAGAGATATGTTGCTGAATTCCATTAAATTGTATATATATCAACATGGAAATCATGTTGTTCTTATTTTTTTATAAGATTGTGAGGAGAGAATCCAGAGTCAACACACACACCTGTAGGACAGCAAACAACTTCCTGGGGTATCTCAGATTTTTTGCACCATTGGATTTTAATTTCTGTCTAATGTTTTTTCTTTTTGATTTAAAAAGCAACAGCAAAAGAGACATGTATCTGCTGCAAAGCAAAGCACCTGCCTCCATCATCAACTTTATACTCCTGGGTGAATAACTGCTGCCCAGTAGTCTGTTTGGAAATTTATTTATCATTACTTATGCAACGGGTAAGCTGCCTGAAGGGCCCAAGTAACTTTACGTCAGCATACAATACATTAAAACAATAATAGAAAACACACACACATTATTATTATTATTATTATTATTATTATTATTATTATTATTATTATTATTATTATTATTATTATTATTATTATTATTATTATTATTATTATTATTCTTATTATTATTATTAATTCGATTTATTAACCGCCCCCTCTCCTTGAAGGGACTCGGGGCGGTGCACAGGAATTTAAGAAATATGTACATATAACAATCATAAACAATTAAAACTATATTAAATATTAAATATTATCACCCTGTGCTAAAATATACCCCATTTAAGACTATACCCATAAAAACTCAATTAAACAATTTATCTACTAAAACTGAGGCTAGGTACGGTGGATTAGGCCAGGCCAGCCTGCTGGAAAAGATGGGTCTTTAATTGCTGATGGAAGGAGCGGAGGTTCATGGTAGATCTAAGTTCGGGAGGAAGGTCGTTCCAGAGGGTTGGGCCCACCATAGAGAAGGCCCTTCCCCTGGGCGTTGCCAGCTGGCATTGCCTAGTGGACGGCACCCGGAGAAGTCCCTCTCTGTGGGAGCGAATCGGCCGAAGGGATGTGTGGGGTAGGATACGATCCCGCAGATAACTAGGCTCCGTGCCATGGAGTGCTTTAAAGATAGTAATCAGCACCTTGAAGCGCACCCGAAAGACCACAGGCAGCCAGTGCAGCTCGCGCAGGAGCGGTGTTACGTGGGAGTACCTGGAGGTACCCAAAATTGCCCGCACGGCCACATTCTGGACAAGCTGTAGTCTTCGGGTGCACCTCAAGGGGAGCCCCATGTAGAGAGCGTTACAGTAGTCTAGGCGGGATGTCACGAGGGCATGAGTGACTGTGCGAAGGGCGTCCCGGTCCAATAGGGGACACAACTGGCGTACCAGGAGGACCTGGTAGAAAGCCCCCCTGGCCACGGCTGTCACATGGTCCTCCATAGACAGCCGGGTATCCAAGTTGCGTGCCCGATCCACGGGGGCTAGATGTTCACCCCCTATGGCCAGTGATGGACTCAACTGGTTGTATTTATATTGTGGAAAAGAAATATACAAATCAAGGGATACAATCCCAGTATTACTGTGGGAACACAAATTATCCTGGCCCAGGTCCTGCTAAAAGAACCATGTTTTAAGGGCTTTGCTATATGCAGACTTTGGAGCAAATGTGTGACATCCCCCCCCCCCCCCAAGTAAGTTTCTGAGGTCTGACAAGCTGACATAATTTTCACAATGGATGAAATTTAAATGGTGAGTGATGTTGTTCACTGTACTAGATCTCGAGGATGGGCACATATAACTAGAGTAAGTCAGTTCCATAGATAGCCAGGCCCTGACCGATGAAGGATTTTATAGACAATGATCAGCATCTTGAATTCTACTCAGAAGCTAAAATGCGTCACTGTAGGTGGGGAGGGGAAGGGAGGAGGAAATGTAAGCTTGAGTGACAGGGATAATAGGAAGCTCTCCAAATAACCTCATCTTAGCCATTTTATAATTGCACCAACAACAGACCTTCCAAATTCCAAACATGCCAGTAGAATGTGCCGACCAGTGTCAAGAGGCTGCCTACTGTTGTATTAGGCTATCTTGAGTGTGAATCACAAAAAGCAAAATTCAGTGTGATGCTATAACTCTTTTCCTCCAGCAATATGGTTAATACAATGGGCATTGGTTTTGCAATTCAAAACGAATAAATAAGCAAAACATACAGTAACAAGCAGCTGCATTCTCCCCCCCCACCCATTTTATGGACAAAGATAGACTGTCTTGCTTGCAAAGGACATGAGTGATTGGATGCGACAGGTGAAAAATAATGGAAATATCAGTGTTTAATAATATAGATGTTACTTGGGGGGGAAATCAAGAAAATTACTGAGGCTGTCAACATATATGTTAAAGACACTCAAGAATGAAGTGAAGCTAAATGTTCCATTGCACAAATGTTCACTTGAGGGTGAAATGACTGACCTTCTCTCTGGTCTCTTTCGAGTCATAAATGGGAATGATTGAGTTTACTGGCATTTACTCATAGGTACAGAGAGTCATGTTGCTGCAAACCAATGGAAATGATGGACTTGTATTATTTCAAGAAAATTACTGTAATTTTTTTTTTGCTGTCAGATTCATGCACACAGCATGTTTTAGTGGTGGGATCCTGCCAGTTTAACAACTGGTTTGGTGATCGCGTGTTTTGCTATGCGTGCGTGCCCAATTTAACCAAATCTTACCTTCCATGTTATTTCTTGGGGAGTAATACAGCTGAGGGGCGGCAAGCTGCTCTGCCGCGCTAATCAGCTGAGAGGATATAGGTAAGTAAAGCGCATGGGCGGGCCAATCTGATTGTCGGAGCAAACCGGTTTGCTCTCAGCTGATTGCCAGAGCTACCGATTTGCCCAAATTGGTCTGAACCAGCTGAATCCCACCTTTACTTGTGGGATATTTTTAACCTTTAAAGGCCTATATGACACAGAGCCAAGTCATTTGTGGGATCGGCTTTTTCTATGGACATGTATCTAACCTATCAGGACAGAAAAGGTGGCCGTACTCCTTCTCCCTTCCCTTAAATATTGGCATCGGATGGGAGCCAGGAAGCATGCCTTTCTAATGGCAGCCCCCGCCCTATGGAATCCTCTGCCCACTGAAGATCAGCAGGCGTTTCATAAACCTTTGATGACCCAAAAATCACCATCCTGCCAGCTGATAAAGGAAGATGCACAGTCATCCTGAACACAGATGACTACAAGGCTAAGATGAACAGTCTTCTGAAGGACACTGCCATGTACAGTATGAGACTCTGAAGGGAGATCCCACCAGCAGTTACAAGAAAAAGGTCATTGATTTCTTGCAACAATCAGCGCTGAAGAAGCTTCTTGGATGGGAAGAGAAACGTCTTCAAAGAAGAACAAGAATGACTCTTGAAAAAAGCATCTTTGGGAGAACCATGACCTGGATCAGTGGTGGCTTCCTACTGGTTCGGACCGGTTTGGACAAACCAGTAGTAGTTTGGCAGAATGAGTTGCTGGAACCAGCAGTGACTGAGGCTTGCCATGCCTTCGAAACAGTTTCCCGTGCAGCGCCATTGGCACCACCATCTTGTTTTTGAGTTCTGCGCATGCACAGAACAATTCTAAATGCACATTTTTTTTTCATTTCTTAACATTTTGCGCATGCGCAGACCTATTTATGGTCAACTGCACACGCACACAAAAAGCGTGTGGGCAGAATTGCACAGAGGCCTGGAGCGTGCATCAGGCGTGCACACACAAAATTGTGCACACACCAAACCGGCAGTAGTGCCGGCAGCAACCCACCACTGATCTGGATGACTGAGAATCTCCATGGGCACTTTGAAGACTCAGTTTTCCCCCCAAGTGCTGGGATAAGATTAGATAACTACACATTAGAAGTTTGTCTTGGTGCCAGATTTTTGTTGTTTTTAATGTTTTAAAGTGTTTAGTTTAATAATTTGATATGGTTTTCTTTGTTGTTTTAACTTTTAATTGGTTGCTGCCCAGATTTGGTTGTAAAATGGATGACTATAACAATGTTTTAAACAACCAACAAATACATAAATGCTTCTTTTTCTGATCTGTAGTAGCTAATCTGATCTAAATGGTATAGTAAAGGTTTATTCCTTTCTAGTTTCTAGAAAGAAACTTCTGCTAACCTAAAAAAATCCCACCTTGTGCATTTTTTTTCTAAATTAATCACATTTAGAAGCGCTGCAATTCCTAAAGTTGAGAGGAGTGCTCTCTCAATCATTAGAATAATTTAAGATTGCAGATGTGGAAACCTTCTACTTCAAAGTTATTGAGAGAGTGACTTCTCCTAATTATTAGAGACAATTCTCATTTACTATCCCCTTTATCCTTTTATTTCCTTTTGATGCAAGAGCGAGGCTGATGAATAATGAATAATGTGTAACAGAACTAATTTTGATTAAGTAGAAAGTAAGTCCCTTGGAAATTTACTGAATTCTGTGAAGTAGTCAATAAATCCAAATAAAATCAAAGTATCGTCATGAATGTTGCTCACTTAGTTTCGCACTGGCAAGATAGTTCTATACTTCTTAACGTTGTGCTGTCAACTGGGTATGATCAGTGAAGTTGTGTGATCTTGTTCTTCTAATTAATCATAAAAATAAGCCTTTCTTGAACATGTTTTGAACATGCTTTATTTATTTCTTTAAAAAGTACTTATTTGAGCTATTTTGGAGTTAACTCCCCCCCGCCAACCCTTAGGTGCAGATGAACACGTGCCAGTCCTTTGAAGCAAGCCAGGTCCAGAACAGATAACAAGTCTCTCCTGAAGCTCTACTATAATCTATATACTATATACTATATAAAATGGCTGTGTGGGTGTGTATGTTCCAGCATAACTCTGGAACGCCTAGAGCAATATCAACCAAACTTGATATATAGATGACTTACTTTCTGGAGACAAATACTGTGGGGATAAGACAACCCTAACACTCCTCAGGGTGTGTGTTCTGTTAAGATGCAACCTGTTGGGCATCTACTGTACTGCCATAAATGGTTTCTACTGTACAGCTCAGTGGAGTTGCCATGGTAACAGCTTCACAGTACTCCACAAGGGCAAGGACGAAAATCCAAGATTAGAAATTATGTTTGGTCTGCATATTTCTCTCCTATAAATAAATACCCAGGCAATGCCGGGTTATTGGCTAGTAAGCTATAAGAACAGAACCATGAAAGTCTGCCATAATTTCTCCTCTGCTCTAACCCTCTTACACCAACCAAACTTTGCATTTCTTTCTCATGCCTTCTTCTTCTGAGATGTCTTGCATTCCTTCATTAAGGTTGTCTTTCTTCTCTACAATATGTGATGGCATGTATTTGCAATGCAAAGCCATCCTCCGAAATATGGGATACCTCTACTGCTTATACAGTATATACACATTCCAAAACAGGTAGTCCTTGGGTTATGCCAAGTCAATGAAGAAACTGGCAGGGAAAATTGCAAGTTGATCTTGCTGCTTGTCCTCCTAAGGACCATTGCTATGAAATACGAGATCTCTCTACCTGCCTGTCTCCATGACTGAGACTCCCCTCTCCCTTTCTGCTTAATGACTACAGCAGTCCTGGTGTTGTGATGGCAACTGGGATTGTTGGTATAGCCATTTCAAAACGATGTAGTCTCGTTACATCACACTTTATGACCACATCATTAGTAAAGATAATTTTGACAGTCCTGATAGCTATCATAATCCCAGGACAACCTGAAGTTGGATATTACTTTTATATACTCCTTCATGGTATGGACCCAAATTACCTAAAGAAGGAGCTAGTCTCTACAATATGCAGAGAACATTTAAGAATCTATTAGTGAATATTATTATTTAGGTTGCAGAACAGTTCTTTCCTCGCAGCATAAACTCAAGTTCTATTCTTACCAGTCCTTAAATCCAGACAAGAAGCATAAGCATAATCTATGAGTACTAACACTATTGTAAGATTACAGCAACAAGATCTTAACTGTTTGAAACTTAGTTGTTTGAAAGCGCTTCTTTAATTTTACTTTCTAGCAAATTAGGGAGGATCCTTTCTGAGATGCTTCCTTTTTCAAATACGGGCTGGGAGAAGGACAGAACAACAGAATTGGAATGGACATTGGAGGCCTTCCAGTCTAACCTGCTACTCAAGTGGGATATCCTATACCATTTCAGACAAATGGTTGTCCATTCTCTTCTTGAAAACTTCCAGTGTTGGAGCATTCACAGGAACTTATGGAGGCAAGCTGGTCCAATGATTAATTGTTCTAACTGTTGGGAAATTTCTCTTTAGTTCTAGGTTGGTTCTCTCCTTGATTAGTTGCCACTCATTGCTTCTTGTCCTGCCTTCAGGTGCCTGGCAAACAGGTTGATCTCTTCTTTGTCACAGCCCCTTAGATATTGAAACCCTGCTATCTTGTCACCTCTAGTCCGTCTTTTCACTAGACTAGACATGCCCAATTCTTGCATTCTGCTTATGTTTTAGCCTCCAGTCCCCTGATCACCTCTGTTACCTTATATATGACAGTTGACTAGTCTGTGGCTCTTCCTCCTGTCTCCCACTGTCATTCCTATATACCATTATAATTTGCAAGTGGTCTACATGGCTTGCTCTATCTTGAAAACTGATGATCTACTCAGCATGTGGAGTACTGGCTGTTGATTAAAGGACTGATTGACTGACTCCTTAGTATGTTTTAGTCTTAGCGGCCCTGAAGACTATGAGGACGAAGAATAATAATAGCTTCTGACTTAAAATATGTGGCTCCTATTTCCAAAAAAAAAAAGGTATTATCATTTAAGACGCCGAATAAATAGTTTTGTGTTGCTCTAGATCAGTGATGTCAAACTCAAGGCCTGGGAGCCAGAGCCGGCCTGCAGGGTACTTAGATCTGGCCCTTGGGGCCAGCCTGGAAATAGCAAAGGACTGCATTGCAGTGCTTCTGCCAGCAAAAACGGAGCTCCATTTTCACTGGCAGAGGGTTGCAGGAAGCTTGGGAGCCTGTTTTCGCTGGCAGAGCACTCGGGCCACCACAGGTACCCCCGACATGAGTGATGTTGAGCTGCCCATGCCCACCCTGATCAGCCCTCCCCCCTGAGGTCAAGCACATCCCTAATGCAGCCCTCAATGAAACTGAGTTGACACTCCTTGTGTAGGGTTTTGCGACTGCAAAAGCAGGATGAACTCAAATTCTCAAGTATAGTAAGTCTCACCTCTGACGTTGTCAAGAGATGACTCCATCAAACAACTGATCCAAAGATAGGTTCTCCTCAGCCCATATTCAACAGTTCATTTAATAATTTAGGAATGAGCTGGATATGTTTTAATGCAGTACCATAAGTAAACTGAGCAGTGAAGATCTGAAGCTGTAGCAAGCCTTCTTGTGCTGCTTTTTAATGTGCAGTTATAAAAAAGCAACTGCAAACAACTTGCCTGACAAACCCAAGGGGCAGCTGGATATTCCTATTAGCAGTAATAGGGTCAACTACTCATGGCTATGTTCATTTGCCTCTAACCATCTGCTTTTGCCCTACACCTATGTAGGCAATAAATTCAGCCACAAGGAAAACAGTGAAAATGTTAAGTTATGCAATGTTTACTGTTGAGGTCTCTTGTAAGCTTCTACTCTAATTCAATATTGAATTACACTATCACAAATGGAAGTTGGCATGATATATAAATCCTTTTTGGTCTCCTCCCTCCTAATTAAGATGATTATAGCAAACAGATTCTGACCTTATTTTGAGGCTATTAATGCATTTATAATGGGAAGTGTTGCAACTATAACAGGTTATCATATTGAAAAACAAATGGCACAGACTTTTTGTCATAAACATAAAATGGATGCTTGCCAATGATTCATAAATGCATATCATGCAGCTTTTGTTCCTGTTAAATATTTTTAGGACAGGTTTTTGCCTTTGTTTGACTTGCATTCAGCTGAAATTCAGAGTATATTAGTCTTATTAAAACAGATTGTGCATTTTGCCATAATACCCGAGTCAGGTAACATTTGCTAACTTCCTAAATAAAAAAAAATGCAATAATTTGAACTGTTGAACAAAAGCAGGATATACATTTAACAAATACATTTTAAAACTTATTGTAAACTGCCTAGAGCCATGTAGCTGAGATGGACAGTGTAAAATTGTGATGAGTGGATGAATAAATAAATAAAACTGTATTTTGTCTTATTCATGTAAATAAAATATTATTTACACAACAGGTGGTTGCTAAAAAGAATAGTGTTTCCTTTGACAGAGTGACAAAATCTTCCCGATTACATCTACCCATCCCATCAGATCTGGCAAAAGGGACATACAGCAGGTGTGGTTTGAAAGGCAATTCCATTTGATGGGACCTTGGAGAGGAATCTTTTTTGCTGGGGCATCTGCCCTCTGGAACATCAGCCCATCCAAAAGAAGGTTAGCTCCAAGTGATTTTCAAGAGAGCCCTGCAAACCTGGTTACCTGGGGATCCCCCTAATAATACATTACAATACAATAGCAGAGTTGGAAGGGACCTTGAAGTTCTTCTAGTCCAACCCCTGCCTAGGCAGGAAACCCTATACCGTTTCAGACAAATGCCTATCCAACATCTTCTTAAAGACTTCCAGTGTGGGAGCATTCACGAAAATCCTCTGTTTGCCTTACATGTAATATCTTCCCCAGGGGTGGGTTTCTGAGGGTTCGCCTGGGATCGGGCGAACCCTTTCGTAAAATTTCCGGATCCCGAGCGATCCCTTTGGATCGTGGACCCGGAAGTAAGTCGCCGCTGCTAACTGCTGCTCCCAGCTGGGGCGGGCAGGCAGGAAAGCAAGCAAGGCGACTGCGCTGTCTTCTTTTTCCCTCAGCGAAGCGCCGCCTCCTCCTTGCCCATGCTTCCCTGAGGGAAAAAGAAGACAGCCAGGCCGGCTCTCCGAAGGGGTCCCCCTTTCCCCTTCTCCATGGGGGTGGGTGGTGGGGGTGGGCCGCTCACCTCGTCGCCCCACTTGAGCACGTCCTTGTGCCTCTCCCCGACGGCCCGGTAGATGTGCAGAAACTGCTGGATGCCGTGTTTGCGCACGTGCTCCGCGTGCCGCTGCATCTTCTCCCAGCTGAGTGGAGAGCCTTGCGACAGAAGCCCCATGGCTCTGCCGGGGAGGAAGAAGAGAGCACGAGAGGAGGCGCGCGGAAAAGGCAACCTGCGGCCGCTGCTCCGTGACAACTCCGAAGAGCAGCGCTCGGGCCAGGAGCCGCCGGCCCAAAAAAAAGAAAGCACACACACACACACAACCAACTTCAGACGGCGGGAAACACGCAAGGAGAATCCACTCGCGGCTAGGCGTAGAGGGGAAGAGGTGGCTGAGCAAAGGGAAGGGGGGGAAAGGCGCTCCCGCCGCCTTCCCGAGCCTCCCGCTTTGCCAGCGGCCAGTACCCTTCGCAGAGGGAAAAAGAAGACAGCTGGGAGCAGCAGTTAGCGGCGGCGGTGGCGGCAGCAGCAGGGGCTGGGCCGGCCGGCAGGAAAGCAAGCAAGGCGACTGTGCTGTCTTCTTTTTCCCTCTGCGAAGGGTACTGGCCGCTGGCAAAGCGGGAGGCTCGGGAAGGCGGCGGGAGCGCCTTTCCCCCCCTTCCCTTTGCTCAGCCACCTCTTCCCCCCTACGCCTAGCCGCGAGTGGATTCTCCTTGCGTGTTTCCCGCCGTCTGAAGTAGGTTGTGTGTGTGTGTGTGCTTTCTTTTTTTTGGGCCGGCGGCTCCTGGCCCGAGCGCTGCTCTTCGGAGTTGTCACGGCAGCAGCGGCCGCAGGTTGCCTTTTCCGCGCGCCTCCTCTCGTGCTCTCTTCTTTCTCCCCGGCAGAGCCATGGGGCTTCTGTCGCAAGGCTCTCCACTCAGCTGGGAGAAGACGCAGCGGCACGCGGAGCACGTGCGCAAACACGGCATCCAGCAGTTCCTGCACATCTACCGGGCCGTCGGGGAGAGGCACAAGGACGTGCTCAAGTGGGGCGATGAGGTGAGCGGCCCACCCCCACCACCCACCCCCATGGAGAAGGGGAAAGGGGGACCCCTTCGGAGAGCAGGCCTGGCTGATGGAGGGATCCTTCGGCTGCGCTTGGGAAAGTCTCCCGATTGAGATAGGCCGCCATTCCCCCCCCCCCCCCAGGTCTCCTCAGGTAGAAGGTCAGTGCTGGAAGAGCGGGGAGGCTTCTGGCTCTGCGCCTTGCCAAATGGAGGGGACGGGGGAGGCTGGATGCGGGGGAGAAGCGATCTGTTTATTTAAATCGGAATTTCCTTGAACGGAGTTTAGGTGTGAGGCTTAGAAAACAGACCAGCAGCCGTCAGGTCCCTTCCCTGTCGCTGACCTACCTGAGGCTGGTTTCACAAGCCAGCAACCCCCCCTCTCCTCTTTCTGTACCATTAACTGAAATATATATATATACACATATATACAAATTGGCCACTCCCACCCGGTCACATGGCTGGCAAGCCACTCCCACCCGGTCACATGGCCAGCAAGCCACTCCCACAAAGCAGGCCACACCCACAGAACCTGTAACAAAAATTTTGAAACCCACCCCTGATCTTCCCTCTTGTGATCTTATTTACGTTCATTGTATTTAACTGGACTTATATAATTATACACACACACACTATTCTTTTTAAAAATAAGATGTGTGTTTGTGTGCATGTAAAATATTTTTAAAAAGAAAATTAAAAAAGCTAACACATTAATATAGGGAAAAAAGGAAAGAAACATATTTTTTAAGACTTCATAGGGCAAGAAAGAAAAAAGAAAAATTGCAAATAAACAAAAAGTATAATTATAAGTTTACCTCTTTATAGATACAACACATCTCTTTCTATAATCCAAGCATCAAAATCATAAATTATAAATTTAATGAATACTTTACATACATACATACATACTGTACATACATACAGGCTTGGGCTGTATACAGAAGGCACGCTGGGCAATTGAACCATTTCCACATGACCTGCCTCCTGCTCCTCTCCAGAGCAAGCCTGCCTGCCCCTGGATATCGACACCACCTCCTGGGAAACCCTGACACAAGACCGACTGACATGGGGCACGCTGATCCACCAAGGCTGTCAGACATCTGAGGACAGAATCCTGTCCAACACGTGGCGGAACGTTTCATGCCTATATAGGCCTTACTAGCCACTTGTGGACGCATTGTGGACAGCCCACAACCTGTTATATGTCAAGGTCTTCTTCGAACACAATGGACGAATATTATCAACATACATACAAACATACATACGTACGTACGTACGTACGTACGTACGTACGTACCTACAATATGCATTGAAATACTGAGGTTAGTCTCACTGCAGATATTTTAGCTAATATCTTGGGACGTGCTTGGAATGATCGTATTCAATTGTGGGATATCTGGTGAGATGCACACAGAACCATGTTTTATAAATACATGTTTCTAAATTACACTGTTTTGACAAACATACCGCCGGGTTCTCTTCAACTACTGTTCCCTGTGCTGCAACTTTTAATAAAAGAGGGATTAACTCCAGGTAGTCCTCGACTTACGACCCCAATGGAGCCCAAAGTTTCCATTGCTAAGCAAGACAGTTGTTAAGTGAATTTTGTCCCATTTTATGACCTTTCTTGCCATAGATGTTAAGTGAATTGCTGCCAATGTTAAGTTAGTAACACAGCTGTTAAGTGATTCTGGCTCCCCCATTGACTTTGCTTGTCAGAAAGTTGCAAAAGGCTATCATGCCAGAACACTGGAATCGTCATAAATACATGTGTCATAAATACATGCCAAATGTCCGAATTTTAGTCATGTGACCGTAGGGATGCTGTAATGGTTGTAAATGTGAAAAACAATTACAAGTCACTTTTTCAAGTGTAATTTTGTAACTTTGAACTGTCATTGTAATAGATGTTATATTTGTGAATCAACTTGAAGATCTTGGAAATGGCAACTGTTTGCCTCAAACTCCACTTTCATGGCATACCTCAAGTGTGTGGTGAGAAGGAAAGACAGCGGATTAAAGAAGGGTGAATAGAAGTTGAAGTAAATTTATTTTCAAGGGCAATTTTCATGCTTAACTTGGGAAATCTTTTTTTACAGTTAACAAGATAGCAAGGAGATCGGCAAGTACAAAGGCCTAATGCCATAGTGATTCTGATTAAGCAAGGTTACAATTTCTCTGAGAACCCTGAGGACAATTAGAGCAGCGTCTCTCAACCTTAGCAACTTTGAGGTGCGTGGACTTCAACTCCCAGAATTCCCCAGCCAGCATGTTTCTCAGGAATTCTGGAGGTTGAAATCCATGCATCTTAAAAGTTGCCAACGTTGAAAAACATGGAATTAGAGCATGGAAGAAGCAGGAAAATAATTTGCCTTTTTAATTTCCCCTCACTCTCATAGGCTCTTTTATGTAATGATGTGTGACATTAACATGGCTTCTTTTAGCAAGCTACATTGGTGGTCAGAATTATTTCTTTGAAACTAACTCATGTTGGATGTTGTCAGCCTTAGAGACACAGGAATGAAAACCGTTGGTCATAAAAAGTAATGTACTGCTATTCCAGAAAGTTTTAACATTTTGCTCCTTAACTTAATCTCCCATTTGAAACTCCCCAAAATGGGCAAAGTTGAGGAAGAGAAGGATCAGAGAAAAGGAAATAGGATCACATTCACATTTCTACTGGAAGAGAAATCCAGAAGACCGAAAGAGTATTAAACTGAGTAGCTGTCTTCTACAACAGGGGTCCCCAACCCCCGGGCCGCGGACCGGTGCCGGTCCATAGCTTGATAGGAACTGGGCCGCAGGGCCGGAGAGGAGGAGGAGGGAGAAGGGGGCAGCCCCCTGGGCAGAGCGGGCACCGGGGGCGGAAGAGCGCAGGCATGGCCGCTCGCACCGTTGGGGGCTGAGAGGGGCGAGGGAGCTGACTCACCCCCCTGTGCATGCATGCGCCGCCTGTTCCCCCTCCCCCCGCTCCCCCTCTACTCCGGCCGAGCCATGCCCACCGGTCCGCGGAATTTTCTTTAAAATGAAACCGGTCCCTGGTGCCAAAAAGGTTGGGGACCCCTGTTCTATAAGATTAGAAATCTAGCATGTATCCATCTTGCTTAAATTTAGTTGGACAGAGAACTTCCACAGTAACTGTCTCTACTTCATTCCCCTTGTCTTTCTGATGCCATGAAGAGACAGAGTGTACTGTATAGTTTATAATCTGGAGCACCTCTGGCTCATTTTATTGTCCATACGGCTTCCACTAAATCTTGCCTTTTTTAGTATTACAAATTGGTACGTTCATATTATTATCCTTCTGGAAGCAAGCATAGTTTATTATTCTGACAGGAATTTTAGAATGTCAGATTTTTAGCTGCTGCTTTGGAATACAATTGGGCGCTATCTGTTTTATCAATGTGCTTTTAATGGTATTTTAATTAAGCTTTTAATTCAGATTTTTATTAATATGTTTACTATTTCATTTTTATTGCAAGCGTTGAGGCTGGTGAGGTGGGAATGATTAGTTTAGCTTGAGAGAGAGAGAGAGAGATGTTATGCAAAACTTAGCTTAGCTCTTCTCCAAGACCATCAAACCTGCCAGGTATCTGTTAATTTGGAAGGATAAAGGAAAAGAAGTTAGAGTTTAAATTCTGCAAACTGGAACCATATGTATGTGACTCCTTTGTTCTGCAATGGACAATTGTCCACTGTGTTTTGCATTCATTCTAGAGTCTAGACCAGCGGTTCTCAACCTGTGGGTCGTGACCCCTTTGGGGGTTGAAAAAGACTTTCACAGGGATCGCCTAAGACCATCGGAAAACACATATTTTCGATGTTCTTAGGAATTGAGACACCAATTTTATAGTTGGGGGTCCCCACAACATGAGGAACTGTATTAAAGGGTCACGGCATTGGGAAGGTTGAGGACCACTGGTCTAGGCTATAATTCTAATCTTGCCAAGCAATGTCTAGGGATCTGCTACCAAATTCATATTAAGGGACCTTACAGGTCATCTAGTCCAACCCCCTGCCCAAGCAGGAGACTCTACATCTGGAGATCTAGGATCAAACTCACAACCTCCTGATTGTGAGGCGTGAGCTCCACCTCTAGCCCGCAGCAACTACAGTAAGAGCTGAATTTAGGGTTAAGTGTCTGGGGCCTTACAATTTACTGCTGTAGCCTAGTAGAATCCAATGTATGTTAGAATAATAATTTGTGTTCAAACATCGGATCTAGAGGGGGATTCTTTGTTTTCTCTCTCTCCCTTCTTTTTGGAGAAGAAGGAGACTTGCATCACATTATCCAGTTGTATGCAGTCCTTTCCTTGAGGAAATATAAGCTGCAGTCTGCGATGTAGCCAGCTAGCTGGGCATTTCACTATGCGTTTAAAATGAAGCATCCTCTTCTATGTGATTTAAACAGATGTCAGGACCTATGTTTCTTCACAGTCCACTTGTAGCGATTCTAGTCCTCCGACCAGCAAACTATCTGAATTGTTGCGTCTCCTCTCTTCCCTACAGGAGCCTCGGGAAGTGGTTTTCTTGAATTCTTTTTCAATGACTTAGTACATGTCAAGAGCCCGGAGGCCATTTTAGTAGCAATTGATTTATTTTTTCAGATATCCTATTTCATGGATGAGAATCTCTCTCTCTCTCTCTCTCGTTTTGTTTGTCCATTCTTCCTTTCCTTCCAGCTATTATTTATTTTCCCATTTTGTTTTGTTAAGTAAATAAATAAATACCCATTTCATTTCCTGCCATGGCTTCCCATGCATCCTGAGATGTCTTGTCTTTCCATTCAATACATAATCCACTGCCACAATTTACTCAATAATCCGACAAGGCCTACAATTTATGATACATTTTTTTTAAAAGCCCTATGTTTTACCTACTGCATGTAATGTTTAGCATGTCCACTGCTGGATTGCAAAATGGAGAGGATAGATCTCGTGTTAAAGGAACACCCTCGCTTGCTTTGCAAACTAAAAGCCATGCAATTGGTCTGACTTTTATCTGTGCCCAAGCTCACTTATAATAACTCAGCTCCTACTTCCACTAAGACATTACTAGAGCTCGCCTAGAGGTGGTATTCAATCAATTCTGACCGGTTCTGCTGAACCAGTAGCGAAAATGTTTAGTAGTTCGAAGAACCAGCAAATACCACCTCTGGCTGCCTCTGCCCCCATATAATCGCTGCCTTCCGAGTCCCAGCTAATTGGCTGGGCCTTCTTCTGTTGCCCTGCACAGGAGAACAGAGCTGGAAAGCAGGTGGGGAGGGAATGGGGATTTTGCAGTATCCTTCCCTTGCCACGCCCACCAAGCCACAGAACTGGTAGTCAAAAACGTCTTCGTTTCTTCACGAACTCCAAGCTGCACAGAGCCTTCTTAAGAAAGAGAGTGGGATAGCATAAAAGCTACAACTTGCAAAGTTGCTAACCAGTAGTTCCTAGAGATTGCCATTATGTGAAGCTATTTCGTTTGATCAATGCATCAAGAAATCCACCAATCTTTTTGGTATCCATTTCATATCTACTTATTTGGAAGGTGGGAGAAAGAGAGACAATGAGAAGGAGGGTACATGTGTGCATGTGGCTTCTTTTGCAATAGGCAATTGACTTGTGTATGTGTGATATCATTCTTGTCTGCAACGAAGTTTCAAACCTTATCCGGATATCTGATGTCAAAACAAACTGGGAGCCAAGCTAAGGGTTAATTGCCTGGAGACTTACCTTTAATTGCCAAGCCTGACTCTTATTGTTAGTTGCCTTGAGTGCAGGTTATTAATTGAGAAAATATATTAAGAAATCAATCAATCACTTCTTATAGAGGAGTCTTCCTTAACTTGGCATTCTCTAGATAAGTTAAACTACCACTTCTGTCCTTCCAGTGCTTTCTGTGGATGATGGAACTACACCTGGAAAGCACCAGGTTTGGAAAGGGGATTAAATGAAATAGCATAAAAGATGACATAACTCATAGGGAAAAAGGAACAGACTGTGCAATTGGGTTAAGGAAATAAGATGGCAAGGATAGTCATGTAGTATCAAGTAAAGTTACCATGGATGAGAAGAAGGCATCAACTTGGAAATGTATTTCTATATCGCAGGATTAGAATTAATGGAAACATTTATGGGAGTGGTTCTCAACCTGTGGGTAGAGACCCCTTTGGGGGTCAAACAACCCTTTCACAGGATTTGTCTAAGACCATCAGAAAACACATATTTTCTATGGTCTTAGGAACTGAGACACCAATTGGGGGTCATCACAATACGAGGAACTGTATTAAAGGGTCGCGGCATTGGGAAGGTTGAGAACCACTGATTTATGGGGACGAATTCATTTTATGTTCACAACAATAAAGTGGGATAAATTCTGCAAAATTAGAGCTAAGACCCAAATTAACTTCATGGTTGGGCAAATTAAATCAAGGTTTCTTATGATTCTTCTACCTTCGATATTGTACTGACTTTATAGGGTGAGCAAGCAGAAACAAAGGCAACAGCCAAAGGAGTTATGCCTGCTTTAATTACGATGATGTGTATGATCCCTGACAATTATTTATCTATTGGTTAAATTCTATTGGTTCCTCTAAAGAACATTCAATTTAGGAAAGGAAAGGGGGGGGGGAGAGGCACTGCATCTTTCCCAAGTTTAAACTGCACCTGATTACTCTTCCAGGTGTTATTTGTATATCTGATCAATTCAATTATAGCAGGGATCCTCAACCCCTGGGCCATGGATGAGTCCCGTACATGGTCAATTAGGAACTGGGCTTCATAGCTGGAGGTAAGTGGCAGGTGAGCAAATGAGTGAAGCTTCATTTGTATTTGCAGCTGCTCCCCAGTGCTAGCATCACCGCCTCAGTTCCATCTCAGTTCATCAGGCATTAGATTGTCATGGGACCCTGGAACCTACAATAACCTGCATGTGCAAAGAATCCAGGTTGCATGGTCCCCCACCACAACCCTCCCAAGTCCATGGAAAAATTGTCTTTCACAAAACCGGTCCCTGGTGCCCAAAAGGTCGGGGACAGCTGATTTATAATACATCTTGTTAGGGTTTTTCTTTAAAGAAAGGCACTGTTCAACCCATGTTTGTAATTTTGCTTTGGATAACATTAGAAATAAATGGCTGGTATTAAGTTCTGTAGTATTCTGAATGCAATGCTAATGTTACATCTCCATTGCCTCTTCCACAGTTGGAAATCCTATTCTCATGCTTCTTTTTCTAAATAGGAATATTTCATAATGATTGAGATGTTTCAATGTCTCTTGCTAATTCATATAAATTATACTGAATTCCCAGATGCTATCTTACCTGATTTTTCTGAATTAGGTTTATTTTTGTAGGAGGTTATTAAGCAATCAAATTTTGGTTTTTTTCTTAAAGGAAGCAATTTGGTAAGCTTACATGTTAAAGAATACTTCCAAATCATAGACTAGAGAAATGATTTATGTTTTCTTCTTTATTTTTGTTTTGTTTTGTTAGAATTTCTTCATGTTATCCATTCTCCAACAATTAGTTGATCTTTTAAAAAGTTCAACAATATGGGCCAATCTTTCTTGGGCTATATATTGCACCTTACTACATCTACCAGGTTTTTAAAAAAAATAATGATGTAGGTTGATCTTATAATCATATCTTTATATTTATAGTTTAGTAACACCTTTTTGGCAGGTTGCTGAATTCATTGAAGAAATAGCAAGTGACGTATTTTATAGATTGCTTGTGCATCTCAGAATGAAATTAAAGTGTGTGGATCTTGGTGCTTGTATTTTCACTGAGATAAATTTTAATTTTTAATATTTTTTTCTTAAACAAATAAGAAGCTATTAATTAAATTGAAGATAATATGTTACTTTTAAGTAAATATTTGGTCAATTGCTTCTTGCTAGTGAGGGCCAATCCCTTGTCCATAATAGCTTCTGAAGGATATATAAGTGATAAGAGGTTATCAATAGGGGAAGAGATAATGTTGGGGGATGGATTTTGGGAGAATGGATCTTGGGCAAAATGGCCATGCGTTATAGGAGAAAACAGGGAAGGGAAAAAGGGAAAATTTGGCATGGAAGAAAAGAAAAGAAATGAAAGTAGGATGACTGCTGAGAGAGTCTTATATTATATTATATTATATTATATTATATAATATATATGTGTGTGTGTGTGTTAGAAATTGTTACCCATAAGAATGAATGTAAATTGATGCATGTCAAGTGCAAGGAACCAGATCCATGCAGATTTATATAGAGTTCAAGCTAAGTACTTTATTATATTGTGCCTATTTTACAGGAATTTCCCCAGACTGCCTGCCTTCTCTTGGCAGCAGACTAATAAGGCTCTTTGGAGCTTGGGGTGGGGGCCAGTCCTGAACCTCTTGTGGCTGCGCAAAGTTGAACTAGAGGACCTTCAAGGTCACTTCCAACCCTGTTATTCCTCTTCCTTGCCTGGCTGAATATTTCCCAACAATATAAGAATGCTTATTGTTCTAGAGAAAGCACACAATTAATTAATTGGCTTGAATTATGGAATATTTGTATGAGTATGAAGTTGAAGGTGGGTTACTGTATGTGTTAAGAAAGGTTTATAATAAAACAAAGCAAGCGTGAGATTAAATCGATCAACACTGAGTAGACAAGGATAAGATTCTTTTGGTTGCTTTACTGAGTTCTGGACAATAAGGAATGCTTGCCGTGACTATAGATGCATTTTGGGTCTTTCCCCCATAGCAGTGTCAATGTGTTTTCCTCCAGTCCATCTGATGTGGCAGAAATATGTGCTGATATGCTTTGCACCGCCTGCATTGGTAAGTCATATTGTGTTTCAGTAATAAGGCTAACAACTGGTGCTGTCCACCCACATACAAAGCAGGACAACTTAAGGAAAGTGATTGATGGACTCCCTGCTGGTAGGAAAATCAACTAACAATTGCTCTCCCTATGGAGAGAAAAATGGTTACATCAGTTGTCAAAATGTAGATCTCGGCTAGCTCATCTACATGTGTTCATTTGTGGGCACATCTGCGTGATAAAATAGGCCATGCAGCCCTGCTTGTCTGGGCAGAATCTTCACAGAACAAGTACTGTACCAAAAAATAAAAATAAATGTACAACCCATTGAGGAGGGGATTGGTTGTGTATTTTGTCCAATAAAGCAGGTAAGTATATATCTGATCATATCTCTTAAAGCACTTTGAATGGAAGAAGGAGTGACGTACCTGATCCATAGGAGGAAGGATGGGTGGGCACAAAGAAAAGTAGGGCAAGGGGCTCTTTGATGCTACTACATTCTCCCCCCACCAGCCCTGCCCCATCTTTTAGGAACTGCAGCTTTCCTGCATTGGGAGAGCTAAAGAACATCCTCAACCTTCTCTTCTCATGCAGGGCTTTCAGGACAAGGTGGGGTTGGAGAGAAACAAGTAAGATACTTGTTGGCAAAATACCTACTTTCTTCTCATCTTTTGTCTTCAAAGAAAAACCAGAAAGCCCAGTTCCCTCTTGAAAAAAAAAGCACCCTTGGGACAACCATGACCTTCATGTATGAGAATCTTCATAGACAATATACTGGTGTGTATTTTCAGGGGTCTAGTGATCTTCCATTTGCCTTTCTTTCCTTCCCCTCAACAAATCTATGATTCTACAGATCATCTGCATGGAATCAGGTAACTTGTGGCTAAAGATCAAGTTCTTCCCTTTTCTTGTCATTCTTCCAAACACCAAGTGCTGCACATCTAGATTCTGAATTTGCAGGAAAATTGGGGAGGTGATGATGGGGAGGATGAAGCAAGAATTTCTTATTGGAGTTTGGTAGTTGAGTTAAAGAGAGAGCCCTTTTCCTTGACATCAATACCTTCTAGTTAACTATTCCTAGAATTTAAGAAAGAAACTGTCAGAGATAAAAGAGTTCTACTAGTGCTTAAAAATGCAAAAGTGACTACTGGAGAGAAAGAACTTTTCAGTTATGATCTGTAATGGTTCTGATATGTTTGGATTCTTACTACAAAACTAGAAGAAATTAATCACTTCCCTATTGTTGCTAACGTTGTGCTGAAGAAAAAGCTACAAGATTGGAGCAATGAGCAGCCACATCTCAGGTGATGAGAGAAGAAAGAAGCTTATCGAATCAAACAAAGGAGGTTTTTGTGTCAAGAGCCATAAGAGGAAGACCATCAAAAAGAAGCAATGCCAATGACTAAGAATGTCCATAGGCAGATTTAGAAGCTATTCTGCAGTAGAGAAATATAGAAAGATTTAAGAACCTGACAGAACCAAAAAGGGTTTTGAGATTTCAGGGAAAGAAAAATGTACCATGGAACAGGACAAGATAGTGGACCTTCAAGGGGAAATAAACGACCACCGACCTCCGCTCCTTCCGTGTAAAACTGAAGACCCATCTCTTTCGACTGGCCGGCCTTGAATAGTTCTCTCTGTCTTTTAACGATAAATTTTAATGGGTTTTTTAATTGTATTTTTAGCACGGGTAATTATTTAATTCTATTTTAGTAATGTTTGTATTATTGTATATTGTTTTAATTATGCCTGTGCACCGCCCCGGGTCCCTGTGGGGAGAGGGTGCGGTTAATAAATTCTAATTTATTATTATTATTATTATTAAAATGAAAAGAAAAGTAGAACTTTTACTTATAATACTGGTGCAAAATTCAGAAATGGTTGGAAGAAATTACGGAGCAAAAAATATAACTGAAACCAGAGCATTCTTATTAGGACTATTAGACCAAAAAATGGATAAACAATTTCAATACATAATAATACACATACTCACTGCAGCTAGGATTGCTTTTGCACAAAACTGGAAAAAAATCAATATACCCGCAGACGAAACAATGATTAGAAAAATATTCGAATGTGTAGAGATGGACAAAATGACAATAAAACTAAAAGAAAGAGAAGAATCGGATTTCTATAAAATATGGAATAGAATTTATAAGTGACTAGAAAACAGAAGCCAAAACAGAAAATAGAGAATGCAAATATAATGGTGATGTAAATAATTAATATTTGTATTAGTATTAGTACTACTGTTATTATATTATTGGACAAAGTAAAATCAATAGGAAGAAAATGCAGAATGGAAAACTATAAAGGCTAAACATGAAAGCTGATACAGAAGGCTGTATAATTACTTTATATTGTTAATGTATGCTTTGGGTTTTTTTCTTGTGTTTTTCTTTCTGTTTTTAAAGATTCAAATGCTTAATAAAAAAGAAAAGAAAAGTAGAACTTTTATAAACTTCGCAGACTTTGTTGCCTAATGTATAGAGTATGGGAAATAGAAGCAATATGTCTGAATTGCTACTACAAAAAGGTAACTTTGATTTAATTATGTATGGAAAGCTGGGTCAATCACAGGAAGACTCTTTTAAAAAAATCAAGGTGTATTTACCCTCATCTACTCAGGGATACAGAAATTAATTCAGGTGCTGGAATTCTCATAAGCCCACTCTTATCTTCTTAATAATATTGCTACACAGATGCTATGAGAATCCTGCTTGGAAATAACTAATTTTAGTTTTAGGCAGCTGCCAACAAGTTTTATACCAGTGGTAGTCAACCTGGTCCCTACCGCCCACTAGTGGGCGTTCCAGCTTTCATGGTGGGTGGTAGGGGTTTTGTCTGATACTGAAGCACTTTCCTTTTTTTAAAATTAATTGACTTCCCTACTTTATAAATCACCATTACTGTGGAACTGGTGGGCGGTTAGAAAATTTTACTACTAACAGAGATACAAAAGTGGGCGGTAGGTATAAAAAGGTTGACTACCCCTGCTTTATACTATGATTCAGCAAAAACTGAGGTCCAGCCAGTATCAAAGCCTAATGAACATACTGCTGTCTTCAGCAATGCACTGTAAGCTTATCCTCCCCAGTTCTCATCAGATTAAATTAAAAAAATCATAGAACAATTTAACACAAATTTGGAAAAATTCTTGCAGCAAAGATAAACAAAGGACAGGAATTTTCTTAATTCTGAAGTTTTTGTACAAAGTGCTTTTGGTTCCTGTTGTGGCCCAGCCGGCTCCGGATGAGCTGCTGATGGACTCCTCTAGTGAGGAGTCCTATGAGTCTGCTCTGGAGGAGGAAGGTGAGACTGAGAGAGCAGAGAGCCCGGCTGGTCATCAGGAGGCACCTGGGGCTTGGAGTAGTGGGGAGGATCAGGGCCAGTTTGTCCCTGATGTCAGGTTAAGAAGAATTGAATGAAGGCAGCGTCAGTTACAAGAGAGACGAACCCGGAGGAGGTAATTAGTCTCAGGTACCTCATGACTGGCCCCTCCCAAGAGACTTTAAAAGAAAGCCTCTGTTAAAGAAATGGTTGCAGAGAACAATGCATAGTTTGTAGAGTCGGATCTTCCTTGTGTCAAGTTGTGGTGTGTATTCTTTCATCAGAAGCTTCAGGTCTGTTCAAGGTCAGTTCGGGCAAGCAGCCAAAAAGCAGTTAGTTTGGTCATTAGTCTTATTAAGGAGGGAGTCAGAACAGGTTCCTAAGCCAGGTTTTCCTTGAACGAGCTTTTAAAAAGAGTTTTCTAATAGCCATAGCAATTATTTTATCAAGAGATTATTTGAAGATCTAGGTAATTTAGAAAAGGGGACTTAATGCCCTTGCCCTATGGAAGAAAGCCTGAGTTATGAGAGTGTCCTGCAGAGGTAAATATTCCACCTTAGCCTGTGCTTCTTATGAAAACAATCCCTCTAGTTAAGAAAGCAGCTTCAGTTCAGATAAGATGGGGGGAAATGCGATATTTTTTTTCAATTTTTGCCCCTTTTCCAAGGGGAGCATTACTGATTTATTGAAACTACTTTCAAGACATAGGAATACAAAAAGATAGTAAAGCACTGTTCTAGGTTCAACACAGCCACTTCTGAATTCCAGTAGTTGCGATGATAAATGCTTTCCAATTTATTTGTTTCCAGTCTGTGGACGCTGCTGTTGTTTGTGGTTGCTAAAAATGAATGCACTGGTCCAAATACGCTTAACTGCTGAGCCACATATCAGCAATCATTTCCATTCCTCAGGTTTCTACTTATGCGTGAGTATAAGTATGGTCAAGGCTGGAAATGCACATTTCTTTTTAAGATAGAGAAACTGGCAGTAAGATATAAGAGTACACAAAAGAAAAGTTACACTGACTGGTTCTCCCCGTATTCTCAACACATTGGTTTTGCCTGGGCTGTAAACAGCAACTTACCTTGGGTTGGACTGAGAAAGAGGATTCATTTCTTTCTGATAGTGACTTCCTTGATTAACAGGCTGTGAAAGATACAAGAAATAAGGAGTCAAACAATGATTTTGCCTGTGTTCTTTCAATGTGCATAAATCTGAACTGTAATTAATTATTTACAAAGTATATTACGGATATTTAATTCTTACAAAAAGTTAAAAAAAATAGTTTCTTAATTTCAAAATTTCCCCAAAGATGGTGGAAATATGGAAGGTGTCAGGCCTATAGCCATATTTGCTTGTGGATCTCAGGCCTGCCACACTTTCTATTATTCTAACATGCATTTTCTATTCTGGGAAAATGGGAGGGGGGATTGTATGGAGCTAGATGATATGTAGCCATAACAAAATTCTTTCTAGAAAGCCAAGGTCATCCTTTTTCTCTGCACCTCTGCACCTGACCGGAACTGGATGGGTGGAAGCTGCTAGCATGGCACTGGAAGATTGGACCATGTGATGGATTTGTGGGTGGGGGCAAGAACTTGAACTTTCAACTAGGTGGAAAAACAGGGAAGCTTTCAGATTCCGGTTTTCCCAGATGTGCCAACATAGCTCTCTTAATAAATTGGAACTTTGAGAAATTCTTTGCTTTGGACTTTGATTTAATTTTGGATGCTATTTGGAACACTGACATTAGGATAGCAAGGCCCACATCTGTATAATATAAATTCAGTCAGTAAGATATATTTTTATATTGAATGAATCTGTAACATGAGATTGTAATGGGTATAAGCATCTCCTTGCATACAGGTTTCACTCTTCAAAACCTCAGAAATACTTCAAATCAGTTCAATGTTCAATTGTCCTTCATACAGCTTCTCCATGTGTCAGTTAGTGCAATCTAACTGATCAACAGGAGATTGATCAATATGCAGATTCTCCATGTGTCAGTTAGTGCAATCTAACTGATCAACAGGAGAGCATAAAAATATCACTCAAACAGCACTTACCCCCTTCTATGCTTTGTTTAGCTGTTTAGTGAGTTGTAATAAATAATAGTGCTGAGTGCACTTGTTAAAAGGATTTAAATGCCATGCCATTATGCTTCATGTCCCAAATTTAACAGAACAGTGGTTCCCCATAGTTTCAGCATCACTCTGGCTGAAGCTCAGTGAGATAGGAGGAGAGCCCCAAGGAGAAAATTCCTAGCATATCCCAGAAATGTACTTCTGAGTTTTCAGCTGTATGTATAGACCAGCAAAATGTTTTAAAAAATATCCAGTCCCTTGGATTGCAAGGAGATCAAATCGGTCAGTCCTAGAGGAGATCAACCTTGACTGCTCTCTGGAAGGCCAGATCCTAAAGATGAAACTCAAATACTTTGGCCACCTAATGAGAAGGAAGGACTCCCTGGAGAAGAGCCTCATGCTGGGAAAGATTGAGGGCAAAAGAAGAAGGGGAGAACAGAGAATGAGCTAACTGTATGGAGTAGGTGTTAGCTTAAATAGACATCAGAGAATGGTAGAAGACAGAAAGGCCTGGAGGAACATTGTCCATGGGGTCGTGATGGGTCAGATATGACTTCGCAACTAACAACAACAACAAATGTTTTAGTATCCACTGAGAAGGGCTTTAACATTGACCTGATTTAATGGTCTTCCTTTGACCATTTTGAAAGGCAATTTTATTTGCTGCTTGATTATGTCTATTATGCTACAGGCACCACAGAATCCTTTGCGAACATTTTGCTGTGCTGCTGATCTTATATCAATATTAGAATCTGTTTTATTTCCCCCTACCTGGTAAAAGTAGTTTTCTCTGTCACTGTGATCTCTGATTTCTTTATATAAAAACTGCTTTCTGATCAAAGGGATTTTAAACTCCTGGATGTTGCCATATTCTCTTATGCTGCTAGTAAGCAAAGATTAAAGCTGACCTATCTCCATCCCTTACTATAACTGGCCTAAATTTTGAACACTATTAAATACGCATACAGATACCTGTTACATTACTCTGTTTTACTTTAATCCACTCCTGTCTTAGATTTTTAGCCTTTTGCCTTAATTTCAGACAAATACTATTCAGGAGGTTTTTTTGGGGGGTGGGGTGGGGAGGGGAGGTCCTAGAAACATAGTTTCCAATAGTAAAATAGTGACAGTAATATTTTGTATTATTCTTTTTGCGTTTTATGTTTGGTCCTCCTCTTTTACTTTTAAAAGAGTTTGCTATTTGTTTCATTCTATACTGGTCTTTGACCAAGATTTAAGTATTTTAAAACAAATCCTACCCTGAAGAAAATGGCTTATCTCCAATGTGTTTGGAACATCATTGTTTTGTACATGGAAAATCAGACTTGAAATGCTTCTAGATGCACCCACAGCTGGAAATAAATTGATTAGCTCCTGAACGTGTAAGGAGCTTACCTCATTCTCTTCTTTCCTCAATTCCCTTCCTTCTTTGCAAATTCCAGAGTTGGATTTGATGCAAAACAGTCACTTTAAAAAAGTGTATTATACTTGACAGCTAAGCAGAATAAAATGTAATTCTCAAAGCTGTTATATCTTTTTGGAGCATCTGCTAAACAATTTATATTTCAGTAATATTTCCTGACACACCTAGTTACTACATTTCATTTTTTGGCAAACTATCTTTGACTGCAGAGTACAGCTTTAGTGCATTGTTGTTATTAATGTATGTAAGCATCTGCTCCTGCCTGCTTGCCTATAGGAATTCTGAACCTTTGTAGCTTGAGAGAAAATCCCTCCCTTCCATCCAATTTTATTAAAGCTACAACAAAACTAGAAAGACAACGGATAATCATGCCACAGTAGCATATGGTTGAAGCCAGGCTAGTACAGGAGGAAGGTCAAAGTAACTCTGTAAATAAATATGAATATTTATATTAAAATGTGAATATTTATATCAAAAATGTACAAAGCATACATTCTAAACAAGAAAGATAAACGATAGACAAAGAACAGCCTTCTGGTGGTGCTGTTGCCATAGATTAGACCTAGGGATAAAGAGGTTACCTCAAATTCAGCCAACATCTAGAACAAAAGCATTGCTTTCTAGTGAGAAGTTGTCTATAATCTACAAAGCAAAAATTAGCAAAGCTCTGATGAGTAAGTAAGATTGGAAGAAAGTAGGATTAATTGGAACAAGTCTAGATTGTATCATTTCTCACAAGAAACGTTATGCATAACATACACCTTTCTCCCTGAAAGCGAGGGGAACTAAAATTAAGTATCCGTTTTTTTAAAAAAAATACAAGCCTTAGAATATGAACATTGCAGAATATTGAAAGAAGAAATGAAGTTGGTCACAGCAGTTTGGTTTATAAGAACATAGAAATGTTCTTTAAAGTGTCTGATTTTTATCAGCCCTGGAGCTGTAGACGATAACATACTTCTGGAAATCTAAAGCAGACCAAGTGAATACATGCCTTGTTTAATGTCAAATTCAAGTTCTAATGAGAGTGGAAGAACTTGACATATATATTCCTATAGGAGAAAATATACCATAAAGTAGTTTAAGAGACCTTCACGCCCATAAAGGAATTCTGAATTTATAACCGATATCACTCTGAAGGACTGTGTAAATAACCACACACTCTCTACTGGTCGTTAGAGTGGTAATGTATTATAATGTATTACATATTTAAATAAGTTTAAATATGTTGCTTAAAGTTTCATGGGAACCTCACATATTTTTTAAATGGATCAATGGTTTGAACATCATGTATTTGGGGCATTTATAATACGCACACTCCCTGAGGAACCATCTATTGTGGTTAATTGGCCTTTTAAAAATAATCAGGAGAATCCAACAATACAGAAATAACCAAAAACTCCATGTAAAACCCATCAGAAATGTGAACATGATCAGTGCTGCAATAAAAGCCTTCTTCCTGCCTCTGGGTTCATAATTGGAGGAATTCTGAGTCAGCAGCAACATTCTTTGAAAACAGCCCTATTGTATAAATTGACAACCACAACCGTTTTAGCCTAGCTACTCTGAAGAAGAATAAAGGGAGACAAGCAAGTCGTTAGTTGTGGCAGATGACTTTCATTAGACAGCAGATGACTTTTTCACTAGACAAACAGCTGACACAGGCTGGACAGGGCAGCTTAAGGGAGCCTGACTTTCAGCTGGGCTTTTTCCAATAGCCTTGAAAACAAATCAAGAACTTCAATTGCCAAGAATATCAACGACATTGCATGGGATTTATAACCCCCCCCCCCCAAACTACAGGAAAATGCCTCAAAAGAATATATTATGAGCATCAGAATAGCTAGAGCCAAAATCTACTGAGTGATTTTGCCTCAAGAGAAATAATTCATGGTCTGAAAACGTTTATTTTTAAATATTGGTTTCAAATTATAACCCAGGGAATGGGGGACTCTAATGAACAAAGATTTCTTCATAAATTCAGATTTTTAAACAAGAGAAGCAACTAGAAGAGATTGTTGCCCGGCTACTTTTGATAATGCTTTTTAAGGACCAACCCATTGTATTTCAGAATAAATAAACAAAAGAGACATTTTAGTTAGGCTGCAATTGCTATAGCAAATATAAAAAGGGTATGATTGAAAAAGCTGAGAGGCAGTTTGGTGTAGTGGTTAAGGCACCATGCTAGAAACCAGAAGACTATGAGTTCCAGCTCTGCCTTAGGCATGAAGCCAGAGAGGTGACCTTGGGCCAATCTCTTTTTCTCTTTTCTTTTCTGGAAGGAGGCAATGGCAAACCCCTTCTAAAAAAACCTTGCCAAGAATACTACAGGGACTTTTCCAGACAGTGACCGAGAATTGAACAGGAATTAACTAAAGGGAAAAAAAGAACATTGTTGCAATAATCTGTTCTTTCTCCCGTCTTCATTTTTTGTAATTAATCTCTTATTTGTATTTCCCCCCCTCATCCATTTCTTTTATCCAACCATACATCCTTTTCATTCTTCTGATTAGCATACTTGCACACAGTCCCTATGGCACTTTGTGTCACAATTATTTTACTCTGTTCCGGGCACCTTCTATACATCACATCTAGTTTATATTCATTTTGCTGCAGGATTAATATATCTTTTAATATTTTTTTCATACATGGCTCATACTTTCTCTTCCTGCAATTATTCCAGCATCCCTCTCAATTTTCCTCACTTCTTATCTTTACTTTTGCACAGATTTTTTTTTTTTTGCCAAGAACCCCTCTGGACACTATCAGTATATCCTTATATCTTTCACCAATTCTCTAAATCTTTCACCATAAGCAATGAAATCAAACAAGCTTTTAGACTGATATTAATCCCTTTGCTGTATATACCTTTCAATAGACGTGCTTAAACAATATATTTTGGGGAAAAACAACAGATTTTTTCTCCAAGCAAACAATCATTATTGTCACTGATTCAAGTCTTCAAATTCTCTATACTTTCTTGTATAGTTTCCACTCATCCATTCATGTTACCTGTTTTACTATTTTTTTCTCCTAAATCCCATTCATTCAGAATATCAATAGTGAGATGGACAGCATACAAATTTAATAAAAATAATTAAATAATCTCCCGTTCCCCAACTCAGCATTCACACAGCAACTACGGTAAGTAGGAATTCTATGGATGCCTACTTTCAAATTCACCCACAAGAGACAAGATGAAATCAATTCACACAGTACTTTCTGATATTTTTCAGATTCTTGGTTCATGTTCTATAATCGGGTTACTTTGCTGAAATCTGGAATCTTCATTAGAAAGTGAATACTTCCCTTTAATTCTGAGATTGTTCCCCCCAATCAATGATACAGAATAGGCAAAATGTATGTCCTTTCCAATGTTCACAATATTTCCAATAGCATTATTGCAATATTCGAGGGATATCTCAGAGAAAAAGAGAGTCAACATATTCTCCAAAGCACCTGAAGCCAAGACAAGAAGTAAAGGATGGAAGCTTATGAAAGAGAGGTCCAACCTAGAATTAAGGAGAAATCTCTTGTCAGTGAGAACAATTAATCAGTGGAACAGCTTGCCTTCAGAAGTTGTGGGGTGCTCCATCACTTAGAGGTTTTTGAGAAGAGATTGGACAGCCATTTGTCTGGAATGGCATATGGTTTCCTACTTGAGCAGGGGGTTGGACTAGAAGATACCCAAGACCTCTTCCAACTCTGTTGTTCTGTAATTCTGCCCTGATACGATGGAATGAAAAGAGTGCTGAAGTGTTGGTTCTAAGTGTTTGAATCTTTACCCATTTCAGGAATGTGCTCATAATTATCAGGAGAAGGACCCAATGAGGTGTATATAGGGTGATATAATTTGTTTATTAGCAAATAAATGTTTAAGCCACATCAAAGAGGAAATGTTTAGGAAACATCAGGAATGGTTTGATTAAGAGTATGAGGAGCTCAAAATGAAATTTAAAATTTATATACCTACCTACCTACCTATATCAAAAGAATATATAGCTTTCAAAGGAACCCCATAGAGGCTCTACACCACGAATTATTGAATTTTAGAAAAAACCCAATAAAAGTCTGCCCTGGAGGACAAGAATAAACCCCATAGGGAAACCTGACCATTGTTTGTTCAGCCACCCAAGGAAAGGGATTCTTCCCCAGTGGTCTTGGTAAAACCCCAAAGAATCCAGGCAATCAGCTTTCTATACAAGCATGAGAACAGCATTTCAGAGCTTTATATGCAGATTCCAACCTAAAACTGAACAATGATGCTCACCACTTTCTCCTTTTGAAGTCATTGGGTAGTGATTTTTGTCCTAGCTGAAATAATTAAAATGACCTTTGCTTGATGGATACATCTTTGTTCACTTTCATCAATCCAATAGGACATATTGTCAAGGATTGGGGATAATAAAAGAGATCTGACTAATTATAAACCTAGCAGCCTTTGGAGTATAATAAGCAAACGATGTGCTAAAAATTTAGACTGAAGGCTCCAAGACTAGCCAGAGCTTAAAGGTGTAACAGGAGACAAACAAGTGAGATTTAAAGAGGCCTCAGTGTCTAGTGATATTCTTGTATCACTTAATGAACAACCAGAACCATAAAGTGAAGTCCGCCAAAGGCTTTCCTTGATTTAACATTTGCTTTATGATATTGTGGGAACAGCTAAAAAATACATCCATTATAGGAGTCTTCTTTTCCGGATTCAGAAGCTGTACTTCCATGCCTCTTTAAGGTGAAATGCAATCCAGAACTGTTGCTTTAAGAAATGGTAAATATATGGAGAAAAGTGAAGCAAGGATGTATTTTGACCCTACATTGTTTAAATTTTATATTAACTCCATGTTAAAAAAAAAAAAGCTAAACAAGATTTTCATGTTCCCTAAACTGTAAGATGTAATATTCTCCTATTTTGGCTCACCGATGATGTAACCAGACATCATCTCATATATGCTCACTGTGCTCAGAAGAACAATAAGACCTATAATCCTGCACTTTAAGAAGAACAAACTGGTTACAAATTTCCCCAAAAACGTAAGTAGAGTAGAGTAGGTTATGGTATGGTATGGTATGGTAAAGTACCATAGCATAGCCCCCCGTTTCTGACTTATCTATAAATGTTAATTTTCAGGGTTTTAAATGGGTTTTTTAGCACGGGATTTAATTTAATATGTTTTTAATAATGTATATTGTCTTTTGTTATGGTTTTTAATAATGCCTGTGCGCCGCCCTGGGTCCTAACAAGGAGAAGGGCGGGGTATAAATTCGAAAAATAAAAAAATAAAATAAATAAGAGTATGGTAGGGTAGGGTAGATAGATCTTTTTAAATATCTTACTGCGGTGTTTTATTCCGTGAAAATTTGAAAAACATATGATGAATGTTACTCAGTTGGCATGAACATCTTCACTGGATACTAGCAGCTTCTTTTATTTATCTTTTTTTATTTTAACGAAAAGAGAAGAACTAATGGCAGCAGCTTTAATATTTTTTGATGCCAAATTTTGGCTCCAAATATTATATGTTGCCCATGTGGGAATTTAGACAAAGGAGAGCTAGTACAAAGCATGTTCTTGAAGTCCATTCTTTATGCCCCTAAAGACATTTGTAATACATCATTCAGGTTTAAGATTAGGATGCCTAGCATTCAAGTGAGCCTTGGAAGCAGATAAAGTTAATGGTTTAAGACCAGTTTTCCCAAGAGATTTATTACTCTTAGTTCCGGCAGATGATCAACTATTGAGTTTGAAAACAACAAATGAACTAAAATAAATGTCATGTAGACTTCTGGTAGAGTTCTTTACATCTACAGGATATTCTAAATTTATGTAAGCTGTGTGTTCTTGCCTATGTGAAACTAAACTAATACAATACTTTATACAAAGTATAAAGTGTGTTATTATACAATACTTTTAACAGGGATCTCTCTGTCCTTTCTTGTACCAATACACAGGCAGAAGGATGAGTTACAATTTCCAACCTGAAACATTCTATTACATGTAGAGTAGCTCTATGTACGAACAATGAAAATAAGATAGCAGGTAATGATGATGCAAACATGAACTGAGCACTGTTTTATCAATGTAGTTTTGTAAACCTGCTGATTGTATATTGTAAATGAAGGTTCTCTCTTTTTTTGTTGCAGTACTAGATTATTGCTAGTTGTGGTTCTTTGGAAACATTATGATTTCGGCTGTGAACTCCCATTTGAGGCCCTGCATGGTCTGTGCCAAATATTGAGATTGGCTTTTGGAAAATTTTTATATAGGTATCTGTGGTTCAGCCTTAAAGCAAGTAACTGTAGAAAAATGACAGACGGCTATTAAATTTGACAGATTTCTAGAGAAAAAACCTGAACAGATAAAGACATAGAATATAAAATGATCTATAAACTGAAAACTCAAGTGCATTGAAATGAATGGAAAAGAAAATGAACCTTGTCTTGTATTATAGCACCATATTAAACTTTCAAACCAGCTTAGCATCTTAGATGTTACTGTTTTGTTTTCCTTTCTTACAAACACTTGCTAGGGTGTTCAGCAATATAAATCTACTGCAAGTGTGCATCGCTTAGCAATTATGGTATTTATATTTTTTCAATCCTTGTAATGCTTTTCAAAAAAAGGATGCCAAACAATGGCAATCCTTTAAATGAGTCCAGTATAATTGGAGACACCCTTTTTTCCCCTCGGAAAAGAGGGTGGAAATGTTTGTGCGTCTTATATACCGAATATGGCCATTTTTGGCCTCCCGAAACCCCACACCACAGATCTGTTTTTGCCAAAAACTGGCTTGTTTTTCACAAAAATGGAGCACGCAGAGGGTTTGGAACAGAGGTGGTATTCTGCCGGTTTGCCTCAGTTTGGACGAACTGGTAGTGGTGGGGGTGGTAGGCTTTGTTCACCCGCCCAGACGTCATCACGGACACATGCACAGAAGCGCCGCACGCGAGTGCTCCCGGTTCTGAACTGGTAGCAAAGATAACAGAATTTCATGCCTGGTTTGGGATGCCTGCAGAGTGCTCATGGGGGCTGTGGAGAGCAAAAGCGGCATGCCTGGGGGGTTTGGGAGACCAAAAATGGGCCTGGTTTTTTTTTGCAAAAACTAGGTGGGCAACGGGTTTGGGAGGCTTGCAAAGTGCTCCCGGAGGGTGGAGAGAGCAAAACACCGGACGTGTGGAGGCGTCTTATAGTCCGAAAAACACGGTAGCTAGGGCACAAAAACAAAGATACAATTAAAACTTACTGCTGGGAGACACGAATTCCAGGTGTTTGTGTCATCACTGCTTGTGCTGATGCTAATATTACAGTTGTTGATCTGAGAGGCGCTCAACCCATGTGAAGATCCATTATATTCCAATTCTTCATTTTGCTGCCTTTTCATGCTAGCCAACATCTGCATTTCAGACATGGTCATGTTGCTCGGCTGGTAGTCTTTCCAATTGTATTCCTATGGATTACATGAAATAAAACATGGAAATTGTACAGCTACAGCTGAAGAATTGCTTCCGGCGAGAGGGCCAGCATACGAGTTTAATAAATAAATAAAAATAAAGAGCATACGTAGGCATAAATATATTTCTATACAGATAGTCCTTGACCTACAACCAATTTAGTTGTAAACAAGTACAATGAAAATAAAGATTAAGAACATAAGAACAGCCTTGCTGGAACAGGCCACAGCCCATCCAGTCCAGCATTCTGTCTCACACAGTGGCTCCCCATTTGCTTCAGGGTCTTCCCAAGCAGATGTCTTCACCTGCTTATGATTCCCTGCAAATGGCATTGAGAGATATCCTGCCTAAACAATAAGATTATACTTATTGTTCACTGATCACAGCACTGAAGAAAGTGACACTTATGACTGTTTTTCACACTTATGACTGTTGCAGTCTCTCCATGGTCATGGGATCAAAATTCAGATCCTTAGCAAATGGCATATATTTATGACCACTTGCAGTGTCCCAGGATCATATAATCACCTTTTGACAAGCATAGTCAATGGGGAAGCCAGATTCACTTAACCACCATGTACTAATTTAACAGCTGTAATGATTCTCTTAACCACTGTGGCAAGAAAGGTCATAAAACGGGACAAAATTCACTTAATAACTCTGTTGCTTAGGAACAGAAATGTTGGGCTTGATTGTGGTTGTAAATCAAGGATTACCTGTAATAGGTGAGCATGTATAATTTGGAAGACGAGACATTAATGGATTCATTTGCTGCAAACTGTGGATAGTAATTTTCTTTGTCTTAACAAAAAGGAAACTGCAAAAAAAGAGTATAGTTATATATAACACTCTGCGTTTCAAAAGCTTACCTCTCTCTTCTATAGTTTTGTGGAAGTGAAAAAAAGCATTAAAAACTGTGATTAGTACTATATAAAAGGAGAGGAAAATTAAAGCTAATTTAAGTAAACTATCCTATGAACACAGAAAGAATCAGTAATTATAATCCAATGAATTCCAGCTAACTAGAGAATTTGTTACAAGGTGGATCTACATAATTTCCATACTAATTTCAGTACTTGGTTATTATTTCTATGGGATAACGAAGAGAGGTCCCACAGCTTAGATAAAGAAGATGCATTTTATGCATAATGCATAATGCCTGGGTAGGATATGGCTGGAAAAGGCTTCCATCCGAGATCATGAAAGAAACCCCCCACTAACAGCTGACATTATTGGTTTATATATGCCAGACCCAATGGTTTGACTCAAAAATTATTAATATTCATAAAGTGCTGCTAATTTATTTATTTATTAAGCATTTTAATCTGCTTCACGGCAGAGGCTATAGGCTCTGGGTAATGCACTAAGCGTTAAGGAGCCCTTAAAAACAAAACAAAAAACCTTGATAAGCATATGGAAAAAAATTGTTGAAATCTTAATCTTTGATCAAAATCCTGCTGGAAGAGGATGATTTTTAAGGCTTTCAAACATTTTATAGCATATGGGCTATGCATTCTCCTGAGATAAAGTGTTCCACAGTTCAAAGGCAGCTATGAGAAAAGTCTATTGAACACTTAGTTCATTTGCAGGTGCCACTTTCTGCAAGCCTTCCATGGTTGATTGAATGGGATGCGATGGGTTGGGACATTAGCTAGGCAGTCTCTGGTCTAATTCTATCTGATATAGGGACTTTACAGCTAATATCCAGGACTCAGAGCTGAGCCTAAATGACAAGCTAGTCCAGTGACTGCAAAATCTAATTTAAAATAAGATTTCCTGGGTAGGTCTAACTCAGTGGTGGGTTGTAGACAGTACGCCTCGGTACAGGCGTACCGGTGCCTGCCTGGAGCACTGGGTACCGTTCCGGTACGGTGCTCCGAAGGGCCCACCCGCCTGCCCAAGCTCCTTACCTGTATTTGAGCTCTTCGGCGCTTCCATACACGAAGCACCTGGCGCCTGCGCAACGCTCTGCCAAGTAGCTGGAGCGGTGCAGAGGCTCTCAAGAGGTAATGGCGTCCATGTAGTGGACACCGGGTCCTGTTACAACTGTACCAGTTGCAATGGGATCCGGAACCCACCACTGGTCTAACTGCTGCCTTCGATAATTGTTGCAGTTTCTGAGTTTGCTTTTCAAGGATAACCCCTTTACTATAGGAGAAATGCAAGGTGTGATCCACCAATGAGATGTGAAGGTTTCTCAACCCCAGTAAGGCTGTAACATGATGTACTGAACAAAACCATGATGTACTGAACTGAACATGATGTACTGAACTGAAGCCACAACAGCTGTTTAAACAGATGTTGTGGCTTCAGGTTGATCCTGAGGTCCCAAATCAACCCCCTTCAAGGGTGTGTGCACCTAGTCTGGAGTAATCAATGGGCCTAAATGTCTATGGAGATTCTCAATCATCCAGGTCATGGTGGTCTCAAAGGTGCTTTAAAAGGTAAAGGTTCCCCTGGCACATATGTGCTAGTCGTTTCTGACTCTAGGGGGTAGTGCTAATCTCCATTTCAAAGCCAGCACTGTCCAAAGAAGTCTCCGTGGTCATGTGGCCAGCATGACTAAACACCGAAGGCTCAGGGAACGCTGTTACCTTCTCACTAAAGGTTTCTCCAAGGCACCTGGGGGCAGGACAAGAAGCAATGGGTGGAAACTAATCAAGGAGAGAAGCAACTTAGAACTAAGAAGAAATTTCCTGACAGTTAGAACAATTAACCTCTGGCTTGCCTCCAGAAGTTGTGAATGCCCCAACCCTGGAAGTCTTTAAGAAGATGTTAGATAGCCATTTATCTGAAATGGTATAAGATTCCTGCCCACGCAGGGGGTTGGACTAGAAGACCTACAAGGTCCCTTCCAACTCTGCTATTGTATTGTATTGTATTTTAAGGTGTTTCCTATTTTTCTATTTGCATTTTTACGTGCTCTCCAACAGCTAGGTTGGCAGAAGCTGGGACAAGTAACCGGAGCTCACTCTGGTACGTGGTACTAGGGTTTTGAACTGCTGACCTTTCTGATTGACAAGCTCAGCGTCTTAGCCGCTGAGCTACCACATCTCTTAAAAGTGCTTTACAAAAGGCAATTGGACTTTCTTGGATTTTTTTCTTTGAAACTGTTTTGCTTTGAAGAAGTTTCAGAACTGAAGAAGCTTCTTGGATGAGAAGTGAAACTTTTTCAAGGAAAAAAAGAAAGTCCAATTGCCTTTTGTAAAGCACTTTTGAAACATTGGCCCTAAACCTAATAGATGAAAAGCATTTTCATCTTGTTACTTTTGTTTATAACCCTCAGGCAATGAATAGAATAGAATAACAGACTTGCACTTCAGACAAATGGCTATCCAACATCTTCTTAAAGACTTGTAGTGTTGGGACATTCACAACTTCTGGAGGCAAGCTGTTCCACTGATTAATTGTTCTAACTTTCAGGAAATTTCTCCTCAGTTCTAAGTTGCTTCTCTCCTTGATTAGTTTCCACCCATTGCTTCTTGTTCTGCCCTCAGGTGCTTTGGAGAATAGTTTGACTCCCTCTTCTTTGTGGCAGTCCCTGAGATATTGCAATGCTGCTATCAATGGTTCAAAGCTTTCACAGAATTACTAGTCCAAGCTGGGCTGGTGCTTTACAATGAAATATCCTCACTATGCTCAACCCAAATCAACAGATGAGCCTTCCCAGCCGTTCCTTAAAGATGTTGAATAGCCTGAAAGAACTTTCATTCTCTCTTGCCAAAGGCTGAGTGAAGGGCCAAGTCTTCACAGCTCTTCCGAACAATAACAGGGTGTGGGTCATCTGGATCCTAGGGGGAACCAAGATTGTATTATCTAACCCCTTCTTCCCATCTTTAAACTTAGTTAAAGAGACTCTAGGATAAATGTTTCTTTCTTGGTTGGACACTGTTGTGAAGGGCCTGACAATTATTTTCAAGCTGTCCTTAATGCTTGCAACTCTATTGGAAATACTTAGTTGGGTGGCTGTGTGCTTCAAAGCCAGGAGTTACCTGTACAAATGAAGGCGGGGAAAAAACGTTTTCAAAATTTAATAGTACCACACTAATAGCAGTTAGGATCTGTACTGTTTACGCTGCTATTTAATCCATACTGTATATCGGACATTAATACAATTGAGTATTTCATGAGAAGAGTATTCCACTCCTCTGCTCACAATAGAATACCCTATGCCATCAGGCTTGAAATTTTGGGCTTGGACAACCTAGAACTATACTGCCTATGGTCTGACCTAAGCGTAGGGCACAAAATTGTCTGCTACAACGTCTTATCTGTCAATGACTACTTCAGCTTCAACCGCAATAATATACGGGCAAACAATAAGATACAAACTCAAGGTAAACCGCTCCAAACTCGATTGCAGAAAATATGACTTAAGCAAGCGTGGTCAATGTCTGGAATGCACTACCTGACTCTGTTGGTACATAATAATAATAATAATAATAATAGTTAAATTTATTAACCGCTCCCTCTCCCCACAGGGACTCGGGGCGGTGCACAGGGGAAATAAAAACAATAAATATACAAAATACATACCAATGTAAAAACAGATTAAATTAATTCCTGTGCTAAAAACCATTGACTAAAACCATTGACTAAAAATCCCCATTCCCCAAAAAACCCTAAAAAACCCTAAAAACAGAGGAGAAGTTATCCCAGGCCGGCAAGGCAGAAAAAGTGTGTTTTCAATTTAAGACGGAAGGAGCGGAGATCCGTGGTGGTCCTAATATCGGGGGGGAGGTCGTTCCAGAGGGCTGGGCCCGCCACAGAGAGAGCCCTTCCCCTGGGTGTCGCCCGCTGACAAAGTCTAGTGGACGGCACCCGGAGAAGTCCCTCTCTGTGGGAGCGAATCGGTCGTGAGGATGTATGAGGCAGGATCCGATCCCGCAAGTAGCTAGGTCCCGAGCCATGGAGCGCTTTAAAGATGATAATTAATACCTTGAAGCATCCTCAACATCCTCAAACCCCCATAACTTTAACCTTAAACTGTCTACCGTGGACCTCACTCCATTCCTAAGAGGTCTGCAAAGGGGAGTGCATAAGCACACCAGCATGCCTACTGTCTCTGTCCTACTTATTCTCCATTTATTCATACCTATTTCCTGTGTTCATGTCCATGTTTATACTTATATACTTATACTTAAATAAATAAATACAATTTAAATGAGAATATAGCAATTACTGTGTTGGAACTTTAAAAAAAGGGCAGTTTCCTTTTAAGAAAATGGTATTTTATCTTCAAAAATATCATTTTACCTTTTTTTCTCCAAAAGTAGGTGCGTACTAGGCCATTCTCAGTTTTCAGTGACATGCTTTTGGCATTTCAAATAGATCATTTACAGAAGCTATTTGAATAAAAGCCTTCTTTGTTTCCCCTCCAGCACCACAAAGCAGGCTGTTCTGCACATGAATAGCAACACTGTTTGATCTGTATAGATTTAGAGTCAATAATGGGGTTGCTTTATATCTTTAAAAAGGAATAGGTTGAATGAAGGGGAAGGGGAGGGGCAAGGGCAAATGATTTAAGAAATTCCCTAAGTGTCCTCCGTTCTTTAGGAAACCAAATGTGAGCTCATATGGTGAGCCCCTTTGTTCAAAAATAACAACGTGCACTCAACATGTTTAACCACAATATTGAAATTGAAAATAATACAATGAAAATAGCACATCGGAAAGAATAGAGAAATGTGCCCATTATAGGTTGGCTGGTATTCCCTCTAATGAAATTTGAAGTGCCCCAAAAGTCATTGTGTCATGGATTTGTAAAGCCAAGCAAATGGATTTGACTTTAAAGATCTTCAGATTTCTCTAATGCAGTAATTCTGTTCTAGATCTGAATGAATTCTCTCTCCCCAAAATCTTCAGAATCAGGTACTCCGGAAAAGGACTCATCTTTATAAAATCTGAACTTCTGATTGTCAGTTTCTATAAAACATGGACTCATCCTTTGACTAGTTAAATTTGTAATGGTTCATCAGTTCTGATATTACTGTATTCCTTCTACTCAAGGCCTTTCTGACATTTTCCCTGACATTGGAAACATTTTTAAGGCAGGCATTCCATACTGAATAAAGATGGGTATAGACAGAGATCTATCATTGTTCCCTAAACTCTCAAAGATGCTCAAAGTAATCTAATCCCATGTCGCAGAAGAAAACAACCTACACCCCTTTTCTGCTATCAGATATGTACAGCAATTCAGATCTAAGAATATTACAAGCAGAGATCAAACATAAATAGTGTGTGGTTTGCTGGTTCACCTCATCTTTTCACAGGAAACAATTCACTTTTAAGCCCAAGGATGGAGAATTTATATTCAGCTAATGCGTAGGCTTGATATGAAAATCAATAATGAATATGTGGAAGAAAATAGGAGGGAAGTCAAAAATATAAAAAGTATTATTCCAGCAATTGTGGTACTATCCATCAGCCTTATGTTACTTAGTTACATTGTAGTTATCGCTAAATCCTATTCCTGAATGAGTATTTGTTCCTTCTTTTTAACAATACAACCTGTAAATTTTTTTTTTTTTAAGTTCCCAGATCTAAACTCTTTTTTGAACATTTTTCTTATCTTAATGGCAGCATCTAGCTAATAGATGTATTAGGACTATGAAGGTAATTAGGTAGAGTTAAGACTTAATTATTGGGGGGGGGCATGATGGTTCAATGGTTAAAGACGTTGACATTGTCAGCTGGAAAGCTGACAGACTGGATTTGAGATCTAGTGAGCTCCCGTTACCTGCGCCAGCTCCTACCCACCTAGGTGTTTGAAAACATACAAATGCGAGTAGGTAAATAGGAATCATTTCAGTGGGAAGGTAACAGTGTTCTGTGCACTTCAGCATATAATTATGTTGGCCACATGACCATGGAAATGTCTTCCTTGGTTAGGAAAAGGAGATGAGCTCCACACTCTAGAATTGGGCAAAACTGGCAGAGAAACCAAAGATGATTAGGGGACTGGAAGCTAAAACATACAAAGAACGGTGGCTGGAATTGTGTATGTCTAGTTTAATGAAAAGAAGGACTAAGAGTGACATGATAGCAGTCTTCCGATATCTAAGGAGTCAAAGTATTCTTCAAATGATCTGAGGGCAAGGCAAGAAATTATGGATGGAAACTAATCAAGGAGAGAAGCAACCTACAACTAAGGAGAAATTTCCTGACAATTAGAACCAATAATCAGTGGAATATCTTGCCTCCAGAAGTTGTGGATGCTCCAACATTATAAGTGTTTAAGAAGCGACTGGACAATCATTTGTCTGAAATGGTATAGGGCTTCCTGCCTGAGCAAGGGATTGGATTTGAAAGCTTCCAAGGTCCTTTTCAACTCTGTTGTCCTGTTATTCTATTCTGTTATATCTTTAAGACTTGGTTACTACTAGGATGGGTGATAATTAGGTATTTTAGGGACTGTTGGCTACCTTGGGAAACTATAAAAACATTTTTTTATTGTTGCTAAGAAAATTCTATGGTTATACCCACAAAGTTCCATTTGACAGTGATTTAAAAAACAACAACACTGGAAATATAAAGGTTGCTCTTTGGTTCAGTCTTAAAAGTTACCTTGATACATCGTGAATGATAGCTTTGAGAGCCCTCTTATGAAACCCAGTTTTTTATTTTTATGTTGTGAGATAACATAAATAATATCAAGTAAAAATGGCAGGGTGATGTAGATACTATACATCACTAGGATTCAAATAACTTTAAACCAGCTCAAGGCGATGTATGTGCTTTTGGAGGACAGAATTTGGGCAGGTCTTTTAACATTTTTAATGGTTGTATGAAAGTATACAGAGAAAATGTGAACAGGGAAATGGAATGCGGAGGCCTTAGCTTGAAGAAACAAAGCAACTTCTTTTCCAGAAGAATAAAAACTTTACCCCACCCAAGATTTGAACTGTAATCTACTAATATTTTTAAAGGAAATGTCTTCAGTTTCTAAAATGGACAATTTGTTAGAAATGGTACCTAGAAGCAAGATTTCTGATCATTTTTTAAAAATTATTTTTCTGGTTTATATATGCATTGTTTGTGACAGCCAAATAAACATTGGAATTTAAAAAAAAACTAGTTAAAATGAAATAATTTAAAACATTTTAATTGGGCATTCAATGCAAAATGTAATTCTATGTAGCATTCATGATTCTTCTGAATGCAATATTGTAGCTGACAATTAAAAGCTTATCCTCTCTCTCTCTCTTTCTCTCTTTTCTTATGATAAGAAACATTTTATTAAGCTCTTAAACATTCAACAGATAGACAAAACCTGTTATCGAAGATATTTTTTCCAGATAAGAGATGCACATAATGACATTTGCATTCTCCCATGTTCAAATGATTTATTCAGATTTCTTTAAATGTAGTTGCATGTGCAAGAAAGTTTAATTATCCAGCTATCTACTTGGTTGCAATATTACCCAGAGGACTACACTTCTTTCTTAATTAAAATATTTGAACTTAATAATAGAGGACTCTATTAAAACATGAATAAAACATTGCAAGTATACAAGTCCTTAAATTTTACTAAGTAGTGAGCAAGTAAGAGTTGTTTGAGCATTTTTGCCAGTCATAATGCAGGAGAGGATTAGGAAGGAGTTTTTGTTTTCTTTTGAAGGTCTTTGTGCATATGAGCTTTGATGCAAAAGCCAATGATGGAAATCAATCTCTCTCCCTCCCTCCCTCCCTCCCTCTACATACACACTGTTCATACTTTCCTCTAGTACTAAAAGAGGGAGATAGTAGAGGAGATATAACAATGCTTGTAAACTGCAACTGTTTGGTCAATCCTCCAGGCAAGCAGGAACTTTTATGAATTAAAGCATTCTATTTTTTTTCTGTCTTTTAAAAAAAAATGTTAATATACTAATAATTACTAACAGGTTCATTACTGGGTTCTGAGGTCTCAAAACCCATTTATGTTAAAAAGACGAATTTGTTCTGGCTTAAAATGTGTGGCTTTCAAACTACTTTGATCCAATCCATTTGAAACTTTAACAGATCAAGGTATATTTGGAGAGGCTCAGTCCATTTCTCAAAAGAGATTCCTAACAAAGAGTCAATTGCCTCATTGGAGCTTTCCTTGGATACTCATTGCTTCAAAAAAAAAGTACTAGAGGTCATTCTAGTTCCACAATTGGCCCCTATCTAGTCAATTAGTTGCTTATAGAATCAAAACTTCAGTGCTTTGATTTCTTGGCACCAAAGATATGGATGGAATGTACATATAGCCAGATAGCAACCGACCAGGAAAGTCAGGAGCTATTGTAATGATACTGTATGTTCTAGACAGGAAAATATCATAAAAATCTGATAGTTTGTATTATCATAAGTTGTAAGTTCCTAGTCATTGCAGACTCATTAACCTATCACTTGAGAAAGGGAAATCTATATATCAGATAAGAAAAATGTAAAATATTGAATTACTGTAAGTTGTTCATGGCAGCTGTAAGACTATATCAGAGATGGCGAACCTCTGGCACGGGTGCCACAGGCGGCACGCAGAACCATTTCTTAGGGCACGCGAAGCATTGCCCTGTCAGCTCCAGCATGCTTGTGTGCGCTGGCCAGCTGATATAGACCTTCTTTTGAGGCTCTGGAGGCTTTAGGGAAGCTCCTGAAGCCTCTGGAGGTGGTGGAGGGAGGCTGTTTTCACCCTCCCCAGGCTCCTAGAAAGCCTCTGGAGCCTGGGGAGAGCGAAAAAAGCACGCTAAAAGCAGGGGGTCACGCACATAGCATTATGGGTGTGGCACGCCCACGCATGACCCCCCTGCGCTCCCCCTGCTTTTGGCACGTGAGCCAAAAAAGGTTAGCCATCACTGGACTATATCAATGAATCAGAATAGAACTGGAAGGGAACTTGGAGGTTTTCTAGTCCAACCTCCTTGCTCAAACAGGAGACCGTATACCATTTCAAACAAGTGACTGTCCAATCGCTTCTTAAAAACCTCCAGTGATGAAGCACTTATAACTTCTGAAGGCAAGCTGTTTCATTGGTTAATTGTCCTCACTGTTAGGAAATTTCTCCTTAATTTCAGTTTGCTTCTCTCCTTGATTAGTTTCCATCCATTGTTTCTTTTCTTGCCTTCTGGTGCTTTGGAAAATAAGTTGACTCCCTCTTCTTTGTGGCAGAATTCATAACTGCTATCGTCTCACCCCTAGTCCCTCTTTTCTCTAGATTGGCCAAAGCCAATTCCTGCAACTGCTCTTCATATGCTTTTGTTTCCAAGCGCTTAATCAACTTACTTTTTCTTTCCAAAGTCATAACATCTTTCTTGTAATGTGGTGACCAAAACCAGATGCAATATTCCAGGCAGTGGTGGGTTGCATCTGGTACGCTCTAGTACGGGCGTACCGGAGCCTGCCTGAAGCACCAGATACTGTTCTGGTACGGTGCTCCGGAGGCTTCACCTGCCTGCCTAAGTTCCTTACCTGTCTTTTAAGGCTTCCACGCTTCCGTGCATGGCGCGTATAACGCCTGTGCGACGCTCCACCGAGCAGCTGGAGCGTTGCGAAGGCTTGCGGAAGTGTCGCTGGCAGCTACAACGCAAGCGTGCATCGCACATGTCCATGTGGGCAACGCTGGTCCCGTTCCAACCATACCGATTGGAATGGGATCCAGAACCCACCACTGATTCCAGGTATGGTCTTTCTAAGGATTTATAAAGTGGTACTAATGCTTCATTTGTGATTTTGATTCTATGTCTCTATTTATACAAACAAGGATTGTATAAGCTGTTTTGGCTGTTTTGGTGGATAATAAAACCAGGAGAATAAGAATTAAATTGATGGACATGAATACAATCCAGAGGTAGTATTCAGTCGATTCTCTGTGGTTCAGGTGAACCGGTAGCGGCGGCTGCGGGAGGCTCCACCCAGCCACCCCGATGTAATGCACAAGCACTGCGCATGCGCAGAAGACGCTGCGCATGCGCAGACAAGGCACATGAACACGTTCACATTTGCAAACCGGTAGGGAAGGTAAGTGAATCCCACCTCTGATACAATTCCGCACCCAAATGGCTTGGGGATTTAGACTATGACACTTTCTGTTGTCCTTCAATCACTTTGTTTTCTATTTGGGGAGGGTAGGGTGGCTGCAACATTGTTCTGGTGCAGAGAGGAATGATCTTCATTCGCAGATTACTATTGAAGTTCTGTCAATTTTCCTTTCCTTTAAACTGACTAGGTAATGTACCGACTTCAGCAGTTTGCTCTTAAAATTACAATAACCTTGCCTTTCACCCGGTATAGACGTTTGAACTGTTGCTTGATAATGAACCTTAATTCTCTCTCTTTTCCTTCCCCCATAGAAATCCCGTTTGATAGCGATTGGAAAAGAAATTAAATACCGACTTAAAGAATCAGGACAAAAGAGCTGAAACTCAACCAGACCTTGGGGATTATCCATGCCAGTTAAGTGCTTTCCCTACTTGAGAAGTCTAAGCAGCCGTCCATCATAACATACGATAGAAAGGCTTGTGAAAGCTGCTGCGAAAGGGGTGTGTGTGTGGCACACTTCTTCCGGTCTTTCCTCTTTCTTTTGCTCAAAAGAGAAAACATTCAAACAAAGGTTTCAACATTTCACATAAAGGACAACCATCTATGGGGCTGGTATTTTGTTCACCTCTTTGTATAGATTATTAACGAGCAGAAATTGCTTGGAAAATGCTATTCAGTCCTGAAAGCCTCATTAGAAAAAAAAAATGGTATGAGCCAACGGTTGAATTAACTTGCCTATTTTTTTTTGTGTGATTGCTAGATTTGCATTGTAGCAGACATTCACTTATTTCCAGTCTCTACTGGCTGAGCTGAAAAACATGCAATCATGCTTGCAGGGCAGACAGCCCCAAGTGCTACCAACACAAAAACCAAATCTGCTTTTTCAGAGAGGCAATCACCCTGTCAAATTCCATGCCTACTACTATTATAACAATTGGGGAAAAAATTCTTCTTATGTGGAATTCAGTCAGAGAGCAAATAGCTTTGCAAAATTCTCTTCCAAGGGAACATTACTATGGCATGGAATTATCAATCTGATATCCCAGTTACGCAGGATTTTAGATTGGGGCTAAAGGTAAATGTTGATCTCTAAGCATTTCAATTAAAAAGAAAAATAAATGAAGTAGATCGGGTGTATGAGGAGAAATGTCCTACATCACACTAAAGTGCAATCTTTCCCATCATTTATATTATATTAACCTAATAGCCAGAGGAAATCTATAAGCAGGATGCAAGTGTGGAAACAAAATGGAACAAAATTCTTCAGTGTCTGCAATTGTTCCAAGAAACTTCTTTTCCTCCAGCTGCTAGAAACTTTCAGTAGATTATTTAAAAATGGTTAATAAGAATTCATTAATTTTTCTGTCCTCTTCTTTCCCTCATTAATTTAAGAAATGCCAAATTACAATTGAACAGATTGGAAATAAGTTGTTTTTTGCAGAAAATGTTTCATTATCCCAAACAAACCTTTGTCAGCCTCTGACAAATCCTGGCATACAGATTGACAAAGCATGGCAGATAAATAAGTTTTAAGTTTGATTTTCATAAAAAAAAGTCTTGATATTTGCCTCTCTTTGCTATTAAAAACATATTTTCTATCCACGGTCTACTTACTTACATTTATCCTCCAGCCAGATTTAATGTGCCTGGGAGACTATGTACTTACATTGCTAACTATTCTTGACCCTAATTAGTAGTCCTATTTTGCCATGAATGTATCTTGTCTTTTAAAAAATAAAATAAAATAATATATATATATATTAATTAATTAATTAATTAATTAATTAATTAATTAATTAATCTTTGTATCATGCATCAATCTGGCAGCTTTCCTCCTCTTCCATATGATTGATCTTTGCTTTATCCCATGGCAACACTTTCTAAAATGCTAATGTTATTAACAGATGCAAAGATGCAAAAGCTTAAATATCCTTTTTATTCCAAAACAAAATTTATAAAAATACTTACAGGAATTTGGACTATTGGATTTGAGTCCTCCTGCTGGATTTCTTTTAGGGATTTTCTGCTTATGGAACTTCTTAACGCACTGATGGAGAAACTTTTTGAGACCCTAGATATATCCTTACAGGGTTCAGATAGGTTTCTGATCGGGGATAAACAAGAAGCGGGCAACACGCTTCTTTGAATGTTATTTGCTTTGTCCATTATCACAACAGCATCTTCAGTACACTGGGGTGATATTTCTTCTTCAGTCTTTTTTGTACAGAGGTTGTATGTCCTGCTTTCAGGACTATTGGGTGCCATTTTGGGAAGAATCTCCTTGGATATTACTGGCTGAGGTAATCCAGATGTGATATAGTTATTTGGAAGATTCTGAGTCTCTTGCACGAGGTCCATGTAACTATCATCCTAGAATAGGGAAGCAAGACAAGTTGAATTATTTTAAGCACTGCTCATTATCATACCTTTTCCAGCCTCCCCAAAATATTAGAAAAACTACAATCCTCATTCTCTTGGCTAAAAGGTAACTTTTACACTGACATTGTCTGGAAGAAAAAAAGGATATTTATAAAAAATAAAGCAAGCACAACTAATATTTTTTAAAATTATGAACATCTAGCTTGAAAATAAGTATGATCTGAAGGTCTATTTCTAGCTTATTTCAGCCTTATTTCTATTGCAGGAATTATTCCACTATTTATTTGTTGATTGGAAAATTCAAATTTCAAAATAAAAACTGTTGTTATGCTTAAACAAAAACTGCTCTGTGACTGAAACATTCTGAATAATGAAGAAAAGTATTTCTTGTTAACTAAAGGGTATTAAAAAAGCAAAATTTTCAGAATAGGAAAAGTCTTCGAAGAAATCTTTTCTATTTCCAATTATATTATTTCGTTTATCATCTCAGTTTAATAAACTCTGAGATGAACAAATCCTTTGAATGTGCTGGAAGCTGCTTCTTAGAAGGTGGAAACCAAACTAGGAAGCTTTTAGTAAACTATGTATAATGTTGTCTATTTTGCTTTTTTTTCACCTTAGTGAATAATCCAATCCTTCTTGTTTGTAAACCATGTTTTATTATTATATGTGAAGCAGGCCATTAGTTTTGGTCAACATACCATGGTTAAAGCCAGCATTCTTTAATGTGGTATTGAATTCAACCAATTATTCTTTTCCTCTAACCTAGACAACCATAATTGACAGAATGCCTTTTCCAAATTTGTAATGATTCAGAGAAAAAAAGGAAAGCATTTTTTCATTAAATATAATTTCATAGCTGCCCAGTGTTGCTTCGAAACAAGATGGACAGCAAATACATGTAATAAATAAACAAAAACTTCCTACTTTATTTGCCAAACTGTGAAGAGACTTAGGATTGACAAAATACTTCATTTATATCTCATTTTGTTAAGAAGGACCAAATTTTTCTATTTAATTATTAATCTATTAAAATAAAGAGGCTTTCAGCTTTTTTTTAAACTGAAGGGTAAAAAATAATAATTATGATTATGTGCTATCAAGATATTTTATGAACTCCTAGTGACTAGCCAGATTTTCTCCATGTTATTTCACTAATTCTTTCTTCCAGCGGTATATTCATCTACCTTGCTAGTGGCCATCCTCTTCTTTTTCTATCCACCTTTCCTAGCATTTTCTTTGCCAGCAAGATGAATCCTCATATAGTGTGTCCAAAGTAAAATAATTTAAGCCTGATCATCTGTGTTTTGAATGAGAACTGTAAGTTGATTTGTTCAATGATTCAACAGCTTCTTTTCATGGCTGTTCATGGTATACTTAGAAGTCTTTCCAATGTCAAAATTCAAACACATCACTATTCTTCCTCTCCTGTTTCTTTAAAGTCCACCTTCCATTTCAATAGAGTATCATGGCTTGCAAAACCTCTTTGTAGGTGGAGACACATCATGGATTTGAATATCTTTCCTAGATGTTCACAAGTTCCTCTGCCCAGTGCTAGTCTGTGGCATATTTCTTGACTGTATGTTCCATTTCAGTGGATGGTTAACTCTAAAAGGCAGAAACTATCTACTGTTTCAATATCTTCATTGTTAATTCTTTGGCTGGTTGTTCTATCTGCTATTGATAGTTTGGTCATCTTTACATTTAATTTTAAGTTCCCTTTTTTCTCACTGTTTTCCCTCTTCAACATTTAATATTAGAGCTTGCAGATTCTTTGCATGTTTGGTATCAGGGTAGCATTATCTGCATAGTGGGTTGTTGAAGTTTTTTCCTCCACTTTTAAAATCATGCTCATCTTCCTTTAATATACATTGCTCATATGAAACTAACTTTTTTTTCTAGATTGTTTTCTCTTTCCAAAAGTTCAAATTCCAATATGATACTCTTTTCTCCAGAGTTTGTTCCACAAAACAGCCCTTTGAAGTAAGATGGACAATGAGACTGTAACTAGCCCAAAATTTTTCAAACCTAATTTTGGACTAGGGTCTTGGTTGCCCTGAACCCAGCCCCCTGGCCTAACCACTACAAAATACTGGTAATAACTTTTCTAATTAACAATCCAACTTTCTCCAGAAGACATTTTTTTCTAGCTCTAACACACACACACACACACACACACACACACCACTTCTTATCACATATCCATATATGAGGAGGAATCCCAGGGGTATTGACTGTGAGAATACAGCAAAATAACAGCAAGACTTTAAATGCATCACGTTACCTCTCCATTGCTCTCATTTCCATAGAAGTCATCTTCCATTTGAGCTCCTCGCCAGTCCTTACTAATTTCTTCCTTCAAATCCAAAGAAAAAGTGCAATCTTCTGAAGAAAGACTCAAAGGCTTTCCATGAGGCGCTGATCTAGGTTTTGAGGAGTAGGTGAAAATATCCTCAGGGACTTCAGTTGCTTCTTTGCTTTCATATGTCTGGTCGTCACTTGGGGCAGAACCTGAAACATCATGGGATGTTTCATAGGCTATTGGCAGAGGACTGCTGGACTCCAATTCAGAGTTTTCTTTGTCAGGAAATATCCATTCATCTGCAAACACGAAAAGTTGAACAATGCGTATTAATGATGTCTGTATGTTTCTTCCAGAAAAAGCAACAATTCATACTGCAATATAAGTAGTAGAAATTGTAAAAAGATCAAAAATATTTTAAAAAAATAGCAATTAATGTGTTGGACAAGGAGTGGGGACTTCCAGGTTCAAATCCACCATTAACTATGGAATTCACTAGGAGGCATTGGGGCAATCACAGTAAGTTGAATGTATGTTACAGTTTTCTTATTCATTTACTCATTCATTCATTCACTCATTGACTCACTCACTCACTCACTCACTCACTCACCCACCCACAAGACATGTAAGATTGCTCAACTCAAACAATATGACTTTGGATGAAGTATAGCATAAAACCAAACAATAAATCAAGCACACCATTTAACATTAAACATCTACAATACATAGACATAAAAAAGCACAATATAAAAAGGGTTGTTTTGGTGGGGAAAAGAAATTGCCATATGAACAGTCTTAGACTCCTGGGTGAAAAAAAGCCAAAGAAATAAATCTACTAAAAAGTAAGTAATAATTGTAACTTCTCAGAACAGATCAAAATGAAGTCTTACATAGACCTTTAATTCATCTGCCTTGAACTATTTGGAGCAGTTCTGCTGAACAAGGTCCTGGTTGCATGGACATATTGGGGACTTCAGTATATAGTATGCTGAGAAATAATAGGGCCTATCAATGAGGAATCCTTCTACACAGTGGTACCAGTCTATTGTGTTTGCCACTTTACTTCAGTGTTATAATTTTTAATCTCTCTTCTGAAAAGATTTCCGGATAAATTATTTATAGCTAGACACACATATTTTAATTTCAATATACAAATGATTTTGGAGAAATATTAGGCATGACGTCCTCTCTTAATGTAGCATTTTGGTGTTTATTTTGATAGATCACTGCAAGATTGTTGATCCCAACACTGCAGGTGTTTTCAGATAATTAATTATTGTAATTAATTATCTACCGATGACGTTCCTCCACTTTCTACAGGCAGTGTGTCTTCCAATTTATTGCAAGGGTCTAGGCTCTTTATGTTATAAATCTTTTAAAGATTTGGTCACAGAACTACTTTGCATCCTGAAACACTAATCGGTGTAGGAGTGCCTTTAAAAAATGTCCCTAATGAGCAATATTGCTCTCCATTTTACAAGAATATCAAACATTCTTCTGGATAAAGTTGTACCTGGCTATACTACAGTGTCATGTAAACAACAAGCAGCAAAATAGTTCTTACAATGTGTATATTGTGAAGGCTTCCCTAAATCCATTTTAGGGGTTTCGTTGTTACAATAATAGGGAAAAAAATCATTCTTAGAAATGATTCAAGCTTGTTCCTATCTGTTTAATCATATCCCTTCATTTACACATCCCCACTGTATTCTATTTCTTGGTTATGCTGGAATGTGACTGAAATAATTATCATCACATTTCTTAAAAAGTGAATGTTACCCTTCTTCTCCAAAGAGGATTTCTTAAATATTCCATCTTTTATTTTCAGCTCATGTTTAATTTATACTTGAATCTCAACTCTATAGCTCTGGGCTGGGCTGGGGGAACATGAATATATCCATTTTACCAGTTTCCCCTGTGATCAGGCAATACTAATCTTTTTATTTTAGAACAAACAAAAAGCCACTGATATGGATTTAAATAATGGCTGCCAGATCAGCCAGAAGCAATTTTTTTAACCCTTTCATTACTAAATTATATTTTGTTGTTTGAAATGATGCTAGGGAAAATGATAACATGATTAAGGGAAATGTGAAACAACATCAAGATCTGCTGAAATATGCATCATTCAATTATTTTCATTGAAGGTAACACCATATGTCTTGGCTGCTAGAGCCTGGAACACCTTCAGAAACCAATAATATCAGCAACAACTTGATTTTTTTTAAAAAAAGAAGTCTCAAGTTTAGTCTATTTCATTATTAACATCAGACAAATATGAAAAGTGTAAAAGTGTTCTCTCTCTCTCTCTCTCTCTCTCTCTCTCTCCTCTCCCCTCTCCCCCCCCCCTCTCTCTGTAAACAAAAAAGATAAAGGAGTCCCTGTAAATTTTATTCTGCTAATCATTGCCAACTATAGGGGGCAATACTCAATTCTATTTCAAGGCCATTTTTTCAGCATTGTCCAAAGATGTTTCTGTCACCATGTGGCCAGCATGACATCATGGAGTGCTGTTACCCTCCCACCAAAGTGGTACATGTTTATCTACTTGCATTTGCATGCTTTTGAATGGCTAGGTTGGCAGGAGCTGGGATGAGGACGGGAGCTCACCCTATTGCATAGTGCTCAGGTCTCGAACCTGCGCTAATCAGCTTTCCAGCTTACAAGCCCAGCATCTTAACCGTTGAGACATCGCCACCAATGTACACATATATATGTAATATAACTATTTTCAACTTCTGGCTGAAATTTTGTTGTTCTCTTGCTTCTGACTCTTCATGACCTGATTGCCATCATCTTGGTAGGATTTTCAGTAACTATTTTTATAAATTCCTGTTGTTTTCTTCATCAGTGATCCAGCCACTGTGTCTTCTGTCCCTTTTTAATTGTCATTTATTTTTCCATTCATCAAAGTCTTTTCCTAAGATTCTTGCTTCATCCTGGGTGCCCATAATATATAAGCTAGAGCTCCAGTATTAGAGCTTCCAGTGAGCATTAAGACTTTACTTTGTCTAACATTGAATAATTTGTTTCTTTTGCCTTCCAAAATATTCTCAACAATTTTCTCTAGCAACACCATTTAGCCACACAAATTTTCCACATTTAGGTGGATGGTTCAGATTTCATATTAATATACTACATCTTTGAAAACCTTGGCCGAGACAATAGGTATCTTTGTCATTGTGATATCTCTGCTCTTTAATATTTTCTTTAGATTTGCCAAAGTCTGTCTCTCAAGTAGGATCATGTCTATTTCTTTGTGGAACTGAGTTTTGAGAGTACCCTATTTAATATGCTTTCTAGATTCGTTCTCATTTACAGAGAGCCAATTTTTACTATGCAAACAAGATGCTTTTTTGGCCTCATGACATTGATCAGAGTATTGGAACTAGGCAAACACTGAACCAATCACAAGGACAATTTAGGAAGGGTGATAACAACACTTTTGGCACTTTATGATGTTGCCCATCCAATAGAAAATGAAGAAACCCCTTCCTAAACTGAACTTGTGGTTGGTTTTATGTTTGCCTGGGGAGCTAGATACTTTTGGAGAACTAGATAAACATTTAAATTTGATTGAAATACAAATAAGTGGAAAAAGAATCTAGCGAATAGTATTGCGGAACTGTATTTCACACCAATTATCGCACAGTTCAGAATTCATGTAAATTGTGGCCATTGTAGCATTGATACTTGCTTACAAATGAAAGAGACGCGGGTTCTAGAGCAAACAAAATCTTATTAGCTCTGAGTCACAAGAAATGCTGAAATTCTGCTATGGGGAGACAGGGGAGGATATCAAATGTTTCCATATCAATTATAATGAATAATTTTGTGTAACGTCTTAGGAAAATATGTAAATTACTGTGTAATCATGGTAGTGCAGCAAACATGATAAATACAAGAATGATCACCTAAATGTCTAATTACTTTCACTGCAGAGTCAGATTTATGCTGGAGCCTCTAATTGCAGCCTCACAATTTAATGAAGGTTTTAGCATGACATAAAAAAGCTGACAAATGATATACAATATTCATTTGTTTTATTTCTTTCTTCGCCACCAATTTCCCTTTTGTAATGACATTGCGCACCTGCTAGAGAAGATATGTTTATACATTTTCTATGCTGCCAATTTAAAGAATTTCTGTTCGTAACTGGAACAAATCTAACATAAAGCAGTGCATATTATTTTAGGATTATAGATCAATTCACAACGGAGACAAATACATATTCTGCACTTCCCTTGCATTATTCTGTATCTCTACAATTCCCTCCACATCTTTTATGTTAATAGACACAAGGATATTTGTTTTCTTTTTTTTGCAATATTTCAGCATTTATTTCAACTGCATTTATCTGGGACTCAAATCTTTAGAATACCCTATATTCTCCAGGAAGGAGTCAAAAGCTAGCTAAAAAGGAACTAAACGGTTTGGTCTTTTCCCCACTTCCTCCTACCTATTTTGTATATTTGACTCAGTATTTGTTAAAGTCAATTTTGCCTATGAAATTATTATTTACCTCAGCATTAAGTTATACGATCAAATTTTGACTCGCCTCACTATTTTTCCATCAGGTTTGCCTGATTTCTGTGATGGGATACTGCAATTCTTAATTAATAAACTCAACATTTTGAGTGACAAATGAGATTTAGGAATGATTACATTCAGCCTCTGTTGAAGGAGCAAAATAATTGATAGTTTTCTTGAGTCTTGACTTTGGATGGGGTGGTGTTGAGGTAATGATATCACCTCAGGGAATTCCAAGAGGAACCTATTTACAAAAACTGAAAAAACAGAAATCCCTTTCCTCTGTTTTATTCACCAAAAGAGTTGAAAATATCTTTTAAAAGTTTGTGTTTAATCACTACTGCTGAAGCTTTTATAACTTTGAAGCTGAACTACTATGAACTCTCTACTTAGGACTATACTCGTCACCCAATGAAATAAGTATGTTTGAAGGCAGTAGATTATCATTATACTGTATATTGTATAATAAACAGTAAACGAAACTCCATATGGTGTAATGGATCCAGGCCCACTTTTGGCCATGAATGCTTGCTGGCCTAAACCCAGTGGTGGGATTCTGCCAGTTTAACAACCGATTCAGTGATTGTGTGTTTTGCGCGTCTGCAGAGTTGTACCAAAACTTACCTTCCACAGTACTTGGAGAGTAACACAGCTGAGTCGTGGCAATCCACTCTGCTGCACTAATCACCTGAGAGGATATAGGTAAGTAAAGCGCAAGGGCGGGCGGACCCACCTGATCGTCGGAGCGAACCAATTTGTTCTCAGCTGCTTGTCGGAGCTACCAGTTCACCTGAACTGGTCCTAACTGGCTGAATCCCACCCTTTCTGTAAGCTCAATCTACTTCATGGGGTTGTTGCAAAGGGAAAATAAAAGGGAGTGGGAAGGCTATGGATGGAGCCTTGAGCTTCTGAATAAAATAAGGGATATAAGTATAATATAAGAGAAGATTATAAAGATTGTTGATGGCATACAAGATATAGAAAAATACATGCTACAACGGTCCTACTTGTTATCTCCACTTTTCACTTTCTTGCTCACCATGTTATGAATAACTGTCAGTTTTTTTCTAGTATATTTTTTTATTCCCTTAATTGAATAAGATTATTCTGAAAGTGGTCAGAATGACTATTAGTTAACCAGTATCAAATTTAACCAAAGTCCAGGAAAACAACTGTTCATTAAGCAAGTGTTTTAATATCCATAATATAAACTGCAGAGCAAACTAACCACTTGGGCTTTTAATTTTTTTTAAAAAAAAAAATTTGCTCCACAGAAATACTGACTACAGTAACATTTAAAAACTGGCATTGGCAATTAGTTTTGCTGAAAGTGTCACTCTTCTGTTCACTAGGTTTTTTTTTAGTATATATAAAGGCTTACAAGACCACTTTCTTATTAGTTTTTTCTCCTTTGTTCTAAAAGCAGAAGAAATTCTTTATCTATATGCACTTTGTGTAATTCTGCAGATCCCGATTAATGCTCAGAAGGAAATTCCATTCTGAAAGTTTTGATTTTCATAATCCCTATAATATTCCCTGAAACATAAAAGATCTATTATCTTACACTGAAAGAGCTGTGATTTTAAAGAACATAAAATTTACACTGCACTGCTGACTCTTTCTGGGCCATTGTTGCAAATTTTCTCAATGGAACAGATAGGAAGGTACCTGGAAGAAAAAAGTTAGAAAACTAATATTGGCTCTTTGCAATACTAAATTGTAAAGGAATATTTTTCTTTTGAAAATCAACAGGATTTGTTTTTAAATTTGCAAGACAGGTTTAATTTGTTGTTGTTGTTAGTTGCAAAGTTGCATCTGACCCATCGCGACCCCATGGATAACGTTCCTCCAGGCTTTCCTCTCCTCTACCATCCCCCGGAGTCCATTTAAGCTCACGCCTACTGCTTTGGTGACTCCATCCAGCCACCTCATTCTCTGTCATCCCCTTCTTCTTTTGCCCTCAGTCGTTCCCAGCATTAGGCTCTTCTCCAGTGTGTCCTTCCTTCTCATTAGGTGGCCAAAGTATTTGAGTTTCATCTTCAGGAATTGGCCTTCTAAAGAGCAGTCAGGGTTGATCTCCTCTAGGACTGACTGGTTTGATCATCTTGCAGTCCAAGGGACTTGCAGGAGTCTTCTCCAGCACCAGAGTTGAAAGGCCTCAATTCTTTGGCGCTCAGCCTTTCTTATGGTCCAACTTTCACAGCCATAATAGGCAAAAGTTAATCCATACATGTTGATGAAGATTCTCAGCCATCCTTGTAGAGTTGTTTTTAAGTTGAGTCCTGGCAAGTGGAATACTTTTTCTTTTTTATTTGAAATGTTTTGCTGCTTATCCGATTAGTTTCTTCAGTCTGCAGTGAAGTCTAGTTGCCATGACTCTATACAGGTTTACTCAGTGAATTTTAATTAGGTTATTATACCATAATTAGGCCATTACAGGTATGATTTTCAGTATGATCCTGTTTTTCCACTCCACATTACATTTTTCCTAGAGAATGAGCTCATATATTCAATTGCTAGTTACCAAACACACAAGAATGAATTTAAATAAATCAAGTGATATGCCTGTATATGTAAACTAGGATCAATTACAAAGTGATAGGGATAAATATATGACTAAGACTTTTGCAATAATTCCTAAATATAATATAGTTTTTGAACGGTTGTTAGCTCTGGAAATATTCTGAAATCAAATCATGAAGCTCACTGGCTGACGTGATATGGCTTCTGTCAACTCAACCTGACTCACAAGAATATTGGAAAACAATTTAGTAATAAAAGCAAATACCCTCTCCACAAGTATCCGTTTCCACTGCAATGTCTTATTGCCATCTCCAACATATAGGAAGGCTATACTTCACAGCCTTCCTAATTTTAAAATCAGGTCACTCACCTGTTGAAAGCTCAAACTGTCCAAGCAGTAACGCAGAGAAAAGTGTTATTAAATGTACTATATAGTTTCTTAAAGCAATTAATAAAGAACAATTTAAAACATGTTAACAGTGTCAGTTTTATAACTATTGTGTCAGCATCTTACCCTTGTCCAAAGAAACTTGATTTGTGTTACAGATGTTTTGTATATTTTTTGCATTCAAAGCCGTATCGAGAGACGATGGAGACTGTTCAGTCATTATTGTAACTTGTACTGGTTCTGTTCTCTTTTCCAAGCTTGGCATTTGGCATGACCTTTTTGTCCTAATGCCTGATTTTGTGATCTTAAAGAAAAGAGACATTTTCTAATGTTCTATCAATTCAGTATAAAGTACATTTAGAAAAAAGAGACAGAAAAAACTGAATTGGAAGTATAATTAAAAGGCTAAATTTGGACAGTGGTATCTGAGTATTATTTTATCTAGGTTTAAGCTTATGCTATTGAGTCTCAGTAAGTATTTTTTGAAAATAAACTGTACTTCTATAGTTTAAAAAAATAACAGCTAGATAAATAGTAAATTAGGAAATTTAAATTTATATTACAAATATATTATTTCATTATCATTGATGGCAAAAAGAAGAAAATGTGAGGCTCAGCAGGACAAGGCGGGACTGTGTTGTCTTACTATACAGGCAATAGTAATTGTACAATGAGTACCTATAGAATAGAATATAGTAGAATAAACAGAGTTGGAAGGGACCTTGGAGGTCTTCTAGTCCAACCCCCTGCTTAGGCAGGAAACCCTACACTACTTCAGACAAATGGTTGTCCAATCTCTTCTTTAAAACTTCCAGTGTTGGGGCATCCGCAACTTCTGGAGGCAAGTTGTTCCACTGATTAATTATTCTAACTGTCAGGAAATTTCTCCTCAGTTCTACGTTGCTTCTCACCTTGATAAGTTTTCACCCATTGCTTCTTGTTCTGCCCTCAGGTGCTTTGGAGAATTTGCACAATTTAATACAGGTTGACTTATAACAGTTTATTCAGTGACCGTTCAAAGTTACAATGGTACTGAAAAAAATGACTCATGACCAATTTCACACTTATGACTGTGAAATTATGACAGCATCCCCATAGTCGCATGACCAAAATTCAGATGCTTGGCAACTGGTTCCCATTTCTGATGGTTGCAACCTTCTGACAAGCAAAGTCAATGGGGAAACAAGATGCATTTAGCAACCATGTTACTAGCTTAACAACTGGAGTGATTCACTTAACAACGGTGGCAAGTAAGGTTGTAAATTGGAGAAAAAAACCTACTTAATCAATGTTTCACTTAGCAACAGAAATGTTGGGCTCAATTGTGGCCATAAATCAAAGACTATCTATAGGATGTTTTTTGCAGTAAGATTTAAGATGTTACATTATGGTAGAACTTATGCTTCTGCTCTACCAATTGTTTGGTAGGTTAGGGAAGAATATAGTGAATTAGATGATGTGATATCCGGCATAGGAGAACTAAAACTTTTTTCCGCCTAGTAATATTTTGCAAAGGGAAAATAATAATCTCAATCCCCTATGAAATAGTACCACAGAGAGGAGGTGGGTCAATATATAAATATAAAGCTTCCTCCCCCAACAACATCAAAGCTGAAATCAGCCAGAACAACTCAAAGATATAGTGTTAGATCAGAAGACATGGAGAGACCTGGCCCAGAGAACTGCCAAGAGTGGGATATGACGGGATAACTTTATCACCTCCAGAAACTCTAATCATAATTACAGGTTTGAATCTTGTGATAGAACAGTGTTTAGAATGCAGTTCTGCAGGCTAATTCTTCAGCCCACTGGCAGGAATTTGATCCTGACTGGCTCAAGGTTGACTCAGACTTCCATCCTTCTGAAGTTGGTAAAATCCGGGGTCCTAGATTATAGGGGGCATAATACTGATTTTGCAAACTGCCAAGAGAATGCTGTAAAGCATTATGAGGCTGTATATAAGTAAGTGCTATTGCTATTTGCCTCAACAAATGACGACCAGTGATGTGCTCAACAAAGTGAGTTGTGAGAAGTTAGGTGGATACACAACCAATTATGATGCAATTATACTTCCCAGGCCACTATATATTACAGATTAACAGAGTTGGAAGGGACCTTGCAGGTCATCTAGTCCAACCCCCTGCTCAAGCAGGAGACCCTACATCTGCCTCTACCTAGGATTGAACCCAGATGGACATTTCTTCCAACAGGATCTCACCCATGTTCATTATGACCAAGTTATAATACAATAGCAGAGTTGGAAGGGACCTTGGAGGTCTTCTAGCCCAACCCCCTGCCTAGGCAGGAGCCCTATGCTATTTCAGACAAATGGCTATCCAACAACTTCTTAAAGATTTGCAGTATTGGGGAATTCACAACTTCTGGAGGCAAGCTGTTCCACTGATTAATTGTCCTAACTGTCAGGAAATTTTTCCTCAGTTCTAAGTTGCTTCTCTCCTTGATTAGTTTCCACCCATTGCTTCTTGTTCTACCCTCAGGTGCCTTGGTGAATAGTTTGACTCCCTCTTCTTTGTGGCAACCCCTGCGATACTGGAACACTGCTATCATGTCTCCCCTGGTCCTTCTTTTCATTAAAGTAGACATACCCAGTTCCTGCAACCGTTCTTCATATATTTTAGTCTCCAGCCCCCTAATCATCTTGGTTGCTCTTCTCTGCACTCTTTCCAGAGTCTCTATGTCTTTTCTACATCTTGGCGACCAAAACTGTATGCAGTATTCCAAGTGTGGCCTTACCAAGGCATTATAAAGTGGTATTAACACTTCTCGTGATCTTGATTCTATCCCTCTGTTTACATAGCCTAGAACTGTGTTGGCTTTTTTGGCTACTGCTGCACACTGCTGGCTCATATTTAAATGGTTGTCCACTAGGACTCCAAGATCCCTCTCAGTTACTACTACTGAGCAAGGTATCACCTATAATGTACCTGTGCATTTGGTTTTTCTTGCCTAAATGTTTCTTGCTTACTTTTTTTATGTAAATAGAACAGATAGCTGAGAGCACCCATACTGGAGATGACCAATCTAATAAAGAAGATTTTATTTGCAACCACAAGATAGTTCTAATTCATTTTCCCAATCTGTCTCACCTTTCTCTTGGATTAGATACTTGAAGGGTGGTGAATTAGATATGATTGACTACTGATTGACAAGTGATAAAAGTCTGCTCATGCTCCAGATTATGTTGACTTAATGATGCATATTTATATATAACATGGGCATATATACACTTAATAGATATGTGCTGTTATGACTTGGAATAATAAGACTATGAAATATTTGGGCATTGGTCTGTTGTGTCTCTCCATTAATCCCAAAGAGCAGGTTATTTAAAAGTTGAATATCTTTTCCTTTCTTCTGTAACAGAATTATATTGTTTGGGGACAAAATCTCTTGCTGCCATTATTCAATGTAGTTCAGTGAAGATAGCATCCTTAATATTAAGAGTTATAATAGCTATTCATGACTGGGAATTTTATGACAGCTACCTAATCTGCCTGTCTAAACAGTGGAAAATCTCTACTCTCCCTCTATTAGAAAATGTTAAAATATTTACATCTCACAGAAATCAATAACCAATAAAAGTGATACACAGATGTCCTGTCACATAGGTAACAAAAAATGTAGCAACATTTTTCACACTTCAATAATTATTAGGACAAACACTACAAACATGTGGAATTGGACAGAATACTGCTTTTATTAATATTAAAAACCATAGTATTTTGTTCTTTAAATACAATAGTTTTCAGTAAAAGATATAAAGTGTGTGTCTGTCTCTACACATATGCAAGCACATTTTTGCTTAGTGCTTAGCACTATCAACACCCAGCAATAACTTCAAATTTTTCCAAATGTTGATGGATCTTAATAGAAAACATTACGTTACAAGAACATGTTGCAATCCCTGTTGCACTTTTACATGGATTTTGTTATGAAAAATTGGAACTGTGCATTTTAAATTTGATCAGAAAAAAAAACATTGAAGCTTTGAATTCCTTTTTTCATTTCACTGCTGTCAAAATTGCCAACTGATATACTTGGGAGGCTGGAAGGTAGACACAGAAATAAGAATATACATGAAATGTTTATACAGTAGTATGCGGGAAACACCTTGAGACAGGGTGAAGAGATACTACCTTGGGTATGGTCACATAAGAAACAGCATAGCCCACAGGTGAGTATTGGGCAGGACAAACGGATTCAAAAGGACTGTCCCTAAGTTCTCGGATGTAAAGATGAAGGCGTAAGAATTGTACTTGTACACCTGCAAGATTCTGTTAATGTAGCTTCACAATAAGTAGATTTAATTTATCTGGTTGTGTTTCCCATCTGGTCTATCTGGTAAGGTTGACATCTACAGTGAGCCAAATATTTCTTACATAATGAATTCTCACTGTGAAAATTTGACAAGGTAACAGAATGTGATAAAGACGACAGAAGGCAAAAGTAGGAGTTGAGTCCCGTATCGGAACATTTTTTCCCTTCGCTATACTGGGTGTGGCCAGCGCGTGATGCATCTGGCCTGCGGGCCAAGAGTTTGACAGCCCTGCTCTAGGCCAAACATGGTCGAAGACAGGGGTCTCCAAACTTGGTAACTTTTAAGATTCGTGTACTTCAACTCCCAGAATTCTCCAGCAGCAGGGTCTAAGAGGAAATACAGGCCTCAGCTGATCCTTTCTATACAAGTCGGCCATGCTTCTCCTATTAGCTGCTGCCAATCAACCAGCTGCTTCCTTTTGCCTTTGTTTCATTTACCACCGAAAGCTATTAATCCGGACACTCAATGCTACCTCAGGATTCGGGCCAATGCCTCCAAATACCAGTTGCAGGGATACTATCACAGGACAGGTGCAGTGAGTAAGGACGAAGATCTTGAAGGAAACATGGAAGTTCTGTTATCAAGGCAAAGCATACGTAAAGCCCATAACAGAGAGAAAGTAATAGCCAGCTCCCTAATTCAGTGAAGTATAAGAAGGAGGATGAGATTATAACAATCAGACTGGCAAGATTTTGTAAGGACAGTCAAGAGTAATAAAAGTAGTTTTAGGCTTCCTGTGGAGTTGATTTCTTGGTCTACCTAGCAGAAATGACAGGTATATCTTTAATTCCTGCTTTCAAACACCCAGAGGCATCTGATTCACAAAGATAACAACATTTTGAAGAATATAGGCTTCAGCCTGATTTACCTGGGCCATTCCTATGCTCCTTTCTGGGGCTCCAATGACAAAGAGCATTAAATTACAGCTGTCCAAGATTTTCATTTTCTAAAAACACTGATGGGACTCATTTGGGACCAGAGGCATTAAAAAAAAAGAAAGAAACGCTGGTGTTTTGTTTTGCAATATGCGAGCCTCTATTGTTCTTGATCAGATGTTTTAAGATGCTTAGAGCCTAGTACATGCAGAAAGCAACATCTGGGGACACACAGTAGCATCTTTGGATGTGGTACTGAGGATCTAAAACTTTATGACACAACCAATTATGATAGATGGCCAAATCACAGACGAAAGATGGGTACCTTGGAGAGATTAGTCACCATAAAGCAGCCTGCCTCTTTTTTCAAAAGAAAAAAGAGTGACATCAATTTTGTTTGTTTTTCTATTTTAATTTTGTTTTCTGGGTAAGAATGGGAGTGGGAGGCCTATGAGAAGAAAACTCCTCCAATTCCCCCCCCATGACTCCCCTATATATTCGGATTTTTTTTTTCTGGTTTAAGAAAGCAATGGAGGGTTGGAATGGGAAGGATTTGTTTTTCATAAGCTTTCTGTTCATATGAGTGGTTCTTGACTTAACAATCCACTTAGTGATCATTTGAAGTTAGAATGGAATGGAAAAAAATAACTTACAATTAGTGCTCACACTTCCAACCACAATGACCCCATGGTCACACGATCAACAGCATCCCCATAGTCATGTGATCCCAGCCACCTTATGGCAAGCAAAAGCAACGGGGGAAGCTGCATTTGCTTAACAACCACCTGAGTCCCTTTATAATTATAAGGCAATTATTCCCTTAACAATCACTGTAAAAAGATTGTAAAATTGAGCACGACTCAATTAACCACCTCTTTTTTTAACAACAGAAATTCGGGTCCCAATTGTGATTGTAAGTTGAGAACTATGTGTACTTTAGGTCTTATTTTTTGGGGGGGGGAGGGGGAACACACAGTATTGCCACCAAAACATTTCTCCTTAAGAATCTTACCTCCCCAGATGCCCTTGTTGTGAGCCTTCGGCCTGAGAGAGGTGGTGGCCCAAGGACTTTAGATCCAAATGCAATGTGGGATATATCTTGACTCTTACTGTTACGTATAGTAGCTGATACTCGGGTTGTTGGAGGTTCTATTACATAGCAAAATAGATCATTTCAAGTTAGATACTTTGAACAAAGATAAATAATAGTTAATAATTTTTTAACAAGTCAAAGCACAAGTACTACCACAAATATTCATTCTAGTTGACAATGCCAATGGAAAGCATACCAATGATCTCTAGCTTACACAATATTCCTACGATTGCCAAATTATTGTATGTGGAATGCTAATATGCAAAATTGATTGTAAGATGAATGGCAGTACATATTTGTATAATAAATATGTAAGTGGCTATCCTGAAATCATTTTCGTGTAGTTTATATTTGGTAGCAATTCTTACAACATGGGTGACGTTGCCTCAATATAAAGAAACTATTGATAAGTTTATCAGCCAGCAATTTGTACCCTAAGTAGAAAAAGTGCCCTTCATGTATCTAAAGAGTCTATTCAGAATATATTTCTTTGGTAATTCTCTTTATTGTACAAACAAACAAACAGATAACAACAGATATTAAAATTTGCCCCAACTTCCAACTCTGAGACTCACTGTATTTGAACGAACAAAAAATGTTTCACTGAGAATGTGATTTTATTTCATTAACATAGCTGGGGCTGAATTAATAGACCAGATCGTTTTGCAGTGCTGGAAACAGAGAACTTTACAGTAGTATGTAGTCAAAACTGTTTTATTGCTTGATATACATTCCTATATTTTTTTTTAGTTATTAAATATACAGTTTGATAGTATTAGGGGTCTAAATCATTCATTTTGCATTTTTTCCTTAAAAATTCTATTTGGTTTAGTTTTGCTTAAATAATATTTTTTTAAGATTATACTAGTCACGTCACAGCTTTTTATTATATTGAGAGTCATGTCCTATTTAGTCAAAACCATTTGCTTAGTTTTTCTTTAAAATAAAAGGGAATTGCAAGCTGTAATACAGAATCTCCTTTTTGCTGTAGTCTCCATAACATAGGAGTCCATTCAGGAGTGGGCTGCTGGGGGTTCAGGAGAACCTCTAGCTAAGATTTTGTGCAGTTCAGAGAACCCCCAAATCCCACTCCTGGCTGGCCCCGCCCACCCTTCCCAGGAATCCCCATGTGGCCTGTTTTGCGTGCAGGTAAGTGCAGGGTGTGCATGGAGGCTCGGGCAGGGCAAAAATGGGCCTACTGGAAGTTCAGGGCCATTTCTGGCCTTCAGGGGGCCTCCAGAGCCTGGGGAGGCTGTTTTCGCTCTCCCGGAGGCTTGAGCAAAGCCTCCAGAGCCGGGAGGACAAAAATGACCCCCCCCCGCCGTGGTTCAGGAGGTCGACTAGGCCATGCCCACGCCCAACCAGCAACCAGGCAGAGATCCCCTTGCTAAAATTTTTGAAGCCCACTATCCTCTATTGGCTCGCATTCCCTGGAGCCTGGGCTGTTTTTCACAATTGACATTTATTTCAAAGGAGATTTTCAGATAAATTCTTGAGGGTGAAGTGTGGTATTTTTGCATTCATTTAATTAGAAGGTAACCAAACGCCACACACCACGAATGTCCTTTATTTCACCATGTAATTATGCATTTGAGTCATATTACATATTTCTGCCCAGGAGGTAAGTATGATCTTTTTTCTAATGGTTTACAACCTTTTCTACTTTCTTTAGTTTCAATTTTATCCCAAGAAAAGACTTCAGGAACAAACAGTTTCCCTTTTCAGAGTGGAACCAGAGGTGGTGTTCAGCAGGTTCTGACCAGTTCTGGATAACAGGTAGTGGAAATTTTGAGTAGTTCGGAGAACCAATAAATATAACCTCTGGCTGGCCACGCCCCCATCTATTCTCTGCCTCCTAAGTCCCAGCTGATTGGGAGGGATTTTGTAACCTTCCCCTGGAGTGATGAGGGAATGGAGATTTTACAGTATCCTTCCCCTGCCACACGCACCAAGCCACACCCACTAAGCCATGCCACGCCCACCAAGCCATGGCCACAGAACCAGTAGTAAAAGTTTTTGAATCCCACCACTGAGTGGAACTTGATATTCAAAAAGGTTTCAGAATAACCAGCAATAGCCAGCTCCATCATCTTAATAATTATATTCAAAGAGAAATGTAAAAGAAATTACTAAATTCCCAGAAAATAAGGTACAAAACTAGAAGCATCTTTCCCTGGGATAGGAAATTTTTGAGAAGCTAAAAGCTATGTTTTGGCACAATATTTTTGCTCACATTCTTTATTGCGTGTAAAGAGTGCCGTTGTGATTGTGTAAGCATCAGAAACTAGAATTAGGGAATGATTATGTTATAGCAGCATAAATTTGGAAGACGTTTTGCTGCATTAAACCACATTTGTTTTCATTCTGAATCTAGTGAAAATGAGACATATTAGACAGAAATATTTTTTTGAAAATAAAAAGTGATAGAATACTTTCAGGCTTGATTGTTCCCTTGCATTATTTGTTCTTTATTCTAACATCTAGGATTTTTAAAGATTTTATCATACAGATGGCAAATAATGGCAAATATCAATAGATATAAGTCTTTTGTAACAACTATACTTAGGTAAAAATTGGGGGGAAAGGTAAAAAAATGGTAAATGAGAGCCAGCTTGGTCTAATGGTTAAGGCATCAGGCTAGAAAACAGGTGACTGTGAGTTGGGTGACCTTGGGTGGGTCCTTTGCCCCTCCCCCAAGTCATTTTTATTTATTTATTTATTTATTTTATTTGGTTTGTCAAATATGCACAAGATAACAAGAATAAGTATAAACATGGACATGAGTACATGAAATGAGTACAAATAAATGGAGACAGTAGTTATAGGCACGCTGGTGCACTTAGGCACCCCCCCTTAGGGACCTCTTAGGAATGGGGTGTTGTCCATGGTAGACAGTTTGAGGTTGAAGCTGTGGGGGTTTGTGGGGGTTTGAGGATGTAACAGGTAGAGCATTAATCACTATGTTGTTGAAGTCGTATTTTCTGCAATCGGGTTTGGAGCGGTTTACCTTGAGTCTGTTATCTATTGTTTGCTTGCGTATTATTGAGGTTGAAGCTGAAGTAGTTGTTGACAGGTAGGATGTTGTAGCAAACACTTCTGTATACTATGCTTAAGTCAGACCGTAGGCAGCGTAGTTTCAGGTTGTCCAAGCCCAAGATTTCTAGCCTGGTGGCATAAGGGATTCTGCTGCGAGCAAAGAGTTTACAATACAATAGCAGAGTTGGAAGGAACCTTGGAGGTCATCTAGTCCAACTCCCTGCCTAGGAAGGAAGCCCTATATACCATTTCAGACAAATGGCTGTCCAACAACTTCTTAAAGACTTGCTGTGTTGGGGCATTCACAACTTCTGGAGGCAAGCTGTTCCACTGATTAATTGTTCTAACTGTGAGGAAATTTCTCCTCAGTTCTAAGTTGCTTCTTTCCTTGATTAGTTTCCACCCATTGCTTCTTGTTCTATTAAACTAGACATACCCAGTTCCTGCAACCGTTCTTCATGTTTTAGTCTCCAGTCCCCTAATCATCTTGGTTGCTCTTCTCTGCACTTTTTCTAGAGTCTCCACATCTTTTCTACATCGTGGCGACCAAAACTGGATGCCGTGTTCCAAGTTTGGCCTTACCAAGGCATCATAAAGTGGTATTAACACTTCACGTGATCTTGATTCTATCCCTGTTTATACAGCCTAGAACTGTGTTGGCTTTTTTGGCAGCTGCTGCACATTGCTGGCTCATATTTAAATGGTTGTCCACTAGGACTCCAAGATCCCTTTCACAGTTACTACTATTGAGCAAGGTACCACCTATACTGTACCTGTTTTTGTTGCCTAAATGTAGAACCTTACTCTTTTCGCCATTGAATTTCATTTTATTAGATAGTGCCCAATTTCACAGGGTTGTTGTGGAGGAAATAGGAGGAAGGAGTATTAGATGTGTTTGCCACCTTAAGTTATATATTAATTTTTTTTAAAAAAATGTGGACTGGAGTATTAAAATGAAAAAGATGAAAAATGGAATTTCAAAATAAATTGAAGCTTAAAATTATCAAAGCAGTCGTTTCTAGAAAGGTCTGGTTTAGGGTCTCTGAAAGGAGGTGAATGGCATGATAATTCATCTCTTATTCATACTGCTAGATTAAAAATAAAGATTAAACTCTAAAGCTCAAGGCATTCATTTTCTTTAGTTAACAAGAATTTTCAAAGTGACAGAGCTCAGGGACATAGCCACTAATTATTCTACCACTTTACCAACCGAACCTAAAGTTATGCTAATTTAAATGCTGTTAAAAAGGATTTGCTTTGTTTTGCTTTAACATTCTCATATTTTGGGCTTCTGGTGTGAATGATGACTGATTGAGGATGTCTATGCAATTGAGCAGAGAGAACTGATGTGCTGAATGCAACACTGGCAAGTAGACCAGTCCCTCAAATTTCTCCAGAGAAAGCAGATTGCTCAGGAGTGCTCTGAATAGCAGCTTCTCATGGGAGACTATAAAATAATGGTCTCCTGTGGGTTTGAGTGCCAAGAGAGATGACATCTTTGTTGACAAGGACAGAGTCTTTCATAAGGGCACTAAGCCAGTCAAACTCTTTTGTTTTATTACAATCACTTTTGGAAATGTTCAATTTAAGGACTATATTAGAGGCCTTCAAAACAATGAGTTCTATTTAACACTTGGTGAGTTTTACTTTCTTCCGATGTAAGAAATTTTAAGTAGATAAATGTGAAATGGCACTAATTTCACATTTAGGAAGAGGCTTGAAGAAATCTTTCTTTTTCTGCATTTTGTGAACTTTTCTTTTTTTCTAGTTTTTATATTCATTTCCCACAAAAGGCAATATATCCTCCAATATGCCATTGTTCTAAAATTTGTTTATTTTTTCATCTTTAAAAAACATCCTATCAAGGTATTATTCTACTTGTTCCAGGAATTGTTTTTGCCAAATATACATAATTTGTCAAAATTCACTCAGTTTTTTTTCCTTACCTCGATCTTTGATACACTGATTTCCTGACCCATACTCCTTGTGACATCATACATTCATTGCAAATAATTTGGCTTTATAGCCAGTAACACGGCTTCATTTGCTGTCCAAATTCACGTATACACATACCTCTAACAAAGCTACAAGAGTACTTAGAATGTGAAATAGGACAGGATCGTGCCAATTTGGGGCAACGAAATGGGCTCATCTGGGTAATGTGGTTTGAGGGATTTTTTTCAGAAACATTTTCTTAGGATACTAGGGACCATAAGTGAAGCCCATAGTGGCCCATGTAACATAGATTTAAGGCAAATTGTAGCCAGACTGGAAATTAGACGTATTTGTAAGAACAAGGTTTACTGTGGAAAGCTGTTTCTATAGTATTCTTTTACCAATATTCTTCATGCCTCATGTTTATTCAAAACTCATAAGCTCATCATTTCTAACAAGTGAAGAAGCTTTGGAAATCCCTAGGGGATAGACAATGAGTGAACTGGGTAAGCAGGGATATGATTTGCAGTAAATTGACAATAAAGAATTAATAATAAGAAAAACCTTAAACTTAAGGCAGAAGTGGACTAAGATGTATTTTTAGAGGTCAAATCAATGCAAATTGTATTTTGCATAAGGAGGCAAGGTAATTTACACATAAACACACTTATCTGTCCTTAATAATGTGATAGCAAAAACTTGAGGATGCTGCTCCTGTGGAAACAAAAGCATTTGGGCAAGGACTATTAGGGTTTGTTTTTTTTACAATAAATCACCAGTTTTGATTTGTGTTTAGTGGACCACTGCATATTGCTCTTTGACAGATGAGCCCTTCAATTTAAGCTACCAGACTTGACTCTGTGTTCAATTAAACTATGGTCCCTTTATTGGAAGAGGGAAAAGCTTCCTACATTCTTACACTGACTAACAGTCAGGACTTAATCTGGCCTGGGAATTGAAGGAATTAATAATGTAAAATGTTAGTCAATTTACATATATAATGATTGGGTGGATACATGTGGATTTTATTAATTTTGTTGAAAGCATTCAGAACAATGAATTGCTCATTGATAGAACCAAATTACATTTTATAATTCAGGGAAATTAGTTGTAAGCAATGAATTAGGAACTTTCAGTCAAGAAAGGAGAAACAAAAATGCATTGAGACAGAAGGCTTACCATGGCCATAATCTATGGCTTTATGATGGTCGATGCACTGCTTTGTCTTTATAAATAATAATAAAATTGAAAATAGCAAGATACATGGAAAAATGTACAGTAATACTTAAACATTTATGGACCCTTTTGAAATTTCAATATCTCTGCATAAATATGACCAAAACTACGATAGATCATAGATCATGCTTAAATCATATTTATGTAGCAATACTGCACTGCCAGGGCCACTGAAGAGTGCTATTGTGCAGGGCAGATAAAACACCAGAGATGGGGTGGGAAGATAGAAAGGTGGGGCAGTCCAAGAGGGGGCAATTTCATTTCATTTATTCGACTTATTAACCGCCCTCTCTCCCCAAAGGGACTCGGGGCGGTGCACAGGAAATATAAAAACACAATATATCACAAGATAAATACATAAATACTTAAAACTATATTAAATTCACACCCTGTGCTAAAATCTACCCCATTAAAACTAATCCCTGAAGCCCAATGTAGAATTTCTCTGCTAAAAAACTAAGGCTAAGTACGGTAGGTTAGGCCAGGCCGGCCTGTTGGAAAAAGTAGGCTTTTAGTTGCTGGCAGAAGGAGCGGAGGTCCGTAATAGATCTAAGTTCGGGGGGTAGGTCGTTCCATAGGGTCAGGCCCACCACAGAGAAGGCCCTTCCCCTGGGCGTCACCCGCTGGCATTGCCTAGTGGACGGCACCCGGAGAAGTCCCTCTCTGTGGGAGCGAATCTGCCGAAGGGATGTATGGGGTAGGATGCGATCCCGCAGATAACTAGGTCCTGTGCCATCCCTTATCTTACTGAGGCTCAGGGTTGCGAGGCAACAAGCCAGAATGGCTTGGATTCTGTGGGTCCTTACCTAACAACCAATTGTATTTGATTAATCAGAGCAATGGGGAGTGGCAGGATTCAATGCGGTCACATTTATGACCACATCACTTAGAGAGGAAAATTTGAGTCCCAATTACCCTCATTCACTGAAAAGTAGTTGTAAACATGTTTTACTTATTACCGAGGCAACAAGGACTGGTTAGATTAGCTAGGTGGAAGCATCTAACCAACTTTGTGAGATCTCAAAAAAGATAGGCAGGATCTGATCTCAAGAGACCACAAGAAAATCTCAGAGCTGTATATTGGACTTTTTTTGCTCATGTAAGTTAATATTGACTTTGTATCTAAGGTGGGACTACAACTCAATCTCTAGGTTTCTGGTTTGATACTTTTAACCACTACACCAAAAAAGCTCCCCCCCCCCTTTCTATGAAACTGGAGTATTGAAAACAACCTGGAAGAAAACAACACAAACCGTATCTATAACATTTAGTGTTTTATATGAATTAAATATACAAATAAATTTGTAGTTTTGCAAGAAAACTATTTGGATATGTCAATGTGATCACCAGGAGTCGTGCTTGATTTAAACAAGTATTTTTTAAAACAATGATTTGATTGTGATATTACATTAACATTTGTCTCTGCTATCATATTTGCATAGTTTTGTATTAAAGCACGTCCACTAAAGCATATTAAATGGAATTACCAGGTAATTTTACATCAGAATTAAAAATGTTAATAGTAGTATTAAAAATTCTAAGTGATATTACTTGATTTCAAGGAATCCATACCAACGCACCTGTAATCATTTTGGCTACCTTTCTTCTCTACATTGTGCCATGCATCATTTGTACTTAAACTTTAAAATAAATTGCATTGAAATTCCTAGAAATACAATACCCTGAATTTTTATTCAGATACAAAATAAAATGTCTCACAAAATTAACGTTGAATGTGTTATCATATAGAGGATGAAATAAAATGAAAAAATAAGTATATTATTAATCTGGTAATCCAAAATTAAATGAACTCTATTTTCCCCTTTCCTAATTATATTAGATACAGGAGGAGTTTCATAATCTAAATTAAATTATTTCCCTTTTAAAATTGCGTTGCAACTCTTATTAATATTATGGTGCATGGTTTCATAGGCAAAAAAGGTGTTTTTTTTTTGGAACGAAGTATCATGATGGAGGAGCACACATTTTTTTCAAATTTTGATTTGTTTTAAAGAAAGCAAAATGTAATGTGGAATTATTCAGTTTTTCAAAGGGTATTTTCCTAAGGAAATTGGGTTTTAATAATACGCTCTGCTGGAAACGGTTTCCAAATCAGACCAACAGCAGCAATTCTCCATTCAGAATCCCCCAATATTTGGGCTATTTGCAAAAGTCATTTCTTTAGATTGCCCCAAAGGTGTTTTTTCAGGAGGCAACTGGACTTTCTTTTCCCCCCCTTGAAGACATTTCGCTTCCCATCCAAGAAGCTTCTTCAGCTCTGACTGGATGGTGGGGAATGGAAGGATTGATATCCCTTGCAGACAGCAGGTCTTGCATGAACGGATTTCCAGAGGGGAAAAAAATGCACTACAGGAACAAGGAGCACTACTCAGGTGAATGAGTAGTCATTGACCGCTTGAGGGTCACTGAAACGGAGGTTTATTTGTATCTGAGGACACAGATAAACCTCCAAGTGCTTCAACGACCCTCAAAAAGGATGCAAGTGATCAGCTGTCTGCAAGGAATATAAATCCTTTCATTCCCTACTATCCAGTCAGAGCTGAAGAAGCTTCTTGGATGAAAAGCGAAATGTCTTCCAAGGAAAAGACAAGAAAGTCCAGTTGCCTCCTGAAAAAGCACCTTTGGGACAACCAAGACCTGGGTGACTGAGAATCTCTATAGATAATTTCTTTAGATTGATTTTATTTATACTTACCTTGTAGTGAGCATTTAAGACAACTATAATTTTTTAAAAATTCAGACTATAAAAGTTAAAACTACTATAAAACTATTATAGACTCTGAGACCAGACAATATGCATCTCCCTTGAAGAGCATGGATGGGTTAAACACTGTTCTTGTTCCTTGAATAATTCATAGTATCTGGGTTCCTACAAAAGCTATGTGAAAACAAACATGACATGTTATGGCTTAATACTATGTGTGAATAGATAATGTCACCTGAATAAAAGTCCTTGGCCCAAGTAGATATAATAAAGAAACATTAATCACAAAGAGTACCTAATTCTGGTGAATTTAAAGGTCGGCCTCTACATTTTTGTTCTGTTTGGCGCAGCTTCTTCATGTTCAGCAGCTGTGTGACTTGGGGCACATCTGCATTTAATTGACAGGCTCGAGGAATCGTATCTCTTGGCCCATCAGCTGTAACAGAAGATTAATGCAATCTGAGTGAACTATAGCAAAGACTTCACCTTCTCATTCTGACTATCTGAACAAAGAATCAAAACTAATGACAGCATCTGTGTGCAGTGGAGATGCTAGAACTCTGCTTTAGTTCCTGTATTTATATAATGAGAAGAACCTTTCAGCAGTCTCAAGGATCAGAAAGCGAAGAAAAAAAAGTCCACACATCTGTTCAATTTCAGTACCTTTTGAAGCCATGATTTCTTCTGGATAAGACTCATTATTTATAGATTAGAAATTAGCAGCACCAGACATCATCTTTACTGTACCTGAACAGAAGGGTTTAGTTGTTAAATGATGTGCCATAGCTCCCAACATCAAAAAGGATACGGAGACCATTATATCTCCATCTTAATTCTTTCTTGCCAATGAAAACATTTTGATGTAACTTTTTTAAAAAATCAGTGAGGTTCATGTGAAGAACCTGATGTCCTAAATAAGTTTTGGAATGAATCTGTAGGGATGACAGTCAGAGGAAAGTTTCTGGCTAAAAGGAAATAATTTGTGTGTGTATAACTATATATCTACAATATATCTCTACACCCACCCATCTATCTATCTCATAATTGCATATGAAATTATGATTGAATAATTTTCCAGAACAACCTCTTTCCATGCCTGAAGAGAAAAGTTTTCGATCAGCGTGTGCTGCCTGCGTTCAACCCTGAAGTGAACTTGGCTGGAGACTTCAGGGTTGCCACAAAGCAGAAGAAGGGACAGGAGAAATAGCCAGATGGGGTTTTGTAGACAAAACAAAAGAGTTTTCCTGTGGGAACCAAGGACATTCTAACTGGTGGCTGGCCAGAGGAGGAGTGAAGTAACCAAGCAACCATTCAGTTGCTTGGTTTGACAGCGTGACCTGTGACTTTGGGGAAAGGGGCAACTTTTATTTTTAATTAGGTAAAAGCCACAAGAACTTTTAGAGTCTTTAGAACTTTTTGTGAACTTCCACCAGTTGTGCCAATATGATGTATCCAATAAGCTGTTCTTTGAGGAACTTGTCTGCCTCAGAGTTCTGCTTTCTATGGGTGCATTACTTGCAATGCTGACACCTGCTCTAACATATACCAGTGAAACATGAACACTAACCTCACAATCTATGAGTGGCACAAAGAGCTATGGAACGATACATGCTCGCCATTCCAAGACCTGAACATGGCTTAGAGCAGGGGTCTCCAACCTTAGCAACTTTAAGACTTTTGGACTGCAACTCCCAGAATTCCTCAGCCAGCAAAGCTGGCTGAGGAATTCTGGGAGTTGAAGTCCACAAGTCTTAAAGTTGCTAAGGTTGACGACCCCTGGCTTAGAGAACAAACAAATGTATACAATATGTTCAAGAGAGTAAAAGTATTGAAATGGAAATGGGCAGGCAAGAAGAACTGATAGGATGTGGACCAAGGCAGTCATAGAATGGAACCCACTTGATAATTGCTTCAAAACCTGTCTAATATAGCTAACTGTAAGAGAGTAAACAGGATTAAACTGTTGTGGAGGGAACAAGCTGTAGGAGCATAAATAAATAAGACTACAAAAAAAATCAAATTCAAGGCAATTTGATCAAATCATCCTTTCAATTTTAAACTTTCAATTTATTCATGGCATCAAATCAAATCAGACTCTTCTGAATCTGTGTTGAGCTTAAGTGGACTTTTATACCTGCAAACAAACTTTTTAATCAAGTCAAATAAATTATCTAACTGATGATTCAAACTGAAAATTCAAATAAATTCAACTCACGGAAATGCAAATCCAAATCTGATCTTTAACAATTCACATACTCCAAGTGTTAATATGATTATACGGATACATTAAACTATTTTCCCTTTTTGACAGAACCAAAATTACAGTTCAGGAATACATTTTAGAGGGCAATGCCCCAGGCTTTGGGAGGTTGCATTGGCTATGAAGTCACATACTGTGCACTGTGGGAACAGATAATTAATTTTTACCTTGTTAGAATGGTTGGTCAAGACAATGATCTTCATCTTTTCAGTTGCATCAACCTACAACTAGTCACCAGCTGTGCGTCCTTTCCAGAAATCCTAATTGTATACGCATGATTGCTTTTAGCCCCCTCTTAAAATAATTTATGCGTGCAGATAAGAATTAATTAGATTTCAGGATAGTAGAATTTTGCAATTAAAAATACTCAGCAATTAGCTGGCCTCACAATTTAGATTGTGCAGATTGTTCTGTGATCTCTAAAGCAGTTATGCTATCCATGAAGCTCCTCTTGTAAGTAAGTTCAGAGAGGTCAATATATTTGAGTACTCAAATATTTTGGCCTAGTTTTTATCCGTTCTATGTTGCTAATATGCTGTTCCATTTATTAAAGTGAAAAACATCCATTGCAATTCCTTTTAGTATCAGAATGAACCCAACACCTTTGGCACTAAAATTATATGAAGTCTTTGTTCTTTGCTCACTGAATCTAACCTGCACAATTAAACAATTGCAATCTGCTTCCTCTACCAAGAACATTTTAAAGCATATAGGGGTTTGTCCTGACCCTGAAAAACCAGTCTGCTAAACATTCATGGTATTTGACAAGCCCAGAGGAATGCTGATTAGCAGTAATGGAGAAGGACATTATTGCAAAGAAGAAAGAATTGGTTCATGTTATTGTACACAACTGGTGACATTAGGAAAAAAAAACAAGAGAGAACCTCCGAATGGAAAAAGGGGAAAGATTCTAGGAGTACCTAAGGAGTCTGCCAATCATTTTGTATCAGAAAGCAAATCAATGTCCTAGTATAAGAAGTGAAAAAGCTAAAACAAAATGTGAGGATACAGCTCAGTCTCCAGAAAAATATTCAAAGAGCTTTACAGTAAGAAATTGACTTATCCATCAAATTCCCAATTCTTTGTCTCACCCCAAGGCTCAGCCTCATTGCTCTAATCCTGATTAAAATGAGGTGAAAGTTTCTGACATTTGGGTGAAATAATTAGCCTCTATTGCTTTATGAAGGAGACAAATTTCTGCTTATTGCTTTTGTAAAAATAACTAGGCACAATTATGCTTTACTCTGCAGTTCCTCTTCTGTATGAATGCTCGGGCTGGTTCTTTTCACTAAAACTAAAACATGCCTCCCTAGTTTATATACAAATTTCTCCTGATTATCCAAAACATATGAAATTGTATCTTTGCCACTTTGTTTCCTGGAGAAAATGGGTATCAGTTCCTGATCTGGGAGAGAGGCAGTATGGGTACTGTATCAAAAAGAAAACTGAGATACTGCCTTTGATAGCTGAAGAGCATTTCATAAAGTGTCTCACATAATGGTGCTGAAAGTTAACAGAGATATACAACTCCTAAAGTGGTCACAGTCCTTATAGCTCATGGGCTCGAGATGAAATAATAACAGCTGTCAAGATGCTCTTTTAAGAGGAAGCATGCAGAAGAGAAGCTTAACATCCATACTTCCCATAGCACCTCATTACAATACAATACAATAGCAGAGTTGGAAGGGACCTTGGAGGTCATCTAGTCCAACTCCCTGCCTAGGCAGGAAGCTCTATGCTATTTCAGACAAATGGCTATCCAACATCTTCTTAAAGACTTGCAGTGTTGGGGCATTCACAACTTCTGGAGGCAAGCGATTCCACTGATTAATTGTTCTGTCAGGAAATTTCTCCTCAGTTCTAAGTTGCTTCTCTCCTTGATTAGTTTCCACCCATTGCTTCTTGTTCTGCCCTCAGGTGCTTTGGAGAATAGTTTGATTCCCTCTTCTTTGTGGCAACCCCTGAGATATTGGAACACTGCTATCATGTCTCTCCTACTCCTTCTTTTCATTAAACTAGACATACCCAGTTCCTGCAACCGTTCTTCATGTTTTAGTCTCCAGTCCCCTAATCATCTTTGTTGCTCTTCTCTGCACTCTTTCTAGAGTCTCCACATCTTTTCTACATCGTGGTGACCAAAACTGAATGCAGTATTCTAAGTGTGGCCTTACCAAGGCATTATAAAGTGGTATTAACACTTCACGTGATCTTGATTCTATCCCTCTGTTTAGGCAGCCTAGAACTGTGTTGGCTTTTTTGGCAGTTGCTGCACACTGCTGGCTCATATTTACCACTAGGACTCCAAGATCCCTTTCACAGTTATTGCTATTGAGCAAGGTACCACCTATACTGTACCTGTGCATTTCATTTTTGTTGCCTAAATGTAGAACCTTACTCTTTTCGCCATTGAATTTCATTTTATTAGATAGTGCCCAGTGTTCAAGTTAGTCAAGATCCTTCTGTATCTTAAGCCTATCTTCTGGACTGTTGGCTATTCCTGCCAACTTGGTGTCGTCTGCAAATTTGAGTTCCCCATTTATTCCCTCATCCAAATCATTGATGAAGATGTTGAAGAGTACTGGGCCTAAAACAGAGCCTTGCGGTATTCCACTGCATACTTCCCTCCATGTAGATGCAGTTCCATTGAGAACTACACGTTGAGTGCGGTTGGTCAGCCAGTTACGAATCTTTACAGCGACACATTTAAGAAGCAGATCACAATGGCCAAATAAATAGATAAAAAGGTCCTCTGGAATTTAGAGGGCTCTGGTGGAAAAAAATGGAGGTGGACGGATGGATGCCAAACCTTGCTTAATGGGGCCTGAGATGCTATCCTAAGGAAGCATTCTTGCATAAATCCCAATAAAGAAGGAAGTGTTATATTAAAGCAAGGTCATGCTATAGCATTTAATGAATCTTAGATAAGTAGTGATTGATGCTAATAAAGAAAACGTCCATGCATAACAGTGAATTCTGCTGTGTGCAAAAATATGTATTAAACTGTTAATCTCTACAGCAACTCTAGAGCAAGACCAAGTTAAATAATACTGGCTCAGCTAAACTTCAATTACAGCTGCCTTTTTCCCTTCCATTTTGAAGGGCCATAGAACTTGGAATGGCTTCTTTGTTATTTTTTATAAATTGTGTTTGTAACCAACCCAATAATGAAAGTCCTCTGGGAAGATGACTAATTTACTGACTTAACATAACACTGATTAGGAAGTAACTTTTCTAAGATTAAAAAAAAAGGAATTTCAATGAAATCTAAGGCAAAACATGTGTCAAGGGTATCAGACTGTCAAAGATAGAAAGTCTCATAACTCTAATGGTTTGTGACCAATCTGCCAAGCAGTCCTTACTTAACCTAATAACAAGAAACATTTATAATTCTATGTTCCATACAGCATATCATCTGCATGATTGGGAGCCACCAAAGTTTGGTATAAGATAGGCTGTTATATACAGTAAATGTTTTAAATACATAAATAAAAATAAATAAATACAAAGGAAATGCCAACTTCCACATCAGGCAGGCTGACTAGAAATCAATGCCACCTAATTCAATCTCATTGAAGAGCCGTGGTGGCACAGTGGTTAGAGTGCAGTACTGCAGGTTATTTCTGCTGACTGCCAGCTGCCTGCAATTTGGCAGTTCAAATCTCACCAGCTCAAGGTTGACTCAGCCTTTCCATCCTTCCGAGGTGGGTAAAATCAGGACCCAGATTGTTGGGGGCAATAGGCTGACTGTAAACAGCTTAGAGAGGAGTGTAAAGCATTGTGAAATGGTATATAAATCTAAGTGTTATTACTATTTTGTTGTCATTCTTGTGCAGACCCTTCAATAAACGCTTCAATATCACAGATTATTCCAGACTGACACATAATCGATTAAGCAGGTAAGGCTGGCAAAGGTGGGCTGAGCAAAAACTACAGTTCTGCAAAACAAATTGCCAATCCTTGAAAACCATAGCCATATATCAACAACAGTTGATCTCCATTACAGAGCAAGATTAAAAAACAACAAAAGGTTTAAAAAAAATAGTTTGCCAACCTCAAATCAAATCACTACCATGTTAATATTCTCTTGTATGTTCCATTTCCACCAAAAGGAACAAAAATAGACATAGATTAGTTGAAAAACTGTTTGTAAAACTGTTTGTAAAACTTTTGAGCACAAGTAATCCTTAAGGGTGATACATTCAAGAAGAAAAATTACAGGATCAGTAACTTAGAGTTGGGTTAATGAAAAGAGTTGCCGCAAAATCTAGTCTCATCCACCCAACCTTTCCCTGAAAATGATCTTGTGCAATCCAGAATATAGTGCAGTAAACAGGGAGTAATCACAAATAGCTTTGGATGAACCACACAAGACAACATAAAAAGAATAAAAGAAGCAAAGCCAACCACAAGTTAGAAAAGACATTTGTATTATATAACATAACAAAAAGAAGCTGTTTAATTATTCTTTCCCAGAACCTTTCATTACTTCCTTTTGTAGAGCACATTTGAAGACTGAAGTCTCCAGTCCGGGTAGAAAACAATGAAGTAGGAAAGAATCAACTGGATGATGTACAACTCACATTTTGATAAGCAGAGCTGAAGGATGGAAAAATGTTTTTTATTGTTTAGGTGATGGTGTACAGTTAAAATAAAATATGCAGCCGATGGATAATAGGAATTCATGAATACACTTTATTAGAAAGATACTTAATGTGCAGTTTATCATCAACTCCCTTTTCCTTCCTCAAAAGTCCAATTTCCATAATGGCCAGATTTTACAAGGGAAGTCTCTGCTCTTTCATTTTAGAAGCTGCCTTGAGAAAATGACAGATCTCAGTTAAAAAAAAAACTCTTTGATAATTGAATAACAAGCGTTCTTTCAAAGTGCTTAATGAAACACTTACCTGAAGGTAGATTATTAGCAGTTTGTATGCTAATTTAAAGTTGAAACAGTATCTTCCGTGCAGTTTTAATAAAAGTGCTGCTTTATAAAAATGTAAATGCTGAACCACATTTGTAACCACATTTAGAAAAGGTCACTTACTATCCAACGAGTCAGAAACGTGCATAGGATGTCTTATGTACCCATCAATTGCCAGGAAACCATCTAAAACCCTTTGGATAATGCATCACAGAGATCAGAAAGATAAGCCTTGATTCAGGAAGCACATCTTAGCCATCTGGAATCCCAGGAAACCAAGCTTAACGTACCGTCGTCATCTGCGGGGTTCAGGGGGGTTGACTTCAGTGTGAAGATTTTTCGCAGTTTACAGTTGGCTGAAACAATAATGCCATCCAAAGACTGAAAAACAGCGCCTTTGAATATCTCACTGGTAAATGCCACTAAATCAATGCACAAATTGCACCACTAAGGAGAGAGGAAAAAAAAAAGTTTAGAGACATATTTGTAAAAATTAATTAAAAAAAAAATACACTATTAAAAACCATTTGTATTTATTGCTTGGCTTATATGCCACCCCGGCCTCATCTGCCTCTAAATAGCCCAGCGGCATAGAGTTAGTAGCATTACAGGTTTGAGTTCATGCAAGCAAAAAGAAAGAATGTCATAATTTTGAAAACGGTGTCTCAAAATTTCCTGAACAATTGAAAAAAAAAAAAAAGGTTCTTCGGTGCTGACATTTTTAATGGAGAATAGACAATCTGTGACTGTTGGGGGTCACTGTTTTAGAGATATTTCCATACATAAACAGAAAGACCACATGGGCAAAAAAGTAGATTGAGCAATAGTGACTTTTTATTCCCTATTGACTTTCCCTGAGGGAAGCTGACGGAGTGTTGGAAAAGACAATCACATGACTGTGGCTGACCACAGCAGCAGTGCAGAGGCATTGAAGTGGCTACAACTTTGCCAAATCTCAATCCCATAGGAGTCTTGGGTCCTCGATTTTGTTCATATTTTAAACATATTCCATCTGAGGTAGATTGATTTAAAAATGTTGCCCTATAGCAGGGGTGCCAAACTCAAGGCCCGTGGGCCGGATGTGGTCCGCTGGGTGCTTATATCTGGCCCGCAGGGTTGCCCCGGAAACAGCAAAGGACTGGCCTGCGGACCTTGATAAGAAAGGAAAGAAGGAAAGAAGGAAGGACTGGGATGGAAAGACTGGGATGGAGAATTTGAGGGAAGTCTTGCCTTAGCACTTGTCCACCACAGGTGTCCCCGACACAAGTGATGTCGAGCGTGCAACCCTCCCCCCCCCGCCTCCAAGGTCAAACACAACCCTGGTGTGGTCCTTAATGAAATTGAGTTTGACACTTCTGCCCAATAGTGTACTGTTTTGCCCAACTAAAGGTTACAAATAATCAAACAGACAAGAGTTTTGGTATTCTACAGATATTATGTAATAATCCTAAATGGAAATATCAAATCAAATCATGAGCTATGAGTTATTATAAGGATAAAACGCTTAATAAAGGCAAGTCAGAATAGTGCAGATTAGACTGTAGAGTCAAAAAGTGGTAAAGCCCAATTCACTGGCATTTATTATTATTATTATTATTATCATCATCATCATCATCATCATCATCATCATCATCATCATCATCATCATCATCATCATCATCATCATTTAAATTTATAAACCGCCCCACTCTCCCCAAAGGGACTCGTGGCGGTAATTAAATTAAATTAAGTAATTTAATTTAAAGTTGATGTATCAGCTGTTCAGGTATTTTTAAAAAAGCTAATTATTCTGGAACTGATTATTTTTCGTGAAATTTGAGCTCATTTTCCTATATCTGCTTACTGCAAGACCATTCTGAGATGGGTTATTATCAGGCTCTTAAAATCAACCAAGTTATATGTGTCAGTTATGATATCTAAAATCCATTTATTCCAAATATGCCACATGGCCCTGCTCTGCAAAGTAATGCTAATTGTGGGTATAAAGGTATAGGTTACATAATAATATAGAAATTCTACATCAGTGAAATGTTATTTTAATTAATGGTTTGCCAACTTCTCCAATGAGGTTTTAAAGGACCATTTCGGTTTATTAATAATAATCCCCCAGATTACATAAACCTCTGTGTGCCATTGTGCTCTGTTGAAACTCCACTTATTTGACAGAAGAGGCTAATTTTTTAAATCATTTTTTAATAATTGACCAGGCCTAAAAGGATTTGTTAATCCCTTATGCCATGACTCCAGAATGATCCTAATAGATACATGGATGTATCAGTTCTCAATTTTCTTAGTTTTCGACTCAGAGAAAAAACAAAGCCATCAGTGCTCTCTCAATGGCTATAATGGCTATAGGGATGGTCGGAATGCATCTTTCCAGAATCGGCCAAAATGATGAGGTTAAGCCAGTAATCAAAAATATGAAGATATGCATGAACACAATACAATTCTCGGATTATCTCTTTTTTTTTCTATGTAACATTTCTCCTCATAATGTAATTAAAACCAATTCTCCTTCGAGGTAAGACTGACTTTTGGTGACTTTATGAATACATATACACTTTTCTTCATACCAATTAACAAATGACTCTTTAATATCTAGGTTTTGGGATTTTCTTTTTCTAATTTCTCAGTTTCACCTACAATTTTAGTTTTTTCCTAGAGGTTTCCAACCCACAAGATTTAGCTATACTTTGCTTCTAAGGAAGAGAACTATTTGTTTTAAGCTAGATTTAGTTTTAGGTAGGTTTTAGGTATTATTCACACCGTGATAATATTAGCAGCAGCACTTAGACTTATATACCGTTTCATAGTGCTTTACAGCACTTTCTAAACGGTTTACAGTGATCCCTCGTTTTTCGCGGCTTCATCTTTCGCGGCTTCAGTGCTTCGCGGGTTTTTATCGGCTCTTATAAAGGCGCGTGATTGGTTTCCGGTGATTGGTTTCTGGTGCGACTCTCATAAAGGCGCGTGATTGGTTTCCTAGCGAATCCTACTTCGCGGTTTTTCAGTTTTCGCGGATGGTTCTGGTCCCCATTAACCGCGAAAAACGAGGGATCACTGTACAGTCATTTTGCCCCCAACAATCTGGATCCTCATTTTACTGGCCTCGGAAGGATGGAAGGCTGAGTCAACCTTGAGCCGGTCAGAATCAAACTGCTGGCAGTCAGCAGTATTAGCCTGCAATACTGCATTCTAACCTACTGCACCACCACCTTTTATGAAGGGTGCATTAAGATAATAAAAATGTTTTGCCCTTTGGCTATACCCTCCCCACATGTACTGACTTGTTTATGAATTGATACCCTGGCCAGTATCAGATATTGTGTTTACCCTCTCATGAATGTGTCTCTATAAAGGTAAGTGTTAAAAGTGCACAGGAAGGGGAAATTGTATATGGTGCTCTTTGTAGCCAATGATTTATTTTTCTTCTTCCTTCCTTGATCTAAAGTTGAAGACCATCTCCAGAATTGGAAGGCCCTAAATTAGATTTTACATGATCTTTTGGCATGGCACAGTTTTCCCCAGAATCTTAAGCAACATTCCCAAATTGGAACATTGGACATACCAGTTGTGCACTTCCATATGGTGATCCAGCTTTATTTGGGCAAACCAGAATTCTGTAAATCAGGGCTCCCCAACCTTTGCAACCTTAAGTCTGAAGGACTTCAGCTCCCAGAATTCTCCAGCCAGCAAAGCTGGCTGGAGAATTCTAGGAGCTGAAGTCCTTCAGACTTAAAGTTGCAAAGGTTGGTGACCCCTGCTGTAAATGATCTGGAGGTAAGGTGCTGGCTTGTCCAGAGTGAGTAGGAAGAAGTTTTGAGAACTTGTATGGGCAAGCCAGGTTTAATGTCAGAACTCAGTCCTATTCCGTTTGGACAAAAACAACAGTGAATCCAAGTACTCGTAGGGCATGGCATGGCGTGTATAAAGACCTATTTGATATTAAACTGATATCTAGCACACTCACTAGGACCAACAAGAAGTTCATTTCTTATATTCATAGGAGGGTCACATGTATTCTTTTCGGGTAGTCACAACACCACATATGTTGAAAATCCCAACTTCTAGTATGCATATGTATTTTTAAAGGATGGTTTCTGTAGCCAATCAACATACATTATAAGTTGTGGGGATCAAAACTGAAACAATTAATTTAATGTGTTTCAGCAGTATGTTCTAATGTATCTTAGAGAAGTAAAATATAACTTACAGTATTTACAGTGTATGATGTTTTATTCCACTGAGGATGTTTGCCCCCTATTATTAGTTTAACGAAACAAAAAAGAGTTCCAGTAGCAAAAATCAATACATATCTTGGAGCATTTTGTTTATTTGTTCCTTTTACCTTCCCCTTGGTTTTCAGAAACAGAACTGTTAGGAGCATGGAAATTATTCTTCCTAGATCATTATTTATTATTGTCGTTGCTTTAAGCCTCAACAGATTTCACTGGCTGGGACCAAAATATATCAAAGGCAAGGATTAAGGTGCTTGCTTTTGATTTTGCTTTTCAAGTTCAAAAACTGTTGTGAGTGAAATGAAGGGGACATGTTTATATTGTACAGTAACATATACCACTAGAAGATAGGATTAATTCAGAACACATTCTGCAGTAAAAATTAAACCCACATAGCGAAATTATTTCCTGACTTTTGACTGTAGAAAAGAGATTTAAAAATTAGACATTTCATTAATTTGATTACATTTCTAAGGGATGCATAAAACATACCAATTTCAATTTTTTTTTTAAAAGACAAAGAGCTATTCTTATTCTTGGATGATTTTTTTTTCCTTTAAGAAGAAAACAATATCCACATTGCATATGTACATAGTCTGGGGGATTATATGACACACACATTCATATTTGTTTTGAATTTAAGGATATCCAAAAACATGGACACCATCAACAAGGGATAAAATTATTAATGACATAATGCACCCAAGAGAAACTGACCACAGTGGAAGTGAAATTACAAGCCTGCTGTGGTCCTGTGATGTTTCACTCAGTACCTGTGCTGCTTAGCAACTGAGTTGCTGGTCCAAACTGCAGTCACTAAGTAAGTCCTACCCCTTTTTACTACAGATTGTATGAATGACATGAAATGCATGTTTTCCAGGATATCTTAATTTTGTAAATTAAATCTGAAATGTATTTCCCTATATACATGAATTTAAAAACTCTCTGTTGTTTTGCTTACCTCCCCCCCTCTCCCCCCCCAAATTTTCAGACAGAAATCTGGAATCATTCTTAGAAACGCACTAATTCTAGCTGGAACTTGGAACTAATAGCCAGTGATGTAATTGCAGAGATAACAAAATCATCGTATAATACAGGATCATGTCTCCTAATTCTCATAATCTTTGGCATACCATGTTTGATGTTTTTTATTTAATTTCTATCATTATCTTTTTACTCAAATGAAGCAGTTAAGGTGCTATGCATATAGAATTAATAACATAACATTATTGGAATGCCTGGCATGAAATTGTGTTTTGGTTCTCATTCACTGAATAGGAATGGGAAGAACAAGCAGCACCTGGAAATTGTCAGTATGGATTCATGATTGATCTCGTGTTCCACCAATCTACTTAATCTCCATGCCACAGAAGTGTCTAATGATGATCCAGTTTGTACTACACTATATGCGTTGCTGTACAATTAATTTTGAAAAAAATATGTGAAATTAACCAGGAAAACAATTTCTTGTAATCATGATATGCTAGATCACTGGTAGGAAATAGAAAGTAGAAGAGAATCATACATGACAGTAATCATTTGAACAAGGAAGGAAATATACTTACAATTTTGCGTTTGATCATAAAGAGAGGGATTTTTGCATGCAGAGGGGTTACAGACAATTCTTTGTGGATCGTCGATAAATACAATCTTCTTTTAATATTCCCTAAATCAGTTATCCTGCAAGAGAGAAAAAAAGGTGAGAACAGAGATGATAGAAATTGATCTCCATCAAGTCAAAAAACCTTTCTCTCTGGGCAGCCATAGAAAACCATCATTCACATGTAAAAGCTTTATATCAAGGACAGCAAATGGAGAAGTTAAATATTATCCTTCTACAAGATAAGTAATGAGATTTCTCTCTCAAATTCATAGTCGCTTCAAGCTGAATACATAAAATCACTTTACATGTTAATTTTATTTCAACGCTACGCACTTTTCACTTGATTTCCATAGCATTTCAAACTTACGAAAGAATTCAATTTACATGAATTGAGAAACCACAAGTCTTCAATAATCATGTTCCCTCCCCCCACCCCAGCTCCCTTCAGCTTGTATAATCTTAGAAAATGCTATCACATCTCCAAAAAGGAAAACCGTTGCATGCTTTCATTTTCTGTATCTGTAATATCACATGGGCTTTGTTTAAAAATAGATGCAAAACATTAAACATGTCAGTTTCCTCTTCAGATTGCCTATTTCCAAATATCAAACCCACATGCTTACTGCTATTTAAGTTGTTCTCCAATGATACCTGAGATACTATAACTGAACATCACTAGCAAGTTAGAGTCACAAACAGTTTGGTTTCCTATATGCTGTCTCCAGTTTCCAAAAATTTCATACTAGCTAAGTTTCTAATTTCATAACTGAAAAGTTTTGTTCTATCTGAATGTAATGTTTTAGACCTATAAGCTTATTCAGTTCCCTTTTCCATCAAGCTAGCAATTCCTATTGCTTGCTTTTCCCCCTTTCCGATAAACAATTTTAGACAAGTCTTCAAAATCAGAATATTTTCCTTGATTTTGGATATATACGCTAAAAGGGTTGTTTCTGTCCCCAGTTGACAGGTGGCAACGTTCTTGGGACAGCTTATGGGAAAAATATAAAAAAATAGTTAGGAAAATAATCCTTTAAACACATGGCACAATGTAGGAGAACAAATCCATCAGGACAAGATTCAGCAGTCCATCTTCATTTGAAAGACAAAAGTCATTCTTTTGAAAACAGCAGAGTTCACATTCGCTGGTTTGAAAGAGGGGTCAAAGAGGTCATCTACGTTAAGACTGAACAGTCCTAACTCAACAGAAGGGAGCGATACAAGACCACCAATCCCTTGTTTACAACATAATCCTTTCAGCAGTTCCAAGAAAGTTCCACATCCATTTGCACTATTCAGATGACCCACAAACAAACCTTCAAGTGGCCTCAATGACCACTAAATAAATAGCTAAAATTAGGTGACTCCAAGGAATACAAATCTTTCCATTTTCCACCATTCAGTCACAACTGAAGAATCTTCTTGGATGAGAAGCGAAATGCCTTCAGGGAAAAACAAAGTTCAGCTGTCTTTTGAAAAAGCACTTTTGGGACAGCCATCAGCATGGCTCACTCAACCATGACTGTGAATCTCCATAGACAATCCTTTAAATAGGAGTGGGAGCCAATGTAGCCAATGAAGACTAAACATGTTTAGGTGCAATGGAATGTTGAGGGGGAGAAAAGCAAAATGAAGCAGGTCAATGGAATAATTAGAATTATTTTTTATGAAAAAGAATGTACATCACCTTCTAGCAGGAGATTGGGAGCCTCATTTCCTTTGCAATGAAACATGCTCATCTCTGTTAACCTGGCGGACTTGGCGTGTCCACATCCTTTCATTTCCTTTCTATGTTCTGAGACCATCACTAATTTTGCTGTCCTCATTGTCGTTATGAAACTTCTTTCCTTTCTTTCCATATCTATTTTAGACTCCTTTTTCCATGATCATTTCATCCCATGAAATCTTACCTATCGCCACTCTAAATGCTTGCTTAACTGCAAGATTCATATATGCAGTAGTGGGATTCAACCAGTTTGCACCACTTCAGGAGAACCAGTTAACTTTCTAAGAAGTTTGTTGAACTGGTTGTTGGAAAAACAAATCATTAGGGCAGAGAACCGGTTTCTAAATTATTTGAATCCCACCACTGCGATATATGATACATAAATTAGGAACCCCAACATTATATAACCATGTATCATTTTCATGCTTATGCTTTTTAACTAAATCTTTCCTACTGGGTTAATAGCAAGCCAACGACAGCTCAATGCCTTGAGATTTCTTCTACCCTTTGAAGAGAATGTTGTCATCAACCCAAGAATTACTGGAAGGAATTGGTTTTGCGAAACTCGTTTCTCAATAGAAATTGACAGTAATTAATGCTTCCAATAACTACTACTCTCTGTTTCTCTGAAAGATCTGTAGCTTCCTTCTGGAAAGGCTGAATCTGTATAGGAATTTGGAGATAACCTTAATGAAGATATGTAAATGTCCGTAGGAACAGAAAAGTGTGAAAAATAAACACAGAACCTTGCCTATCCTGCTTGGTGTAAATAGGGGCAAAGGAAAACTCTGACAGGTAGTCTGTCATTACACCCTATAATAGGGCTGTCAAACCCACGGCCTGTGGGCCAGATGTGTCATGTGCTGGCCATGCCCACCCCCAGTTTAGCAAAGGGGGAAAAGTCACAATAGATCAAGTGATGATGTGACACCATTAGTTTGACACCCCCGCCCAGTGGTGGGTTTCAAATTTTTTAGAACCTACTCTGTAGGTGTGGCCTATTTTGTGGGCGTGGCTTGGCAGTCATGTGACAGGGTGGGAGTGACCACCTTTTAAAATGTGGTGAAACTCATTTAACAACGCTCTTGCTTAGCAACCAAAATTTTGGACTCAATTGTGATGATAAATTCTTTCTTTCTTTCTTTCTTTCTTTCTTTCTTTCTTTCTTTCTTTCTTTCTTTCTTTCTTTCTTTCTTTCTTTCTTTCTTTCTTTCTTTCTTTCTTTCCTTCCTTCCTTCCTTCCTTCCTTCCTTCCTTTCGTTCCCGTTGGGTCACTGGCAGTGGCGGGCCAGATTTACTTCCAGGTACGCCAGTGGAACCCCCTCTCACCGGTTCTCTAAATTTCACCAACCGGTTCTAGCGAGTAGGTGCGAGCCTGCAGAAACCCACCACTGCCCCTGCCCTATAACAATAGTGTAGTTTTCCTGTGATGTTTGCAGGGTCTGTTTACTGAACTGGCCTGCCTTTCAGGGCTAATAAATTCGAATCTTCTGCTTGGTTAGGTGGATGATAGCAGACAACTGCATTATTGATTTTGAGAACACTGTGTGGCATCAGGAAAATTATCCATCCAGGAAACGCTCAGCTCCATCCAGTTGCCCAGACTCTACCCCAAATTAAGGGATTATAGTATAGTAAAAAGGGAGTTATTTAAGATAGCTGCATTCTACAGTTATCAGGTTTATTCACTTGGATTTCTGAGCAGGTATAGGTATGCAACATCTGTTTCCCTTCTATTGCTTAATTTATTCCTTATGAATAAATTATATCCTTCAGTTGCTTTATTTTAATCAAGGGAGACATGTGACCAGATTTATTAAATCATATTTGTCTCTCTGAACTTCTCATGCTTCGAACATTAGTATATATAATGAAGACAATGGCAAAACTGTCCCCACTTTTTCAATGCTCGGTTAAGTAGGCCCATTTTACCAACATACCCACATGTTTTGCCTAGATATATTTTATCAGTCTTTGTGGTGCACAGGCCACACCGAACAAGCACTGGATCATCACTGGCTCCAGATGATTACTTAAACTATGACACACACACACCTTCAAATAACCCCAAAACAAATTTCTTCTATCAATTCCGTTTACAATATTTTTCCTTTTCTGGTTTTCTTCCAGGGAGTAGAATGGAAGAATGGAGGGATGGATAAGATACCCTACATAAATCTTCAAATCCCATGATGGCACAGTTGCAGATTTTTTATTTTTTTATATTGAAAAAGTTTTATTGGTTTTACATTTTTTCTATAGGGTAGGGTAAGGGATACAAAGAAATTTTGAGAGCATTCACGTCAGAGTCGTCGGCCCTTCCGAGACCTCAAAATACACAATAAAAAAATAACAAAAAAAAAACATTTTTCATAACACTACAAGGTAAAAGCAAGTACATATACCTAAATTCTCAATTCCATGCTGTCAGACATTTACAAAAAATCCAGAAAATATTATGCAAAATTGTTCAGGAAAATCAAGGCAAAGTTATTTTTTAGATCTAAGTCTCTTGGCTATTGTATCTTCTTTTTCTCCTCCCTGGCCCCGAGCGGGCGGGGCCGTGGCCCCCTCTGGATCTTCCCCCAGGATAGAGGAATGTTTTTTAAGAAAGGCTTCCGCCTCAACAACTGTTTTAATCCTCACTCTTCCTCCTTCCCAGAACACCAGCATCCCTTCGGGTGTCACCCACTTGAACCAAATCCCATGATCAAATAAAATTTTAGACAAGAAGGAAAATTTCCGTCTTGCTTCTCGAATCTTTCTAGGAATCTGCTTCAAGATAGTGACCGTTTTTTGTTGGTAAATTAAGGGGTTCCCTCTCTGCGCCTTCAAAATTTCCTCTCTGGTTGACCTTCTAACAAATTTCACATGTATCTCTCTAGGCACTTCATTTATCCTGGCATATGCTGAGTTAATTCTATAGGCTAGGTCAATGTCCCCCCTGATCTCATCCTTAGGTTTTTGTAAATAGTCTGCTAAAATTGTGCTCATAAGATCAGGGAGGCATTCACCAGGTTGCTCAAAAACATTCTGAAATCTCAAAAAATATGTCATTCTTTCCATATCAATCCTAGACACATGCCCACTTGTTTCCTCAACCTCTTTAGTAACATTTTTAATCTCTCCCTTAACCCCCACCAACCCCCCTTCCAATTCTTCAGTCTTCTGTGTAATTTCCAGCGTTTGCTTCCTTATGTCCAATAGCTCCTTCTTGAAATTGATGTTTTCAGCCCTCTGGGCCTGAATTTCGTTTACCAAAGTTTGTATAACAGTTTCAAGAGAAGCCATCCGTTGTTCTAAACTTGCCAGTGCTGTTTCTTGAGCCATGATTAACTGTTAAAGTCAGTGCCACCAAAATGGCGTTTTCAGGGTGGGGTTGGTGAGACTAACCGGGAGCCAAAAGTTCAGATCAAGGTTGGAACGTTGTAAAATTCAGGAACCAAGAGAGAGCCAATTTTACAATACAATACAATACAATACAATACAATACAATAGCAGAGTTGGAAGGGACCTTGTAGGTCTTCTAGTCCAACCCCCTGCATGGGCAGGAACGTTATACCATTTCAGACAAATGGCTGTCTAACATCTTTTTAAAGACTTCCAGGGTTGGGGCATTCACAACTGCTGGAGGCAAGCTGTTCCAGAGGTTAATTGTTCTTACTGTTAGGAAATTTCTCCTTAGTTCTAAGTTGCTTCTCTCCTTGGTTAGTTTCCACCCATTGCTCCTTGTCCTGCCCCCAGGTGCCTTGGGGAAAAGTTTGACTCCCTCTTCTTTGTGGCACCCTCTGAGATATCGGAACACTGCTATCATGTCTCCCCTGGTCCTTCTCTTCATCAAACTAGACATACCCAGCTCCTGCAGCCGTTCTTCATATGTCTTAGTCTCCAGTCCTCTAATCATCTTGGTTGCTCTTCTTTGCACTCTTTCCAGAGTCTCCACGTCTTTTCTACATTGTGGCGACCAAAACTGTATGCAGTATTCCAAGTGTGGCCTTACCAAGGCACTATACAGTGGCATTAACACTTCACGCGATCTAGATTCTATCCCTCTGTTGATGCAGCCTAGAACTGTGTTGGCTTTTTTGGCAGCTGCTGCACACTGCTGGCTCATATTTAAATGGTTGTCCACTAGGATTCCGAGATCCCTCTCACAGTTGCTACTATTGAGCAAGGTACCACCTATACTGTACTTGTGCATTTGGTTTTTCTTGCCTATATGTAGGACCTTACTTTTTTCACAATTGAATTTCATTTTATTAGACAGTGCCCAATGTTCAAGTTTGTCTAGATCCTTCTGTATCTTAAGCCTATCTTCTGGAGTGTTGGCTATTCCTGCCAGCTTGGTGTCGTCTGCGAATTTGATGAGTTCCCCATTTATCCCCTCATCCAAATCGTTGATGAAGATGTTAAAGAGTACTGGGCCTAAAACAGAGCCTTGGGGGACTCCACTGCATACTTCCTTCCATGTAGATGCAGTTCCATTGAGGACTACACGTTGAGTGCGGTTGGTCAGCCAGTTGCGAATCCATTTGGTGGTGCTGCTGTCTAACCCACAATTTTCTACTTTATCTAATAGTAGGTTATGGTCTACTTTATCAAATGCCTTACTGAAGTCCAGGTAAATTATATCAACAGCATTCCTCTGGTCCACTGATTTTGTTACTTTGTCAAAGAATGCAATTAGATTCGTCTGGCATGATCTGTTTTTGACAAACCCATGTTGGCTTTTGGCTATTACTTTGTTTGCTTCTAGGTGTTCACTTATTTGTTGTTTAATTATCTTTTCCAGAATCTTTCCTGGTATTGAGGTCAGGCTGATGGGTCTATAGTTTCCTGGATCTGTTTTTTTTCCTTTTTTGAAGATGGGAACCACATCTGCTCTTTTCCAGTCTTCTGGCAGTTCCCCGGTGCTCCAGGATCTCTGAAAGATATAGTTCAGTGGTTCTGAGATCTCGTCTGCCAGTTCCTTCAGAACCCTGGGGTGTAATCCATCCGGTCCTGGTGATTTGAACTCATCCAGGGCAGACAGGTGCTCACTTACCATTTTCTTCCCTATTTCAACTTGTGTTCCTAATCTGATATTTGTGGTGCTGTTTTTGATTGATTGGACTGTTTTATCCCTTTGTGTAAAGACAGATGCAAAAAAAGAGTTAAATAGTTCTGCTTTCTCCCTGTTGCTTATCATCTTCTTGCCATTTTCTCCCAGCAGTGGACCAATTGTTTCCTTAACTTTTTTCTTATTTTTAACATGTTGGAAGAAGCTTTTTTTTGTTATTTTTTATTTTTTTGGCAAGCCTTTCTTCATTGTGAGCCTTAGCTTTCCTCACTTCATCTTTACAGGCTCGGGCTATTTGCTGATATTTTGCCTTGGTTATGTCCCCCTTTTTCCACTTTTTATATTTATCCTTTTTGTCTTTCAATTTGTCAGAGAGTTCTTTATGCAGCCATGCTGGTTTCTTTTGGGAACTGTTATTTTTCTTCTTCATTGGTATTGCGCTGGACTGGGCTTTTATAATCTCATTTTTCAAAATTTCCCAAGCTTCTTGAGTTGTTTTCCCTTTGAGGATTCTCATCCATGGAATCCTTCCCAAGCTCTCTCTGAGTTTATTGAAATTAGCTCTCTTGAAGTCTAAGACTCTAGTTTGACTTTGTTCAACTACTTTTGTTTGCATAATGTTGAATTCCAGTATTTCATGATCGCTTGCCCCCAAAGTTCCTGTAGCTTCTACACCTTCTATCATTTCCTCTCTGTTAGTGAGAATTAAGTCCAATATTGCTGATCCCCTTGTTCCCTTCTCTACCTTTTGGGAAACAAAGTTGTCTGCTAGGTTTGTTAGGAACCTGTTGGATCTTCCACTTGGTGCAGAGTTTGTTTCCCAATTGATGTCAGGGTAGTTAAAATCTCCCATTACTATTGCAGTGTGCTTCCTACATACCTTAGTTAGCTGGTTAGCAAAAAGTACATCCACTTCCTCTGCTTGGTTGGGTGGCCTGTAGTATAGACCTATGACAATATCATTCCCCCCCCAACCTTTAATATTGACCCAAATACATTCAAGTATTTTCCAACTCAATAGTTATAATAACGAAGGTAATCCAGAAAGGAACCACAAATCCAACAGAAAAAAATTCTTCATTAATATCCAGAGAGAGTCCCAATTGTAAAGAGACGCTGGGAATTTTCCATAGTTAAAATAGTCAGGCAGGGACAAAGAGAAGCCACTTTTCACCGCCCATCTCAGAGCCCAGAGGAGAGAGTAGTAAAATAATTTTTTTTTTTTAACCAGCCAGACCTAGAAACAATGTTGCAAATAGCCGCATTCCACTTTGCCTTGTTAAAGACAGTCCGGATTTAAGATTTCCGCTTTCTCTTCCAGAGAAGCCATTTTTAAGTGCCGCTTAAGTCCGAGGGGTTTTTTTTGAAAACAAACACCCCCCTCCCAGTCCATTCAGCCTGGCTGGCAGCAAGGAAAAAAAGTCTTTTTTTAAACTCACTCTCCCTCGCAGCTGAAGCCTCGGCAGACCTTCCGATCTCTTCCGCTCAGCCCTCTTCATTAAAGTGAATGGCGCCGACAGCCGTTGGCGAAGGGAGAACCCCCCGCAGCATGTTCTCCTTCACCTAGGCCGCGGCACAAGGGTCGCCTCCCCCACCGCCGTGAGGGGGGGCGTCCCTGCCGAGCCGGCCCTACGGGAGACCCCCAAAAAAGGGGCGTCTCGCCCCCGTGGGGGGGCAGAAGAAGCAACAAAACGGCGAGCGAGCACTAGGCTCGCTCGTCGCCGCAGGAGCCGGAACCGGAAGTCCACAGTTGCAGATTTTTTTTTTTTTTTTGCCATGCCATTTGTTTCTACAATGGTGCTTAAAAGTTTGTGAACCCCTTTGAATGTTCAATAATTTTGCATTCACACAAGGAAACTTTTGTAGAGAACAGATCACATTTTATGTCACATTTATACAGAAATATTGAACATCCAAACAAGTTCAACAAATTTTAGGCATCATTTAATGGACTTGTTACTAACTTCAAACTTTTGTCAAACTTCTAGACCAGTGATGGCGAACCTTTTTTGCCTCGGGTGCCAAAACCACGTGCTTGCATACCATTGCACGCACTCGGGTGTCCACCCCCATAATTTAATGCCCCCCATGTCATGCCCGCTGTGCATGTGTGTGTGACACCCCACCCTGCTGCCCCGCGTATGCATGCACAACTTTCTTGGAGCCTGGGGAGGGCGAAGACGTCCCCCTCCCAGAGGCTTTCCAGAGGCAGGAAACAGCCCATTTTCCAACTTCCAGTGGGCCCGGTAAGTCCATTTCTCGCTCTCTGGAGGCTTCAGGAAGCTCTCCTGAAGCCTCCAGAGGTAAAAAAAAAACTGCTGAAAATCAAGGCCGAAAATCAGCTGGCCAGTGTGTGCATGCGTGCTGGAGCTGACAGAGCAGCATCTCGCGTGCCCTCAGAAATGACTCTGCATGCCACCTGTGGCACATGTGCCATAGGTTCTCCATCACGGTTCTAGACCTTACTCCTGGCAAACTCCAAATTTCACAAGCCAGTAGATCTGATCGGATCACATTTATCTGCTTCTTTCTGAATCACAACTTATTTTTTTTCTAGCCAGACACTGCTGGAAACGTTTTATCTACAGATGTTGACTATTGTCTCCCATCCCAAAGTACTGTTAAGTCTTCGAAGATAGACCAGACTAGAACACCAAAATCATGATTGCTAATACTACTTTTATTATAAGTCTGAATGAACCTCTCCACTTCCTTCACCATTATCAGAAATAGGAATGGTCTCATCTGGGAAGCTTACTTGGGTTACATTTTCATATGTTTCTTTTATCTGTTGTCTTGGATGAGTTGCTTCCTGTTCTTAAATATTACTCCTTCTATCCCTTACAGTTGTTTTGCTTTCTTCCCCTTAAGATTATACCATTTTTACAAGGGTTTTTGTGTACCAGGAGTGCAAAATATCTTCAACATCGCTTGCTTCAAGTATTCCTATTCATTTACTGGCCTTTTCCTCCTTCTGGAGAGCTAGTACTTCTAGCAATTTGTTGTACGGTACCCTATTTTTCTTCTTTTTCATTGGGAGAGGTGACTTCTTTTGAATATCCAATACTTGTATTTGTCAGGGTTCCAAGTAATACACTCATTACGAACAAAACTTGAGGCAGGTAGATTCCTCAAAGAGTAGTTTTAGTGGGTATATCATATTGGCACAAGTTGGTGAAAACAGACTCTAAAGGTTCTCACGGTTTTCACCAAATTAAAAGTTTCCCAAACAGTCACATGGTCCAATCAAGGTGATGTCTGGTTGCTTGGTAACTTCACTCCTCCTCTCTCTGACCACTTGTGGGAATGTCCTTGGTTCCCAGGAGAAAACATTTTATTTTGGCTACAAAACCCCATCTATCTGTATTCCCTACTCCCTATCCCTCAGTTCCGGTGTGGCAACACTGAAGCTTCAAAATGGTCTCAGTCGTCGGATTCCAGGTTAACAGTATTCTTTTTTGAAGGACCACTTCAATTATGGTTTCTGCAAAGACATGATAAGTTGTTTTCAGACAGGATCACAGGCATGCCACAAAATGGTGAATCATAACTGCAGGTTCCTAGTCATCTTTTCTTTCTTTTTCTTAAGGCCATGAATGATGTTCTTTTTGAGTGCCAGTGGTACAAAATATCATCTTGTTTCAAGTATTGGAAGTTTTGGATTTCATTAGAAACATTTTGAGCATATTCAACATTTTGAGACCAGCTGAAGACTTGGATTCCCCCCCCCCCATCCCAAGACATCAGGTTACCAAATATACATTTTTCACCTAAACTAGAAATTTATTGGGATCTTCCCCTTCCAATTCCCCTTTAAAATGCCAATAGCTGTCCTATCCTATTAACTCACTCAGCTTACTCTATAAACCATCACTCTTCTCTTTGATCACTCCTCTCTTTCTGTTCTGTTTTTACTTTCTGCCCTCTCTCAAAATACTAGAATTACTATAAAAGTTTGGATTTCATTAGAAACTTTAGGAGGAGATTTAACATTCTGAGACTGTATAGTACCGTAGACACTTAAAGGCCTATTCATAAAATATTGTCTCTATGGAGTATGCTAGTCACATAATAACAATATTCCCTGCCATCTTTTCTGGCCCACAAGATAGTGACTATCAGTGTTAGCTTCTATTTACTTTTACTTTCCTGAGAGCGGGCAGACTTTTAAACACAGCTCCAGAATAGAGTTGTATATATGTTTATTTTCTCAGATAAATGTTGAATAAAATCCAAGGTTATGTTTGGAAGAAAAGCACATTGTTATCATATATTGCATTTTGTTTAAAATTAAAATCTTGTAAAAACTTAACACTGAAATTAGCCAAGAAACCTGAAGTAATTCCAGGATTACATCAGTAATACTTTATGGCTCCATGAGAGCTAACAGTTCCGTATTCAATCTGGGAGAAAAAAACAAATACATTTTGAGTCTTTTAAATTTCTCTTTTGAACAGATTATCCCAATGCCAGTTTCCCCAAGTTTAGACTGTTTCGTACATTCAGTTTTATGAAAAGATAATCTGTTTAGCCAAGCTTTAGAAAACTCTGCCAGATGATACAGAACCAAATATGTAATCCGCAAAACAGCTTTTAATTTGTCCAATATGGATAAAGCCCTGTAATGAATATAAATGTGCACAATGTTTAACTAATGAACCTTTTCCAAGAGCAGCTTATTTATAACTAAGATTTAACTATTTATGTTTCTAATTAATTTTGTTGGCTTGTCTTCCTTAATTTATTGGCAGGTGTCCATTCCATTTTGCTCTTTGTGTCTATAAGGTGACCTGTTGCAGATGAACAATCTGTTCATTGACTGTAAGACTGGCATAAAGTTTCACTGAACGTCATACTTACTCTTGCAAGTAAAATAATACACTTTTATAAATGTATTCAAAAATATACTTAGAATCTTGACATATATTAGACATACTGAAAGTTTAATTTGGCAGTAGATGTTTTATCTATATAGGTAGTCCTCGACTTACGGCCACAATTGAGCCTAAAATTTCCATTGGTAAGCAAGGCATTGTTAAGTGAGTTTCCCCCCATTTTATGATCCTTTTTGCCACATATGTTAAACAAATCACAGTAGCTGTTAACTGAACTATGCGGTCATTAAGCGAATCATGTTTCCCCCATTGTTTTTGCTTGTCAGAAGTCTGCTGGGAAGACTTCTGCTTTTGCTTGTCGGAAGTCTGCTGGGTCGTAGTTTTAAACTGTTTTAGTAGGGGGTTTTAGTAGGGGTTTTAAGGACAGGCTAATTATGTAATATATTTTAATATATTTTATGTTTTGTATTATTGATTTTTATTGCTGCCTGTACACCGCCCTGAGTCCCGTAAGGGAGAAGGTGCAGTATACAAATCTAATAAATAGTAATAGTAATAGATTACAAATGGTGATCACATAACCCCAGGACAGTGCAACTGTCATAAATACATGCCATTTGCCAAGGGTCCAAATTTTGATAATGCGACCATGGGGATGCTGCAATGGGCATAAATGTGAAAACTGAACATATGTCACGTTTTTCATCACTGCTGTAACTTCAAATGATGACTAAACTAATGGTTGTAAGCCTCATGTTTCTGTCATACTGTCATACTTTGGTAATGAAGCAAAATGTGAGCCTCAAAATTTCATATAAAATAAATATGTAGGTATTTTAAAGTGCCACAAAATTCTCTGAGGATTTCAGATAAGACTTGCAGCTAAAAGGCAGGGAGGGCCCTGGCGTATCTCTTTGGGACAGAGACACACATTACTCTCTTGCCTTGGAAAAACTTTGCCTTCTCTTTCTTTTACCCTCCATGGTCTAATTATGACTTCTTCCTAGTCCACGGAAACGATTGCAAGCCAGAACGGGCAATGCTTCAGTTTGCCTCCTGCTTCGTTTTAACCAGAAATCAAGTGGCTTAGGTAGGCTAGGAGAATGAAAAAATCACTCCAGACAGGCATTAGATACTCTTGCTCATTACCACCTAGTCAAAAGAAGTTTATAAAGAGCAGCTACAGCCTCTAGGCAGGATGTGAGAATTGCTTGGCTGGAAAACTTGTGTGGTGGTAGAGGATGGGGAGAAATAAATGAGTGAAAGGATGAGACAGAATATTCTTTCACTGTTCACTGGATACAGGTAGTCTCTGACTTACAATGGCACTGAACAAAGTGACATGGCCATTTTTCACACTTAGCAACGGTTGCAGCATCCCCAGGGTCACATGATCAAAATTCAGATGCTCGGGAACTGGTTCCTATTTATGATGGTTGCAGTGTCCCGGGGTCATGTGATCATTTTTGAGACCTTCTGAGAAGCAAAGTCAGTTGGAAAAAAGATTCACTGAACAGCTGTGTTACTAAGTTAACAACTTGATTCACTTATCAAGTGTGGGAAGAAAGGTCATAAAGTGGGGCAAAACTCAATTAACAAATGTCTCGCTTACCAACAGAAATGTTGGGCTTAAGTCAAGGACTACCCGTATTCTTTCTGTGTGTTTCAACCCCTACAGTCCTACTGTTCTCCTGATTTCCATGTTCTTCCTGAAGTTTTCTCTAGGCCGGCAGGGATGTTCTTACTGATTCTGTGGCGGTGAACAAGTAAAACCTTCAAACTGGAGAAGATGGATGGACAACTGTTAAAAGAAATGAAAGGCCAGGCCCCTGACAAGGTCTGCAGATTATGGCTCTAGCGCAGTGTTTCCCAACATGGGGCCCATGCCACACAGGGGGGCAATTTAATTTTTAATGGGGGCAATTTGAAACTTGTTTAAACCAAGTTAATGTCCTTTAAGGCTTCCTCCGCATGAGCAGAATTCACTTTTTGAGAAAAGTAAGAATTATATGTCACCGGGGGGGTGGAGGTGGGGCATCAGGATTTTAGAGATATTTAGATAGGACATGCCAAAAAAAAAAAGGTTGGGAACCACTGCTCTAGGGGGAAGGTGTGCATTTCACGTGGCTTGCAAATAACTTTTAGAAATAAAGGAAGAACAGTCTTTACCCACAACTCCCTACTGTGTTTCTCCAAAAAGAAGGCCGGGCCTTATTTTCTTCTGACCCCCGAAAAAAATGGCTAGGCCTTATTTTTGGAGGGTTCTAATTATTGACTCACCTCATGGAGGTGGCACCAACAGCCCCACCCAGCAGGAGCTCGCTGCTGGCCCACTTCTTCTGCTAACATTTTCTGCCATTCACACACATTGCCCTGGCCTCTGTTTCGCCTTCAGATGCCTGCTGGATGTTTTCGCCTTCAGATGCCTTCCGGAAAGCCCTCTACAGCCAATAAGATTGGCTGCAGGTGCCTTCCACCAGGCATCTGAAGGCAAAATGAGGGCCAGGGTGATGCATGCGAGTGGTGGCAAGTGGCTGCAGAAGAAGATGAGGCAGATGCCAGGGCGTGTGAGGCCTGGTAAGTAGGACAGCTCCATTCCCCTATCCCCATCCTAGCTTACTTTTTACCTGTGTGCCACGCCCCACCTCCTGCACCCCCGGGGTGGGTGTGGTTTTAATTAGGGCTAATTTTGTGGGTGGGGCTTAATTTGATCACATGCACTCAAAATGTAGTAGGGCTTCTTTTCAAGGTGGGTCGTCTTTTTGGAGAAACACGATAGTTGTGCCTGCTTATAACTATTTTTTGGCTTTGCTTGGATAGTGCAGTGACACTGCATAGTGAACAAGAACCATTGAACTCATCCTTTCACTCATTTACTTTCCTCTTCAGGCACCAAGACCATACAAACACCCCTCCTCCCCCATGCTGGGTAAACAGACGAGCAGATAAAACGGCCACCATAAACATAAATTAATAAGTGATTAAGTTGCTAAGTTAAAATCAATTAAAAAGCAGAAAAATAAGAGATTAATTGCATGATGGTATAGAGCAGTGGTAATCAACCTGGTCCCTACCGCCCACTAGTGGGCGTTCCAGCCCTCATGGTGAGCGGTAGGGGTTTTGTCTGATACTGAAGCACTTTCCTTTTTTTAATTTAATTGACTTCCCTACTTTATAAATCACCATTACTGTGGAACCGGTGGGCGGTTAAATTTTTTTACTACTAACAGAGATACAAAAGTGGGCGGTAGGTATAAAAAGGTTGACCCTGTTATAGAGCAGTGGTCCTTAGCTTTTCCAGTTTGGTGGATTGGCGGAAGTGGGGTGGAAGGAGGGAATGATTTTGCATACCACATATGCATGCACTGTTTTCACAAATTCAGCTTTGTCTGCACTTGCCTACCACTTCTGCAGCCCGGTTCCGAATGGGTTGTGAACCAGCACCAGGCTGCAAACTGAGGGGTTGGGGACCCATGATATAGAGAAAAGAATAGAAACGGTATGAACAAATCATGCCTTCTCACTCAGCAAATGGTTTCTGGGAAATCTCAGTTTTCAGCAACTTCTTAAGAGATGTTCTTAAGGTGGAAAAACCCATCTCTGAGGGAAGCCATCCCAAAGAGTGGACACCACTACCCAAAAGCAGTGCCGCCAAATATTACTCTTCCTCACCCCTCCAAAGTAGTTGCTACCAGAAGCATCTTTCAAAAGAAGTACATTGAATGGGTCCTTTCTGACTGGACTATGAGTCAACTAGAATGCCAACCGTTAGTCACCACAGACCTCTGTCCCTCCATCTACATTGGACATGAATTGTCACTGGTTGATTTGAGACAGTTATTTCTCTGGCAGCTGTGTAGAACATCTCAAAAGTCAATTAAAACATTTTGCAGTTTAATATTCAGTAGCTTCTTTGATATTCAAAAACAAACACATACTTAATTGAGTGTAGAAGTTGAATTTTGTATTTGTTTGACATGAAAACATCTAGAAACTGAGTGGGCTTGGGTCATGGGCTATTTTTCTAAGCATGTAATTACAATTTTCACCCTTTCCAAACAGCAATTGCTTTGTATAATTACATATCCAAACTGAGTTCACACATTTGCAAAAATCATTTGCTGTGATTATTTTTCCAAGCCCTCTTTTTGCAAATTTTCATGTTCTAACCTGACATACTAACATGCTGACAAACCATCTTGATTACAGCTTTGTTTTCACAACAGTTTGGTACTAAAATGACAGAGTAGAGAACAGTAAAAAAGCAAATGGCACCAATGAGTTTCTAATAATTGCAAAGTTACTCTCAGTAATTGTTTGTTACAGACTTACTTTGTGAACATTTTTGCCAGTTAATAAGGATAAAGGAAGGCAGCATATTTGCTAAAGTTAGTATTTTCATTTAAACACATAAGAGTCTTTCTGCTGGATCAGGCCTACAAAACTTCTAATCTAGCATTTCTGCCACTTGGTACCCCAAAATCAGCAGGATGATGATGGCCCTTAAGTCCAGAAGCCACCTCCAGCTCATCAGTAATTAAAACTAGTTAATTAACTAGTGTTAACAGTTAAATAATAAACAGTCAATTAACATTAGTAGATTGACCAACAGCCATTAATATGTCCAATCCCTTTTTGAAAGTATTTAAATTGGAGATTTCTGTTACACCTGATGCAGCAAATTCCATAGCAACAATAAAATAAGTATTTCTTTTGAACAATATTGATTGATTGATTGTTTGATTGATTGTTTACATTTATTTGCCATCTATCTTGCTGTGGGGCTTCTCTGGGCAGCTTACAACAATAAAAGCAGAGAAGTGAAAAGAAGTGTAAACATAACCGTACCAAAGTATGGTTTTTGGGCTACATAAACAGAGGGATAGAATCAAGATCACGAGAAGTGTTAATACCACTTTATAATGCCTTGGTAAGGCCACACTTGGAATGCTGCATTCAGTTTTGATTGCCAAGATGTAGAAAAGACGTGGAGACTCTGGAAAGAGTGCAGAGAAGAGCAACCAAGATGATTAGGGGACTGGAGACTAAAACATATGAAGAACGATTACAGGAACTGGGTATGTCTAGTTTAATGAAAAGAAGAACCAGGGGAAACATGATAGCAGTGCTCCAATATCTCAGGGGTTGCCACAAAGAAGAGGGAGTCAAACTATTCTCCAAGGCACCTGAGGGTAGAACAAGAAGCAATGGATGGAAACTAATCAAGGAGAGAAGCAACTTGGAACTGAGGAGAAATTTCCTGACAAAGCAATGAACCAGTGGAACGGCTTGCCTCTAGAAGTTGTGAATGCCCCAACACTGGAAGTCTTTAAGAAGATGTTGGATAGCCATTTGTCTGAAATGCCATAGGGCTCCTGCCTAGGCAGGGGGTTGGACTAGAAGACCTCCAAGGTCCCTTCCATCTCTGCTATTATATTATATTATAAAGTAATGGAACAATAGAATAAACAATGAAAAACCCCACAAGGATAATACAGCAATATGAGAATAAAAGATGGGTCGGTAGGGAAGCAAGGAGCGAGGGGGGATTTGCTATCAGTCTAGTAGTAACCACCTCCGATTTATCAACTTAAGTTTTAATGGATGATCTTGAATTTCAATACCACGAAGAACAAAATGTTCTCTGTAATCACATTTTTTAAACAATATATGTGTATATCTCTACTGTATCTCTCATCTTTTACTCTAGTTACAAAAAGCTGTAGTTTTTCCTCCCTGGGAAGCTGCTTTAATTGGTTTTGTCTCTTTTCCACCACATCCATCAAGCATACATGCAGAACCATGCATCTACTCTAAGTGTGGTTTTCACATTGATTTTACATAAATTGGTTACTATATGTTCCCCACCCACCCACCCTTCCTAACTGTTCATAACAAGGCATTGTAATATAGCATAACAAGACATAACAAGGCACCACACTGCATGGTGGCGCAATGGTTAGAATGCAGTACTGCAGGCTACTTTTGCTGACTGCCAGCAATTTGGCAGTTCGATCCTGACCAGCTCAAGGTTGACTTAGCCTTCCACTTCCGAGGTAAAATGATGACCCAGATAGTTGGAGGCAATATGCTAACTCTGTAAAACACTTAAGTCACGCTTGAGTCTAAGTGCTATTGCTATTTGCCTTTAAAAGAAAAAAACAAAACAGAAGCTTGTTATTATAAGGGCATTTTCATGGAGCTATCCACCATGAAAGGACATTTTCCAGAGTATCTAAACGGTAACATTTTACCATATTTCCAATATGAATTCATTGTGCATGTTTTCATGATCAGCATCATCACTGTTCATTACAGATGCTATTGTCCCTTTACCCATCAGACACTGCCAGTTCAATTCCTCAAAATATATATATGTAAATGTTGGATTTATCTGTTGATCTGGTGTCAATTTGTATAATATTACACTTTCTTACACTTATGGAACTACTTTTGACATTTAGGAACACATTTACTCAGTTAAAAATAATTTTTGGGAGGAGTTCTTCACAAATTCTTCTTCATTTCATTGATCTCAGTTTGGCATTACAGCAAATGTGGTCACCACACTGCTCATCCTGAACTTTGGACTCTTCCAGCATTGATCCTGTGGACCTTTATTTTGAGTTGCAAACTCTCCAGTTATTCCTACTCTTTACTTTCTACATTTTATTCTTCAGCAAGTTACTAATCCATAACCCCACCTGTTGCTTTATTTCATGGCTGCTAAGTTTGTCTGAGAGACCTTTTGTGAAGAATTCTGTCAGTTTTCTTTGAAAACTTAGGAATATGATGCCTATCAAAGCACTCATCTACTCGTCTATTGACACAAATAAATCTAGGTCACTGAGACAAGACTTTCCCTTGTAGAAGCCAATTTGTGGAAGCCAAACATTAATACTTTCTGCCTCACTTTGATATTAAGGTTACATGACAAGGACACTGTCATTCCCATCTCAGGAAAAGTGTATCACACCCTGACAGTGCTAAAAAGAAGAAGTTAAATAGCATCAAAACTCAGCCCTACTTATTAGTGGAGGAGTATATAGAAACAGCTGCAGATATATATATATATATCTAAAAAGCTCTCCATGAACTAATTAGGAGATTATCATTTAAAAGCACTTGGCAAAACTGCAGAAAGGAATAACCAAAATGATGATAGAAATTGAACAACTCCCCTGTGAAGAAATATGACTATATATGTGGCTTTGTAACTTGGAAAGAAGGGGAGTAAAATGGAGCATGACAGAGAAAATAAAGCTGTTTTAAGATGGAGCCAGCCTGCACCATTTACACAAAAATTGCTGGTTGCCCAAATAATGTCAATAATAGGCATCCCAACAGCTATCTTCCATCCATTTCTCCACTCCTGGTCATCCAAGAGGTTTACTGTCAGAGAATTTACTTTGGTTGTATTTCTGCTCCTTCTATTTTAGGGCTCATTTAGTTTGATTACCCATAATTTTCAAGTATTTGTTTTGGGTCAATAGGGAAGGGGAAAGAAAAGCAAACAGCTAGTAAGTTATTTTGCTTTGTTTCTTATGAACAGAAATGTGGGACAGATTATTTAGTAGTGCCTTTATTTGGTTTCTGATGAGTACATGAGATAGATTTTTAGCTAGTAAGTTATTTTGTTTCAAATGAGTGAATGATAATTGATTTGTGGTTGTTGTTAAATAGGTGAAATGGGAAAGGGATCTGCAGATGGGCAGCAAGGAAGTCCTTGATTGGCAGCCATCAGCTCAAGGTTCTTGACCAAAAAAGGGTGGAACACTGGAATATGATAACCAGTAACATAATTAAAGATATTGACAATGTAGTACTGGTAGCAAATATGGAAAAAGGTAAAAGGAAGCCCTGCGGATTTTACTCTGCTAGTCACTGCTGACTATAGGGAACAGTGTTCATCTCCATGTTAAGGCCATTGAGCCAGCGCTGTCCGAAGGCATTTTTGCTGTCATATGGCCACCGTGATGTCACAGAGTGCTGTTACATTCCCATTGAACTGATACCTAGTTATCTACTTGCATTTGTATGCTTTCGAACTTCTAGATTGGCAGGAGCTGGGCAGAGGATGGAGCTCACCCCGTTGTGGGTCTCAAACCTGAGCTGCCAGCTTTCCAGTTGATAAGCCCAGCATCTTAATTGCTGAGCCACCATACTACCAGATTGCAAATATGAATTACAGGGGAAGCTCGAAAAATTAGAATATTGTGCAAAAGTTCACTTATTTCAGTAATGCAACTTAAAAGGTGAAACTAACATATGAAATAAGACTCATTATATGCAAAGTAAGATAGTTCAAGCCGTGATTTATCATAATTGTGATGATTATGGCGTACAGCTCATGAAAACCCCAAATCCACAATCTCAGAAAATTAGACTATTACGTGCAATCAATAAAACAAGGATTGTACATAGAACAATATCAGACCTCTGAAAAGTATAAGCATGCATATGTACTCAGTACTTGGTTTGGGCTCCTTTTGCAGCAATTACTGCCTCAATGTGGCGTGGCATGGAAGCTGTCAGCCTGTGGCACTGCTGAGGTGTTATGGAAGACCAGGATGCTTCAGTAGCAGCCCTCAGCTCTTCTGCATTGTTTGCCTCATGTCTCTCATCTTTCTCTTGGCAATGCCCCATAGATTCTCTATAGGGTTCAGGTCAGGTGAGTTTGCTGGCCAATCAAGCACAGTAATTCCATGGTCATTGAACCAGGTTTTGGTGCTTTTGGCAGTGTGGGCAGGTGCCAAGTCCTGCTGGAAAATGAAGTCAGCATCCCCATAAAGCTCGTCTACGGAAGGAAGCATGAAGTGCTCCAAAATCTCCTGGTAGACGGCTGCGTTGACCCTGGACTTAATGAAGCAGATGACATGGCTCCCCAAATCAACACAAGACTGTGTAAACGTCACACTGGACTTCAAGCATCTTGCAGTGTGTGCCTCTCCATTCTTCCTCCATACTCTGGGTCCTTGGTTTCCAAATGAGATGCAAAAGTTGCTCTCATCAGAAAAGGGGACTTTGGACCACTGAGCAACAGACCGGGTCTGTTTTTCTTTAGCCCAGGTAAGACACTTCTGACATTGTTTGTTGTTCAGGAGCGGCTTGACAAGAGGAATACAACATTTGAAGCCCATCTCCAGGATCCGTCTGTGTGTGGTGGCTCTTGATGCACTGACTCCAGCCTCAGTCCACTCCTTGTGAAAGTCCCCAACACTTTTGAATGCCCTTTCCCTGACAATCCTCTCCAGGTGCGGTCATCCTTGCTGCTTGTGTAACTTTTTCTTCCACATTTTTCCCTTCTACATAACTTTCTATTAATGTGCTTTGATACAGCACTTTGGGAACATCTAACTTCTTTTGCAATTACCTTTTGAGGCTTTCCCTCCTCATGGAGGGTGTCAATGATGATTTTCTGCACAACTGTCAGGTCAGCAGTCTTTCCCATGATTGTATTCCTACTGAACCAGACTGAGAGACCATTTAAAGGCTCAGGAACCCTTTGCAGGTGTTATGGCTTAATTAGCTGATTAGAGTGGGACACTTTGAGCCTAGAATATTGCACCTTTTCACAATATTCTAATTTTCTAAGATTGTGGATTTGGGGTTTTCATGAGCTGTACGCCATAATCATCACAATTACAACAAATCACGGCTTGAACTACCTTGCTTTGCATGTAATGAGTCTTATCACATATATTAGTTTCACCTTTTAAGTTGCATTACTGAAATAAATGAACTTTTGCATGATATTCTAATTTTTTGAGTTTCACCTGTACACTAAAACAGCATAAACTAATGGTATTAACTGGCCAAATGATGCTTAATGATCTGTCTGTCTGGGTTGATACTCACAAATTTGAGTAAGTGTTTACAACATTAAATAATTAATGCAGGGGAAAGGTATTAGTGACTACAAGTAGCGGCCGTATCACTTACTAGTACTAGAAGTAACTTGCTTCTGGAATCTGAATAATAGTTGGTACCCCATGTATAGAAAAATGCTATTGCTCTCTTCACTCCTTATGCCTGTATGTGTCACTATTTTACTATGAAAAAAGCTTCAAGATTTCTGTAACACATTAGAAATAAATGGCTAACTCCTAAATTGAAACATACTGTGTTTAAAATAGGTTCCTTATTTCAGTCCACCTGCCATAAATAATCTATTGTTTATGCAAAAGTACATAACCCGAAGACTCAGGACTGCATATGTCCTCTGAATGCAGCCCCACGAGATTTTCAAAAGGTTTTATATTTTAAATTTGGACACTAGACACAAATATATTTTTTCATCACCATTAACTGAATGGTCACTGTCTGAGGCAGTCGCTAAACAAGGATTACCCAAAAATGCTTTTTCAAGAGGTAACTGGACTTTCTTGTTTTTCTTTGAAGACGTTTCGCTTCTCATCCGAGAAGCTTTTTCAGCTTCCCACCATCCAGTCAGACCTGAAGAAGCTTCTTAGATGAGACGCGAAACATCTTCAAAGAAATGGCGATGATGTTGGGAACAACATGCTTGGTTCTTTGCTGGGTGTCCTTGCCTTGAACTTTGGATTGTGTCTCTTCAGCTATTTCCTTGCCTTGCCTTTGCCTGTGGATTTGCCTTTGCCTTGGGAACTTCCTTGTGCCTAGTGGACTGGACTTGCCCTTGCCTTGAGGACTTGAAGCGTTGGCTTCATTTGAGTAGCCTGTGTGGAACTCATTGGGGTTGAGCTGATGCCAGCACAAGAAATTGATGGAGAGTACCAATTCAGGCTGGGAAGCCTTAATAAGGACTCCTTACACTGTGTGTGTGTGTGTGTGTGTGTGTGTGTGTGTGTGTGTGTACACGTGCATGAGTGGGACAGCACAGATATATCAAAATGTTTGGAAACATTCAGAAAGTAAACAAGATGCTTGGAGAACAAACCACCACCAGCATTTACCACCCGAGCTACAGATATTTTCCACCATTTCTAATGATATAAGAAAAATAGAAAATAGACTGCTAATAAATGTATACTCCCTACACTTCTCCGTGATTTGAAGTACTTGTTCTTACCCCATAAATTTCTTACTTAAATGAATCTTTGCTTTTAAATGTATGATCTGATTCTTTTTTTTAAAATGAACATCTATCCTATGGACATTCATCCAAGATCCCCCCCCCCCTTTCTGCCCCTTTCTCTGAAAATATTTATTCTTTCTTCATATATTAGTTTACAATGTTATCTTCATTCATTCATATGAACAAATCATGATCATATACTATTTTTGTATTCAATCTATCTTCATTCACCTCTTTTGTATTCTCCCTGTTTTCTTTTAACCTTACCTAGGTCTAATTATTCTATTTTCCTAATTACACATAAGCAGTTAGTTTCTGCTACAAATTCCAAGGTATTTATTGCAGCCATAAATTTTTTAACTTAAGTAACAGAAAGCACACTGTAGATTTAAACCATTCTATATAGAAAATGGAGACATAGAAGCTTGCTTTTCCAAAAGTCCAAAGAACCAGGGCAGAAATTCAGGGAAGATCCAAAATATCTAGTTTGAAACTAAAATCAGCCATGTAATCTAGATTATCCATCACAATATACAGAGTCATTGGAAGTGGCAGGTGACAGAATATTGTTTTCTACAAAAATCCAGGCCAGTCATCCTTTTAATAGACCTGTCTACAAGCTTGACTAATTTGATAAGTCATGTTTCTATTTTTTTTTATGTGGATGGTTAGATTTTCTTTGCTCTTTCTTTTGTAATTTACAACATAAAGCTGGGCTTAATACTATGCCAAACTCGGGCTCTGGATCAGCTGAATCACCTCTGTCTCCAAATACCTTTGTCACCAAGGCAGGTTGACTCTTAGCTAAACTCTTCAGCTTCTGAATCTGAATGATTCTGGCAGATCCCCAACAACCGTCTTATTTATTTATTTTTGATACATATTATACAAATAACTTTTTCTCACTCTCAATTTTTTGCAGCATTCTCTTTTTTCTCATTCTGTCAGGCTCCAGAAAAACCAAGAAAGACATGTTGTGATTCTTCCAAGCAAATTTCTTACTATTACTCACCTATGGGCAGAATCTTGCCTAACTAAAGCATGCAGTCAACCTCATAAGATATATACGCTGGGAACTATTAGGGAGGCCCCATCTTCAACCTGTTTTTCACTCACAAGAACTACTGTATCTGAAGTGAAATGTCTCTTGTTCCTCTAGAATGTATTTATTTCCTCCTGAGAATCTGGACTACGTTCTATCACACATTCTTTTTCACCTCAACTTTCTAACATCTTTTTTCATACTTCCTAAATCTTGCCACACTGTTTAAAGCAGCTTTCAAATCTCATTTCTTCACAACTATTTCCATTACTTACGGCATTCAATAAAATTTTAGTAATATACAATTGTACTTTCTCTGAATTGTTACATTTTAACAGTGATTTCTTCCACATTTTTTCTCTTTTTCCATGCTCATGTCATTTACCTCACAAACACAACCAAAACCCAATTTTATGCTCAGGTTATTCTTTGCAAGCCAGGATCTCTAAACCTGAGAGTACTCTGCAGGCCAACATATTTTGCCCGCATCCTACCAAGTAGGAGGAATATGAACCATACTGTCCTAGATGCAATATACATACAGCAAACATTTCATAAAACAGTAATAATAACAGGAGGCAACAGTTGAAAACATTTGGCCATTTATGACACTCATCAAGTTAAAATGTCTGGAAATATTTTTTAAAGAAACACCTTAATATTTTGTTAGGCTGCATCTGCATTGCACCCGCACTTCTGGATATCTGGATGATATTCTTTAAATAATCAGAAAGCCTTATCTTTTATTTTTGCACAACACATTTTGTGCTCCATTTCTTTCCTTCCTCCCTTCCCTTTCCTCCCTTCTTACCTATCCTTTTTTCTATCCTTTCCCTATCCTTCCTTTTCGCTTTTCTTTCCCTTTCCCTCTTTCTTCTGTCCTATCCTGTCCTTCCCTTCCCTTCTTGGGTATATTTCAATGCAATCCAACAAATCCCACCACAATCCAAAACAACTCTTGGAAGTTTATGAGATGTATATGGGAAAATGTTTCAGCAAAACATATTAAAACACAGATGGACTGACATGTGAATTAGGTTTTCTTTCAATTATTGGGACCCAAGAAACATTGAAGGAAGGATTATCCCTTTGAAATTTGTCTGAAGGTGAAATGCCAGCTACTGATGCTATTTTATTATTAAAAATATAAAAACTCTTACAATTTAAACTGCTCTGGCAGACATTTCTGTAGTTACACAAGGTCATGAGTTGCAATTAAAGAAGAGGAGTTGGTATAGTAACGCCAAAGCCCATGACTCTAACCCTAACCAAAAAGATAATAGAAATTACTGGAACACGCAAGAAGACCTTTGAAGATTATTTCATATTTGCAGATGATTGTGGTCTGCAAAGAGCAGAAGTACTTAAGCCAAATTGGCATGAGAAGAATAGTGAGTATAGACTACAAGAGAAAAGAAGAAGAAAATAAATCTCTAGATTACTGGGAGGGAATTGATATGGATGTTTGTGTGTGGTGAGACAATCAAGAGGACTAGAATATGTTTTTGTATGCATAGTTTTGTATGCATAGTTTCTAAGGCTAATGTATGCTTCCTTCAATGCTAAAATAATTGTCCATATGGACTGCAAACTAATATTGAGAAATGCCATATAGAGTAGGACCTCTGGTTACAAAAGCTTCTGACCACGACCACATCGGAAAATTGGGTTTTGACCAAAAAATTCACATTCCCCTGCCCACCCGCTGCTGATTTCCCCTTCCGCACCATTTTTTTTAAAGCATCAAATTTCCAAAATTAGGTTCAGTTCATGACCAAATTGGTTTGCAACCAAAGTTATGGAATGAATTATTGTTGTGATCAGAGGTTCTATTGTAATAGTATCAATCCAAGAGCTCTTACATTTTAAAATGTGGAATTACTTATTTTTTAATTAAAATATGTAACTTTTCCCTAGTGGCAAATGCAACACTAAGTCCTAATAAGAAATCCAGGAAAAGATCAAGACTAATTAATTTAATAAGTCTGTTCTGATAAGCTCATGGAAAATAACTTACTAAAGTTATCAAGTATCTACGATGGGTCATGTTATAAAAAAAAAAAAAGACATAAAATTAAATGTGTCTCTCTAGCCTTTTAAAGTTTTAGAGCGTATCACTACTGTATGTCTGTAGATAATGATGACTTGGTAGATAGTGTTTACCTACAGTTTCAAAAGATGTTGGAGTCTTTCATTAAAGTCTTTTCCATACATTTGGAAATCATAGAGATAAAGAACAGTTCTCTTTTATGGGACAGTACATTTTTCTGGCAACGCCTGATTCTCATTAAAAATTTCTGCATAACATCTATTCTTTCTACATTGCCAGATGAAATGATGTTAGATCACAGTCTTTAAACTTATCCTTTCATAAACCTCCAACTACAGGGATTGAGTTTCAATTTCATTACACATCCTATAACTGAGATAATTCATAGGAATATCTGCTGCTGGCATATCTTTTATCAAAATATTTCTAATGCAATCTGTTTATTGTAGTTTTAAAAGGTTAACAATATTCATGGCAATATTTGCTGTTAGCATTTATTTTACCAAAATGTTTCCAACAATGTATTTGTTCTGTAGTTTTTAAAAGGTTAACATTTATTCTGAAAATTTGAAGTTAGTTGACGTGTTAATTTTTATCTGGTGTATATACATTTATATCTATGTGACATAATATATATATGTATGTATGTGTACATTTATATTTGGTGCATGTGTGCAGATAGATGATAGATAATACAAACAATGACTGAATAAAATTTCACTCATTTATGTAACTGTGGAGAGCTATATGCTACAACTCAAACCCTTGTGATTACTCTTAGCAACCCACAGATAGATTTTCTCTAGGACATTTGTCCTGCTTGTTTTCCTTCCATCTACCCCAGGATTAAATTTCAGCAGAGATAGGTTTGTGCATGTTATGTCCAAAATATGATAATTTGAGCCTCATCTTTTCTGCCAGAAGTGCCTGAAGGCTGGTTGCAGTACCTGTTGTCATTAATTTGGGCTTTATATTTAATCTTAGCCTCATTTTTCATTGTGTATCTTATTTTTCATTACTAGAATTTCCTAGCATCTTCTAAGTAGGGAATGCCTTTTAAGATATCTTGGATGCTGATATCTCCGTGGTACCGATTTCAGTGTAGTACTTCAATGTTATTTTTGATCTTCTTTGAAGCAGTTATTATCTGTTCTCTGGTGTCCTTTAGCATACCAAGTTGAGGTTAGAAACTTCTTTCTGAATTCAGAGACCTTTTAGAAGACTTTCCTTGTTTTTGTTCATGCTGCTTCTATCTTCAATGTCTTTACAGATGTTACTGTAATACGCTTGTCTCTACTAAAAAAAACTTTCAGAAATTATTTGTTAAGTTGCTATGTGAGATCTTTGTCTTTCTTCTCTTTGACTTCTCGTCTCTTTTTGGTGATTTTCACTCTTCTGACACCCAGTTTGCCTTTACCTCTGTTTCTTGATCTTTGTCAGTGTCTTTTCACATCCATCTTTAAACTTCTTCTTTAAGTCCATCCCATAGTGCCATACTTCTGGTCCCCTATCAATGAGGTGAAGACTTCAAAGTGATTGCAAAGATACTCAAGTTTATATTCTACAGACTGGTTGTCTTTCTTCTCTCACCTTATCTTAACTTGGAACATGAATATGAGCTGTTTGTGATCTGTTCCAGTCAGCCCTGGCCACATTGTCACTGTTATAACAGAGTTCTTCCACTTCCTTGTGTCAATAATATAATCGACCTGATTTCTATGCATCTGGTGATCTCCATGTATACAGGTGTCATGTTGATGTTTTCAAGAGTGTGTTAGTAATCAAGAAACCCTCCTAGGAACACTGCCATAATGAGGCAGTATAGCAGGCCTTGAGGAAAGCAAACTCTGTACATGCATAATACATCATGGTTTTGTTATTATTCCCAAACTCTAGCAAGTAAGCAAGCCCTGCCTTTCTGTTTCTGCAGTAACTGCTGTTATAACAAATAAATGCATTATTTCTTTTAAGCTAGATCTGCATTCTTTATTTATGATGGCACTCTTGCAGGGTAAAAATAAAACTCAGACCTATGAGAATTACGGATGCTTTTACAGATTCTTGTTGGTTGATCAAAATCTGCCACAGAACAGAATGCAAAAAAATATGTTTATTTGGAAAGAAATGCAAAAAGGAACAACTGCTATATAAAAGCACCACATATTGTTTTTGCATAATAATAAAACAAAGTGTACAGCATAAGTTTGGAAGATTTTTATGTTTTTATCAAATTAAAGGAGGGAGGCAGAACATACACATCAGAGTAGTAATACAATTCATATATAGAACTGTATTTATCACAATGAAGTTACTAGCCAAGATAGAGAAATTAATTTCATCAGTGCTGCCAAATAATGTCCCCTTCACCAGATTTATATCCCAGAAAGAAATCACATGTAACCTCAACTTAAGTTGAGCAACTTAATGTGTTCAATTATTTTCTAAAACAGACAGCAGCTGTACAAATGCATATTGAAGAATATTTAATATGTAATATGTCTAAGCAGTTGGAGAGAGTCAGCATGATATAGGAATTAAGGAGCTGAACTTGTGTGAGGAAGTGCTAGTCCACCCTAAGGCATGGGAAAACTCTGGGTGATTCTGGGCCAGTCACCCTCTCTCAGGATTTATACATCCACCCCACAAAGGGGCTGTTGTAGGGCGATCTAGAGTGTGGGATTAAAAAAGCAGAATATAAATCTAACAAATTAGTAAGTATTAAGGAAAATTGTGGCTCTCTCTTCTTAAATACAGAGGCGCACATTGAAATGATGACATCGCTCCTGGATTATACCATTCAGATTAAAGAGGTAAAATGTGCACATTTGAATTTTTCCCTTGAAAAGCCCCCCTCCCCCAGGTGTTACCTTAAATCAATGTTATTAGGTTAGGCTTTTGAAGCTTCTTGCTTCATTTTACCTCTTTCTTCATTTTATGTTTTATGAATTCTCCAATTCTACATCATTATATTTTCTTTCATTTATCGTATTATACTGTCCTTACTTTTTTGCTGATTGCTAACATTTTTTATGTTATGGATGAAAGATGTCCGCCCTTCCATGTTAACCAGTTCATGGGTGGTGACTAGATGAACTAATTCTACATAATTGTAACACTAGATTAATAAAATCTTGCAAGTCTGAAGGCACAAACTCAGAGAAATATAGCTACCTTCAATAAGGCTTCCCCACTAAAATGGATTATAATATATAAATACAGAAATGCTCCACCATCTTGTGGGGTATTACTCAAGCTTGATTTGAGCAGCAGGGCACATTGGAATATGAAAGGCTTATTTTTATTTTATTTTATTTTATTAAATTTATACCCCGCCCTTCTCCAAACGGACCCAGGGCGGCGCACAGGAATACTAAAATATATAAATATAAAATTTCATTGTAATTTTTACAATGACAATAAAGATTATTATTATTATTATTATTCTAAAAAACTTATTCCAATAAAATCCTGCGCTAAAAACCAAATTAAAATCCCCAAATTTAAAACTATCTAAAAGTCAGTAATGGAGGTTACGCTAGGCCGGCTAGATGGAACAGATGTGTCTTAAGACACTTGCGGAAGAGGCGGAGGTTGGAGATGGTGCGAAGTTCAGGGGGTAAGTCGTTCCAAAGGGCTGGGCCCGCCACAGAGAAGGCCCTTCCTCTGGGTGTCGCCAGCCGGCATTGTCCGGCCGACGGAACCCTGAGAAGGCCCTCTCTGTGGGAGCGTATCGGTCTGAGGGATGTATGGGGCAGGAGGCGGTCTCGCATATAACTAGGCCCCGAGCCATGGAGCGCTTTGAAGATGGTCGTCAAGACCTTGAAGCGCACCCGAAAGACCACAGGAAGCCAGTGCAGCTCGCGCAGGATTGGTGTTATGTGGGAGTGTCTAGGCGCTTAAACAAGTTTCTTATGAGAATTTTTATATATTTATGGAGAGTCAGAAACTGTGAACATAGCTTATATATTATTTGAATGCCAACTGCATAAGAAAGAGAGATTGGTATTGAGAGAGAAAAAAGGTTATTTGTGTAAAAGAGAAGAACCTGAGCGATTCCATTTTTATACTTTACATAACACATTACTTTTGCAACACATTCAGCTAAAGACCATATATAGAGGGAACACCAGAGCTGTGAGGTTACTTGAGGAAGAAGAGCAAGCCTAGTCAAACTGAGGCCTAACAGGAAAGTGCTGGCATCAGTTTCAAGAGGCTGACATAAAGGGATTGACTGTGCTTCTAAATTCCTAATATGGTGGGAAGCGATTGAGGGACTTTCAGCAGGGAGAGTTTTGGGCTGGAAACTGACTGACTAGTTGCCAAAGGCATTGTGTAACACGTGTTGTATAATATGACTTTATGTAACACGGACATTTAAAGAAGTGAACTGGTACCCCACAACTGTATTTAAACTCTGAACCCAAAGCTGTCAGACATTCTCTATCTTTTATGATTAAGAATCCTTTTGCAAAAGCTTGTCTTAAATAAATATGCTTTTTAATAATAATAATAATTTAATAATAATAATTTTAATACTTATAAACCGCTCCCTCTCCCCATGGGGACTCGGGGCGGTGCACAGGCAGAGTAAAAACAATAAAAAATATACAAACAGTTCTAAAACCAAATTAAACTTAACCTGTGCTAAAATTCCCATAAAACTAACTATGCTAAAAGCTACCCAATAAAACCCCAAGACAGGGAGACTATCCCAGGCCGGCCAGACAGAAAAAGTGAGGTTTTAATTTAAGACGGAAGGAGCGGAGGTCCGTGGTCGTTCTAATATCGGGGGGAAGGTCGTTCCAGAGGGCCGGGCCCGCCACAGAGAGAGCCCTTCCCCTGGGCGTCGCCCGCTGACAAAGTCTAGTGGACGGCACCCGGAGAAGTCCCTCTCTGTGGTAGCGAATCGGCCGTGAGGATGTATGAGGCAGGATCCGATCCCGCAGATAGCTAGGTCCCGAGCCATGGAGCGCTTTAAAGATGATAATTAACACCTTGAAGCGCACCCGGAAGACGACAGGTAGCCAGTGCAGCTCGCGCAAGAGCGGTGTTACGTGGGTAGACCTTGCGGTCCCCATAATTGCTCGCGCGGCTGCATTCTGGACTAGCTGAAGTCTCCGGGTGCACCTCAAGGGAAGCCCCATGTAGAGAGAGTTACAATAGTCCAGTCGGGATGTCACGAGCGCATGAGTGACTGTGTGAAGGGCGTCCCGATCCAATAGGGGGCGCAATTGGCGAACCAGGCGAACCTGGTAAAACGCCCTCCTGGCCACGGCTGTTTTTATTGTTTATGGTCTCCTTGCTCTTTGTTCTTTTATGAAATAGAGATTTATTTTCTCACAGGTACCTTGGGTCACACATCAGAAAAATGTCTGTTGGGATTCATACATTAAAACATCACACTTTATGTGCGGTCAAAACCCAAATATTACATATAGCACAGCCCTTCATCTGAACAGATAAGTACAAGTGAAAACTGCATATGTGGATCGGATTGGGCTAAATTGTAGGGTAAGAGAGGAATATTACAAAATATATTTTGTTATACATAATATATATTGTATCAATAGAAGATAATATTTGTAGTTTAAGACTGAAATGAGGAGTCTTTGGTGCTCTCTGAGATTAGTTGTTTTCTTGCAAACATTTCATTATCTAGCTAGGTAACATCATCAGTGCTACAAGGAGTGGGGTTTAATTTTATATGCTAGTGGCTTACTCTGTCAGTGTTGGTGGGAGTGGTCTTGGTGGTTCCTTGATTAGGCTATTGTTTACCATTAGCTTGTATGTCTGCCTTACTAGTTCCTTGATGGGGTATTGTTTACTTCTTGATTGTTGATCGAGTGTCAATCTCTGTCTTTCTTATTGTTCACTTGTAGTTCATATTTAGATATTCTTATGGCTAATCACTAAGGTATTATTATTATAGGCTTCATCAAAAATTCTAAAAAATATAATCACAGCTGTCATCTGTCACTTCATTATGATGTAAATGATACATCAAGAGAAAAAAAAAACAAATATCAATTTATCTATACAAGACTTATAATTATAATACAATTAAGTCCTATAAAAGAAATTATATAAACTCTTGTACAATGGTGCAGAGATCTCTTGAATACTATGTGGGTGGGGAAATTAATGTTAAATACTATTTCCATCAATTCTGTTATTAGAATTGTAACTTAATATTAAGATACCTGCTTCTGCAAATAAGGTTTAATGCATTATTTTCTAGTGTATCGTGTTTCTGTGTAACTGACATGGAGATAATTGATTTTTATACAATATGAACTCCTTTAATAACTGCTAAAGGCTGAGGATTCGGGGAATGATTTTGATATTTATTTATAGGAACACCACAAAACTCTTCAGATACAATAACATTCCTTTAGCCAAGTAGTTCATTAAGAAATCAATGAAGAACTTTATAAAATGTCTATAATGCTTTTAGGGCATCATTACCAATATGATAGATGAGATAAACATCTGGTTCAGAGTTCAATAAGCAAAGGGCTAGCTAGGAACCTTTAGGAGTCAATCCTCAGATAATAAAGTCACTTTGGCTCTTAAAAAACATGTGTATGCCCAATGCAAGGCAGATTTGAATGAAATACAGTGAAGTAAGAAAGTCCATACCATAGAGTTAAAATTATATCTTCAATACAAAGAACACTTTATAAGAAGACATGGATCAGACATTCTCTCTCAGCCCAACTCACCTTACAGGGTTGTTATTGTGGAGAAAAGAGGAGGAGGAAGGAGTATTATGAGCACTGCCTTGAGTTACTTATAAAATAATAAAGGCAGGATAACAATCTAATTAATAAATAAAAAACCATATAGCAATAACACATAGACTTATATACTGCTTCACAGTGTTTTACAACACCCTCCGGATGATTTACAGAGTCAGCATATTGCCCCCCCAACAATCTGGGTCCTCATTTTCCCCACCTCGGAAGGATGGAAGGCTGAGTCAACCTTGAGTCTGGATTGAACTGCTGGCAGTTGGCAGAGTTAGCCTGCAATACTGCATTTTAACCACTGCACCACTATACAGTATGTTCCATTCGATGATATGATCCAATATCTAAATTAGTGATTTACAAACACTGTTATTTTATCACGCACTGCAGAAGCCTTCAGTGAGAATATTCAAATGTCATTGCTATTTTGAAGTGATTTAGTTTGCAAACACAGGTAGTCCTTGACTTGCAACCATTCGTTTAATGATCTTTCAAAGATATGATGGCATGGAAAAAATTGACTTATGTCCCATTTTTACACTTACAACCACTGCAGTATCCCCACTGTCACCTGAACAGACTTTGGGTCTTGGCAACCAACATATATGTACGATGGTTGCAGAATTCCAGGCTCCTGGGATTGTCATTTGCAACCTTCTTAGGGAGATTCTGACAAGTCAATGGGGAAAGTCAAATTCTGTTAAACACAACAGGATTGACTTAACAACCATAGCAAAGAAGATCATAATATTGGGTGAGATTTATTTAACAACCACCTTGCTTAACAGAAATTCTAGTCTCCATTGTGGCTTTAAGCTGAGGACTGCTTGTTAAAAAGTTTCTAATATATATGCTTTGGAACATGAATCTAGGGGGACTTCTGGTGCACTTCAACCAGAAAATACAAAAATAAATAACTTGTAGTAGACAGAAGTCCTTGGAGATTTTCATGAAGTCAAGCTCACAAATGAATTTACATTTTCTTTTTACAATTTTTTATTTTTATTTTTGGAATTTATACCCCGCCCTTCTCCTTGTTAGGACTCAGGGCGGCGCACAGGCATTATTAAAACCATAGCAAAACAATATATACTATAAAAACATATTAAATTAAGTTAAAACCCGTGCTAAAAACCCTTTAAAACCCTAAAAAATTAAAATTTTTAATTTTTAAATTAAAAACAATGGAGAATTTGCAATAGCACTTAGATTTATATATTGCTTTACAGTGCTTTATAGCCCTCTCTAAGCAGTTTACAGAGTCAGCATAATTGCCCCCAACAATTTGGGTCTTCATTTTACCCACCTCGGAAGGATGCTGAGTCAACCTTGAGTCTGGTGAGATTTGAACTGCCAAATTGCAGGCAGAAGCAGCCTGCAGTACTACATTCTGAGGTCTGCTAATTTAAATAATTAAATTATTTTAATGATTGTATGGGGTAATAGTTAAGATGTTGGACCAGAGCAAGGTGGCCTGAGGTTCTCATCCTCCTTTAGGCAAGGAAAACAGCTGGGTACCTTGGCCAATCACTCTTCCTCAGCTCTATTCATCATCAGGCTCAGAACAGAACAGAATAACAGAGTTGGAAGGGGCTTTGTAGGTCATCTAGTCCAACCCACCACCCAAGCCGGAGATCCTGTACCATTTCTGACAGATGGCAGTCTAGTCTCTTCTTGAAAGCTTCCAGTGATGAGATCTGTGACAAGCTTTCTGAGAAGCAAGATTCTTCTTTGCTTCATGCACGCATCACTTTTCTATGTGAATTGCAGCACAAAGTATAGGACGCTCCAACCAAGCCAGACAAATGCTAGGAACAACATGTGAATTATTTTCAGTTATTTCCTCTATAGCAATGATATGCTGGGACAAGATCACGGTCTACACTATATAGAAATAAATGAGATTTAAGAACACAAAACACTTGAGTGTAGGTGCACAAGATTAAAAGCACCCAAATGCAATCTTTAACATTTTATCAATAATGGATTATACTTTTTCTTTTATAACAACACTTTATAACTGCATTATTTCAGCATTACAAAATCCTTTCGGTATCAGTTTACTTGGTGGCAGAAATATGTGGTTATTTTTATGTTTTATGTTTAGTATTCTAAGCAGACATAAGGGAAGAAAAAAAGAGGGAGAAATATAAGCATTAAATGTTACTGTAGAGTTCTGGGTTTCTTTAGAAGCAGTTGAAGATATTTATTTAAAATGCATCTTACTGCCTTTCCTTGAAAAAGCTCAAGGCTAATAAAACGAATAAACCATCAAACTCATAATCTTAAAAACAAGGTTTATATAGCAATAAAAAAAATCATAACACTGGAAACATGATTTTACTTGGGTTTTTCGCCATCCAAATTGTAGAGAGTAAGGAACATGACCATAAGCTACTTTAAGATGGGCGGCCTTTAAGATAGAGATAGATAGATAGATAGATAGATAGATAGATAGATAGATAGATAGATAGATAGATAGATAGATAGATAGATAGATATGGATATAGATAGATAGAGATAGATAAATAGATAGATAGAGAGAGAGAGAGAGAGATAGATAGATAGAGGTAGATAGATAGATAGAGATATAGATAGAGAGATAGATAGATAGATAGATATAGATAGATAGATAGATAGATAGATAGATAGATAGATAGATAGATAGATATAGAGAGATAGATAGAGATGGAGATAGATATGGAGATAGATAGATAGATAGATAGATAGATAGATAGATAGATAGATAGATAGATAGATAGATATGGATATAGATAGATAAATAGAGATAGATAGATAGATAGATAGATAGATAGATAGATAGATAGATAGATAGATAGATATGGATATAGATAGATAAATAGATATAGATAGATAAGATAGATAGATAGATAGAGATATTTATTTATTTATTTTATTTTATTTTATTTTAATTCGATTTATATCCCGCCCTTCTCCACGAGGGACCCAGGGTGGCGCACAGGAATTTAAAAACATATAAAACGAAATATACAAAATTTAAAAGCATATTAAATTAGACAATCCTATGCTAAAACCAAATTAAAACCCCAATTTAAAACTATCTAAAATAGCCCCAGCGGGAGGTTAGGCTAGGCCGGCTTGCTGAAAAAGATGTGTCTTTAGACACTGGAGGAAGAGGCGGAGGTCTGAGATGGTACGAAGTTCAGGAGGGAGGTCGTTCCAAAGGGCAGGGCCTGCCACAGAGAAGGCTTTTCCCCTGGGTGTCGCCAGACGGCATTGCCCGGCCGACGGCACCCTGAGAAGGCCCTCTCTGTGGGAGCGGATCGGCCGTAGGGATGTAGATAGATAGGGTTAGAGAGATAGATTTAGGCTGAATCACTTTAAGCCCCCCCCCCTCCATTTCCTGAACTAGGAGGAGGAGGAGGAGGTACAGCACAACAAAACGTGCAAGATTCTGTTGATAGCCAATCTCAATAAAAATAGTTTTAGTCACCTGTGGAATTCATTTCCTGGGCCGGTCTACCTAGTGGGGATGACATAAATAATCTACAGGGCCTCAATTTATGACCACAATTGAGCCCAAAATTTTTGTTGCTAAGATAGTTGTTAAGTGAGCCTTTTCCCATTTGATGCCCTTTTTTTGCCACAGTTGTTAAGTGAACCACTATAGTTGTCAACTTAGGAGCATGGTTGTTAAGTGAATATGGCTTCCCTACTGACTTTGCTTATCAGAAGGCTGCAGAAGGTGATCACATGCCCCTGAGACACTGCAACCATCATAAATATGAGCCAGTTTCCAAACGTTTAAATTTCGATCATGTGACCATAGGGATGCTGCAATGGTTGCAAATGTGAGAAATGTTCATGTCACTTTTTTCAGTGCTGCCCTAACCCCTAACAATCACTAAATGAATGGTTGTAAGTCAAGGACTACCATGGTGGCATAGTGGTTAGAATGCAGTATTGCAAAGCTAATTCTGCCAACTGCCAGGAGTTCGATCCTGACTGACTTAAGGTTGACTCAGCCTTCCATCCTTCCGAGATGAGTAAAATGTGGACCTAGATTGTTGGGGGCAATTATGCTGACTCTGTAAACTACTTAGAGCGGGCAGTAAAAGCACTGAGAAGTAATATATAAGTCTAAGTGCTATTGCTATTGTGTTGGCATTGGATTTTCCAGGCACTTTCAAACCAAAACAACCGAATCAATCAATCAAGGGCGAAGAATAAATTTATCTCACCCTTTTAAAAAGTAATTATTTAAAATCTGTTCCTAAAATCAGGAACTGTTTATCTTATTACTATTCTATATAAATACAAATGTAACAAGAGTTTGTTCAAAACCGCTAATCTCAGAAACTACTGCACCAATCGCCACAAAAGTTTCACACAATGTTTATTACAAGTGCAGCACCAATGATACGTACAGATTGTGTGGATGGCACACTGGTGCCAGGTACACACCACACAAATGTAAAATTGCAGCTCTTCTCTGTGTTTCCCTCACTCGCCCCCCTCCCTTTCACGGCCCCTCCCACCCGGACGCTTCAGCTCACATCGCTTGCACGAGCGGTGGAGCGGTCTGCTTCATATCCGCGACAGTCGCCTCCTCAGCAGCCTCTCTCTCCTCCTCCTCCTCCACTGCCCCCCCTCCACCAACTCACCCCCCCACAAGGCCGCTGCCGAGTCAGCAGCCTCTCTCACCACCCCCACCACCTGCACCACCAAATCCCCCCCCCCACAAGGCTGCTGCCGAGTCAGCGGCCTCTCCTTTGCCACCGCTGCCGTCCCTCTGCCAACTCCCCCCCAAAAGACCGCTACCAAGTTAGCGGCCTCTTTCTCTTCTCTCTCTAGGTAGGTAGGTAGGTAAGTAGGTAGGTAGGTAGAGGGATAGAAAGAGAGGGAGAAATACAGTAGGTAGGTAGGTAGGTAGAGGGATAGAGAGGGGGGGGGAGAAATACGGTAGGTAGGTAGGTAGAGAGACAGAGAGAGGAAGAAATACAGTAGGTAGGTGGAGAGAGAGAGATAAGGAAAAATACAGTAGGTAGGTAGGTAGGTAGGTAGGTAGAGGGATAGAGAGACAGAGGGGGAGAAATACAGTAGGTAGGTAGGTAGATAGGTAGGTAGGTAGAGTAAGAGAGGGAGGAGAGGGGGGGGAAACCGAAGCAGAGAAGGAAGGGGGTCGCTGAGAGGGTCTATGAGGGGAAACTTTTTCATTTAACCAAACTTGGCCATAGCAACGCGTGGCGGGTACAGCTAGTTTATAATAATAAAAAATGAATTTATTAACATGCAGTATTTTCATTATTACAAACATGCTTAAATCTTCTAAAAGATTTGAAATGCATAAAATCATTAAAAAAACACCAAATAAGGTTAATTATTCTATATCAGTTTGATTATGTATTATTCTTTAACCTCTAAATTGTTACATATAATTAACAGCAGCCAGTATTAACTCATTTGCTAGTATCTACAGTACATCAAACATAATAATAAAGTTCAATATTATCTTACAGTAACTCGGCTGAGAAATCTTGTCCCAGTGGTACGTAAATTTGAAGTACCAAAAATTGCTGGATCAGTCCAACTACAGCAAAATAAAAGAAATAAATTAAGAATAATATGTATATTCATATATTACTTTCATATTTCTCAAAATGTATCTACTATAAAAATAAAAAAATAGAATTTAATTATTTTTGAAATATGTTCTTAAAAACAAATTGTGCTCTGAGTAGAACTAGAACAAAACATGGAATCTAATTATTTTATTTAGTTTTCTACTGTGTTGACAGAGTACATATTCAAAATATATTCTACAAGGGCACAAAATTAATTAGTGTCTTAACACTGTGGCCCAAATTCTTGCAAAAATGCGTAATAATTGAACCTACAGATGACCAACACAAACTTTAGTTGAACCACTTAAAGCAATTAATACCCCAGCAGAATTGAGTTTAGAAAAACTGTGGACAAGTAAGGGTTTAATTTAATCTGAATGTTCGATATGAAATGGGTAATTTAAATTGGAAATTTAACAGCAAAGGTTCTTGTAAAATCAAAACCCACTCACAACTGAAAATGGCTTTCAGGAATAAAGCCTGAACAAAATCTGAATGGATTGCCCTTGAGGCTGCTTTAACACTCGTATGAAATCTAAATAGAAGCTGCCAATTCTGAAAGAAAATCTTCTTAATTTTCTAAGACCACCTCATTGTGAACCTTAATGGAACTGATGCTCTAGATACTTATCTGTCTGTCTGCCTGCCTGCCTGCTTTGGTTAGTCAATAGGTTAGTAAGCCTCCCAAAAGATCTTCTATTTACCACTTTTGCGAATCACAGGAATCAGGGAACTATAGCATAGCACAGTGATGGTGAACCTTTTAGGCACTGAGTGCCCAAACTGCACGCGCACTTCAGTGGTGGGATTTAAAAAATGTTACTAGCGGTTCTGTGAGCGTGGTATGGCTTGGTGGGCGTGGCAGGGGAAGGATACTACATAATCTCCATTCCCTTCCGATCAGCTAGGACTTGGGAGGCAGAGAATAGATGGGGGCGGGGCCAGTCACATGTGGTATTTACTGGTTCTCCGAACTACTCAAAACTTTCGCTACCGATTCTCCAGAACTAGTCAGAACTTGCTGAATTCCACCTCTGGCGTGCATGCCCAAACTGAACATGTGCATGTGCAGATATGCACGCATGTCTGCATGGACATGCATGCATACAGACCTGCACACACGCATGCACCAACATACATGTAGGTGCAGATATGCACGCATGCCTGCACAGACATGCACACATGCATGAGTAGACATACATACAACGCCTGCAAGGACATGTGCGCCTGTGCAGTAGAGACCCGAAGACCAGCTGGCTGGTGGGAGGCAGGAGATCCCAACACCAACACTGTAGCAAGAAGTAAGATCATTTTCTTTCGTTAGCTTCTGTTTGCAGGGAAACAGAAGCTCACGAAATAAACACCATGGAGATCTGACCGGGGCAATGGTGCATGTGCTAGCAGAGAGGGCTTTGTGTGCCACCTCTTGCATCTGTGCCATAGGTTCGCCATCACAGGTATAGAATCTCAATTTATTCAGTTTGAATTAACAATATTTACTATGAGAACAGCAATGGAAAAAAATAGTTCTAATCCCTATTACTATGTTAAACAAGTACAGGTAGTTCTTGACTTACAACCACAATTGAGCCCAACATTTCAGTTACTAAGTGAAACATTTGTTGAGTGAGTTTTGTTCCATTTTACAACTTTTTTTGCTACAGTTGTTAAGTGAATCACTACAGTTGTTAAGTTACTAACACAGTTGTTAAGTGAATCTGGCTTCCCTATTGACATTGCTTGTCAGAAGGTCACACAAGGAAACTACATGACTTTAGGATACTGTAACTGTCATAAATAGGAGCCAGTTTTTGATCCGCGTGACCATGGGGATACTGCAATAGTTTTAAGTATGAAAAATGGTAGTAAGTTATTTTTTTCAGGTCCGTTATACTTTGAACGGTCACTAAATGAACTGTTGTAACTCAAGGACTACCTATATTGGTTATATGGTGGAATCATAGCCTGTTTTTTTTTCCCCTTCACCCTACTCACTTATAGCACCTATACACAATTTTAAAACAGTTCAATCAGAAAGGAGGCATTGCTGCTGGCAGTACTCAAAATTTTACATGCAGAACTTCCCAGGTTTAATTTCTTGTATCCCCAGATACAGGAAGGAAACTCTGGGGAATCACTGTCAATCAATCAATCCTAAGGTAGGTGGACGTGGTTTATCTCATTTTAAAAAAACTTTCCTTTATTCCGTGTTGCTGTAAAAATGTTGTAAACTTTTTACTCTACATCACAAATCATCTTTGAAGAACAATGAATAGAGTGACAGGCTCATATAAATATTACGAAATTTCAATTTCACCTGTTTTTAGTCCTTATACAATTTTTAAACCTGCAAATGTTCTTGGAATAGTGCTTTGATTTTAAACATGCAGAATAAAAATGGAAATAAATTTAAAACAGGAAGGGGCAGATTGAAATCTCCATTTCAATCAAGAAAAAACAATATTTCAAATTTAAATGGCTTCAAACATAAAACATCACAATAAAGCCTTAGGTAAATAAGAATTCCCAAATTAAAATTAAGCATGTTGTCCCAAATGCGTCAATAATTTAAATCTTCATTTCTCATGACAGACACATTATTTAATTTTTTTTTCTAAATAGCAAACTGTAATTTAATTGAAAAATGTAAGTCATACAATACTTTTAAAGTAGGATGCCATTAAAACGTCCAGACAAATGGAAAGGTTTAAACATAGTAAAAAAAAAAATATCTAGAGGGAGAGAATTCACAAACAGAACAAGTAATTAGCAGCGTACCATTTGAAAAAAATCACACTTCAGCAGAAGTGAGCCAAGGCTGCTTAGTCCTACCATTGAAAAGCGGCGTCTTTAAGGGAACACTACTTGAACACGTTTTGCTGGTGATTGATCTCCAACTTACTTCAAGATACAGCAATGTCATTTTCTTGCATGGGAAGTTAAGGGTAAAGGTTCCCCTCGCACATATGTTGTTCCTGACTCTAGGGGGCGGTGCTCATCTCTGTTTCAAAGCCAACGAGCCAGCGCTGTCCAAAGACGTCTCCGTGGTCATGTGGCCGGCATGACTAAACGCCGAAGGAGGACGAAATGCTATTACCTTCCCACCAAAGGTGGTTCCTATTTTTCTACTTGCATTTTTAACATGCTTTTTCAAGCTGCTAGGTTGGCAGAAGCTGGGACAAGTAACGGGAGCTCACCCGGTTACGCGGTGCTAGCAATTCAAACCAGCAAACTGCCGATCTTTCTGATTGACCAGCTCAATTTCTTAGCCACTGAGCTACTGTGTCCCTCTAACTTGCATGGCAAGTTATGTATTGTCAAATGGCATTGTCAAGACGACTCCAGTACTTGTGCAACATATGCATATAAAATTTGTTCGTTTGTATTCGTGTAAAACGCTTCACACTTACTGCAGTATATACACATTCTTTGTGGCAGAAGGATTTCCAAACTATCGCAATGAAGGAGTCAATACTATGTGCAATTTATCTGTTAGAAAATATTGAGGAAATCCCATAGTCAGGTACTGCAAGGTTTTCAAGCAGAGCTGAAATCCTTTGGCAGATAGATCCTCTGTTTAACAACTTGGGAGACTGATTAATGACTGCTACTCGGAGTGCTGGGACTGGAGTTGTTGAGGGAAGCACGTGGGGGCATCTTGCTCAATGACCGCTTTGCTCAACAACTGAGATCCCAGTCCCAATTATGGTTGTTAAGCGACGAGTACCTGTACAGGAAGGGATATTTCCCTCTTAAACGCAGATCTAGTGTATGCCTAAGCTATCCTTTTTTTAAAATGCCCTACTTTTCTTCTAAAGCAAGGAATTTACTGTTTGTTTGGGAATGCAGCTCAATGTTTTGTTCAGAAAAGTGCCCAACTAGCCAAGAAAGACAAAAATAAATGATTAGGAAGCAGCCTGGGAGCTAAAGTCCTAATTAGGAACTGAAGTCCTAATAGCAAAGAAATGTTTTGTGACTGGTCATGCCCCTTATGAAACCAATCTTGCAAGGAAGCAAAAGTCTCCCAGGGAAGCCATTTTTCTGAGAATGCCCAAAGAGGGTGGGTTTTTTTGGTGAGTATGCTATAGTGTGCCTTTAACAAAAACTTAACACGAGTTTGGAGCAGCTTTTTTATTTCTTTCTACTGCTTTTGCTTGCTCTCCAACCTTTCTCGTGTTTTTGTACGACCTGGTAATAAGTATTTCTTTGCTCTAGGACTTATTTGAGTTTAAGTAAGTGGCCAACACTTACAGGGTATCAGACGCTTGTCTGGATTCTAATGGAGAATTAGCGAAGCAGTACCTATGAGCATATTCACTTCAAGGCCTTATTTTCCATTTATAATTCAAGGGAATTTATCCCAAAATGGGAAATGCTGGGAACAGAAACTTCATTTGCATTTGGCTGCAAGTAGGATAGTGGATTTCTCTAAGAAATTGTAGGACTCAAGAAATATTTCTTGTCACACTGTGTGGGGCACAAGTCCTAACAATATATAATTCTTTTGAAGTTTTTTTTAAAGACACTGCAGTTCTAAATTACATTGAAGGGTGTTTTTTTTTGTCAAAGGCTAGAATGTACTGCACACCTTGCAGGAATGCTGCGTTTCAATATTATTCATTTTGAAAATATATGCAAATTTTGGCAGACATTATGGAAAAGCTCATCATATAACTCAAAAGGTCATCAACAGTGAATTTCAGTCAATACCTTTTGACACTATGACAGGTTTGTAATCAATATAAAAGGCAGAAAAACAAAGGGAAGCCTTTTGAAGATCCAATGGTGGAAGAAAAAAACGTAATCTATCCTATGCAGCTGAAATAACCAAAAGCCATTTTAAGATAAGTACAATTAGATTAACATCCACCAAGAAGTGGCAGACAGTAATGATCATTGGAAAGAAATGGAAAAAGGCTTCTATACATGTTTTTAGATCTGAGAAATTACAAGCTAAATGCAGCAGTAATCAAAACTGAATAAGTCTGTTTCTCTGTAGTGGGATAGCAAATTAGCCTTGGAATTGTTTTGCATTTGAGAAAATCTTGTCATAAATAGGGCACAAAAAGTCATAAAGCATGCAAGTCAGGTCACTGCACAGTAATGAAAAACAATATGGTGTTTGTGATAAGATATAAGCAACTTGTTTAATGAAGAACTATTAGATTCTACATCTATTTATAATGTAACTTAAACATCTTTCTCTTTTTGGTTTACTGATGGTTTACTGATTTAGCGTAAAAGGAGACTGAATTTTTTTTAAATTTGATACAGGAGCTGAAGCAAATGCTTTGCCACAGAAAACATTCTGGGAGTTGTGTAGTAAGAATAGCTTTTTAAAGGGATGACCTAATCCTTATAATTTATGGACATGCACAATGGTTGCCAAATGTCAAGCCTTAAAACCATATTATTGTTTTGTTATGAAAATTTCTTCTCTTCTTGTATTTGGAAAGACAGTATATGAACCTTTGGCTTCAGTGTGTTTTGAGCTTTTAACATAAGAACAATTGTTTGCTTTCTAATGTTTTTATGGCCTTGGGGAACTTCAAGTCTTCAGCATATACATACTGATTTAGCAGCAGACTTCCATCATTTATGGATATAAAAGGGAGGTAATGCTGGATAGATTATATGACAAATGGAAATACCAAAGGTAGCTCTCAAAGAGTTAAGTTATTGCATTTAGTTGAGAATACAAGTTTATAAAATATTACGTATCATTAGTATATCCCTACAAATGAAGCGAGCTGGGGTCATCTAATAGGTATAAAATAGTTCTTGATTCTTGTTGACGAAAACAATAGATACTGTTGGGTAAAATTGAAAGAATATTCATCACATTTAACTACATCTTTGGGATGATATTACTTCATTGCTTGCTCTACCAATTTAGCAATCCCTGGAAAAGTATTCAAAGAAAAAAAATGAAAAACTCTTTGACAGTATAAAAGTGATGTATATTAGAGATGCACCAATTCAAAAATTAAACATTCCAGAGAAATTGGAAATTGCCAAACCACCCCTAAAATTCATGAAAGGTTCAACATGGTCTAGAACAGTGATGGCGAACCTATGGCACGGGTGCCACAGGCGGCACGCAGAGCCATTTCTTAGGGCACGCGAGGCGTTGCTCTGTCAGCTCCAGTGCGCTTGTGTGCGCTGGCCAGCTGACAGGCCTTCTTTTGAGACCTTTTTTTTGGCCTTCTGGAGATTTCAGGTGGGGCGGGGGAGGCTGTTTTCCCCCTCCCCAGGCTCCTAGAAAGCCTCTGGAGCCTGGGGGGGGTGACAAAAGTGTGCCAAAAGCAGGGGGTCGTGCACATAGTATTATGGGTGTGGCACGTCCATGCACGACACCCCTACACTCCCCCTGCTTTTGGCACGCGAGCCAAAAAAGGTTAGCCATCACTGGTCTAGAATGTCTCACCCTTTTGTTTAACTTTAGTGCTGAAGGAATACAGCTAAAGCTGTAACTAGCCAACTATTATTCAGCTAATCCAGCGTTTCTCAAATAGTGGGAGGCGCCCCCCAGGGGGGGCGCGAGGCTCTGTAAAGGGGGGCGCGTTTGACCTCGGGCTTGTCAGCGAACATACACGCCAGCTCAGCCCATTTCGCCACTCACGGCTATACAAATCGAGGCAAGCCTCGAGATGCAGCGCCTGCTGCTCTTGGTGCCTCTGGATTTCCCCGTTTGTATCGCCGGCTGTAGGCAAAGCCCGAAGGCGACTGAGAAAGGCATCAGAGAAGGAGCGGCCGGAAGCCGTGCCTCTTGAGCACCGCTAGGTTGGACGATGCAGAAAGCGGACGCGCCCTCTACTGGCCGGCGGGGATAAGGAAGGGGATACTATTTACAGTCGCGCGGGGGGGGGCGCGAAATGTTTTCTTCTTCCTAGGGGGGGCCTGACAGAAAATAATTGAGAAGCACTGAGCTAATCCAATGCTAACTTAATTAACAGCTAGGGCTGTGCTTAGCTCTAGAAACAGCTGCTTCACAAATGCCTTAGTGTAATCAAAATATCTCTGCAAGAAGCATTTAACACAACTACGACCTTTGGAGCATTGTGTAGCTGCTCCGAAAGCAGCTTTCCAGCTACCTTCCTGTTTGTTTGCTTGAACAGTCAATTCATTTAGTGAAACATACAACTGGGGAACAGTCTCATAAGTCTTCGGAAGGGCAAGGATGCTTTGAAGCTTCATAAAGGGATGTTTTGTTCCCATTAATATACTTTGCGCACTACTTGCTCTGAAAACATCATACAATCCAGTGGTGGGTTCTGGGCGGTACAGCCCAGTATAGGCAAACTGGTGGCAGCTGGGAGCAGCGGCCACCATACCGAAATGGTGTTTTGCTGGGCCCACCCGCCCGAGTTCCTTACCTCTTTTTGAGGGGAACGGGCCAAATTCGCACAGTGTACGGCGCCTGCGCAACCTCCCCAAGCAGCTGGGGCGTCACAGGGCAGTGGCATGCACATGTGTGCGTGCCCGAGGTGGACATCTGGCCCCATCACACCATATCGGTTGCGACAGAATCCAGAACCCACCACTGATACAATCTAATATGTTTTATGACATTTTATAATACTTTTACACTTACGAGTCTGCTTAGTTTCTTTTGGAAGCTGCACCTTGTTGGTTTGACCGCTTCCTTCCAGCACAAAGACGAAACCTTTCACTTCCTTATCATATTCCTAACAAACCAACAAAAAGTGTCATCATCATCACATGATTACAAAATTAGAATAAGAGATAGAAATAAGAGAAAAGAGGAATATTAGTGTATACATTTATATAATAAAATGAGAGCAATAATAAGAGTAAATATGGAATAATCAAATAATGACATTGCAACTTTAGGTAAATATATGTATTACCATTAGAAATATATAAGTTGGTTGAAAGTAATAACTATGACTAATCAGTTTTATTTGTATTAGAATGCATGACACCCAGGTGCCACACCGTTCACGCATTGATGTTTGTGAAAAAACCTCCGTTTTAAAAAAAAGTGTGTTATCATCAAAATATCTCACACAGCTGAATAAATACCATAATTTGAAAGATCTATTAGTCATAATGCCTACTTGCTTATGACAGAAATGGTTAGACACACTTATATTTTGTAACTGTTAAGGTGAGTGATGTTTGGTTTAGGTAAGGAATTGCCACTATGCTTAAATGTCATTTTACAAGTAGACACCTGGAGTATTAAAATGGAATGGATGCAAAGCCTGTACTCTGATGTCAGGAGATAATATATGTTAAATTCACTATCCAGTATAGCATATTTCTGAAAATGCACACAGGATCCAGTGAAAATAACCCTTTCTTGTGAAAAATGCCTTTGTAGTTAGGATATCAGGCCATTTTCTGCTTAGTATGTCAAAACATCATCCTTCATTTCACTAACATTTACCATATTCATTTTATTAGTTTTTCTGTCTTGACAGCAACCTGCCGTTATCACAACAGTTGCTTGCTTCACCATTTTAACCACATCAAGAAAAGCCTGAACAGTTTCATGGAATTAGTAAGTAAATGAAACTAAAACTTAAATTATATTTAGGGATAAATAATCTATTTAAGATGCTGACCATGTAGGCTTCATTACGATATCAGTAATCACTTTCCTTCCATCCTTCTCCTTTGTATCTCTTATTTTGTGAAAAATACCTGATATCTTGAAAACGTACCGTGATTCCCTGAAAATAAGGCAGGGTCTTATTTTCTTTTCACCCCCGAAATTGGTCTTATTTTCGGGCAGGTCTTATTATTTTTGATGTGCAGGAGGTGGCAAGCGTAATCACCTCATGGCTACTGCTGTGTTATAATATATTTGGGGGGGGGCGTTATTTTTGGGGAGGGCTTATTTAGCGCATGCGCTCAAAAGCCCAATTGGGCTTATTATCTGAGAAGGTCTTATTTTCAGGGAAACAGGGTGCCCCCAAACTTGTACATCTTATTTAGTCCTAATAAATATATTTCCTGACTAGAATGTTCATTTTCTTAATAGACTAAAAGAGTTTGTTTTATTATGTAGAAAACATAAAGACACAAACAAGCATCTTTATCTTATATGCTGCAATGTCATATAATGTATATGAGATGAGTAACTATATAAATTTACCAATTTTTTAAAATAAATAACTACTCCACCATCCACCAAAATATATTGAAAACTTACAGCAACAAAAACCTTGGCAATCTTAAATACACAAAAACCTAGCAAATTTTATCTGCAAGTATTAGTAGTAATTCCTGCTCTCAGTTATTTGTGCTCTGTTAAAAGAATGATATATTTACTGAAAGTTTTCATGTTTTTTAAAGAAAAAAATTAAGCTCTATACTTTATAATCAAACTTTTACCATTTCTTTCCAAAACATACTTTCCCTATTACTGAAGGATTGCCAGAAATTTTCCATTTGGTCCCAGTGTTCTTGCCTTGAGCACTGAAGATTTCAACAAATGGGCCACCCTGCAATTAAAAAAAAGAAAAAGTCTGTCCCATTGTCATAAGAAATCGACAAGTGTAATACGTCATTCATAAGTACACTTATTCCATATTCATTCTTACAATCAATATGAAGTGTCATCCTAAGTTTATTTCATCTGCAGTATCCCTGGATAATGGATCACGTTGCAGTAACTTTTCTTGTACTGTAATGTAGTTGCCTTTGGAAAGTGTCCAAAAACTTCACCTAGTCTGAATTAATTGGGACTCTCTAAATAGAACATATTATTCTAAGGTGCTGTGGTTGCCTACAAATCTATAAACCTAAAGTGCTGCATGACAAAGGACCTGGTTATTGGTTGAACTGCCTGTAACCCACTGTATTGGTCCATCCCACCACCAGATCTAACAGTGTCCCATGCTCCAGGTCCCTTCTGTGAAACAGTGCCATCTAATGGGCCAAGATATGGAAAAGAAAAGAAGGCAAAATAATGACTTACTGATTGTTTATATTGAAATAATAATAATATTTAATAATAATATTTTATTTTTATATACCGCGTCCTCTCCCCAAGGGGACTCGGAGCGGTGCACAGGGAAAAATTAAAACACATAAAATATATATACAAAAATAGATACAGTTAAGTCAAAACAAATTAAATTTAATTGTCCCTGCACTAAAATCCCCATATTAAAACTAATGTTCCCTAAATCCTAAAAGGTAGAGACTAACCTAGGCCGGCCAAGCAGAAAAAGTACGTTTTTAATTTCTGACGGAAGGAGCGGAGGTCCGTGGTTGTTCTAATGTCGGGGGGAAGGTCGTTCCAGAGGGCTGGGCCCGCCACAGAGAAGGCCCTTCCCCTGGGCGTCGCCCGCTGACAAAGTCTAGTGGACAGCACCTGGAGAAGTCCCTCTCTGTGGGAGCGAATCGGCCGTGAGGATGTATGGGGCAGGATCCGATCCCGCAGAGACTGAATGATACAGGACATAAGGACAATAAGGGGTACAGAATATTGGGAAGATCATTATTTGAAAGTTTTAATGGTCAAGCTGTGGAAAGAGAGAGAGAGAGAGAGAGAGAGAGAGAGAGAGAGAGAGAGAGAGAGAGAGAGAGGAAGGAAGGAAGGAAGGAAAAGAAGGAAGGAAGAAAGGGAGAGAGAAAGAAAAAGGAAAGAAGGAAGGAAAAATAGTGCATACAAGACAAGTAAGAAAACAAGAATAAAAATAATATGGCAACGGTAATGTAATGAAAGGTGATACTGAAATTGCTTGTGACAGAAAAGATTTATGTTACCGAGTACCATAGAAATGTGAAATTATGCTAATAGGGAGCATTAAAAAGACGCTTGGTAGAATGATGAACTGAAAGAGTCTGCAGATGAGAAAAATATGTATGCCGAATGGCAACAGCAAAAATGAGGACGAGAAAAAGATATACCATGTATGCAAAGAGAAAAAAACAACTGCAGAGAATTTATTGAGAGGAATGGTTACGCTTAGAAGGCTGAGAAAATCGCAGAATTTTGATGGAAATGATAAAGAGTTTGGGGAGTGAAAAAGGTTGAACAAGGAGCATCCATGAGAATAAACAAAATCAAAAATTAAAATGATGAAATCACTGCCGATGATATTGAAGTGAGGGAATGTTGGAAGCAACATTTTAGAAGTTAGCCTGGCACTGATATACAGTACATCAAAGACTGGAACTGAAATGAATACTGTAAATGTTAGTATCCAAGAAAAAAGATGAGAAGTCATAAGATGTGAGAATATTGAAAAGTAATAAGACTGCAGGGGTGGATAATATAATGTTAAATATGGATATGATTTGCTTATAGAGTAGCAGTGTGACTTGTTTAACATTTGTATGAAGTCTGACAGTTGGAGGAATGCATTATTGTTCCTCAATGTAAAAAGAAAAATAGTAGAAGTAAATGGGAAAAAAATACAGATTTATATGGTGCCCAATTGGTAGTGTGACTTTGGTAACTAATCTGTCGTTCAATTCAATACCCCCAAAAAAGATGAAAACAGAAAAGAAAAAGGCATAACAGAAAAGACTCAGGCCACTCTGTGCAATTAAACCTTAAAAAAAACACAGGTTCCTCTAATGCCCAACCCAAAGCACAAGGAAATAATAAATCTTCCACGAGCATTATTTGATAAGAAGTTGTTATGGGAATAAATGGCATACTTAATAAATATTTTGGGTATGTGAAGGGAATAAGACTAGGGTTTCTGATAGCCACTTGATTGTTTAATGTGATTAAGCTTAATGTTTAAGGAACTGTAGGGACATTAGAGCTGTGTTGTTGGAGCTGTGAATGCAAATGATGCTTTATTGTTGCATGAGACCCGCAACAACTTCAGCGAATGTTGGAAAGATTGTACGTAGCATGGAATATGAATCTAAAAATTAAGTTAGCAAAGAAGGCGGAGAGTGGCTAATAAATGAATGTGGTTTGAATATAAACTTGAGTGATCAATATGAAAGACGTTTGTTGGTATGGGTTAGGCATGCAGACAAAACGATTGAGTAACAAATTGCAAAAAAATGGAATGTGAAGGATGAGTTTCTTCAAAGCAAGGGGAACAAAAAATCTGTGGAGGGTTTTAATTTAATTTATTTAGACTTATAAACCGCAACCTATCTCCCCGGAGGGACTCAGGGCGGTGCACAGGAAGTTAAAACAGTTATAAAATATAAATAGATAAATACAACCATACAAAATATACCAACAATAAAAATTGATTAAATTAGACAAGCCCTGTGCTAAAAATTTAATAAAACCCCCTAATTAAAACATCACCCAGGTTAACACAGTCGATATACAATGGGTCCGAGGTGGCATACAATTGATGAGATCCACAAAGAGAAAGAAGTGAGCATTTTAAAGAGGAAAGTGTATGAAGCTGCAGTAGAAGCAAGGAAGGTTGGTAAGAATAGAGACATATAGCGGTAAAGCAAACCGTGTTGATATAAATTAGATTCCACTCTATTTCCCTTCCTCTTATCTCATGTTTACGATTTCCTTCTCATTTTCCATGCCGTGAAGAAGCTGCTTATCTTGAAAGGGAGTAGCAATGAAAGGTATAGTATGTACTGAATAACTACCTTAGTATGGAGAGTTTGTGACTTTTGTTGCTGTTTAGTGGGGCGTTATTATATGCGCATCTGAATAAAGGTGTGATCATTATTTGGGACTGACAACTGTTATGTCAGGATTATTTTTTACAATATAAATTGTTGTAGAGCCATGATGGTGAATCTATGGCATCTATGGAGCCATATCTGCTGGCACGCGAGCTGTCAGCTCCAGTGCACATGCATGCAGACAGCAGATTTTTGGCCTTCTAGAGGGCAGCGGGAGGCCGTTTCCACCCTTTCCTTCAGGAAAGCCTGGGCATGGGAAGGGCAAAAGGGGGGCTCAACGAGCCAACCAGAAGTTCGGAAATGATCCGTTTACGGCTTCCAAAGGGCCTCGGGGGTGGGTGGGTGAGGAGGCTGTTTTCGCCCTCCCCAGGCTTTAGGAAAGTAAAAACTCCCCCCCCCCCCCGTCATGCAGGCATGTACGGGGGAGAGAGGGGCATGCGCAGGTGGGCGGGGCACATTGCATTATGGATGTGGGCATGCACGCAAATGCTATTGCGAACGCATGCACAATTTTGGCAAACCTTTAAAGAGGTTCGCCATCACTGTTATAGAGGCATAAGTTATGATGTGCTCACTCATTTGGGAATAGACTGTTCCAGAAAAGTCCCTCACATTCTTTTCTCCTTCTGAATATTCTTAGTGGGGTTCTGCAATTTACAGATGTAAACATTTGTAAAGTAAACTGAGATATCCTGGAATAATTCAAACCCTGAAATAAACTGTGTTGTCCAGAATGTCATATCCAGAACAGATTGAATATTTAAAAATCCTGCAGAATACAGCATTTCTGAGTTGATTATATTATTCTATACTTTGTTGGTTTTTAACATTAATATTAATTCTTAAATTGTTTGTATGTAGAAAATTGGGTATTTAGTATTACAATTTATGAAACCAATGCTTTGCATTGAGTTTTGAAAAAAAATGAATGAATGAATACATTTGGCACTTAGTATTTAATCACTATATAACTTCTCATGTTGAGAAAAAAATAACTTGGAATAATATATTCTATATACCAAGTCCCAGTAACTGTAGCTTTTTAGATGAACTGAATATTCTTCAGTGTAAACTCATTACCATAATCTAATCTGAAGGCTATCAACTATGATCAATCCCACTTAATAAAAAAGCTAGGATAAACCAGTCTTGCTATTTCTTTCCCTCTAATATATAGGAGTGAGATTCAATCTGAAATACAAATAAGATCACAACCACTGCCAATTATCAGTGTCAGATTGGATTTTACCTGCAATTCATATGGTAGGAGATTGAAGTATTTTAGAACCCACTTCAAACTCACACAAAGTGACAAAAAGGGATAAAAAGTCTCCTCAAAACAAGCTGTGTACTCTAAAGATTTTACAGTTCTCTACAGAAATTCCTTTGCAACAACTTTGATATGGGAAAAGGTTTTTTTAATTTATTTAGCTATTAAATATATAAGTTCCCTAAATGTTTGTACACTGTAAAGTTTGAAGGGACCATTTAGGTCACGAGTCCATCCCTCGAGCCCAAATTAAAGTCCAAATTAAAGAATTTCCCTTTCTTGCATCACCATTCCCAATGTCTATCCAGCCACATCTGTTATCTATCGTACCTGGGTGTGATATTTTCTGAACTCTCCAGAAAATATTTCTATTAGCTTTTACCAATTACAATCCAACCTGAAAATGTGTTGACACAAACTTTGTAGGCAGAGAATAATAAATTGTAAAAAATATTATTTATTTTTTTCATAGTAATTTTATTAAAAATTGCAATTACAAAGATAAAACGAATATAAACTAAAACAGAAAAGAATGACAAGGGGGAAAAAAACAAAAGTACAGAAAAAAGGAAACTCTTCTGGTTTGTTATTTGTATATCCCTTTTTAATCATTAAGATATCAGCTGATTTTCTGATCAGTTGATGTCCAGTGTGGCATCTTTTTCCATGTTATTCTTGTAGTCTGTTATTTTTAAATCCACTTTCAGATCAGTTGCAGTCTTGTTCAGTAAAGCTTGTTTCTCTTCCATAACATTTTGAAAACACTATTTATATAGGTAGACATTTTTAAAATTAACTTCTGAGCCTATTATTCAAAAATATCCTTTCATATGCTGAATGTTAAAATCTTTTCTTCTATTCTGTAAGTCGAATTTAAGTGTTTATCTCCTTTAATAGTTATCTTTAGTTCTTTCTGGTTTCCTCCAGTGTCCAAAGTCTCAATCTGTTTCTTTAAGAGATTTCAAAACAAAAATGCTTTCCCATGGACAGGATTCTTATGATTTATTCCAAAACTTTATTTGAAGTCCATCTGGGCCGTTAGTCGGTTTTTAAAAATCAAAGCTTTACTCAACCTTTTGCTGTTTATTCCAAAATAAATTTTAAGTACTTACATTTGTATTTGAAACTTCTTTCACTAAAGATTGAAGGAAATTCACCCAGTGCTATAAAACATGGCAACGCAAAGGTTTCTAATAGCAGAAAACTGTTAACAAGCAATTTTCAAAAGTGAGTAGAAAAGGAAGTATGTGAACCCAGTGTCCTTTTGAAGGTGTCAATCACAGTTTGAGGGAAAAGATGGCTATTCTTTTTTCTCTCATAACTCTAAACCCACCGGAGATGGCTATCCTGCAATTTCTTTGTGAGGAGCTACTGTCTGGAGTACTTATGTGTCATCTCAAATCCTCTTCTTGAGATACCTCCAGAGAGGAATTATGAAGAGCCAATGAAGAGCCAGTTCTTCATTCTGTGGCAGTTGCTGGGTGTGCTAAAAGCTATTTAGCAGTCCACTATTTCCTCTTTCTCTAAGGAATGCAAGGCAGAATATAGTACTTTCAAAGACAACTCTATAACATTGATTACACTGATAGAAAATGACCGACTCAATGTCATACATTGGATTTTGTGGTCAAGTAGATTTTGAATCTACCATTCTATTCGCTACTCCATGGTTGTTATCATCATCATCTTTAATTCTTCTAAGACAAGGGGAAGAAATAATGTCTTATGAATATGCAGTTTATATACAATGTGTTCTAACAGTGTTAAGCATATCGTTTTAATTAAATGAATAGTTGCAAAGGAATTCTGCCTGGAATGCACTGTCAAAAATTTTATATCTGCAGTTGTCATCCATAATGTTAATTACTTCCTGATTGTAATCTTGTCTTTTTTTCAAGTTTTCAGATCACATCAGAAAAGTAGAAAAGGTTGACAGTGACAAACTCTAATTATAAGCCGTTAAAAATTTGGGGACATCTATTGAAGTTTATATAGACAACATTTATATATCTAAGCAATTTTGTCCTCAACATTACATGCTATCTTTTTTCATTTCTTTTTAAATAAGGACAATACAACAGAAATATTTCTCCCGTACCTGATATTCATTTTTGAACATTTTAGCAACTGATCAAATGATTTCAATGCATCAGGAAGCAGACTGATTCTTCTAAAAGGAGAAAAAAATATGTCAGATTTCATGCATGGTTTGGTTAAAAACAAAAAAGGAATATATTTCAAGTGCTGATTAGTACTGCTACTATTCTCTAATATAAAGTAAAAGGTTTTTTTTTTTTTAAATTGAACCTGCTGTGTTCTGGTTGTTTTTATTAATATATTCAACTGGTTTTGTAAATAGCGCATCTCCTATCACTCAATATATTAGTACTAAACGATTTACACTATAACGTTAAATAGCAATATATGTGATGTTTGTGTTGTATACGTAAATAGTAAATTGTAAGATACATTAAAATCATAACATGACGGAAAAGCACTAAATCACTTTAATTAAATCCTATTAAAGAATGTTAGGAACATTTGAACAGAAGTTTTTTTACAGGGTTCCTGCTGCTTTGATTCTAGTCAAACATATTTCTTTCTACAACTTACTACACCATTTATTTATGGAAAATACACTGTCAGGATCAGAATACATAAGCATTCATTTTACAAAGAAGGTGATTTAAAGAAGAAGCCAAGGAACTTCAAAGAATTTGTGACTATCACGTTATCTCATTTGATGCCCAAACAAAATATCTTTCTTTCTCTAGGGAGGGGGAAGGAGAAGATCAAGCCTGAATGCAAATTCCTTAAAGGCAATTTCACTTCCAGATATAAAATATTTGTGCATATGTAGAGCAATACGCAACCCATCTACTCCTTATCATAATCTTTGCCTGGAAGTTAAATATAGGAAAATTCATTATATTCACGTGAAAGCTACAACTTGATTTATATTTATTAATGCACACTTATAAATTCATAAAAATGTAGCTTGAAGTGATGACCGGAATGCATGAATATACATTACCACAAAAGGCTACAAAAAGCTATACCCCATAGCCAGTCCTGTATCTTTTATGAGTATTTCTTTCTTTTGCAATCAAACTCAACCACATTGCATATTTGAAATCATACTATCCATTTGCTGTGTCTGGCTCCACCTATGCTGTAGTTTTCACTGTCTCCAAAATATGGTAACTTTGGTCACAAATGTTTGCCTGAACTGAAATACCATGTTTCCCCGAAAATAAGACCGGGTCTTATATTATTTTTTCCTCCAAAGATGGGGATTATTTTCCAGTTAGGTCTTATTTTTCAGGAAAATACGGTACTAAATGCATGTCTGGCTGACAATCTTAACTAGGAGCTTATTTTGGGGGTAGGGCTTATATTACGAGCACCCTGCTAGGGCTAATTTTCCGGATGCATCTTATTTTCGTGGAAACGGGATACTCAGTGTAAAAAAACCAACAAAACCAGAACAAATGAACAAAACCCAGATTACACCTATCAAACATGGGTAGAGAAAAAAAATCAAGACTAGCTTTTTAATTAACAATTATCTTGTAATGATTCTGTTTTAGAACTATTTTAGATTCAGATTCAGATTGGACTAGTCCACATTAAATCAAAGTGTCAATATAGTCAAGTCATCTGAAGGATATGAAGGAACGGGACTGGGAGAGACACTCAGAAAGGATGAGGATGGCTACCTATACAGTGGTAAAGCTTGTTAACACGATGGATGGATGGATGGATGGATGGATGGATGGAAGGAAGGAAGGAAGGAAGGAAGGAAGGAAGGAAGGAAGGAAGGAAGGAAGGAAGATTTCTCATGCTCCTTGTCAGCTTTCTACAAGAAAATTCAATAAGGAAGTTGGATGGAAGTCGGAGGTCAATCTTATGCTTTTGTTTCTCTATTTATGTATGGAAATATGTCAGAAATGATGCCTTAAAGGGGCGCAGGTTGTCTAGTACAGATAATTCTTGACTTACAACCACAACTGAGCTCAAAATGTCCATTGTTAAGCAAGACACTTGTTATGGAAATTTTGCCCCTTTTTACAACCTTTCTTGCCACAGTTGTTAAATCAATCACTGTAGTTGTTAAGTAACTGCTGTAACATGTTTGTTAAGTGAATTTGGCATCTCCATTGACTTTGCTTGTCAGAAGGTTGCAAAAGGTGATCATGTAACCCCAGAACAATCTAACCGTCAAAAATCCATGCTAGTTGCCATCACATGACCACAGAGATGCTTCAATGGTGGTAAATGTCAAAATTGTTGATTCCACTTTTTTCAATGCCATTGTAACTTTGAACAGTCACTAAACAAATGCTTGTAAGTTATGAACTTCCTGTAAGCCAATAAATGGCAGAATCATATCTATGGAAACTATGGGAACCCAGTGAACATCAACATTATGAAAATATATGCATGTGGAACAAATGTCAGCCTTTTACACTAAGCAGTAGCACCCTCCAGAATCCCTGCCTATTCTCAAGGATGACCAGGACTCGCTCCTTGCTCCCTCCCTCCCTTCCTTCTAAAGGTCACAATAACTTAAGTTTTAGTACTATAAAGATAGCTCATCTTTTCTGAGTATCACTGCCTTCTTGACAAAAAGTGCAATGCTTATTTATTTTTAAATCCTGCCACTGCATTTATTATTTTTATAAATAACTCAAGGTGGTGAACATACCTAATACACCTTTCTTCTCTTATTTTCCCTACAACAACTTTGTGAGATGGGTTGGTCTCCGAGAGAGCGACTGGTCCAAAGTTACCCAGTCGGCTTTCATGCCTAAGGTGGGACTAGAACACAGTCTTCTGGTTTCTAGCCTGTTGCCTTAACCACTAGACCAGTGATGGCTAACCTTTTTTGGCGAAAAACGGCCTCAAAAGAAGGCATAAATCAACTGGCCAGCGCACACATGCGCGCTGGAGCTGACAGGGCAATGCCTCGCATGCCCTAAGAAATGGTTCTGCGTGCCACCTGTGGTGGGCAAACTCATTAGTCAAGGGAGCCAAATATCAACAGGACAACGATTGAAATTTCTTTTGAGAGCCAAAAGAAGGTGTGGCCTGTTTTGTGGGAGTGGCTCAGTGGTCATGTGACCAGGTAGGCGTGGCCAATTTGGAAAATGTGATGAAACTCACTTAACGACGGTCTTGCTTAGCAACCAAAATTTTGGGCTCAATTGTGGTCATAAGTTCTTTCTTTACCTCTCTCCCACTTTTTTTCTTTCTTTTTCCTCTTTCTCTCTCTCTCTCTCTCTGTATCTGTCTCTTTCCTCCCTCCACCCATCTCTGTCACTCTGTGTGTGTGTGTGTGTGTGTCTGTCTCTCACTCACTTAATCAGTCTCTGTCTATCTGTCTCTCCCTCCCTCCCTCTCTCTCCCTGTCTCTGTGTGTGTCACTCTCTCTGATTCTCTCCCTCCCTCCCTCCCTCCCTCTGTCTCTGTATGTCTGTCTCTCTCCCTTTCCCCCTGTCTGTCTCCGATTCAATCCCTCCCTGCGTCATTCTCTATCTGTGCCTCTCTCCGTCTCTCTCCCTCCCTCCCCCCCTCTCTTTCTCTCTGTCTCTGTCTATTTCTGTCTTTCCCTCCCTCCCCCTCTGTCTCCCTCTGTGTCTGTCAGTCCCTCCCTCTCTCCCCTCTCCTCCCCCCCACCCTGGGAAGCAGCGGAAGAGCCGGCATGCCGGCTGGGGAGGTTATGGATGCCTCCTCCCGCAGCGGGCGAGCGAGCAGGTGGGGCGAGCACCAGAGGCTACCATCATCTTAAGCGCCACTGAGGCTGTCGCCCGGCAGGTCGCCCGGCAGGAACATCGGGCAGGGAAGCCGGGCGCGTCTCCACCAGCTCCTTCCGACAGCCACCACAGCGCACATTCTGGGGCCGCGCGTCCACCTCCCTCCCAGCCACGCAGCCCCAGAACGTGCGCCGTGGGGGCTGTCGGATGGAGCCGGTGGACACGCGCCTGGATTCCCTGCCCGACGCTTCTGCCGGGCGACCTGCCGGGCGACCTTGGGCAGCGGGAGCTGCGCGTCGCAAGGCTCGGGGGTAGCAGAAGCAGCAGCAGCCGCCTATGCCACAGACGGAGTCTGCCCGGCAGAGGAAGAGCCACACTCCAGGGGCCAAAGAGCCGCTTGTGGCTCACGAGCCGCGGTTTGCCGACCACTGCACTAGACCAAACTGGCTCTCTTGACATGATAGCTTACAATAAAAGTTAAAAAAAAATCCTTTGATGATGTTACCTGGCTTTCCATTTCAGAAACATTATAGAACTCATAAATTAAAAACTTAATATACAGATAGGTTGGACTATGAATCATGTCTAGGAGTAGAAATCTGAATTTCAGAAAATAAAAACGTCTTTCAGTGGGACACGGCTTTAAACACTGTCCCGTTAATTTTATATTAACTATAGTATGGCAGATTCTATATTCCCAGTAAGGCTCATGTGCTATATTAAAAGTACATGCTTTTTAGGGCAATAAAATTGTATGTTTTTTTCAGCCTTGGTTGAAAAATGAGCAAATGGCTACTTTATAGCATCCTATAAAGATGTCAAAAGCTGCCGATTTATTTGAAAAATATGCTAAAAGCTAGAAGCATTTAAAATTCAAGGTGACATAACTTCACCATATTCTTATGGATCAGAAGCACTTTTTACCAAAATAAAAGTCCGGAAATGTTAGTAAATGTTAGAAATGTCAGGGAGTCTGCAAATCAATTTTGTATACATGTTTATACGACGATATACTAATAAATATAAACATGTATATGCTTTAACAAAAAAAAATCAGCACCAGCTTTAATCAAGTACCTGAGAGGGAACAGCTTTGTTTATTTATTCATAGGATTTACAGAGCTGCCCAAAACAATATGATTCTGACAGTGTTCAACAACAAAAAAAGACAATAAACCATATACACATACACAAAAAAACGAATGTTAAAAACTGCAGTACATAAAATGGCAACCAAACATGATAACTAAACAACTAAAATCACTAGGACCCAAATGCCTGGAGAAAAAGCTAGGTGTGACAGGCTCAAGATTGACTCAACCTTCCATCCTTCTGAGGTCGATAGTTGGGGGCAATACCCTGACTTTATAAACTGCTTACAGAGTGCTGTAAAACACTATGGGGTGATATATAAGTCTGCTACTGCTATTCCTGTACTGCAGTGGTCCCCAACTTTCTGACACCAGGGACCAATTTTGGAAGAAAAATTGTCTTCCACGGATGGGGGGTGGGCAACCTGAATCCTGCGCATGTGCAGATGAAACTTTGCTTGCCTGCTGCAGACAGCCTGGTTCCTAACAGGCCATGGACCGGTACTGGTGTTCGTCCATGGCCTGGAAGTGGAAATTCCTGCTGTATTATGTATGGCGGAACCAGAAACAGATTTCTAAACTGTGACTGTTGTTAAATGACATGTCATCCAGTCCTTCACAACCTCAAAACTCTTGACAGCTTCAATTCGATGGCTGGAATGTACAACTGGATATTATTAGAATATTAATGGTGTTTCTTCCTGTATTGATGAGTGGTTCTAGCATAAAAATAGCTCTAACCATGTTGTCCACTTCTTCAGCATTATGTCAACTCTGAAGCGAACCCGGCTGAAGCCATCTTGTGCTGCCTCATAGTTGCCAAGAAGCCTGAGAGAGGAAAGGGAAGGGGGAATTAGCCCAGCTAACAGTCAAAATAAAATGTTTTTCTGGTGGGAACCAAGGTCATTGTAACAGGTGGCTGATGAAGGGGAGAAGATCCTCCCGGCTGTATTCATTGGACAATGTGACTGATGACACCTGGGAGGGGGGGAAGTTTTACTCCTTTTAATTAGGTGAAAACCACGAGAACTTTCACCGGCTGTGCCAATATGATATATCCAATAAACATGTTCTTTGAGGAATCTACCTGCCTCAGAGTTCTGCTTTCAATGGGTGCATTACTCAGAATGCTGACACATTGATGGGCGTCAACTCATCCCAGATAACACACAAGACTTCTGCCTCAATCACCTCCTTCAGAGGAAAGGATGGCATCCCCATAGGACTTGCCCAGCTGGAATCCAACTCCGAGCAAGTCTGAATGATTTTATCCATTGCAGACAGAAAACAGTCCTCACAGCTACCATAAAGATGCTCTACCAATCTCTCTTCGCCTAGTACCTAGATCACCGTGAACAGGGCCAGTGGCTGGTACCCGGAGGATACAATAAATGCAGTGAAATAGAACTTTTTAATTTGCAAGCTACAAGCAAATTACTTGTTACTTGAGGCTAAAAGAACTCTAGAAATTAATATGGCTTTTCTTCTAAATAATTCATTTAAAAATACATAAACTTAAATCTTACGCTTTAGTCTTGCAACCCCCCCCCCCGCCCAAAAAACCTACATTAAAATTTTATAGCAAGACCTTTTCCTGAAATTTAATCAAAGCTGGAGATTTCTGAAGTAAATTTAAGAAGTTTGCAGCCTTGACATTAATAGGATTAAAATAGAATATTTTTCTGTGCACTCGGTATATTAATCATGTTATAGAAAAAATAAGAAAGTATATATTCTCCAACATGATATAGGTTATAAATTCCCCTCTTTATTGCTGGAAGCAGATACTCCCAGTTAGCATGATGGCATGGCTGAGAGATTTGAGATTACATGGCAGATGAAGACTATATGGTAACAAATTGCTATGGAAAGTTTTAAGTAATTGCTATAATATAGTAGCCTTCTAGATTTTTGCCACACAGATATAGTATGCATAATATTTGTGATATATAATACAAGCATAACATTTATTGTTCCTATTATTCCACTTCTCCAGTAACTACAATTTTTCAATGAGAAAATAAAGTTGTCTATTTTTTCTTATGCAATAATTTAGAGCAAATATTTTAAAACATTACAAATAATAAAACTTGTATTTTGCATTCACACTTTTTATAAAGACCATGAATCTGTGATAAGCACAATTTAATTCACACTAAAAGGGTAATACTGAAATTACACCAATTACCTCTGCTTCTTCTTACTTTTAAAGTTTAAGATTGAATAATGCTTTTTAAAATTAAGTATAAATATATTAGTTGCAAATAATTATGTGTGTGTGTGTTTGTGTGTATAAATATCTCCTGATACATGTATGTATGTAAGTGTATATGTACATGCATGCATGTGTATATACTGTGTGTGTGTATATATATATGCGTGTGTTACGTTTGTGCTGATAAATAAATAAAGGGAGACTAGTATAGATCTATTTTAAGCTATTTAGCTCTCATCAGCTAGCCATACTCTTACTGGGATTTGAAACTGGGAAGTATTACATGTGAGGCAGTTATAATTGCCACTAGGCCACAAGTTCTCCTCCTTGATCAGATGAGCCAGGGGAATAAGTATATATTGTGTCATATATAGTATAGGTAATTGTTTCCACAACATCCTGTTAAGAGGCCCCAATTAAGGGAGGAGACATATTGTTTCCTTTCCTGCCTTTCGGTTCATCACCAGAGACCATCTAGACAGCAAGCCAAGAGTTCCGTTTTGTAATTTTTTTAGATATGTGTGTTAGTTAGTGTTGGATATATATATCCTGATAAAACTCCATAATTTTCTTAATGTAGGTATTTTTACTAAGCTACACGTCAACTTAGTGTATGTACAATTATAAGGATATGAAATGCAAGACAGCCAACTTTGAACTCTTAACATCCACAACTTCCAGTACTATTAACTGCCGTTATGCAGAAAGTGTTATTGTTCAGTTTCATTGTTAACAGTATATATTTACATCCAATAAAGCAATGACAACTTTATGTCACAGCAATAGTACAGTAGAAACGAAGTTGACAATTTTATAGCACATCAATATGTCATAATGTGGGAAAGATAATATGCGGTGTATAAACTAGGTTTTAATATGGCAGTTCCACTGCTTTTTGATGTAAAATAGCTGCATAAAGACATCAGTGCACAATGGGGAGTAGGGAAAGAATAATTTCTGCAGTTATTTTAGCTAAAATTGGTGTCTTAGGTAACTTAGAAGAAACTTGACTGAAGTAAACATAACTTTTTCTCGGGGAAAAATATATTATAAAAGTTTGACAAGACCAAAGTCATTGAACTTTGATGTTGGCTTTGCCTATTTGATTGTAGTTGGTTTTGTTTGAACACAGCATAATATATGAATCCAGTGCAATTGTATATGCTATTACGTGTAAATACCCCTATATTTTATGAGGCATCCTCTCATATAACTATACATACATGTCTATCTATTTTGCTCACAAAGAGAACAAAATAGGATTTGTATAATAGCACTTACCATATTTTTCGGAATATAAGATGCACCTTTTTCCCTCAAAAAAGAGGGTGAAAATTTGGATGTGTCTTATACATTGTATACAGCATTTTCAGCCTCCCGAAACCCCATCCCTTTGCAAAAATGGCCATGCATAGCCTTTAGAAGGCTTATGGGAAGGGTAGAAATGAATGAAAAATGAGACTTTTTTGCTCATTTTTGCCCTCCCCTCCAGCCCCCAGGAGCATTCTACAAGCCTCCTAAAGGCTATGCATGCCCTTTTTTTGACAAAAAAACAGGCCTGTTTTCATAAAAAACAGGTTGTTTTTCGGAGGTCTGCAGAGTGCAAAAACTTTTTTTAAAATTTGCCTCTTCAAAATCTTATACTCTGGTGCGTCTTATACTCAGAAAAATATGGTATATGATGAGTTTAACTATGGAAAGATCCACTGTATGTGAATTAGAGTTGTGCATATTTTGTAATCATTGAAAATAAATGGTCCATGCAAGGCCAGTACTTCTCTGCTCTTTAAGAGGCCTAACTTCCTCTTGAACCTGAGAAAAAGTTATTGCTACTTCTAAATTCATATTTAGTTTAATCAGCGAAAGCCTTGTGCACAAAGCCTGAAAAAAGCCTTGAAAGCTTTGTGCACAAAGCTTGCTTAAATGAATAGTAAAGAGTTGCTATACTTGGAGACCAGAAGCATTTCTTCTCAATAAATACCTAATGTACACAATCTTAATGTATTTCTATGTACACCCATAACTAGGCAGGTGTTTGAATACATAAGTTATACATTATACCATAAATTGGAATTGCCCCATGCTGTACATTCTAAGGTTTACTTAGGGTAATTAGTACTGCTGCACTTTTAAAAATTTAATTAGCTTGATCAACAAATATTGGTAGGTAACTGTTCTTCTCTCCCTCTGTCTTTATAAAAACTTCAATGTTGATTTATTTAATTGCTACTATGCCAGCGAAAGTCAGGATTTTAGGGTTTTTCTTTCTTTCTAATCAATAAGAAACATTGCTGGAAGCTAAACTTTATTGAACTCAATTAAATCCAATTAATTTCAAGATAAAATGTGTAAGATCAGGTGACATGGCTGTCATGCATGTTTTGCTTCAAGGAAGCCTTAATTCCAGTAAAAAAGGCACTGGGTCATGCTGGAAGGTTACAAAGCATTCAGTAAGAGTTCTTCAATTTCAATGAAGATGCTGAACAGCCCATACTTCTGCATAATCTTCACTGACTTTACTCCCTGACAGTATGTGAATAATCTATATTGCTCTTCCTGGAAGGGTGAAAGTTGTCCTAAAATGAAAACATGAAGATCAGACTTGTTCACATAATAGTTTTATTTCCCCTCTCCGCTCCAAATGGCTTGTGCCATAAAATGCAATTACTCTTGATGCGTAAAACATGGAAGTCAGCAACTAGGAATAAGATCACTAAAAAAAAAAAAGAATCCTTACATCAGATTTGCAAGAGTGTAATGTAACACAGGTAGTCCTTGACGTATGACTACAACTGAGCCCAACATTTCTGTTGCTAAGTGAGACAGTTGTGAAATGAAATCTTTCTTGACACAGTTTTTAAGTGAATCATTGCAGTTGTTAAGTTAATAGCATTTTGTGTTGTCTGTGTTGTGAATCTGGCTTTCCCATTGACTTAGTTTGTGAGAAGGTCACAAAAGGTGATCGATCACATGACCCCAGGACACTGCAACTGTCATAAATGAGTCAGTTGCCAAACGTCTGAATTTTGATCACTTAACTATGGACATGTTGCAACAGTCATAAGTATGAAAAATAGTCCTAAATCATTTTTTTAAAGTGCTGCTATAACTTCAAACAGTCACTGTAAGTTGAGGACTACTTGCACTTAGTCCTGACCAGCAAAGAGAAATATCATTAAGGTTCCTGTGTGTGTATGTGTAACATATATCAGTAAACCATTATGTGCATAAACCAAGCCATATTACCACATATGTAAAATTACCAGATTCTTTTTACTTCACCAAGCTTTTTATTGATTATATACCTGTTCCCTAAATATCAGTAAACCATTATGTGCATAAACCAAACCATATTACCACATATGTAAAATTACCAGATTCTTTTTACTTCACCAAGCTTTTTATTGATTATATACCTGTTCCCTAAATATCAGTAAACCATTATGTGCATAAACCAAGCCATATTACCACATATGTAAAATTATCAGATTCTTTTTACTTCACCAAGCTTTTTATTGATTACATACCTGTTCCCTAAATATCAGTAAACCATTATGTGCATAAACCAAACCATATTACCACATATGTAAAATTACCAGATTCTTTTTACTTCACCAAGCTTTTTATTGATTATATACCAGTTCCCTAAATATCCCGGTGAATGCCACTGGAAATAAACCTTCCTAACTGATTTACTAAATTACTAAAATGTAAAATTTGTCAGATATAAAATTACTCTATTAAGGTTTAAATGCAAAAACGAAATAGTCTTAAAAAAAACTTTATATCAGAATAGTATTAACTTTATATTCCAAAGTAATCAAAATCTGATAAAGACTTTTCAATCAGACAAACCAATTAAATTTACCTGTCACATAAGATTAGTAAAGCTTTGATTAAATAAAGTATATAAGGCACAGAAACCACATCCTATGTAAAAAATGGTTTGTGTCTAATCTTTTATTAACCATGAATAGTTAAATGTACCAAGCAAATAAAACATGATTGCCTTTTAGAGATATGTTTCACACTGGGAGCAGTTGCGTAACAAAACTGTGCTGGAATGAGAAATCCAACATGACACTCACAGGAAATTATCCTGCATCAAACCCTTCTAGCTCAGTGTCTATGGAGATTCTCAGTCATCCGGCTCATAATTGTCCCCAAAGGTGTTTTTTTCAAGAGGTAACTGGACTTTTTGGTTTTTCTTTGAAGACATTTCACTTCTCATCCAAGAAGCTTCTTTAGCTCCCCACCATCCAGTCAGAACAGAAGAAGCTTCTTGGATGAGAAGCAAAACATCTTCAAAGAAAAACCAGAAAGTCCAGTTGCCTCTTGAAAAAGTACCTTTGAGACTTCTAGCTCAGTGATTCTCAAACCTGGCAAAGAATTGTGGACTTCAACTCCCAGAATTCCCTAGACACCTTGGTTCCCCCAGCCAGCAAGCTGGGGAATTCTGGAAGCTGAAGTCCAGAAGTTTTAAAGTTGCCAAGTTTGAGAAACACTGGTGCCTAGCTATTTATGATCACAGATTTTCCCTTGGTTGGTGGTTCGGACCATTTCTCCAAAATATTAAATTTGAAGTATAAATTAGGTGCCATTTTTTGGGTGGTAATGGGAGATATCATCAATCCTGTTTCAGCACAGCCATCTACTTCTATATAATCAGCAACTTCAATTAGTTTGGCTAAGAAGTTGGCACTCCAGAGTGATTTCTGAAATAGGCTTTTCTCAGTTCTCAAGGGAGGGTTGGGTTTTTGTTTTTTTGCCTTTTATTTCATTAAGGCTTACTAGGCTTTGTTAACTACTGTACTAAGTTCGGCTTGATCGGTTGCAAAGTAGGCCATTTCGTCTCGTTCTGGATGATTTGGGGCTGTTAAAAGCCGCAAACCAATGCCTTAAAAAACAACAACCAACAGGCTCATTTCATTGTAACGCACCTACCGTTCTCTAGCGTTGAGTTTTATTTCTTAAGGGCCTCTCCCAGCTTTTACACTACTACGGCGTCGCTTTTATTTCGGTGCAAATAAGTCTAGGGCGTATTGGATCTTAAAAAGCCTCCTCGGCGCTTTCCAATTGCCCCACCGCCTCAAACTGGGCTGACCTCGTCCCTCCATCTCAGGCAGCTGCGCCCAGGGGAAGCGCCCCGGCTGTTTCCTAAGCTGCACCGGCAGCGAGAAAAAACCCAAGGCGCCTTTTCTGGAGCCAAGAAGACGGGAGAAACTGCAACCTCTTCGAGCTTTACATCCTTTTCGTCTATCATCGCCAACGATTAAAAACAACAAAAACAACAAAACCGCTGCTTTTCCACTGCAGCGACCCTTTCCTATTTGCCTGTGCTTAAGGGCTGCCGGGTAGGTAAGCGTGCCCGAAGTTGCGCCCTGGAGGAGAGACAAGAGAAGCGACCCAGAGGGCCTTACCTGCGTGGCGGCGAGGGAAGAAGATCTAAAAGCGGCCAAGGCCGCGGGGGGAAACTTGAACTTGTTTAACCAGCCTAATTGGCCTCAAGGCCTCCCCCGCAGGTAGGAGGACCAGAGTCCGGCGGAGACGTACGCGCCCATCTGCCCGCGCTCCCCAAAGATACCCTCCGGGCGCTGCTGCGCCGCGGGTCAAGATGGCGGGAGCCGCTTGGAAAAGGCCTGGAGCAAGAGAGGGAAGGAATCCGGGGAGACCTTCTTCCCGCCCCGGGAGCTGCTATGGCTGCTTCGGCATCTGCCGCCCGAGCGCCGCCAAGTCCCGCCAGGAGACGCGCGAGAAGCCGAGAAGAGCCGCTCGCCTTGTGTTTGGGCTGCCATGGTGACACTGCCCTGCAAGCCGCGAGGGAGAAAAAACTGCGCCTCTGCTTCGGAGCTCCTTTGATTGGGAAAAAGGCCCGCAGAATTTGTTAAGGGTTGCAGGCCAAGGTGTGGGTACCCGTTGGGGATGCCTGCTCTTTGCCCTCCCCCAGATAGGTAGGACAAATAAATGGATAGGATAGCATAGGATAGCAGCATAGGATAGCATATGAAAGGGTAGGATAGGACGGGATAGATAGATAGATAGATAGATAGATAGATAGATAGATAGATAGATAGATAGATAGATAGATAGATAGATAGATAGATAGATAGATAGATAGATAGATAGATAGATAGATAGATAATAGGTAGGTAGGATATGTAGGTAGGTAGGAAGATATATAAGATAGGTAAGGTAGATAGGATAGGTAAGGTAGATAGGATAGGTAAAGTAGATAAGATTGATAATATAAAATAGATTGATAAAATAGATTAGATAGATACTCTCTATATACAGGTAGTCCTCGACATTACCAGAGTTGAGCCCAAAATTTCTGTTGCTAAGCGAACCATTTGTTAAGTGATTTATAATTTAGAATTATAATTGGATCTTACCAATTATAAGTTAAACATCTCTAAATAAGGAACTCTGGGAATAAAGTCGCCCAGCTTCTTTGGATAAATATATTATGAAGAAAATTCACTAAGTATGTATTCATCTCCTAGGCCAGTGGTCTGCAAAGTTGGCTCTTTTAAGACTGGTGGACTTCAACTCCCAGAATTCCCCAGCCAGCTTTGCTGGCTAGGGAATTCTGGGAGTTGAAGTCCATCAGTCTTAAAAGAGCCAACTTTGCAGACCCCTGTCCTAGGCTATCATTGGCTAAGAATTTATATCATACAGTCAGTCCCTGGGTTAAGAATGAATTCTCTTCATATGTCTACCTTTAACACAAATTTGTATGTAGCCCTCAACTTAGGCCATATAAAATGCCTATCCCAAACATTTTTAAAACATTAAGAGGGTGACCACAATGATTTTTTAAACTAATTTATAATCGCAAGAATGATGGTGAAAATGCGTGCAAATGTCATCATTTTTAAGGCTGAAAATGCTAAGAGTTTGCCAGTGTTTTTCCTCCAGAAAATCCCAGCAATTCTGCCATTCTGGAGGAAAAATCCCTAGTGAACACAAATGTTCTAAAAGGCTCAGATGCTGGCATTCAGTAGCATTTTTACCAGATATGAGATCTATTCTGTAATGTGCAAGATAATTTCTCTTCTCTGCATGGAGGGGAGGGAAAATACCTCGGTGTGCAGGGGGAACGGACTTCAAATCCAATACCTTGCAATCTTTCCTGCCAACTTCCCCGTTAACCTTTTGGGGAAACAAATAGAGAAAATTGCAAATGGCAATCACGTGATTACAGGGCACTTGGTGATCAGTCGTAAATGTGAGCTGGTGGTCAAATCGCCGCCCCGGGTCCCTTTGTGGAAGATGGGTGCGGGATACAAATTTGAAAAATAAACAATAAAAATAAATAAAATAAGTGCTCAAAATGTGGTCATGTGACCAGAGGGGCATCTGGCAAGATATTTGACAATAGCCCAGATGTTCTTTACAAAGTACCTGTTCTAATTCGAAATGAGCCAAGGATATTTGTACACGTGTAAATGAAGTACATTCATGATTTGTTTAATGTTCTCATATTGAAGGGAATGGATAAAACTTAACTTTTTCTTATATCTGAGTAAATGTAATTTAAAGTTCCTTCAAACTGTCTTTGAACTGATATGGGATTGTCAATGGCTGAGAAATTGAGAATGTTGATAATAGACCAAAAGCCTTCACAGAATATCAATGTATTATAGTTAGACTACTATTTAAAAATATTGAAAAATAATATGTATAAATAATAAACTATATAGGCCAGAGGCATTTGTTCTTGTTCCAGGTTTAAATTGATACAATGGTAATAACATTTGATAGTTTTAAATATTCTGTTCCATTCCAGACTCTGAATTTGATTACCTCAAACGAAAAAATGGTTATATGTTCTTAACTACAGGACCAGCTGTTACAATTCTGAAATTCATGCATTCATAGGAACAATTCTGATCTGTCAAAATAGGACTCTAATCATGTCTGTTGTCAAAAAAGATCTGACAGAGAGATAAGCAATATCAAAGTTGCTTTTGTTCAGAATTACAAATGAGCTTGGATTTGGCATTTTCCCTTAGATATTTTTTTCAAAATAGAAATATGTTTTTAGTTTAACCTCTCTATCAGTGATGTGCAAATGTTTTGTGGTTGCTTCAAAAACGTTTTAGAAGAAAACAAGAAAAGGTCACAGGGAAAAAAAAATTAGAAACCACATTTTCATTAAAGGAAATCTTTCCAAGTAATGACTAGATTTCCTGCTGCCAAAGTTACATTTCATATCGGTGCATTGTATAGTTTAGAAGATAAGAATAGCTCAGCTAGATCAGACAAGGCCTATCTCGTACAGCATCCTATTTCTCACAATGCCAAATAAATAGCAGCAGAAAGCCCATAAGCTAGGCTCACTTTTCTTCCAATTCCTGTGATATAATCTATACACTACTAAAACTCTCATTGTGTTTATCTGTTTGTCTGCTTGTACCCTCAAGTTAGCCCAAACAGTGAATTACACTGCAATAATTTTTGACTCAAGGTACATAAAATCTGTTAACTTAAAGAATGTGTAAAAAAAAATCTGAGATGAAGTATTCCTATGGAATTGAAATTTCCATGATGTTCAGTTTAGTTTAAAAAGGTGTGGTTGGTTCAGCATTCCCACAGTCATGTGATCATAATTTCTGATACACCCTGCCAGCTTCTTACGAGCCATATCAGTGGATAAGGTGGCAGGAAGTCAGAAGGTTCTCCCATTCCCACTGCATTTTTATCTGCCAGGGGTCTTTTTGTTTATCTGTTAAGATAAGACCAATTATTGAAGAGAGGGATGCGGTGCCTCAGTGGCTAAGACCCTGAGTTTGTCCATCAGAAAGGTCGGTGGTTCAAATCCCTAGCGCCACGTAACTGAGTGAGCTCCTGTTACTTGTCCCAGCTTCCGCCAACCTAGCAGTTCAAAAGCATGTGAAAATGCAAGTAGAATAGGAACCACCCTTGGTGGGAAGGTCACAGTGTTCCATGTACCTTTGGCATTTAGTCATGCTGGCAACACGACCACGGAGACGTCTTCGGACAGTGCTGGCTTTTTGGCTTTGAAACAGAGATGAGCACTGCCCCCTAGAGCTGGGAACGACTAGCACATATGTGCGAGGGGAACCTTTACCTTTATTATTGAAGTTCATTTGCCACTATAATTATTTTTCTATTTCACAGGGTCCTCCAACATTGGGGTAAAAAAGAGTTCACCCTAAAATGTAATGTTCATTCTGGTCACATCAGATCATATTATGATACCTTCTCTCAAAGGGGAACCCAACAGTCAAAGGATTGTTTAGTTTTTTAAATAAAGTAAGCATAAGTACTTGGACAGCAAACAAACGAAACAGAAGTTCCCTCAAAAGTTCAGTATTGTTTTATGTTTGGGGACAAAAGTTAAGTATTGTTTTATGTTTGGGGAAAGAAGAAAACATTTAAAATTACTTGGTAAGTTATATATTAAGGCAGCTTGCAGCTTCAGTTACATTCATATTTACAAAGGAGCTGAGTCTACTGAATACACAGTAGTTTAGGCTATAATCCATTACTTGCTCGCCTGGAGATAAACTCCACTGAAAACAATGAATTTAGTAATAAATTAGAGTAGAAACCACCCCTGTGTTTGACCTCCCCGGGAGGAAAGAGCTAATCTAGAGCTGAAAATAATACACATTTTTAATTCTTATCTTAGAAAAACAAGCACATTTTCCCTCTATTGGTGCAGAGGAAGTTTATGAAAAAAATCTCTTTATGTCAATATTTCTCAATATTGGCAACTTTAAGGTGTGTTGACTGTTGAATCTGCCTGAAGGTTACTAAATGTTGCTTGATTGCTAATGTAAAGGGTTAGCTCTGTTACAGTTACTCTGAAAGACATTTATTCTGTTTGGGTATGAATTAGCTGGTTTATTAATTATTTGAATAATTTTATGTCATTTTCCTGCCATCTTTTACCTATGCATATGGTATTATACGCTAGAAATAAAGTACATATTCACAGTCATATAAAGCTTGATGCCATTGTCATGAAAAATTTAAGGCCCTTGGGTGAAATATCCAGCAGCCAGTGGAGTCTCCAAAGAAACCTGGAATCAGGAAGGAGGGTGTGTGTGTGATGTTTTGGAGGTTTGTTTGTTTGTATTTCATGGTTCTAAACCAGGGGTTCCCAAACTTGGCAACTTTAAGACTTGTGGACTTCAACTCCCAGAATTCTGGGAGTTGAAGTCCACAAGTCTTAAAGTTGCCAAGTTTGGGAACCCCTGTTCTAAACCATCCATCTCCTTCAAAGAGAAGCTCTTATGAAAGCCAGTCTGATTAGCCACCTTAAGTACTGCTGCCATAGTTTGACTTTTGGAAAATATCTGGAAAATAGCTCCCTGGAGAAGATGGCTAGTTATGCAATAAGTACCAATAAAGGGGAATATTTGCATCCAGGTGAGCAGAGATTAACTCCAAGATTAACATCAGACCAACAATCAAGTAAACAATATCCCAATCAAGGAACTGCCAGACAAGCCAATAGTCAGTAGCTCAATCAAAGAACCTCTAAGACCACTCCCACCAACACTAACAGGACAAGGCATTAGAATATAAGCAGAGTAAGCCCCATTCCTTACTAGCACTGATAATGTTACTTAGTTAGGGTAATGAAATGTCTGCAAGAAAACAACCAAGCTCAGAGAGCACCAAGGATGCAATGTAATGAGTTTTCCATAACATAAACTTTATTTTCCCCCCTCTGTGGCAAGTAGCTCGTTTAATCAATTATGATTTCTTTGATCACTTGCACTAGAATTAACAGGGTTTAAGAAACCAGTATTCACCTGAGCTCTTTAACAAAACCTGCTCTCAAAAAAAAACACCCAAAAAAACCCACCTCCCCTCCCCAAGTATCCCTTCTGGTCCTTACATCCAATAGCACTGGCCATTCTTCCTCTATCAATCAGAAGGCAGCAAAATTGGACCTGTTTCTATTTTCTCCTGTGTACACAACTGTCTAATCTGGTTGCTACACCTACATTTCCCACCATTGCTTCATTCCCAGATTTCTGGAATTAAACGTTCCACTCTTAAAATATATTTGCTTTTTTCAGAATGTGTGGTTGGGGTTGAAAGAGGAGGTATTTGGGAAAATCTAGGGAGATAAACCTGCAAAATAAATTGAAAGGAGAAAAATGTGTCACTGCATTGTAGAAAACAGAACAATTTTTCTCAAGCCAGGCTAAACTGAAAATGGTTTTTGCTCCTTTAATGTAACATTCAAGATCCAAAATAATTAAAAGTCCACCAGACTTTTAGACAGAAGCTGAGCAAAATTATGTGCAAAGGCCTAGGATGAACAAATCCATCACATAAGAAATTGCTATAAACAGAGACGATCACGTGTTCACCAAAGGTCAATGCAATGCACCAAAGCCAATAGATTAATGCATGAATAACATGTAATGAAATGCAGAATGGGCCGAAAGTCATCCACTAAATGTAGGCACACAAGCCAACATAGCTTGAAATGCAGGATGCTAAAAAGGAGCAGAGGACAAGGTTACCAAAGAAAAGAACAGACTTCTCACAGCTTAGTCTTTATAGAATCAATAGCTTTAAAAGCCAACATAAAAGTTCCATTGACATTCAATTAAGATCCAATTACTAGGTTTGAATGCGTTATCCCCTGAGGCCTCTAAACCAACTAAAATGCCCGCAGTAGTTGATTGTTCAAGACGAGAGAGTGAAATAGCCAGCCTGATATTCCATTTTGCGTAGCACAGTGTACGTAGTCATTGACACAAATGGAATGCAGTCCTTCCGATCCTGAAAATAGGAATTGCACAAAATTATTCACCTGCTTTTACACAATCTTTAATAATAATAATAATTTTTAATAATTTTAATTTGTAAACCGCTCTCTCTCCCCGAGGGGACTCGAGGCGGTGCACAGGGAATTTAAAAATACATGTATAAAACCACAAGCATAAATACAACATTAAAATGAATTAAACTTAAACCCTGCGCTAAAATCCCAAACCAACTTAAACTAAACCCCTAAAAAACCCTAATAAAACAGTTCAATGAACTTACATGACAAAAAAAGAGGGGGGAGGGTTTCCCTGTCATCCATTACTGATTCCACAGATTATATTAGTGCTGCTAAAGTAATGGAGATTCTGCAATACGAGGATAGAAGGAACAAAAATAGTACATGTCTTCCTATTTCTAGGGCTGCAATTATAAAGCAAAAGCAGAACACAGAATAGTAGAGTTATTACCATATGCTGTCTAAAGAATTCTGGGAGTTGGAGTCCATGCATCTTAAAGTTGCCAAGGTTGGGCAACCTTGACTTAGAGCAGGGGTGTCGAACTCAGTTTCATTGAGGGCCGGATCAGGGTTCTGCTTGACCTCGGGGGCGTGGCATGGCCAGCTCGACTTCACTCATGTTGGGAGCGCCTGTGGTGGCCTGAACACTCTGCCAGTGAAAATGAGCTCCCAAGCTCCGTTTTTGGCTGTGACAGCCTCCTGCAACCATTCGCCAGTGAGAATGGAGCTTGGGAGGGCTGCGAGCTCCATTTTCAGTGGCAGAGGCACTGTGGGCCAGCCATTCATTGTTTCCAGAGTAGCCCCATGTGCCAGATCCAAACACCTCATGGGCTGGACCCAGCCACAGGCCTTTGAGTTTGACACCCCTGAGCTAGAGCCTTTCTTTTCTTTGCTGGAACTCAACATGGCCAGCAGAAGCACGGGCAATGACATGCTGATCCCTCTACAATTTAATTTCAAAGCACAACAGTTGGGCACAGCTTGGGACATAGTTTAGTGCCTTTGAGAGTACTGGAAGAAGAAAGGACATATTTTCCTACTGTTTACATAACAGAACCAATTACCTCTGTAACGCAATAAAGGGTTGTGAGGAAGACAATAATAGCTGCTAAGAAAAAGGAGCTTTTAATTTAGCTGCCAAACCTAAGGATAGGTAGCCCCAACAGTGCAGTAAGCTATGATGAACTGTCAGTTTGGCTGGCTGTTCTCATTATTATCACATATAGTAACGAAAGGCTCCAAAGGGAAACAATTGCGCAAAATGGTTTCATCTTTTCAGCTAATGGCAAAAATAAGTTGTATTCCCCTCTTTTGGTAAGTTCAAATGGTTGGTGTGGGTTTCCCCACCCCCCCAAGTCCAAAACATGTCTGCTTTGTATGGACAATGCTAGGCGCTTCATATAGGTTGATCTACCAATGCTTTAAGGCAGCTTGCCCAGATTAGCATCTTTCAATTGTGTTGGACTACAATTCTCATCCTACCCACATGCTGAAAATAATGGGAGCTGTACATTTGAAGGATGCTAATTGGCGACAGTTGCTCAAGATCCTGCTTTGGTGCTTAGAAAATGAGGGAGAAAAATTTGCCCTGTTAGAATCAGGAAAAGTGAGGACTGAAAAAAGGAAGGGAAGTCAGGAGGAGAAAAAAATCACAGAGAAATAAGCCCTTAGGTGGAAGGTCCAAGATCTCCAATTTTCTTTTTAATTTTGCTTTTATCCAGCCGCTAAATCACAGTGATAGATAGAACTAATGCCTATAATGTGCTGTGCAATTTTGGGTCACTCTATCCCAGGGTTGTCAAATTCAATTTCATTGGGGGCTGCATCAGGGCTATGGTTGACCTTGGGTGGGTGGGTGGGTAGGTGGGTGGGTGGGTGGGTGGGTGGATGAGCATGGCCAACTGGATGGGCATCACCAGTTTGACGCTACTCACTGGGTGTGGCAAACTGCATGGGCATGTCTGACCGGATGGATGTGGCCAGCTTGACGCCACTTCCCAAACTGCTGGCATGTTTCCTCTTTGCAATGGGTAGAAGCACGCTGGCCCGATGTTGCCTCTTTGCATTGGGTTGATTGGGCCGAAGCTGCATTGGGTACACCAGGCCCAAGCGATGTGGGCTGGTTCCTTACATTTTCCAAGATGGCCCAATGGGGAGGATCCAACCATACTGTGGGCTGGATCCGGTTCACAGGCCTGAGAGCTTATGCACCAGAGACAAAATCCTTGTGTGTCCCATCACACTTGGCCAATACAGAATTCTGTCTGTCTGTCCATCCATCCATCTGTCTGTCCGTCCGTCCACCCATCCATCCAGGGGTGAAATTTGACTGGTTCTATATGGTTCAGGTGAACTAGTAGTGCTGGTGGAGGAAGACTCTGCCCACTCACCCAGACATCATTACGTCCCTTTTTTGAAGCTCTATGCATGCGCAGAAGGTCCTGTGCACGCGCAGAGGTGGTGCATGCCAGCATGCTCACATTTGAGAACCGGGAGCGAAGGTGAGTTGATTTCACCACTGCATCTATCCATCTATCCATCTTCTAGACTTGGTTATGGTGAGTTGTTCACTTCGGACTTTTTGCTGGGGTTATAGCCAAGAGTCCTAAGGTCAAGATTTATCCCCTTCTCTGTCTCAAGGAAAGAAAATCAAAAAGTATGTTATTGTTCTTTATCAATGAAAACTAATTAAGTGGGGGACATCATAGTTAAGAATGAGATCCTTGAGAGAGAATGAAGGAGTGATTACATGCTTTCAATACAGCTATTGTATTGAAAGCATGGGACCAGATATTGGCCTAACAAGTAATTATCATTTGTAAACAGTAGATGCCATTAGCTGATCACAAATGGGAAATAATTGTGACTATGGAAAATTGCCAGATGCCTTGAGTAGTTATATACATGAATACAATCAAAAGAAAAAGAAGTATTATAGTAGCTCTAAATTATGGAGCTCTGACATTGTGCAAGTAACTCACTGTGACATAATAAGTAAAACATTACCACTCTACTTTTACCATGTTGCTGCTAATTAGCAAGCGAAATGCAAAAGTCCTAATTCCTCCTGGCTCTTGTTCCACTAAAACCCAAATGAAAATGTACATCAGGAGAAGGGAGATAGTTTGTATTCTAATTAAGTGTTCATCCAAAGAGCGGAATTGAGAATGATGAAAAGGATTTTGAGAGCGTTCAAAGTCAAAGAAAAGGAATGCTACCAAATAGAGGAGGAGAATGCAATTTAAGTCGCACAAGCTCTGATGGCTCTATTAAAACCCCCTCTGATCTGGATTTTCCTCCTTCTAGTGCTTTCCAGGTGTGTGGGCCAGTGGTGGGATTCAAATTTTGTACTACCAGTTATATGGGTGTGGCTTGATGGGTGTGGTGTGGTTTGGTGGGCGTGGCTTGGTGGGCATGGCAGGGGAAGGATACTGTAAAATCTCCATTCCCAACGCACTCCAGGGGAAGGTTACTGCAAAAATCTCCATTCCCTCCTGATCAGCTGGGACTTGGGAGGCAGAGACTAGATGGGGGTGGGGCAAGTCAGAGGTGGTATTTAACTGTTCTCCGAACTACTCAAAATTTCCGCTACTGGTTCTCCAGAACTGGTCAAAACCTGCTGAATACCACCTCTAGTGTGGGCCACAGTGGCTTGAGGCTGCTAGGACTGTTCCTCTACATGGGAAACGCCAGATTGTAGAAGATTGTTCTACATGGAGAATGCCATTGCTAGTGAAACAATATTTTCAACTAGCTGTACCCAGCCACGCATTGCTGTGGCCCAGTCTGGTTAAGTGGCCAACCAATCTGTGTGTAGATGTACACCTGCACACAAAACACATACACACAACTACCGTATAACCCCCAACCTACCTACCTACTGTATTTCTCCCTCTCTATCTATCCCTCTACCTACCTACTGTATTTCTCCCTCTCTCTCTCTAGCCCTCTACCTACCTACCTACCCACTCACCTACTGTATTTTTCCCTATCTCTCTCTATCCCTCAAGCTACCTACCTACTGTATTTTCCCTATATCTCTCTATCCCTCTACCTATCTACCTACTGTATTTTCCCCTATCTCTCTCTACCTACCTACCATGTAGCCTCCTGGGACCAAAAATGGGCCACCTGGGAGTGTGTCCCCCCCCCATTGTCTAGTTTTCAGCCTAGTATGCCTCCATTCAGTGTGGAAACGTTAGAGGCTTATTCAGTTGCTGGGGAAACGACTGTTGGAAATGTGAGGGGTGTGTGCATGACGCATTATAAGAAGCAGCCGGATGGGAGGAGCTACAGGGAGGTGAAAACCTGAGAAGTGCGTACCTTTTATGTTTGTGCTGCTTGCACATGGCACACGTGTGCCAGCCACACAAAATGTACGTATGATTGCATTGGAAGTCCTTGGGAACATTGTGTGAAAATTTGGTGCCGATTGGTGTAGTACTTTCTGAGATTAGCGGCTTTGCACAAACTATTTTACATTTTTACTTATATAGATTGTGTTTATATGCTGACTTGGAAGGATCCATTGTTCAGGAGCATAGCAACAGCAACAGCAATTAGACTTATATACCACTTCACAGTGCTTTACAACCCTCTCTAAGTGATTTACTGAGTCAGCATATCGCCCCCAACAATCTGGGCCCTCATTTTATTCACCTCAGAAGGCTGGAAGCATGAATGAATCTTGAGCCTAGTGAGATTCGAACTGCCAAATTGCAGGCAGCCTGCAAACAGCAGAAGTAGCCTGCAGTACTGCATTCTAATCAAGGCGCCACCACAGTTCTTAGTAAGAGCAGCATAGTAAGCAAAACTTACTTGGTATCCATGCTCTATATCCAGTGAGGATGAAAAAAGATGTTTTATTGTGCAGACACAGCTGCTGCCTTTACATTTTAATCCCACCCAGTTGACATCTCATCTTGCTAGTCCAAAGAGATCACTGAAAGCAGGACTCAAAAAGACTTTTGCCGTACTACATCTGATTGAGAACCAGTTTGGTGTAGTGGTTAAGGCAGGGGGTTCTGCATTCAAGTCTAATCTGAGGCACAAAGCGAGGCGGGTGACTTTGGGTGTATCACTCTCTTTTAGCCTTTGGAAGGAGACAATAGCAAACAGGAGTCTCATCAATAGTGAGATGGGTGGCATATGATTTAATACATACTTTTAAAAAAATACTTGCAAAAATCTTACCATGAGTGACTTCTCCAGGTAGTGTCCATGAGTCAGAAACTGCCTCAAAGGCAGAAAATAAATAAATAAAAAAGATTGCAAAAATGAGTCAAAAGTTGCAGTAACAGCTTTGTTTTCATTTCTGCTTTGGTGGGGCAGTTTTTAGACTCAGTATATGTATATGTACATAAGTGTATACACATGCACACACACTCATGCACAGACAAAGACTGTCACTGTGTGGCGCTCGTGACATCCCGGCTGGATTACTGTAACGCTCTCTACATGGGGCTCCCCTTGAGGTGCACTCGAAGGCTACAGTTAGTACAGAATGCGGCTGCGCGGGTGATTATGGGTGCCACAAGGCAAACCCACGTAACACCTCTCCTGCGCGAGCTGCACTGGCTGCCTGTGGCCTTTCGAGTGCGCTTCAAGGTGCTGATGACCATCTTTAAATCGCTCCATGGCTCGGGGCCTAGCTATATACGAGACCGCCTCCTGCCCCATACATCCCTTCGTCCGATCCGCTCCCACAGAGAGGGTCTTCTTCGGGTGCCGTCGACGGGGCAATGCCGGTTGGCGACACCCAGGGGAAGGGCCTTCTCTGTGGCGGGCCCGGCCCTCTGGAACGACCTACCCCCCGACCTCCGTACTATCTCGGACCTCCGCCTCTTCCGCCAACGTCTTAAGACGTATTTATTCCAACAAGCCGGCCTAGGATAGCCCCCATTTCTGACTTTTTAAGAAAATAATTTATAATTGGCAAGGGTTTTAATATTGGGTTTTAGCACGGGTTTATTAATTTAATACATTTTAATAGATATTTATTGTATTTTGTGTTCTTAAATAATGCCTGTGCGCCGCCCTGGGTCCTAACAAGGAGAAGGGCGGGGTATAAATTTAATAAAATAAATAAAAATAAATAAATACACTGGTTCCATCACATTGACAGTCCAGGAAGTGCTGGATAACAGAAGATGCCTCTATGCAAAGATTCTGGTGTTATTCTAAACGTATCAGCCTTTTTCAAGGTTAAACAAAGTTGGGAGAAATTTCTCAGCCACCTCATGATTGATTGATTGATTATGTGCCATCAAGTCACTGTCACCTCTTAGAAATTACAAGGATAGATTTTCTTCAGGTTGATCTGTCCCTCACCTGGTCCTTCACCTCTTCCAAGGGTGCAATCATCCCAAATACACTTAAAAAAACACCTTTGTGTGCAATACAAGTACCATTGCCCTTCTATAGAGAGATAGAGAGAAAAGGACGGTAACCAGCCATGCTTTGATTATGGACTGTGTTTGGGTATCAAAATTTTGAAAATCCACTTCCAGAGGTATTCCTGGCAAAGTCGTTTCACATTTCTGGTTGCAAGGATGGGTGGATTTAAATGAATGGTTTGATTGAACAAAATAGATATTGGTTCCCCCCCCCCTCCCCAGTCCACTATTGTTCCAGTCAGTGATGATAAAATGGTGCATTGGTGGAGTGATGTTTTAAAAACCCGGCAGAAAAATAAGTAGGGCAGGGAGAGAAAAATAGTAATTAAAACAGCAACAGTTCGGCAGGGCTTTGAACAAGCGAAGGTCGGCATGTCAAGTAAGTGTTATATCCATTATCCATTAAAGCACCAGTGGTAACAGCAACTGCAGCCGAGATTAGAGGGCAGCGGGGTGATGACCACTGACCCAGGTGAGGGGGTGTTCTTGCTCAGCAAGATACCAATTAAACTGCAGGGCTTTGCCTGGGAGAAAGTAGAGCACAACAGACAAATTGGACAGCAACCCTTGAGCTGGCACAAGCTGGGAAACAAGACTTTCAATTTGGAGCAGGAAAACATGGAGAGGGTTTGAATTATTAGAGTGCTAGCAGTGAGCAGAAGATATCCCTGCTCTCAAAAAATAGATGATGGTTGATGGTCACAATGTGGAAGCTTGCCAGGGTGCATATTGCCTTAGAGCACTGGTGCTAAACTTGCCAGGTCATGTTGCTCTCCTGTGACATATCGCGACATTTTCTACCTTCACAGAGCTGGAGTGGGCGTGGCCTGCACGTGACATATCCATCCCGTGGGCCGCCATTTTGACACCAGAGTGTTTGTTAATATTGCATCTTGCCTAACAAAAGCTTAGCCTGTTCAGGTTGTGATCCTGTCTCGGCTTCCCACCCCTCTCTTGACACAACAGTGAATCCGGGAGTTTGTGCCCTTAGGTCAGTATTTCCCAACCTTGGCCATTGTAAGATGGGTCAACTTCAACTCCCAGGACACCCCACCCAGCATTGCTGGCTGGAGTATTCTGGGAGTTGAAGTCCTTACGTCTTAAAATGGCTAAGCTTGGGGAACACTGCCTTAGATAACACATTACCTAACTTGGCTGGAGACATGCCTTGTATTGGGCTTCCAGTCAACTTTGGGTAGCTATTATGGGGAAAGAGAATGCTGGTCTAAAGAAATCATTGCCCTAATTTAGCATGACTTTTCTTGCACTCTTTCAAACTGGGGGCTGGGCAGGTGTCCCTGATTGCATTTGGTCAAAGTTGGCATCAGTGGTGGGATTCAAATAATTTAACAATTGGTTCTCTGCCCTAATGACCAGCTGGGAGGCGAGGCTGAGTGGTCATATGACTGGGTGGGCGTGATCAACTCAACGTCACTCACGTCGATGGGTGCTTCATCTTAGCAGTTACAATATAATAAGGGTTAACCAGAGAGGTAGTTTCTGTAAGCAAGGCAATAAAGATTAGGCTAGAAACAACACCAGAATGTTTCCTTCCTGCCTTCCTTACAGGATTAGCCCTGTAAATTGGAAAAAAACCAAAATTAGATTTCTTCCAACAACCGGTTCTCCAAACTGCTTAGAAAGTTAACAACCGGTTCTCCCGAATAGGTGCGAACTGGCTGAATCCCACCACTGGTTGGCATGCAACCTTGCTGGGATTGGTAATTACAGCATTTTAGGCAGTGGATCACTGGTTGCCATTGAGTCATTGGAAATTATTTTTCTGTCCTTTAAAAATTGGATGATTCTAGCCACAAACTTTTATTTTCCAGAATGCCTTACAATCTTTCCAAAGTGAAGACACTTCACTAACTGATGGCAGAAGATGAAATATCAGCAACAGACACAACTTCCTTTGGAATGGCGTTTCCTTTTGAGAGGCCTTCAAACCTACATATCTACAGAATTCATTACAGGTTTTCAAATGAACAAAAGGGTTGGATAACAGCTGAACACCCCACTTTCTTTTCTAGAACAGTTTTTCACTTAAATAGTAGCCAGCCTGAGAAATATATGTTGGGGAATGTGGTTTTTAAAGGGGTGGAAAAAGACTGTTTGATGCATTCTAAAGCTTTGACAAGTCTTTTAAGTGTATTTTTCCAGCCAGAAAAAAAAAATAGACTTGCAGGAGGGAGCAAGATTTGTGATTGCTGAGATCTCAGTCTTAACTATAAAGCAGATATTGATGACTCCATCCTATGTTGCCCTGACATCAGTGATATGTCACTTGGCAGAAATATTTCCCAATGGCTTAGTTGGCAACAGAAGTTCTGATTTGTACCTCTACTATTTCACCTTTTCTTTTTGAGGTTTTATCATAGCCAAGGATAGATCCAATATTTTTGTTGGCATTTTGTCTCTGCCAAAGCAAGATTCGGTAGTAATAGTCCTGATCTAAAATTTGAAGGTTAGGGCATTTTTCTTTCCTTTCTGCTCCCATTAGAAATTCTAAATAAACTTCTCTGTGCCACATTCATTATCCCTCATTAGCACTCTCGTTAGTGCTATAATTATTTGGGGGCTTTTTTCGTGTGTGCCCATGAATTCAACTGCCAAATAAAGATAATAGCAAGAACAAAAATATTACAGTCTATGAATGAGGCAGTGGCTTGACCTTTGCATGCTCCAATGACCCAAGCTTAGAAATTGAATAAAAAGAGAGACCTTTGCCAAATGCCACATGCCGAGTTTAAGCAACACATACTTGGATGAAAAGGTAAACAACAAAAGCTAAATAACAAAATAGGAAGAAATGCAGCCCCAGCAGAGGCGGAAATTGGAGAAAGGAGGTTACAATTACTATTAATCAACAGCTTTAATGTGGTCTATGTGTGTTGTGCTTTGACCAAGTCCTGAAAAAGGCTAAAAGAAAAAGAAAAACAAATCTCCAAGTATTGGAATTACAGAATAACAGAGTTGGAAGGGACCTTGGAGGTCTTCTAGTCCAACCCCATGCTCAAGTAGGAAACCCTATACCATTTCAAATAAATGGTTGTCCAAGCTCTTATTAAAAAATCTCCTGTATTGGAGCACCCACAACTTCTGGAGGCAAGTTGCTTCACTGATTAATTGTTTTAACTGTCAGGAAATTTCTCCTTAGTTCTAGTTTGCTTCTCTCTTCGATGAGTTTCCATCCATTGCTTTTTGACCTCCCTTCAGGTGCATTGGAGAATAGCTTGACCTCTCTTCTTTATGGCAGGTGCTTGGATATTGGAACACTGCTATTATGTCATCCCTAATCCTTCTTTTCATTAAACTAGATGTACCCAATTTCTGCAACCGTTCTTCATTTGTTTTAGATTCCAGCTCCCTAATCATCTTTGTAGCTCTTCTTTCCACTCTTTCTAGAGACTCTGTGAAGTTTCCAAAAGATGACCTAATTAATTTACGAGCCTTGAGACAAAGTTCAAAAGAAATCCAGTCATATATTAGGATCAACATTTTGGCATGTTCTTCTGCGGAGCCTAATGGTCTCTGACCTTTACCCCTGTGTCCCCCCTCCCCTCAGTCTGTGTCATAAATCATATCCACCAATGAGATGCTGCAACAAACTGTGAACTTTGCACCTCACACGCTTGCTGTAGAAATTTGAGATCCAACTCTGGTTGAAAGTATGCATGGAATTCTCCCTCCCTTTTCATGCCAATTTGATAATAGTCATGGAAACGCTTTACAAGTTGATAGACTCAGTATCTTATTTATGATGACCAAAACTGGATGTAATATTCCAAGGTCTATTCTTCAGATCTTTGTGCAATCTAAAAATGATGCAGAATGTGGAGTGTGCTTAAAAAGACTTCACTTTTATCCATAATATAACAATCTGAGAATTCCTTTGTTTCCTATTGTTCTTTTGTACATTTCTTGCTATTTATGCTTGACAAAAGGCAAAAAAATGAACATGCAAAGGGGGCTGGGGAAGGAAAGCAGATTCTTGTACAGTTTGCTTTTCTTTTGTTGGCCTTGTGCAACATGTTGGCTCCAGCCTTATTGGGATGAACATGAGCAAGGATCTGTGAATATATGAGATAGAGGAATACCATTTTATAAGACCTTAGCAAGAGCACACCTGGAATACAGCATCCAGTTTTGGTCACTATATTACACAAAAGATGTTGAAACTTTAGGGGAAAAAATGCAGAGAAGAGCAATTAGGATGATTAAAGACCTGGAGAAGAAAACATATGCGGAACGGTTGCAGGAATTGGGTATGGCTAGTCTAGTGAAAATAAGGACTAGGGGTGACACAATAGCAGTTATTGAAGTATTTGAGGGGCTGCCACAAAGAAGAGGGAGTCAACTTATTTTCCAAAGCACCAGAAAGCAAGACAAGAAACAATGGATGGAAACCAATCAAGGAGAGAAGCAGGACTCTGATTGACTGATGAAATGCATTCCTTGAGACCTCAATCATTCATTTTCATCTGGTAGACTTGTGATCAGAGAAAAGCCAGGAAGTGCTGTATACCACTACAAGGAATTGAGGAGGAACAAGTGTTAGGAAACTCAAACCTCTCGATCGATATTCCTTTTTAAAGCTATTGTGCATTGATTTCATCTAATTTATTATGGATGTCCTTCATTAACCTCTGAGGATATTGGTGCCTAGCAACCAAGATCTTTGCCCAGAAGGGAAAATACCCCATGCAGATCTTCTCACTGAGCTGGGAACTTTGTATGCAGTTGTATCCACCATGGGGTAAAGCTGCATTTCTCTAAGCTATCTCAGATTAATTTTAATGTGTTTCTTCCCACTGAGCTTTTTTATCTATCAATTATTCAAGACAAGTCATGCTCAAACTATGTGCATCTGATTTTTCATTTCTGCCTTATAAGAAATACTAGACGGTACTTTGCTCCTTGAGGATGACAAGCTAGGATGACTCAACTGAGGGGAAAAATAAGAATTATACATGGCTGCAAGGAGAGGTTAATGGATTCTTGGGAAAGTCAGAGGATCAAATATCTCTTTGCTTAAGAAATTAAATATGGAACACCAAGAGAAGAAAGTACAGCACAACAACCCAGAGGAAACTTTTTTAGCAACTGCTTCTGCTCTCTGCACAGCATTTTGATGTCCTCCAGAGCAGATATTTTAACATTACATTGACCTGGAATGAAACTTCAGCCATTGTTTTATTAATGAGTTGAATTAAACATTCATTCGTTCCAACATCACAATCCCTCCAGAGTTTCATCGGTCAGTCTCAAGAAATCACATACAACAATATCAAAAAAACAGCATTGTGCCAGTCATTTCGTTCATTATTTTTCCTTACCGTTCTCATTACGTTCAGTGCAAAAATAAAAAAAATAAAAAGGCCTAAAAATCAAGAGAACATTTCAAATGTTGAAATGAAAATTTTGTGGGGTAGCACTTACCATGGATGTGTGGTAAGTGAGAGATGTAATTCAGGGGTGGACTTCAAAAATTTCAGCAAGGGGTTCTCTGCCAGGTTGCTGGGTAGGAGTGGCCATGGTGGGCGTGGACTAGTCGGCTTTCTGCATCATGGTGGTGGGGAGGCGTTTTTGCCCTCCCCTGGCTCCAGAGGCACCATGGAGGCATTTTTGCCCTTCCCTGGCTCCGGAGGCTTTTCTCAAGCCTCTGGGAGGGTGAAAACAGCCTCCTCAGGCTCCAGAGGCCCTCTGGAGACTGAAAACAGGCTTGTTTCTGGCCTTCCTGAACTTCTGGTAGGCCCATTTTTCGCCCTCTTTGAGCATCCGTGTGCACCCTGAACTTACCTGCATCCAAAACGGGCCATGTGGGGACTCCTGGGAGGGGCGGGGCAGGGTGGGTGGGGTCAACCAAGACTGGGATTTGGGGGTTCTCCAAACTGCCCAGAATCTTGGCTAGAGGTTCTCCTGAACCTCTGCGAACGCCCAGCAGCCCACCCCTGATTATACTTAGATCTTCTATTTTTTACTACCCAGTCATTTCTCTAGCGAATTGTAGCCTTTGGGGCTTCTCACGTTCTGATTAAATCATGAGATTTTTTTTTTTTTGTTCCATGCTGATTAGTTAGAAATTGTGGAAGTTGGAGAGATGTGTGGCAAAATAAAGGATCCTACCAATTATAAGTTAAATATCTCTAAATAAGTTCTAAAGAACCCTGAGAATAAAGTCACCCTGCTTTTTTAGGTGAATATATTATGAAGAAATTTTCACCAACTATGTATTCTTCCGTTAGGCCAGTGCTTCTCAAATAGTGGGGCGGGCCCCCCAGGGGGGGCGCGAGGCTCCGTAAAGGGGGGCGCGTTTGACCTCGGCAGTTTAGTTTAATTAAGGATTTAATTTTTTTAAAATTTCTAATGCACTTTAAATCTTTTCTGCTACAGTTAATAAAGCTATTCTTTATTGTAAATTGATCCACATTTCTTTCTTTTTTTATTCTCTTATACGTTAATAAGGATACAGTGTTATGCAGAGGTGTACTTATAACAATTTTATAGACAAATGATACTATTTACAGTCGCGCGGGGGGCGCGAAATGTTTTCTTCTTCCTAGGGGGGGCATGACAGAAAATAATTGAGAAGCACTGCGTTAGGCTATCATTGGCTAAGAATTTATAACATACAGGCAATCCCTGGGTTAAAATCCTTCCTAAGTCTTCCTTTAATACAAAGTTTAACATAAGGTGGAACTATTACTTATGATTGGGCTGCTTATTACAGGTAGCCCTCAACCAATTTAAGCCTAACATTTGCAGTTCTTAAGTGAATTTCCCCCCATTTTATGACTTTTCTTGCCACAGTTGTTAAGTAGATTACTGCAATTGTTAAGTAACATGGTTGTTAAGTGAATCTGGCTTTCTCATTGATTTGGCTTGTCAGAAGGTCGCAAAAGCTGATTGCATGACCCAGACACAGTGCAACCGTTATAAATATGAACCAGTTGCTAAGCATCCAAATTGTGATCATGTGACCATGGGGCTGCTTCAATGCCATAAGTGTGGAAAACATTCATTTCAAGCTATTGCAACTTCAAATGGTCACTAAATGAACTGTTGTAAGTTGAGCACTACTAGTACTGATAATGGCAGATGGCATTTGCTTTCCTTGACCAGCCAGACTGCTGAAGCCAGAGGTGGTATTAAGCAGGTTCTGACCAATCCCGGAGAACCAGTAGCGGAAATGTTGAGTAGTTTGGAGAACTGGTAACTACCACCTCTGACTGGCCCTGCCCACATCTATTCTCTGCCTCCCGACTCCCAGCTGATCAGGAGGAAAAGGGGATTTTGCAGTAACCTTCCCCTGGAGCGGGGAGGGAATGGAGATTTTATAGTATCCTTCCCCTGCCATGCCCACCAAGCCACACCCACCAAGACAATCCACACCCACCAAGCCACGCCCACAGAAATGGTAGTAAAAAAATTTGAATCCCACAAGTGGGCCTGAAGTCATGCAGTATTTTCATGAACTGCTCAAAACAGATTGTATATTAAAAACACACAACTTCGGCCAATTTGTCAATAAGCTTTGTCCGTAAATCAGACGTTCTTAATCCAAGGATTGCTTAGAATTGTAGAGATCCTTAGAATATCAGCTGAACTATAATTCTTTGATATTTTATGCAACAGCTGGTCAATTCCTCAAGTCAAAAAGCTGCATTTCAGTAAAGATTGGTTTGAATATGGAGATATATTTATCTTAGGACAGTCCCAGTTATATTACACCATGCTACAGTAAGTTGACCAGATTTCGAAATTTGTCAAGCGGGACACCATTGACAGGGGTGGGGGGGCTCAGCGGTCTTTCCCGGCCCTGCAGCCGCCGCTTCCCTTGCTGGCCGTGCCTGAGGTTGCACTATTCCCATAGTGGCCGAGGGGGGGGGCAGCGGAGCGGAGCCAGGCGGTTCCTGGCCGCTGCTTCCTGCCTGCACTGCTGCGCTGGCCGCAGGCCACCTCTGAGTGCGTGCAGAGCACCCGCTGCTCGCCTGTCCCCCGCCGCCTCTCCAGGCAAAAAACAGGACATTTTAAAGAGGCAGCAGGGCACGGGACTAATTCTTGAAAAGCGTGATTGTCCCACCAAAAGCGGGACGTCTGGTCACCTTATGCTACAGATATATGTGAAATCATTGCTATGCCATTACTGTGTTTCATATTAAGCCACAGTTATGACCAGCAAAACATCGAAGTATCATAGATTATGATACTTGCCTCATACATCCCTTAGACCGATATGCTCCCACAGAGAGGGCCTTCTCAGGGTGCCGTCGGCCGGACAATGCCGACTGGCGACACCCAGGGGAAGAGCCTTCTCTGTGGCGGGCCCAGCCCTTTGGAACGACCTACCCCCCGAATTACGCACCATCACCGACCTCCGCCTCTTCCGCCAATGTCTAAAGACATACCTATTCCAACAAGCCGGCCTAGCCTAACCTCCCATGGGGACTTTTAGATAGTTTTAAATCGGGTATTTTAAAATTGGGTTTTTAGCATAGGATAAGATGGTTTAATTTATATTTTAAATTGTGTATTTATTTTGTTTTCTGTATGTTTTTAAATTTCCTGTGCGCCGCCCTGGGTCCTCTGCAGAGAAAGGCGGGATATAAATGTAAATAAAATAAATAAATAAATAAAAAATAAGATTAAAAAGAGTAAATGAAAAGAGGGATAAAATTTTATTTAAAAATCTAACATTAAAATGCTGTCCTAACATGAAACTCATGGTGATGAGGAGGAGGAGGATAACTGCTCAATTGATTGTTGGTGGTTTTATGGACCAGCTCTCTCCATGTTTTTTGATCTCGTACAACTTCTTTGATTTGTTTTATGTTCTGGCGGGTGTCAACATTGAGGGAGACCAGCCATTTGGTGATCTTGTTTCTTTTCAATACTGATCATTCTGAACATAACTGCCTTTTCCATTGAATTTGATTGCATGACACAGCCAAAATAAGTAAGGCAGAATTTTGTGATTTTTTTCCCCTTCCAGCGATATGTCTGGTTTTATATGTTCCAGTACTTGCTTGTTTGTCATCTTAATCTATCCAGGAGTCTTCTCCAACACTACAACTTGAATGATTCAATTTTCCTCCTGTCTAGTTTTTTCATGGTCCAACAAAACTTTAGTGATCTATAAATGCACTTAAAGCATTGCAGAGGACTTAAATTTGCACGTTCAATTTAAAAAAAATAAAAAATAAAATCCATATTCAGTATTTTCTAATTCAGTATTCTGTTCAGTCGCCCTCAAGTCTTTCTAGACTGCCTCATCATAGCAAAGAGAGGGGTGGGGATGAAGCATACCTGCAAGGGATAAGTTAAGAATGCTGAGAGTGAATGACAAGGATATACATATTGTGCTTTAAGGTGGGTGGTCATATAAATCTATATAAATAAAAATGTAACAAGAACTTGTTCAAAACCGTTAATCTCCGAAAGTACTGCACCGATCGCTTCCAAATTTTCACACAACGTACCTTTCAAATACGCCACCAATGATATATATAGATTGTGTAGATGTCACACTTGTGCCAGGTACACGCAACAGAAATGTAAAAAATTGTAAAAAAGGTAGGTGGATGGATACAGAGAGAGCAGTGGGCCGCAGATATTATGTCATCCTTTATGACATAAAATACTCTGTCCATAAGATTCAAGGCGAAATACAGTAGGTAGGTAGGTAGGTAGGTAGGTAGGTAGGTAGGTAGGTAGGTATGTAGGTAGAGAGATAGAGAGAGGGAGAAATACAGTAGGTAGGTAGGTAGGTAGGTAGGTAGGTAGGTAGGTAGAGGGATAGAGAGAGAGAGGGAGAAATACAGTAGGTAGGTAGGTAGAAAAGTAGGTAGGTAGGTAGAGGGATAGAGAGAGGGAGAAATACAGTAGGCAGGTAGGTAGGTAGGTAGGTAGAGGGATAGAGAGGGATAGGGAGAAATACAGTAGGTAGGTAGTGGGATAGAGAGGGAGAGAGAGAAATACAGTAGGTAGGTAGGTAGGTAGGTAGGTAGGTAGGTAGGTAGGTAGAAGGATAGAGGAGGAGAGGGAGAAATACATGCCCACAATGGGGGAGGCTAGACACAGTTAAATGACATGGATTGTAGAAATGCTGACATGGTAAATGACTTACCTGTCCTTTGTGTCATATATAACTCAAGCAAATTGTGATTTGACTCTTCCAGGAATGTGTTTACATTTAATTAATAGCATGATTTGTTTGAAAGATAACGTGTACAAGTACACTTGCAAGCATTAAACATTTATTTAATATCTCTGAGGCATTTTAAACCAAGAGTGCCCAATGTTAATATGTTTTAATCTTTCTCCCATTACAATAAAGCTGTTTCTACCGGCAATGTTTTGCTTGTATTAAAATTACAGAGATGTCAACTAGCGAAATTCCTTTTATTCTAGGGCAGTTTTTCAAATTTGACAAATGTGTGGACTGCAACTCCCAGAATTCCCCATGCTGGCTGAAGAATTCCAAAAGTTGAAATCCATACATCTTAAAGTTACCAACTTTAAAAAACACTATTCTTGTCTATCAAATTTTAACAGCAAAAATCCTGATGACCGTAAGATGGCAGATAAGTAGTCAAGTCTGCATCTGTTTGCTGCCATCAAGTGCTCAGCTGGATTATCTGCAGCCCAAATCCTTACAGTTCTTCAATTGGTCTGAAAATGACTAACTTTTTAAAAAAGATGTGGGAAGAAAAATCCAGTCTGGTTCCAAACCGGGAGAAAGACACTTGAAATTAAATGGAGGCTGGCAACAAGGAAAGAAGGCCTCTGTTTGTATGGTTTCCAGAAACTTCATTGCAGCAGCATGTTTCTGGGGTAGCTGACAAAATGGCTGAGTGAGTGGATGGATTTTTATAGGGTTCTGGGGGTTGGTGATTGAGATGCTCCAGGGGGTTGTGCAATGTAGTGAGACTTGTGTCTTTTACTATTTCAGTGGTGGCGGGTTAACCCTATTATGTCCTAAACATCATGTTCTGTCCTTAGAATTTGGGTGGGGGAATCTAAATTCTTAATCCCATCAGCTCCAGCTGTGGCTGAAGGTATTTTGTTTAGGGATAGATTGTCCCAGTCTTCCTGGGAACAAAATCTGTATTCCTAAAGCTAGCCTCCTCAAGCTTCTTAGTTTGAAGCTGTTTTCCTATGGCAGGAAGTCTGGGATTGCTTTCTGCCTTTGTTAAGATTTTTCTCCATTTCTCCTTTGGGGAAATATAATATTCTGCCTCCTTTAATATTCCCCAAAATATTTCATTCTCTGGGAGGGTGGGGGATTCCCACAGAGGTATATATAAGTTAGCAATTTAATGAACAAAAGCCATCATTCTATTTTGTAAAGAAAAACACAATATGTTGTTTATGGACAATTATTAAATTAACACAACACAACAAAAACAGCCTCAGGGGAAAAAAAAAGATGCCCAAGGAGCTACAAAGTACTCATTGTTTTATTTAACAATGGGCTTGTTACTTTAAAGCCTTTAAAAAAAGAATTAAACAAAGATGAATGGAATAAAAGTGAAATAAAAGCCCACATTTAAAACACTTAAAATGTATTGACTTTAAACCAAAAAATTAACCATTAAAGGCTTGCTTGCAAATGCTTTAAAAAGCTGACCCAAAGTTTTGGTCTCTCAGTTCAGCAAGCTGGGTTATTGCAAAGTTTTGGGGTAGTGACAGAGAACGGCTGATCTCTGTTGCAAGAGAAACAACTGGTCTATATTATCTCAAAGAATGGACTGGAACAGATGGCAGATGAAGGATTGAACAGCCAATTAGGAGTACTCATTTAAGGTTAGAAACCAGGAAAGTGAGTCCTAGTCGCAATGGCTCGGCCATCACAAGCTCCGTAGATAGGTTGCTTAAAGACAGAGAGGCTGCTGATCAGACCTTTGGAGAATTCAAGTCACAATGATTGCTCATCTTCATGGACTGGAGTCAGAGGAGCTCCCAGAAAAAATAGTGACCAAGGTAAGCAGTAGGCTAGCCCGGATAATAATAATAATAAATTTTATTTCTAGCCCGCTCTCTCTCCCCAAAGGGGGGAATGGGAATAATAATGCCAAATTCAGCAAACTTCTGGGTCTAATGGATTTTACATATTAAATCTGAAGTCTGCTAATGTGAGATATGTTAAAAGGCCACTGCCTCCTTCTTTCTTCATTAAATTTATATGCCATTTTTTTCCTTCAGGAATTCGCAACAACATACCTAGAATTGCTTCCCTGCAGAAGCTTACAAATCCTCATATCTCCATTCAGATTAAGAGATTTATCATTTCTCCAAAACTGTGACATTCTGAGTCCTATTAACATTCAATCAGCTTTTAATCTCCTTTAATGAATCTAATCAATTGCCTGTTACTAACTACAAGCCAAAGCCATCACAGGCAATCCTCAGTTTACAGTGACCATCGGAACTGGCAACTGTGTTGCTAAATGATGCAACCATAAACTGCAACTTTAATAAGTCTACTGGTGTATAGGCTGTTGGAAATCTACAATCCATCTATGGGAATTCTCATCTATAATTCACTATTATTTCCTTCATCATTTTATGGTGCAACTGGTACGGTGCAACGGGGCCCGGCATTCACTACATGAATATGTGCAGTGTGCGTGCACACGCGTGCCATGGGCGCATGCTTCCTTACCTCCTGAGACACTTCATGACACCTTCGCAATGCTCCAGCTGCTTGGCGGAGTGTTGCATAGGTGCTGTACATGCCATGTGGACGTGCGGAAGCGCCGAAGAGCTCAAATACAGGTAAGGAGGTTGGGCAGGTGGGTCCTCCAGAGCACTGTACTGGAACGGTTCCCGGTGCTCCGGGCAGACACCGGTACGCCTGTACCTGGACATACCACCTGCAACCCACCACTGGGAGTAATTCACAATAATAGTAAAGTTTGAGGAAGTTCCTACAAAAAATATTAACTGTAGACTTTTTCTCTTTCTTCTATTCCATCATGACTGATTCTCGGAGACTTGCTTGGACAAGTCCCTGAAATTTTCTTGGCAAATTTTTTCAGAAGTGGTTTGCTATTGCCTCTTTCCTAGGGTTGAGAGAAAGTGGTTGGCCCAAGGACATCAGCTGGCTTCATTCCCAGGTACCTGGATGAAGCGGTCTATCTTGATCCGTACCAGTCGGGTTTCAGGCCTGGGTACAGCACGGAAACGGCATTGGTCGCATTGGTCGATGATCTCTGGAGGGCTCGAGACAGGGGTTGCTCCTCTGTCCTGGTCCTATTAGACCTCTCTAATATGGTATCATGCTGCGGCGGTTGGAGGGGTTAGGGGGGGCACTGTACTTCAGTGGTTCTCCTCCTTCCTCTCTGACCGTTCGCAGTTTGTGTTGACAGAGGTCGTCCTCAAAGTGCCTCACTTGTGGAGTGCCCCAGGGGACACTCCTCTCTTTCCTTCTGCTCAACATTTATGTGAAGCTGCTGGGCGAGATCATCCGGGGTTTTGGGGTAAAGTTCCATCAATACGCTGATGACACGCAGCTGTACATTTCGTTCCCAGACCATCCCACGTCACCCCTTGACGTGATGTCCCAGTGCCTGGAGGCCGTGCGGATCTGGATGGGGAGGAACAGGCTCAGGCTCAACCCCTCCAAGACCGAGTGGCTGTGGTTCCCAGCATCCCGTTATAGTCAGCTGGTTCCATCGCTGGCTATGGGGGGGGGGTGAGACTTTAGCCCCCACAGGAAGGGTTCGCAACTTGGTTGTCCTCCTGGATGCACGGCTGTCCTTGGAAGATCATATGATGGCTGTCACCAGGGGGGCTTTTTATCAGGTTCGCCTGATTTACCAGTTGCGGGATGCCCTACGCACAGTCACTCACGCCCTTGTCTCTTCCTGTCTGGACTACTGCAATGCTCTCTACATGGGGCTCCCCTTGAAGAGCACCCGGAGGCTTCAACTGGTCCAGAATGCGGCCGCACGGGTAATTATGGGGGCGATGCGATGCTCCCATGTATCACCCCTCCTGCGCGAGCTGCACTGGCTTCCGGTGGTTTTCTGGGTGCGATTCAAGGTGTTGGTTACCATCTTTAAAGCGCTCCATGGCTTAGGACCTGGATACCTACGAGATCGCCTTCTGCCACTGAGAGCCTCCCATAGGCCCGTACACTCCCATAGAGAGGGTCTCCTCATGGTGCCATCGGCTAGACAATGTCGACTGGCGACACCCAGCCTTCTCCGTGGACGCACCTGCCCTCTGGAAAGAATTGCCCCTGGAATTAAGAACTATCCCTGATTTACGCACCTTCCGCCGTGGTCTCAAAACCTTTCTCTTTCAACAAGCCGGGCTGGCATAAAGCATGCTTTTTAAATTTTAAATTAAAATTTTTAAATTTAATTTTTTATTATTTTAATTAGGGTTAGTTTGGTTTTTTCCACATTTTGGCCAATATTTTAATGATGTTTTTAATTATGCCTTTTAATAGTTTTTTCTTTTATATATTTGTTTTTTATTTTGGCTGTACACCGCCCTGAGTCCTTCGGGAGTAGGGCGGTATAAAAAACCAATAAACCTAAACCTAAAGAAGGACTAAAACTCATGGTATCCTGGTTTCTAGTCTGATGCTACAACTACTACACCCAACTGGCTGTCAAACGTCCTATGAGTGGTTGCAAATGCAGAAGTTTATAAAAGTAGTTGAGGGGTAAATAAAATGAATGTGGTCCTGGTGCACATGTGAGAGAGGTGACTGGATTGGGACAGTTCTTCAAATTTTCCCATCCACAAGCTTTGCAATGAAGTCACATGGATGTAAAAGAGGTTATTACAGCACCCTTCACAGAACAGATCCAAGAGTCCGCTTTTTGATGACTGTTGCTGTTTGATTGTCACTAATTACACTGAAGAATGACATGTCTTGAAGCCAGAGGTCCTATCAATGCAGACAGTTAATCAAATAAGATTGGTATAGGGAAGGGACAGCCCGGCACATTGTTAGTGACTGAAAGAATGCGGGAAGAATTAATAACATGATTATAGAGTGAGAATGGTTGCTTCTCCTTCAAAGCATCATTAAGTCTAAACAAGTGGAAGGATTGAACAATGTTCAGGAAGACATGCAAAAAAGACTGTGACCTCATCTTCACATTGACTTATAACTTGAGTAGACATGTTCAGATAAACCCACAGGGCAGAAGATGTTATGTCAGTTGCAGAGTCATAGTTGATCACTGCAAGACAACTGAACGTAAAAAGGCCCACATTGTCAGCCCATCAAGGTAGACCAGACCAAGATACTGATTCCAATAGATCTATAATTTTTTCAGTCTAGATCTATAATTTTTTGTGATAAGGTGTAATAACAGAATCATGCAAGTCTGACTGTACTTTATCTCTTTTTCTTTTTATATCCCAGTGAATCAGAGAGGAGTTTGCCTGATTCAATCATGTTTTCCAGAACCTAAGAAAGTGATGGCTAATCTTTTTCTACTTGTGTGCCAAAATCGCGTGTGCATGCACGACAGTGTGTGCATGAATGCCCACACCCATAATGCAATGTGTTCCGCCCACTGCACATGTGCGCATGACCCCCTAGTGCTCCCTTTCCCCCCGTGCATGTGCACGACCTCCCACAGCCCATTTTGGGCCTAGAAGGCCTCCCTGAAGCCTTCTGAAACAAAAAATGGTGCAGGGAGTGCACTGCACTCCCGTGCTCCTGCCTCCCCCACATGCATGCATGTGCGTCTCCCGCATGAGTGGCAGAGACCTGAAAATCAGCTGGTTGGTGGGAGGCACATGTGTGGTGGAGCTGAGTTGGGCGATGGCTCACGTGCCCACAGAGAGGGCTCTGTGTGCCATAGGTTCGCCATCACAGACCTAAGGTATATTTCATCCCTCTTTGCTAACATAATGGTTCTTGCCAAATTTCCCTTGAGGTCATCTTCCTGATTCGTCACTCAAGTTCAGCCTCTGCCATATTGAAACAGAACTAAGAAAAACTTTTGCTAGAATTTCTGGATACTTATGGCTCTAGCTTGGAGGTTACATCAGGACCCCACCTCCTCCTAAGAGAATTTGAAGACCACACGGAACATGCCAGAGGATTCATTGGCAAGCAAACACCAGCTAATAACAATGATGTAGTTTTCTACAGCATTCAGAATCCCATATCAAGAAAATACAATGTTTCTGTAATACATGAAAAGGAAAAGAAAAATCTGAGTGCCCTCTCAGGCGATGTCGCAACGCACTCTTTGACAGGTATCGGGTCCCGTTCAGGCGAAGAAAACAAACAAGATGACTAAGCAGGTAGTTTGTGGTAAATGTAATCTTTATAAGCCTGTTTCGGTACTTCCAACGAACACAATACAAAACACGAGTGAAATCAAGTCAAGCCTATAATTCCGTACTTCCCTCCACCATTTAAACCCTCCTGTGGCCCGCCCTCTCCTACGCATGCACAATGCACCCAAGATACTCCTATGACGTGACAGACCATGCTGGTTTATATTGACACACCTGTGCTGGTGCCATTCCATATGAAAGTCACTGCAGGATCCGAAGGTCCTTCAAGCTCTTGGTGTGGCAGGGAAACAAGTGTGGCACAGCAGCAATCCAAGTCACGAAACGCCCCAGTCACGAATCTCCTCACCAACGGAATGGCAGCCCCGAGCCGCTGAGAGCACCTCGGCTGACAAGAGGCTTAGAAAAGGTCACACTGCTGGGATATACACTTATACCAGGGGTGTCAAACTGGATTTCTTCGAGGGCTGGATCAGCATTGTAGTTCTCATCCATGGGTCAGCTTGGAGAGGGGAGGGGATGGATGCCTCCTGCAGGCTCCCCTCCCCCGATCCCATTTTGGCCTGCAAAGTGCTGCAGGAGGCTGTCTAGGCCAAAAAATGGGGTGTTTTGGCTGCCAGAGGCACAGTGGGCTGATCCTTTGCTATTTCCAGACCAGTCAGATTTAAGCACCCCATAGGCCGGATCCAGCCTTGAGTTTGACACCCCTGACTTTTACCATGTCACAATACCTAGATTATTTTTTTATTTATGCACATTCCTAGTATTAATAAGAATGGGGCAGTTTGTTTTAGATGAATGACATTTATAATTAGAATTTGAGGCAAAATTTGAAGTTCCTGAGTGGGAAGAAAACATCATTTAAATATTCTTCCTAGGGAATGGAAATGATTAAATGCCATGCAACTAAAGGGTGAACACTCCAAGGCAACAAAGGTAATAAAATGATTGCTGAGATTAAAAAACAAACCAACCCCACTCACCTTCTCAAGTAAGAAGCTTGAACAGACAATGACTGAACTAGCAAGGGAATTTTGGGATTGTGCCAAACTTCACAAGAAAATATCATTTGTTAAAAGAAAAGAACAAAGATGAGTAAGCAGGCTGATGGTAGAAGCATTTAAAACAGGGGTCTCCAACCTTTACAACTTTAAGTCTGAAGGACTTCAGCTTTGCTGGCTGGAGAATTCTGGGAGCTGAAGTCCTTCAGACTTAAAGTTGCAAAGGTTGGAGACCCCTGATTTAAAAGATTAATACTGTGCCGAAATCTCTCCTCAGATTTTCAGAATATTTCCACTTGAGAATTTTCTACGTCATTCTCAACTTGCTTGAACATTGCCTTTGATAGTTTTTGATGAACTTACAGTATTTTATAATAATAATAATAATAATAATAATAATAATAATAATAATAATAATAATAATAATAATAATAATAATAATAATTTTTATTTATATACCGCATCCTCTCCCCAAGGGGACTCGGAGCGGCTGTGCCAATGTTGTTGTTATTGTTTTGTTACTTTGTCTTGCCTATCTCTCCTTTTCTTTCCGCCTCCATGCCTGTAGTCCTTATCTTGGCGCAGTGGTTAGAGTGCAGTACAGCAGGTTACTTCTCCTGAGGTGGGTAAAATGAGGAGCCAGATTGTTGGGGGCAATAGGCTGACTCTGTAAACTGCTTAGAGAGGGCTGTAAAAGCCCTATGAAACGGTATATAAATCTAAGTGCTATTGCTATCTTAACTTATCTCAATGAAGAGATTTATTAAATTAATTGATTTTAGGAGGTTAGGAGATCTCTGGAAGACAACGGTACAATGAAAAACAAGAAACCTGCACACATATCTTAACTATCTCATAACTATGGTAAGATCCCCTATCTCTTCTCATCATAATTTCACTGGAATGTTCTCCTTTGGGAAAAAATATATATTTGAATATATTTCTTCTTCCATCAAATTCACTGAGAATGACTGAAAAAAATACAGTAATTGTTGGCACAGAATTAAATATAGAGGAAATGGACTGGGGAACTTCCGTAGATATCACAATAGTAGAACCTGGAACCTTGAATGAATTTCCAAGCTTCAAATTGTAAATGCTGCAATGGTCATAAATTCTTGTAGTACCATTGTAACCTTAACAGCCACTAAATGGATGGTTGTAAATTGAGGACTATCTGTGCTTAAAGGGAGGTGGTCATGTGTTTGCCATTTATACTCCCACACACACACTGCTTCCTACAAGCAAAGTCAATGGGAAAGCCAGCAGGAATTTGCAAATGGCCAATGTGTGATGTCACCCTTAAGAATGGTGCAGAATTCTTTTTATGATGGCAATTGGAAGTGCTGTAATTTCTGTCACTAAATAGCACAGACACAAGATATTGCACTTTACAACTACTTCAATCGGTAGTGGAAGTTCTAGTCCCAATTACTGTCATTATGTGAGGATTACCTATAATAGAGTTAATAGCCAAACACGTAACTATTTAGATACACCATTCACATTCTAAGGACATCTATATAAATAAAAATGTAAAATAGTTTGTACGAAGCAGCTAATCTCAAAAACTACTGCACCAATTTTCACCAAATTTTCACACAATGTTCCCAAGGACTTCCGATAATCGAATACGTACTCATTTTGTGCCTAGCACACGTGTGTCATGTGCAAGGTGCACAAACGTAAAATGTACCCACTGATCAGGTTTTCACCCCCCTATAGCTCCTCCCATCAGGCTGCTTTTCAACTGTCATTTCCTCAGCAATGTATGGAAGCCTAAAAGTGCCAAAACACAGAGGATAGCAAACTCCCAGGTGGCCCATAGAGAGAGAGAGAGAGGGAGAAATACAGTTTAATAAAAGAGGGACTAGGAGAGACATGATAGCAGCCTTCCAATATGTCAGGGGTTGCCACAAAGAAGAGGGAGTCAAGCAATTCTCCAGGGCACCTGAGGGCAGAACAAGAAGCAATGGGTGGAAACTAATCAAGGAGAAAAGCAACTTAGAACTGAGGAGGAATTTCCTGACAGTTAGAACAATTAATCAGGGGAACAATTTGCCTCCAGAAGTTGTGAATGCCCCAACACTGGAAGTCTTTAAGAAGATGCTGGATAGCCATTTGTCTGAAATGGTATGGTGTTTCCTGTCTAGGCAGGGGGTTGGACTAGATGACCTCCAAGGTCCCTTCCAACTCTGCTATTGTATTATTGTATTACAGTAGGTAGGTAAATAGGGGAATAGATAGAGAGGGAGAAATACAGTAGGTAGGTAGGTAGATAGAGGGATAGATAGAGAGGGACAAATACGGTAGGTAGGTAGGTAGGTAGAGGGATAGATAGATAGGGAAAAACGTAGGTAGGTAGGTAGATAGAGGGAGAAAGGAAGAAATACAGTAGGTAGGTAGGTAGATAGAGAGGGGGATAGATAGAGAGGGAGAAATACAGTAGGTAGGTAGGTAGATAGGCAGGTAGGTAGGGGGATAGATAGCGAGAAATACTGTAGGTAGGTAGGTAGGCAGGGGGATAGACAGAGAGGGAGAAATACAGTAGGTAGGTAGGTAGAGGAATAGAGAGAGAGGGAGAAATACAGAAGGTAGGTAGGTAGAGGGATAGACAGGGAGAAATACAGTAGGTAGGTAGGTAGAGGGATAGATACAGAGTGAGAAATACAGTAGGTAGGTATGTAGGTAGGTAGATAGAGGGAGAAAGGAAGAAATACAGTAGGTAGGTAAGTAGAGGGATAGACAGAGAGGGAGAAATACAGTAGGTAGGTAGGTAGATAGATAGGGGGATAGATAGAGGGAGAAATAGAGTAGGTAGGTAGGTAGATAGAGGGAGAAAGGAAGAAATACAGTAGGTAGGTAGATAGGTAGTGAGGGGGATAGATAGAGAGGGAGAAATACAGTAGGTAGGTAGGTAGGTAGGTAGGTAGGTGGGTAGGTAGGGGGATAGATAGGGAGAAATACAGTAGGTAGGTAGGTAGGCAGGGGGATAGAGAGAGAGGGAGAAATACAGTAGGTAGTGTCAGCAACTCTGGGTTCAGAACCATTGTTACAACTCTGGTCCCTTACCCAGTGTTAGCAAATAAATGCGGAATAGTGTAATTCACTGGACAGTAAAGAGATATGTTGCTGTAATCACAAACAAACTCTAAAACAGTGATAGTAAGAAAATAAATAGTCTTTACTATGTAGCAACTAAAATGCTTCTTCCGACTAACTCTCAAACAAATAACAGTCCAACACCAAACACTCAGTTATCTCACAGTGATACAAAACAATACTCCTTCTTCTTCACAGCTCCAGCTCCTCAGCACAGGGAATTGAAAAGGGATAGAACAGGGAATTGACTGTGTTCCTGCCTTACTTATATGGTAATGCTGAGCAGCACAGCCAATCAGAATTCAAAGACAGTTCTTAAAGCTACATAACTTCTTAATAACATAGGCTCATATATATATTGCCATCCAATTTAAGGCTGAATATCCTAACATACTCCCCCTTGGGTTGATCAATATATATTTATATCCTTAATCCAAAAGCATCACAACACTCCTTGTGCTTTATTGCTCCTTGAGCCTTCTTAAAATGGTCAGCCACATTCATCTCTGACATACAGTAAACAAGCTGTACCATTTCATCCTTTATAAACTCTCTCACATTTAAATACCTAAGATCAGTGTGTTTTGATCTTGTCCTTATATACAGTAATAGGACACCTTACTTTTATACCTAAATCTACCAACAATTGATTTACACTTCACAAACCCAGATTTTCTAAAACCTTATTTACTCTTCCTTAACAACTATCAGTTATGTTGTTTATCTTCTTCATTACCTAGTAACCTCTGCATGTATATCGTTATGCTCTCACAGTGCATGCAGATATGCTGTTTCCATTTCCAGGTGATTGATTACATTCTTGTGTCTAGCTGCCCACACGTTATCCTGCCTTGAGAGTATTTGCATTGTTGCATACCCTTCGTTATAACCAGTTACATACTGATTAAATTCCTGTTCCATCTATCATCCTTTATATGTAACCTCTCGTAAATTTCCAGATTCTTTAATTGTTTCACCCTCTTATCCTTCGCAGCTTTCCACACCGTCTGATTGCCCTCTTGGTATGTTACTATCTCAGTGTACTTTGCCAAAAAAATTATTTTTCCTATAGACCAGACTTGCCTGATAACGATCAGGTGGCCTGGTGTTTCGTTTTGACCTCCTCGGCAGTTCAGGACTTGTGGATGGACTCTCCACTTTTATATATTCCTGCTCTCTTTCTCTTTCTCTACTTGAGTATTTTCAGTTTTTGACTCAAATATTATTTCCTTTCCATTCTGCAGTTTATCCCAGTTTATATATTCCAGGAACCTTACATCATTACTGTTAATCATCCTTGTCGTGCCTTTCTTCCAGAACCTGTATGACCTATGGTTTGCGTTGTAACCCACAAAGATTAATTTCTGAACTCTACTTTTCCCCTTTTGTCTTACCCATGCAGGTGACCCAAACTTGTGAATACAACTCAGATCAGGTTTTCTACCATGCCACAATGTGTATGGAATTTTCCCTGTAGTAGAATTCACTACGTTGTTTAGAATACTGTTTGCACATAACATTGCCTCCCCTCACAAAGCTATTGGTAAACCCGCATCATTCAGCATGGCTATTACCATGGCTTGTAGAGATTGACCCCTTTCTCCAATATGTGCTTTGTGTTGTGGAGCAGAACACTTGTGTTTTATCTCCAGTGTACCTAACATGATTTTAACCTTGTTATTCATGAACTCTTTCCCATTATTTGTGACTATGGTTACAATCTTTCCCTTTGCCTTTCTCTCGGCAAACCTTTTCCAGTTCCTTAACTTTTCAAATGTTTCAGCTTTGTTTTTAAGTAGATAGCAAAACCCATACCTGGAATAATGATCCTGTATACTTAGTACATATCAAGCTCCGCCTAAACTAGCCTTCATAGGGCCTATAAGATCAGCAAACACTACTTCTAGTGGCTTCTTTGTTTTAAAACCATCTAACCTGTTTGTAGGGGTTTGTTTGCTCTTTTCCTTGTTACACACATTACAATTCAAATATTTGTCACATGGTTTCAACTTCAACCCATTAACCAATTTAGCAGTCTGTTTAAATTTCTGAAAACTAATGTGCCCTAAATGCCAGTGTAGAAGGTGAATGCACTCATCATGTGGCCTCACATTTGAGCATACAGCATTAGCTACATGATTTTCAGTTAGTACATACAAGCCATCTTTCAATGTTCCAGTAACCTTGGTTCCACCCTTCTCTAACAAACACTCATTCTCTGTAAATGTAACCGTATATCCTAGCTTAACTAAAACTCTAACAGACAGTAAATTAAACTTTAGCTTAGGAACATACAGCATATGCAATTCCTCCTGTACAAATTTACATTTAGCCATTCCTTCCCCAACTGCTTTTAACTTCCATCCATTGGCTAAAGAAACCTTGTTACTTGAAGAATACATTTTTCTAAAATTCCCTCTATCTCTAGTGATACATAGTGAGGCTCCACTATCAATAACCCACAAATCGTGGTTCACTGATGCCTTACTAGAGATAGTTACATTACATTTGTGTTTTCTCTCTCTACCCATGTTTTGTGGTTTACCTCTTTTACAATACTTAGCTATGTGGCCCTTTTCCCCAAAATTAAAACATTTTACAGTATATACATGGTTATTTACATTTACATCAACAGTTTCTGGCTCAGCTCTAAGTTGTTGCCTTTCCACTCACCGTCTTGACTCTTCTAATAGACGTGAAGAAATGTTGGCTAATGTAAGTTCTTGTTGAGGCAGCACTTCAAATGATGTTACTATAGCGTCATAGCTTTCATCCAGTGATGAGAGTAGTATGTACACCTGCTGCTGGTCTGTAAAATTCAGTCTCTTTTCTTGCAACTCTAGAAACATGTCCTTCATACCTACCTATCCTAACAGGTAGGTAGGTAGGTAGGTAGAGGAATAGAGAGAGAGGGAGAAATACAGTAGGTAGGTAGGTAGAGGGATAGATAGAGAGGGAGAAATACAGTATGTATGTATGTATGTATGTAGGTAGGTAGAGGGAGAAAGGAAGAAATACAGTAGGTAGGTAGGTAGATAGAGGGTGAAAGGAAGAAATACAGTAGGTAGGTAGGTAGAGGGATAGATAGAGAGGGAGAAATACAGTAGGTAGGTAGGTAGGTTGGGGGTTATACAGTGGTTGTGTGTATGTGTGCAGGTGTAGATCTACACACAGATTGGTTGGCCATTTAACTAGACTGGGCCACAGCAACTGGCCCAGGTATGGCTAGTAGACATATAAATATATATGCATATAGCAATGACAAAATCTTTACACTTAGTCACATTCACACATCAGTGTGCTTTATGGAGGGTTTTCTCTGTCTTCCCCCAGCAGTTCTCTTCACCCAGCTTTAAAACTGTCCCAGCTGAAGCCAGCCATCAACAAGCCCAGATTAATTCCCAGGCAATGGCCAATTAGTCCACAACATAAATAGCAAACTACTCAAACAATGTCAAATAAACAAACATAAAGCCCCCTCCCAGGTAAAACTTAAAGTACATCCACATTAGCTCACGGATTATAGTAATTCAGAGTCTCAGGAAACACACATTAGCAAGCCACAACCCACACACATTGCTTCCAGCAACACCTTCCTCTGCCTGTCGTGCTAAATAGCTCCTGGTGCAGCCCATCAACAGGAGCCGGGGCTTTTCCCGAGCAATCTGTCAGACCTCTGCTTCTCTGCCCTGTGTGCTGTGAGATTCACAAGAGCAGACAGCTCCTCCCCCTCTTCTTCACTGGCCTGCAAGATGTCCTTAGCTGAAGCCTGTTCTGTTGGCAGTTCAGGGTCAGTAATTACTGACATGCCAGGAGGGATCTCATTCCCCCTCGAGCCGGTCTCTGAGGAAGCATCGGAGAGGTTGTCCAAAGGAGACATCACAAAACCTCCTACTTTCCTACTTGTTTTATAGAACTTTATGTAATTCAAATTGTCTTATTTCCTAGTAACCTATCCCCTACTAGTGCCAAATCCCAAAAGCCTATAGATACCTATATTCCTATAACCTCGCCCAATGACATAAATAATAATGACCACCTCAGCTACTTTTACTGCTACTTTTATTTTGTAAAATTGTTCATGGTGACTTAACATTCAAATCCAATTCCACACACATCATAAAAATTACCAATGGGAAAACTCTTAAAAGCAAAACACAAAGCTAATGCCTTTCAAATCATTTGGAAGTAGAGATAGGGGAGAAATTAATATGAACTCATCTAGTTTTGTGTTTGGAACTAAAATGCAAATTAAAAATCAGCCATCCTATAAAATTCATGCCTCTCCAAATTTGGCAGTTTACTTTTCCAATAGAAAATGTGTTAAATTTCACATCGTAGAAATTTAATAACATAAATGCATTTTGTTAGAGAAAACTGCCTGTAGTAATGTATATTAGATTAGACAAAATTTCACATGCAAATTATGAATATTTATGCAAATGTTTTCCCCATAAATCTTAACACGACGAAGAAAAAAGGTGAACTGAATTTAAGACTCAATAGATAAGGGACTGAGAAAAACCAAAACTAACAGATTTATCCATCCTTACTTGAACTCATGCAGAACAAAACAAAACAATTTCCCTAAAACTAACCAAAGATGAGTCAATTTTATCTACTTAGCTGTGGCTCCAAATTCAGGATAATCCTACAGAAAAGCATTTCACATACCTGCATATCATTTTTTTGGTATTGCACCGTAACATAGTTCAGTTTGGTTTAATTAAATATATGACCTTAGTCTTTATGGCTTATAAACCATGGCTATGTGTATCTTAGTTTTAGATGAACATAGCAAAATGCATATTATGTAACAAACCATATTGTAAAGATAAACCTAGTTTTATCTGTTGTGGAAAACCAGCTATTTTCTCATTAATTCTTAGGAATTTAATTAGTGGCCTAATATTGACTGGGTTTACACATGAATTATATAATGCCACCTACTGTACCTATTGGGTTTTATATGATCTGTAAATCAAGTCAATGTGATCTGTAACTCTTGATACATGGTTTGAACCTAGTTTTTTTTTATGGTTAATTGAAAATATATGTTGTCACTATGAGCTGATGCTGATGATGGCACAGAATGAATGAATGAATCAATCAATCAATCAATCAATCATGGTTAATTCAGGACCTAGATTCAAGTGCTAGAAAGATGGAAGGAATGAAAAGAAGAAGACAACCAGCAGCAAAGTTGATGGATTCTAAGAGATGAGAACACTTGAAAAGAAGGTTGCCTTCCATGTTTTTTAATGAAACAAGACATCCCACAAGTACAACTTAAGCTACTTCATGAGCTGACATAACCCAAGATCAGCAAAGCAGGCAGCTGCGGTCTCTTAATATTTCTTATCTTTTTGCTTCTCATTCACTTGAAATTGGAATTTGGAGGGTAAAGTGTCCAAAAAAGACATGCAATTATGCGATTCATCCAAATACAAATGTCTTGGCTTTCTCAACGTTCTTTCAGATGTATTATTTAAGACCTTAACTAATTTTTTTAACCCATCTCTTGTATTAAATGGGCCATTTTTTTTCTTTAATTGGCTTGGTAAATTAATAGCTTTGTTACATGAATGATTTTTTTTTTTTGCTAAGGCCAGCATTCTACACCTGTAAAAAAGCTCACAATTCATGGATTTCTACTTTGTAAGAACTTCTGCCAAGCAATAACTTGAAAACTGCTCAGTAAGCATTGGAGGGAAAGCGAAATATTCACCATTTCTGCCAAGAAAACTAGCCTTTTATGCTTTAGAGTTGCAAAATCCATTAGGGGGCAGGGGGGCAATGAGCATGCAGTTCTCAAGAAACTTACCTGGGAAACTTTTCTGACCTAGGATAATATTCATAGCGAAGGAAGGTCGCTATTATTTTGTGATAGAAATGAATTCTTCACCTGGAAACATGGGCTTTCTTTTTAACAATTAGTTGCAAAATATGAAGAGTAGGAGGAAATCCTTTTATGCTTCAGCTTCCATCCTAAAAGCCAAGGTGGCACAGTGGTTAGAATGCAGTACTGCAGGCTACTTTTGCTGCCTGCGGGCTGCCTGCAATTTGGCAGTTCAATTCTCACCAGGCTCAAGGTTGACTCAGAGTTCCATGCTTCTGAGGTGGGTAAAATGAGAACCCAGATTGTTGGGGGCCATAGGCTGACTCTGTAAACCACTTAGAGAGGGCTGTATAGCACTGTGAAGCGGTATATACGTTTAAATGCTATTGCTATGTTTAGATCATTTGGTCACTTAATGTCATTTTTACACCAATGTGGCAGAAATAAACTGTCATAGAACAAATATGGGACTTACTTACAGTAGCTTAATTTTTATTTTGTCAACAAAACAAACCCCCCCCCCCAAGCCATCAGATCAAAAGAGGTATCTGAAGAATCCCCAAATCAATTACTATATTTCCTCTGACGTTAAAGAGAAGAAACTATTTTCTTGTCCTGCCTTAAGGACATTCTGCCCTTATTTGAACTCTGGTGCTGGAGAAGACTCCTGTGAGCCCCTTGGACTGCAAAGTGATCAAACCAGTCAGTCCTAGAGGAGAGCAACCCTGACTGCTCTTTAGAAGGCCAGATCCTGAAGATGAAACTCAAATACTTTGGCCACCCAATGAGAAGGAAGGACTCCCTGGAGAAGAGCCGCATGCTAGGAACAATTGAGGGCAAAAGAAGAAGGGGACGATGGAGAATGAGGTGGCTGGATGGAGTCACGGAAGCAGTAGGCATGAGCTTAAATGGACTCCAGAGGATGGTAGAGGACAGGAGGGCCAGGAGGAAAGCTGTCCACGGGGTCGCAATGGGTTGGGCACGACTTACAACAACACCCTTATTTTGGGCTCTAAAGAGTCTGGAACTCTCTAATGCTGTTTAAAGATGGCCCTGGAGCACAGGAGAGCTCTTACCTTGTAGGAAGGTGTATTAAAGGACAGGGAACTGAACATTTTCACATGCTGGGTGCTATCTTGTGAACATTTATAATGGTTCAGTGTCCAGAAAGCAAGATTTGAAAGTTATAATGTGATGAGCTCAGACATCACTACTGATGTATTGGCCGGAGTGGCAGTTCCTTGCTTTGGTGACCTCATTGGTCCCAGACCAATGTTTTTCACTGACCAATCAAATGACAGAACTTCCCTGCTCCTTCCCTCCCCTGCCTCCCCTGTTTCTTTTCAGTTGCTGCTGATCTCCATACACATTGCCACCAAGAAAACACCCAACCACAACCTTTTTTCTGCGTTCCAAACTATTTCTACCTGAAGCAACTGGTTTACGCTCCATTCCCCTCAACCCCCCTAGAATAAGTGTATGTCAGTCCCTATTTGGATCACAACAGCTTCATTTTGTTCCATATACGAGCCAAACTACCAAAAATACCCTTTTCAGTTTGGCCATGGTCCACCAAGACCAGCTGTTTCATGCATACAGTGTTTTGCACATCCCTACTTGCCTCCCTCCTTACCGCAATGATTCCAACAAGCTTTCCTCAAACACATGTACTCCAGATGTTTTGGTTGATAACCTCCAGGGTCCAATGATCATAGTGACCAAAAGGTTACACATGGCTTAGACCAGAGGTGGGTTGCAGATCCCGTCACAACTGGCGTCCATCACGTGCATGCACACTGTGCATGCATGTGCACCACCACCATGCGACACTCCAGCTGCTCAGGGGAGTGCGCACAGGCACAGTATGCTGTGTGTGCATGTGCAAATGGCCTGGTTGGGTCAAATTCATGTAAGGAACACGGGTGGGCGGGTGGGCCCTCCGAAGCGCCATACCGGAATGGTACCTGGTGCTCCTAGCATGCACAGTTACGCCCGTACTGGGGTATACTGGCCACAACCCACCACTGGCTTAGACCCACAAATCTGGAAAAGGCCACGTTTGGGTAAGTTATCTCAAGGCCACAGCTAGCTCAGAATCGTTGCTGAAAGATGCTCCCAATTTCCCTGCTTGTGGTTGCCATGCATTCAGCTTGATCTTGTCGTTTTTGTAGTTCCCCTGTGGTTCAGATTACTTTCTTTCTTTTTGCATTGGGCAGGTTTTGACCAGAATTAGATGGCATTGTCAGTATTCTTCCAATTTGACCTTCAGATCGTGGAGAATAATCACCAATGATGCAGCAACGAAATCAGAACCATTTTGCTTTTCTTGAAGGACACCATCCTTGGCAGCACATTCGTTACTGTCTGCTCCCGTGTGAATCTTAGGTTGTTGGAGTGAAAAACGCCAAGCCCAGGAATGTGCTCTTTCCTTTGTACTTCTTATCTCTGCTCTGCAGTCGGTAAGCAGCCTGTATTTTTCCTCAATCTGCTGCCCCCAAACGCAGCCCTGCGTCCAATTAAGAGCTGCCCTTTCAATACCATTCCAGCTTAGCTTCTGCCGCTATCTTCACAGGGCTGGTACAAAAGCTTCCTTGAAGTTCAACTACATTGAATTTCCAGACCTTGCTCCTCGGAGAGTTCTTGATTGTTGCTCTGAAAAGGTTTCTCTGAGCATGACCTCCACATTAGAAATCCTTTGACTAACTCTAACCACTTGCCGGGAGACGTGATCACAGCCTTTGCGAGGATCTGTCTCAATAGAGGATGTTCAGGTAGAAGCACTGTGGCTGCTTCCCACTTTGTTCTTTAATTATGATAATGATAACTTTTTTTGGGGTGTTCTAAAAAAAAAATAATTCCCCACAATTTCCCTGACTGACTGGATGTTAACTCTTTCTTAATGGAAGCTCAGTTGCTATGGTTTGAACGGCCGATTAGGAAAAGGTTACAATAATACAATAGCAGAGTTGGAGGGGACCTTGGAGGTCTTCTAGTCCCACCCCCTGCCTAGGCAGGAAACCCTATACCCTCTGAGACAAATGGCTATCCAACATCCTCTTAAAGACTTGCAGTGTTGGGGCATTCACAACTTCTGGAGGCAAGCGATTCCACTGATTAATTGTTCTAACTGTCAGGAAATTTCTCCTCAGTTCTAAGTTGCTTCTCTCCTTGATTAGTTTCCACCCATTGCTTCTTGTCCTGCCCTCAGGTGCCTTGGAGAATAGCTTGACTCCCTCTTCTTTGTGGCAACCCCTGAGATACTGGAACACTGCTATCATTTCTCCCCTAGTCCTTTCTTTTCAATACCATTGTTGTTTTCATTTCAGGTGAAGATTTTATCTCCAGCAGAATTTTTCTACATCAAAAAGAGATCTAATAGAGACCTCATTGCTCTCAATTCTTTTGTCTTCAAGGAGTTCAGATATTGCAGATACAGAATTTGGGAGGAGGGTGCTTGAGTGTTTTCTCTGTTTCTGTTTTCATTCAGTAAATTGGATCCTGGATGGAAAGTTATCCTGCCTTAGAATCCACACAGTGTTCTGACCCAGGCTTCCTTAGAAAACAAGAAGCAAAGTCTTTGTCCGGACGAAACCTCTTTTGTTTACATGGCTGTGAATTCCTTTCATTCACAGTCAGCAAGGCTTAGCAAACAGTCTTTCAGAGAAATGTTTACCAACACAAACCTTATCTCGTTTGGAGAGCTGCCAAATAACTAGTTTCCAAATGCAGGGCAAAGCAAAACTTGACAGAGTCTCTTATAATCACAAACAAAACTTTCCAGACCAAATGAACAAATTGTTTCCTGCAAAATCCCACTCCCCATTCGTTCCTCTTTTGTTTCCTATGGGATGGGCCAGTCACCTTCAAGGTGTGGCTTTACTCTAAAGTTGACCCTGCTTTCTTAATTGTTCTTGTCTTCTGGCAGCTCTGCTCATACGCACACTGGGAACAGGCTCCAGCTGTTCTTCTGCCTCATTGCTGCCTAACTCCCTCTCTGTCTCCGTCGCAGAGCCCTCGCCTGATCTTTCCTCAACCCCCAGGACAGGCCTATGTTCCTCCCCAACCTCCTCACTGTCTGACTCTGCTGCCAACTCTGCTGGCTGCCGGTGGGCCACAACACACAGCTTTTAGTCTCTTTAATCATCAGTGGAGGCCTCGGAAATTCTACGAGTTGAAGTCCATTCACATGAAGGTTCCCAAGGTTGAGAAACACGGCTTTAGTCATCTCCCATAAATCTGTTGTGGATAAATGATCTCGCTCAGTATAGATTGTACTATATTTAGGGACCCAATGTTTCATCCAGCAACAGATGACACATTTCTAGAGGGGAGAGAGGAATGGGAAACTAACAGGCAATAAATGGGGACAAGAAACTCTTTGCTCATGTCCCATCACTTTTCTCCAGCCATTTATTCTACTTCAAGGTCATGTGGCTCTTCATATCTCTACCAAGGTGCTCACTGATGGCAGCAGCATGGTTTCTTCCTGCACAAAAACAAACATTTCCTTCCTTCGAGTTGATGGATCATGTTCCTTACGAACAAAAGGAATGTGTTAAATGGTGTATTGTGTCTCAAAATGGGGACACACTACACTGTGTATCACATGCATTCTTTTAATTCCAGCAGTTTAATGACTGCTGTTCTACCCACAGGAGGGGCAGTCCTCTAAACATGAGTTAGATTTTCAGCTTCCAGTTTCTTTCCAGGTGCAAATCAAGGTGCTGTAATCACCTTTAATGTCCTATATGGCACAGGATCAGGTTATCTGTGCCTTTCCCAAGGGTGGGATTCTACCAGTTCGGCCCAGTTTGGGCGAACCTGTAGCTCCTGAGATCAGCTGGGAGTGAACCGGTTTGCTCCCATGAGCAAGTGGGCCCACCCACCTGCTCCTGTGCTTTACCTACCTTTATCTTCTCAGCTGAGTCACACGGCAGAGTTGCGGCACCTCGGCTGTTTTCCTTCACAAGCAGTAATCCGGGAGGGATGTATTCCGTATACTGCGCACACATATGCAGCGTGTGTCCTGGTGCATGCATGAGCGAAGTGTGCGCTCAGCAAACTGGTTGTTAAAGGATCCCACTCCTGGCCTTTCTCTAAAGACATCTATCCATCCTATCAGGTTAGATAGGTTAGTCACAATCCTAGCTCCTTCCCCTAAATATTGCCATCTGTTGGGAATATAAAGTATGCCATTTTCCTAGGGAACTCTCTGCTGCCCCCGGAGGTTCAACGGGACTCCATCCTTTTAGCCTCCTGGAAAAGCTTTGGAGACCCTATTTCCCACCCCACCCCAAGCACTGGGATAAGGTTAGATAACTGCACATTAGAAAATTGACCTGTTGCCAGGTATTTGTTGTTTTTAATGTTTTAATCTGTTTAGTTTTATAGTTTTAATATGATTTTATATGTTGTTTTAATTTTTGATTGGGAGGTGCTCAGAGTTAGAAGATGAGCAACTATATAAATGTTTTAAACAAACAAGCAAGCAAGCAAACAAACAAATGTCCCTGTTCTGTGATTGTGCCATAGATGGTTGCAGGAAGGAAACCTATTTGTAAATATGTTCAGGTTTTATTCAAGTTTTGTTGAGTTCAACATCTAGTGTCTGCTGGGAAATATCACTTGTTAACAACAATCTAGAAGAGTTTTGCCACTGCCTTTGTTATGACTCCTCAGAGTGAGTGAAAGTATACAACAATTTGCAAAATATTACCACAGTCATTCCATGAGAGTCACTTTCATTAAAGCACCAGGATAAAAACTATAAAAACTATTCACCAGGATAATAACTATTCTTCAAAGCACCTGAAGGCAGGACAAGAAGCAATGGGTGGAAACTAATCAAGGAGAGAAGCAACTTAGAACTAAGGAGAAATTTCCTGACAGTTAGAACAATTAACCAGTGGAAGAGAAATTGCCTCCAGCAGTTGTGAATGCCCCAACCCTGGAAGTCTTTAAGAAGATGTTGGATAGCCATTTGTCTGAAATGGTATAAGGTTCCTGCCCACGCAGGGGGTTGGACTAGAAGACCTACAAGGTCCCTTCCAACTCTGCTATTGTATTGTATTGTATTGTAAAAACTGAAGGACTGGGAGGTTTAGTCCCACCTTAGGGACGAAACATTCTAGGCCATGGGTGTCAAACTCAAGTCTGTGGGCTGGATCCAGCCCACGGGGTGCTTAGATCTGGCCCACATGGCTGCCTTGGAAACAGTGAAGGACCAGCTCGCAGTGTCTCTGCCAGTGAAAATGGAGCTCAGGAGGGCTGCTTGTGGTTCTTCCAAGTTCCGTTTTCATTCGTACAATCACGGACCTGCGCCTCTTCCGCCGGACATTAAAAACACATTTGTTTCATGCGGCCGGCCTGGCATAGTTTTTAGAGTTTTAGTAAGGGTTTTAAATCTAATTTTAGCACGGGGTGTTAAATTTAATCTATTTTTATTCTATTTTTACTGTATTTATTATTACTGCTTTTACTACTTCCGTCAGGGAGATAGGGCGGTATACAAATGCAATAAAATAAAAAATAAAAATAAATAAAATAATTGGCAGTGGGTTGCACGAGGCCGTTGCAGCTGAAAACGGAGCTCGGGAGCCTGTTTTCACTGGCAAAGTGCTCAGGCCACCACAGGTGCCCCCGGCACATGTGATGTTGAGCTGGCCATGCCCACACTGGCCACACCCACCCCAGCCCCTCAAGGTCAAACACAATCCTTTGTCAGGGTTCCAAATAGCATCCTCAAACAAATAACTCTCAAAGGCTAGAAGTTCCTCAAAGTTGCAATTTTATTAAAAGAGCCATGTTGGCATATCTGGGTAAACCCAAATCTGAAAGTTCCCAGGTGCTCCCACCCAGCTGAAAGTTCAAGATCCTGCCACAACACCCTCAAGTTCATCACATGGTCCAATCTTCCACTGCCACGAAGGCAGAGTCTACCCATCCAGTTTCGGCCAGGTGCAGAGACAAAGCATGACCTTGAGTTTCTCAGAAGAATGTTATTATGGCTACATATCACCCAACTCCATATCCCCCTCCCATTTCCCCACAGTAGAAAGTGTGGCAGACCTGAAGTCCAAAAAGAAACGTTGGCTGGCAAGCATGACACCCTGATGCAGCCCTCATTGAAATAGAGTTTGACACATCTGTTCTGGGCTAACCTATAGCACAGAGGTTTCCATGTGATGTTCTATTCAAGCATTAACCAAGTCTGCTCACATTTTCCCCCAAGATTAGTCAAAGTTGGTTAAGCGTCATAATCTGCGTTGATTTATATTCTAGAATCCTTTGTAGTTGAAGTTCTGGGACATAGTGAAAATCCCCTTATTGACTGATTTAAGTGCATCATTTACCACATTATGGATAGCTATATTAAAGATAAAGGTAAAGGTTCCCCTCACACATATGGCTAGTTGTTCCTGACTCTAGGGGGTGGTGCTCATTTCCATTTCAAAGCTGAAGAGCCTGCGCTGCCTGAAGATATCTCTGTGGTCATGTGGCCAGCATGACTAAATGACTGAAGGTGCATGGAGCTTTCCCACCAAAGGTGGTCCCTATTTTTATACCTGTATTTTTTTACATGCTTTTGAACTGCTAGGTTGGCAGGAGCTGAACAAGTAATGGGAGCTCGCTCCATTATGTGGCACTAGGAATTCAAACCGCCGAACTGCCGACCTTTCTAAATATAGCTATATTAGTGGAACAATATTAGATGCAAACATTGTTGGTCTCTGCAGTGTTTAGGGCAAGGCCAGATGATCTACCTTCTTTCTGTTTCACTTCTTCATGTATATGCTGCAGGGCTGATTTGGTTAGGCATCCAATATTAAAACTAAAAAGCAGGTATGCTCCCTATATATAAAAAAAACTCATAACAATTTCCACAGACAATTGGAAAGGAGGCAAGGTATAAGAGTTTGTTTCAGATGCAATTTTGAAAAGAAAGAAATAGCAACAGCAATAACACTTAGACTTATGTACCACTTTATAGGCGTTATCATCTCTCTAACCTCTCTAAGCGGTTTTACAGAGTAAGCCTATTGCCCCCAACAACCTGGGCCCTCATTTTGCCCACCTCAGAATGATGGAAGGATGAGTCAACTTTGAGCCTGGTGGGACTTGAACTGCCGAATTGCCGGCAGTCGGCAGTCAACAGAAGTAGCCTGCAGTACTGCATTCTAACCACTGTGCCACCAAGGCTCATCTTGAGTTCCTCCTCATTTTCCTCATCGCTTCTTTTCCATCGAGACAAAACATTTATCCACAGATGGTGAATGTTTGGCAACAGCCAGATCCAGAGGCCAAGGGCTGGAATGCTTCCAAGCAGTAGTATCTGGGCCCGATCCTGGCTCTTTGCCTGCTTGGGTTTGCTGACACTAAGCAGGTGGCCAAGAAGTTGCTTCAGGGCTGGTTTGGGAATGGATTTTCAAGAAGTGTTAGGATGTGGTCAAGCTGGGGAGAATTGTACCAACATGTGAACCTGCCTACTCACAGCACAAGGGCATGCCCACAGTTTGGGTTAAAAGTTCCTCTGATGGGGACTTTTCCTTGCTTAATGAACTGGGGGAAAAGGTGTGCTATTGAGCTGGTGATATCGTTCAGAAGGGAGCTGAAGTTGCAGAATCCAGCCGTCTCCTTTGATTATTATGATTGCAGTCATGTGACGGTGAGCTTTTCTCTTTTCAAAGCAAAGTGAAGGAACCATGGTTGGTTAATTCAGACTATAATCTGGCCAGCTCACGCCATCTTCCATCATTCAACAGAGAGGAAACGTGACAAGAATAAAAAGTGAAAACAAAGAAATGGAGTGAAAATAGAAACAAATCTTGCATTAAGGACATATTTTTCAGAGCATGGCTGAAGCAGTTTCATCCCAAAATATTACCTGTGAAAAAAAAGGACATTTCAAGGTCTTTGCATGATTTACATTGTGTGCTGTTTCTTGTATACCTGTTTTCAGTTACTTTCTATGATTTGCAGCTTGAGCTCCCATGACTATTTTTTAACCAAGTGACTCTCATTGAGAGGTTCCAAAGAGAGAGTGAAGTGACATTGTTATGACACCAGTGTCATTTACAAAACTAAATTTGACCCCATCACAAAACCAAAATCAAAGTAAAGGTTGCACAGATCCTGACTGGCCTTCCAAATTCCACCAGTAATTTACCTGATATTTCAAAGCTACGATATATGAAAAGGACACACTTTTCTTTGTTCTCTTTGAGGAACAAACATTTAGTCATCTTTCACAAGAGCATTCAGAACAACAATGGAAAGAAGAGTAATTCATGTCTATACCTTGGGGGTTACTATATTTGTGTGGAAAGGCTTATACATCCTTGGCCAAACTGCATGTTTCAGTCAATCTCTACATAAACAGAAGCTAAAACAAGTTTTATACCAGTGATTTTCAATCTTGGCAATTTGCGTGTGGACAATTAATGTCGATGCAGTCCATGAAACCCAGTCCAGCTGGAAGAAAGCATGGAAACATCTGGAAAAGGGACTTGTCAAGTGTATAAAGAGTTCTTTTTTTAAAATAATATTTTTATTTTACTTCACAATTTCAATTTTGCTATAGCGATATACTGCTTTGTATCATCACTTTTAAAAATATACATGATGTTATACATCCTAATTATGATAATTTTTCTCTTATTCATAAAAAGAGCAGACCAAAATAACTACAAAAAGAAAAGAAGAGAAAAATACATAGAAACTTGGTATTATACGACATACTTATATCTATTATTTCCATGATTCTAACATACAGTATGTAGTTCTCTATACATTTATCATTCTATATATTTTGATTTACACTTTTGTACAGTCTGGTAGTAATATTGCTTACAATACATATTCTTCTGTATAGCTTTATACCTCTATTTATTTCTGGCTTGTTGATCATCTTTCATCATTAATTTTCTAATCTTTGCATCTATCATCTAACCAATTGTACCATAAGTCCCGTTTTAAATAATACTCTGTTTCTTCAATGGAAAATTAATTTCCATTGTTAATCTATCCATTTTGAGGCATTCTAATATTTTTTTTATCACCATTTCCTCTCTAGGTATAAAGAGTTCTTTATACAACCATGCTGGTTTCATCTGAGATATCTTCTGTTTCTTTCTCAGTGGTATGGTGGTAGAGTGGACATTTATAATCTCATTTTTCAAAGTTTCCTGAGCATCTTGAGTTGGTTTCCCCTTTAAGATTCCCATCCATGGAATTTTTCTTAAACTCTTTCTAAGTTTCTTGAAGTCAGCTCTCTTAAATCTAAGCCATTTGTCTGGAATGATATAGGGTCTCCTGCTTGTGTGGGGGGTTGGATTAGAAGATGCCCAAGGTCCTCTCCAATAATAGCAGGAGACCTTATACCAGGGGTCTGCAAAGTTTGCTCTTTTAAGCCAGGTGGACTTCAACTCCCAGAATTCCCCAGCCAGCATGGCTGGCTGGGGAATTTTGGGAGTTGAGGTCCATCCGGCTTAAAAGAGCAAACTTTGCAGACCCCTGCCTTATACCATCGTATTTGTTTTCTGCATTCTTTCCAGAGTCCCTACATCTTTTTAATAATATGGTGACCAAAACTGAATGCAGTATTCTAAGTGTGGTTTTACTTAGGGGTGGGATTGAAAATTTTTAGCAATTAGTTTTCTGCCCAGTTGCTGGGTGGGCGTGGCCATGGTGGGCATGGCCCAATCAGTGTGATGTGTGTGGTGTTTTCACCCTCCCCAGGCTCCAGAGGCTTTCCTTGAGCCCCGGGACAGTGAAAATAGCCTCCCTTGGGCTCCGGAGGCCCTCAGGAGATTGGAAACAGGCCTGTGTTCAGACTCCTGAAACTTCCGTGAGGCCCATTTTTCACCATCCCCAGATTTTGGAGGCATTTCTCTGGTAGGGTGAAAATGGCCTCCTGGACTTTGGAGTTCCTCTGGAACTTCTGGGAGGCCTGTTTTTCGCTCTGCCAGAGCCTCCGTACAGGCCCTACACTTACCTGGCATTCAAAATGGGCTGCGTGGAGACTCCTGGGAGGGGCAGAGCGTAGTCAGCGGGACCAGCCAGTCCTTGGAATTGCTAGTTCGGCGAACCAAATGTAAAATATATATCCGGTTTGCCTGAACCAGTCCAAACTGGCTGAATCCCAACCCCTGGTCTTACTAAGGCTTATGAAGCAATGCTAACACTTCATGTGATTTTAATTCTATGATCTTCACATAATCTTAATTCTGTGTGCCTCGGGTGCAAATCAAACTACAAATCACCCATAGTAATTTTTTTAACCCAAGTCCATTCTTTGGAAATGGTTCTGGGTGACTTGTCCACATTTAAACTCTGCTCATTAACAACTTCTGGATTTTACCTACAGAATGACTTAAAAGCTGTCATAAAAGAGGCTAATCTATCATTTCTTGGACACAGCAGGGCCAGCTGCTCTCTTCCAACCTGTGTCATCTCCTTAATCCCTTTTTAATAATGCCTCTTTTACCTTTAGGAAGTGCAGCGGAGCCTTCAAAAGCAACATTTTTCTTTATATCAATTACGGGGATCTTTGTGTTTTGTGGGTTGGGTGACTTCTATTTTACTGAAAGGATGTATATATGTATATAACCATTCCCCAAATTGTCAAACAATGATAATAAAAAGAACCCCTCCCCGTTTCCCCTTTTCTCTTTCTCACTGACCTAGATGACAGGAAATCCTTTCCTGCTCCTGGCCCACAACTTTAAAATGAGATTTAGCAAGTGTGTGTGTGTGTATGTGTATGTGTGTGTGTATGTATGCATATATGTGCGTGTATGTATGTATGTGTGTGTATGTATGTTTATATGCATGTATATATGTGTGTGTGTGTGTGTATGTATGTATGTATGTATGTATGTATGTATGTATGTATGTATGTGTATGTGTGTATACACACATGCATGCAGTGAACTTTTAAATGTAAATCAGCCCCCTCCTTCTGGTTGTCTCTTAACCACATACCTTCAAAGAAATTATATTTTTACTCCCAGCAAATTACCTAGGAGAAAAAAAATGACAAGAGTAATCTATTTTTTTCACAGCTGGTCGGTTGGCCAGAGTTTCTCATCAAGGCGTACATGCTGTTTGCTTCCCAGATGGACAGCCTGGATGAGTAACAAATCCTCAGAGCCCGGGACACAAGGTAGAAATTATGCTGCTAGTGCTTCTCATTTTACACAGGTCTTGCACATTGGTAATTGCAAATGGCCTTCTTCCAACGAAGACCTACCGGGATAGGATCCTCGGTCTTGTCAGAATGGCTCCCATTAAGGTCTCAGCTGGAATTAAAATGAGAGGTTTGGAATAATTACAGGAAACTTCTCTCTCTTTCTCTCTCTTTAAAAAAAAAAAGCAATGAGGAAAGGAAATCAAATCATGTAACTCCAAGTGAAAACCACTTCACCTCTAATGGAAAGATGTGATAGATCAGAAATTTTCCATGTAGTTGCTGGTAAGGGAGACAAAAAAAATATATAATTTGTGAAAGGGAGTAGGATATGATTTTTTTTTTTTTTAAAGGGATAGAATATTTTTTAAAACCTACCGGTGAGGATGAAATTGCTTCCTTCTACCTTTGTTACAGTTAGGGGTTTACACTTCTGGGATAGGTAAAAGTAAAAGAGTCCCTGTGGATTTTTCTCTATTATTATTATTATTATTATTATTATTATTATTATTATTATTATTATTATTATTATTATTATTATTATTATTATTATTATTATTATTATTATTATTATTATTCCTCTCACTTACATGTAGCAAACACTCTTTCAAAGGAGAATTTACGAACACTAACTCTTATCTAGCTTGGAAAGCTGCCATGTAAATATTTTCCAAATGAAGTGCTGTGTAAGGAAAGTCTGGGCACAAAGTCTCTGAGATTCACGGACAGATCTTCACACTCCTGAAATGAATCTAACAAATGGCTGAACAAATTGTTTCCTGAAAAAGCTCACTCTCCTTCCGCTCCTCTTTTATTTCCTATGGGAGGGGCCAATCACCTTCCACCTGTGGCTTTACTCCCAAGTCTACCCTGATTTCTAAGTTGTTCTTTTCGCCTGGCAGCTCTGCGCATGCGCACACTGGGAACAGGCTCCAGCTGTTCCTCTGCTTCACTGCTGTCTAGCTTACATAGGCATCTGATCACCAGATGGCCTCGGCCTTGCCTCTGCCTCTGATGCAGAGCCCTTGTCCGAGCCTTCCCCATCCTCTAGGACTGGCCCATGCTCTTCCCCAACCTCCTCACTGTCCAGACTCTGATGCCAGCTCTTCTGGCTGCTGGCAGCCCATGTTTAGTCTGCGTAATGGTTAATACACCATTGACTATAGGGGACAGTGTTCACCTCCATTTCAGCTTGACGTCACAGAACACAGTTATCTTTGGGAGAGGAATGGGGTACAATTTGAATAGAGAAGCAAGGTGTGGATTAAGTGTGAATGTCAGCCTTGCAGATCAAATTGAAGGATGTTTATTTCATTAGCGCTCCATGGACCTGTTTCAGGCCGTTGCAATTTCGGCAGCAGTTTGTGACTGATTGTGTTAGTAAAGATTTGGGGGTTTTTTGAGGAGGGGGACTTCATCTCACTCACTGTATTACGGCTTCAGAGGTACAAGACGCCAGAGTGCTGACCATTGTTATAAGACACAGAGCAGTCATAATTGTACGGATCGAAGCGTCCTTTGCATTCCCATGTTTTTCAAGGTCATCCATCTGATACTTCCAGAAGCTGCCAGCCACCATGTCAGAACTTCCTCTTTGGTCACTTTTTGACTGTGCCCTGATTGCTTTACAGTGTTAGTGAGGGATAGTGATCCCTTGTTATCAATACAATACAATAGCAGAGTTGGAAGGGACCTTGGAGGTCTTCTATTTCCAACCCCCTACCTAGGCAGGAAGCCCTATTCCTTTTCAGACAAATGGCTATCCAACATCCTCTTAAAGACTTCCAGTGTTGGATCTTTCACAACTTCTGGAGGAAAGCTGTTCCACTGATTAATTGCTCTAACTGTCAGGAAATTTCTCCTCAGTTTGAAGTTGCTTCTCTCCTTGATTAGTTTCCACCCATTGCTTCTTGTTCTACTCTCAGGTGCTTTGAAGAACAGCTTGACTCCCTCTTCTTTGTGGCAACCCCTGAGATATTGGAACACTGCTATCATGTCTCCCCTGGTCCTTCTTTTTTATTAAACTAGACATACCCAGTTCCTGCAACCACTCTTCATATGGTTTAGTCTCTAGTCCCTTAATCATCTTTGTTGAATGCCTATGGTTATTGTTATGTCTATTGTTATCAGTTGCCTCCTCCTTCTCCAGCCTCCTTTCATGCCTTTTACCTGTCAACGGGTACAATTTCCGAACATGAGTTTAGCAGTCTTTCAGAGGAATGCTATATCTATGTTAAGAAACAGTTGTCCAACTGATAGGTCACAGATACAGATGAAAAATTGCACCATGCAGGACTGTAGCAAGAGGTCTCTCTATTTCCACTTTATGTCTACCTTAATAGTATCATCTGTTAAGCCACCTGACAAGTGGCTAAACCCTCTGCTCCATATCACCTTAAGGAAAGTGATGGAAGTTGTTTTCCCATTGGGAGGAGATGCTTTGGAAATAGGTATAAGAATTAGATAGATGTAGATTGTAGATGTAGAGATATAGATAGATCTACAAAGAGAGAGAGAGAGAGAGAGAGAGAGATAAGATAGATAGATAAGATAGATAGATATGAGATGAGATAGATATAGAGATACATAGATGTAAAAAGATAAATAGACAGACAGACAGATGTAGAATCATAGATAGAGAGAATACAACAGAGAGACAGAATATAGAATATGAATAGCAAAGGTGAAATCTACTGAAATCAAAGCAGGAAGCAGAGGTGAAATTCAGCTGGTTTGCATTGGTTTCGAGCGAATCGGTTGATAACTTTTTGCCCAGTTTGGAGAACTGGCTAATCCCACCTCTGGATGGCCTCACCCCACCCCTCCTTTCCCAGGAGTCCCCCCATGCACCCCATTTGGCTTCCAGGTTGGTGCAGGAGGTCTTCCAGGCCCAAAACGGGGCACAGTTGCATGGTCCCCTGTGCCCTATTTTCACTTCCAGGGTGGTGCAGGAAGCACTCTTGCTCTAGTGCAGTGATGGCGAACCTATGGCACGGGTGCCACAGGTGGCACGCGGAACCATTTCTTAGGGCACGCGAGGCGTTGCCGTGTCAGCTCCAGCATGCTTGTGTGCGCTGGCCAGCTGATTTAGGCCTTCTTTTGAAGCTGTTTTTCGCCCTCTGGAGACTTCAGGGAAGCTCCTGAAGCCTCTGGAGGCTGTTTTCACCCTCCCCGGGCTCCTAGAAAGCCTCTGGAGCCTGGGGAGGGCGAAAAAAGCGTGCCAAAAGCAGGGGATCGTGCAACATAGCAGTATGGGTATGGCACAACCACGCACAACCCCCCTGCACTCCCTCCGCTTTTGGCACGCGAGTCAAAAAAGGTTAGCCATCATTGCTCTAGGGTGAGTTGGGAATGGGGATTTTGCATTATCATTACTGTGGGGTGAGTTGAGAATGGGGATTTTGTATTATGATTGCTCATAAATAAGTAGGAACCAGTAAAAGAGGAATGGAAAAATCCCTATGTGTAGATCAGTGTTTTTCAGTCTTGGCAAGTTTAAGATAGGCGAACTTCATGCTGCCTGGGGAATTCTGGGAATTGAAGTTCATGCATCTTAAAGTTGCCAAAGTTGGGAAGCATGGATCCACACTAGAGTTTAGGATTTTCCATTCCTGTTTTATTTAGAGTTTGGTGCAATTTAATAAATCAGTTGTGGTTTCCTTAACAAATAGTGATTAAAGTGATATGAACCATTACTGGACTTTTTGTGAGAAACTGAAATTAAAAATTGATCTGAGCTTTGATAATTAAATAACGGATTATTGAAATAATGTAGACAAATGTTAATCCTAGAGTAAGAGTTTGATATATATTTTTATTTATATCTGTACCAAAGAAAGTTGGAAGTCATTCTTTTTCAGTTTTCCTTCTTTCCTTCTTTCTTTCTTACACTTTCACTCTTTTTCTTTCTTGAGTGTTTTCTTTTTTCAAATCTGTTTTTTTATTTCTTTATCCCTTAGCTTTTTTTTTTTTTTAATGTATGAAGGATCAAATACTCAACCATTATAATTCTACATTCCTTATTTACAGAAATCATGTGCAAATTTAGAATGAAATCCACTCGGAGCTATCTCATATAAGGCAGGCTCTGAGTCTCTGTAACCAAAAAGTATTTATTGATAGAAGAGAATATTTGTAGCTCAGGGTGGAACTGTGGAGTCCTTGGTGTTCTCTGAGCTTGATTTCTTGCAAATGTTTCATTACCAAACTAGGTAATATTATCAGTACTAGAAGGGAGTGGAGTTTGCTCTTGTTTTCATATACTAGTGGCTTACCCTGTTAGTGTTGATCAGTTGCTTCACAAAAAGTGTTTTGATTGGTACCAGGTCTCTACAGCCTCAGGCAGAAAAGGGCTATTCTGCACCCCTCCCTCAAATATTCTTTAAAATACAGAGTTTTCCAGCATTCCTTTAGGAATCTCCAACATGCAACCTGTGGTTACTCATCCTAAAATAAATCCTCTTTACCTGAAACTTCAAAGTTTGCTGGTTGCTGGGAAGATGTGCAGCTAAAAGTCAGTCTACCCAGAGGGATAGAATCTAGATCACGTGAAGTGTTAATGCCACTGTATAGTGCCTTGGTAAGGCCACACCTGGAATACTGCATACAGTTTTGGTCGTCACGATGTAGAAAAGACATGGAGACTCTGGAAAGAGTGCAGAGAAGAGCAACCAAGAGGATTAGGGGACTGGAAGCTAAAACATATGAAGAACGGTTGCAGGAACTGGGTATGTCTAGTTTGATGAAGAGAAGGACCAGGGGAGACATGATAGCAGTGTTCCGATATCTCAGAGAAGAGGAGTCAAACTATTCTCCAAGGCACCTGGGGGCAGGACAAGAAGTAATGGGTGGAAACTGACAGTTAGAACAATTAACCTCTGGAACAGCTTGCCTCCAGAAGTTGTGAATGCCCCAACCCTGGAAGTCTTTAAGAAGATGTTAGATAGCCATTTGTCTGAAATGGTATAAGGTTCCTGCCCACGCAGGGGGTTGGACTAGAAGACCTACAAGGTCCCTTCCAACTCTGCTATTGTATTGTATTGTATTACTTTTAGTGTACATCTGACTTTGGGGATATTTCTTCATAATCAAATAAAAGTGTATTTTCTCTGCACTTCACACCGCTTGCTTTGTGGATATGGATGTCACAAAGCCAAGCCCACATTTTGTAATTAACCCCTGTGCTCTGTTTTGGCTGGCAGAGGGCTGCAGGAGGCCAAGTGTTGTCATGCCCCTTGGCCACACCCAGCCAGCCAGTCATTAGGGCAGAGAACCGGTTGTTAAATTATTTGAATCTCATCACTTGCAGGAAGTCTATTAGAGGGAACTATATTTGCTGAGATCAGTGTTTCTTAACCTTGACAACCTTTAAGACGTGTGGATTTCAACTTCCAGAGTTATCCAGCCAGCACGCTGAATAGGGAATTCTGGAAGTTGAAGTGCGCACTTCTTAAAGTTTTTGAAGTTAGAAACATTGACCTAGATTGTAGATTACTAGTGTTGGGCTGAAACACTCAGCCATAAATTTTGGGCTGGAAGGACTTGGACCTGGGAAGAAATGGATATTCTCAAAGCACAAGACTCTCAGAACTTCTGATTTGTAAGATTTATTAGGAAGAAAGTTTAAAAGCATAAAAATCCCGAAAAGTATTATTCTTTCAAACAAGAATTCTATATATAGGCACCTTAAAATGGCAAGATTCTATTTCTTTGCCTTTTCTTGTGCTCCTTTGATGTCTCTTTGGTGAAAGTGTGGCTGTCTGTAGAATATTTTTGGAAACAGTTACTAGTCTTCCTATTAATATGAGAATCAACTCTTAACACTGCAAGGACAAAAATATCCCTGTAGATTGGATGAATCATGTGGTGGAACTTCAGAACCTTAAACATAACAAAGAACAGATTTCACTGCTAATACGATTTTTCAAAATCAGAGTAAAGGGAGTGTAACCTGGCATAGTAACAATGAAGGGAAGTATTTTGCTTGTCTTAGGATAGGTGAGAGAAAGAATGACCTACTTGATATAATGAGATGGCTACAGAAAATGAAGTAGTACTGTAAATAGGTTGCCCATTATCTATGAGTCCTTCCCTCTGTGTGGGGTGCCAAGTCTACTGCTACAGTTACTTATAAACTATTATTATTGCTTAATGAGATGGCTGCTAATTTACAGCAGATGACATGATCATCATCACAGTCAAAGCATGATCAACAATCACTAGCCTGGGACATTATTAACACAAGGGAAAAAAAGTCCATATTTTGTTGCTTCTTTGCTACTATTAGCACAAATGGCTCTGGGATAATTAAGAGAAAAATGTTAACGAGCCTGCATGTTTTGATTTTGTGGTGGGATTTCAATGAACACTGAGAGAATTAATTGGTCTCACCATTCAAATCTATTAGCACAGTCCCTTGTAGGATAAATAATCTTGGTTTTTAATTGAGAACAAAGAGAAAGAGATGTCTGGGTTATATACTCACATCTCACCCCCCAAGAGTTTGTCAAAGAAAAAGATATTGAAGAACTAATTAGGGTTTTTATTGAGGAAGCAGTAGAAGTTGCACAGGTCTAAGGTTGGCCTAGGCCCCAAACGCTGGTCAAGAAATCCTTGGTCAAGAAATAAGATTGCAAGCTATGCTCAATATACTGCTGTATTTGCAAAAAGGTTTTGGTGACCAAGCAGATGTATCCTGTTGCTCTGTTCTGCTCCCACAACATTTTGTTGTAACTTCCTTATTCCATCATAGGACTAACCACAAATAGCCTCCAAATGCATATATCTTGTCACCCTAAGCAAACTGTGTCAACTGGTATGTTTCGATTCCCCCAACCCCATATTTGGGCAGATGTAGAATAACAGGAATGTATACGTAACCGAGGGTATAAAGGAGGGTCTCCGTCAGTATGACGGGGTTCAGACATTTTTGTACAAGCTTTGCAGCTTTGCTGAACCATGTGCACAGAATAAAACTTTTCCTATGTTAAAGAGCTTGTCTGTGTCCTGGCTTTCCTACAACATTATAGCAGGAAGGAGAACAAACTTCAGGTTTTTAAGCTCCTGCCCTCAAAACCTCCCTGTTTATGCTCCATGCAAATATAGCAAGTCATGTAATGCTATGGTGAAATCTTCCTTTCCATTTCACATATATTTTCTGCACCTGCAAAAGAGGTTTCTGTTTTTCCACTATTTAGCTTCCAAGAAATCCAATCTTGAATTAAGGATAAATTTCCTATCACTGAGAATCATTAATCATTGGAATGACTTGTCTCCAGAAGTTGTGGGGGCTCCATCACTGGAGGTTTTTAAGAAGAGACTGGACAGCCACTTGTCTGGAGCGGTATAATAAGGTCTCCTGCCGGAGCAGGAGAATGGACTAGATGGCCTCTAAGATCCCTTCCAATTTTGTTATTCTCTACAGGTAGTCCTTGATTTACGACCAACATTTCCATTGCTACGTGAGGAGTTTGTTAAGTGTGTTTCACCCCATTTTATGGGCTTTCTTGCCACAGTTAAGTGAATCACTGCAGTTGTTAAGGTATAACAGGGTTGTTAAGCGAATCTGGCTTGATTCACTTGATTCATTGACTTGGGTTGTCAGAAGGTCACAAAAGTTAATCACATGATCCCAGGACCCTGCCACGGTCATAAATATGAGTCAGTTGCCAAGCATACAAATTTTTATCACATGACCGCAAGGAAGCTGTAACGGCCGTGCATGTGAAAAACAATCATAAGTCACTTTTTTCAGTGATGTTGTAACCTCAAATGGTCACTAAATGAACTTTTGTAAATCGAGGACTATCTGTATTATGCTAAGCCAGTTACAACCACTTTCAAGGTTCTGACTGATGCCCTAATTAAATCATGAGCCTTAGGCCAAACTTCAAAGGCAATCCAGTTATTTATTAGAAGCTTCATGTTGGCACGGACCAAATGGAGCCATCTCTGACCTCTCTTAATTCATGCTTTGGTTCTGACCCTGTTTCCCCTCCCCCCCCAAGAAGTGTCATCAGTCACATTTATCAACAATTTCATGGGTTCTAGAAGTCACTCCCTGTGGTCACTGTGGGTTTCTGCGGAGATGACCTTGACGTCGCCAGGTGGAATATGCTTTGCTTTGATTGAAGTGCAAGTTCCTTGATGCAGCTGCGATGTTCGATTCCCCATTCCCCGACTATGGCAACTCGAGAGCAGGTCAGGAATGCTTCACGAGTTGACACCCACCTCCTATGTACACATATATTCTTTTGTCTCACCATTGAGCAACATGTTGTTCGATTTCCAAGTATGAGAAGACCCTTTTCAATCTTAACTTTGTCTTCAGGGATTTTAGCAATCTTCCCCCCTGCAAGTTTGATCTCATCTGCAACTTCTATTACCTCTCTGCTATTCCCTCATCTCTCTCTATTCAAAATTTCTTTTGAACTACTCTTGGTGGGTGCTTTTGAGCAAACCATCTCAACTAAACAAAAAATCTCATAGAAAAATAATAAAGAAATTCATAAATGAGATGGCTGGATGAATGTCCAGCTAAAGCAGAAAAATAGAATCCTCTTCTGCAAATATTGGCAAGCGTCAAGTACCAGTAAGCGAATGGCTTTAACCAAACAAAACACAAATGTTTTGTGTTTGGGGCAATGGAACTGAAGATCAGAGATAAGATTGTCTCCCTCCACAAATGGGATTGGAGCTGAAGCTGGAACGGACACTGAGTGTCATGTGCCTTTAGCACACTTCCAAAAGGCGAACTTCCTTTTCAAAGTAATAAAATATATGAATAAAAAGGTAAAGGTTCCCCTCGCACATATGTGCTAGTCGTTCCTGACTCTAGGGGGCGATGCTCATCTCCGTTTCAAAGCCGAAGAGCCAGTGTTGTCTGAAGACGTCTCCATGGTCATGTGGCTGGCATGACTAAACGCCGAAGGCGCAGGGAACGCTGTTACCTTCCCACCAAAGGTAGTTCCTATTTTTCTACTTGCATTTTTTCATGCTTTTGAACTGCTAAGGTGTCAGAAGCTGGGACAAGCTCACTCCATTATGCAGCGCTAGGGATTCGAACCGCTGAACTGCCGACCTTTCTGATCGACAAGCTCAGCATCTTAGCCACTGAGCCACCATGTCCCTGTTATAAATATATGAGTAGAAATCCACAAATAACCAGTAGTCATCGCATTTTATTTTAAACCATTCAAAGTTTCTTTTTTTTAAATTTCAGCACATCTGAGCATCCCTATCTTACTGGGACATTTTATTGTTGCACAAAAGCCCAGAAGTCTTTTCTGATTGTAAGCTCAGCAGGCTGAGTGAGTGCTCTGTGAATGTGCCCTAAAAAAATCATCTCTGGTTTATTAGTTATGGGAGGAACTGAAGCCAAATATCATCCTTGCCAGACATACAGCATTTGGCTCTCCAGGTTACAGCAATCTTTGGGTTTTCATGTGCCGTGAACTGAGGTCCCTGCTGCTGACTTTAATGGCCTTCAATTGACTTGAATCTGAGCAACTTCACTTAATTGCTTTGTGGAAATGGTCGTTAGTCACCTTCTATTTAACCACATTATATAACTCTGTACCTGCAAGTCATGTTTAAGGGCTTTTAAAATCTAGTCCCTGAAAGAACCACTGCGTTTTCCCCTCAATACTTGCAGCTATAATGAATGGCTTTGAGGCAGAAAGAAAAATGCATCTTTGAGTGAGTTTCCTTGCCCAGGACTATAGCTATACGCTGAACACACATTGCACTTAAACCATATAATTAACAAACCATATAATTACAGTTCTGCGCCTCAGCCGAAAATGGCAACATCTTATCCCAGCTTTCCTTAGCTATCCCTGAGTATCTTGTCCTGATTTAAGTGGCAACGAAAAGAGATTACTACCTTCAAAAAAAATATTAAAAATGAAAACTGGTAAATGGGCTAAGTAGCAGTATCCTCCTGCTTTTTATTTGCAGATCATTCTACATTTTCAAATGTAGCCGCAATAAAAGATGGAGCCACAGAATTTTGCCATAAAAGGAAAAGCTGTGATTTTTAACCCACTCCTGTCACCATCAGAGTCTCAATTATGCATTTCCATCCAGATAGCACAAACAAAAACAATTAAAACTTGATAATTTAAGAAATCCCCAGGCTTTCTTTTAAAAGCAGGTCAAAGATTTTCCTTCTTTTCATTCACCCAGCAAATAAAAAAAAATACTCCATAGAGTTTCCCTAGATATTTGTCACTACTTTTTGGTGGTGCCCTGTTTCCCTGAAAATAAGACCTCCCCAGATAAGACCTCCCCAGATAATAAGTTCAATTGGGCTTTTTATGTGCTAAAATAAGCCCTCCCCCAAAATATTGCAACACAGCGGCAGCCATGAGGTGACCACGCTCGCTGCCTCCTGCATCTCAAAAATAATAAGATCTCCCCAAAAATAAGGCCAAGTGCTTATTTTGGGGGATGTCAAAAGAAAATAAGACCCTGTCTTATTTTTGGGGAAATGCTTCCTCATTTTTTCCAAGACTCTTCATAACAATATCAGTGTCAGCACTTGTAAAATCAAAAGATCCAGACATTTCAAACGTGTAGAAAGATTTATTGTAAACATAAGCTCTCTATTAGAATTAAGAAATTAGCGGGAGTTAAGAATAGAAAGGAATTCAAGGCGGGCTGGACTCTGGTGGGTGTGCAGGAACTCATGACTGAGGATACATTTGACCCCTCCCTCAGTCTCAACTTCGTCATTTCCTACAATCAAGTCCTGTGGAGGATAGTAAGGCCTGTCTAGGATGCCAATACTATTGTATCACTAATTGTTCATTCTTTCACCCTATTTGATTTGCATTCCATTTCTTCCTCCAGCTATTTTGCTTTGTTGACAAAATAGTAACTATATATATATATAGTTGGCAGCCAATGCAGCTCCCGCAGGAGAGGTGATACATGTGTACACTGGGGTCTGCACAAAACCATATGGGCCACTGTGTTTAAGTTGTGATACTGCAGGTACTATTTTTCCCCCTCCATAGAAACACTAACCATACAACCTCTTTAAATTGTTGAGTAACCAGTCATCATATAAGGGGTCAACCTATTTTCCTGAAGTCAATGAAGAATCAATTGATGGAAACTAATCAAGGAGAGAAACAAGTCCCTCTTCATGAAATGGGGCCTAGGGAGGCAGTTGGGCTTGCTAGTTGTATACCTGGCTCCCCGCTATGTAACAGCAGCCCTGCCCGAGCTACTCGAGGTGATCGCCGCGATGGCGGTGGAGACCCCCAGACTTATAGTCATGGGGGACTTCAACCTGCCGTCAGTGGGCGAAACATCCGAGGTGGCTCGGGAGTTCATGGCTTCCATGACGGCCATAGACCTGACCCAAGTAGTTCAGGGCCCCACTCACGAGGGAGGACACACGCTGGATCTGATTTTTGTCTCTGGACACTGGATTAGTGATCGCGGAACAGGGGATTTAGTCATCTTACCCTTGTCATGGACAGATCACTCTCTCCTTCGGATAGACTTTCCAACCATCACACCCCACTGCGGGGAGGCGGAACCAGAGACACCGAGTTGGTTCCGCCCCAGGCGCCTGATGGACCCGGAAAGGTTCCAGAGGGAGCTTGGGCCAGTACCTGTGTCCCTGCCCCGCGGCTCGACTGAGGATCTAGTGGCCGCATGGTATAGTGCGGCCACGGGGGCCTTGGACCGAGTCGCGCCCTTGCGGCCTCTCATGCGGCGCCGAGTCACCCAGGCTCCTTGGTTTACCGAGGAGCTTCGGGAGATGAAACGCCGCAAGAGACGCCTAGAGAGTAGGTGGAGATCTTCTCGATCTGAAGCTGACCAAACAATAGTGAGAGACCATATTAGGACTTACTTAGTGGCGCTAAGAATGGCCAAACGTGAGTATTGCGCCACTCTTATCGTGTCTGCAGAAAACTGCCCTGCCGCCCTGTTTGGGGTGACCCGCTCCCTCCTTCATCTGAGGCCACGGGAAGCCCCGCTGCAGGGTCGAGCAGAGGAATTTGGAGTATTCCTGCAGGACAAAATCACTCAGATTCGGAACGAGCTGCCCTCCACTTGTGGTCCAGTCGAGGCGTCCAGCGCTGGTCTTGAGATTACACCTTGGGAGGAGTTTGACTTTGTTACTACCGAGGATATGGACAGGTTGCGGAGGAACCTTACAGCCACCACATGTTTATTGGACCCGTGTCCCTCCTGGCTTGTACTGGCATTCTGGGAGGTGACACGAGGCTGGCTCCAGGGCATTGTGAATTCATCTCTGAGTGAGGGGTACTTGCCGACCGTTTTGAAAGAGGCGGTGGTGAGGCCCCTCCTCAAGAAACCATCCCTGGATCCAGCTTTATTAGAGAACTATCGTCCCGTCTCCAACCTTCACTTTTTAGTGAAGGTTGTTGAGAGTGTGGTGGCTCAACAGTTTCCCCGACATCTGGAGGAAGTTGATTATCTAGACCCGTGCCAGTCCGGCTTCCGGCCCGGTCACAGCACTGAACCGGCATTGGTCGCGTTGGTAGATGATCTCTGGAGGGCACGGGATAGAGGTTGTTCCTCTATCCTTGTCCTATTAGACCTCTCAGTGGCTTTTGATACCATCGACCATGGTATCCTATTGCACCGATTGGGGGGGTTATAAATAAATAATAATAAATTGGAATTTATTAACCGCACCCTCTCCCCACAGGGACCCGGGGCGGTGCACAGGCATAATTAAAACAATATATAATAATACAGACATTACTAAAATAAAATTAAATAAATTACCCGTGCTAAAAATACAATTAAAAAACCCATTAAAATTTATCGTTAAAAGACAGAGAGAACTATTCAAGGCCGGCCAGTCGAAAGAGATGGGTCTTTAACTTTACACGGAAGGAGCGGAGGTCGGTGGTCGTTCTAATATCAGGGGGAAGGTCGTTCCAGAGGGCCGGGCCCGCCACAGAGAGCGCCCTTCCCCTGGGCGTCGCCCGCTGACAAAGTCTAGTGGACGGCACCCGGAGAAGCCCCTCTCTGTGGGAGCGAATCGGTCGTGAGGATGTGTGGGGCAGGATCCGATCTCGCAGATAGCTAGGTCCCGAGCCATGGAGCGCTTTGAAGATGATAACTAACACCTTGAAGCGCACCCGGAAGACGACAGGTAGCCAGTGCAGCTCGCGCAAGAGCGGTGTTACATGGGCAAACCTAGAGGTGCCCATAATTGCTCGCGCGGCTGCATTCTGAACTAACTGAAGCCTCCGGGTGCACCTCAAGGGGAGCCCCATGTAGAGAGAGTTACAATAGTCCAGTCGGGATGTCACGAGGGCATGAGTGACTGTGCGAAGGGCGTCCCGATCCAATAGGGGGCGCAATTGGCGGACCAGGCAAACCTGGTAAAACGCCCTCCTGGCCACGGCTGTCACTTGCTCTTCCATAGACAGCCGGGTATCAATTTCTCCTGGGTCTGGAGATTGCCTTGCATGTAGGACTTGTAGAAAAATATACATCAGGCATTGGAGATACATTTCCTCTGTACATTTATCCTACAAATTTCCAAAATCACAGAAAAATCTTCACCCTGAAAGGAATTCCTCATCTGTTTGGATGTTAAGGAAATCTTTTCAAATTAGTTTGATCAGTCCAGGATTATGCTGAATCTGACACATTGTGTTTCTTAAGAACTATGTATTAATTAGCTTACAAATGGGAAAGCCGAATTAACTAATTCCCAAATCATTCACAGGCATGATTATATTGGCCCATTTGCATTTTGATGTATCAATAAAAGTTTTATTGACTACCTTTGATATGAGTATAAGTGAGCTCATTGATTTACTTATTTGCTCTTCCTCATTCATGAAACTGCAGGGGGGCGTCTAAAATAATCCTCTCTTTCTTCCTCATTTTTGATATTTTTTTTTGCCCCTAAAATTCATTAAATATGCCAGTTGGACTGAGGCTCCAAGGGCATCATTCACCAATGGAGGTGGTTGGCAAGGTAAGAAGACTTCATCCTCATCCTGTCCATCTCTTAGTTCTACTGTAGGTTCAGTATAGTTTTTAAAATATTAATCTGTGTAGTTTGAATGTTTTAACATTTTAGTTATTTCTCTACTTGTTTTATAACCTGGAAGCTGCCCAGAGTGACATCTTATGGACTGGATAGACTCATAGGAGAGAGGGGTGGTATAAAAACTTAATAAATATTTGCAGAAATCTAGGATAGCTGGTACTATATCTTATTCATTATTGCACCAAATTCTCCAGTCAGTGGATTATATTTATGGTCCTATTCACTGGACTGGGAATCTTTTTGTCTAGCATAATTTAGCTTGCAATCCTTTAGTCCTTTTTGTATAGCCCAGTTAATTCAAAGGGACTTCTTTTTGAGTAATTATGTATAGGATCAGTTAGGGTTAGAGTTGTTGGAAGAGTTGATCACCCAATTTAAAAGATTTAAGAGACTTCTATGTAAACAATCACCTGTAAACATACAGATTATAGCAATATAGCAATAGCACTTAGACTTATATACTACTTCACAGTGCTTTACAGCCCTCTCTAAGCAGTTTACAGAGTCAGCATATGACCCCCAACAATCTGGGTCCTCATTTTATCCACCTTGAAAGGATGGAAGGCTGAGTCAACCCTAACCCTGGTGGGATTTGAACTTCCAAATTGCAGTCAGCTGGCAGTCAGCAGAAGTAGCCTGCAGTATTGAATTTTAACCACTGTGCCACCGCAGCTCATTATCAGGAAAAGACCTCCAACTTGCTAGAACCTAAGTATGGTATTAAAAAGAAAATCAGAAAGATTTCACTTAATATATCTGGGATTACATTGGCTCTACATTGAGAATAGCCTAGTTGCTGAAACCCTACCTCTTTCACTTAATAAACCTTGCTAAAGAGAATCTGTTGAAGTTGAAGTCCACACATTTTAAAATTGCCATGGTTGAAAAGCACTGATCTGGTGAGTTCTCAGTTGTCTCATGGAATCAAGAAGCTAACCGATTGGTTATCTTCATCATCATCAAGATAAAAGGAGGAGATCTGTTCTCAGAGGAGTTGAAGTGTGAACAAATGATGGTAGGAAACTGATATAACTGAAAAAAGTGAACAAATTATTTCTCATGTTAAGAGTTATTAAAGGATAATCTCCATTTCCTAGGACAGAGCGAATCCATCTTTCTAACAGAATGCTGACTGTCTAATATGTTTCACCTAATTGAGTCTAATTTATTGAGTTCTAATCAATCTTATACTGTGGAAACTTATTTCTATCTTTCTAGGAAATGTTTCATAATTTCAATGATGTTTTCTGAACTGTAAAAAAAAACCCTGAAAGTTAAAACAAATGACAATGCAATTACTTTTTAAAAACCATTCAGCTTTCGTTTTCTGGAACTGACAGTGAAACTGAGATGGTTGCTACCAACCACTTGTCCTTCAGAATTTAATTCTCGAAATAATGTATTTATGCAGCCCAAAAGCCAGAATATCCCTGTGGTGAGTGCAAAAAGCAGGGACTTAATCAATGCAAGCTTACAATTCATACTGTAATACTGCATTCAGTTTTTGTCGCCACGATGTAAAAAAAATGTTGGGACTCTAGAAAGAGGGCAGAGAAGAGCAACAAAGATGATTAGGGAACTGGAGGATAAAACATATGAGGAACAGTTGCAGGAACTGGGTATGTCTAGTTTAATGAAAAGAAGGACTATGGGAGACATGATAGCAGTGTTCCAATATCTCAGGGGTTGCCACAAAGAAGAGGGAGTCAAACTATTCTCACCTGAGGGCAGGACAAGAAGCAATGGGTGGAAACTAATCAGGGAGAGAAGCAACTTAGAACTGAGGGGAAATTTCCTGACAGTTAGAACAATTAATCAGTGGAACAGCTTACCTCCAGAAGTTGTGAATGCCTCAACACTGGAAGTCTTTAAGAAGATGTTGGATAGCCATTTGTCTGAAATGGTATAGGGTTTCTTACCTAAGCAGGGGGTTGGACTAGAAGACCTCCAACATCACTTCCAAGTTGTTCCAACTCTGTTATTCTAAGAAGAGAGTGGACTGCCATCTGTCAGAAATGGTATAGGATACCCTGCTTGGGCAGGGGGTTGGACTAGATGACCTACAAGTTCCCTTCCAATTCTGTTAATCTGTTAATCACATTTACTAATCTAGGGAATTTTTTAAAATTATTTTCAGATAATTCAACTGTGGTTATTATAGAGGCCATTTTACTGTATGTAATTATCGAATTTGTTTTTTTTTAACCCATGTGCCTTCTTTTTCTTTTGTCCTTGTCATAATCTTTGGTTGAAACAATTATGTTTTGTTCTGTTCTATTTATACATTTGCAAGGGTTATACAAAGTTGCCTTGAACTGATCTTGACTTCTGATGACTACAAGGACGTGCCTGCTACCATTCAACAATGAAATCTAAAGCCAGCAGTAAAATGAAGAAAAGCTGACACCATAATAACAAAAGTTGACATTCTTAACCAGTGGCACCTTTATTTATCTCTTATGCCTCTTTTATACCGCTGAGGTATTTCTAAGGGAGAAGAGCAGCTTAAAATAATGTTGATAAACAACAAAGACTCCTAAAGGCAATTTGAAACAAAAGAGTTACATCGTGAAGAGAGCAGCATCAAAAATGTTTATGGTACTTGTAGTGGTGGATTTTCCTGATAAGTTCATAGAAGTTTTGGTTGCAGGAACTGAGTATGTCTAGTTTGATGAAAAGAAGGACTAGGGGTGACATGACAGTAGTGTTCCGATATCTCAGGGGTTGACACAAAGAAGAGAGAGTCAAATTATTCTCCAAAGCACATGAGGGCAGAACAAGAAGCAATGAGTGGAAACTAATCAAGGAGAAAAGCAACCTGGAACTGAGGAGAAATTTCCTGGCAGTTAGAACAATTAATCAGTGGAACAGCTTGCCTCCAGAAGTTGTGAATGCCCCAACACTGGAAGTCTTTAAGAAGATGTTGGATAGCCATTTGTCTGTAGTAGTGTAGGGTTTCCTGCCTAAGCAAGGGGTTGGACTAGAAGACCTCCAAGATCCCTTCCAACTCTGTTATTCTATTCTAAAATTTTGATAGTTGTAGTCCCAAACATCTGAATAGAATCAAGTTGTAAAGTTCATAGGAACTGGGGTTGTTGATGCTCAACATTGAAAATTAATAGGTATAAAGAAGTTTTGGAGGATGGATAATCACTTTAATGTAATTTCCCCCTAAACTACTTGATTTTAATGCTGTCTTTTAATGTAATCTGAACACTTACGCGGTACAAAAAGCAAAAACAAAACCAGTAAAACATGCCTAATAAAACCATGTGAAACAGTTAAGGATAGATAAAGAGATTATGGGATTGTCTCCTTTCTAAACTTTGTCAAAACATAAATTTATTCTGATTCATTCATGTATTTATTCTGATCTTAATTCTCCACCAATTTGAACTTGAAAAGCATAGGGGTTTCTTCTAATACACACATTTTAATAAAGTTTTCTTAACATACACATTTTAATATACTTTTCTTTCTAACAATGTCCTTTGGTGCTACCTTGTCTTATAGGTTTGGGGGGGTGGGGGTTCCTTAAATTGTATCCATCATTGCAAAACTAGGGAAAATGTAGATATGAGTTATCATTGCACCTTGGTTCACGTAAAAGTTTGGGCAGTAACATCTGGAAAAGTTCATGTGAACTGAAATAAACACATTTCTTTCCTTCAATTTCAGAAAGAGATGAAGTTCAATCAAGACCATAGTTCAGTCTATCTGTGGAGTCCCTACATATATGACTAAACATATGCAGGCACATTCAAATTATAATGAATGCTGCAATTAGTATCTTTTTTAAAGCACAATCTAAGGGGAAGCATTTGGATAAATTTTACAGCACAACAGAAGAAATATATCACTATGCTAGATCTAATTAGATTTAGGGGTTCTTAATTCCATCATTAGCAATCATTATTTCCTTTTCAAGCCATGTAATTAAAAACCGCATGAGGAATATCATTTTTTCCCCTTCTCTTTTACCAAAGTATCAAGGGTTACATTTTGACAACGATAGTATGGTACACAGCTGCTGGTATTTAAATGAGGGAGGTTTTAATGACAGCTCAAGAATTAGAAAAGCAATTGGTTAACTAAACTGAGGGAATTCTCTGCAAAGATCATTATGTTTACATAAGATTGGTTATGATGCAGGGCAGGCTGTGTAATTAGTAAAATTATGCTAGGGAAAATGGGACAGTCTTACATTATTTACCCTTTAGTGTATTGTAAAATTGTGAAATCTGCTCTGCAGCATTCATCTTCCCTTTCTTCCTTTAAACACCACCTCTGTTTTTAATAAGGAATTCTGAGAGGCAAAATCCTAGAAATTTCTTAGAGTCAGGGTTCCAAATAGCATCCAAAAGTAAATCAGAGTCCAAGGCAAAGTATTGCTCAAAGTTCCAATTTATTAAGAGAGCCATGTTGGCACATCTGGGAAAACCCAAATCTGAAAGCTTCCTGGTTTTCCCTACCCAGTTGAAAGTTCAAGTTCTTGCCCCCACACCCACAAGTCCATCACATGGTCCAATCTTCCACTGCTATGCTTGCAGTTCTATCTATCCAGTTCCAGTCAGGTGCAGAGATAAAGGATGACCTTGGCTTTCTAGAAAGAATTTTGTTATGGCTATATATCATCTAACTCTGTACCACCCCCCTCCCATTTTCCCACAATAGAAACAGCATCGTAGAATAATAGAAAGTGTGGCAGGCCAAAGATCCAAAAGGGAATATGGCTGCAGGCCATTGGCTTGGCTTCAGCAACTTTTAAATTCTGATTTATAGTTTGGATTCATTTAAAAAAAAAATAAAGTACAGTTAATTTGATCCTGAAATGTAGATTCTGTTAAAAAAAAGTTGAAAATGCTAATGAATATTGTTCAAATTCAGATATAAATATATTTATATTTATAAAACCATAAACATAAAAAAGATACAAAGTCAGAGGTAAAGTTAGATCTAAGTTCAGTATCACTAAGGTGGGGCTGCAATGAAGATGCTGAATTGGGGATGGGTTTTTACCTTCCATTCTGCCATTGCCTTATTTAACCTGACTTTTTCAGACTCTATGAAAAAGATTTTGTGAGCTATCCAGAGTTTAACGTCTAGTTTAATGAAAGCAAGGACTAGGAGTGACATAAATGGCATAGGGCTTCCTGCCTAGGCAGGGATTTGGACTAGATGACCTCCAAGGTCCCTTCCAACTCTGCTATTGTATTATAATAGCAGTTTCCCAATATTTAAGTGGGTGCCACAAAGAAGAGCTAGTCAATCTATTCTCCAAAGCACTTGAAAGCAGGATGAGAAGGAATGGATGGACACTAATCAACAGGAGAACCAACTTAGAACTAAGGAGACATTTTCTGACAGTTAGAACAATTAATCAGTGGAACAATTTGCATCCAGAAGTTGTGCATGTTCCAACACTGGAAGTGTTTAACAAGAGATTGGCAATCATCTGTCTGAAATAATATAGGGTCTCCTGCTTGATCAAGGAGTTGGAGTAGAAGACCTCCAAGGTCCCTTCCAACTCTGTTATTCTGTTACTCAGTGTGAATCTGGGACGAAGTTAACTATAACTTTCAAGTTTCTTTCCAACAGACACGTTGGTCAATTTTCTTTTTTTGCGCTTTCTTTTCTTTTTCTTGATTTACAGTATCTTTTATTATATGGAAATTCTTCATAAATGTAAGCAACAACAACAAAATCCCAAACAAACATGAGTCTGGGCCAGAGTTCAAGCAAAATCAAACAGGAAAAACTTGGGGACCAGTTAAAGTCTGCACTCTGCATAGTGTGATGCTTGCCTTTTATTGAAGACATAGACCAAGTTTTGAAAAGCAGCTCAACTTGGTAAATTATTCAGCAGGCAAACCTCTGTAACCAAACAGGCCATTATCACAGATGACACTGAACACAGTTGTCATTTGAGAGTGAGAATGAGGGTGACACCTTTCACAGAATAACAGCAAAACATGTTCCAGGAGCCACAAGCAATTAAAAGAGAGAAAACAGCATGTATTAGTGTCACCATTTTAATGAAGTAGTATCACAATGTATAGTGATGAAGCTACAGGAGGGCTACCTCACCTCAAGGAATCCAAGGAAATTGTAATAATTTTTTTTTGGGGGGGGAATATAAATTGTAGGATTAAGAATGGTATTCTTTTGCTAGAAAATTATTTAGGCTGTAATTGAAACTTAATCCTTGTTCTGTCGTTTATAGGAGAAGACACCCAGCAATTATTCTTGGGAGCCATTTTTAATTTTGAAAATGCCACTGATATTGCTAATAACCTGCCTACCATCTGGACAAGCAAAAATCAGCAGTCAGTTAAAGACCTCAGCCTAAGCATTGTCCACCAAATGTTGGAAATGTAATCAAATATCGGGCACATACTACCATTTGTGGTGGATGTGCCCAATAGCAAACCCCCACAAATTGAATGAAAATGCATACGTGGTTAGAAAGAATGTTAAGACAGTATGTAGACTATAAGCCAGAACTATTTCTGTTATGAATAATACCAGAAAAATATGATAAAGGCAGTGGTGGGATTCAGCCAGGAGAACCGGTTGTTAACTTTCTGAGAAGTTTGGTGAACTGGTTGTTGGAAGAAATCACTAGGGCAGAGAACTGGTTGTTGTCTGGATAATCCCACCACTGGATAAAGGGACTGTATATTTGATATTACATGTCTTGACAGCAGCAATAATTTATTTACACAATACTGGAAGAACGGAAACATCTACAGAAGAAGATATAATTAAAAAATACTAGACTGCAGAAATGGACAGATTAACACTGAAGATAAAAGAAAAGGAAGACACAGAATACTATTGAACATGGGACCTGTTTTATCAATGGTTGGGTAACAGAGGTAGAAATTAAGATTTTAAAAAATATTACTATGTAGGCAACTGACTCAGACAATACTCAATTCACTAAGCACTTATTGTAGATAAAGAATATATATATAAATAAATAAGGGGGGGGGGGGGAAACTTTCAGCCTAGAGGTTTACCAAAACTGGAATTCATACATCACACTAAAGCATAAAGAGAATGGTTTAGCTTTGCTGTAACGTTGAATGGAATAATTATTATTATTAGCATGCATTGTTGTTACAATAGCCAGGAGACAATAATGCAGGTGCAAAGTGATAGGTTGGCATGCCAAGGCACCAGTCCTTGCATGCTTCCCAAAGCATGCCATAGAAGGCAAACTGGCTTCTCATGAGAGAGAATGACGAGCAGCTCTTCCTACAGTGTCACCCAAGGACCCTTTCCTTCCTAGAGCTGCCTCACAAATGGGCACCACAACTAGGAAGGTTCAGAGCCATCAGAAGTCTGACTGCCTGCAGAGAGCACCAACTTATCTCCCTGCTGAAGTGGTACCTATCTATCTACTTACATAGAACATGCGCTTCAAGGTGTTGGTCATCATCTTTAAAGCGCTCCATGGCACGGGACCTAGCTATCTGCAGGATCGCATCCTGCCCCATACATCCCTGAGGCCGATTCGCTCCCACAGAGAGGGACTTCTCCGGGTGCCGTCCACTAGGCTATGCCAGCGGGCAGCGCCCAGAGGAAGGGCCTTCTCTGTGGCGGGCCCGACCCTCTGGAACGACCTGCCCCCTGAAATTAGAACAACTATGGACCTCCGCTCCTTCTGTCAAAAATTAAAAACGCACTTTTTCTGCTTGGCCGGCCTAGGTTAGTCATCTGTTTATTGTTTTAATTGGTTTTTAAGGGGTTTAGTTTTTAGTATTTTGGGTTTTTAGCGCAGGGATAACTTGTTTAATTTGATTTTTATATATTTATGATGTATTTATGTTTGTAAGTTTTTTAATTCCCCTGTGCACTGCCTCGAGTCCCTTTGGGGAGAGGGAGAGGTCTATAAATTAAAATTTATTATTATTATTATTATTATTATTATTATTATTATTACTATTACTGTTACTGTTATTGTTATTGTTATTGTTATTGTTATTGTTATTGTTATTGTTATTGTTATTGTTATTGTTATTGTTATTGTTATTATTATTATTATTATTATTATTATTATTATTATTATTATTATTATTATTATTATTATTATTATGCCTTCAAACTGTTAGGTGGACAGAAGCGAAGACAAATGATGGGAGCTCACCCTACCACACAGTGTTTGGACTGAAACTTCCGGAGCTGAGCTGAGACCATTTCCAGCATCATTAAGCCACTGAGCTACTGTTCCTTATGTTGAATGGAGTAGTTGGCATTTGTAAATTTTGGCTGAGATCTCAGCATGATGTATGAATCAAAGATTTATCATTTCATCCCACAATTAAACTAAGTCACAGTTGGAATAACTGAGTGTTCCCAGTCATAGAATTGTTGTGACTGGTTTTAAAGATTTACACCGATAAGAATTCATAATATTCCAGCAAGATACTATTACTTACTTTCAAACTTACATTTGGGTTTGATAGTCTATGATGCGAAGATATGGAACACTATAACCCCCCTCCTTTTGTCATCAAAGTTGTTTAAAAAAAATCTGTTTTTTAGTTTTTATTGAAAGAAAACAAAGCTACTGAAATTCTTGGGTATATATGTATGTGATGTTTTTGCACTTAGTTATGAGATGCCCAAGAATTTGTATCAAAATCTTCCTAGGGTTTTGCAGCCTCCTTCAGTTTCACACACTTCCATATTTTATCTTGGAGAACCACATCAGAAGGGCATTTCTGCACTTATGTCTTTCGTTCGTGATACATTTCCTGAGAAACCTCCTTTTGTCAAAAATTGCTGACTACATTCATTTCACATATTTTTCATCTACTGTGTATCCTTTTTAAAACTCTGTACATCTCCCTGATGTGAGCTGTTTCTAACCACTACCTCTATTGCCACCACAAAACCTAATTACCCCTTTTTGTATACAGCTTCCAAAGGCATATGGTTTCTTTCCAACGCCTATTTCACAAGAGAGAGGGAAAATGTCTGTTTTGAGCAGATTTTTGACTGGAAAAAGATTTTGTTCATGCAGCATCTGTTAAATGGTGTGGCCTCTTTGGAGAGATTTACAAATAACTCCCCCAGACACACATGAGGGGATGTTGTTTCAAATCCCTAAACTCTGTTTCGTTTTGTCTCTGTTCATATTGTCTTCCTTATGTTAAAGATGAACTTCTAAAGCTAGGAACCATCTCTAATTATGGAGACATTTTATGGAACACAGAATCTTAAAAAAAAGAAAAGAAAAGAAAGAAAATAGCATTCTGATAAGATTCACAGCCGCCCTGTTTCATATACTATCCCTGCATTTCCATTTTCAAGATGGTGGCGCGCTTAGGCGCAGCGGCTTTGAGCTCCTGGTGTCACAGTAGAGTTAGGCAAAAACTAATCTATACCTGCAGGGAGTTACTAAGTTATTATTAAGTTATTATTAAAGATTGGATCTTCTAGTCGACTCGATATTACCAGCGACTTCCAGCAGTCTCATAATATACCGAGTGACATAGTAAAACTGCCAGGCTCTCCATGGATCGTTGTTTGGCCTAGGAGGCAGCGAAGAGAGCTGAAGCAGAAGCGGGGATGCAGAGCAGGTTTGCTAGTTCAATTACGGAAGCAGCCTCACAGACCAGCATTACCAAGCATTTCCTAACCAACTCTAAATCCTTTGTCCACAAAACCGATGAACTAGAGCTATGGATGGCAGCGAATAAGCTCATTCATGACTGCTGGGTGATGATCATCACAGAGACCTGCCTTCATCCACTTGTACCGGATGCGTCTGTGGAGCTAACTAACCGCACCACACACTGCTTCGACAGAAACAACAACTCTGGTAAAGCAAAGGTGGAGGACTGGGTATTTACACACATAATAACTGGTGTACTAACAGTAGAGTTGCTTACACACACTATTCTGCAGACGTGGAATTCTCAACTGTCATTTGTCGGCCATTTTATCTGCCTGGAGAGATTTCTGTATAGTTGTCACTGCTGTCTATATTCCACCTGATGCAAATGTTAGGACAACGCTCAAACCAATTTCATTGTAATTTTTTATTTTATTACAATGACAATAAAGATTATTATTATTATTATTATTATTATTATTATTATTATTATTATTATTATTATTATTATTATTATTATTATTATTATTATTATTATTATTTTCTTTTTTTCAAACAGTCTTGATTCAATTTGATTTGTGTTACTTTAGTTGTCTTACCTGATTTTTCTGACATTTTCTCAACAAGTTCAGAATGACATTCAATTTCCTGTTTTCATTTCATCCTCTCCATAATCCTGAAAAATGGGCAAGACATTTATGACTGGAAGGGGATTATTCTATGATCAGCAGGTCAGTTTGGGAGCTGAATGGGCATTGGAGCTAGTTTACAGTCCTAACGTATGATGACACTGTCCTCTAGATATGGCTCTGCATTTCTGGAACTTTTCACTCTTCTCTCCAAGAAAGTTTAGTTGGTTCTTCTGCAAATTCCAGAAGGCTGGACTAGATCAGATTACTGCTTCTCAAACTTGACATCTTTAAGATGTAGGGACTTCAACTCCCAGAATTTTCTAGCTAGTTTGGAAATTCTGGGAGTTTATTTTATTTATTTACTAGCCATTCCCGGCCACGCGTTGCTGTGGCACAGTCTGGTTAAATGGCCAACCAATCTGTGTGTAGAGCTACACCTACACACACAACCACCGTATAACCCCAACCTACCTACCTACTGTATTTCTCCCTCTCCCTCTCTATCCATCTACCTACCTACCTACCTAGTGTGTTTCTCCCTCTCTCTATCCCTCTACCTACCTATCTACCTACCTACCTACCTACATACCTACCTACCTACCATGTTTCTCCCTCAGAGTATGTTATGTTATAAAGGATGACATAATACCTGTGGCCCACTGGTCTCTCTGTATCCATCTACCTACCTTTTTTACAATTTTTTACATTTCCGTTGCATGTACCTGGCACAGGTGTGACATCTATGCAATCTATATATATATCATTGGTGCTGTACTTGAAAGGAACGTTGTATGAAAATTTGGAAGTGATCGGTGCAGTACTTTCGGAGATTAGCAGTTTTGAACAAAGTCTTGTTACATTTTTATTTATATAGATTTATTTTTTATACCGCCCTACTCCCGAAGGACTCAGGGCGGTGTACAGCCAAAGTAAAACAGATATATAAAAAACAATTAAAAAAACATATTAAATAAATTGGCCCCTCATAAGATTAAAAACCAACAAACCCCAATTAAAATTAATAAAAAATCATATTTACGCCAGCCTGGCTTGTTGGAAAAGAAAGGTTTTGAGAGCACGGCGGAAGGTGCGTAGGTCAGGGATAATTCGTAACTCCGGGGACACCAGAGGACAGGTGCTCCCACGGAGAAGGCTCTCCCCCCGGGTGTCGCCAGTCAACATTGTTTAGCCGACGGCACCAAGAGGAGACCCTTTCTATGGGAGCGTACTGGCCGGTGGGAGGTTCTCGGTGGCAGAAGGTGATCTTGTAGAAGTCCACACATTTTAAAGTTGCCAAGTTTGAGAAGCACTGGACTAGAAGACTCTTGTTATCAGTGTTACAAATAACATCCAGAATTAAATCAGAGTCCAAGGCAGAGCTTTCCTCAAAATTCCAATTTAATAAGAGAGACAGGTTGGTACATCTGTGGAAACCCTAATCTGAAAGCTTCCTGGGTTTCCCACCCAGTTGAAAGTTCATGATCTTGCCTCCTCACCCACAAGTCCATCACATGGTCCAATCTTCCACTGTAATGCTGGCAGTTCCACCCATCCAGTTCCAGTCAGGTGCAGAGGTGCAGAGACAAAAGGATGACCTTGGGCTTCTAGAAAGGAATTTTTTATTTTGACAACACCACATTCTACTCCTTACTATTCCCCCTCTCAATTCCCCACTAATGAAACAGCATAGTAAAATAAGAGAGAGTGTGGTAGGCCAAAGATCCTAAAAGGAATATGACTGTAGGCCTGACACTCGTAGTCCCTTCCAGTTCTATAATCTATGATTCCATATTGTGGGTTCTAGGTAAAGTATCTGGAGAGTCCTTCAGTGGGGAAGGAAACTTGAGGTGTAGGATATAAATTCTGCATTCTGTTATTGTGTCCATCATGAATTTCTCCCTATGTCAGCTACCTTTGTCATATCCATGTACCAGCACCCTTTCATATTATTGATCTAGTTTGAAGGAATGCTTATTGGAAGGATGCTGACATTTCATACTGGCTTCTAACTTCTCTCTCTGACACACCATGCAGAATTTGTTTTTATATGAGAATCTAGGCAGAAAGTTAATGCCGTCTTTTGAAAAGATTCCAGTCACTATTAGGATCCAACATTTTACACCCTCTTCATCCAATCTATGGGAAGATAATTTACTATAGGCCTGCTTTTCACCAGCCAAATGATTAGCTGACTCAGTTTTATTAACCTGTGTTGACTTTTGTTTTTAAAATGTTGATCAGAAACTTAAGCAAAAATCAAACAAGAAAAGTGGCAATGGGATTAGTCTAGTTAAATGAGTTGTGGCAGATGGATAGGAGTGTTGCTCGCAAAAGCTTAAATTAACAGAGCATCGAAAGCAGCAGGGCTATTGCAGAACAATTAAGCCAGTGTTTTTCAAACTTTAAGTTGTGTGGGCTTTAAATCCGTGAATTCCCAAGCCAGCCTGCTGAATTAGAAAGCCAATCCGATGTTCAAGAAAATGATTATATAAGTATGAAGAAAATCTCTATAGTCTACTAAAGCCAAAGCCAAGGATGGAATCATCATTTCTACACCTTGAGATGACAAAAAGGAATAAAAAACCCCACCCGATTAGTCATAAATATAAGTAATATGAATTTTGATTCCATTTTGTCTGCTAATTACAAGAGAAAGAACTTGGTTAAGAAAAAAGAATATAAAATGTAATGTTTCAGTAATATTGTTTTCTGTAACATTATACCTTTACTATGGCCAGGAGACTAGACTATTGGTTTTTACTTCTTGTGTCTTCATAATATGCAATGTGTACAATGTTTATAAGAAAAAAATAGCCAGGAGACTTTTTATTCATAGTATGCAATGTATTATTATGTTATTATTTCCCAAGGTCTTATAATAAGTTGGGAACACTTTAGAAAAAAATCTCGATTTGATGGGTGGGTGGTTAGGGGGCTATGAAATTAAGGTGAAATGTAGTGATAATGTCACTTCAATGTCTACTCAACCATTCATTGGGTTTTCCATTTCCCCAATAGATTCTTAGGTTATTGTACATAGCACCTTCTATTTACTTGTCTAATTGATAAGATTAATTCAAAGTTTAAACAGGGAAGGAAAGAGGGAGGGCCCTCTGAATACTAAAGCAATCCCATTCATCTGAGGCATAATGAGAATAAAAGTGGGGATAATGCCAGCATCATTTTGAGAATCTGGTTACATAAATGTAGTCCTTGAGTTATGACTAGTTGCTTAATGACTGTTCAATGTTCTGATGGACCTACCTGGAAGATACTTATGAACCAGATTCAAAGTTCCACCCCATGATCATGTGACTGAAGCTTGGCACCCAGGACACATTTATGTGTCAACTTGTAAAGCGTTGCCATGACTGATATCAGGTTGGCATTGGAGGGAGAATTCCATGCATACCTTCGGCCAGAGTCGGATCTCATATTTCTACAGCCTAGTTGGTGGATATGATTTATGACACAGACACAAGGGAGGGGATAGAGGGGTAAAGTTCAAACGCAATTAAGCGGAAATCAGTTTTGGCTCTGCAGAAGAACATGCCAGAATGTTGATCCTAATAAATGAATGGATTCCTTTTGAACTTTGTCTCAAGGCTTGTAAATGAATTAGGTCATCTTTTGGGAAATTCACATTATGACTGTTTGCAGTATCCTGCAGTCACATGATCACCAAATTTGCTTAATGACTGCCACAAGATTGTCAAATTATATTGGTCATGTGACCTATCTGTTTTATGGCTGTCACAAGTTGGTGGTGATAGGTAGACTCCATGATGGTCATAACTGGAGGACTACCTGTACATAGAACACAGTACTTCTTTCTTGGCCTTTGTGCTTATCACATATGCAATTTAATTTTTTTTAAAAAAGTATTTATTTGATTTAGATGCTGACCAACTCTAAATTGATTCAGGGTGGCTTACAGTACTGTTGTTAGATATTAGAGCTTAGGCCTGCTTCCTGAGATACTAAGGAAGGAATAATGGCAGTTCATATGTCTCACATTGACAGAGGTATCAATATTTGTCTTTCCTAGTAAATCTTAACCTCCAGTGATATTCCCATTAAAGAAACATCGAGGAGTACTACTCAAATTTTATCCGAGTATGTTGATATTACTGAAAATGATACTTCTGTATTTTTCATGATAGGAAGCATTTATCATACCAACATCTAGCATTTTCCTACTGGTAGTTGCCCTCCTATCAAACCCATTAGCTGTTGTTGAAATGAGATAGAGAAACTCAGTGGTTGTGTTTACATATTGTGCTATGCCATGATTAGTTATACCTGCACTCTGTTGAAAAGCTGTATTTACCTGCTTCTCATATCATGCTGAACCATAAAACATGATTTACAAACTACAAGGCTTGAATTCATACATCAAGTGAAATCCAAGTGAGTTAAATTATATTATGTAATAGTAATGTACAAGGTGCAAACCAGTCAGAGATGACTTACCACACAATTATGACACAAAATCCTAAGGATTTTGGCAAAAGGAAATGAAGAAGGCCCAATTAACATTAGTTCAGCTCATCACAGGCATTTATGTGTTAGCAGTAATCATATTCTGTATGAAATTTCTAGCCTGCAATATGAGCCTTACAATTAGAGACAGAGAAGGAAAAGTTTACCAAACTCTTCTTCTTCTTTATTATTATTAATTTACTAAAGTAATTTCACAACCTCCTGTGAAGCATTGGTGACAGACGATTAGCAACAATCAAGTCAACATTTAGGTTGGAGAGCTAATCCATAAGAATGACACAAGTTATTGCTCAACAAAGAGAAATAGACTGAACAAGCCCCCATGAGAACTACAATCAAAATGAAAGATGTGCCTTTGGATATCCTTACTGCTTAAAACCTGACTTTAAGTAACTAAAATAAACACTTTTTCACATTATTTCCCATTGAGAGATATTTTTGGTCAGCATATGACCTAAGACAAATTTGCAGCTCTTTTATAACAATAACTGTTTGTAACCATTGTCAGAATAATTTATTTTTAGCCCAGTGATAGTGGCTATTAAACATGAGCTTTGCTGATATAGACAGACAGACAATAGGGCTTGTTTAGTTGCTGGACTTTTGCCTATATATATAGACAATGTTTTTTTTAACATCAGTATCATCTTTCATATTTTTCATAATTAGGGTCCCCATTATCTAACATAGGGGCAGTTTTGTGGAGTGATTAAGACATCAGGTGGGAGTTCATGAGTTTTAGTCCTGCTTTAGGCACAAAGCCAGCTGGGTGACTTTGGGACAGTCCAGGGGTGAAATTCAGCAGATTCTGAAGGTTTTGGAGAACCGGTAGCAGAAATTTTGAGTAGTTCAGAGAACCGCAAATGCCACCTCTGGCTGGCCTCAGGAGTGGTGTGGGAATGAAGATTTTGTAATATCCTTCCCCTGCCATGCCCACTAAGCCACACCCACATAACCGGTAGTAAAGATTTTTGAATTTCACCACTGGTTCAGTCCCTTTCTCCCAGCCCTAGGAAAAAGGAGGAAGCAAGGTCAAATCACTTTGGAAGTTGTGGCCAAGAAAACTGCAGGAACTTGTTCATAAAGTCACCAAGAGTCAAAGACAGACTTGAAGGTTGACATGCACACAGAAAGCTGGAAGAGTTGTCTTCCCATATCACTCTGCATAGAAGTAACTCTTGGAAGCAGAACGGGAGTAGGATTGTTCAATGTGAACTGCACAGTGTACAATTTGGGGAAAGACTCCATCTTTCCTCCAGAAGAAACCACATGGGGGCAAATGGCGGTATAGATTTGATCTGGGCATCCATCAATGCCTTTCTTACGTCAGCAGCTTCTTAGATCTAGATAGGAACCAAACAAAGTTGGGAAAGACTCAGCCAGAAAGGAAGTAGAAAATGTTATCCTAGCACAGTGGTACCTCATTTTTCTGGCTTGATGGACCAGTCTGGGGTGGTGGGAGAATAGTTCTATGTGAGAAGCAGGCATGCATGCTTGCGTGCGCAGCTCCATTTGTTGGAGCAGAGAGCACATTCACCTCCACTCACAGAAATGGAGCTTTGCACCCTCACTGCTGACACAAGTGGAGCTATGTGTTTGAACTATCCTACTGCTTCCATAGCCCTGTGTTTGAATGGGAGGTGGCCCCCATTCTATCTTATCTTTATTGCTATGGCTTTATTCAGAGTTTGGGGCAATACATAATGTGTCAAATTCCTCTTGATTGAGTTCATTGACAGCCTGGTTGCCCTATTATGGAAATAGGTCCAGAATATTTTTCTTTCTGAGAGTAGGAAGAATGGCATCTTAATTCAGCTCCTTCCCAGCACAAATAGGACCGCCCACCACTTTTTCCTGGTATGACTTTGAAGTACAAATAATCCTCAATTTATGATCATAAATGAGACTGGAATTAGGGTTGTAAATCCTATCGGTCATTAAGCAGGCCATTATGTGACCACACCCAATTTTGCAACAGTTTTTAAGTGAATGTGGCAAACAAGTTGTTTTTAAAGCAAACTCAGCAGTCATTAAGTCAACCCATTATCTGCAATAGGCATTTTTGCCAGAAACCAGAAGCAAATGTTGGTTTCAGGCAGAAAACACTATAAATGTGGGGAGGTGACTGCAAGATGCTACAAACTGCTGGATATGCAGGCCATTTGCCATGCACCCAAAATGCACTTAAGTGACTGTGGGGTGTTGGCTATCAGAATTTTGAATCCTGGTAGTAAATAGATTTTGGGGAGCCTATTATAACTTAGAATGAACACTAAGTGTAGTGCTTTGCCCTTCTGTTTCCTGGTGCTTCCTGTCCATTTTGGTGAATTTACTTTTTTTTACAGGCTAGCCTGAAAAGCTGAGAGGTGAACTCTAAGCAATGGCCATTCTGCTCACTTGAAAAACCTGTTTTCAAGATGGCCACTTGATGCCTTGATAACAATGTTATCTTAAAGCGACAGCAGCTAGAATGCTTTTCACAGGGAGAAAGGTCCTTGATTTGAAATTCAGCAGGAATCTACTTTATGTTTAAATCACAATTTTACTTTCCCTGACCTTTCCTTCAAGCAACTGCAGAAATAATGAAATGGTGCACCTCAGAAAAATAAGAAGAAGAAGGGGGGAAAATCACAGAGAAGACCAGGGAGGTCAGGGAAAGGAAAATAGTAACCCAAAAATCTGCTTGGTTTCAAACTGGAGACCTCATTGGAAGCAAATGTTTGAACCACTGTGCTAGTACAGTAGCATGGTAATAGAGGTAGGAAAAAGACCTTGAATAAACCCTTTGAAAATACAGGAACAGCATTTTTATTTTAAAACTGGGTGTTGTGCCTATATATAAATCTCTGTGTGTATTTGAATGCTTTTAACTTTGTGTGTATAAATTAAAGCTGTATATTTATAGAAAATGTGTGTTTGTGCCTATGTGTAAACACTTATGCTTTATACATATGTGTGTATGCATATTTTTATGTATGTGTCTCTGTACATATATGCAGAATTTCTATGGAGATTATCAGTCATCCAGGTCATGCTTGTCCCAAAGTTGCTTTTTCAAGAGGCAACTGGACTTTCTGGTTTTTCTTTGAAGACCTATTGCTTCTCAACCAAGAAGCTTTTTCAGCTCTGGCTGGATGATTCAGTTTTGACATAGATGGCTTCTTTGACCCCTCCTTCAAACCAGCGATCCTCTCTGTCCAAAATGTGGACTTTGGTGTCTTCAAAAGAGTGGCCTTTGTCTTTTAAATGCAGATGGATTGCTGAATCTTGTCCTGATGGGTTTGTTCTCCTAAGTTGTGTCATGTGTTTATGAAGTGGAATACATGGCACAATTTATCTTGGGACAATATATAAAATAACTGCCCCACCCAACAAAGTGATTGGCCAATTGGGAGGTTTCAACCTTGAAAAGTAGTCCAGCTAGGAAGTAGATGAATTAATTCAATATTGTTGTAAGGTTACATCAACAGAAATTTCTCCCATCATCTATACAACCCAAGAAACTAGGTGTTAGATCAGACAAAGGATTCCGACTCAGGCATGGTCAAAACAACAGGAACGTTTATTCACACTATTTACAACACACACAAGATTCAACTGGGAAGGTTTCTTCTCTGGCAACCTCTTATATAGAGTTACCAGGCAGGAAACTCCTAGCAAGCAATTGCAACAATGTAACTCCTTTCCAGACAGATTCCAGACAGCTCGTCTCAGTCAATTAACACAGCTGCCTGATCTGTTCCGGAATGCGGTGACTCAAAGGTTACCAGACTTGCTGTCTGGGCTGAGGACTCAACACTCCTTCCCCCATAGTCAGTGCGCATGTGTCCAGGCACTCTGTCCATCACAGTACATGCGCACGCGTATTCGTTCAGATAGGCGGGGCGGTGTCGGGTCCGCCCCGAACGCCTTAGTTCCTGCGGAGAGTTCGGTGCGGGCAACACGTCCTGTGGAAGCTCCTCCCTGCGGGGAGTGGAGCTTTCGCCTACGTCACCATGGCCTGCCCCCGGAGGTGGAGTCGCCGTAGCTGGAATTGGCGATAATAGTAAGTCCGGGCGAGGGGGCATGGCGACCGGGCTTGAGGTAGTTGACGGTTGCTGGCAGGCAGCGTTCTGGTAGGGTGGGCCTCCGATGGGCGAGGCCCACAGCTCAGTATTAGGTTGAGTGGAATGGTCCTGATGGCCTCCCCAGGCGTTGCCTGCCGAGGAGAGGCCTGGACAGGCAAGGGTCTCAGAATTTCCAAACTGCGGCTCGGCTTGAATAGGGAACAATGGCCCAACGGGGGCCAACGGGCAGGAATGGCCTGGTGTGGTGAAGGCTGTCTCAGGCAGGCGGCGCCTCAGTTGATCCAGGTGGCGCCGCCACTCAGATCCATCGTGAAGGCCGACCCTGTAAGAACAGGGGCCGGTCAAGTCCAAAATGGTGGCGGCAATCCATCGCGGCTCCCCTGAGAAGTTCCTTGCCCAAACTAGGTCCCCAATTTTAAATAAGCGAGGGGCGGAAATCTGCAGGTTGCTCCTCTGCAACCCGTCGTAATCGGGGTGCAGTCTGTCCAGGGTGGTCCGCAAGCGTCGGCCCATCAAGAGCTCTGCGGGGCTTTTCCCTGTGGCCGGACAAGGTGTGACATGCTGTCCCAAGAGGTACGCAGCCACCCTTGCCTGCCAGTCCCCTTTATCCAAACAGGCCAAGGCTTCCTTGGCCGAGCGGACTGCTCGTTCCGCGCGTCCATTAGACGCCGGGTGATAAGGGGCAACCGGCGCGTGGCGGATCCCTTGGGTGGCCAGAAAATCCAAGAAGGTGGAGGACTGAAATTGGGGCCCGTTATCTGACACAATGACGTCCGGCAACCCGTGGGTCGCGAACAGGCGGCGCAAGGCGCGCACTGTGCTCTCCGCTGTGGTGGAAGCCATGATAATCACCTCCACCCAGCGGGAGAATGCGTCCACCACCACAAGGAAAGTCTGGCCATGGAAGGGACCTGCGAAATCCAAGTGGAGCCTGGACCACGGGCTCCTGGGGATGTCCCACTCCCTCGGCGGGGAGACCGGCGGGGCCGGCCGGGACGATTGGCAGGAGGAGCAGGCGGCCACCCATTCCGCCACTTCAGCGTCCATGCCAGGCCACCAGACATAGCTCCGGGCTAAAGCCTTCATACGGACGACGCCTGGGTGGTTGGCATGGAGCGACTGAAGAACCATGTGTCTGAGAGGGGAAGGGACGATGACCCGATCTCCCCAACACAAGCACCCGCAATGGAGCGAGAGCTCCAGCTGGCGTGACTTGTAAGGCCGAAAGTCTTCGGCCACGCTGCCCGAAGGCCAGCCCCTCAGCACCCATCGGCAGACCTGGGCGAGGACGGGGTCTGCGCGGGTGTGAGCGGCGACGGCGGACGAGGACAGGGGCAAGTCCGACTCCGCGACCATCAGGACAGAGAGGGCAGGCACAGGGGTCGGATCCGGCCCCGGGAGAGGGCAGCGGCTCAGGGCATCAGCATGCCCTATCTGCTTGCCAGGACGGTATAGCAGCGTATAGTCATACGCTGCCAGGAATTCCGTCCAGCGGGTCATCCTGGGCGACAGGATGGGGGGGGGGTCGGACGGTCACCGGCCAACAGCCCAAGGAGTGGCTTGTGGTCCGTGACAACAGAAAAAGTCCGCCCATAGAGGTAATTGTGGAACTTCTTAATCCCGGACACTACAGCCAAAGCCTCCTTGTCGATTTGGCTGTAGTTTCTCTCCGTTTGAGACATTGTCCGGGAGTAAAAAGCAATGGGGGCTTCCGAGCCATCTGGAAAGACATGGCTAAGGACAGCCCCCAGGCCAAAAGGGGAGGCATCGCATGCAAGCGTCAGAGGAAGCCTGTCATGGTACTGGACTAGTACCGCATCTGATGTGAGCATGGCTTTGACAGCCGCGAACGCATGTGCTTCGCGGCTGCCCCAGCGCCAGGCCACAGATCGGTCGAGCAACCGATGCAGCGGCTCGGCTAGCGATGCCTTGTGGGGAATAAATGGCGCATAGAAATTTAAAAGGCCGAGGAATGCCTGCAGCTCCGTTTTGGAGGCAGGAGTGGGGGCCTTTTGGATGGCCTCGACCTTGGAAGGGGTTGGGTGAATTCCTTGGGCATCAATCATGAAGCCCAGGAATTCCACCCTCGGCGCAGCAAATGTGCATTTGCTGCGCTTTAACTTTAAACCCGCGCCCCTGAAAACTCTGAGGACCTTCCGCAACGTCTTGGCGAGTTCTGATATGCTGGAAGCAGCAATCAGGACGTCATCAAAGTACGGTACAACGCCAGGGAGCCCATGGAGCAGTCGCTCCATGAGGCTCTGGAAGATCCCCGGGGCCACGGACACGCCGAATTGTAGGCGGCGACAGCGGAAAGCCCCACGGTGGGTGACAATGGTCTGCGCCTCCGCAGCCTCGTCGTCCACCGGGAGCTGTTGGTAGGCCTGCGCCATATCCAGTTTCGCGAACACTCGACCCCGTCCCAAAGAGTGGAGCAGGTCTTGCACTACCGGAACCGGGTATGGGTTCGCCTGAAGCCCGAGGTTGATCGTCGACTTATAGTCGGCGCAGATCCTCACGGACCCATCGGGCTTAATGGGAACCACAATCGGGGTCTCCCATTTTGCCTGATCGACGGGTTCGAGCACGCCCTGCGCCACTAATCGATCTAATTCCGCTTCAACCTTGGGCTTCAGCGCGAACGGCAGCCTGCGGGCCTTCAAGCGGACAGGAGCAACCTGGGGATCCAGGTTTAGGGAAACGGGAGTGCCCTTGTACGTTCCTAGGCTGCCATCGAAGACGTCATTGAACTCTCTGATCACTATGTCTACCGGAGAACTGGCTGGCACGCTGTGTACTCCTTGGACTGACAGTCCCAAGGCCGGAAACCAGTCCAATCCGATCAAGGCAGCTAGGGATTTGGCCACTACCAAGATGGGAAGGGATCCATGGAAGGAGCCGTAGTCTACCCTCACTCTATGCAGTCCTAGAATGGGGATTTGCGAGCCCTGGTAGTCCTTTAGGATTGTTGCCGTGGGGCTGAGATCTCGCTTCCTGATCTGGGGGCGCAGCTTAAGTAATTGTGCCCAGGAAATAAGCGATCTAGAGGACCCAGAGTCTATTTCCATTTTTACACCCACCCCCTCTAAGCAAACCATTGTTGACAGTCTCATACTCTCTGCCTGGTCGTAGTTTAGAGCTGGGGGCATCTCCAACAGCGCGAAGCAGTCAGTCGGCTGTGGCTGGTAGCGTCTCGAACGCTTCTGCGACGCTTGTTGTCCTGGTGGAGCGGCTCTGGAGGCAGCAGCTGGAGTTGTCATTGGTGTGGCAGCACGACACACGGCTGCTAGGTGTCCTTTCCTGCCACATCTGCAGCACACCGATGCCTTGAAGGGGCACTCAGGTCTCTGGTGGGCACCTCCGCAGCCTATGCAGTTCCCGGACTTCTGCTGGGGTGCGAATACGCGATTACGCACACGCCCGGTCACCCTCAAGCATTCCTCTTGGTCTTCCTCCTCCATCTCGTCTAGCGGGGCTATCTCGTCCACTAGACACGCTCGCGGGGTGGGGAAGAGAGGAGGGCGCGTGCGGCCCATGTCAGATGTGGAAATCTCTGACAATTCCGCCGCACGGGCTTCTTCCACCGCTTGCTCGAGAGTCAGTACAGTTTTTGAGAGCAAGCGGCGCTTTAGGTGGATGTCTTTTACGCCGCATACAAACTGCTCCAGCAGGGATTCCTCCAGGAAGCCTGCGGGGAACTCGCAGGGAATTGCGGTGGCTCTCAATTTCTGAAGGAATTCGGCTACTGATTGTTGCGGTTGTTGCACACATTGCCTGAATGCGTAGCGGTGTGCTATGCGGGAAGGTACAGGCGCGTAGTGTGCTCTCAGGCGGCCCAGGAGATCGTCCCAGGGCACTTTGTGTACCGCGGTGGGTGCCGCTATGGTTCGGGCGGTAGCGAACAATTCTGGGCCGCCGCACTGGAGGAAAAGGCTCAGCTTCCTTGCAGGCGCGAGTTCGCCGTAGTCACTCGCTATCAGGAAGCACTCGAAACGGGCTAAGAAGGAAGCCCATTGTTCCTTCATCGGGTCGAACTGCGCAAACGGAGGCATTGTCGCCATGGCCATGATGGGGCTGTGCGTTGTTCTGCGCTCGTTGGTTGAGGCTTTGTTCCCCGTTGTGTCTAAAGACACGGCCTGAATCCCACCTTCGTCGCCAGTGTTAGATCAGACAAAGGATTCCGACTCAGGCATGGTCAAAACAACAGGAACGTTTATTCACACTATTTACAACACACACAAGATTCAACTGGGAAGGTTTCTTCTCTGGCAACCTCTTATATAGAGTTACCAGGCAGGAAACTCCTAGCAAGCAATTGCAACAATGTAACTCCTTTCCAGACAGATTCCAGACAGCTCGTCTCAGTCAATTAACACAGCTGCCTGATCTGTTCCGGAATGCGGTGACTCAAAGGTTACCAGACTTGCTGTCTGGGCTGAGGACTCAACACTAGGGAGGGTCCCTTCTGAAACATTTGCCCTGCTGTGGGATAAGCTGTCTCTTATCTGTTCATTGCCCTGGCTGCAGATTTTCCCTCTGTCTCCCAAGGTTGTTCCCACACACCATTACAGGATGTCACAGCATCAGAAGAATTCTCCAATGGGAGGATGTCCTAGCCTGCAGTCAGGACTGAATCTTTTTCAAAATGTTGTCAAAACATCTCAGTTTGGGCAGGAAGTGAAGCCGGCTTACGTCAACTTTCATGAACAAACAACACAAGCAAATGTGTACTGAGGATGTATGCAGAAATGATTATTTTCTTTGTAAAAATAGTTTATTTCGACTTATCGCTGTTTACACATAATTCTTAAGATGAAATGGCTGAAAAATAGCTACCAGGTTAAAAACAATAGAACGGATGTCATGAGAAAAAGCATTAAAATCATATGAAAAAAATATTAAAAAATAAGGTAAAGGTAAAGGTTCCCCTGCACATGTGTGCTAGTTGTTTCCGGCTGTAGGGCAGTGCTCATCTCTGTTTCAAAGCTGAAGAGCCAGCGCTGCCCAAAGACGTCTCCATGGTCATGGGGCTGGCATGACTGCTCTGACCCCCCTTTCTCTGACTAATACAAGACTGGCTGCTTATTTATTTATTTATTTTATTTTATTTTATTAAATTTATATACCGCCCTATTCTCCGTGGTAGGACTCAGGGCGGTGCACAGAAAAGTAAAAACCACAACACACACATATAATATAAAATGGAATTAAATAGCTTGCCACTGACTCTCTTGGCTGCTTGCCTGAATGACTCTGAATAGATACGAAGCTTCCTAACTCGACTAAACACGAATCTGAAAATCAACACGAATAAACACGAACCTAGAAATCCAACATTGTTCTCTGCAAGGTCTTTCTTAGCAAAGACTTCCTTTTAAACCCTCTTGGGAGGGGCTAATCATTAGGCAGCTGGGACTGGGATTAAAATTATGTAATTTTAAATTATGTTATTAGGTTTTAGAGTTAAGTTTTTAATTTTTATAAATTTGTACAGGGGATTATTTAATTCGATTTTAGTTTATATGTATTGTTGATTGTCATAATTTAAATTTTTACCTGTACACCGCCCCGAGTCCCTTCGGGGAGAGGGGGCAGTCTAGAAATCCAATAAATAATAATAATAATAACTAATTCAAATCCTTCGAGTTCGCTTCTGATGCAACTGAAGCCTCCTTTTTTCAGCCCTTCTCAATCTAGCATCAGGGACAAACCTGCCTTGAGCCTCCCCACTACTCCAAGACCCAGGTGCCTCCTGATGACCAGCTGGGGTCTCTGCTCTCTCAAGGTCGCCCTCCTCCTCCAGAACAGACACATAGGACTCCTCACTAGAGGAGTCCATCAGCAGCTCATCCAGAGCCGGCTGGGCCACAACACATGACTAAACATGGAAGGTGCATGGAACGCTGTTACCTTCCCACCAAGGGTGGTTCCTATTCTACTTGCATTTTTACATGCTTTCGAGCTGCTAGGTTGGCAGAAGCTGGGACAAGTAATGGGAGCTCACGTTATGTGGTGCTAGGGATTCAAACCGCTGAACTGCCGACCTTCTGATCAACAAGCTCAGCATCTTATTTATTTATTTTATTTTATTTATTTTATTTTATTAAATTTATATAACCGCACCTATCTCCCCGGAGGGACTCCGGTGCACAGGAAATTAAAACAGGAAATACAAAACATAGCAATAATAAATATAATTTAAAGGCTAAAATCCAATTAAATACGAGATGCCCTGTGCTAAAAATTCCCTAATACTATTAACCCATTTAAAATCCAATTAAAACAATTTAAAATTCAGTCTACAAACATGATTGTGAGGATTAGGCCAGGCCGGCAAGATGGAAGAGATGTGTCTTCAAATGTTGGCGGAAGGAGCGGAGGTCCGTGATAGTCCTAAGTTCGGGGGGGTAGGTCGTTCCAGAGGGTTGGGCCCGCCACAGAGAAGGCCCTTCCCCTGGGCGTCGCCAGCCGGCATTGCCCGGTGGACAGCACCCCGGAGAAGTCCCTCTCTATGGGAGCGAATCGGATGAAGGGATGTATGAGGTAGGATACAGTCCTGCAGATAACTAGGCCCCGTGCCATGGAGCATTTTAAAGATGGTTATCAACACCTTGAAGCGCACCCGAAAGGCCACAGGCAGCCATTGCAGCTCGCGCAGGAGCAGTGTTACGTGGGAATGCCGTGAGGCTCCCAAAATCCCCCGCGCGGCCGCATTCTGAACTAGCTGTAGTCTTCGGGTGCACCTCAAGGGGAGCCCTATGTAGAGAGCATTACAGTAGTCTAGGCAGGATGTCACGAGTGCTTGAGTGACTGTGCGAAGGGCGTCCCGGTGCAGCAGGGGGCGCAACTGGCGAACCTGGTAAAAAGCCCCCCTGGCCACGGCCGTCACATGGTCCTCCATGGACAGCCGGGAGTCCAGGAGGATGCCTAAGTTGTGCGCCCTATCCACAGGGGCTAGTTGTTCACCCCCAATGGCCAGTGATGGTGTCAACTGGCTGTACCGGGACGTCGGGAACCACAGCCACTCGGTCTTGGACAGGTTGAGTCAGAGTTTGTTGCTTCCCATCCAGGCCCGTACGGCCTCCAGACACTGGGACATCACTTCAACGGCATCGTTGGGGTGGTTTGGGGTAGATATGTACAGCTGCGTATCGTCAGCTTAGCCACCGAGCCACTGGTGACAAAGCTGGTCTTACTGCAGGGCAAATCTTTTGGGGTGACTTTTTCAGAAACAACAGGAAAAAGAACGAATGAATTTATTTCCCTTTGGAATAACTGAATGCATGCAGCTTCCGTAAGCATGAGAATACAATCCTTCCCAAACAAAGGTACAGTATCTTTGTTAAGCAAAGGTTAAAGAGTGTTTGCTTTGACTCAAATATCATATTTTTCAGTGTAAGTTGGGTTATGAAATCTTAGAGTTGCTGAAATCATTGCAGAAATGAATGGCTGAAGATAGCCAATTTAAACCAAGCACAGAAATGTGATTAATATGTTGTACATACTCCATTCCTTCTTTTTATGTGGGAATAAATTACCATAAAATAAAATAACTTGTTATAAAAGGCAATTGCAAATGTTTGATAATAGAATCTAAATCCAATTTGGCTTCTTAAGGGAAGTAAAAGATTGATAGGAAAGGAAATTCACCTGGAGCATTGCAGTGACGTATAGATATATTTATAATAAACATAATACTTAACCTAATTAAGCCTAGGTATACGGATGCATTTTCTCCATTAAACCTCAAAGGCTGAAACAAATCAGCTTTTTCTAATAACATGCCTGCCACAGGGATAACCTTCTTAGGGGATTATCTGGCATGCATCAGGTTTATGAGATTAATAGATCTCGCTTTGTCCTTTTAGAGCATTATATAGAAAAATCCCTTAACTCAGAAAAAAAAATATTGCTAACTTCCTGTTGCTCATCTTGGGATTGGTCTGCAGATCACTAAATAAAGTATTTCTTTGTTTTCCAGAAGATGTTTGGAAGTTTACATTTCACATTAGAAATTTAATACCCCCCACTGTAAATGTATTTGAATTCTCAATAACAAGCCTCATTTATTATTTAAAATGCACACAGATTTCTTAAATTCATCTTGGTAATTACTGGCGTGTTTATTTAACACCGTAATGGCCTGCAATTTCAGTGGACAAATATAATACTGTTGGTGGGTTTATATGTACACTTATATATACCTAAATACACAAAAGTATTTCTCTACTTTTCAGGTCTGTGCTATATTAGTTTTATTCAGTATGCCTGTATGATTTTCAGAGGGATAACTTTTCAGAAAACAATAACTAGCACCTCTGAATTACAGAGATGATAGTTCATTAGGTTTCAAAGGACCAGAGATCCTAAAAAGGATCCTATTTTAGGAGATGCATAATACAAAGATGGCTCTGAGTTTTTAAATTGCTGATCTTTGATCATATACACTCTAATTTTCATGAATGAATTGTGCCTGGAGTTGTAATGCTTAGTTTTGTTCCATTCAAACCAAGAAGGTGGAGAAAGAGATGAGGTGGAAAACAAATTTTACAAAATTGGGAGGAAAGAAAATGAAAGACTATTAAACCAGATTAAAACTAAAGAAATGCAAGACGCAATTTCTGTCTCACCTTCTTGTTAAAGATATTCTTTAAAGTGAAAAGTGAACCTTCACAAACACCTTTGTTTCTTTACTTCATAGGCTTGTATGATGCCTAGAGTCGGGTGGGTCACAACTCTAGGTACTTTGCAAACAATAACAAAAGGAAAGTGTTAGATAGGGTGAAGGAAGAGGCAGACCAGGGCTTAGCAACCAACAGCTCTTTATTAGCAAAGACAAACTGGGAGCAAAACCAGCAAGGCTCTGTCTTCCAACTCTGCTATTGTATTGTATTGTATTGTATTGTATTGTATTGTATTGTATTGTATTGTATTGTATTGTATTGTATTGTATTGTATTTTCCCTTTACTTTTCCAAAACCTTATTGGTGTTGTTCTGTTTACTCTTTCTTCTTTTATTCCCTAACAAAAGTAATTATGGTTATATGGAATTGAGAAATTCTAGAATCAATCTGGCATAGATTTAACCTCCCTACATGTAGATGTATCATGTTTCTGTGTGTCTTTGTATGTTTGTGTATATATGAGATATATTTATACGATATATGATATATGTTTATTCACACTTTCAGAGACCTATGGAACAGAAAAGAATTTATTTTAAAAAAATGCCTATTTATTTCTGGGAGTAGTGTGGATACAACCCTAGAGTGACTTTTGAAGTTCTTTAAACAGGTTCTGAAGCTGTTATTGTTAGCACTGCTCGTGTTTGCTGCCTTAGCTTTTTATTCAGTATGGATTGTATTTAAATCTTGAATAAGATTTTTATTTTTCTGCATTTTACAGATAGCACCAGCACTTAGCACTTAGACTTATATACTGCTTCATAGTGTTTTTACAGCCCTCTCTAAGTGGTTTACAGAGTCAGCATAATTGTCCCCAACAATCTGGGCCCTCATTTTACCCACCTCGGAAGGATGGAAGGCTGAGTCAACTTTGAGCCTGGTGAGATTTGAACTGCTGCACTTGTCAGCTGAAGTAGCCTACAGTGCTGTACTCTTAACCACTGCACCATCTTGGCTCTTTATATCTTATACGAAGATATGGAAAGTTAGTAACTGTGATGCTCTTTATATATTATTTGATGCTTAATTTCTATCTTCAAAAAACCAAACCTAACAAGCCGGAAACAAAAACAAAGGCAGCCCGTTGCAAACATAAATGAGAAATGTGCCAAAGAATTCCCCACCCCCACCTCTCTTTCCCCCTGCCCTTTGCCCACTTGACATGGGAGTAGATCAGGGCCATTCAATGCACTCTAGACATTTTTTTTTTTTTACAGCAAAGCCATTTTCCTCCTCTATCATTAGATACAGCAAAGGTCACTTGCATTAATAGGGACTCTTATTATAGTCCTGAACAATGAATCTTCCCCTCTATTGGGTTCAAGAGAGTCATGCTTGCAAAGGCTAATCAAAGGATCCGTGCTTTCCCACATGATGGAAAAACAGAGCTCAGGAAGTTCAGTGCAGAAAAGACTTCAAAGTGAGTCCATTTCTTTGCCAGGCCTTGCACAAGGGATTTTCAGAAAGAGCCAGAGCTGTTTTGTTCGGTTCCTTTGTAATAGAGTCTTTCAAATGATCAACACTGCTAGAAAAGCCACACTTGAGAGCTTTGGTCATTTTTTTTTGAAAGCGTGAGTGCTTCTAGGACTCTGTGGAGGTCGGGAATTTTAAAAATGCAGCCTGACTTCACTGAGAGGTGATCTTAGCCTTCTTGTAGAAAAGATCTTGGATCCAGTAGCTTTCGTCCACACATTTTATTGTTTTGGAACACGCAAGCTGGGTCCAAGAGAGTCAAGTCTGCAAAGGCTAATCAAAGGATCAGTGCTTTCTCACATGATGGATAAAAAGAGGATAAGCGGATGGTAATCTGGGCCAGAAAAAGCTGCTAGCCCTATCAGGAATCCACTGTGCTGAATTCACAATTTACTGCTCATCATCAACTTTCTATTTGCTATTCATCATTCCTCTGTGTGTAACACTTCTCAAAAGTTTTCAGAACCAAGGAGCTGTGGCGGTGCAGTGGTTGGAATGCAGTATTGCAGGCTTACTCTGCCCACTGCCAGGAGTTTGAGCCTGATGGGCAGAGGTGGTATTCAGCATGTCCTGATCAGTTCTGGAGAACCGGTAGCGCAAATTTTGAGTAGTTCGGAGAACTGGTAAATACCACCTCTGACTGGCCCCACCCCCATCTATTCTCTGCCTCTCAAGTCCCAACTGATCGGGAGGCAATGGAGATTTTACAGTATCCTTCCCTTGCCACACCTACCAAGCCACACCCACTAAGCCATGCCACACCGACCAAGCCACACCCACAGAACCGGCAGTAAATTTTTTGAATCCCACCACTGCTGATGGACTTAAGGTTGACTCAGTCTTCCATCCTTCGGAGGTTTGTAAAAGACAGATCCAGGTTATTGAGGCAATATGATGACTCTGTAAACCACTTAGAGAGGACTGTAAAGAACTATGAAGTGGTATATCAGTCTACGTGCTATTGCTGTATTCTGTACAATGTGGAGTATAGACTACTATGCTCCCCCATCGGATAATTTCCCTGTGTTCTCCTGGCTTTCTACTTCAGGAAAGCAATGGCCAAATTTTTGCTTATGCTAACTGAAACGTACAAACAAGTCCAGTAATGCATTGTTTTAAATGTTTCCAGTACATTCCTACATTCAAGATAGAATTGTAGTAATTATTTTAAGAATTGTGCTGGGTTTCAAACTTGCAATCTTTTACATATTAGGCAAAGGCTGTAGCTATTTCAGTTCTGCTGATAATGTGAGGCATAGATGCTATTATAGGGCATCATAAATATATTGAGAGGCATATGAAATTAGGTTTTCAGTGCATAAATGCATTGGTTGGAAAATAGATTTTTATTTACTACCATTGTGTTTAAAAATTGTTGCAAACTGTGGTAGTCACTAAATGAATGGCTATGTTGACACTGCACACCTGTATGAAATGAGTGGAGTTTGCATTATAATGGTACAAAACTGTTCTGTCATTTTGTTGAAAGCATGCTATCCTGCAGACAACCCTGGGAGATGAGTTTACACAACACTCTTAATCAGACTAGGTGGAGATCTTGCAGATGTCTTTCTCCCACATGCTCAGGCTGACCATTTTTAATCTTGGTTAGTTGAGCCCAGGCTCTTACATGAGTTTATGTTTCCATACCTTGGGTAAAATCAGAAAACAAGGCAATTCAAGATTTAGCTTTCAAATCCAATCTAATAGTTGCTTGCCATTTGGTCCCAAGCCACATATGAAATTAATTCATGATTTAATAAATAATGTACTCTGGCATAGGGCAGCAAGCTTCTTCCAATGAATTCTATCCACAGCAGCATCTTTGTCATCTTTCTATTCGATGTCCACTGTCCATAAGTCATCTTTTAACATCTGACGCTAACTTTTGCATGGTCTACCCCACCTTTGCTTTACCTTTGGCCACTCCAATCATATAGTGTTTTGGGGGTATTGATGTTCCAGCAAGTGAAGAATATGGCTGGCTAAATGCATTTAACATTCTGTCACAATAGCCTGCAAATTCCTAGATCCACTACACCACAACATTTCATCATTAGTGACATGATTGTGACACTTGCTGCCCTATGAGCTTCGCATGAAAGGAACCAGTGATGATGATAATGACCATGCAGAGAAGAGCAATAAGAATGATTAGGGGGCTGGAGGCTAAAAACATATGAAGAATGGTTTCAGGAATTGGGTGTGTCTTGTCTACTGAAAAGAAGGACTAGGGGGTGACATGATATCAGTGTTCCAAAATTTGAGGAGTTATTACAAAGAAAAGGGGGTCAAACTATTTCCCAAAGCACCAGAAAGCAAAACAGGAAACAATGAATGGAAGCTAACCAAGGAGAAAGCAACCTAGAACTAAAGAGAAATGTCCTAACGGCGAGAGTTTCCAGTACATTCCTACATTCAAGATAGAATTGTAGTAATTCTTTTAAGAATTGTGCTAGGTTTCAATCTTGCAATCTTTTACATATTAAGCAAAGGCTGTAGCTATTTCAGTTCTGTTGATAATGTGAGGCATAGATGCTATTATAGGGCATCATAAATATATTGACAGGCATATGAAATTAGGTTTTCAGTGCATAAATGCATTGGTTGGAAAATAGATTTTTGTTTACTACCATTGTGTTTAAAAATTGTTGCAAACTGTGGTAGTCACTAAATGAATGGCTATGTTGACACTGCACACCTGTATGAAATGAATTCTATCCACAGCAGCATCTTTGTCATCTTTCTATTCGATGTCCACTGTCCATAAGTCATCTTTTAACATCTGACGCCAACTTTTGCATGGTCTACCCCACCTTTGCTTTACCTTTGGCCACTCCAATCATATAGTGTTTTGGGGGTATTGATGTTCCAGCAAGTGAAGAATATGGCTGGCTAAATGCATTTAACATTCTGTCACAATAGCCTGCAAATTCCTAGATCCACTACACCACAACATTTCATCATTAGTGACATGATTGTGACACTTGCTGCCCTATGAGCTTCGCATGAAAGGAACCAGTGATGATGATAATGACCATGCAGAGAAGAGCAATAAGAATGATTAGGGGGCTGGAGGCTAAAAACATATGAAGAATGGTTGCAGGAATTGGGTGTGTCTAGTCTACTGAAAAGAAGGACTAGGGGGTGACATGATATCAGTGTTCCAAAATTTGAGGAGTTATTACAAAGAAAAGGGGGTCAAACTATTTTCCAAAGCACCAGAAAGCAAGACAGGAAACAATGAATGGAAGCTAACCAAGGAGAAAGCAAACTAGAATTAAAGAGAAATGTCCTAACGGCGAGAGCAATCAACCTTCAGAAGTTGTGGGTGCTCCATCACTAGAGGTTTTCAAAGAGATTGGACAATTATTTTTCTGAAATAATTTTTCTGGTCTCATGCTCGAGTAGAGGGTTGGACTAGAAGACCTCCAAGCTTCCAACTCTATTATTATTTTATGTTCTATGTACAATGATGAATATATTCTGGGCTACTGAAGATGAGTAGCAGACATGTTCGGAAGCAATAAGGGGAGCAAAGAAAGAGTAGAAGAGAGAAAGTGTTCAAAGAGGAGCTGGATACTATTTGGCACAGTGTAGACCAGGAAACGACCATCTGTGGAAGCATGTTTTCAAAGCTGGCCAAGTCAGAAATGTGGGATACATATCCACAGGTGCTACTTGTACCCTCCTGTACTGTTACTGCTCTATAATGCTACTCAGATTTTCTCTGAGTGCCGATAAAAGGCAGCAAAATTCTGTGTGCCTATCACTCAATTACCATGGTTCCATTTCTTTCTTCGCTCCCCAGGCGAACAAAACCCAACGTGTTCTCAGCTTTATCAGGAATCTTCAGCCAGAATCAAGCCTCCTCTGGCTGTATGTTTCCTGTCTTGGCCATGAAAACAAGTGTGCCTCATTTGTGGTCTAATGAAGCCAGATGCTGGCTGTATGTAGGGGGCTCAGCAGGTGCTTCAGAATCTATGCGCAGTCCCAGGCAGGCAGCCAAGACAAAAGATTTATTGTTCTCCTGGGACAGGCTGCATTTGGAGAAATTCGCTTCAACTTGGAGATCTCTCAGACTTCAACAGTGTTCACTGGCAGGGTTTCCTAATTTGGGTACTAATGCTGCAGTAAGTACTGTACAAGGAAGCTTGGAGAGTCATTTTAATTTATCAGAACACTCTCGGGTACTATGGCACAAGCATTGTTGGAGGACGTTAAAAGGTAGGGACTTGAGGGCAGGAGTCAGGCCAGCCTGATATGTACATAAAGGCAGGGTGTGGGGCAAGCAAGCTGCATGATAAAATTAGGCTTGGAAGGGCATTCTTGTGTTATATTCATTCATTCATTCATTCATTCATTCATTCATTCATTCATTCATTCATTCATTCATTCATTCATTCATTCATATCCCATTGCAATCTCAAAGGATTCTTCTTTCTGGCATTTTCCAGGAATAAAAGTGTGGAAACTCATTAGTCTTAGTGCACTGAGTTGCTAGACAGTTAGATGGATGGCATATACATTTAATAAACACAATAGTTGATAGGTAGGTAGGTAGGTAGGTAGGTAGGTAGGTAGATAGATAGATAGATAGATAGATAGATAGATAGATAGATAGATAGATAGATAGATAGATAGATAGATAAGAGATAGAGGTAGGTAGGCAGGCCGGTCAGTAGGTAGGTAGGAAGATAGATAGATAGATAGATAGATAGATAGATAGATAGATAGATAGATAGATAGATAGATAGATGGCATCATCATTTTTCTCAATGTCTAATTATGTGGGGATTGCAAAAGTGCTACAGAATCCATATTCATTTCTATCTAACCAATCCAATTCCAGATTTACATTTAAAAAGTTGAAATTGGATTTGTTGGAACATGGGTATCAACTTGATCATGTCACGTGACATATCATGACATATTGTGGCTTTGTGGAGATGGAGCAGATGTGGCCTGTATGTGACACATCTGGCCCGAGGGCCTCCAGTTTATCACCCCTTATTTCATTTCATTTCATTTTATTCGATTTATATACCGCACCGTCTCCATCGAAATGGACCCAGGGCGGTACACAGGAAATTAAAACCAACAAATAATAAAACAATACAATAAATAGATAAAAAGAATTAAATAAAAGCCTGTGCTAAAATTCCCACTAAAAACCCAACTAAAAACCCAACGTCCATTTACGTATTTGGCAGAAGCTATGTAACAATAAAATCTAAACGATTAGGCAAGACCAGCTTGCTGAAAAAAGTATGTTTTGAATGAACGGCGAAAGAGGGGAAGGTCCGTGGTAGTGCGAAGTTCGGGGGGTAGGTCGTTCCAGAGGGACGGCCCTGCCACAGAGAAGGCCCTACCCCTGGGCACCGCTAGCCGGCATTGACCAGCGGTTGGTACCCTCAGTAGGCCCTCTCTGTGGGAGCGTATCGGATGCAGGGAGGTATGTGGCAGGAGACGGTCCCGCAGGTAGCTAGGCCCCGAGCCATGGAGCGATTTGAAGATGGTAACAAGCACCTTGAAGCACACCCGGAAGGCCACCGGTAGCCAGTGCAGCTCACGCAGGAGAGGTGTTACATGGGAATAACGAGAAGCTCCCAGAATCCCCCGCGCGGCCGCATTCTGAACCAACTGGAGCCTCCGGATGCACCTCAAGGGGAGCCCCATGTAGAGAGCGTTACAATAGTCCAAACGAGACGTCACGAGTACTTGAGTGACAGTGCGGAGGGCGTCTCGGTCAAGAAAGGGATGCAACTGGAGTACCAGGCAAACCTGATAAAATGCCCCCTGGCCACGGCCGCCACATGGTCGTCCAGGGACAGCCGCGAATCCAGGAGGACGCCTAAGTTGCGAACCGTTTCCACGGGGGCCAATGATTCGCCCCCGATAACCAACGATGGAATGAGCTGTGTATGCCGAGACGCCGGAAACCTTAGATGGAACAGTGGTTGATTGGCTTGAAACTGTTTTCATATGAGAGAACTTTTCGCTGTCAGAGTTGAACTCCCCTTTTACTTGGCTGGTCCATTCACTTGCAACAAAACCTGATCTTTAGCAGAGTTGTAGGATTCCTCCGGGAGACTAGTAGAAGAATTAAGTTCTTGACCTGAGAGACCTGAAAAACATGATGCAACAGTAACAAATAACTTTCCAGAAAGACTGATCAATAGGACAATTAATCACAGGAAATAGGAGTGGCTTAACTGTGACTGCGGGGCCTCCAGGCACAAGCTCCAGTGGTGGGATTCAAATTTTGTTTACTACTGGTTCTGTGGGTGTGGCTTTGTGGGTGTGGTGTGACTTTGTGGGCGTGGCTTTGTGGGCATGGCAGGGGCAGGATATACTGCAAAATCCCCATTCCCTTCCCACCCCACTAATCTGCTTTCCAGCTCCGTTCTCCTGTTCAGAAGATCAGCCGGAACACTGGGAGCAGCAGGGGTGGAGCCAGCCTATTTGCTGGTTCTCCGAACTACTCAAAATTTCTGCTACCGGTTCTCCAGCAAAGACAAGCTCCTTAAACTAAGCATCTTGCTTTCTGGAGGTTTTGTCCTGCTGTTTGACATGCAATTCCCTTGCCAAAAGCCAGTGTGACATTGTGGTGGTTAAGGGGTTAAGAGAAGGATCTGGAAAGTCCAGCCATGGAAACTTACTGGATGTCTTTGGGGCAGTTTTTAAATTTGTCTCTCCAAACTTCCTTCTGCCCGCACTTGCTTTTGTCAGAAAAAAACAGTTGGAAGAAAGCGGCCCTGAACTCCTGAAGCACAATGAAATTATTAGCCTCCCTTATCTGGTGACTTCTCTATTGACACAAAGGATATCAACTGGAGTTCCTCAACCTGCCAGCCAGCCACATAATATCCTGGGCCAGTTCCAACCATGAGCTTGTTTTAGCAGCAAATTATGACCATCTTGAGTCAGATCCATTTGCTAGACTGGTTTACTGACAGACAAAAATTTCGTGTGTGCACGTATGGGGACACAAAAGTTCGTGTGTGCACGTAACTTCAGAAAGAGAGTTGGGGAACAATTAAAAGTTAGGAAGCCCAGTAATAACAATGAGTTAATTGTTCTGGCTTTTGTGTCCTAATGTATAAACTAGAATTACACTTCCTCTTATTTAATGCCAAGAAATACGGCAGCATATTTGTAATTAGGAATTCTATCCACTTTTTCACTTAATCCTTTTACCCCTGTTGTCACATTAATGGCTATATAATATCAGGCAATGTTCTCTAGTCATTAACTGCTAGAATAATAGTCCTGCAAATCAGCATTTACAAGCATGCTACAAATTTTGAGATGGCTCCCTGGAAAAAGAAGGAGCCAAAATTAAATGTACAATTTCAAAAGGCAATTGAAATATTTTTTTTTTTCATATGAGCTGCAAATGAAAATGTTTCTAGGAAACATGTTGCTTCTGATTTCAGGCAAACAACTAGCTACCTTCTTTAAAGTATTTTGGAACTGCTGGTTCCCCCTTAATTGAAAACTTTATAGTGGTTTATGCTTCGGAACATTTCCTGTGGATATTGTTTCCCAATAAATTTGTCAGGAGCAAAAGATAAAAATAGCATAGAATAAATAGCAGTAGCACTTAGCAATAGCACTTAGACTTACATACCGCTTCATAGTGCTTTACAGCCCTCTCTAAGCAGTTTACAGAGTCAGCATATTTGCCCCCAACAATTTAGGTCCTCGTTGTACCAACCTTGGAAGGATGGAAGGCTGAGTCAACCTTGAGCCAGTGAGAATTGAACTCCTGGCAGTGGGCAGAATTAACCTGCAATATTGCATTCTAACCACTGCACCACCCTAGCTCCTGAAGTCCTGAAAACGTTCGAGAAGTATTACATACAGAGGAATGATGAATAGCAAATAGAAAGTTGATGATGAGTAGTAAATTGTGCATTGAGCTCGGTGGATTGTTCAGAATCAGTGTATAGTCAGTATATTGCCCCAATAATCTGGGACCTCATTTTACCAACCCTCAGAAGGATGGAAAACTGAGTCAGCCTCAAGATAACCTCACAGTGGTTATCTTAAAGACTTACATCAAAGCGTCTCTGCCTGGAAAGGATGGTCCTAAGCATGGTGAAATCCAAGCCAGCATACAGTAAATACAGTAGAAGACAAGAGCAAGTTAGGAGTGAGCGCAGATACAACCTACAATTAACACTATGATAACTAAGAACTTCAGTTATTCATTTGAGAGACTCCATTTGCATGCAGTTCAATCCATTGAAGATTACTGCTGCAAGAATCTCCCAAGTCTCTGTGAAGTAAAGTACATTCCCAGATCTGATATTCACTGAAATCTCCTGCATTCCTCCTCTATTGCATATTGACCCCTTGCAGTTCCTACCTATATAGTTTATAGAACTTTTTCTCCGGGTGAAAGAGAGAAACATTCTAGCCCAGGGGCGTCAAACTTGATTTCATTGAGGGCTGCATCAGGGTTGTGTTTGACCTCAGGAGGACAAGGGGGCCATGGCCAGCGGGGCATAGCCACTCATTGATGTCACTCATTGAGGCTCAGTTTTCGGTGATGATGGGCTCCTGGGCTCCATTTTTGACTGTGACGGCCTCCTGCAGTCCTCTGTCAGCAAAAATGGAGCTTGGGGAGGCTGTGTACAGTCTGCCTCGGTTCAATTTTCAGCTGCAATGGCCTCCTGCAGACCTGTGCCAGTGAAAATAGAGCTCCGGAGGGTCACGAGCTCCCTTTTTCTTCGAGATGCACTGTGGGCCAGTCCTTTGCTGTTTCCAGGATGGGCCTGAGGGCCAGATCTAAGCACCTAGCAAGCCAGATCTGGCGCTTGGGGCCTTGAGTTTGACACCTGTGTTCTAGCCAGGGGTGGGTTCCTGCCAGTTCTAACCTCTTCTATAGAAGAGGTTCCACAAATCTACAGTGCCATTTAGAACCGGTTCCAGCTCCCTCCCCTTGCCCATCCGCCCATCACCAAGATGAAGAGCGAGAGGAGGAATTCTGGGAGTTGAAGTCCACAAGTCTTAAAGCTGTTAAGTTTGAACACCCCTGGGTTTTTTCTCTCTAAATGGTTAGGGGTGGAAGGGCCTTGTAACTTGACAGCTTTAAGACTTGCACACTTCAAATGTCAGAGTTACTGAGCCAACATTTTGGTTGCTAAGCAAGAGTGTTGTTAAGTGAGTTTCACCACATTTTACAAGGTGGCCGCACCCACCCAGTCACATGACTGAGAAGGAACTCCCACCTGGTCACATGGGCAGCAGCCACTCCCACAAAGCAGGCCACACCTACAGAAGAGGTTCTAAAAATTTTTGAAACCCACACTGGTTCTAGCCCAATAAATAGGATATCTGTTGCCTGAGATTTGGGGCTTTGACTCCTAACAATCCAAAGCAATATCCCTAAAATGAAGGGATTGTGAGAACTCTGTCCAAAATATCTGAATGGCACCAGGCTAAAAGCTGCACTAAAGAAAGTTAGTCTGCAATAAGGAGGAAACAACTGTTATGAACCAGGGTAACAACTGGCATTAAAATAAATAATATAGAGGAAATATATAAATTATACATTTACTCAAACACTTATTTAAAAAAAATGAGTGTTAGATAATTGCTTTCTTAAAAGTGAGGTATATTTTTGATGCTTGTTAGAGATGTAGGTTTCAGGTTCTTGGATCTGTGTCTGAGATTCTTGTAAAAAAATTAGCCTTGTGCCTCTATGATTGAAGGTAAACATCTGCATGCTAGTTGCAAAACTTCATCTCTGTTGGAATATTTCAAATGATCTATGAGAAAAGTATATTTCCAAATGATGGGTGAAAATCTTGATTGCCACCACTGAGTTTCCTGCCTGGGATTTCGTGCAAACTACCCAAACTAATTAAGGAAAATTATCCTAATTTGTTTATTATGTTAATGATTGGAATTAATTTATAGCAATTTACTATGTATTACTAAAGATTTATTATGTTTTCCACCAAATGACTTAAGAGCTATAAATCCCATGGTTAAATGTAATTAGTGGAGACGTATTTATCGAGGGGGATAATTACATCTGATAAAAGTTTTTCAGTTAGGCTTAATTAAAACAGATTATTCCCTCATAAATGAAAAGTAAATATGATAATTACTAGTTTGAGTTCTATCACATAGAAAAATCATAATAATCAAAATAAAAAAGAAATATCACAGCACTTTAATTTTCTAAAAAGGTGGGAAGGTAAACCATATAATTGATCACTTCCCAATAAATGATGATTAATAATCTCTGAGAGAGAAACATTTTTTTTACTGGTGTAAACATTTTGCTGCTTAATGACTAAAGGGCAGACATTGTTCAGGAAAACTGTAAAGCATTAGCTCATTTAAAAAAAAAATAAAGTGGACTCTAGCTGTTTTGAAATGTAATGAAAAATGTGTTGAACATATTATTTGCCCTTCCAGTAACACAGGCACACAATTTAGCAAGCAAAGGAAAAGTGAGCGCACAAGAGGTTTTAAACACAATCCCAATAATTGCGCCGAGGATAATATTGGCTCGTCTCTGTTAGGAAGGAGGCACATTTACAACTCAGCCTCTTTCTTTCTGATGCCAATAAAATGTGCTCTAATGCTTATGGGTGAAAACGGAAAGATTAAGATACAAATCTGAGCTTTCATCACTTATTTATTCCATTTCTGCAAAGCACTTTAATCCTGGACCTGCCTCTTTGCAAATCCCTTTGTAAATAGAGCATGGGTGGGCAAATGAATGCCATTCATTTTTTTTTTTTAAGTAGCAGTTCTGTATATTAATTAATGCATCAGATTAAAAAATGCAATTTAAATATGCTCAGAGAGGTCAACAGAAGCTAGGATCGTATGGATATTTGAACATGAAGATATTTCAACCCCGATATTGATAAGACTGTATTGTATAGGACTTTCTTGTACTCTATAGATACTTTATTTATAGATGCTTATTGTTTACATAAACTTTTTTTTCTACGCATAGCATGTGGTTATTTCTTTTGCTCTTTGTCCAAAACTGTGATTTACTGTATGAGAACAAAACTGGGCAATGCCGGTTGGCGACGCCCAGGGGAAGGGCCTTATCTGTGGGGGCCCAGCCCTCTGGAACGACCTACCTCCCGAACTCTGCGTCATCTCTGACCTCCGCCTGTACCGCCAGTGCCTAAAAACGCACTTTTTTCATCTAGCCGGCCTGGCATGGCCTACCCGGTTCCGAACCTGACTTTTAGTGGATCAATGTTTTTAATTGGGGGTTTTAATGTGGTTTTAGCGCAGGTTGGTGGTTTAATATAGTTTTAATAGGTATTTATATTTTGTATATGTGTATTTTTGTTTTTAATTTTCCTGTGCACCACCCCGGGTCCCTTTGTGGGAGATGGGTGCGGGATACAAATTTGAAAAATAAATAAATAAATAAATAAATAAATAAATAAATAAATAAATAAATAAATAAGAATATAAAATACTTGATACGATATTGTTATTGACATGACATTGATTATGCTGGCTGAGTACTTGGGGAGAGGAATCTGGTGCATCTATCCTGGTCCTTCTTGATTTTCCAGGGCAGGGGTTCCCAACCCCCGGGCCGGGGACTGGTGCTGGTCCGTGTCTTGATAGGAACCGGGCCACAGTGAGCGGCGCAACTCTTAGAAAGGGCTGGAGAGGAGGAGGACGAAGGAGGGGGCAGCCCCCTGGGCAGAGCGTGCACTAGGGGTGGGAGAGCGCAGGCACGGTCTCCAACTTTGGCAACCTTAAGACTTGTGGATGTCAACCCCCTGGGAATTGAAGTCCACAAGCAGGGGTGGGATTCAGCCAATTCTGACTGGTTCAGGTGAACCGGTAGCTCCGATGATTAGCTGAGAGTGAACTGGTTCGCTCCGACGATCAGGCAGGCCCGCCTACACACCCCTGTGCTATACTGACATATGTTTGAAGTCCAGATGATAGGCACCCCTGTCAACAAGTCTTAAGGTTGCCAAGGTTGGAGACCCCTGTTCTAACCCACTGGTCTGCCATATGTATTCTCTCTCTGCTCCTATTTAACATCTCCATGAAGACACTGGGTGAGGCCATTAGATGATCCACACTTTTTTTTAAATTGTTTTTAAAAATTGTGACTTTTTGTCAGGCCATAGTTGGGAAAAGTGATGATGATGATGATGATGATGAACAATGGCAATTATTGCAATTGCAGAATGAAAAACCCTGTCTACCTTTCTATCAGGGCCAGATTGGGGCCAATTGATGCCCTAAACACAGCCTAACAATCTTGTCCTTCAACCCTTCAATTGCTTGCTTGATACGATTAAGTGCTAAAAACCAAAGTGTGGCTGTGAAAGAGTTAAGGGCATCAAAACTTGTCCTTTCTTTGGTGTTCGAAGCACATGCTTATTTTTTAATGGTTAATGCAACCAAATGAACAGAAGATTAACAATAGACCAACAATCAAGAAGTAAACAATGCCGCAGTTCTCCTCTCCTCTGGAATATTGTTTACTTCTTGATTGTGGGTCTATTGTTAATCTTGGTGTTCATTTGGGTGTTGATTGCTGGTTGAGGGGGCATTTTGATCTTTTTGTTTCCCTTTTGGCTTTTTGAGTGTCACTTTTGAATGGTACAGAATGTAGACAATTAACATTAGACCAACAATCAAGAAGTAAACAATATCCCAATCAAGGAACTGTCAACTCAGACAAACACACTAAGAGCAAACAACAGCCTAATTAAGGAACACCAAGACCACTTCCATCATTGACAGGACAAACCTCTAATCACCCCTCCCTTCTAGAAATGATGTCACCTAGTTTGGTAATAAAACATCTGCAAGAAAACAATCAAACCTAGACAGCACCAAGGACCCCACAATTCTCTTCTATCAATAACTCAGAAATTGCTTTGGCCTATTCATTGAGTTTTTCTGGTTTCTTGTGATGGACACATACCAATTCTATATCTGAAGGGGAACTTTAAAATGTTGGAGTTAACATTTCCTTCCAGAACCTGAAGCTCAAGATCTTGGAAGAGGTATGAAGCAAGGATTACCTCCATTGGAGAAACAGAAACATGGCATTTCCAAACAAACCAGGTCAAAATCAAAGAAATCCACAATCATAGGCAATGGTATGAGAACACTGATGGTGACAGGAAGGACATCTGGCCATTAGACATTCTGCTAGCTCCATTCAGTTGCCCAGACTCCACCCTGCAAGGGATTAAGGGGTCATTAAATGATGATGATGTATGAGAACACTGAGGTTTGGAGATGCATTCAAACTGAACAATGTCATAAGTGGATTAAACAGCAACCTTTCTCCACAAATGTCCTACAGAAAATGTAAAACTGTTGCACAAGGGAAAAATACACCATCAACAAATAGGTTCTCGACAGTGTTAAAATGGTGGGCAGCACTGGAAGACCAAGCTTGTGCACACATATGAAAAGGTGGTGTTTCAATCATCACAGTGGTGTTTACTATTTTGACCTGATTGATCCCCAGAGGACACTTTTAGAGGGAGCTGATGAAATTGTGATGATTGGCAATCCAAGATAAATGCAGACAGCGTTAGCTGCTGAAGATTTGTGGTTGGTTTTAGAGAACTACAGTGTTGGCTGGTGCTCCTGAGATGGATTGAGCAATTTTGATCTGCTGAAGGAACGCTGGTTCAGGGAGAGTCTGAAATCTCCTGCCCATTTATTCCTTGAAAAAGAACCTTTCTCATTTCTCATTATTAAAGTTTCGTTTTGCAAAGCTCAGCCAATTAGTCTAAGAAGCCCACGCAATGTTCACACAGGGAATAAACTTGATTTCCTATGATTTATTTTTCAGGAGGCAGCCTTATGATTGCAGGGCTAAAGGCATGATATCAAAACCAACCTTGGTAATTCTAGGACTAAATATTGCCGCAAACCTAAACTTCAGTAGTTAAGGAGATCTTCTGTTGAGATGTGTAGTTGCGTACTCCCTGCAAAACTGTACAATGTAGTGGAGGTAGTAGAGTGTAGTAGGATGAAGAGGGAGAGGGGAGGAAGAGAAAGAGAGAGGGGGGACAGGAGGGAGGGAGGGAGGGAGGGAGGGAGAGAGAGAGAGAGAGAGAGAGAGAGAGAGAGAGAGAAGGAGACACTGGTAATGAGATGAAAAAGAGAAAACCAGGAAGAAAAAGGAAAACAAGTGAACAGGAACAGCAGGCTGAGAAGGAGGGGTTCCTGGTGATTTACTGTGGGCTGTTAGAAGAAAATGACTTGCCAATTCATGAATTCACAGCAAGCTTGTTATATTATCATCTCTATTATCTTCAATCTTTCAGGATTGATAACATATTACAGTAGTATTCTAGCCCTTTCAGTCTTTGTCACCTAACTCAGAGGTCCCCAACCTTTTTTGCACCAGGGACCGGTTTCATTTTAAAGAAAGTTTTGCGGACCGTCTGAGTGGCTCAGCAGTCATGTGACTGGGTGGGCGTGGCCAACTTGGAAAATGTGAAACTCACTTAACAATGGTCTTGGTTAACAATCAAACTTTTGGGCTCAATTGTGGTCATAAGTTTCTTTCTTTCTTTCTTTCTTTCTTTCTTTCTTTCTTTCTTTCTTTCTTTCTTTCTTTCTTTCTTTCTTTCTTTCCTTCTTTCTCTTTCTTTCCCTCTTTCTCTCTTTCTTTCTCTTTCTTTCCCTCTTTCTCTTTATTTCTCTCTCTTTATTTCTCTCTCTCTCTCTCTTTATTTCTTTCCCCCTCTCTCTCTCTCTCTCTCTCTCTCTCTCTCTCTCTTTCTCTCTGTCTGTCTCTTTTCTCTCTCTCTCTCTCTTTCTCTCTCTCTATTTCTCTCTCTCTTTCTTTCCTTTCTGTCTCTCTTTCTTTCTCTCTTTCTCTCTCTCTGTCTTTCTCTCTCTCTCTCCCACTTTCTTTTTCTTTCTTTCTCTTTTTCTTTTTCTTTCTCTCTCTCTATCTCTGTCTCTCTCCTTCGTCCGCCCATCTGTCACTCTATGTGTGTGTGTGTGTGTGTGTGTCTGTCTCGCATTCACACACTTAATCACTCATTCTGTGTCTCTCTCTTTCTCTCCTTCCCTCCTTCTCTCTGTCTCTCTGTGTGTGTCTGTCACTCTCTGATTCCCCCCTCCCTCCCTGTCTCTCTCTGTGTCTGTGCCTCTCTCTGTCTGTCTGTTGTCATCCCCGCCCCGCCCCCGCCCCCCACGGAGCCTCCTCAGCCCAGCCTGCGGTGCTCACTCGCCTTAGCCTGCCCCGCCTGGCCGCCACGCTTGGTCGCTTGGTCGCTCGCTCAGGCTCCTTTCAGGAGCTGAGAAGGCTCCGTGTGTGTATGGGGGGGTGGTGGAATCGGCGGCCGGTAGGGAGGGCTGCTGCTGCGGCGCCCAGGAGTCCCACCGTCGATGAGGGTGGAAGAAGAGCCGCACTCCAACGGCACAAACAGCCGTGCCTGCGCTCTCCTGCGCGCTCTGCCCAGGGGGCTGCCCCCTCCTCCCTCCTCCTCCTTTCCGGCCCTGCGGCCCGGTTCCTACCAAGCCACAGACCGGCACCAGTCTGTGGCCCGGGGGTTGGGGACCCCCTCACAGCCAGCTTCACCTTCTTAATGGCACTGATACAGCTCCAGATTTCTACACCATCCAGATTTCTTTCATTTTACTTTTGGACTCAGAAATACTTCCAGAGTAAATGAAATGAAGGGGAACAGTTCCATTCTCTCTGGTAGATTTGTTTACTTAGAGGACCTTTCCCAGGGTATTTTATTTTTTATTTATTTTATCTTAAATTTTTCTTTTACTTGTTCTGACCGAGGCTTCCCAAGAACGTGAAGCAAACTCCTTGTCCTGACAAAAAACCCCTTTTATTAATTTACTGTGAATTCTGCTCATTCACATCCAGCAAAGTCTTTTGAGGGAGGATTTAGAGTCACAGACCTTATCAGGCTTGCAAAGCTGCTAAGCCAATATCTGCAAAACTTGTCAAACTTGGAGAGTCACAAACCAATTAAGCGAACTAATGGTCTCCTGCAAACTCCACTCCCCTTTCACTTCCTTTTACCCTTCCAAGGTGGGTAAAACGAGGATCCAGATTGTTGGGACAATATGTTGACTCTGTAAACCACTTAGAGAAGTTCTGTAAAGTGGTATATAAATCTGAGTGCTATTGCTATATTCCCAAAATGCATAGAGAATAAAGGAAATAACTTGGATAGCAGTATGCCAGAATGTAAGTGTTTCTTAAATGCTGGGGAAACATACAATATTCAGAAGCTGCACAGGCATTCTCATCCCTGATTCACTGCAGTTGCATTCAGAAGGATCATATGATTGATTTGTGTGGCTTGCACAACAAGCTTGCCCAAATTAGTGAAAAACTGACACAAGGAACCTAACTGGATTAGTGTCAATCACAATTAGGATTTTATTTATGTGGCAATCACCAATTTTATCATTAAGTTATGAGTTCACTAATTGTACAAACCCCAATTTAGTTTAATCATCAAATTTTGAAAGCTGTGCAATCTAGTTGTAGATAAAGTAGACCACAGAGCTTCCAGAGGTATGTTAAAGGATAATTAATGCACAGGGGTCTATAATGGCTCGTGCTCATGTACAACTGTGGCTCATGTGCCCTCTTTAGAATAGCTCAGGGGTGTCCAAACTTGGGAACTTTAAGACTTGCGGACTTCAACTCCCAGAATTCCCCAGCCAGCGAATGCTGGGAGTTCTGGGAGTTGAAGTCCACAAGTCTTAAAGTTCCCAACTTTGGACACCCCTGGAATAGCTGGAAACAGCCTTGATATATACAAAAGGAAGGAGTTTCATAATTGCACTGCATGTTTGGTTTGAATGTGTACCATTTAGAAGTGAGTTTTGTGAATGGTGATGTCTGACTCCATCATGATTCTACCTGGAATAGCAATGACCACCTACATACTGTAAATTGCATTTCATATCAATACAATACAATAACAGAGTTGGAAGGGACCTTGGAGGTCATCTAGTCCAACTCCCTGCCTAGGCAGGAAACCCTATACCATTTCAGACAAGTGGCTATCCAACATCTTCTTGAAGACTTGCAGTGTTGGGGCATTCACAACTTCTGGAGGCAAGCTGTTCCACTGATTAATTGTTCTAACTGTCAGGAAATTTCTCCTCAGTTCTAGGTTGTTTCTCTCCTTGATTAGTTTCCACCCACTGCTTCTTGTTCTGCCCTCAGGTGCCTTGGATAATAGTTTGACTCCCTCTTCTTTGTGGCACCCTCTGAGATATCGGAAGACTGCTATCATGTCTCCCCTAGTCCTTCTTTTCATCAAACTAGACATACCCAGCTCCTGCAACCGTTCCTCATATGTTTTAGTCTCCAGTCCCCTAATCATCTTTGTTGCTCTTCTCTGCACTCTTTCTAGAGCCTCCACATCTTTTCTATATCATTGTCTTCTGGGAGAGTAGGGCATGTGGGATTTACACCATGCTTTCAGGGGCATTATGAGGACCAATGTCACCATTCAAACAGATTGTGAAAAATAAGCATAAACATGGACATGCTCTTTTAACTATTTATTAAATTAAAATGCTTTTTAAAAAAAAATCTCAGGGGCTGCCACAAAGAAGAGGGTGCCAACCTATTCTTCAAAGCACTTGCAGGCTGAACAAGAAGTAAAGGATGGAAACTAACCAAGGAGAGAAGCAACCTAAAACGAAGGAGAAATTTCCTGACGGTGAGAACAATCAATTGAGGGAATGACCGGCCTTCAGAAATTGCTTCCATACCTTCGTTTTTTAAGTAGAGATTGAACAATCATTTGTCTGAAATGATACAGGGTTTCTTTCTTGAGAAGGGGGTTGGACTAGAACCGTGATGGTGAACCTATGCCACGCATGCCATTGGTAGCACGTGGAGCCATATTTGCTGGCACGTGCATCTTCGGTCTCATGGACGTCCGTTCCTGAACTTCCGGTTGGGCCGTTGGGCCATTTTTTGCCCTCCCCAGGCTTCAGGAAAGCCTCCAGAGCCTGGGGAGGGGGAAAATGCCCTCCGCATGGGGGTCGCTCACGCGTGTGCAGTGGAGGGTCGCTCATACATGCGCAGGTGGGTGGGCATGCAGACAGTTTCGGCACACCTTTAGAAAAAGGTTAGCCATCATTGGACTAGAAAAATTCCAAAGGGAAAAATTCCCTTCCTCACTGCGATTCTGTTTTTCTTCCTTTCCGCAGCTCATTTAAAACTACTGCATCCCAGTAGTTTTATCTCCCCCTTTCCTACATGCCAATTAAAAGAAAGATTTGCATAAGATTCTTGGTTTCTTAGCACCAAGCTTATGTTGTTACATGCAGCTGTGTGTGTGTGTGTGTGTGTGTGTGTTAGTGACAGGTTAGTCCCATGTTTCTCCCCCTATTATGCCTCCCTTCCACATACAGATTTAGAACAGGACAAGAAAGTCTTTGTTGTGGGACCCCCAATTCCATTCCTGTGCTGTTTATAGGAGATGGGGAAAAAAATAAGCAGCCTACAGCTTTTAATTAGCAGGAGGGCCTTTATTTTTTATCCCCCCCCCCCAAACACACCTTACTTTACACCAGTTCAGCTTGTCTGGTTGAGAAAGTGTTGCCTCTGATTTACTGCAGAGGCTCCACTTTGGCGCCTGACGGATCTGCATACCGCATACCTTGTCAATCATGAATGCTGGAATGCAAAGGCTCCTGCAGAGGCCGCGAAGAAGGAGGAATAGCAAATGGAAAGAGAAGAATAATTATCCTGCCTTAACCTAATGTTGTTAATCTATATTGGCCATTACAATCTTAAGCATCTTGCCTAGTGGAGTATGCTACCTTGTAGTGCTGGGTTTTTAACGCAGGCAGCGTATCTAATATTAGGGACTGGCTCACCATCCATCATTGTAATTACTGTGTCATAATTTGCTGCCCTCCTTGGCTGTGCTGCAAAGAGATAGAGGAGGCCTTTAAAATGCTTGAGAAGGTTAAGGGGGGTGGGGGCTGGGGAAAGGGGAAGCAATCATAGAGCGTTTTTACAGTGGTGAAATAAAATGTCATGGGCAAACTCTTTCATCGGTAGGCATCGATGTCATTTTGAATATTTGGGGAGTGGAGAAGAGAGGAGAGGAGGGGAAGGAAGGTGGGAGAGGACAGAGAAGGGGATGGGATCAGCAGTGAAATTCAATTTTTTTTACTACTAGTTCTGTGGGTGCGGCTTGGTGGGCATAGCAAGGGAAGGATATTGCACAATCTCCATTCCCACCCCACTCTGGGACCAGCCAGAGGTGGCATTTGCCGGTTCTCTGAACTGCTCAAACTTTCCGCTACCGGTTCTCCAGTACCTGTCAGAACCTGCTGGATTTCACCCCTGGATGGGGTGAGGTGAGATGGGATGGGAGAGGAGAGAAGAGGAGAGGAAAGAGAGGAGGGTATCAGCATTCCATATAACATCCAAAATTAAATCAGAGTCCAAGGCAAAGGATTGCTCAAAGTTCCAATTTATTAAGAGAGCCACGTTGGCACATCTGGGGAAACCCGAATCTGAAGCTTCTTAGTTTTCCCCACCCAGTTGAAAGTTCAAGTTCTTGCCCCCACACCTACAAGTCCATCATGTGGTCTAATATCCCACTGCCATGCTGGCAGTTCCACCCATCCAGTTCCGGTCAGGTGCTGAGGTGCCAAGACAAAGGATGACCTTGGCAATCTAGAAAGGAATTTTATTTTGGCTACATAACATTCTACTACGTACTATCCCACCTCCAAATTCCCGACTAGAGAAACAGCATAGTAGAATAGAAGTGTGGCAGGCCAAAGATCCAAAAGGAACATGGCTGCAGGCCTGACAGAGAGAAGGGAAGGGGGAGAGGGGATGGGATGAGGTGAGATGGGGTGGGAGAGGAAAGAAGGGGAGAGGAAAAAGAGGAGGGAAGGGAAGGGGTAGAGGAGAATACAAAGAAGGGGATGGGATGAGGTGAGATGGAATGGGAGAGGAGAGGAGGGGGATGGGATGAGGTGAGATGGAATGGGAGAGGAGAGAAGAGAATGCAAAGAAGGGGATGGGATGAGGTGGGATGGGATGGGAGAGGAGAGGAGGGGGATGGGATGAGGTGGGATGGGATGGGAGAGGAGAGGAGAGAAGAGGAGAGGAAAGAGAGGAGGGAAGGGAAGGGGGAGAGGAGAATACAAAGAAGGAGATGGGATGAGGTGAGATGGGATGGGATGGGAGAGGAGAGAAGGGGATGGGAGGGGGAGGGGATGAGGTGAGATGGGGTGGGAGAGGAGAGGAGGGGGATAGGATGAGGTGAGATGGAATGGGAGAGGAGAGAAGAGAATGCAAAGAAGGGGATGGGATGAGGTGGGATGGGATGGGAGAGGAGAGGAGGGGGATGGGATGAGGTGAGATGGGATGGGAGAGGAGAGAAGAGGAGAGGAAAGAGAGGAGGGAAGGGAAGGGGGAGAGGAGAATACAAAGAAGGGGATGGGATGAGGTGAGATGGGATGGGATGGGAGAGGAGAGAAGGGGATGGGAGGGGGATGGGATGAGGTGAGATGGGGTGGGAGAGGAGAGGAGGGGGATAGGATGAGGTGAGATGGAATGGGAGAGGAGAGAAGAGAATGCAAAGAAGGGGATGGGGTGAGGTGGGATGGGATGGGAGAGGAGAGGAGGGGGATGGGATGAGGTGAGATGGGATGGGAGAGGAGAGAAGAGGAGAGGAAAGAGAGGAGGGAAGGGAAGGGGGAGAGGAGAATACAAAGAAGGAGATGGGATGAGGTGAGATGGGATGGGAGAGGAGAATGATGGGATGGGATAGGAAAGGAACGGGGAGAGGAGGGGAGAAGAGAGGAAGTGGGAAGGAATGGGATGGGGGAGGGGGGAGGGGAGAAGAGAGGAGAAGAGAGGAGAAAGGAGAGGAGAGAAGAGAAGTCAAATCTAGATTTTGGGGCAGAAGGACTCTATGTGAAAGGAACGGGAGCAAAATTATGCCTAAGACCTTTTGTCTGTAGAAAGTTATAGCCATACTCTTTGGCTGGTCCAGCTTGTAAAAGAAACAGCTGGAAAGACACCTAGAAGATCACTGGCTAAGACTCCGGAGAGCCATTGCTACTGAGAGAAAATAATTATGGACTGGATGTTTTCTGAGTTGGATGGCTTCCTGTGTTCTCACTGGAAAGTTTAATTATTCTCAATGTGATGCTTGGCAAAGGAATCAGTGCAGAAAGTTTCATCTAATGGCAGACGGTGGAGAGGCTGGATAGTATCCCACCACTTACAGCCATTGCAAAGAGGAAGCTGCTTTTCCCATCAATGTAGCTCCTCTGTGGAGAACAGCATGTAGCCGTACAGAGTCCTCCCCCCCACACACACACACATTACATGGAAGTGTTGCAGGAAAAAGAGCACGAGACTTGGACTTCTCAAAATCAGGAAAAGTTTATTATGGCTGCCATGGTTCAGAAAGCTAGTCAAAAGCCAGCATGCAAGATTCTGAACTAACCCGTCCAAAAGCATAATATCATATTTATAGTTTAGTTTTATCATGGAGATTCTTACTCTTTCTCTGATTGGTTACATGATTGTCGTCAAAAAAGAAAACCATAAACACATCCTGTTATTTTCTAAGATGAACTTCTAACCTTTGTGGTTAAGCCCTTTGTCTGCCTGCAAGGGGCCTTCCAATCTTACCCGACCCATTTACAAGCAGGTGTTTGCGGTTTGGCACATCCAGTTGCAGCTCAGAAAATTCAGAAATATCGTTACAATGCAGAGCTAAATAGGGACCCCCCTGGATCATCCAGTCCAACCCCACATCATTTCACTCTTAACAACCAGGTCTCATTTTATGCCCTGCCTCAGAAGAGCACAGACTTTGCATCAATGCCATTGCAGACTCGTTCCCTGGCAGCACTAAGGAAACGAGAAAGAGCATAGCTGAAACGTGACTTTGGATGATTGCCAGTGGAGAAAAGGTATTGAATGGCAGCAGCTCCATACCGTAGGTTCCTTCACAAAGACATGATGTGACGAATACTGAATGTCTGTGGAGATTCTGTCATCCAAGTCATGGTTGTCCCAAAGGTGCATTTTCAAAAGGCAACTGGACTTTCTTTGTTTTTTCTTTGAAGACCTTTTGCTTCTCATCTAACAAGCTTCTTCAGCTATCTTCCATTCCCCACCATCCGCACCAAGCTGAAGAAGCTTCTTGGGTGTGAAGCAAAAGGTCTTCAAAGAAAAACCAAGAAAATCCACTTGCCTCCTGAAAAAGCACTTTTGTAATCTAGTGATCTAACTCCCGTTATTTTGTTTTTGTGTACAACTCAGTGCCTGGTGTGGGGTATGTCATGGCCTGGCAGGGTTGCATTGGGTAAATACCTGTGTTTCTAAGCACTCAGCCCCCCTGTTCCTTGTTGCACCGCCAATGCAGGGCTACAATATCCACAAAGAAGAGGGAGTCAAGCTATTCTCCAAGGACCTGAGGGCAGAACAAGAAGCAATGGGTGGAAACTAATCAAGGAGAGAAGCAACTTAGAACTGAGGAGAAATTTCCTGACAGTTAGAACAATTCATCAGTGGAACAGTTTGCCTCCAGAAGTTGTGAATGCCCCAACACTGGAAGTCTTTAAGAAGATGTTGGATAGCCATTTGCCTGAAATGGTATAGGGCTCCCTGCCTAGGCAAGGGGTTGGACTAGAAGACCTCCAAGGTCCCTTGGAGGATGTTTCACTTTTCATCCAAGAAGCTTCTTCAGTTCAGAACTGAAAAGTCATGGACATAAACAGCCATTGTCTCCCTACCCAAACTATCCAACATATAGTGTTAAAGTGCCAAAATGGGGCTTTGGATGATTGCCAGTGGAGAAAAGGTATTGAATGGCAGCAGATCTCTACCGTAGGTTCCTTCACAAATGCATGATGTGAGGTTACAATGGAGGCTTTACTGATGTCATGGCTGTGACAAATGAAGCAAAAATTATATCTGTAATCTAGACATATTAACAGATTAACAGAGCTGGAAGGGACCTTGTAGGTCATCTAGTTCACCCCCCCACACCGCCCAAGCAGGAAACCCTACACCATTTCTGACAAATGGCAGTCCAAACTCTTCTTGAAAGCCTCCAGTGATGAATCTCCCACAATTTCTGAAGGCAACTTCTGTTCCATGTTTATAAAATGTTTAAGATTTTATATTCCATATTTTGTATTTTTAATCTAAATGTGATGTGTGTGTACCATATGATGAATACATATTAAACTCCTTGTATGGTGATGTCTCCATGCTCAAAAGAAGTGGCAACATAACCTCCCTCCTTGAAGAGGAGCTATGCAGAGGAGGACAATCAGTGACCGCCAGATGCTGGTGAAGAAACAATTCCAGCATCTTTCAATATTAGCCATATAGGCTGGGTGACCTCTGGTCTTTGATGGTAATACATTCTATTTGATTTGATTTGATATTGGCTGGGGGTATTGGGAATTGAGGAAAGCTACTAGTTCTCCACATTTGTGTTAGGGCAGGGGTCTGCAAAGTTGGCTCTTTTAAGACTGGTGGACTTCAACTCCCAGAATTCCCCAGCCAGCATGGCTGGCTGGGGAATTCTGGGAGTTAAAGTCCACCAGTCTTAAAAGAGCCAACTTTGCAGACCCCTGTGTTAGGGTATTCCATAACTGTGCCTGATTGAGTAATTAGTTTGAGCATAAGAAAAAACAACAACGGAGTGGAGAAATTAAAAAAAACCTAGTCTTCAAACTCCATCCTAATTTAATCATCTAGGAGTCACAAAAATTGAAAATTATAAGATATATATCTAAGATATACACTAATTATTTCAAGATTGCAATAATTCCCATTTATCTCTTAATAAAAATGTCATACAAAGCCCATTAGAAAAGGACCAAAAGCGATACTAGTATAAATATCTATGATTAAGAGAGAAGAAAGCATATTTTAAAATTCTCCTGATTTGTTTTTTTAGGTTAGATGTTGAAAAAAAATGAAAAAAACTTTGTTTCAGGCAGCGATAGAAAACTCTACAATTCGAATTGTGTGTAGATCCATCTATTTTTCTGGATGCTAGCTGCAAAGTCAATTTTGCACCACTAAAGGCTGCAGGTTCAGAAAAGCAAAACATTGGGGCACTCTTTAAACATTTTAAATAAAAGCATTAATTCCTTACAAACCCAATTAAAGAGGAGGTATCAGGTGAAGCTAAATGTCTATGGTGATTCTCAGTCATCCAGGACATGGTTATCCCAAAGGTGCTTTTCTCAAGTGGCAACTGGACTTCCTGATTTTTCTTCGAAGATGTTTTGCTTCTTCAGCTCTGACTAGATGATGGGGAATGGTTTCTGGTCTTTCTTCCAGATGAGAAGTGAAATGTCTTCAAAGAAAAACCGGAAAGTTCAGTTACCTCTTGAATTTAATTTAATTTAATTTATTTCAATTTGTATACCGCGCCTATCTCCATCGAGATGGACTCAGGGCGGTGCACAGGGGAATTAAAAATCACAATAAATAACAGTAAATACAATAACAATAATGAAAAAGAATTAAATTAAGAAACCTGTGCTAAAAATTCCCATTAATAAAAACCCACCATCCATTTACCCATTGGCTAGAGCTGTATCGCACCTGAGGTCTAAACTCTAAGCTAGACATGGAAAAGCATCTTTGGGATAAAAATGAGGTAGACTTACTTGTCCAGGAAGGTTGGCTCTTGCCTATCATCATCTTTATTGACATACAAAAGACTGCCCATTACAGATTAATGAGGCACATGAATAGTATAGCAGGCTGTAAAAAACACCTAATGTATAGCAAATCATAAGAAATAATTGTTCCATTATACCCATTATTGTAGACATGTAACATTTGCTTGTCTACCTAGCCCAGGGGTCTGCAAAGTTGGCTCTTTTAAGACTGGTGGACTTCAACTCCCAGAGTTCCCCAGCCAGCATAGCTGGCTGGGGAACTCTGGGAGTTGAAGTCCACCAGTCTTAAAAGAGCCAACTTTGCAGACCCCTGACCTAGCCGATTGAAATTTATTTATTTATTTATTTATAAAATTTATATAACCGCACTCTCTCCCCGAAGGGACCCGGGGCGGTGCACAGGAAGTTTAAAACAAACACAATACAAAATATAAATAATTAATATTGAATTAAATAGATTATCCCTGTGCTAAAATTTAAATAGTTAAAACATAATCCCTTAAAAACCCAATTAAAACAATTTATAATACAGACTGAAGGCTAGGTAAATAACTTAGGCCAAACCGGCCTGATGGAACAGGAGTGTCTTTAATTTCTGGCGGAAGGTGCGGAGGTCCGTGGTTGTTCTGAGGTCGGGGGGTAGGTTGTTCCAGAGGGTTGGGCCCACCACAGAGAAGGCCCTTCCCCTGTGCGTCGCCCGCTGGCATTGCCTAGTGGACGGCACCCGGAGAAGTCCCTCTCTGTGGGAGCGAATCGGCCGCAGGGATGTATGAGGTAGGATGCGGTCTCGCAGATAGCTTGGTCCCGTGCCATGGAGTGCTTTAAAGATGGTGATCAACACCTTGAAGCGCACCCGAAAGACCACAGGTAACCAGTGCAGCTCGCGCAGGAGCGGTGTTACATGGGAATATCTAGATGTTCCCAAGATCGCCCGCGCGGCCGCATTCTGGACCAGCTGCAGTTTTCGGGTGCACGCCAAGGGGAGCCCCATGTAGAGAGCATTACAGTAGTCCAGCCGGGATGTCACAAGCGCGTGAGTGACTGTGCGGAGGGCGTCCCGGTCCAATAAGGGACGCAACTGCCGCACCAGGCGTACCTGGTGGAAAGCCCCCCTGGCCACGGCTGTCACGTGATCTTGCATAGACAGCCAGGTATCCAGGAGGACACCTAGGTTGCGTGCCCGATCCATGGGGGCCAGATGTTCGCCCCCAATGGCCAGTGATGGAATCAACTGGTTGAACCGGGGCGCCGGAAACCACAGCCACTCGGTCTTGGACGGGTTGAGTTTGAGTCTGTTGCATGTTGAAAGCATGCAAATGTGAGTAGATAAATAGGTACCACTTCAGCGGGAAGGTAACAGTGTTCCGTGCGCCTTTGGCATGTAGCCATGCTGGCTACATGACCACAGAAAGGATCTTTGGAAAACACTGGCTCCCTTGGCTAAGAAACTGAGATGAGTACTGCCCCCTAGAGTAGAACATGATTGGAAAAGGTTAAAATTTTGCCTTTAAACATTTGAGAATATATAATTAAATGCCAAAATGAAGAGGTTTAAAAAAAAACAAAACACCAGATTTATGAATGATTGCTCCATTCAATCTAGGGAGTAACATCTTTGGATTCCTAAATGGGAAATAACAAACTTCATTAGCAATGGGGACTAATTATCCTGAAAAAGCATTCAACTACAGAAGGTACATGTGCTTGTTTTACTTTCAGAGACAAGAATAAATAATAATTCACATTACTGAGGACAGAAGGAAAAACCCTAATTAATGTACTCACCCCTTAGCACATTGGCAGGCGTACTTGTTCTAATTATCTGGATTTATATATAGGAGAAGAGAAAAAGAAGAGAATGGAAAACTAGCCTTTGCTAAAGAAGGGGTGGAAAAAGATGATATGAAAATGTTGGGACAGGGCTATCTTTGCAGCACTGGGTAGAGAAAATTCAATTGTAAGGCAAGCCAGATAGAGAAAGTCCCCAATTGAAATTACACTTCACTCTAAAGGGAACAGCAAGAAGAGGCAAGAAGCAGCAGTTCATCAGATGAGAATTAATTACAAAAAAGCTTTAAGCACTCTCCTAAAACATCCATAAGCAGTCATGGTTGTTATATAGAACATGCTTGTGCACTTCCGAAGGTGTGCCACAGAAGGGCGAGCTTGCTTTGCATTAGAGAAAAAAAAACCAAGGGGCTCTTCCTGCAGCATCACCCAAGGCCCACTCCTTTCCCGGAGCTGCCTCGCAAAAAGGCACCACAAACGGGAAGGTTCAGAGCCATTGGGAATCTGACTGCCTGCACAGAGCACCAGCTTGTCTCTCCACGGAAGTGGTTGACTCAGCCTTCCATCCTTCTAATGTCGGTAAAATGAGGATCCAGGTTGTTGGGGGCAATGTGCTGACATTGTAAATTGTCCAGAAAGTGCTGTAAAGCACTATGGGGTAGTATGTATATCCAAGTGCTATAGCTATTGTTAGATTTCTACCCTCCACCCCCAATTATTTAATGGAACTGCCTCTCAGACAGGAGTTTACATTTTATAAAAAACAATTTTCAAGGTTCCCACTGTGGGTTACAATATAGCTTTAGCTATTGCTGGCATTACAGGTAACTTTTGACACATCAGAATAGTTAAAGCCTTTTGAAATCAGCATCCAGTCTTCAATTATTCAAACACACTTAAGTATTTCTTTTTCAGAAATTGATTTGTTTTTAAAAAGCTTTTGTTCCCCATTTTCATCTTTTGAATTATATAAAAGTGCCAGTTATCAGCTATGGAGAAGAGCAGTTATATTAAATGTTAAATAACCCTTAGCGGCCACAAATATTTAATCATAAAAAAAGTAAATTGACAGTGGTGTGGTTCACACAGTATCCCTTGGAAACTCGACAGTATCATTCCTCATATATATTGATAAGTACAAGCTGTCCATAAAATTGCAGGCTCCATAGCTTTCTGTTTATGAGAGGCTATCTAAAATTCATTCATTGCAGGTAATATCAGTAACTCAATTCAGCTTAGCCCGATAGCCCATAACTTTTTAGCCTGTTGTATTGACTGAGCCATAGACCGGCTGTTTTCTTGGAGGGTAGTTGAAAAAATGATTTTTCCTGTGAGATTGTTCCTTCTCAAAGCACAATGAAGAGTTTGCCAAATGAACATCACAATTGGAGCTCCCAATGGCCTGAAATCTCAACCATGCTAGCAAGGGAAGGATCTAAGACAATTTGCTATAGCCAACTTGCCACAACCAACTCAGTGTGGTCGATTTGCCATGACCAACTCACCGCAGGATAACTCACCGTAGCCAACTCACCATGAGACAACTCACCACTGCCAACTTGCCATGGCACAACTCACCGCAGAACAAGAGTTACACAAATATCAAAGGAATGGTGGAATAGAATCATTAAAGGGTGCCAAAGGAAGGACAAAATGAAGTGTGAATGACAACAATTAAAATAATTATTTAATTATTTAAAATAACTACATCGCATTATTGAATTGTCATGCAGAACCTTGTCTCCTGGTGAGCTGGCCATGGCAAGTTGACTGTGGTCAATTGGCCATGGCAAGCTGATCATAGCAAGTTGGCTGTGGTGAACCATTCTGGGGGAGATAAAGTGAGGGATTGTGCCAAAGGTCTCTACTGTTCCTGTGATTGGAAAAAATGATCCTGGAGTAATCTTGAGGGCAATGATTGGTCTGAAGGTATCTCTAATACTTGGAGTGGGATTGAATTAGCACCCCAGACCAACCACTTCCATATTGTTGTCAAGAATGAATGAGTCTCTCTGGGTAATTGCCAGAGGTTGACACTGTTTTAAGGGAATATTAGACTTGCTTTGTTTTACTTTTTACTCTTAGCTACTTTAGGTCTCCTATCAATTTAATATACTTTGGATATCAGTTATAAACATATTTTCTTACTACAAAGAACACCAATAATTTGATCCCATTTCATTTTGGCAGTGTTGATTTATATTTGGAAATCCAGTGGAGGGTCACAGAATTCATATATGATCCCAGCTACTAGAATGTGATTATTATATTTGCTTTGCTACTATCGGTCTTGAGTGTGTTGATGGTCTGAATTCGGCATTCAAGGCATTCAGTCTTAATACTAAGTTTCTTTCCAAAATCATGAAGATGCTCCTTCCACTATGGTACTAATAGTTCAAAGCCTCTTCATTTTCATTGGCTATCTCAACATCAGCAGGGTATAATAACATGCATGAATGTTATGATTGGAAGTTTGTGGTGATGCAGAAGATAAAGAGCAAAAAGATCCTTTGTGGACACTGATGTGGATGGGAAAATGTTGAAGCATCCAGCAGCACTTCTTAGTCAGCTGGTTACATTGTGGTACAATACTTATTCACAGTAGATGTAAGTTTGGAATATACTGTATATCCAGTATAGCTTTTCTCGGTCAACAAACTTGACCTAAGTTCTTTTGTCTTTTTTCTTCTTATGTTGCTTCTCTATCAATAGATAGCATGCATGATTCCACAGTTGAACTGCACTGATTTGACAACACATTGGCAATTTTGTACAGAGGTGAGTTTCTATTATATTCAGATATTTCCATGGTGTGGTATGGTAGCCAGATTGGCCTATAGTTTGAGCAATCGAGTACAAGACTTTTGTCTTTCTAATGTGGGATGATTGTATTCATCTTCCAGATTGATGATACTTCTATAATTTGGCTGAACAATGTTGTAAAGCTTTTGCTCCCTCTGTTTCCAGATTTCAGCTGGGATTTTATTCAGGCCCTTTCCAGTGGTGTGCTAGGTTGAACACCTAATGGGCCATGTGATTCCCAAGCTAGAGGTTTCCTGGGTTTCGGGTTAGCATTTTAACCATTTCTCACTATCATTCTCCTTTTTGATATATCATCACAGTTGCCTACTGAAGTTTTTTTTTTTTTTTTTTAAACAGTTCCAAAATTGATTAAGAAATTAAGGTTTGGTCAGGCATAGTGTCCCTCTTGTATTGTTGGGCTTAGCATCCTAATGAATCCCTCACTGCTGCTGCTATTGCGATAATGAGATTAATTTTTCAGCATGTGTAGGATGCCACATACCATATGTAGCATGTGGAGAATCAAGGAAAAAAATGAAGAAAAGAAGCCAACCAAATAGATAGGCCTTCTGGGAATTTTTGAGCTTAAACTGAAATACATTCAGTAGAAGATCTGGTTTATGGAATAAAAAGTTGAAAATGGAGAAAATGCTCAGAGATATTTGTGCCAACGCATTGGTGTCAACCCTGAAGTGGACCTGGCTGAGGCCATCTTTCTGGCTTCAGGGTTGCCATAAGGTAGAAGAGGGGAGAGGGAGGGATAGTTAGCTGGGGTTTTGCAGTCAAAACAAAATGTTTTTCTTGTGGGAACCAAGGTCATTCCAACAGGTGGCTGGGAGAGGAGGAGTAAAGTAACCAAGCAACCGGCCAGCATCTCCATTGGACAATGTGAATGATGACTTGGGGTAAGGGGATGAGAGAATAAGGATTGTGGATTCTTTGGGGAAATTCTTTGGTTTTAGGTAGGCTCCATTTTGGGCCTAACATGCGTAGATTGCTCACTTACTGAGAAAAAGCTTTTCTGAGAAATGACAACTTGGCATGGAATTGTAGTGTCAGAATGACCAGGAATAGCCTGATACTTTGGAAACTCCCTTTCTAACTTGGAATAACAGGATATGTTTTCAGGAAGCCAATAATGATGGTATTGTTTAATTCCCTTAGGGGTCCCCTAGAACAGGGGTCTGCAAAGTTGGCTCTTTTAAGACGGGTGGACTTCAACTCCCAGAATTCCCCAGCCAGCATAGCTGGCTGGGGGATTCTGGGAGTTGAAGTCCACCCGTCTTAAAAGAGCCAACTTTGCAGACCCCTGTTCTAGAACATTTGGTAAAATTTCATGTAATGGAACACATTATGTTTTGAGCACGCAATTTTGTTTTTGTGTATTTAAGTTATGATGCATGTGATACGTCAGCTCGCGTATTTAAGGTGCAACCCTGTACCTGGATTCTATTCTCATTGTGCATGGGAATCCATTAGCGAATGTTATTAAACTGCTGTTTCTTTTTGCCATAAGTCTCCATGATCATTTTTAGATATGCGGAAAAAATATCTGGGATATTTTTCTCACAGGGGAAAACTTTCAATTTTAATAAAGTGAAAACCACAGGAACTTTCAGAGTCTGTTTTCACCAGTTGTGCCAATATGATGTATCCAATAAATTGTTCTTTGAGGAATCTACCTGCCTCGGAGTTCTGTTTTAATCGGGTGCATTACCTGGAGCATTGACAATTTCACAACACCCTTCTTGGTTTATTGTGCTGCTGTCAGAACTTTTCTGACAGAAATTGCTGGCAGGGATGGGAAAGGAATGTTTTCAAACAGGAAAGAAAGTGAAATTAGCAGCAGCAGCAGCATCAGTCACAATGACCGACACCAGTTTTATAAGGTTAGCACACTGCCTATTTGAAATAATATGAAAAAGGAAGATTTGGTTCACATTCTCAATCATAGTGGCTATAATTTCCTCATTTTGCGAATAATGTCCCACCTAAATCATCAAGGCGATATAGCAAGCAAGCAGCACGTCAATGTGAAGGCACTGTTTCTGGGCCCCATGGAATTACAGAAGTTAACCACAGAGAAGTGTGGTTCAAACTGTGTGGTTCTATCACATTACTTGCTACCAACACGAATAGACAAATATTTGCCCTCTTTCCCCTTCAGCAAGGCAGATACAGCTGCAGGTTTGCAAGTATGTTGCTCAGAGGGAAAGAAGGAATATGAGTCTCTGATCAGAGCTCTGGCAGTTGGATGACTTAAGCCTCAGAAACTCACTTTAATCCATTCATGAAAGGCTGCTTGCCATTTTGCACAGGCATAAAGTAAAAGAAAAGTCAAAACGGAGCAACACAAAAGGAATAAAAAAATTATTCATTTGGTTTTGTTTTGCTTTTTAAAAACATATTTGTTTATATTTTGGGACTGCTTTAATATGGTTTTTTGCTCCTGAAGGCAAACATTAGATGATGTTTTAGCATAGCTAAAATCAGAGAATCTTGCATCGAGGAAGGATTGGATCAGTGGTGGAATTCTAATTTTTTTACTACTGGTTCTGTGGGCATGGCTTGGTGGGTGTGGCAGGGGAAGGATACTGCAAAATCTCCATTTCTTCCCGATCAGCTGGGACTTGGGAGGCAGAGAATAGATGGGGGTGGGGTCAGTCAGAGGTGGTATTTACTGGTTCTCTGAATTTCTCAAAATTTCCACTACTGGTTCTCTAGAACTGGTCAGAACCTGCTGAATACCAGCTCTGATTTGGATACTAGTTTCTCAAACCAAAGCTTCCTATGCCACACAGGAAGCCATTCCTGAAATTAAGTGGAGTATCAAAAAAGAAGGTAAAGACTCAATAAAGGAGAATATTTGTAGCTCTGGGTTAAAATGTGGGCTCCTTGGTGCTCTCTGAGGTTGGTTGTTTTCTTGCAGACATTTTATTACCCAAACTAGGTAACAACATCAGTGTTTGGATAATGAAACATCTACAAGAAAACAACAAAGCTCAGAGAACACCAAGTGTCATTGCATATCCTTCTAAGTTGTGAACGATCCATGTGTTAAACTACTGAAGTGTGCAGATGATACAACAGTGGTTGGTCTCATCTGAGACAAAGATGAAACCGCATACAGACAGGAGGTTGAGCAACTAGCCTTGTGGTGCAACCGGAACTATCTGGAACTGAACACACTCAAAACTGTAGAAATGATGGTAGACTTTAGGAGAACCCCTCCCATACTACCACCTCTTACAATACTAGACAACACAGTATCATCAGTAGAGACCTTCAAATTTCTAGGTTCTATCATATCTCAAGACCTAAAATGGACACCTAATATCAAAAACATCATCAAGTAAGCACAACAAAGAATGTTCTTTCTGCGCCAACTCAGGAAGCTCAAACTGCCCAAAGAGCTGCTGATTCAGTTCTACAGAGGAATTATTGAATCTGTCATCTGCACCTCCATAACTGCCTGGTTTGGTTCTGCAACCCAACAAGACAGACACAGACTTTGGAGGATAATTAGAACTGCAGAAAAAACAATTACTGCCAACCTGCCTTCCATTGAGGACCTGTGCCCTGCATGAGTCAAAAAGAGGGTCATGAAAATATTTACAGATCCCTTGCTTCCTGAATATAAATTGTTTCAACAACTGACCTAGCTATCTGCGGGATCGGATCCTGCCTCATACATCCTCATGGCCGATTCGCTCCCACAGAGAGGGACTTCTCCGGGTGCCGTCCACTAGACTTTGTCAGCGGGCGACACCCAGGGGAAGGGCTCTCTCTGTGGCGGGCCCGGCCCTCTGGAACGACCTTCCCCCTGACATTAGGACAACCATGGACCTCCGCTCCTTCCGTCTTAAATTAAAAACACATCTTTTCTGTCTGGCCGGCCTAGGATAGTCTCTCTGTCTCTGGGGTTTTATTGGGAAGTTTTTTAGTATAGCTTAGTTTTAATGGGGAATTTTAGCACAGGTTTAGGTTTAATTTGTTTTTTAAAGAAATGTTTGTATATATTTATTGGTTTTTATTCTTCCTGTGCACCGCCCCGAGTCCCTATGGGGAGAAGGAGCGGTTTACAAATATTAAATATTATTATATTATTATTATTATTACCCTTACAACGACGCTCTAGAGCACTGGGTTTTTTTTTCCTGAACGCCATCACTCTGCTAAACAAATAATTCACCACTATCAAACTATTCACTAAGGCTGCATTACTATTAGTCTTCTTGTCGTTCATATCACCCATCTCCTCCCACTTATGACTGCAGGACTGTAACTTTGTTGCTTGTACGAGATATATATTGGTTTACAATAGAATAGAATAGAATAGAATAGAATACAATACAATACAATACAATACAATACAATACAATACAAAAGCAGAGTTGGAAGGGACCTCGTAGGTCTTCTAGTCCAACCCCCTGCATGGGCAGGAACCTTATACCATTTCAGACAAATGGCTATCTAACATCTTCTTAAAGACTGATACTGATAAAGACTGTTACTGATTGATTGATACTGATTGTTTCCTGATTGCTTATTTGTTCCCTATGACTATCACTAAGTGGTGTACCTTATGATTCTTGACGAATGTATCTTGTCTTTTTATGTACACTGAGAGTATATGCACCAAAGACAAATTCCTTGAGTGTCCAATCACACTTGGCCAATAAAGAATTCTATTCTATTCTATTTTGTCCTCTAAAGTTAGAAGTTCTAATACTACTTTTTCAGGCCAATATTTACAAATATAATTTATCAAGCCCTGGAAATTTGAACTGAGGGTTTAGATTTGGATTTAAGTATCAAAATGCCATTTTTCTTTTCACAGTTCTGTGAATTCAATTTCAATTTCCTCAGTTATTTTAAGAAGGGGTTTCTCCCTCTTTTGGAAAAAGGACAATTATAAAGGGGCCTTTTTTTTGATGCCTGTCTTTACTTTCCCATCTCTGTCGTGCAAAAAGCTTTTCATTCTTTTTGAAACCTACTTTAGGGAAAAAAACACCTCTTCTAATATTTGTTATTTTTAACCAGACTTTAGCCTTCCTAATTCCCTCCCTGCAAATTCACACTACTAATTTGTATCCCTCCTGCTTCCATTTGCTCTGCTTCTTCATTTTGCTCCTCAGTATGTCAGTGAGTTCATTGTTCCCCCATACATAGTACTTAAAACCTTTCCTTTTTTCCCTTCTTCTCATGAGGCTCATTTGTGCCTGGGGATTCAATAATTCATTTTTTGGGTCTTCTATCTGTCTTCAACATATTTATTCTTTGGGATTTCGAGGCATGGTATTCTGTCCATCTTTCTTCTGAGTTCATTAAAATCTGTCTTCCTGAACTCCAAGGTAGGTGACTGACATTTCTCAGATTTCCTTCCCTTAATTAACTTGAACTCCAACATGACATGGTTGGTTTTCTCCAAGGCGTCAGACGCTAATATTCAACCAGCTTCTCTATTGGTCAAGAGTAGACCCAGGAAAGCTGGCCGCCTTATTTCTTCTCCCGGCTTCTGAAAAATGAAATGTGAAAGAGGTGCATTTGACACCAAAAATGTGAAAGTCATACATTTGACATGAATAATTCAAAGTCTGGTTCACAATCTGCACCTGGAAGAATCTGTGATAAATGGAATACATATTCTTCTCCTTTCTCTCTTTCTGGTGATACAGTTTATTTAAATCCAATGTTTGTAAAACTCGGAATCTCTTGCATTATTTATCCAATCAAAATCATGGGATTCCAGGTTCCTCTCTTTCTCCAACTTTTGGATCCCAATCACCTTATTCGTTGAATAGAGCTTGCATCTATAATCTCATGTGTTTGACATAAAATTCCATTGGTATTTTACTCGATTGCATCCGTAGTAGGTACATATTTTTACAACTTTGATGTTTACTGGATATCCGCTGTCTAAACTACTGTATGTATCAAAAACAGATTCATATGTTTTAATAATTAGGTTTTAACTAAATATGTACATAGTAATATCTATTTTATTTTTATTTTTTTACTGTTCCACTCGTAAATATGAATGCATGCCTGGGGTAAGGTTCTTAATGCTTTCTGAGCTTGGTGGTTTGCTTGAACACATTTCATTACCCAATGGGGTAAAATCATCAGTGCAAGTGAGTGTGGTTGTTTATATATAGTAGCTTGGCCTGCTTGCTTTGGTGGAGTGGGGTGTTTCTTAATTAGAGTATTGCTTCATGACTCATAGTTTGCCTGCTGCTAATTACTTCTTATCTGAATGTGGCTGCTGAAATTTTTTTGTTTTTTTGTTTCATTCCTATGTTTTCTTTAATGTCTATTTTGAATGGTGTATAGATGAGGTTTATCTGTATGTGCCTATAATGGCAGATTTGTCTAATGCCAAAATCAGTTTTGGATCAGGCTTGATCTGAGATGCTAATAGTTTCCAATTTGAAACTCTGATTGAACCTATGTGTTGTAAGATTAAGGATTAATTTATCAAAAAGTCCACACCACAAGCTATAGCACAATTGTTACAACCTGTGAAAAGGATAATACTCCCATACTTCAAAAATACCTCAGAAACAGTCAACCAACTACCACTATCACATGGCATCACTATAGTACAAAAATCAACTCCAAAACATGTTAGGCACATCTAGATCCAAATAGCCAAAGAAGAATAATTTAATAATTAATAATTTTAATAATAATTTAGCTAAAGAAGAAAAAAAAAAAACTGGAGTCATATGTGACACACAATGCAAGAAATGTAGCAGCTAATATGTAAATGTCTATGGGACATTTCAGTCATCCAGGTCATGGTTGTTCCAAAGGTGCTTTTTTTCAAGAGGCAATTGGACTTCCTTGTTTTTCTTGGAAGAAAAGTGAAACATCGGTTAAAGATCAGAGCTGAAGAAGCTTCTTGGAAGAGAAGCAAAACATCTTCCAAGAAAAACAAGAAAGTCCAGTTGCCTCTTGAAAAAGCACCTTTGGGACAGCCAAAATGTAGGACAGACAGACAGAAGACTAGCAGAGCACAGAGCCCATCCATGAATAGGAGTCAGAAGACACGATGATAACTCCTCGATCTCTTAACTCTAATTGGCCCGATTCTGCTTGGCCATTTTGGTTATTAGCCCATAGATAATATTATGTTGCCTTTATTATATACTACTCTCTAATCCTGGACATTTATTTTAACTTCCTTTTGTCAATTCCTAAACCCCAATGGGTGCTGAATGAAAAAAAGGTCAGCCAGATTTTATTAGGGGAAGTATTAGTATAGGTGGTTTGTGTTTTTTTTAACCACCAAGCATACATTTTGGTCATATGTTTGAGAGAAGAGAAATAGAAAGATTGAAAAAATGCCCTTGTAACTTGGACTGGCAAGAGATAATGTACCTTTTCAGAACAGAGGAAAGTATTCATCATTAGAAAGCAAAAACTTCTGGAAATGTAAGATGACTTTTTAGGCTTCCTCTAAGTGAATGCTCTAAGCATTTTAAAGAATTGTGACAATGTTCAAACAATGAATGGGATCCACTTTTAATGGCATTATGAGCAACACACCTCATCAATTTTCTTCCCCTGAAACCTGGACATTTGCAACAAAAGAGCTGGGCACTTTTAGGAGAAAGGAGAGGAAAAAAAGAAACAAGTCAAGAATCCATTATTGCAACCATCATCTTGCCTTTTTTTTTGGATCCATGCAAAAGTATATATGAAATTTACACTCAATCTGACCAAGAAAAGGCATGTGCATAAAGCAGTAAAGCTGATAATAGCCCAGACGCCTTGCCAAAATTTGTCTTCCATTTCCCTCCAATTTAGCCTCCTATTTTTCTGCCTTTTTCTGAGAGCGCCTTTGAATTTGTTTATCATTTCTACTGGTGGCAATTTTGAGCTTGCGTTATCATTGTGAGATGGCAGAAACTGCTATTTTTTAGTAGCACGTTGCTCTAACAGGCTGTCCCCTCCCTTCTGCTTCTTGCTACCTAATATGAAAAAGAGGCTGCTTGTGGTGTTTTCCCTTGGATTCTAAAAGAAATATGGGAAGCTAAGGAGCGAGATCAATGCAAAATGAACGACAGAATACTCACGTGCATACCTCTTGGCCACAAGACCCAGAACCTGCATCCATCTCTGAGAATTTCATAAAATTACCTTCTCCTTTGAGAAAAAGATAAAAAAGAGAAGAGAAAAGCAATTTCTTTCCTATCAAATTGAGTGAGAATGGTCAGGAAAAAAATTGCAGAAGTTATTTCCAGTTATAGCAGTGGCCTTATTTCTCTGTCATCATTGAATCAGTCAAATTGTTTCCAGCTGAGCCGTCCTGGGTACTAAGGGATTTATTAAATCTTATGCTAGAGGCCTGAAGGGGAATTCAACAGTTATTCACTGTGCTGTCTTTGTTAGATTCTGTGGTGATAACTATACACATTTGTTCACTGTAGATGGTACATCCTCAGTTTCTTAAACAAGTCACATTTGCTTGGGTCATTTTAGTCAGTCATATTAACTGTATATGCAAGATCATGAAGCTGGTAAGTTTGTTCCGTCTCTGCCTGCTTAATTAAAGCCAATCTTTTCCCAACTTTTTGATCTAGAATCTTTCCTGAACAGCAAATGTTTTCAGTTTCTGGGGAATTAAAAATTAACATTTTGAGGAGAAGGAAATTTTGGCAACATATTTTGGATCCTGCTTCTAATCAAGTTTGGAATACATGACTGATCACTTTAGGAATTCCTGAATGATGTAGAATCTGGTAGAGAAAATGTCTTCTTTGTCAGTTGATTTTGATTCAGTAAACCAAAAATAGGCAGTTTTTGTTTGTAATACCAGTGAGTAAGAATAACAGAACAACAGAGTTGGAAGGAACCTTGGAGGCCTTCTACTTCAACCTCCTGCTCAGGCAGGAGAACCTATACCAGCAACGGCGAACCTTTTTTGGCTCGCGTGCCATAAGTGGGGGGAGCACAGGGGGGTTGTGAGTGGGCGTGCCACACCCATAATGCAATGTGCAACCCCCCCCCAGTGCATATGCGCGCACTACAGGTGCGACCCCCCATTTTTTGCATGCTCTTTTTGCTCTCCCCAGGCTCCAGATGCTTTATAGGAGCCTCCCCACCCCCAGGCCCTCCAGAGGCTTCAGTGACCTTCAGGAAGCTTCCCTGAAGCCTCCGGAGCACTCAAAATGACGCTCCAAGCAAATCAGACATCACTTCTGGTTTCGGTGGCGTGTCATTTTGAGTGTTTCGGAGGCTTCGGGGAAGCCTCCTGAAGGTCAATGAAAGTTGTTCCACTGATTGTTCTGTCAAGAAATTCCTCCTTAATTTTAGTTTGATTTTCTCCTTGATTAGTTTCCATCCATTGCTTCTTGTCCTCCCTTCAGGTGCTTTGGAGGATAGGTTTTGACCTGCGCCTCTTCTGCCGGACACTAAAAACTCACTTGTTTCAGATGGCCGGCCTGGCATAATTTTAAGATGGTTTTTAGTAAGGTTTTAAATTTATTTTAGCACAGGCTTGTATATTTAATTTATTTTAATTTTGTACTGTATTTATTGAATATTGTTTTATTGTCTCCTGTGCACTGCCCTGAGTCCCTTCGGGGAGATAGGGCGGTTTATTAATCCAATAAAATAAATAAATAAATAAATAAATAAATAGGTTGACCCCAAATCTCCCTCCCTCCCTCCCCCCTCTCTCCCCCTCTCTCTTTTTTCCATAGAAAGGAAATAAAAGAACAAAAGCTGCCTACATCAATGACCCTTGCTAAGCAGCAATTTGAAGAGTGTAAAACATTTTCTTCAAAATACTGACCTTCTGAAATTTTTCCTCTTCGTGTAATTGTGTGCCCCTTCAAGATCCTGTATCATCTGTTGCAGAATCTGTGTGTTCCCTGAATGTTCTCAAAAAAGCAGTCCCAACAAACTAAATTTGGAGGCGGTCACCATTCACCTATATGGTCCTACCTGCTCTGCTATGAGACAACATCTCCCTGAGATTTGGATGTCTCTAACTTGTAGGTCTACTGGAAGGCCTTAAAAACTTGCTTTAATTCTGGGTATTGGCCTAGAAATATGGATAATCCGATATGATAAAAGGTTTTGGAATCTGAATAATTGTGATTTGTGATATATGGGATTTAGCTTAATGTGTGTGTAGTTCTCTGTTTTAATGCCATTTCCCATGATTATTGGCTACTTTGTTCTGTGTTTTCAGTCCTTTGTTAGTCTGCCAGAGTTACTAGCCTAATTTGTGTGTTGGTTATCCGTATACTTTCCTTAAATAAAATAAGTAAAAACAGTTCTTCAAGATTTTAGTTGGGTGCAGTCTTAATTTAGGATCGCCAAGTATCAGCATCTGCTTAGAACAACCTCTCCAGATTTCAGACCTGAATTGTTTACAGAGACATAAAACTGCATTACATCTCAAGCACAAGAATGCAGTGACACAATTCAGGATGCTGCTCATTACAGCTGCAATGTTGGCCCTATTTTCAGACTGAAAACCTTCCATTCACCTTAGCTGGGTCAAGTTCGTCCTCAGAATCATCACAAAGGGGTGGGCCATTCAGCTGGAGGAGGGAGAATAGGGAGAACCTGCTTCTGTGCATATGTTGACAACCAATTTATTTGCTGGATGATTATGAAGAATGGTGCAGCCTCTCCATGTCAGTTTGAGGGCACTACACTGTATATGTTTTCATTGTCATTAGAAGGGTTACAAACAACGTACCCGGAGCACAGCATATATCTTTAGGACAAAGTGTCAATGTAAAGATAATTGGGTTGGTTTTCCTACCTCCCTTAGACAGCAGTATACATTCTCTCCCTCATGCACACACTCACACCTCCAGGTAGATAATCACTTGAACTGCTGCTCTGTGAGCACATACACATTGTTTCTCATCAGAATCCATGCTACTACAATATTGAACTACAAAAGATATTGCCTTCTAATAATTCTGCTGCTGTATTATATATTTATCTCTAGGTGTTAGATGTGATGAATTCACAGAAGACCGGTTGGATTGTTGCAGTCAAGTCCATAAATTTAAGTTAACTGGGGTTTCTTGAATAAATTACAGATGTTTGCTTCATGCAATATGCTGAACCATAAACTATGGCTTTCAAGCTTTACGGTTGTATCGACATAACAACTTCATGTGATTTATATGGCTATCCGTTTCATCAAAATGACTTTGTGTGGCTCACAACAGGTAAAAACAATAAGAGAAATCATAGAGTCATAGGGCTGGACAGGACCTTGGAGGACTTCTAATGCAACCCCCTGCTCAAGGCTGGAAAACTTATACCATGACGGATAAATTGTTCAATCTTTTCTTGAAAACTTCCAGTGATGGAGAACCTACAGCTCCAGGAGGTAAGCTGTTCCATTTATTGTTCCCACTGTCAGGAAATTTTTCCTTAGTTCCATTTTGGATCTCTCTTTAATGAGCTCCCGCCCATTGCTTCTTATTCTGTCCTTGGGTGCTTTGGAGAATAATCCAACCCCTTCTTCTCTGGGATAGCACCTCAAATACTGGATGACAGCTATCATGTCACCCCTAATCCTTTTCTTCTTTAGGCTAAACATGAATACCGTATTTTCGGGAGTATAAGATTCACCAAGATTTTGAAGAGGCAAATTAAAAAAAAAAGGTTTTGCACTCTGCAGACCTCCCACAAATAGCCCGTTTTTTGTGAAAATGGACCTCTTTTCTTTTCTTTTTTTTAAAAAAAGGGCATGAATAGCCTTTTGGAGGCTTATAGAGTGCTCCTGGGGGGTGCCCCCTTCAAACGAGCAAAAAATTGTGAAAAATGGGCCTGTTTTTTGTCAAAAAAGGGGCATGAATAACCTTTAGGAGGTTTATAGAGTGCTCCTAGGGGCTGTGTGTGTGTGTGTGTGTCAAAATTGAGCAAAAATCGGCTTGTTTTTCACTCATTTCTGTTTTCCCCAGTCCCCCAGGAGCACTCTAAAAGCTTCCTATAGGCCAGTGATGGCGAACCTTTTTAGGCTTGTGTGCCATAAGGGGATGAACACAGGGGGGTCGTGCGCCGGTGTGCTGTATCCATAATGCAATGGGCGCCCAGCAGTGCACATGCATGCATGATAGGCACTCCCCCCCATTTTTTACATGCTTCTGGTTTGCTCGTAGCATTGTTTTTAGTCCTCCGGAGGCTTCAGGGAACCTCGGGGGGATGGGGGCTGAGGGGGGGCTGTTTTTGCCCTCCCCAGGCTCATATAAAGCCTGGGGAGGATGAAAAATGGCTTGAAAAATGGCTGAATCAGCTGGCCAGCACCGCACATGCACACTGGCCAGCTGACAGGGCAATGCCTCACGTGCCCTGCCAAATGGCTCCAAGTGCCACCAGTGGCACCCATGCCATAGGTTCGCCATCACTGCTATAGGCTATGCATGGCTATTTTGGTGAAAGGGGCGGGGTTTTGGGAGGCAAAAAATGCTGTATTCAGTGTATAATATGCACCCAGATTTTCAGCCTCTTTTTTGAGGGAAAGAGGTGCGTCTTATACTCTGAAAAATATGGTACTTAATTCCCTTAATGGTTCGTCATCTTCAGAACTCTGATCATCTTAGTTGCTCTTCTCTGCATTTTTTCTTTTTTGTACTGTGGTGACCAGAACTGGAGTATGGATTGGATAGTTTTGGCCTCTCTTCAATAAAAATATTTTTAAAAACTATATACAAACTAGCCATAAATTTGTTTTAACCCCCCCCCCCCCAATAAAACCTTGGTCAATGGCAGAATCCATCCTACATCAGCTCAACATGGCCATTATAAGAACTCCCCATCATTGCTAGACCCTCAGGCATCACAGCAGAGCAATGTCTCCTGGCCGTCTTATGCATGCTCCTCTCCATGGAATTCTCTAGTAAAAGGTGAAAAATTCACAAGATTTGAAGAGAAATCAAATATAGTAGACTATTTGCATGGATATCTGCGGGGTGAGCAGGAAAGGAAGGGGGTCAAGAGTTGTGGTCGTGCAGTACTGCAGGCTACTTCTGCTGATCACTGGCTGCCATAAGTTTGATTTTCACATGGCTCAAGGTTCACTTAGCATTCCATCCTTTCAAGGTTGGTAAAATGAGGACCCAGATTGTTGCGGGCAATATGCTGACTCTGTCAACTGCTTAGAGAGAGTTGTAAAGCGCTGTGAAGCGGTATATGTGTGGAAATGCTTTAGTAATTACTAATGGATTTGTATCTTGAAATCTTGACACAATGATATGACTTGTGCCCTTCTATGAAATCCCTTGACAAAGTACTTTGCTGTATCGTTTAGATTATGATGCATATTATAATTGTAATATCATTTTGATGTCACTACAGCTTGGGGCAGATGTTGGAATAAAATAACTGGGAACAAAAAAAAACAAGTTGTGAACCATCCTAATCAGTGGTGGGTTTCAAATTTTTTTAGAACCTACTCTGTAGGTGTGGCCTATTTTGTGGGCGTGGCTTGGCAGTCATGTGACAGGGTGGGAGTGGCCACCTTTTAAAATGTGGTGAAACTCATTTAACAATGCTCTTGCTTAGCAACCAAAATTTTGGACTCAATTGTGATGATAAATTCTTTCTTTCTTTCTTTCTTTCTTTCTTTCTTTCTTTCTTTCTTTCTTTCTTTCTTTCTTTCTTTCTTTCTTTCTTTCTTTCCTTTCTTCCTTCCTTTCCTTTCCTTCCCGTTGGGTCACTGGCAGCGGCGGGCCAGATTTACTTCCAGGTACGCCAGTGGAAACCCCTCTCACCGGTTCTCTAAATTTCACCAACCAGCTCTCGCGAGTAGGTGCGAGCCTGCAGAAACCCACCACTGATCCTAATGTGCCCTGGGTTGGTGTAAGAGCTAATGCAATGCGAAGAAGCAAAACTATCCAATCCAACTGTTATATTTCCTGAGTTCAATTTTCTGCATTTCTGTAAGTAGCAGAGTAAGATTCCCTAGCTGGAACACGAAAAATGATATGAAGGTTAAGAATTTTGTCTGGAGATTTCTTGTCCTTTCCCTATTCTGACAGTAGAATATAGTGAACTTCAAATTAATCATATAGACTGAGTTCATGCATCAGATACAGTGACAGGAGAGTGCTAGGGTTTTTCCCATCTTTTTCCTGCTATCTATTGCTGTCTGATTTTCTCTCTCTCCTAGATTATAAACTGTAGTGGCCCTTGTCTGTGGATGGTTGATAATATCATGTGACTCTAGCCATTCTTTATCAAATCTTGACCTCTTTCAAATCAAGATTGATCTTGGTCTTCTGAAGTTTCTTATAGCAAGAGTATTAGAAAATAGAGGTAGTTCCTAAAAATATTGCAGCTCCTGAAAACAATGCAACTTTTAGTGAAGAAAATAGGGAGACTAGAAAGATAAAGCAAAAGGGTAAAATTGGATATGTGGATTCTAGGAGTTATCCTTTATTTCACTTCCTTTGTTTACTTTCAGTTTCTATTTTATTATCTTTATTTATTCTTATTTTTTTCTTTATCTTTTTGCTTCCAAAGAAAGAAAGATTTTCCTATTTTAAAAATGTCTCCTTTCATATATTTTTTTGGAGGAGCTGCTGCTGCAGTTTTGTCTTGGACAATAGATTTAATTTACTTTTACCTTTTAAAATTCTATCTATTGGAAGTCCAAACATATGACTGTTTTATTTAAAATGCTTTCACCTCTATTACTTAATCTGAAATAATGTTCTTATCTTGATTTTCCTGGTCCTATATTTTGGATTCTGAAAAGAGGATTCACTATGTTCCCTTTCTTAGGATGTGAGACTTCCTCAAATATTAAGGCTAAATTATAATTTAGCTGAAAGATAAATAGGAAGATGTATGTTCAGCTATATATATGATTTATGGATCGGTATCTGCTTATTTCATTTAATTATTTCATGGAAATAATTTCTTTTATTTCTCCACTGTGTAATCTTGCTCCTTAAATTAATTTTATGTTATTTTAGATTTTTAGTCAATCATGATGCATATTTGCTTTTCTATTTATATGGTGCTCTTCTATAGTTTTGCTGGGTTTGCTTTTCTAAATCATTAGTTATCCTTGCACAAATCTTCCTTATTCCTTTTTGTCCCCAATACTTCCCTCAAGCAAGCTCAAAAGAGCAGAGATTCAAACCCATTAATTGTGGGCCCTAAATGGCTGAACAAATTCAGAAGCATCTACTGGTTACTTAGCAACTGCAGGTCCATCTCTCTTGAAAAGGGTGGATTAGAGCAAAAAGAAGCACTTTCATGTGATGATAAACTAAACATACAGGGTGGGGTTCCTAAAGAGAAAAGGGGCATCTAGGAGTGTGGTAGGGCTTAGCAATAGCAATTAGACACATATACTGCTTCATAGAGTTTTTACAGCCCTCTCTAAGCGATTTACAGAGTCAGCCTTTTGCCCCCAACAATCTGGGCCCTCATTTTACCCACCTCAGAAGTATGGGAGGCTGAGTCAACCTTGAGCTTGTGAGGTCTGAACTACCAAACTGCAGCTAGCAGTCAGCTGAAGTAACCTGCAGTGCTGCACTCTAACCACTGTGCCACCTCGGCTTTCTCCATAGTGGTCTGTCTGCCCACTTCTTGCCAAAATAGTCACCTTCTGTACAAGCTTTTAATTTTCTTTCTTTCTTTCTTTCTTTCTTTCTTTCTTTCTTTCTTTCTTTCTTTCTTTCTTTCTTTCTTTCTTTCTTTCTTTCTTTCTTTCTTTCTTTCTCTCTCTCTCTCCCTTCCTCCCTCCCTCCCTCCCCTTCTCTCCCTCCCCTTCTCTCCCTCCCCTTCTCTCCCTCCCTCCCTCCTCCTCCTCTGTCATACCCTTTTCTGTCTTTCATAGGTAAGTTGATTTATCTAGCCTTGCATTCCTTGCTCAAGATTATCTATGTATATTATATATCTTGCCCAAATATGATGTTTGCAAGATTAAAACAGGCTAGAGGGAAATCGTATTAGAGATAAATGTTACTGTAGTCTAAATGTTGGCTCCAATATCACATGCACCCGTTATTGATTTTTAAACTGAAATAAAAATATTAGCACCTGAAGGCAGGACAAGAAGCAACCAGAGGTGGGTTCCTAGTAGTTTGCACTGGTTTGGTGGAACCAGTGGTGGAAATGGCGACTGGGTCTTCGAACTGCTGGATGTAGCATGCTCGCCATGCCCCTGAACTGGTTCCCCTGTTTCCACAACATCTTTTTTATCACCTTTTAAAACGTTCTGTGCATGCACAGACCTATTTATAGGCAACTGCGCACGTGTGCACGAGCAAAATTGTGTGCGCACCGAACTGGCAGTAATGCCGGAAGAAACCTTACCCCCGGAAGCAATGTATGAAAACTGATCAAAGAGAGAAGCAGTCTAAAACTAAGGAGAAATTTGCTGACAGTTAGAACAATTAAACAGTGGAACAGAAGTTGCCTCCAGAAGTTGTGGGTGCTATCACCCTGGAGGTTTTAAAGAAGAGATGGCACAACTTGTTTGGATTTGTCCAGAGCTGTTGGACAACTGCTTGAGCAGGGCGAGCATGCTACACCCAGCAGTTTGGAGACCCAGTTGCCATTTCCACCACTGGTTCCACCAAACCAGTGCAAACTGATAGGAGCCCACCTCTGGTTGCTTCTTGTCCTGCCTTCAGGTGCTAATATTTTTATTTCAGTTTAAAAATCAATAACGGGTGCATGTGATATTGGAGCCAACATCCAGACTACAGTAACATTTATCTCTAATACGACTTCCCTCTTCCCTCTTGACTAAAAGATCTCCAAAGTCCCTTCCAACTATTCCATTCCATTCCATTCTTGATGTTTCCATTGAAAACAGGGAGAAATATTGTCCCTGCCTTTTTATACTGCTGAGCAAGAAGAGTATATCCTCCCACTATGGTTCATTAGAAGAAATACCTTATTTACTGAATGTGAGAAGATTGAAGACTAACCCTTTTATTTATTTGAAGTCTTAGAGGTGAGAACAAGTGAAGAAGGAAAAAAAAAAGGAATAACTGCTGGCCAGGAACATGGACTGCAATTATGTTTTAAAAAATTGTTCAAAGCCTATCTTCTCTTTTGAATCAGACCCTGCTTGCCTGATAAACCTTCTTGCACAACAGAATGCCCAACACTTCTGCTGCTGCCCCAAGAATGACCTCCATCCTTTCTCTTCGACATTGAAGTTATCTCCTGCTGGTAGAGGCTGATGCCTTAAGTAATAACAGCAGTAGGTGAATGAACCTATTTTCTCCATTGTGTGTGACCGAGTTGAACTTTGGGATCTTCCGGAGTAACAAAATGCTCAAAGGAAAACTGAGCACACAAAGAGGGTCTGCAAAGCTACACAAAAAACCTGTATTAGTTACAATTGCTTAAGCATCACATGCCTATGCACCCAGACACCATATAACCCTTTATACGTTCGTTTTAGGTGTTGTGGTGCCGTGGTTAGAATGTAGTATTGCAGGCTTACTCTGCCCACTGCCAGTAATTTGATTTTGACCGTAAAATGGCTTCTAGTGTACAGCGCAGTGGAGTTGCTATAGTAACAGCTTCATAGTACTCCACAAGGGGGCTCCCTTTGATAAGGGGAAAAATCCAAAATTAAAAATTATGTTTACTCGGGACATTTTCCCCCTATAAATAAATATCCTGGCAATGCCGGGTTATCGGCTAGTACCAATATAAAACAGTTAAAATGTTAAAACGTTAGAACATGAAATGCTAAAATTTAACAATAAACACAATGTTTTTGCCTTCATTTATTTATATTTCTTCTGCTAAAACCTGTAAAGTGTTTAAAAATTTACACATTGATAAGCATGGTAAAATAAAAACATACAATCCATACACTTGGATTAAAGTTTGAAAATAATTTATTCTGGCACTTTAACTAAAATTGCCTTTTTTTTTTAAACTACTGATCTGATTTGACAGAGTACTGAATGCCTTTTTGAAAAATTCCCGGCAGATTTAGTAAAAATAATATGAGAAATCAACAGGAGAACCGCAATAGCAGATTTTATTTGTTAAATGTATTCCTCTTACCGATTCCTGTTACTGAAGGTAGTAAAATAAGGAGGATAAGATTATGCAGGGAATATAAAATACAATTAAAAGTGAAATTGACCATCACACTATGAGTGTTGCTTTGATTATTTTCAGATGAAATGAAAACATAAATCCAGAACCTGAAGTATCCTGCCTGATACTTATTAAATCTCTTATTAAACCCAAGATATTAGCAATACAATTGCAGATTGTTGATAAATTCCAGGTCATGATGTGGGATTTGTAGGTAAAGAACTGCAAAAATGTTTTGACATGGACAACTACTTTGAACATTCCAGATATGAAGCAAAAATATTGGGTGAATTTTGTTTCGAGGTCAAAATAATACTTATTGGTCCAAGAGTAAAGAATACCTGTGGTTCAGAATTGAACTGTGGAGCCCTTTGTACTATCTGACCTTGGTTGTTTGTTTGCGGACATTTCATTATCCAACCAGGTAACATCATCAGGTGCATCAGTGCATCATCTTCTGACAGCTACATGTTATGGATGCACTCTGCTAGTCTTCTGCTTGCCTGTCCTACACAGAGACTAGTACAGTCCTTACTGTTGTGTCCTCAAGCCTACATCCCAGACAACTCGTCTGGTAACCTGTGAGTCACCGCATTCCGGAGCTGAGCCAGCAGCTGCAGTGATTAACAGAGACAAGCTGTCTGGAATCTGCCCGGGAAAATACTTACAATGTTGCAAGTGCTTGTCAGCAGTTCCTGCTTAAGTAAATCTATATAAGAGGCTCCTGACAAGAAACCTTGCCAGTTGAATCTTGTGTGTGTTGTAAATAGTGTGAATAAACGTTCCTGTTGTTTGACCATGCCTGAGTCGGAATCCTTTGTCTTATCTAACACTGGCGACGAAGGTGGGATTCAGGCCGCGGCCTTAGAACGCAACGGGTAACGAATACTTCAACAACAGAGCGCAGCGCGACGCACAGCCTCACAATGGCTACGGCGACAATGCCTCCGTTTGCACCGTTCAACCCGATGAAGGAACAATGGGCTTCCTTCTTAGCCCGGTTCGAGTGCTTCTTGATAGCCAGCGACTACGGCGAACTCGCGCCTGCCAGGAAGCTGAGCCTATTCCTCCAGTGCGGCGGCCCTGAATTGTTCGCTACCGCCCGAACCATAGCAGCACCCGCAGCGGTGCACGAAGTGCCGTGGGACGATCTCCTGGGCCGCCTGAGAGCACACTACGCGCCGGCGCCTTCCCGCATAGCGCATCGCTATGCATTCAGGCAATGTGTGCAACAGCCGCAACAGTCGGTAGCCGAGTTCCTGCAGAAATTGAGAGCGACCGCAATTCCCTGCGAGTTCCCTGCTGGCTTCCTGGAGGAATCCCTACTGGAGCAGTTTGTATGTGGCGTAAGAGACATCCGCCTAAAGCGCCGCTTGCTTTCAAAAACTGTCCTCACTCTCGAGCAAGCGGTGGAAGAAGCACGCGCGACAGAATTGTCGGAGATCTCCACATCCGACATGGGCCGCGCGCGCCCTCCTCTTTTCCCCACTCCGCGAGCGTGTCTGGTAGACGAAATAGCGCCGCTGGATGAGCTGGAGGAGGAAGACCGTGGGGACTGCATGAGGGTGACCGGGCGCGTGCCGAATCGCGCATTCACACCGCAGCAGAAGTCCAGGAACTGCCTAGGCTGCGGAGGGGCCCACCAGAGACCAGAGTGCCCATTCAAGGCATCGGTGTGCCGCAGATGTGGCAGGAAAGGACACCTAGCAGCTGTGTGCCGTGCTGCCGCTCCAGCGACAACGCCAGCTGCCGCCTCCAGAACCGTTCCACCAGGACAACGAGGGTCACAGAAGCGTTCAGGACGCTACCAGCCACAGCCGACCGACTGCTTCGCGCTGGCGGAGATGCCCCCAGCTCTAAGCTACGACCAGGCAGAGAGTAGGAGACTGTCAACAGTGGTTTGCTTAGAGGGGGTGGGGGTAAAAATGGATATAGATTCAGGGTCCTCTAGATCACTCATGTCCTGGGCGCATTTAGTTAAGCTTTGCCCCAAGCTCAGGAAGCGGGATCTCGGCCCCACGGCGACGATCCTGAAAGATTACCAGGGCTCACAAATTCCCATTCTAGGTCTGCACAGAGTGAGAGTAGACTACGGCCCCTTCCACGGATCCCTTCCCATCCTGGTAGTGGCCAAACCCCTAGCTGCCTTGATCGGATTGGACTGGTTTCCAGCCTTGGGACTGTCAGTCCAAGGAGTACACAACGTGCCAGCCAGTTCTCCGGTAGACGAAGTAATCAGAGAGTTCAACGACGTCTTTGATGGCAGCTTAGGAACGTACAAAGGCACTCCTGTTTCCCTAAATTTGGACCCCCAGGTTGCTCCAGTCCGCTTGAAGGCCCGCAGGCTGCCGTTCGCGCTGAAGCCCAAGGTTGAAGCGGAATTGGATCGATTGGTGGCGCAGGGCGTGCTCGAACCCGTCGATCAGGCGAAATGGGAGACCCCCATTGTGGTCCCCATTAAGCCCGACGGGTCCGTGAGGATCTGCGCCGACTATAAGTCGACGATCAACCTCGGGCTTCAGGCGAACCCATACCCGGTTCCGGTGGTGCAAGACCTACTCCACTCATTGGGACGAGGTCGAGTGTTCGCGAAACTGGATATGGCGCAGGCCTACCAACAGCTCCCGGTGGATGACGAGGCTGCGGAAGCGCAGACCATCGTGACCCACCGTGAGGCTTTCCGCTGTCGCCATCTCCAATTCGGCGTGTCCGTAGCCCCGGGGATCTTCCAGAGCCTCATGGAGCGACTGCTCCATGGGCTCCCTGGCGTTGTACCGTATTTTGACGACGTCCTGATTGCTGCTTCCAGCATATCAGAACTCGCCAAAACGTTACGGAAGGTCCTCAGAGTTTTCAGGGGCGCGGGTTTAAAGTTGAAACGCAGCAAATGTACGTTTGCTGCGCCTAGGGTGGAATTCCTGGGGTTCATGATTGACGCCCAAGGAATTCACCCAACCCCCTCCAAGGTTGAGGCCATCCAAAAGGCCCCCACTCCTGCCTCCAAAACGGAGCTGCAGGCATTCCTCGGCCTTTTGAATTTCTACGCGCCGTTTATTCCCCATAAGGCATCGGTAGCCGAGCCGCTGCATCGGTTGCTCGACCGATCCGCGGCCTGGCACTGGGGCAGCCGCGAAGCACACGCGTTCGCGGCTGTCAAAGCCATGCTCACGTCAGATGCGGTACTAGTCCAGTACCATGACAGGCTTCCTCTGACGCTTGCGTGCGATGCCTCCCCCTTTGGCCTGGGGGCTGTCCTTAGCCACGTCTTTCCAGACGTCTCGGAAGCCCCCATTGCTTTTTACTCCCGGACAATGTCTCAAACGGAGAGAAACTACAGCCAAATCGACAAGGAGGCTTTGGCTGTAGTGTCCGGGATTAAGAAGTTCCACAATTACCTCTATGGGCGGACCTTTTCTGTTGTCACGGACCATAAGCCGCTCCTTGGGCTATTGGCCGGTGACCGTCCAACACCCCCCATCCTGTCGCCCAGGATGACCCGCTGGACGGAATTCCTGGCAGCGTATGACTATACGCTGCTATACCGTCCTGGCAAGCAGATAGGGCATGCTGATGCCCTAAGCCGCTGCCCTCTCCCGGGGCCGGATCCGGCCCCTGTGCCTGCTCTCTCTGTCCTGATGGTCGCGGAGTCGGACTTGCCCCTGTCCTCTTCCGCTGTTGCCGCTCACACCCGCGCAGACCCCGTCCTCGCCCAGGTCTGCCGATGGGTGCTGAGGGGCTGGCCTTCGGGCAGTGTGGCTGAAAACTTTCGGCCTTACAAGTCACGCCAGCTGGAGCTCTCGCTCCATTGCGGGTGCTTGTGTTGGGGAGATCGGGTCATCGTCCCTTCCCCTCTCCGGCACATGGTTCTTCAGTCGCTCCATGCCAACCACCCAGGCATCGTCCGTATGAAGGCATTGGCCCGGAGCTATGTCTGGTGGCCCGGCATGGACGCTGAAGTGGCGGAATGGGTGGCCGCCTGCTCCTCCTGCCAATCGTCCCGGCCGGCCCCGCCGGTCTCCCCGCCGAGGGAGTGGGACGCCCCCAGGAGCCCATGGTCCAGGCTCCACTTGGATTTCGCGGGTCCCTTCCATGGCCAGAATTTCCTCGTGGTGGTGGATGCGTTCTCACGCTGGGTGGAGGTGATTCTCATGGCTTCCACCACAGCGGAGAGCACGGTGCGTGCCTTGCGCCGTCTGTTCGCGACCCACGGGTTGCCGGACGTCGTTGTGTCCGACAACGGACCCCAATTTCAATCCTCCACCTTCTTGGACTTTCTGGCCACCCAAGGGATCCGCCACGCGCCAGTCGCCCCTTATCACCCGGCGTCTAATGGACACGCGGAACGAGCCGTGCGCTCAGCCAAGGAAGCCTTGGCCCGTTTGGATAAAGGGGACTGGCAGGCAAGGGTGGCTGCGTACCTTTTGGGACAGCATGTCACACCTTGCCCGGCCACAGGGAAAAGCCCCGCGGAGCTCTTGATGGGCCGACGTTTGCGGACCACTCTGGACAGACTGCACCCCGATTACGACGGGTTGCAGAGGGGCAACCTGCAGATTCCCACTCCTCGTTTATTTGAAATTGGTGACCTGGTTTGGGCAAGGAACTTTTCAGGGGAGCCGCGATGGATTGCCGCAACCATTTTGGACGTAACCGGACCCTGTTCTTACAGAGTCGGCCTTCAGGATGGATCCAAGTGGCGGCGCCACCTGGATCAACTGAGGCGCCGCCTGCCCGAAACAGCAGTCACCACGCCAGGCCGTTCCTGCCCGTTGGCCCCCGTTGGCCCGTTGTTCTCTGCTCAAGCCGAGCAGTTGTTTGGAACCCCGGAGTCCCTAGCCGGTCCAGACCTCGTATCGGCGGGAACAGCACGGGGAGACCACCAGGACCTCACAGCCCAATCTGACTCTCAGCTGGGGGCCTCGCCCATCGGGGAACCACCCTACCAGAATAATACTCGCCAGCAAATGCCAACTACCTCAAGCCCGGTCGCCACGCCCCCTCGCCCGGACTTGCTAGGGTCGCCATTGCCGCCTACGGCGACTCCACCTCCGAGGGCAGGCCGCGATGACGTAGGCGAAGGCTCTGTGTCCCACAGGGAGGAGCGTCCTCAAGAACTAAGGCGGTCAGGGCGGACCCGACACCGCCCCGCCTATCTGAACGACTACGCGTGCGCATGTACTGTGTTGGACAGAGAACCTAGACACATGCGCACTGACTATGGGGGAAGGAGTGTTGTGTCCTCAAGCCTACGTCCCAGACAACTCGTCTGGTAACCTGTGAGTCACCGCATTCCGGAGCTGAGCCAGCAGCTGCAGTGATTAACAGAGACAAGCTGTCTGGAATCTGCCCGGGAAAATACTTACAATGTTGCAAGTGCTTGTCAGCAGTTCCTGCTTAAGTAAATCTATATAAGAGGCTCCTGACAAGAAACCTTGCCAGTTGAATCTTGTGTGTGTTGTAAATAGTGTGAATAAACGTTCCTGTTGTTTGACCATGCCTGAGTCGGAATCCTTTGTCTGATCTAACACTTACAGACTGTTTTGTTCTTGGCTGTGTACCAACCCTTCCAGGGACTGTGATTGGTTTGTGGCTTGTTTCTTTCATTTCCCACTTTTTCCTACTCTAAGCACTAAGAAGGGTCCAGCTATGTTCTAGCTCCGTGTTGGCGAACCTATGGCATGCAGAACCATTTCTTAGGGCACGCGAGGCGTTGCCCTGTCAGCTCCAGCGTGCTTGTGTGCTCTGGCCAGCTGATTTAGGCCTTCTTTTGAGGCCATTTTTCGCCCTCTGGAGGTTTCAGGGAAGCTCCTGAACTCTCTGGAGGTGGGTGGGGGATGCTGTTTTCATCCTCCCCAGGCTCCTAGAAAGCCTCTGGAGCCTGGGGAGGGTGAAAAAAGTGCACCAAAAGCAGGAGTTCGGGCACATAGCATTATGGGTGTGGCATGCCCATGCAAGCCGTACGGATCTGGATGGGAAGTAACGGACTCAGGCTCAACCCGACCAAGACCGAGTGGCTGTGGTTTCCGGCTGCCCGATTCAACCAGCTTACTCCATCGCTGGCCATAGGGGGCGAACATCTTGCCCCTGTGGATGGGGCGCACAATTTGGGTGTCCTCCTGGATGCCCGGCTGTCCATGGAAGATCAGGTGACAGCCGTGGCCAGGAGGGCGTTTTACCAGGTTCGCCTGGTTCGCCAATTGCGCCCCCTATTGGATCGGGACGCCCTTCGCACAGTCACTCATGCGCTCGTGACATCCCGACTGGACTATTGTAACTCTCTCTACATGGGGCTTCCCTTGAGGTGCACCCGGAGACTTCAGCTAGTCCAGAATGCAGCCGCGCGAGCAATTATGGGGACCGCAAGGTCTACCCATGTAACACCGCTCTTGCGCGAGCTGCACTGGCTACCTGTCGTCTTCCGGGTGCGCTTCAAGGTGTTAATTATCATCTTTAAAGCGCTCCATGGCTCGGGACCTAGCTATCTGCGGGATCGGATCCTGCCTCATACATCCTCACGGCCGAGTTCCACAGAGAGGGACTTCTCCGGGTGCCGTCCACTAGACTTTGTCAGCGGGCGACGCCCAGGGGAAGGGCTCTCTCTGTGGCGGGCCCAGCCCTCTGGAACAACCTTCCCCCCGATATTAGAACGACCACGGACCTCCGCTCCTTCCGTCTTAAATTAAAAACTCACTTTTTCTGTCTGGCCGGCCTGGGATAGTCTCCCTGTCTTGGGGTTTTATTGGGTAGTTTTAGCATAGTTAGTTTTATGGGAATTTTAGCACAAGTTAAGTTTAATTTGGTTTTAGAACTGTTTGTATATTTTTTACTGTTTTTACTCTGCCTGTGCACCGCCCCGAGTCCCCATGGGGAGAGGGAGCGGTTTATAAGTATTAAAATTATTATTATTATTAAATTATTATTAAGACCCCCTGCGCTCCCCCCGCTTTTGGCACAAAATTTTTTGGGCACAGAACCGGTAGTAATGCCAGCAGGAACCCACTCCTGGACTGTACCACTGATGTTTATTAGCTGTATCACTCAATTTGGTGGCTCCTATTTGATCACAAGGAAGACCCTCAAAGTCCTTTTGCAGCCATGGGGGTCCCAGGTTGCCTACTCAACTTTAAGGGAAGAAATACAGTGAGTTTACAACAAAAGCACTGAAATCCTAATCAGGCTTTATCCGTAATTGAGGCTGGGCAATCTCAGGGTGCTTCAATGGCTACAGGATTCCTGAATCTTTACCTTGAATATCCAAAATTAAATAAGAATTAAAACAATTTTAAAAAATTGGCCAGAGTGTCACATGAGAATGTCAATACTGAAAGATGCAGTATTCTTAGATTAAGGTTCATAGGCTCTTCAATTATTAAATCTGACAAGATTTTAACTAGTTTAAACAGGCCATGTATATATGTGTGTGTATGTGTGTGTGTGTATGTGTGTGTATGTATATGTATGCATGTATACATACATACATACATACATACATACATACATACATACATATATATATATTTGTTTTCACAACTTCCTGTTAAACTTCCATTAAGGGAGGAGCCATACTGTTTCCTTCTCTGCCTTTCGGCTCATCACCAGAGACCATCTAGACAGAGAACCATGAGTTACGTTGTGTAAATTTTTTAGATATGTGTGTTAGTATATATAACATTTGTATATGTTACGTTTTTGAGCTGATCAATAAATAAGTCAGGGAGACTAGGATAAATCTATTTCGAGTTTTTTAGCTCTCATCAGCTAGTCATAACCTTACTGGGATTTGAACTGGGGCTGTATTACATGTTAGGCAAAGCCTTAGCCACTTAAGCCACCAGGTTCTCTTCCTGATCAGCTGAGACAGGAGGATAAGTATATACTTGTGCCACAACACCCTATTAGGCCCCAATTAAGGGAGGAAGCATACTGCTCTCCTTTTCTGCCTTTCGGCTTATCACCAGAGACCATCTAGATAGAAAGCCATGAGTTCCATTGTGTAATTTTTTTTATATGTGTGTTACGGGTGTATATGGGTGTTGTGGCACAAGTATATATATATATGTATACAACACAGGGCAACCGAGTATATATATATATATACTCGGTTGCCCTACATTGTATGATGGTTCCCACTGCTTGAAAAGTTGCTGATCTCTGGTGTATTTCATTATTAACTCTATCATCTAATGAAATTTATTCTTAATTAATAGATTTTTTAAAAACTCCTGACATGAAAGATTACTTTCCTAAAGTGGTTTACAAAGGTAATTAACACCATAATTTGTAGAAATGCACAAAAACAAAAAGCAAGTCAATCTATTAAAAGGCAATAAAAAGAGTAATCATAGCTACATATAAATCCATAATACAAATGAAAGTAACAGCAGCAAGTAAAATCAAATAAAAATGGGCTTAGATTCCTTTTATTGTCCACATCAGAATATTTATTCCAGTTTTTCCCACTTATCCACAACCCCATTTCTGTATATTTGAATATTCAGAGGTTCCATCAAGCTATTTTGTGGGACGAACATTTTCTTTTCTCTTTATTTACACTTTATATTTCTAACTATCTAGGCCAGTGTTTCTCAACCTTGGCAAATTGAAGATGTCCAGACTTCAACTCCCAGAATTCCCCAGCCAGCGAATGCGTAAGTGCACTTTATTACTCCTTACAAACAAATAGAGAGGGTATATATTCCACTCATATGTGGTGGTAATACAAGACTCGGTAGCTGAATTAAAACATTCTACAGCAGTGATAGTGATCTTACGACATGCATGTAAAAGGTGACAGGCCACAACATTTATTTGCTTATTTACTTACTTACTTGTTTGTTTGTTTGTTTAGTCACTCATGTGCAAGATAACAGGAATAAGAATAAACATGAATAAGAGCACAGGAAATGGGTACAAATAAATGGGGACAGTAGGACAGGGATGTTAGACATGCTGGTGTGCTTATGCACACACCCTACAGACCTCTTAGGAATAGGATGAGATCAACAGTAGACAATCTAAGATTAAAATTATGGGGGTTTGAGTATGTGACATTTTGGATGACATGCCAGCATTTTACTAATACCCAACAACTGTTATCCAAAATGCGCCCTGTTCTTGTGCAATTTTTGGAACTTACAGTGAGAATGGAGTGGGCTCTCTCAAGACCTCTAGACGCTCTGGAAATGTGTTTAATTTACTTGCATTTCATTTTTGCAGTTAACATTTATTTATGTAATATATTGTACCACACACAATTGGGCTGTATTTTTTTAAAATAAATGAACATGCAAATAATTGTTTGTCTTTTGTTTGGGGGGAAGAGGACAGTGACATACCAGCAGAGTCAAATTAGGCATTTTCTGAGTTTTTTGACACGCAGAGCCCAAAAAGTTTGCTATCACTGTCCTATATAGACAATTTCTTTTCTCTCTTTTTTCGTTTCTGTTATAATTTTGCACTAATGAGGTTAAAACCAATTTCGTTGTAAACAAGTACAATGACAATAAAGATTATACTATGCTATTAAACTATATACTATAGGAACTGTATAATGAATGGGCTGTTTGATGTTATTTGCCCTGTGCCTATTTTTCTTTCTTTCTTTCGCCTGATTTAGCAATAACAATCATTGCACAATTTGTATCAAGCGGTAGCATTATGGCTGAGTTTCTAAAAGTGCGCCAGATGAACATGCGTATGAAAGAGAGACCTGCCTTCAAGGTTGGTCCCTGGCAATTCTTGTTTTATTAGCATTGATGCTGCAAGATGTACCGCAGTGCATGATGGATTTAGCACTGCTTATTTAAATTGCACTATAAGGAGTTTTGGGTAATTCAGTTCAGGCAAGTCTTATTGCTTAATTCAGTCATTTAATGCCTTTTGTTGTTTCAGCTGCACACACAGTCACTAAACATTTCAAGATTTTATCAAGCACAATAGGTTGTTTCCTCTTCACATATCCTTTTATTCAGCCTTGTCTTGAAATACACTTTATTTCTGGGTGTGTTTCTCTCTCTCTCTCTCTCTCTCTCTCTCTCTCTCTCTCTCTCTCTCTCTCTCTCAGGTTCTCAAAACTAAGGAAAGGTTCTCAATCTTAGGAACTTTAAGACATGTGAACTTTGACTTCCAGAATTCTACAATCAACATAGCATTGAAGTCCACACGTTTTAAAGTTGCCAAAATTGGGAACCCCTGAGCTAAGGAATAGCATCTTAAATCTGCAAAAATGGGGTTATGCAACTTTTCTACAGATACCCAAGGTTTGGATCAGCGGTGGGATTCAGCCAGTTCGCACCTATTCGGGAGAACTGATTGTTAACTTTCTAAGCAGTTCGAAGAACTGGTTGTTGAAAGAAATCTTATTTCATCCCTCCCCCCCCCCCCCCGCTTTATGGGGCTAATCCTGTAAGGAAGGCAGGAAGGAAACGTTCTGGTGTTGTTTCTAACCTAATCTTTATTGCGCTGCTTACAGCAACTGCCTCTCTGGTTCACCCTTATTACATGGGCGAAGCGCCCATCAACATGAGTGATGTTGAGTTGGCGATGCTCACCCAGTCACATGACCACCGAGCACCGCCTACGCAGCTGGTCATTAGGGCAGAGAACCAGTTGTTAAATTATTTGAATCCCACCACTGGTCGGGATTCACCCTTGGACTCAGAGTTTGGGATCCAGGCATTTTATATATACAGTATGTACTTTATACATCTCTTACCTCTGCCTATTTGCAGCACAGGCAAATAATCAAAAAAAATGTTGAAGACTTTATTTATTTATCAAATTTATTTGCTGCCCATCTCATCATATGAATATTTTGGTTTTGGTTTACAATACAATACAATAGCAGAGTTGGAAGGGATCTTGGAGGTCATCTAGTCCAACTCCCTGCCTAGGCAGGAAACCCTATACCATTTCAGACAAATGGCTATCCAACATCTTCTTAAAGACTTGCAGTGTTGGGGCATTCACAACTTCTGGAGACAAGCTGTTCCACTGATCGATTGTTCTAACTGTCAGGAAATTTCTCCTCAGTTCTAAGTTGCTTCTCTCCTTGATTAGTTTCTACCCATTGCTTCTTGTTCTGCCCTCAGGTGCCTTGGAGAATAGCTTGACTCCCTCTTCTTTGTGGCAACCCCTGAGATATTGGAACACTGCTATCATGTCTCTAGTCCTTCTTTTTATTAAACTAGACATACCCAGTTCCTGCAACCGTTCCTCATATGCTTTAGTCTCTAGTCCCTTAATCATCTTTGTTGCTCTTCTCTGCACTCTTTCTAGAGTCTCCACATCTTTTCTTCATCTTGGCGACCAAAACTGGATGCCATTTTCAAGTGTGGCCTTACCAAGGCATTATAAAATGGTAAAATGGTTTATTTAGTTTTATTTTATTTATAAGTGACCCAACTCTTAAATGACTCTAGGTGGCTTACAGCTAAGCAGTAAAAATATAAGAGGCCAGAAAAGTACAAAGAACCTAAGGGGACATGGTAGCTCAGATGCTGAGATGCTAAGATGCTAAGCTTGTCAATCAGAAAAGCCGGCAGTTCGGCAGTTTGAATCCCTAGCGCTGCGTAACGGAGTGAGCTCCTGTTCTCTGTCCCAGCTTCTGCCAACCTAGCAGTTTGAAAGCATGTAAAAATGCAAGTAGAAAAATAGGGACTACCTTTGGGTGGAAGGTAACAATGTTCCGTGTGCCTTCTACAAAGAACCTAATCCCAAAAAAGGAGTTTCCTTAATCATCTTGTCCAGAAGGCTGGGAGAAATTGCCCTACAGAACAAGGAAAAGCCAAACTTTCTATCTAGACAAGGACATAGAGTTTAATTCTGAAGCAAGTGAATCTCATCAGATCACTTGTGTTAAATCTTGCCCTGTTCTCAGTTGGTTGTCTATGGAGTTAAAATATTCACACTATCGAAATCTGGGTTGCCATGCCCACCAAGCCACAGCACATCCACCAAGCCACGCCCACAGAACTGTTAGTAAAAAAAAATGAATTTCACCAGACAGGGATCACAAGATGGCTCCTTCAAGGGCTGAGGTTCCTGGCTGCAAGATTGCGAAAGTGGAATTGATAGCAGACACTATGGGGTGCTGAGCAACAGTGGTGCCTTCATTTTAAAATGCATTTGTTGAGTGGCTAGTCATCTATATCAACACACTTTCCTTGGGCTCAATAACTGGACAATTAAGGATGAGCAATTGAGATGAAGGGATCAATAACAGAGTGTCTCTGCTTTGTTGTGGTTGAAGTGATAGGTGTTCCAACCTCTGCCAAGGATTTAGATTTTTGAATTTATTTTATTTTTATTTTATTTTTATTAAATTTATATCCCGCCCTTCTCCTACAAAAGGACCCAGGGCGGCGCACAGGAAAATTAAAAGTCAATACATATATACAAGTACACCATTACTAAAAACCCTTATTAAACTTAAGTTACCCTGTGCTAAAAACATTTTAAAAATCCTCTAATCAAAATTTACAGCTAATGAAAAGTCCATATCGGGTGGTTATGCTAGAACTAAAGGAATAAGGACTGGTGTTTTTCTTTATTTTAAACTAGCTATACCCGGCCACGCGTTGCTGTGGCCCAGTCTGGTTAAATGGCCAACCAATCTGTGTGTAGATCTACACCTGCACACATACACACAACCACCATATAACCCACAACCTACCTACCTACTGTATTTCTTCCTTTCTCCCTCTATCTACCTACCTACCTTCTGTATTTCCCCCTCTCTATCCCTCTACCTACCTACCTACTATATTTCTCCCTCTCTCTCTATTCCTCTACCTACCTACCTACTGTATTTCTCGCTATCTATCTATACACCTACCTACCTACCTACAAACCTACTGTATTTCTTCCTCTCTATCTATCCCCCTATCTACCTACCTACCTACATACATACATACCTACTGTGCTGTTCCCTATCTATCTATCCCCCTACCTACCAACCTACCTACCTACCGTATTTCTCCCGATCTATCCCTCTATCTACATACATACATACATACCTACCTACTGTATTTCTCCCTATCTATATATTCCCCTATCTACCTACCTACTATAATACAATAATACAATAGCAGAGTTGGAAGGGACCTTGGAGGTCATCTAGTCCAACTCCCTGCCTAGGCAGGAAGCCCTATACCATTTCAGACAAATGGCTATCCAACATCTTCTTGAAGACATGCAGTGTTGGGGCATTCACAACTTCTGGAGGCAATTTCTCTTCCGCTGGTTAATTGTTCTAACTGTCAGGAAATTTCTCCTCAGCTCTAAGTTGCTTCTCTCCTTGATTAGTTTCCACCCATTGCTTCTTGTTCTGCCCTCAGGTGCTTTGGAGAATAGTTTGACTCCCTCTTCTTTGTGGCAACCCTCTCTCTCTATTCCCCTATCTACCTATCTACTGTAATACAATAATACAATAGCAGAGTTGGAAGGCACCTTGGAGGTCATCTAGTCCAACTCCCTGCCTAGGCAGGAAGCCCTATACCATTTCAGACAAATGGCTATCCAACATCTTCTTGAAGACATGCAGTGTTGGGGCATTCACAACTTCTGGAGGCAATTTCTCTTCCACTGGTTAATTGTTCTAACTGTCAGGAAATTTCTCCTCAGTTCTAAGTTGCTTCTCTCCTTGATTAGTTTCCAACCATTGCTTCTTGTTCTGCCCTCAGGTGCTTTGGAGAATAGTTTGACTCCCTCTTCTTTGTGGCAACCCTCTCTCTCTATTCCCCTATCTACCTACCTACTGTAATACAATAATACAATAGCAGAGTTGGAAGGGACCTCGGAGGTCATCTAGTCCAACTCCCTGCCTAGGCAGGAAGCCCTATACCATTTCAGACAAATGGCTATCCAACATCTTCTTGAAGACTTGCAGCGTTGGGGCATTCACAACTTCTGGAGGCAAACTGTTCCACTGGTTAATTGTTCTAACTGTCAGGAAATTTCTCCTCAGTTCTAAGTTGCTTCTCTCCTTGATTAGTTTCCACCCATTGCTTCTTGTTCTGGCCTCAGGTACTTTGGAGAATAGTTTGACTCCAGTGCCTTTTTGGCGCTAAGAGGCCTCCATAGTTAATAACTGTTGGTGGGCGGAGTTACAAGGAGTAAAAACATTTTTCAGTTAGTAGATTTATTTGTGTTTACCTTACACACGATACACGTGTGCTAGGCACAAAATGAGTAGCTATTCTATTATCGGAAGTCCTTGGCTACATTGTGTCAAAATTTGAGGCAAATTGGTCCAGTAGTTTTTGAGATTAGTGGATTCGTACAAACTATTTTACATTTTTATTTATATAGACTAGCCGTAGCCGGCTACACGTTGCTGTGGCCCAGTCTGGTTAAATGGCCAACCAATCTGTGTGTAGATCTACACCTACACACACAGACACGTACATACCACCCCAACGATGCCGTAGCGGTGATGTGCCAGTGCCTGGAAGCTGTACGGATCTGGATGGGAAGTAACGGACTCAAGCTCAACCCGACAAAGACCGAGTGGCTGTGGTTTCCGGCTGCCCGATTCAACCAGCTTACTCCATCGCTGGCCATAGGGGGCGAACATCTTGCCCCTGTGGATGGGGCGCGCAATTTGGGTGTCCTCCTGGATGCCCGGCTGTCCATGGAAGATCAGGTGACAGCCGTGGCCAGGAGGGCGTTTTACCAGGTTCGCCTGGTTCGCCAATTGCGCCCCCTATTGGATCGGGACGCCCTTCGCACAGTCACTCATGCTCTCGTGACATCCCGACTGGACTATTGCAACTCTCTCTACATGGGGCTGCCCCTGAGGTGCACCCGGAGGCTTCAGCTAGTCCAGAATGCAGCCGCGCGAGCAATTATGGGGACCGCAAGGTCTACCCATGTAACACCGCTCCTGCGCGAGCTGCACTGGCTGCCTGTCGTCTTCCGGGTGCGCTTCAAGGTGCTAGTCATCATCTTCAAAGCGCTCCATGGCTCGGGACCTAGCTATCTGCAGGATCGGATCCTGCCTCATACGTCCTCACGGCCGATTCGCTCCCACAGAGAGGGGCTTCTCCGGGTGCCGTCCACTAGACTGTGTCAGCGGGCGACACCCAGGGGAAGGGCGCTCTCTGTGGCGGGCCCGGCCCTCTGGAACGACCTTCCCCCCGACATTAGGACAACTACGGACCTCCGCTCCTTCCGTCTTAAATTGAAAACTTACTTTTTCCGTCTGGCCGGCCTGGGATAGCCTCCTTGCCTTGGGATTTTATAGAATCGGTTTTAGTTTAATTGGGATTTTAGCACAGGGTTTATTTAATTGGTTTTTAAATTTTGTTGTTTATTTATTGTTGTTGTTATTTATTGCTTTTATGCTACCTGTGCACCGCCCCGAGTCCCCGTGGGGAGAGGGGGCGGTATAGAAATAATAAATTATTATTATTATTATTATTATTATTATTATACAACCACTGTATCTACCTACCGTATGTCTCCCTCTCTCTCTCTATCCCTCTACCTACCTACTACATTTCTCCCTCCCTCTCTCTATCCCTATAGCTGCCAGCCTACCTACCTATCTTATGGACAAAGTATCTTATGTCATAAAGGATGGCATAATACCTGTGGCCCACTGCTCTCTCTATATCCATCTACCTACCTTTTTAACAATTTTTTACATTTCCGTTGTGTGTACCTGGCACAGGTGTGACATCTAAGCTATTTATATATATAAAGCCAAGAATTACGTTGTATAATATTTTAGATATGTGTGTTAGTTTTATGAGCTGATCAATAAATTAAATTAGAAGAGACCAGGATAGATCTATTTCGAGCTTATTAGCTCTCATCAGCTGGCCATACCCCTTACTGGGATTCGAACCGGGGCTATGTTGCATGCAAGGCGAGGAACCTCACACTTAAGCCAAACCAGTTCCCCTATTACATCAGCTTTAGACAGGGTATATTAGTATAGGTAATTGTTTCACAACAACCTGTTATTATTAGGCCCCAATTAAAGGGAGGAGACATACTGTTTCCCTTACTGCTCATCGGCTCATCGCTAGAGACCATCCAAACAGCAAGCCAAGAATTACGTTGTATAATATTTTAGATATGTGTGTTAGTTTTATGAGCTGATCAATAAATTAAATTAGAAGAGACCAGGATAGATCTATTTCGAGCTTATTAGCTCTCATCAGCTGGCCATACCCCTTACTGGGATTCGAACCGGGGCTATGTTGCATGCAAGGCGAGGAACCTCACACTTAAGCCAAACCAGTTCCCCTATTACATCAGCTTTAGACAGGGTATATTAGTATAGGTAATTGTTTCACAACAACCTGTTATTATTAGGCCCCAATTAAAGGGAGGAGACATACTGTTTCCCTTACTGCTCATCGGCTCATCGCTAGAGACCATCCAAACAGCAAGCCAAGAATTACGTTGTATAATATTTTAGATATGTGTGTTAGTTTTATGAGCTGATCAATAAATTAAATTAGAAGAGACCAGGATAGATCTATTTCGAGCTTATTAGCTCTCATCAGCTGGCCATACCCCTTACTGGGATTCGAACCGGGGCTATGTTGCATGCAAGGCGAGGAACCTCACACTTAAGCCAAACCAGTTCCCCTATTACATCAGCTTTAGACAGGGTATATTAGTATAGGTAATTGTTTCACAACAACCTGTTATTATTAGGCCCCAATTAAAGGGAGGAGACATACTGTTTCCCTTACTGCTCATCGGCTCATCGCTAGAGACCATCCAAACAGCAAGCCAAGAATTACGTTGTATAATATTTTAGATATGTGTGTTAGTTTTATGAGCTGATCAATAAATTAAATTAGAAGAGACCAGGATAGATCTATTTCGAGCTTATTAGCTCTCATCAGCTGGCCATACCCCTTACTGGGATTCGAACCGGGGCTATGTTGCATGCAAGGCGAGGAACCTCACACTTAAGCCAAACCAGTTCCCCTATTACATCAGCTTTAGACAGGGTATATTAGTATAGGTAATTGTTTCACAACAACCTGTTATTATTAGGCCCCAATTAAAGGGGCCTAATAATAACATACCCCTTACTTCGAATCCCAGTAAGGGGTATGGCCAGCTGATGAGAGCTAATAAGCTCGAAATAGATCTATCCTGGTCTCTTCTAATTTAATTTATTGATCAGCTCATAAAACTAACACACATATCTAAAATATTATACAACGTAATTCTTGGCTTGCTGTTTGGATGGTCTCTAGCGATGAGCCGATGAGCAGTAAGGGAAACAGTATGTCTCCTCCCTTTAATTGGGGCCTAATAATAACAGGTTGTTGTGAAACAATTACCTATACTAATATACCCTGTCTAAAGCTGATGTAATAGGGGAACTGGTTTGGCTTAAGTGTGAGGTTCCTCGCCTTGCATGCAACATAGCCCCGGTTCGAATCCCAGTAAGGGGTATGGCCAGCTGATGAGAGCTAATAAGCTCGAAATAGATCTATCCTGGTCTCTTCTAATTTAATTTATTGATCAGCTCATAAAACTAACACACATATCTAAAATATTATACAACGTAATTCTTGGCTTGCTGTTTGGATGGTCTCTAGCGATGAGCCGATGAGCAGTAAGGGAAACAGTATGTCTCCTCCCTTTAATTGGGGCCTAATAATAACAGGTTGTTGTGAAACAATTACCTATACTAATATACCCTGTCTAAAGCTGATGTAATAGGGGAACTGGTTTGGCTTAAGTGTGAGGTTCCTCGCCTTGCATGCAACATAGCCCCGGTTCGAATCCCAGTAAGGGGTATGGCCAGCTGATGAGAGCTAATAAGCTCGAAATAGATCTATCCTGGTCTCTTCTAATTTAATTTATTGATCAGCTCATAAAACTAACACACATATCTAAAATATTATACAACGTAATTCTTGGCTTGCTGTTTGGATGGTCTCTAGCGATGAGCCGATGAGCAGTAAGGGAAACAGTATGTCTCCTCCCTTTAATTGGGGCCTAATAATAACAGGTTGTTGTGAAACAATTACCTATACTAATATACCCTGTCTAAAGCTGATGTAATAGGGGAACTGGTTTGGCTTAAGTGTGAGGTTCCTCGCCTTGCATGCAACATAGCCCCGGTTCGAATCCCAGTAAGGGGTATGGCCAGCTGATGAGAGCTAATAAGCTCGAAATAGATCTATCCTGGTCTCTTCTAATTTAATTTATTGATCAGCTCATAAAACTAACACACATATCTAAAATATTATACAACGTAATTCTTGGCTTGCTGTTTGGATGGTCTCTAGCGATGAGCCGATGAGCAGTAAGGGAAACAGTATGTCTCCTCCCTTTAATTGGGGCCTAATAATAACAGGTTGTTGTGAAACAATTACCTATACTAATATACCCTGTCTAAATCTGATGTAATAGGGGAACTGGTTTGGCTTAAGTGTGAGGTTCCTCGCCTTGCATGCAACATAGCCCCGGTTCGAATCCCAGTAAGGGGTATGGCCAGCTGATGAGAGCTAATAAGCTCGAAATAGATCTATCCTGGTCTCTTCTAATTTAATTTATTGATCAGCTCATAAAACTAACACACATATCTAAAATATTATACAACGTAATTCTTGGCTTGCTGTTTGGATGGTCTCTAGCGATGAGCCGATGAGCAGTAAGGGAAACAGTATGTCTCCTCCCTTTAATTGGGGCCTAATAATAACAGGTTGTTGTGAAACAATTACCTATACTAATATACCCTGTCTAAAGCTGATGTAATAGGGGAACTGGTTTGGCTTAAGTGTGAGGTTCCTCGCCTTGCATGCAACATAGCCCCGGTTCGAATCCCAGTAAGGGGTATGGCCAGCTGATGAGAGCTAATAAGCTCGAAATAGATCTATCCTGGTCTCTTCTAATTTAATTTATTGATCAGCTCATAAAACTAACACACATATCTAAAATATTATACAACGTAATTCTTGGCTTGCTGTTTGGATGGTCTCTAGCGATGTGCCGATGAGCAGTAAGGGAAACAGTATGTCTCCTCCCTTTAATTGGGGCCTAATAATAACAGGTTGTTGTGAAACAATTACCTATACTAATATACCCTGTCTAAAGCTGATGTAATAGGGGAACTGGTTTGGCTTAAGTGTGAGGTTCCTCGCCTTGCATGCAACATAGCCCCGGTTCGAATCCCAGTAAGGGGTATGGCCAGCTGATGAGAGCTAATAAGCTCGAAATAGATCTATCCTGGTCTCTTCTAATTTAATTTATTGATCAGCTCATAAAACTAACACACACACACACACACACACACACACACACACACACACACACACACACACACACATATATATATATATATATATATATATATATATATGAAGACTAATTATCACAGCTCCTGTGAAGAGGTCCCTTTAAGGGGAGGAGACTCAATGTCATCCCTCTCTGCCCTTTGACTCAACCCAGAGTCATCCAGACAGAGAACCAAATTAGATTACTGCTGTGTGACATTTTTTTAGATGTGTGTTAGATTTTTAAGGGCTGAAAATAAAGAGACCAGGATGGATCCATTTCAGGCTTATTAGCCTTCTTCAGCTGGCCATACTCCTTCTACTGGGATTTGAACCAGGGCTTTCCAGCATTTGAGGCAAGCTCTCTATGCCTTGAGCTATCTGGTATCCCTGATATATCAGCCAATTTACAGGACTCTTAAATGAAGACTAATTATCACAGCTAATAATTAGTCTTCATTTAAGAGTCCTGTAAATTGGCTGATATATGTCCTCTTCCGCCTAAGCCGATATATGTCCTCTTCCGCCTCTTCCCTTCGCCAAAGGTTGGCGGCACCATTTAATTCCATGAAGAGAGACGATCGGAAGAGTCGGGAGGCTTTTCGGGACCTCAGCTGCGAGCGGAGAGTGAGCGTTTAAAACTTTTTTTTTTTGTACTGTCAGCCGGGCTGAAAGGGACTGGAGGGGGGTGTTTGTTCCCAAGAACCCCCCCTTGGACTAAAAGCGGCACTCGGAAATGCCTCGTTGCGAGGAATCGGAAACTTTTAATTCGGATGGTCTTTAACAAGGGAAAGTACTTTGCGGCTTGCTTGCAATTATGTCTCTAGGTCTGGCTGAAACAGTTTCTTTTTTGCTTTTTAACCGCTTTCTCCCTCGGGCTCTGAGTTTGGGCGGAAAATGGCTTCTCTTTGTCCCCGACTGACCTATGGAAAATTACCAGTGTCTCTTTGTGATTTGGACTTCCTCTAATTATTGATGAAGAATTTTCTTTTTTTGGATTTGTGTTTTCCTTTCTGGATTGCCTTCGTTATTATACCTATGGAGTTGGAAAAGTGTTTCTCTACTGGTTTCTGAACTTTGCAGCTATACAACTTTAAGAACTTTGGACTCCTGATCAGCCCCACCCTAAAAACGCCATTTTACTGGCACGGATTTTAACAGCTAAACATGGCACAAGAAGCAACGCTGGCACGCCTTGAACAAAGAATGACTGCCCTTGAATCTGTTATACAAAATTTGGTATTAGAAATTAAGGCCCAGAGGGCAGAAAATGTCAACTTTAAAAAGGAATTATTGGACACTCGAAAACAAGTGCTTGAGAATACACAGAAGAATGAAGAATTGAAAGGGGGGCTGGAGGGGGCTAAGGGAGAGATTAAAAATGTTTCTAATGAGGTTGTGGAAATAAATGGGCATGTGACTAGGATAGATATGGAAAGGATGACATACTTTTTGAGATTTCAGAATGTTTCTGAGATGGATGGTGAATGTCTCCCTGATCTTATGAGTACAATTATTGCAGACTATTTACATAAACCTAAAGATGAGATCAGAGGGGACATTGACCTAGTCTACAGAATAAATTCTGCATATGCCAGGATGAATGAAGTACCCAGAGAGATACATGTAAAATTTGTTAGAAGGTCAACCAGAGAGGAAATCTTGAAGGCGCAAAGAGGGAGTCCTATGATTTACCAACAAAAGGAGATTACCATCTTGAAGCAGATTCCAAGAAAGATTAGAGAAGCTAGAAGGAAATTTTCCTTCTTGTCTAAAACATTGTTTGATCATGGGATCTGGTTCAAGTGGGTGATACCCGAAGGGATGCTGGTGTTCTGGGAAGGAGGTAGAGTGAAGATTAAAACAGTTGTTGAGGCGGAAGCCTTTCTTAAAAAACATTCCTCTGTCCTGGGAGAAGATCCAGGGGGGGCAGGGGGAGCCATGGCCCCGTCCGCTGGGGGCCCGGGGGAGAAGGGGGAAGATACAATTGCCAAGAGACTTAGATCTAAAAAATAACTTTGCCCTTGTTTTTTTTTTGAGTAATATTGTATGATATTTGTAATCTGGATTTTTGTAATTGACTGACAGTATATAACTGAAAAATTTAGGAATATGTACTTGCTCCCAGCTTGCAGTGTTATGTGAAATGTTTCTTTTCTTTCTTTTTAATAATGTAACTTGAGGTACCGGAGGAGCCGACGACTTTGACGTGACTACTCTCAAAATTTCTATGTAACCCTTACCCTACCCCACAAAAAATGTAAACTCAATAAAACTTTTTCAATATAAAAAAAAAAAAAATTAAATTTTGAGAGACCAAGATAGATCTATTTCGAGCTTATTAGCTCTCATCAGTTGGCCACACCCCACCCCAACTGATGAGAACTAATAAGCTCGAAATAGATCTATCTTGGTCTCTCAAAATTTAAATTTATTGATCAGCTCATAAAAACTAACACATATCATATATATATATATATATATATATATATATATATATATATATGTGTGTGTGTGTGTGTGTGTGTGTGTGTGTGTGTGTGTGTGTGTGTGTGTGTGTGTGTGTGTGTGTTTTCTGAGGTTTTAACGGGTGTTTGTATGCAGGTCTTTGGCTGTTCGGGTTTTCTCCCGCGTAGAATTGGAAGTATCTTCACGACGTTTCGATGAAGTCTCATTCATCATCTTCAGGCTGGTGCTTCCGGCTTGGTGCTTCCAGGAGCAATTGCTTCCAGGAGCAATATATATATAATTGGTGCCGTATTTCAAAGGAATGTTGTGTGAAAATTTGGAAGCGATCGGTGCAGTACTTTCGGAGATTATCGGTTTTGAACAAACTCTTGTTACATTTTTATTTATATAAAGATTCAGAACTCAAATAATCGGCAGGATTCATTTCTGTGTACGTATTGATTTACTGGAGCCATAGCCCTCTTTTTCTCCCATAGTTGAGAGCAGTTTATGCAGGGATCTCCCTTCATTTTATCTTCACACCAGGTGGGCTTGAGGTGAGTGACTGGCCCAAAGTCACCCAGAAGATTTGTTGGAATGAAGTTAAATCTGAGTCTTAATCTAGGTTGTTAACCAATATTCCTCATTCTTCCTCTGCAAAAGTAATCCTAGTTTTGCTTCTCAGAATTCCATTTCATTCCAACAACCACTGAAGACATGAAAGAAGGCCCCTCTGTCAGGGTGTCAAATTCAAGGCCTGGAGGCCAGATCTGGCCCGCCGGGTCACCCTGGAAACAGCAAAGGACTGAACTGTGGTGCCTCTGCCAGTGAAAATGGAGCTCCATTTTTGCTGGCAGAGGGTTGCAGGAGGCCATCACAGCTGAGAATGGAGCTTGGGACCTCATATTACCATTTTTAAAGCTCTCCATGGCACGGGACCTAGCTATCTGCGGGATCGCATCCTACCCCATACATCCCTTCGGCCGATTCGCTCCCACAGAGAGGGACTTCTCCGGGTGCCGTCCACTAGGCAATGCCAGTGGACGACGCCCAGGGGAAGGGCCTTCTCTGGGGTGGGCCCTACCCTCTGGAACAACCTACCCCCCAATCTTAGAACAACTACGGACCTCTGCTCCTTCCATCAGCAATTAAAGACCTATCTTTTAAAGCAGACTGGCCCCGCCTGACCTATCGTACCCAGCCTTTAGTTTTAGTAGAGAAATTATTTAATTGGGTTTTATGTACAGTTTTAAAGGGGTATATTTTAGCACAGGGTGTTAGTATTTAATATAGTTTTAATTATTTATTATTGTTATATGTATATGCTTTTAAATTTCCTGTGCACCGCCCTGAGTCCCTTCGGGGAGAGGGGGCGGTTAATAAGTCTAATTTAAAAAAAAACAAACTGACAGAGTCCTGGGGCCCCCACAGGTACCCCTAAGCTGTCTCTCCCCCCCCCCCCCGAGGTCAAATACAACCCTGATGCAGCCCTCAATGAAATTGAGTTTGACACCCTTGCTCTATGTGATATTCATGTGCTACCTGGCTATTTGATCACCCAACGACCTAACTTTCAAGCCTTGTATTAGAGAAGAGAAATGGATGGATTGCCACAGCATGCACACTCCTAGCCAATGATTTTCTCATCTTTCCATGGAGTGTGTGTGGGTGTGTGTTTGCATCCATGTGAAGTTTTTGTGAGTGGAGGAGGTTAGTTCTTTTATGTATTAACATGCCGCAGGGGAGGAAGTTGCAAATGAGCATTAAAAGCAATGATTGATTGATCCATTTAGAGGAGAGCAATACCAATCATGGATTGTTTGGCTAGGTCAACAAAAGCTGAAGTTGCATGGGGCTATAGATAATCCAAGATTCCTTTTGGTTCCAATTAAATCCAACTTGGCCAGCTGGAAGAACAGATGAGTTGCTTTCTGGGAATCCCTTTAAAGCCTATCTAGCTTATGGCTTTCCGAGACTGAAACAAAGAGAGACCATCCTATTTAGTGACAGAAAAGATTTGATTCTGAAGCTCATAATTTGCAGCCATGCAGTCATAAGTCTCCTTTCGGCTTGAAGGCTTCACAAATCACATTTCACATTCCTTGAAGGCTTGAGAGAGGAAGAGAACGGAAGGCTGTTTCTTAACCGGGCAAACCACCAGCAGAAAGCTACTCAGAGAACCCCTGGATCTGATTCTTTGTTAATCCTGCTGAGTTTTCACATTTGCAACCGCAGCGAACGAACTATAATTTCTTTTTCTAAGTATTTTGGCTAGAAAACCGGAGGGAAAGAGCGTCTTCTACTTGCGAAAGGTCTCACGATCATTTCTCACTTGACTTCGGATGGCACGCAAGTGTGGCTTTTGATTAGAATTCTCGCGAAGCTCCAGCTTCAAGGGGAAAGCGCAGGGATTTTAACAAGTTTAGTCATGATGGATATCTCTCCAGGGAATAAAGCTTGTCCCCGAGAAGCGATGGATGTAGAAGATGTTAGCCTGTAATTTGAATTTCCGTAGGAAAGAAAAAAAAGGGGGGGGGAGGGATGTGGCACATGGGTTTTTTGTTTTGTTCCTGGAATCTGGATGCCTCTCGGTATGATCCTGGGTCTGAAATGTCCAAGTGCCATCACTTTGCATTGTGAATTCATCCCGCAGAACAGTGCTTCGCCGTGACATTGGTAAAGCTGCCTGGTGATACTGAGCGTTAACCATTTGCTCTAAAGATTTTAAGAATCAGAAGTGGGGGAAGGAGCAGGGAGGCGAAGCAGGAACGGAGCTATTTTTACAAAAAAAAAGCTAATTGCAGACGAATAAAATGAAGACATTTAAGACTGCCCCCGCCAAGAAATTATCCGAATGGCACTGCTCTCTGCAGTTGTCAAATCCCTGGCATATGTAAATGAACTTCTGACATTTGTTTAATTACAATATATTTACGAAAGGAAACAACACTTCTTAATCTCTCATGCCTGCTTAAACTGTCTTTTGTAGTGACACCTCTATTTGATTTGAATAACTTCTCATTAACATTACCATTAAATTATACATCCTGAAGCTGTTAATGTGGCAAATACGCTACTTGGAAGAGTGTCAGAAGCCCTTTTCATAAGAAGGAAAGCAATTTAAAAAAAAAAAAAAAGAGAGAGAGAGAGAATTGCTGGCTCCGCTAACTTATCAGCGGGGTTTGTACTATTCTCTTTGATTGCGACATTTAATGAATGTACCACTCGCTGAAATCCAGCAAAAGACACAATTTCACAAAGGGACATTCTACTAAAGCAGGGGTTCCCAACCCCCGGGCCGCGGACCGGTGCCAGTCTGTGGCGTGATAGGAACCGGGCCACAGGGCCGGAGAGAAGGAGGAGGGAGGAGGGGGCAGCCCCTGGGCAGAGCGCGCACCGGATGCAGGAGAGCGCAGGTGTGGCCGTTCGTGCCGTTGGAGGCCCTAGAGGGCCGAGTGAGTCGACTCCCCCCCGTGTGCACATGCGCATGCGCATGCGTGGCCGTTCATGCCATTGGAGGCCCTAGAGGGCCGAGTGAGCCGACTCCCACCCGTGCGCATGCGCTGCCTGTTCCCCCTCCCCCCCGCTCCTCCTCTACTCTAGCCGGTCCACAGAATGTTCTTTAAAATGAAACCAGTCCCTGGTGCAAAAAAGGTTGGGGACCCCTGTACTAAAGGATATATTCGACAATGGATTAGTTTCAGACGTGCTCTGGTTGTGTAGAGGGGATGCAGTGAAATCCAAAGGTTTTATATTAGCTAAGGGTCATTTAACTGCCATTAATTTCAGCCTTGCTCTGCTTTGTATGATATAGCTACGATCCACCCCATATTCATGCTTTGTGCCAGGTCCCATAGTTCTTTATCAGGATGCTGCCATTCTGGCGGGAATGGGGGGGAGCCTTGGGATGGTGGTGGAAATTCTGTGCATGGGGTTTCATTTGCTTTGCTGTACCTTGTGGGAATTAGGGAGTGGGTGAAGGAATATCCCTCGGATCATCTTCGGGAGGGAGAAAAGGAATGTGCTTTGAGGCATCTGTTTTGTCTCACCCCCCAAGAAAGTGAAACTACAGAGCCTGGAAATTCACAGCTGTCATCTTCTCTGCCTCAAAACATCTTTGCACTTTGGGATTAGCTCGATGTCAAACTGGACACTGGGAGGGGATATGCGTGTAGTGGTTTAACCTAACACTTTGAATGGGAAACTTCAGATCCTGCTTACACTTTCTTTGCTATCACTGTTTTCAGGTAAAAAGTTCCTTTTGAAATGTGAATTGCTTCAAGAATTCTGCTTTCTTGAGAAGATTGGCATGGCAGGACCTTACAATTGTTGGCTTTTGAGGTGGGTTGTATGTGCAACTACATTTCTTTTGCGCTCTCCTTATTTTCCATGTGGAACCCATGGTTTCATTTTCAGTGGTCCAATGCAGTGGTGGGATTCAAATTTTTTTACTACTGGTTCTGTGGGTATGGCTTGTTAGGTGTGTCATGGCTTGGTGGGCATGGCTTGTTGGGCATGGTAGGGGAAGGATACTGTAAAATTCCCATTTCCTCCCAATCAGCTGGGACTTGGGAGGCAGAGAATAGATGGAGACCGAGGTGGTATTTACCGGTTATCCAAACAACTCAAATTTCTTGCTACTGGGCAGAACCTGCTGAATTCTCTGGTTCAATCTCATTTTTCAAGCAAGGGAACTTGATTTTTTTAACCCCAGGCTCCGGAAGCAATAATAGTGCTCCTTGGTTACAAGGCAAAGGATCTTCTTGTTTGGATAAGAGGCTCATTCTAATCTGTCTCTTTCAGACACCCATGTTTTGGAATTCCATAATAGATTCTGATTAGTTTTTCTCTTTATACAGGTGAAAGGATCAACATGCTTCCCAGCTGCTACCAACTATATGCTGGGGGGACCAAATAATTATTGATTTTAATAACTATTTGTATGGAGGTTTTTGCAAGCAGTGCAAGAAAGAGAAATCTGGAGGAGTGCTAATTGTATATAATTCTTCCATGTATCCATTGACTAATTATATATATATGTAGGTCTTTGGTTGTTCGGGTTTTCTCCCGCGTAGAATTGGAAGTATCTTCACGACGTTTCGATGAAGTCTCGTTTCGAAACGTCGTGAAGATACTTCCAATTCTACGCGGGAGAAAACCCGAACAACCAAAGACCTACATACAAACACCCGCGAAAACCTCAGAAAACATATACATACATACATACATACATACATACATACATACATACATACATACATACATATGCAGAAAATGCCCAGGTAAAACCAAAGCATTTGAAGATATATATATATATATATATATATATATATATATATATATATATATATATATATATATATATATATATATATATATATATATATATATATATATATATATATATATATATATGCAGAAAATGCCCAGGTAAAACCAAAGCATTTGAAGATATATATATATATATATATATATATATATATATATATATATATATATATATATATATATATATATATATATGCAGAAAATGCCCAGGTAAAACCAAAGCATTTGAAGATAAATGCAGTGAAGTACAGTACCTTTTATTAGTATGCACAACCACAGAGATCACAGGGCCCCTGGCCAGAAAAATGCAAACAAGTTCTAGTTTCAGCAAGGTTATGGTTTATATAACCCAAAGTAGTGTTGCCTAGGAACAATACAGAAAGTAATGGAGATCACATTGTGACTTTTACAACCTGAATGTACTGTTTGATAACATTACAGGCTGCCCAAGGACTATGCAATCCCATTTTATTAATAAGACTCAAACTTCTCCCCCTTCTACTGATACTAGCCTTATGTGCGTACCTTGCTTAGCAACTGATTGCTTAGTGACTATTCGAAGTTGTGACAGACCCATTCCTGAGTTTTGACCTTGCATTCACACAACCTCATTCTGGAGAGTGGGCAAGCGACTTGCCTTTATGTTCCACAATGCTGTATGACTATAATTACAACCTTTTTTTTCTTTTTTGCAGTTTTCTGGTTTCAGCTGTTTTCTGTTTCCAACAACCATAGGGACATGTGGATTTGCCAGCCATAGGGACATGTGGATTTGCTTAATGACCACAGCTTTCGCTCAATGACCACTATGTTCACTTAACAAATGCAGCATTCCCTTAACAACTGCCACAGGAAAAGTAATGAGATTGGATCCAGGGATATGGGTGCCTTGACTTAAGGTTGTCAGGACTCATGATGGAAATTCTGGGCTCCATTCTGGTTATAACTCAAGGACGTCCAGCACGTATGCTATTATCATCTAACTATCTGAACAGGATTGTCAGTGTTTTTCTGCTTTTCCACTGTCTACTTCAGGGCTGCATTTTCCTTTCTGCCAATTATTTGCTTTTTCTCTTGTTTGCGTCTTCTCTTTTTCTTTCCTTCTCTGGCTTCAACTGCCTCAGGCACCTCCTCAATCTCTTCCCCCCTGGCTGAGCATCACTTGATTCCTGAGCCTCTCAGATGCTGCTTTCTTTGCTCCATGTCCCATTTGACGGCCTTATACTCCATCAGTTCTGCTGCCAAACCAGAAGATTTCTCTCTCCCCTCTTCCCTCTTTTCGGTCCATTTACTCTAGCTTCTTTCCTACATTTTTTTTCTTTCAAAACCTGCAGGCCAATTTGTGGACGATTCTATGGACTTCAAACTTTGTTTCTTCTTCTTTCTGTCATTGCTTATGAGCAAAAAGCAGCACTTTGGGCAGTGAGACCACAAGAGAGAGAGAAAGATGGACCTTGATAGTTATTTATAGTTGATGGTTATAGTTGAAGGCAAACTCTGCCCACAGCCAGCAGTTCATACAGATAGATATAGATACAGATTAACAGAGTTGCAATGGTTCTTGTAGGTCCTCTAGTTCAGGGGTCTCCAACCTTTGCAACTTTAAGTCTGAAGGACTTCAGCTTCCAGACTTCTCCAGTCAGCTTTGCTGGCTGGAGAATTCTAGGAGCTGAAGTTCTTCAGACTTAAAGTTGCAAAGGTTGGAGACCCCTGCTCTAGTTGAACCCCACACCCAAGCAGACCCACACCATTTTTGACAGATGGCAGTCCAGTCTCTTCTTAAAAGCTTCCACTGAGGATGCTCCCATAATTTCTGAAGGCAAAGTTGTTCCATTGGTTGATTGCTCTCATGATGAGAAAATGTCTCCTTATTTCCAGATTGAATCTCTCCAGATTGAATCTCTCCTTGGTCAGTTTCCATCCATTATTCCTTTTCTGGCCTTCAGGTGCTTTGTAAAATAGCTTGACCCCCTCCTTTCTGTGGCAGCCCCTCAAATATTGGAGCACTGCTATCATGTCTCCCCTGGTCCTTCTCTTCACTAGACTAGCCATGCCAAGTTCCTGCAACCGTTCATTGTGTATTTTAGTCTCCAGTCCCCTAATTATCTTGGTTGCTCTTCTCTGCGCTCTTCAATCAGTTCAATCCTGATGGGGTCTTTCCATGCTTCTGAGGTTGGTAAAATGAGGACCCAGATTATTGGGGGCAATATGCTGACATTGTAAACCGAGAGTGCTGTAAAACACTATGAGCAGTATATAAGTCTAAGTGCTACTGCTATTGCTATTGTTCATTTCAGAGCAGTTCCTCCGTTCACGCTCAACATACTGTATACTGCATTTTCCTAGAATTATACTGCATACACCACCTAACCCTCGTCTTGTTAAACAGAGAGCAGATGTGTTGATGCGTTGATGTCACTTGGATAATAAACAATATGGTGTTCTGTTCAGCAAGGAGGTATTCTGCTAAAGGCTATTCTTCTGCCCCTTCTCAAAGGTCCTGGTGTAAACTTCCATTGTCTATCAATAGTAGCTGGTAAGCTGGAAGCTATAGAGTCAGGGAGATTTATAGTACAATCCTCCTATGCATGCTTATTTAGACCTAAGCTCTATTCTATGCAGGTAAAGATTGTGTGTGCAGTTCAGAGGTGGTATTCAGCCAGTTCTGACAGGTTCTGGAGAACCGGCAGCGGAAATTTTGAGTAGTTCAGAGAACTGGCAAATAGGCTGGCCTCCCCGCCTCCCAGGTGATCTCCCACACTGCCTCCCCGCCTCCCAGGTGATCTTCTTTTGTTGCACCAAACAAGAGAACAGAGCTGGAAAGCAGATTAGTGGGGTGGGAAGGGAATGAGGATTTTGCAGTATCCTTCCCTTGCCACGCCCACAAAGCCCTGCCCACAAAGCCACATCACACCTACCAAGCCACGCCCACAGAATCTGTAGTGAAAAAAAATTGGTGCAGTTGTAGCCTTACGACCCAGGGAATGAGACCAGTTTGCTTACCTTCTGCAGACGACACGTCTGGCTCCTACCATTTAAACAGGCAGTTTTAAAAACATGGCTAAGAACAAACCTGCTTCTGAATCAAGATTGTGTTCTTCACGGACTTCCGGTTCCGGCTTCTGGCGGCGATGGATGAACCTTGGGGTTCGTCCGCCGTTTTGTTCTTTTTTCTGCCCCTAACGGGGTGGGGTGCCCCCCCTTTTTCTTTGGGGGGGACCATCCGTAGGGCTGGCTTGCCTGGACTGGTTCTGCCGGCGGCAGCTGGGGAACGGTCCTTGTCTTTGGTCCAGGTGGAAGGAGACATGCTGCGGGGGGTTTTCCCTTCGCCAATGGAGGACGGCAACGTACAATGAATTTGGAGAGAGCTGAGTGTTCGGGTCGGAAGGCTTTCCGGGACTTTGGCGGCGAGGTGGAGAGTGAGTGATTTTAACTTTATTTGTGCTGGCAGCCTGGACTGAAAGAACGTGGAGGGGGGTGTTTGTTTGTTAAACCCCCCCTCGGATTTAAAGCGGCACTTAGAAATGGCTCCTCATTGCGAGGAAGCGGACATTTCGCATCCGGATTGTATTGAAGCAAGTGAAAGTGCTTCGCGGCTTGTTTCTATACGATGTATAGTCCGGCTGGCTTGATACAATTTTTCTCTTGTTACTTTCTCCTGCTGGCTCTCAGACTGGGCGGTGGAGGATGGCTGCCCTTTGTTCCTGAATGACTATTTTTACTTATGGAAAATTACCAACATCTCTTTGTGATTTGGACTCCCTCTCTCTACTAATGAAGAAATTTCTGGATTAATTGATTCCTTCCCTGGAGTGCCTTCTCTGCTATAATTATTGGTTGTGAAAATTGCTTCTCGTCTGGGTCTTATAAACTTTTTACAACTTGATTTGAACTGTCTTCTCCTGACTTGCTCCAGTGGCCCCACCCAAAAAACGCCATCTTAGTGGCACTGACTTTAACAGCTTACCATGGCATCAAAATCAGAATTGGCAAGTTTGGAACAAAGAATGACATCAATGGAATCAGTGTTACAAGCTTTGGTGCAGGAAATTAAAGCTTTGAGAGAAGACCATAGCAGCTTCAAGAAGGAACTTTTGGAAACACAGAAACAAGTGCTGGAGAACACACAGAAGACTGAGGAGCTGGAAGGGGGGCTGGCTGGGGCAAAGGGAGAGCTTAAAAATGTTAACAATGAGGTTGGAGAACTGACTGGGCATATGTCTAGGATGGATTTTGAAAGGATGTCATATTTTTTAAGATTTCAGAACATTTCTGAAGAACCTGGTGAATGTCTTCCTGAACTCATGAGCACAATTTTAGCAGACTATTTACATAAACCTAAAGATGAGATCAGAGGGGACATTGACCTAGTCTACAGAATAAATTCGACATATGCCAGGATAAATGAAGAACCCAGAGAGATACATATTAAATTTGTTAGAAGGTCTACCAGAGAGGGAATTTTGAAGGCGCAGAGAGGGGGGCTGCTAATTTACCAACAAAAGGAAGTCGCCATCTTGAAGCAGATCCCAAAAAAGATTAGAGAGATGAGAAGGAGGTATTCCTTCTTATCCAAAAAATTGTTTGACCACGGGATTTGGTTTAAGTGGGCGATGCCGGAAGGGATGTTGGTGTTCTGGGATGAAGGAAGAGTAAGAATTAAAACAGTTGTTGAGGCGGAAGCCTTTCTTAAAAAACATTCCTCTGTCCTGGGGGAAGATTCAGGGGGGGCAGGGGGGGCCATGGTCCCGCCCGCTGGGGGCCAGGAAGGAGAAAAAGAAGATACAATTGCCAAGAGACTTAGATCAAAAAAATAACTTTGCTTTTTATTAATATAGTATAACCTTTTTATCTGGATGTTTGTACACGACTGCCAGCATAGAATTGAGAATTTAGGATGTATGCACTTATTTTCACCTCGTAGTATTTTTGAAAAATGTTTTTTTAATGTTTTATTATGAAGCCCTGGAAGGGCCAATGATCCCGACGCGAAAGTTCTCAAAATGTTTCTGTATCCCTTACCCTATCCTTTTGGAAAATTGTAAAAACCCAATAAAACTTTTTCAATATTAAAAAAAAAAAAAGATTGTGTTCTTCACGTCGTTTGTGAATTTTAATTTTTTTAATAGGGTCTTTTTGTTTTTAACCATGATTTTATATTTTTATATGATTATTATACAGTTGTTGTATGCTGCTCAGAGTCACTTCTGTCAGATGGGAGGCCATCTAAATGTGAGATAAAGAAATAAAATAATACTTTCCTATCCAGTGTTCCCACCATTATAGGGTTGTCAAAAAAAAAAAAGTGCCAAGAAGGAGACACTCATCACCACAAAAGAGGCCAGCTAGGAAGTTAATTTACGAACCTACTGTGCAAATTTAAAAATGATCACTATAATTTAGCAATGTGAAAGGAATAGTTTTTTTTAAAATGAGTAACGTTCTTACAATTTCCTTTTCTTTTACATAAATTATTTGGGGGCAATGATCCTGGACAGGGATGGGGGCGGGGGTGGGAAGATTGGCAGAGGCAAGGCCACGAACCTCTCCAAATTGTTAACAAGCACAATTTTAAAATACTAAATAGATTTTTATTTGTGTCAAAAGAGAAGAAAATCCTTGCTTTGTAAAGCTGACTTTTTTATTTGTGTATGATCTGATTCCTGTAAAACTAACTGTCAGGGTTCCAAATAACACCCAAAATTAAATCAGAGTCCAAGGCAAAATACTGCTGAAAGTTCCAATTTATTAAGAGAGCCATGTTGGCACATCTGGGAAAACCCAACTTTGAAAACTTCCTGGGTTTTCCCCACCCAGGTGAAAGTTCATGATCTTGCCCCCACACCCACAAGTCCTTCACATGGTCCAATCTCCCACTGCCCTGCTGGCAGTTCCGCCCCTCCAGTTTCGGTCAGGTGCAGAGGTGTAGAGACAAAGGATGACCTTGGCTTTCTAGAAAGGAATTTTATTTTGGCTACATAGCATTTTACTCTGTACCATCCCCCTTCCCATTTTCCCCCATTAGAAACAGCATAGTAAAATAATAGAAAGTATGGCAGGCCAAAGATCCAGAAAGGAATATGACCGTAGGCCTGACAGGCAGCCTCTCCTCATAAGAGAAAGGGTTCCTGAAACTAACTTTAATTCTAGTGATTTTCCTGGTGTGGTTCTTCTGTGTAACAATATAGCTGATATTCTTATAGATTCCTAAGCCTAAGTGGGAATTGATGCATTTGAGGAATTGTTATGTTAACTTGTGTGCTTATCCTAGTCCATGGAGACAATTCCTCTTGCGTTTTTCCTATATCAGTCTTCAATTAGTTTGATGAAAGAGAATAGGTTTTAAAAATGTGTCCAAAATTTGGAGAAAATCCACATGGACAAGAGGGTGGTATCCTTCACTTTTTTTAGTGAAAAAATGTTCAAAGACAATGTAATGTGGTTTCACTCCCACTAAGGGGAAATTCTGCCTTTAAAATGGCTCAAAATTTCTCCTTCCCCTGAAAAATTCAGTTCCTCTGCTGACAACTCTTGGTCCATTTCCCTGCAAAATTACCACCTTCATCTTTTAAAAAAAAAATATTTATACATATTTATTTTTCATGCATAACAGCTTTGTGAAAAATGTATTGTCTGGGTCAATTTGCTTACGCATAATAATATTTATCCAATTTCTAATCTCTATTATCAAGCCATTGATAAAGTTCTATGTTAAAAAATATTCCATATCTTCTTTATCCTTTATCTTTAATGTCAACCTATCCATTTCTGCACAATCCAGTATTTTTTTTAATTACACTCTCTTCTGTAGGTATTTCCCCATTTTTCCAGTGCTGTGCAAATACAATTCTTGCTGTTGTTAAGACAGGCAATATTAAGTACATATTCCATTTATCATACTTTTCTGGTACTATACCAAATATTTCTGGTTTGTAATCTATGTGTTGCTTTAACATTTTTTCTAGCCATGTCTACATTTTCATCCAATTTTTTTTGCCTTTGCGCATGTTCACATGTGATAATACGTGCCCGACCACTTTCATCTTTGATATATTAGGGTTCAGTTCCACATTCCTGGTTGCATCATACAAACTGTCCAACATTTGCTGCAAATGTTTTGGCTACTCAACCAACAATGTGGGATCACCCATATACTTACATATACTTATCTCCATGACCCAACTAGGACATTACCACTAGCTATCTTTTTGCATTAGCCAACCAAAGGGACATCACACATCTTTGCATTACTCCCTGCTCAGTATTGCAATATTTGCTGAACATTTCCTGTATAAGTAGTCCTTGACTTATGACTAAAATTGAGTCCATCATTTCTGTTGCTAAATAAGACAATTGTTAAATGAGTTTGGGCCCATTTTACAACCTTCCTTGCCACAGTTGTTAAGTGAATCACTGCAGTTGTTGAGTTAGTAACATGGTTGTTAAGTGAATCTGGCTTCCCCCTTTGCATACCAGAAGGTCTCAAAAGGGGATTACGTGACCTTGGGACGTTGCAACTGTTATAAATAGGAGCCAGTTGTGAAGCATCTGAATTTTGACCATGGGGATATTGTAATGGGTGTAAGTGTGAAAAATGGTCACAAGTCACCGTTTTTCAGTTCCATTATAACTTTCAACGATCACTAAATGAACTGTTGTAAATCAAGGACTACCTGTAGTCCAGTGGTGGGATTCAAATAATTTAACAACAGGTTGTCTGCCCTATTGACCAGCTGAGTAGGTGTGGCTTGGTGGTCATGTGATCGTGTGGGTGTAGCCAACTCAATGTTATTCATGTCGATGGACGCTTTGCCTTAGCTGTTACAATGTAATAATGATTAACCAGAGAGGCATTTTCTGTAAGCAGGGCAATAAAGATTAGGCTAGAAACAACACCAGAATGTTTCCTTCCTGCCTTCCTTACAGGATTAGCCCTGCAAAATGGAAAAATAAAATAAAATGAGATTTCTTCCAACAACCAGTTTTCCTGACTGCTTAGAAAGTTAACAACTGGTTCTACCGAATAGGTGCAAACTGGCTGAATCCCACCACAGCTGTATTCTTAGCCTTACTTATATTCACCATAATCCATCTACCAAACCACCTTCAGCAACCAGCCTAATGCAGATGATCATACACCCCAAGTCCATTGGCTTTATTATAGTTTTTTTCTTTAAATCAACAAATAATAAGAATAAACTTTCTTCTTTGTGTTAGTACATTTCTCAGCAATGTGTTGAAGAACCAAAATTAGGTTTCAAATACCCTGCTTGGCTACAATGTATCTTCCAAATTCTGCTCATTATCACCTCTCATAAGCCACTCAGAATTCTGCCAAACACCTTCTCAAGTATACTTAACAAATTAATTCACTCTTCCTATCTCTTTGCAAAAGAGAACAATAATGGCATTCTTCCAAAAGCCAAGTACTGATAGAGTCTTCCCACATTTGCTAAACCAGTTGCACAGAAGTAAAGCACATCTATATTTGAACATTTTTTTTTCCAGTGAGACCATTTATACCTTCAGCCTTATAATTTTTTAATATGCTCATTTTATTTGTGCCAGCCTTTTAAACATTTCCCCCTTTGGACAGTTATAGTATGCATTCCAATCCTGGTTTTCAGCATATTATTATTGTTCCCATATAAATCTTTAAACCTCATTTATGTATTTACTTTCTTTAAAAAAAATGCCTGGCTCTCAGCAACTTGGGCTGCTTTTGTACCATTAAGACCTAGAATAAAGTAAAAGAACAAAGGGATGTGTGTCCTAGAAGGGCAGATGTTATACCTCTGCTTGATGAGCTGCATTGGCTGACAGTTTGCTTCTGGGTTCAATTCAAGATGCTGGTTTTGATCTTTAAAGACCTACCAGGTATGGTTTGAGTTATTTGAGCGACTTTCTCTTCCTGACCTCACCTACCTGTCCCATCAGGTCCAGCAGGAAGGCCATATCTGAGGGCATCTTCACTCCTGAGATTGACCCCAAAATTTGGGAGCTTTCAGAGAACTCTTAAACACTATTATTTTCAGCAAGCTTGGGCATCAGCCATGAGCCACGGTGGCACAGTGGTTAGAGTGCAATACTGAGGCTACTTCTGCTGATTGCCTGCAGTTCAAATCTCGCCAGGCTCAAGGTTGACTCAGCCTTCCATCCTTCTGAGATGGGTAACATGACACTTCTGGGGTATCCTAATTGAAAGGACAAATCCAATCAGACCTTTACACTCATATTAAGGTTCTTGTCATTCTATGGGTATCTTTTGTTGAAATCACATATTCAGACAAAAGATGGACCCTTTTTCTAAGCAGTACACGAGTACTCCATTCTTATTCATCTTTGGCTCTGCAAATGTCACAACCACTTTTCCCCCCAGCTCTCTTGTCTTATTCCCATCCATCCATTCATATTAACTAACATTTTTGAATTGCATTCATTCAGGATATTGTGTAATCTTTCCCCAAACTCATCCTTGTTCTTCTATTATTACTTTTCACTGAAGTGTAACATGTTTTTTTATCACCAAGTGGATTTGTATTTTCATATGCATTCATAACAACCTAAATGGCATCAATTCATATTTCTAGATATCAGTGTAGCTATTGCATTTTCAATTAAAGCCACAACTGTACCCCTTTGTGGTGGTATTCACTGCAGTAGGAGCAAGGGAGGGGGGGAGATGAATGTTAAAATCAGTGTCCTACCATTATAATGCAAAATCTTTTTTCTGCATGTGTAATGGCATTGTAATGTGCATCTACCAAAAGGGACAGGAGTTTCATCAACTCCATAAGATCAAACCTATATTTTCAGATCTTACACGCTTTTCTTTTCTCTTTAATTTCATACCATGTTCCCCAAAAATAAGACAGGGTTTTATTTTCTTTTGACCCCTGAAATACATGCTTGGCCTTATTTTCAAGGAGGTCTTATTATTTTTGAGGTGCAGGAGGCGGCAAGTGTGGTCACTTCATGGCTGCTGCTGTGTTGCAAGATTTTCAGGAAGGGCTTATTTTCAGGGAGGGCTTATTTTAGCACATGTGCTCAAAAGCATGATTGGGCTTATTGTTGCGGTCCTCGACTTCTGCCCAGCTACAGACAGACAGCAACAGCAGTCGCGTCTGATTGGCTGAGACGTGACTGACTGAATTGAGTTGCTGGGGTTCCCCGATTGGTCTCCTGCCTGACAGCTGAAATACAAATAGCTGTCAGGCACAGAGGTCCCTGTCTACTGCATGTACTTTGTATATAGTTCATTCTTGCCTGTTCTGTTGAATAAATCAGTTCTGTTTTAGCCTACCTCAGTGTTGGACCCTCATTAAGACCAGAACGTATCACTTATTACCTGGGGAGGTCTTATTTTCAAGGAAACACATCACATAGCACTTTTTCTTTCATTTTATTTTACTCAGACAAATGTTCTTTTAATCGTTTTAAATTTTAAATCACAATTTGGGGGACAGCTGGGACATGGATAATTCCTCCATTCCCCATCAGAGCTTTGGTCAATTTTTCCCCAGGATGTTAGATAGGGTGTAGGTTATCAGCCTTAGTCATACCTGCATCATAGACAGCATTCTCTGTAAAGCCAGTGCAAATAATTTTTGATATATTTTAGCCAGTATCCCACAAACTCCAAGTGTGTTCATGCTCTATCTTGTAGGTTAAAATCCTTAATCTAGGGAGTATCTTTGCAAGTCAGTATAATCAGTCGTGGGTTGCCATTTTTTTTACTACCGTTTCAGGTGTGCTCCTGCACGCACTCCAGTGTGTGATGCTTCTGTGCATACGCAGAAGCATCCAGGCGGGTGGGCGGAGCCTCCCACCGCCGCTACTACTGGTTCGCCCAATCTGAGCCGAACTGGGAGCAACCCACCTCTGAGTATAATGTGTTTGCATCTTACTAAGGCATATGCATTATAGATACTATGGATGTTTCCCTCACATCAACAACGAAACATACAATACTGATTCTCTAACAAGTGTAAAAAATATGGCTAGGGTGTAGATAAGGGTTCAGGAGTCTTGATTAGAAAGGCAAGATTGAAAGTTCTGGCCAGATGATGAGATTTACTTTCACAAACATTATTTTCAGCAAGTAGGCTAACTTTCTGAATGTACTTTTTGGTTTTGATGGCTAAGCCTTTCTCAGACTAAGCTGAGAAAGGCTTAGTCCTTAACTCTCTAGATGACTGTTCTCAAGGAAGTTATTGTTCCCAAGGAAACTAGCTATACAATCAAAGACTCAGTTTGCTGCTTCTCATTGGTATTAACATTCCTTAGGATTTAGGGCTGGGGATCAAATTTAGCAGTATAAGTCCTACAGGTAGTCCTCAACTTATGAGACCAAATGGTTATTTGCAAGGCAGTTGTTAAGTGAATCATGCCCTATCTTATAACCTCTTTTTCCATGGCTATTAAGTAAATCATTGCTTTTGTCACATGAATCATGCCCTCATTAAGCATTCACTCTGCTTATTGGAAACTGTCTGAGAAGGTCACAAATTGGGATCACGTGACCTCAGGATACTGCAACCATGATAAATGTATGCTGGTTGCCAAGCGCACAAATATTGACTCCCGGACTGAGGGGATGCTATGATAGGCATAAGTGCAAGAACTGATTATAAGTTCCTTTTTTTCCCGTGCCGCTGTAACTTTGAACAATTGCTAAATGAATGGTTGTAAGTTGAAGATTACTTATAACACCTGTAGATGTGAAAGGGGTGAGATCCACTTAAGAAATTCTGCTGCAGGTCGAATCTATGACTAAGTGTTGTTGTTCTGTAAGTTCTATGTGTATGCTTTTTAGCTGTACTTTTTCCTCCTCTGTGCCTATTTATTTATTTACTAACCATTCCCGGCCACACGTTGCTGTGGCCCAATCTAGTTAAATGGCCAACCAATCTGTGTGAAGATCTACACCTGCACACACAAATACGTGCACACAACCACCATATAACCCCCAATCTCCCTCCCTCTCCCTCTCTCCCTACCTACCTACTTTGAAGTGGAGAAGGATTCCATGTGAACAGCAGTTGAACATGGGTCAGTTGGTCCTGAGAGATAGGCGAGTGCCATTCCGAAGGGACGGGCCATGGCCTCCGTCGCTCTCGGCCTCTCTCTCTCTATCCCTCTACTGTATTTCTCCCTCTCTCTCTATCCCTCTACCTACCTACCTACCTACCTACCTACTGTGTTTCTCCCTCTCCCTCTCTATCCCTCTACCTACCTACCTATTGTATTTCTCCCTCCCTCTCTCTCTCCCTCTCCATCCCTACCTACCGTATTTCTCCCTCTCTCTATCCCTCTACCTACCTACCTACCTACCTACCTACTTGAATCTAATGGATAGAGTATTATGACATTTTGTATTATGTCATCCTGTGGCTCACTGTTCTCTCTGTATCCATCTACCTACATTTTTTACATTTCTATTGCATGTACCTAGCACAGGTGTGACATCTACACAACCTATATATATCATTGGTGCCGTATTTGTGAGGAACTTTGTGTGAAAATTTGGAAGCGATCGGTGCAGTACTTTCGGAGATTACCGGTTTTGAACAAACCCATATTTACATTTTTATTTATATAGATTTAGCTTATGGCATCTCATACATGAACTAGCAATATATATTGACATTTCACCTAGATTAGTAAAACACAATAAAATATAAATGTTAAAAAAGATTTAAGTTCAAATACCAATGTCTAGAACAGGGGTGTCAAACTCAAGGACCGGGGGTGGATCCAGTCCACGGGATGCCTAGACCTGGCCTACAAGGCCATCCTGGAAGCAGCAAAGGACCAGCCTGCTGTGCCTCTGCAGGCGAAAATGGGTTCCCAAGGTATGTTTTTGACTGTGATGGCCTCCTGCAACCTTTTGCCGGAAAAAATAGAGCTCTCCCAAGTCCTGTTTTTGCTGGCAGAGGATTGCAGGAGGGCGTCACAGTGAAAAGCAGAGCTCGGGAGCCCATTTTCACTGGTAGAGCACTTGGGCCACCACAGGTGCCCCTGACACAAGTGGCATCGAGCTGGCCATGCCCACCTCAGCTACTCCTCCCCCCCCGAAATCAAACACAACCCTGATGTAGCCCTCAATGAAATCAAATTTGTCACCTATCCAATCTATTCAGGATTGTCCATTGCTGATGAGGTAGTTCAAAGCCTGGTGCCTTTTTTTGTGGGGTCATTTATATATCTACCTGTTCTGTCTCCCTCCTTCACAAGACGAATAACCAAAACTGACTGCTTCTTGGCTGCTCGACCAAACTGACCTTGAAGCTTCTTGACGAAAGCATAACCACGACTTGAGACACGAAAGCTCTGACTCTGCAAATTATATGTTGTTCCCTGCAACCACTCTCTTAACAGAGGCTTTCTTTTAAAGTCTCTTGGGAGGGGCCAGTCAATTAGGCAGCTGAGACTGATTACCTCCTCCAGGTTCTTCTCTCTTGTAAATGATGCTGCCTTCTCTCGATCCTTCTTAGTCTGACATCAGGGACAAACTGGATTTGATCCTCACCACTACTCCAAGCCCCAGGTGCCTCCTGATGCCTAGCCGGGCTCTCTGCTCTCTCACTCTCGGCCTCCTCCTCTAGAGCAGACTCATAGGACTCCTCACTAGAGGAGTCCATCAGCAGCTCATCCGGAGCCGGCTGGGCCACAACATCTGCCTATGTCTGGGTGTTCAGTAACCTATTTGGCTTTCCTCAGTGCCTAAATTAATCATGATAGCATTCTGAGGTACAGTAAAAAGATACCATTCTATAGTTTAGTCATTAAGTTTCAACAGAATATTAACCTATTTTAAGACAGTTGATAACATTGCTGTGAGCTGAATTCTACTGAACTATGAATGGTTATTTATAATTCTTATTCCCACTTATTGTAATAATAATGAATTAAGCCTTTCATAACAATAGGTACCTGGTTCCATTTCCTATGCTACCAATCTTTATTTGGCTTTCCTCTCTAACTGTTAGTTTGCATCTGGCTAGGGATAAGTACTTTCTAATGCTCTTTTCCCTCCCTTCACTGTCATAGATACTTTATTCTCTTTGCCCTGAGATGCAATTTGTGGCTATAAAGGGTGTTCCATTGGCCTGATGCATCATTACGGGCTTTGTGAGGCTTGTGAATTGCAAGAATAAAAAAGCTGGAGCAACTCTTTTCAAATTTGGTTGACAAATGACCAACACACACCTGGCTCAACAGTTATTTCCCTGTTTCCCCCACCCCCCTTACAGCCTTCATTAGATTAAGGCAGAAGCAGGCAAAATACAGACTTTGGGGATTTACTTTGCTGTAAGGTTTTGTGTTGGTTTTTTTTGACTGGAACTCCAAGATCCATCAACCAGAGACTAATGCAAAAGAAATACGAGTAGGCCACTTTCAGACACTGAGGCTATAACTCACCTACATCTTAAAACACCATGGGATTTGAGTGAAGCCTGGACAGCTGATTAATGGCTAACTTACTCGTGCTCCAGAAAAATGGTACAAAGATCATTTGCCATATTTTGTCTGAAGATAGTGGGTTGCAGTTTCTTACTGCTTACTGGCTCCTTGCGGATCCTGGGATTTCTCCATTGCCACCATCATGTGCTGTACCATTAGGCCTCCTATTTCTCATGATAGCAGTGTTCCAATGTCTAAGGGGCTGCCACAAAGAAGAGGGTGTGTGTGGGTGTCAACCTATTCTCCAAAGCACCCTGAAGGCAGGACAAGAAGCCATGGATGGAAACCAGGGGTGGGTTCCTACCGGTTTGGACTGGTTTGGCTGAACCAATAGTGGTTTGGCGACCTGGGCCGCTGGAACCGGCAGCGACCCAGACCTGTCATGCCCCTGAACCAGTTCTCCTATGGGGCCACCATCTTGATTTTTGGTTCTGTGCATGCGTAGAACAATTGTAATTGCACAAATTCTGTTGTTGTTTTTTTATTTTGTTATGTTTTGCGCATGCACAGACCTATTTTTTGTGCAAATGCTAAGTGTGCATGAGCAAGCAAAGTAAGTGTGCATGTCCAGTGTGCCAAAGTAAGTTTTGCCTGCACCAAACTGGCAGTAATGCCGGGAGAGACTCACCCGTGATGGAAACTAATCAAGGAGAGATCCAACCTAGAATTAAGGAGAAATTTCCTGACAGTTAGAACAATTAATCAGTGGAATGATGTGCCTTCAGAAGTTGTGGGTGCTCCACCACTGGAGGTTTTTAAGAAGAGATTGGACAACCATTTGCTTGAAATGGTATAGGGTTTCCTGGTTGAGCAGGGGGATGGATTAGAAGATTTCCAAGGTCCCTTCTAGCTCTGAGCCTAATGGGATGCATTAGCTGAATTCTGCTGGCTTACTTATGGCAAAGAGAATCCAATGTCTTTCTATCCTTGTTATGTTAAAATATGAAAATTATATGATTTACAAGGAAAATCTTGCATGGCACCTTCTGCCTGATCACTCCTGAAAAATTATAATAACCTGGGAGGATGGAAAATAACCTGGTGCCATCAAGTTACAGAGGTGACATTAGGCTTTGTGGAAATACAAGAGAACGTGGATTTGATTCGGGATCTTGCCAAATTAAAGCATGTGCTCTGGGAAATATTAAGGAGGAGCTGTCTTTACCCTCTTTCCCACAAAATATCTGAACTGAGTTGCCTCTTATTTCTCTGAAATTCTCTTCCCACATGGGAATCCAGTCTACATTCCATCAAAGTACTAGAATGAAACTCAGAGCAACACTATTTTGATTATGTTAAATGAATTGCATATCTTTGTTGATGGTGTCTTGCTATCTCTGTTTTGGATGCCTGTGGGGTCGCTGGCCATTGACTTTTAGTTGGTAGGTAGTCTTGGCAATGGTGGAAGGTCCATATCAGCTGACATGTCCATATCAGCTGAGCTTCTTTCATCTTCTCTATAACTGGTGCCAAGGCAAAACATTGTCAAGTGTTGTCGTTTGTGATGTGGCCAAGAAGGGAGATGTCCGACATCCAACGGAGCATTCGCATTCCCATGGCATGGAGATTGGTTTCTGTTGTTGCTACCCAGCATTCAGTGCCACAGCACAACAGGGTGGATGGTTTTCTTGTAAATCTTAGATTTAAGATGGGTTGGCATTTGTCTGTCACATAACACAGCAGTGAGTTCTCACCCAACACATCCAGGCTGCATTCATATTGATCATTCTTTTCTCCGGGAGAATAAATGTGTTCATGCAAGGAATAGAAAAACAGGAATATTATTGATCTAGACATGATTAGATGGTATGATTGAACAGAATTGCACACATATGCCAAGGGATGGCACTTTTGGATTCCCATCTGAGGGTTTAGCTACTTTTAGTTTATTAGATTTATCCGCTATCTAATCCTAAAGCAAACTCCGAATACTCCACCACAAGCCATCTATTCAGTAAATGCTACCATTTATTGTAAGGCACCCAGAGTTATCTTGTGGTAAGATGGGCGGTCAATAAATTTAATAAAACAAACCAATAAAACAAATAAATAAAATGCTTTGGTTTACACAGAAAGAGGAAAATAACAAACTCACTGCCATTCCTTTCATCCTTTCTGTACCTTAATCGCAGGTGGGATATATGTGCTACAGTATTTTTTTTTTCAGAATGAGGAGACTGTTTTAATAAGAAATGCAAGTCTTTTTTGTGCATAGGGCAAGATTAGAGAGCTAGGAGAGAGATCAAACCACAATGAAGAAAGGGAACTAAAAGAATATGGCAATAGGTATCTACAGGGTTAAAATTAGTAGCTGTTATCTGAGCCAGGAATATTCACAGAGTGAGAGAATACAAGCAGAACAAAATAGGACATCAGATAACAAAAGTACTGCAACTCGTTTTCCATAAAATGGAACAAATATTACAATTCACATCCAGCTTCCTGTAATTCCTAGACTGCTGTTTCTAGACCTCCAATTGTAGATTTCTGGTATTTGGGCTGTAGGCTTTTTCTACTAAACAAAGATATTATATTAGGGAAATGCTCATATAGCTAATAAATGAGATGAACATAGATGTTTAAACAGTTTGTGTTTCTCCTTAAGATTGCATGATAAACTGTTTAAACCTCTCTCTCTCTCCTTTCTCTCTCTCCCTCTTCTTCCCTCCCTCCCTCTCCCGCTCTCCCTCTCTTACATGTTTGTGTTTGTGTATGAATAAAGTAATATACAATTCAACCAGTTGCTTTGGTTTTAATCACTGATTAATTCTTCTTCTACATTGTGTTTTTTAAATCAACATAATATAAATGCATAACAATGCAAATATTGTTTGCATTATAACAGTGGTTAGATGGCAGTATTGCAGGCTCATTCTTCTGACTTCCAGCAGTTCAATCCCAATCAGCTCAAGGTTGACTCAGCCTTCCATCCTTCCAAGGTTGGTAAAACAAGGATCCAGATTGTTGGGGGCAATAGGCTAACTCTTTAAACATCTTAGAGAGGGCTGTAAAGCACTGTGAAGCGGTATATAAGTCTAAGTGCTAGTGCTATTGCTATTTTATTCTCTCTGTCTCTTTCATATAAAATTTCATTCCTGAAGTAATTTTTTCCTGTACTATAATTAAGTAACTGGGAATCAAGAATCTTGGCTAATTTATTGCAAATTGTCAAAAGGTTGGGTCAAGAGAATGTTTGTGTTTGGCTTCATTATTATTTCCTGCCTTATTAGATTTTTATGGGCATAAGGTTAGGATATTTGAGACACACTTTCTTATACATTGACTAATTAATTATCTATCATTTCAATAAGGCTGATTTCTGAGCAGTAATAAAGCAAGCTGTTCTGGAAACTATATTGTGGGGTGCCCAGACATCTTTCATGATGTGGTTTGCTTGGTCTTGGTGTAGTTGATTGCTATTCTAGCCGGCTCTAGTTTATTCAATCAAGATGAGGTACATATGCCTTTGAGTTGAATTCACCTCTTGGTGATTACATGGGCATGTGTATGCAATTGTTTCTGTAACAGTTGAGTAATGATTTCCATCACCTCCTTCCTATTCATTATTTATTTCCTAATCTAGCCTACAGGACTCAAACCTTCTGGTGGTCTCCCATCAAAATCTTAACCATGTCCAACCCTGCTTAGCTTTTCTGAGGTCAGCCAAAGTCAATTAGATGCTGCCATCGGCTGTGCCAGTTTGTGCAATAAATCACTTTTAAGAAAACATAGCATGATCTATGAACCCAGCTGTTGAAACGAATGTTGTTCCAGATTATTTTCCGAACTGGGTAGGGCTGATTTTCTAAAGATGTTAAATAAGTAATGCGGCTAGGGAAGATAATGTTATAATACTTTGGCCAGGGCTAGACAGAGGACACAATTAAATCTTGAAGCTTTCTAAAGGTGTACTAGAAAGCACAATACTCACTCAGTAGAGAATTATGAAAACATATAGCAAAAAATTAACTCCGTGGAATGCATGTTAACATCCACACTGTGCTGTTATCCAAACTCTCACCTGTTTTCAGACAGTTTTAGTTAATAGGCCCTCAGGGAGAAAACTGTGACAACCAACACGGTGTCTTTGAAAGAACCAAGAATCACAGGGAGAAAGTCTAACAAGCTCAATTGTCTCTTCATTCCCCACTTTTGGGATTTCTCAAAGATTTAAGGACTCTTATTCTTATCCAGAGAAAGCTGATGCTGTGCAATTCTCTGGAATAATGTTTTTTTTTAGGGAAATAGAAACAGTGATTGGCTAGAAAGACATAATTCCCACGAGCCCAGTCAGGTTTTGATTATGAAGAGAAACCTTAACAAGGAGGAAATCCTCTGATGGAACTCCGCGAGGCAGGAGGCCCCAAATCCATTTCTACAAATGCCAAATTGCAACTCCTTCAGATCTTTCTACTATTCTTCATGCACATCTGCATATTTAGATCGACAGGTATAAATCTGGATTAATTTCCCTTTAAATACTGACAGATGGTAATAATTTCCTCTTCATCTGAACATATTCCAGATTTTTAGCTGGGTATCTTTCCTCAGGACATGGTCAAGCTGGAGTCATACTGTAATTCTGACAGGAATGAACCAGACAGTTGGATGGGGATGACGGTGCTATGAGGAAAATTGCTTGCACTGGAAGGGAGACTCCTTGGAATCAGAAAGAGGGTTTTCTTCAGCAGCTCAAAAAACTAAGTTGTATTTTTTCTGGAACGACCTACCCCCCGACCTCAGAACAACCACGGACCTCCGCACCTTCCGCCAGAAATTAAAGACACTCCTGTTTCATCAGGCTGGCTTAGCCTAAGTTATTTACCTAGCCTACAGTCTGTACAATAAATTGTTTTAATTGGGTTTTAAATGGGATTATGTTTTAACCTTTTAAATTTTAGCACAGGGATAATATATTTAATTTGGTTTTAATTATTTATATTGTGATACTGTTGTGTTTTAACTTCCTGTGCACCGCCCCGGGTCCCTTTGGGGAGAGGGTGCGGTTATATAAATCCGAAATAAAATAAATAAAAAATAAAATAAATAAAAATAAAATTTTATATATTATATATTGTATTATATTGTATTATATTGTATTATATTAATAATAATAATTTAATAATTTATTAAATTTGTTGACCGCTCCCTCTCCCCGAGGGGACTCGGAGCGGTGCACAGGGCTAATAAAACAATAAATACATACATATAGTTAAAAACAAATTAAATATTTCCCTGCGCTAAAAATTCCAATTAAAAAACTAAAATCCCCATCTAAAATTTCTGGCAACCCCATCGAAGAGAGACTATCCTAGGCCGGGATTGTATTATATTGTATTATATTGTATTATATTGTTTTATATTGTATTATGTGTTGTGTTGTGTTGCTTTGCGTTGCGTTGCGTTGTGCTGCGCTGCAGTATGCTATGCTTTACTATATTATAAAATGCTATGCCATTCCATGCCATGCCATTCCATGCCATATCATACTATATTATTATTTTTTGAATTTATTTGCCACCTATCTTGCCAGGGGGCTACTCTAGGCAGCTTACAACAATAAAAAGGGAGAAATGTTGGTTAACTGGCTGACCAACCGGACTCAACGTGTAGTCCTCAATGGAACTGCATCTACATGGAGGGACGTATGCAGTGGAGTCCCCCAAGGCTCTGTTTTAGGCCCAGTACTCTTCAACATCTTCATCAATGATTTGGATGAGGGAAAAGATGGGGAACTCATCAAATTGCAGACGACACCAAGCTGGCAGGAATAGCCAACACTCCAGAAGATAGGCTTAAGATACAGAAGGATCTTGACAAACTTGAACATTGGGCACTATCTAATAAAATGAAATCCAATGGCGAAAAGAGTAAGGTTCTACATTCAGGCAACAAAAATGAAATGCACAGGTACAGTATAGGTGGTACCTTGCTCAATAGCAGTAACTGTGAAAGGGATCTTGGAGTCCTAGTAGACAACCATTTAAATATGAGCCAGCAGTGTGCAGCAGCTGCCAAAAAAGCCAACACAGTTCTAGGCTGCATAAACAGAGGGATAGAATCAAGATCTGCATCCAGTTTTGGTCACCACAATGTAGAAAAGGTGTGGAGACTCTAGAAAGAGTACAGAGAAGAGCAACCAAGATGATTAGGGGACTAGAGACAAAAACATATGAAGAACGGTTGCAGGAACTGGGTATGTCTAGTTTAATGAAAAGAAGGACTAGGGGAGACATGATAGCAGTGTTCCAATATCTTAGGGGTTGCCACAAAGAAGAGGGAGTCAAACTGTTCTCCAAAGTACCTGAGGGCAGAACAAGAAGCAATGGGTGGAAACTAATCAAGGAGAGAAGCAACTTAGAACTGAGGAGAAATTTCCTGACAGTTAGGACAATTAATCAGTGGAACAACTTGCCTCCAGAAGTTGTGAATGCCCCAACACTCCAAGTCTTCAAGAAGATATTGGATAGCCATTTGTCTGAAATGGTATAGGGTTTCCTGCCTAGGCAGGGAGTTGGACTAGATGACCTCCAAGGTCCCTTCCAACTCTGCTATTGTATTGTATTGTATAAATGAAAAGCAGAAGTAAAATAATAGAAGAATAAAATAAACAACGGGAAAAAAATAACAAGAACACACCATTATGATGACAGAATAACAGTTGGAAGAGACCTTGGAAGTCTTCTAATCCAACTCCCTAACCTATACCATTCCAGAGAAGTCTTTTTTTTAAAATATCCCTCGAGTGATGAAGCACCCACAATGTCTAAAGACAAAGCTGTTCCACTGGTTAATTGTCCTTAAAGTTAGGGTGTTTCTCCTTAATTCCAGATTGCGTCATTAATCAAATTTGATTAGTTTCCATCCATTGTTTCTTGTCTTGCCCTCTGGAGCTTTGCAAAATAAACCTCCTCATAGTGGCAGCCTCTCAAATCCAGCTATCGTTTCACCCCTAGTCCTTCTTTTCATTAAACTAGAGATACCCAATTCCGGCAACAAAAGATGGACAGGTGGAGAGCAGAGTGCGAAGAGGGAGGGGGAGTCGATCATCAATCCAACAGCCAGCTCAAGCATGGTACTCTCCCATTATTGTTGTTGTTGTTTTCAAATTTGTATTAATGTCCATAATATAAAATACAAATGAAAATAAAGATAGTAGCTAAGTGGGGAAAAGAAAAGGAGGGAAGAAAAGTGTGGTGTAGGAGGAAAAAGTAGGAAGAAATGTTAACTTCCAACTTTTTGTTTTTTAGCACAGTAGAATAAAAAGAATAAGGCACCGCCTTAACATTTTACCTATATATACTTAATATATAGCCATTTTTGCAGCAGCCCCAAATCCCAAAGTCCAAGAAACCAAGTTGTTGAAAAGTCTGAACTTGAGCTTTTATGAGCAAATTGTGAGGACTAATGCTTTTCATTTATTCATTTAAGGTTTCTTCATGCCCTTATTTTCCCAGGGTGGCTTTACAATAAAAAAACAGAAATGCAGTAATAAAGAATCTGCCTTAAAACAACAGCAGCAATAAAGTCTAAAACAGTAGATGGCAGGGCAGCATAAAAAAACAATCAAAAGAGGGGGAAAATCCATTCTGTCATTAAAAATGCCAGAGAGAGAGAGAGAGAGAGAGAGAGAGAGAGAGGGAGGGAGGGAGGGAGGGAGGGAGGGAGGGAGGGAGAGAGAGAGAGAGAGGAAGAGAGTTAAAGATGAAGGGCAGAGAAGGGGGAGGGAGAGGGAGAGAGATGGAAGGAGGGAGGAAGAGAGGGAGGGAGAGAGAGAGGAAGAGAACAAGAGAGGTGGGGGGGAGAGAGATGGAGGGTGTTCTATACTAAGAACTCAGAGTGGGTGCCAAATGACTGAGGCTCAGGCAGGAATAAAAGGCTAACAAGTTTATTCCACAGAACGATCAACATATAACGTGCGGCTCTAATTCAGACAGGCAACAGCTGGGCTCTGCCGTCTGACAGCTCGCTTTTATAGCGAGCTGTCAGATGGCTCCGCCTATCAGCTGTTAGGATTGTCCCGCCAAAACTAGCATGAACTGCGCATGCTCAGAACATAACACCCCTCCCCACCACGTTCGCGCAAGCGTAGTCCTGAAGGTAAGCCGGCCGGCGCCTAACTCTCTCTGAACGCCGTAACTCCTGGTAGGCCCCTTGCGCTGGGACAGCCTGCGCTGGAACGATGTTTGTCTGTCGTGCTGGGGGTGACTTCAGAACGCCGTCACTGGGATTGACTGCTGGAACCGGACGCGGCTGGAGTTGGCCCAACTCCCCAGGTAAGTTTTCTGCAGGCTGGTCTGGGTCTCTTTCCCCCTCTCCATCTTCTGCCCTTGCCGTGCCTTTTCTTCCGCGGAGTTGGTCCCGATGACGCCGCCAGATCTGCCCGTCGGCCAGTTTCACCCTGTAAGAGCAGGGCCCAGTATGGTCAATGACAGAGCCCGGCAGCCATAAAGGGTGACCGTCATAATTTCTGGCATATACAAGGTGCCCGAGGGCAAACTGGTGCGCGGCTCCAGATGAATCTAGGGGAACCTCAGGGGAATAGGAAGGGTGTAATCTGTCCAAGCACGTTCGAAGCCGCCTCCCCATAAGGAGCTCCGCTGGGCTTTTATTGGTTAACGGGCAGGGCGTAGAATGGTGTACTAACAGGAAAGTGGCAATGCGCTCCTGCCAATGTGCAGGACCCATTTTAGTAAGAGCCTCCTTAGTGGAGCGCACCATACGTTCTGCCAGGCCATTACTGGCAGCGTGGTAAGGCGAGATAAGGGCATGCCGAATTCCCATGGAGGCTAAGAACCCCTCAAAAGCGGCCGAAGTAAACTGGGGACCATTATCAGAGACGAGTACATCAGGGAGGCCGTGGGTGGCAAATAAACGCCGAAGTACCCGCATGACAGCGTCCGAGGTGGTGGAGGACATCAGGAACACTTCCAGCCATTTGGAGAAAGCGTCCACCACAATGAGAAATGTCTGGCCCTGCAACGGGCCAGCAAAATCTATATGAATGCGGGCCCACGGGGCGGAGGGACGGTCCCATTCCTTAGGGGGAGAAGAAGGAGGCATAGGCCGGGATGCTTGGCACTGGGGGCAACCTGCAACCCAGTCAGCAATGTCTTGGTCGAGCTTGGGCCACCAAAGGTAACTTCGACCCATGGCTTTCATTCGGACGATCCCCGGGTGGCCGCAATGGAGATTCTTTAACACGGCCGTGCGAAGGGGGGGTGGGACTATAACTCTGTGACCCCACAACAAACACCCATTTTGAGTAGAGAGCTCAGCCTGGCGATTTTTAAAAGGCTGGAACTCCGATGTCAAGGGGCCCTGAGGCCACCCCCGCTTAACCCAGTCTAGCACCTTGCATAGTACCTTGTCCTTGGCAGAGTGCCGGGCAATGTCAGCAGCCGAGAGAGGGAGGTCAGGGTCAGCGAGTGAGAAGACGGTAGCCGCAGGGGCCGGATCTTCAAGTACCTCAGGCAGAGGGCAGCGACTCAAGGCATCGGCATGGGCGATTTGCTTGCCGGGGCGGTGGACCAAGGTGTAGTGGTATGCCGCTAAGAAGACAGTCCATCTGGTCATCCTGGGCGAAAGAACTTGAGGCGTTTGCTTGTTGCCGGCCAGCAATCCGAGCAATGGCTTGTGGTCTGTGATGATACTGAATTCACGGCCATAGACGTAATGGTGAAAACGTTTCACCCCGGCCACCAACGCCAAAGCTTCTTTGTCTATTTGCCCATAGTTGCGTTCAGCAGCTGATAGAGTTCTGGAAAAGTAGGCAACTGGCACTTCGGAGCCATTTGGTAAAAGGTGGCTGAGCACAGCGCCAACTCCATAGGGCGAAGCGTCGCAGGCTAGGATGAGCGGAAGGCGCTCATTGTATTGAGAGAGGACTGAATTGGAAACTAACAATTGTTTAACTGCAGCGAATGCAGAGGCTTCTCTCTTACCCCACACCCAGGCAGCCGACTTGTCCAAAAGACGATGTAGGGGTTCAGCAACGGATGCCTTGTGGGGGAGAAATAAAGCGTAAAAATTAAGGAGCCCTAGAAAGGCTTGGAGTTCAGCTTTTGATTTCGGTGCTGGGGCGTCCAATATGGCTCTCGTCTTTTCTTTGGTGGGGTGGAGCCCTTTGGCATCCACCAAGTAGCCTAGGAACTCGACTTGAGGCACCGCAATGTGGCATTTCTCGCGCTTCACTTTGAGCCCTGCAGACTGGAAACGGCTGAGGACAGCCCTCAGACGGGTCATCAATGTCGGAATGTTTTGAGCTGAGACGAGGACGTCGTCGAAATATGGGACGACCCCCTCTAGTCCATGGAGAAGCCTCTCCATTACGCTTTGAAACAAGCCTGGGGCGATGTTGACCCCAAACTGTAATCGGCGACATTTGAATGCTCCGCGGTGTGTGATGATTGTTTGCACTTCCGCGGCTTCATCGTCGACCAGCAACTGCTGGTAGGCTTGGGCTAAGTCTAATTTAGCGAAGATGGCACCTTCCCCCAAAGTGTGGAGGAGGTGATGGACGACTGGCACTGGGTAGGCATTTGAGGGCAGAGCGCGGTTCAAGGAACATTTGTAATCAGCACATATTCTCACGCTGCTATCTGGTTTCACAGGAAGCACGATAGGGGTCTCCCAACGTGCATGGTCCACTGGTTCTAAAATGCCTTGTGCAATCAGACGGTCTAGTTCGGCATCCACTTTAGGCTTGAGGGCGAGGGGCACTCTACGTGGCTTCAGACGAACAGGCTGCACCATGGGGTCAATGTTGAAAGAGATGGGTGTGCCCTTGTAAGTGCCCAGTTCTCCATCAAACACAGTGGGAAATTCTTGGATGAGCGTTTCTAATTTAGATGACTGGAGGCAATGTATGCCATTGATTTGAAGTCCCAAAGCATCAAACCAGTCGAGACCTAAAAGGCTAGGCAGGATGCCATCAACAATAATTAAAGGCAAACGTCCCTTAAATTTTTTAAACTGGACGGTGACCTTTCTCGAGCCAATGACGGGAATAATGTTCCCTTGATAGTCTCTTAATGTCAAATTGCAGGCTGAGAGACGGCGTTTAGACAATTTAGGTAGTAATCGTTTGATGGTGCTCCATGAGACAATGGAAGTGGCAGAGCCGGTGTCCACTTCCATGGAGCAAGGTGACCCATCTATTTGAACAGTCAAGTGGATCTTGCTTCTTACCGAATGGCAGGAGCGTACCGATTGTACGTCGGAAAACTCTGATTCATGGCAGCCCTCAGAAACGTCTTCGTCTACATGGTTTTCTTTCCAACCTGGCCGGCGTCGGTAGGCAGGTTTGAAGGGAGGGCGACTGCTGGGTTGTGGAGCACGGCATACTTTTGCAATGTGCCCTTTCCGACCACAACGTTGACAGATCGCCTGGCGAAACCGACATTCAGCTCTGGCATGGCTGTTTCCGCAGCCCATGCAGACTGGTCTGTCAACGCTGTGGCCTTTGGGCCAGCTCTTTTTCTTCCGCGCCTCTTTAAGGCGGTTTATTTCTGTGCCCGCTTCTGAGTCGGAACCTGTGCTCGCATCACCCTGATGAACAGTGAATCCTTCAGCTCCAAAGGATCGGTTAGCTAGCTCAGCAGCGCGAGCTTCAGCCAGCGCAGACTCGAGGGTGACTTCAGCCTTTGCTAACAAACGCCGCTGCAGTTTAGGGTCTTTCAGGCCACATACTAATTGATCGAGCAGGGCTTCCTCGAGGTCTTTAAATTCGCAATGTAAAGCCGCTTTCCTCAGCGCTGCTACAAATTGCGTTACATTTTCGCCCTCATGCTGGTTCCGTCTATGGAAGGCGTGTCTCCAGGCAATCCTGGGCGGCGAAGGGGCATAATGATTCTTAAGTTTCGTCATTAATTGAGCCCACGGCACCGCTTTAATGGCCAATGGAGCTGTAAGAGCCTGGGCAGTTTCAAATACCTCAGCCCCGCAAACGGAGAGGAACTTGGCGCATTTTCGCTTGTCGTTTACCTCAGCCAGGTCGTGGGCCACCAGGAAACAGTCAAATCTGGTGACATACGACTCCCAAGACTCCGAACCAGAAGTAAATGGAGGGAATTGTATCGCAGCCATTCCTGTCAGCCGCGCTCACAACGTCTCGTCGTGAGTGACTTATTCGCTCTTAATGGCTTCAGCTCGGTTGACCGTCTAACCTGGCCTCAGCACGGCGATCCCATCCTCGTCGCCAGTGTTCTATACTAAGAACTCAGAGTGGGTGCCAAATGACTGAGGCTCAGGCAGGAATAAAAGGCTAACAAGTTTATTCCACAGAACGATCAACATATAACGTGCGGCTCTAATTCAGACAGGCAACAGCTGGGCTCTGCCGTCTGACAGCTCGCTTTTATAGCGAGCTGTCAGATGGCTCCGCCTATCAGCTGTTAGGATTGTCCCGCCAAAACTAGCATGAACTGCGCATGCTCAGAACATAACAGAGGGAGGAAGCGAGGGAGGGAGAGAAAGGAAGAGAAAATAGAACAAAACCTTTTGCCTGGGGTTGAAGAGATGTCAGCGTAAGTGCCAGCTGACTTAAGGCTGACCCCAGATGTTTGCTGCTGAAGAATGCAAAGCAAGAAATGGCTCTCTGTAGACTCTGCCTCAGCCACAGCGGTGGGATTCACTTACCTTCCCTACCGGACCGGTTCACAAATGTGAGCGAATGCACGTAAGCACCACGTCTGCACATGCACACCACCTTCTGCGCATACACAGAACATTGTGCATTACGTCAGGATGGGTGGGCGGAGCCTCCGCAGCCGCTGCTACTGGTTCACCTGAACCGGAGAGAACCGGCTGAATGCTACTTCTGCTCAGCAAGATATATACCACTCGAAGCTGAATAACACATTGTGGGTTCCTGAAGGGAAAAATATCTCATGAAAAGCTGACCTCCTTCTGGACAGCCCAGCAATGATGTGCAACTCTCAATTCAATGTTCTTGGTCAGGTCCTTTCCATGAGATGCAACCGTTTGGTTTGAGACCATGAGAACATAGGAAGACGGTCTCCAGAATGACCTCACGGTAACCTCCGTTCAAACACAAAAAGCAGGTTCTGAGTTTGAGAGCCAGGTCCCCTAAAGACTTTCCCAAGCAGGATTTTTTCTTTTCTTTTTAGCTCTCTGAGAATTTGTTCCCAACAAACTGGCTGCTAAACCTTTGATCAGCAATGGGCTTCCAAGGGGTGACTTCCCTCCTACCTGGATATCCAATCTAAAAACAATCTTATCTCCCACAGTGAACCATATGCCAGCCAGCCAGAGTTGTTTTTGATTGCGGCAGCATACAAATATGTTGATTAAATGAAATAAAAATAAGCAAACTTCTGTAAGTTTTACTGGCATCTTTATGAAGCAGAGCAAGACCCTCGGACAGTATGCAACAGCAGGAGCTTTATATAACATGAAACTGTTGACCTGAATGAGGTAAAGCTCAATAGGTATTCTGCAAAGTTTGTTGAGGGCTTCTTCACAAGAACAGTCACAAGCCATACGTTCCTAAAGACACATGTGCACTAAACCACAATAATCTTATCTTTTACATATGGCCATAATCTCTACCTTGAGCCTCATACTGCTTTTTTCTTCTCTTTCTTTCTCACCAGCATCTTGATCCTTCCTCCCTTCCCCCTTCTCCTTCCCCTTCCCTCCTTCCTCCCCTTTCCCTCCCTCCCTCCCCTCCTCTCCCTCTCTTCCCTTTCCCTTCCTTCCCTTCCTTCCTTCCTTCCTTCCTTCCTTTCTTCCCCTCCCCTCCCTTCCCCTCCCTTCCTCCCTTCCCTCCCTCCCTTCCCCTTCCCCTTCCTTCCTTCCCTCCCTCCCTTGCTTCCTTCGTCCTCTCCTCTCCTCTGAATCCAGTCTGCTTCCCCTCCCTTTGGCTATGCAAGACATACTTCACTCCCAGTAAACCTGTTGGTTAAGATGACGATTGGTCTGCAACTGGCTACAGACCTGTCTACTTTCAGATTTTTTTCACTCATCCACAAAGCAGTCATCTCTACTTTCACCATTTTTATCTTCTCTTCCCACACTCAGTACTGTAGATGGTAAACCTCCCTCACAAGAATGTGCCATGCTCATCTGATACAATTTATGCATATTTTTGTGATGATAAAAATTGGTTATTCTTCAAGGTGCCAGTGCAAACAGGTTAAAACAGGTTCCTCCCAGGAAACAAAGACCACAGGATATGAAGGATAGCTAACAAACTCAAAATTCATAATGGAATGACGAAGATCAGGATTCTGCTCAATCTAATATACATTGTAAATGTTGATTTATTTCCGTTTTTCTTTGGGTTACTTTTGCCTTTCATCATAGCCTGAACTTCAAATTTTCCTCATGGATTGGTGCTCTGTGCAAACAGCCCTGATGGAAACATTCTAGTAAGTTCTAGAGAACAGTTCTCATTTTTCTTCAAACAGTGGTGAAACGCTTGGTAAAAGTTGAACATCATCAAAAGGGAAAAAACCCATATCCCCCTCTTTTCTTTAGAGTGAATTATTGCTCCTCAGATAATAATAATAATAAAATAATAATAATAAATTTTATTTGTTACCCGCTCTCTCTCCCCAGGGGACTCGAGGCGGGGCACAGGAAAATTAAAAAAAACAGAAACACAACAGAATACATAATTTAAAATCACAATTAAACAACAAATCCTGCGCTAAAAACATCTATAAAAAACTAAAAAACTGTCCCTAAAACCCCTAAGCACTAAAACCTAAAAACCCCAGGACAAGGAGGCTATCCCAAGCCGGCCAGACGGAAAAAGTAGGTTTTCAATTTAAGACGGAAGGAGCGGAGGTCCGTGGTCGTCCTAATATCGGGGGGAAGGTCGTTCCAGAGGGCCGGGCCCGCCACAGAGAGAGCCCTTCCCCTGGGTGTCGCCCGCTGACATAGTCTAGTGGACGGCACCCGGAGAAGCCCCGCTCTGTGGGAGCGAATCGGCCGTGAGGATGTATGGGGCAGGATCCGATCCTGCAGATAGCTAGGTCCCGAGCCATGGAGCGCTTTAAAGATGATAATTAACACCTTGAAGCGCACCCGGAAGACGACAGGTAGCCAGTGCAGCTCGCGCAAGAGCGGTGTTACATGGGTAGACCTAGCGGTCCCCATAATTGCTCGCGCGGCTGCATTCTGGACTAGCTGAAGCCTCCGGGTGCACCTCAAGGGCAGCCCCATGTAGAGAGAGTTACAATAGTCCAGTCGGGATGTCACGAGAGCATGAGTGACTGTGCAAAGGGCGTCCCGATCCAATAGGGGGCGCAATTGGCGAACCAGGCGAACCTGGTAAAACGCCCTCCTGGCCACGGCTGTCACTTGATCTTCCATGGACAGCCGGGCATCCAGGAGGACACCCAAATTGCGCGCCCCATCCACAGGGGCAAGATGTTCGCCCCCTATGGCCAGCGATGGAGTGAGCTGGTTGAATCGGGCTGCCGGAAACCACAGCCACTCGGTCTTGGTCGGGTTGAGCCTGAGTCCGTTACTTCCCATCCAGATCCGTACAGCTTCCAGGCACTGGCACATCACCGCTACGGCATCGTTGGGGTGGTTTGGGGTAGAAATGTACAGCTGTGTATCATCAGCGTACAGATGGTACTCTACCCCAAAACCACGGATGATCTCACCCAGCGGCTTCATGTATGTGTTGAACAGGAGGGGCGAGAGGACCAACCCCTGAGGCACCCCACATGCGAGGGGTCTCGCGGTCGATCTCTGCCCCCCTGCCAACACAAATTGCGATCGGCCAGAGAGGTAGGAGGAGAACCACCGTAAAACGGTGCCTCCCACCCCCAACCCCCCCAGCCGATGCAATAGGATACCATGGTCGATGGTATCGAAAGCCGCCGAGAGGTCTAATAGGACCAGGATGGAGGAACAACCCCCATCTCTGGCCCTCCAGAGATCATCGACCAACGCGACCAATGCCGTCTCGGTGCTATGCCCGGGCCGAAAGCCGGACTGGCGCGGATCTAGATAATCAACTTCCTCCAGGTGCCGGGGGAACTGTTGTGCCACCACACTCTCGACAACCTTCGCCAGAAAGGGAAGGTTGGAGACAGGACGGTAGTTGTTCAAAAGAGCTGGATCCAAAGAGGGCTTCTTAAGGAGGGGCCTCACCATCGCTTCTTTTAGGGAAGCAGGCAAGGCACCCTCACTCAAGGATGCGTTGACAACCTCTTGGAGCCAGCCTCATGTCACCTCCCAGGATGCCAGTACAAGCCAGGAGGGACACGGGTCCAATAAACATGTGGTGGCTCGCAGTCGCCCACGTAGCCTGTCCATATCCTCGGAAGTAACGGAGTCAAACTCCTCCCAAACAAGATCTCTCTCGTGGCATCCCACTGGGCCATGAATGGGGGCTAGCTCGTTCTGTATCTGAGCGATTTTCTCCTGCAGAAAAGTCACAAATTCCTCTGCTCTACCCTGTAACGGGGCTTCCCGCACCCTCTGTTGAAGGAGGGAGCGGGTCACCATAAACAGGGCGGCAGGGCGGTTTTCTGCGGATGCTATGAGAGTGGCACAATGATGACGTTTGGCCACTCTCAGCGCCACAATGTAAGTCCGTAAATGGGCTCTTACCTGTGTCCGGTCAGATTCAGTTCGAGTATACCTCCATCTTCTCTCTAGGCATCTCTTGCGGCGTTTCATCACCCTCAGCTCCTCGGAAAACCAAGGAGCCAGGGTGTTTCGCCGCCGCAAGAGAGGCCGCAAGGGCGCGACCCGATCCAAGGCTCCCGTGGTCGCAGTATTCCATGCGGCCACGAGGTCCTCCATCGGGGCGCGGGCCAGGGGTACAGGAAGTGGCCCAAGCACCGTCTGGAACCCATCCGGGTCCATCAGGCGCCTGGGGCGGAACCAGATTGGTGACTCAGGTTCCGCCTCCCCGCGGAGGGGAGCAGCGGTCGGAAAGTCGAGCCGGAGAAGTGAGTGGTCTGTCCATGACAAGGGTGTGATGACTATATCCCCTATACCCAGATCACTCTTCCATTGGCCTGAGACAAAGATGAGATCCGGTGTATGTCCACCCTCGTGAGTGGGCCTTGAATTAGTTGGGTCAGGTCCATGGCCGTCATGGAAGCCATGAACTCCCGAGCTGCCTCGGATGATTCGCCCACCGATGGCAGATTAAAGTCCCCCATGACTAAAAGTCTGGGGGTCTCAACTGCCACCGTAGCGATCACCTCGAGGAGCTCGGGCAGGGCTGCTGCTACATAGCGGGGAGCCAGGTATACAACCAGCAAGCCCAACTGCCTCCCTAGGCCCCACTTCACGCAGAGGGACTCACAACCGGTGGTCTGTGGCACAACGGTCTCTCTCGGCTCAAGACCTTCCTTTACAATGACCGCTACCCCACCGCCCCTACCTAGGGCCCGGGGCTGATGAAACGCGCGGTAACCTGGTGGGCACATTTCAACGAGGGGGAGTCCACCCTCGTGGCCCAACCAGGTCTCCGCAATTCCCACCAGGTCCGGCTCCCCCTCTGACACAAGGTCATGAACGAGGGGGGCTTTGTTGACAACGGACCTGGCGTTGCAGAACATCAGCCGCAGGCCCTGGCTCTGTACTCCCTGGCCACCTAGCCTGCGGGGGTTGAGGCACTTGACCGTTTGTAGCCAACGGCTTCGTGCCCCCAACCGGGAGGATAACACTTGTCTCCCCTCGGACCTGCCTCTCCCCACGACCTTCTGGATGGGAATGCCCTCTATCGGAACGACTAGAATCTCCCCCCTCCTAACGGAACCCTCCGCTTCCCTCCGTCGCCCGCTGGCCTGGCTCTCTCTTCCCTCCCCTGCCTCTACCTGTCTATACCCTCCCCCCTCCCTGGTACCCCCTAAAATAAACATTAACTTACAAGCTAAAAAACCCCTAAGACTACGCTTCTTCCACCTCTCCAGATTAATAAATCCTTCATCAAGGTGGGCCCTCGTTAGAGTGGAGGGCCAAACCTGCGAGAGCGGGGACTCTCGCAGTCGTAGCAGATCGGTTCTAGAGTACAAAATGGTGATAATAAGATGTAAAAATGGGTCATGGTTAAAATCAGGCATCGTTGGCACAATAAAATTCATAAAAGGTGGAATAAATAGAATTAAATAGATGGAATAAATAAACACATAATGGTGACACTTAAAGAATAGAAGTAAAGTGCACCAGTGCATCGATCGGGATAACATTAGTAGGTTACAGAAACCCTTCATCCTGATACAATGGATGAAGACACCGCTTTTAAAGAGAATCATTTAATTTTTCCTGAGTACTCAGAAGACCAGAAATATAGAAGTCTGACAATAAACTTTTTGCTTTGACCCAATATTGCTGCCTGTTCCTTCTATCCTTTCCTGAGTAATGAGCACCTTTAGCTCAAACAGATGATTTGACAGAACACAGAGGAGGTATATTTTTATTTAAACAAACGAATGTATGTCAAAAGAAAAAATGAAGAGACGAAAGCTCTAACTTACACAGTGGGACTGCTGAAAGATGATGTGATTTTGGGATATTAACTGCAAAATGAGAAGTGAATCTCTCTCAGTTCACCCCAACATTGAGAATCCAAAGCTGTTGGGATAGTTTGATAACTATGCTATCAAACTCAGCTCTCAAAACAGAGACGATGGATATACAGAGAAAATGCACACATATTTTATATGGGTACTGCCATCTAGAAATATCTCTTCACCCAATGTATTTGAATGTATTTTTTTTTAATTTGAAAAAAAGATGATGGGAAGATGAATGGTATGGTTGACATTTTTCTGAATTTAGTAATGTGAGCACAATATTCAGTTGTGCTATTGTAGTAACGTTTTTGTAGATTAACATGTTATTTTTCTTGTTTATCTCTATACAGCTTATGATATATATGTATCCCTAGAATATGCAAATAGAAGAATAATGTTTAAAAAGGCTTATAGTGCCTAAGCGCATTCATCTATCAAAATAAGTCATTACATCTTCACAAACATTCTATCGTTATCCAGATTTTTGTTTGAGCTTAGAGGGGTTTTATCTATTTCCCCATATACAGCAGTGGTTCTAAAGAAGAGCTACTATAAACCACCGTAGTCTTAAAGAGGAACTGGATAGTGATATTAGCTTTGAAAATCCCTCCTTTGATAGATTCTCTCTACGGCAGGATCTTCGTACTGGTTGGTCAATCTTTTTTTTCTGGGATTGGCACCTGAATAAAGATTTTTTAGTTTTGTCTTTTTTTTTAAAAAAAAATTCTGATTCATGTTAGGGGTAACAAAATACCCCATTGGAAAATAAAGGCGGAACAGTGCAATATACCGGACAGCAGGAGATACGTTGCTTTTAGCACACAATAACTATTAAACTAGTACAGAATGCGGCCGCGCGGGTGATTATGGGTGCCTCAAGGCAAGCCCACGTAACACATCTCCTGCGCGAGCTGCACTGGCTGCCTGTGGCCTTTCGAGTGCGCTTCAAGGTGTTGACAACCATCTTTAAATCGCTCCATGGCTCGGGGCCTAGCTATATACGAGACCGCCTCCTGCCCCATACATCCCTTCGTCCGATCCGCTCCCACAGAGAGGGCCTTCTCCGGGTGCCGTCGGCGGGGCAATGCCGGTTGGCGACACCCAGGGGAAGAGCCTTCTCTGTGGCGGGCCCGGCCCTCTGGAACGACCTACCCCCCGACCTTCGCACTATCTCGGACCTCCGCCTCTTCCGCCAACGTCTTAAGACGTATTTATTTCAACAAGCCGGCCTAGGATAGCCCCCCTTTTCTGACTTTTTAAAAATAAATTATAATTTGGGAAGGTTTTTAACATGGGTTTTAGCACGGGTTAACTAATTTAATATATTTTAAATTGATATTTATTGTATTTTTGTGGTTTTAATAATGTCTGTGCGCCGCCCTGGGTCCTAACAAGGAGAAGGGCGGGGTATAAATTTAATAAAATAAAATAAATAAATAAATAAATAAATAAATAAATAAATAAATAAATAAATAGTCTTTACTTTTGTAGTAACTAAAATACTTCTTCCAAACAGTGATACTAACTCCTCTATCAATAAACAGTCCTTCACCAAAACACAGAGTTATCTTACAGTAATTCTTCATTCTTCAAGTTCAGCTCCTACTCAGTGGCAATCAGGAAGCAAAGGAAAGCAAAAGGAATGAACTGTGTTTCTAGCTACCTTTTATGGTTGAGCTGGGAAGCACAACCAATCAGATTCCACATAGTTCTTAAAGTTACATATACTCTTTAAGAATCCTGGCTTATATATATTGTCAACCCAACATCAGGATGATTATCCTAACAATTCACCTCTACATTTGCGGTTTTAATAACTGCAGTTTATTATGAAAGTGACTGTTAATGTAATAAGCTAAAGGGAGAGAGTGAGAGAGAATAGAGAATAGAATAGAGATTAGAGATAGTTTGATGCGGAGTGGGGAGTCACAGGGGTTTGGGAGAACCTCTAGCTAAGATTCCATGCAGTTTGGAGAACCCCCAAATTTCACTCTTGGCTGGTCCCCCCCCCACTCTGCCCCTCCCCTCCCAGGAGTCCCCACGTGGCCCATTTTGGATGCAAGTAAATGCAGGGCACATACCAAAGCTCAAGGAGGGCAAAAAATGGGCCTACCAGAAGTGTGGAAAGGCCAGAAATGAGTCCATTTCTGGCCTCCAGAGGGCCTCTGGAGCCTGGGAGGCCATTTTTGCCCTCTTGGAGGCTCAAGGAAACCTCCGGAGCCCAGGAAGGGCAAAAGCTCCCCCCCCCCATGGTGCAAGAGGCCGACTGGGCCAGGCCTGCCATGGCCATGCCCACTTGAAGCCCATTCCTGGTTTGATGTAGTGGTTGAGGCATAAGGCTAGAAACTGGGATGCTATGAGGTCTTGTCCTGCCTTGAAACGAAGGTAGCTTAGTGATCTTGAGCCAGCCACATTCATTTAGCCCTAGGAAGGAGGCAATGGCAAACTATTTCTGAAAAACCTTGCCAAGCAAACTGCAGGAACTCTTTAAGAATTGGACGGTACTGAACAGAATAAAAATCAATAAATAAAGCTTAGCAGTTGCCTTGGGCAAGAAGAACATTCTTGCCAAAATTTATACTTACACCTTCTGTCCCCAGATTGTAAATGCAACTTATGAAAAAGAGTAAGAAGAACTCCCTTTTCTCAATTCAGAAGAATTATTTCTTCCATTCCAACTTACCACCTTTGTGTATCAATGTGTGAAATACCAAAAATCTCTTGGTATTTTATAGTAATGCAAACTTTTGCATCATGCTTTCTCCTTTTCTCCTGGAAAAAAGTTACTTCAAGTTGCTAACATATCATAAAAACAGACATTAAAAAAATCCTATCTAAAATTATCAGAGCAAAGCTTCATCAAGGATTGGTGACTCAAGAAAGCAAATTCACTACACAGTGGAATCCACATGTATTGTAGAAGACTTGTTTGCAATAAAAGAAAATCAAAATAACTTGTAGGAGCAGGAAATCCAACATAATATAATAAAACTTTATTGCGGTCATGGACCAAAAGACAAGATAAACAAATCACATGTGGATGTACAGCCGGGCCCCATTGAAGGGTGGGAGACAACAGTCAAAATCGATGGCAAGGACCATTCTGTCAACCGTACCATCTAACCATTATAGAGATCTAAATCTATGGTTTAGGAGTATGATCAATTTGAATTGAGCGTTAATAGAAGATACCATGTAAAGATTTACATGCGATCTACATGTCAGCACCTGATGCGGCCACCAAGTGGTACACTGCAAACAATCAGCACAGCTGGTCTCAGCCAATGGGACCAACCCGACTCTTCCCATGGTTCTTACAAGCTAAGACTGCAGCAAAAAAAGTTGCAACCTTCAATGTGGTCCTCGAGTCAGTGTCCTGGAGAAGAAGGCGAAGACTCTGATTTCTGGTTAGTCCGGGAAATCTTTGGCAAATAGGGGAGATGAGTTGTAGTCTTTTCTCCTGGTAGTAGGGGCATGTGAATACAATGTGAGCTAGTGATTCCAAAGATCGACCGTCACATGAGGAAATCCAACATATAGGACACTGATACTGAAATGATTCTCTTGCATATTTTTACTAACTGGTCCTCAGAAGTTGGGGATACTCTCACAAGGCTCTTCATGTCATTGGACTGGCTCTTCACATAGCCTAGAACTCTGTTTGGATGGAGGCACACAATCCTGATAAGGCTTGGATTTTAGAAAGCCCCATCTGCCCATTTGAACCTCTACCAGCCCACTTCAGATGGGATGCCATTGACTATCAGAAAAAAGGTTTTCACTTCGGTGGGACAAAGTGATGGAACTCCTGTACCATGCATATTTATCAGAAATGTTTAACTTCACACAAATTATTCTCCTAAATGGATGCTTAGCATTCTGTAAATTTCTTCAGAAGTTAAATAGGAATGGTAAGAAGTAGTATTCTGTGGCAACTCTGAAAGACTTCAGGTGGAATTGTTTTCTACCCCCCCCCCCCACAGATGCAGAAAATTGAATTCAGGACTTTCAAAAATATCTTCCATTTTATATATCCTATTAAAATAGGATTTTTATAAATACAATGCATAAGAGAATCACAAAGATGTGCACGTTGGAAATGAATGGTTTTAAGATTGCAGTTACCTTTTTTTTATATGGACTATAGATAGACTGAAATATCTGGCCTAATTTTCAGACTCCCCACCCCCACCCCATATCACCTTCTTTTTGGAACATTTTGTCTGATGAAGAGTTTGAGTGAATCTGAAAGTTTGTACAGCCTTGTGCATCTCGATTGGTCCTTGTTATCTGTGATTTCATGCATTCATACTTGACTAGACTAGATCTCATTAGCCAAACGTATCATTTTGTAAATCAGTGTTTTTGAGCATGCAGTCCTGATCTCACACTAAAATGTAGTGTGACTCAGGCCATGTCACTTGCACCTATCTGAAAGGGGTAAGAAGAATGACACCATCACTCAAGAAATACAAAATAAGAATGGGGAGACAGGGAGAGAAAAAAAAGAATGATGAGCATTTGATATTGGGGTCTTTTGTTTCAAGAATGAATAAAAATTGCAGATCTAGAAGGTCGGAAGAAAAAGTCAAATTCTGACTTGCCCAAACTGATATTCTCTAGAAACATTGAACTATTCCTTTCAATCAACATGATGGACAATGCTGTGTTAGGGAAGTTTATTCTAACTCTGAATCAAACTGTGATGAGGGAATTTTACATTTTGTTTAGTGTATTCACAGGGCCTCCTTCCACATTTCTGTTCATGCTCACCTGCTTTACTCTCATACCATTATGATGTTTTCATTTGCTCTCTATAGTCATGTCTAGCATGGATATCTTGATATTTCCTTCTCTGTTTGTGGCATACGGTAATCTGGATAAGATCTTGCATACCACGGTGTCAATGTATAGAGAAAATTAAATCATGTTTTATCCTTTCAAACAAATTACTCTGAAATGCACTGCTCCCAGCCAGCATAATAATTTATGGGTTATCATCTTCTTTTCCCTTGGCGAACCAAGGAATTAGCACATGTATTACTGATGTGGTGGATATATTCCATTTCATTTTTCTCACATCTCACCAATTTCTGCTTATCTCCTTTCTGGGATGTGTCTGCGCCTCTCCACTTTGAATATAGTATAGATTAGCTTTATCCCCTTATTTCTATATGTAGAATTGAAATATTGCTGAATGCAATATGCACCAATGTGATGGTATTATTATAGTCCTTTATTTTTTTGGTAGAATATTTTTTTTAAGATGTATTCTGGTCAGTTGTTTAATTGAATTGGATAGTGACAACCTGCTGACATTGTTAAGGCTAATGACCCAGTCATTTACAAGACAAGGCACATTTACCGACAAATGGATTTTAGTAATTGTTCTCCTGAACAAAGAGAATAACAATTTGTACTTTGATCCACAACCTTCTGTTCTTTCTCTTTGTACATGTCAGAGTGGCCTGGGATCACATTTCTTGAGACAACATATGAAAATGATGGTGGGAAAGGAATAGAAATGAATATCTGAGGTTTCGTATTCCCATTTTTCGATCCCCCCACATACCCAGGGGTTACAGGGCTGAAGTTTGGCAGCTGTTGGGCAAATACTGGTAGCATCTGGAACTGAAATCAGTTCCAGCTGATTTCTGCCATGGGGAAAAAAAGAAGGCAAAATAACCCAAAAAGGGGAAATATATATCAAAAGGTGTGTTAAGTATTCTGAGAGTCATCACTCTTAATCTCTCTTGGCATCATCCCTCCTGCTCCTCATTTTTTTTAAACAAAGTGTGGTTTCAGGATGCAAAGAGTTTTCCCGTTCCTAATTTAAAATGTACAACATTTCGAGATCCTTTGTACTCTCAAAGTTACTTGTAATTCAAAGAGAACACAAAGTGGTGTTCTACGCATACAATTCAGTATCAGTCATTCTGGAAACACAAGCTCCATTTTAAAAAGGTGCTACCTACTAATCCTCACATTATATTTGGGTATCTGCAGGCTCTTCCTATGTGGCATGAGATAATCTATAAGAGTTATAGATGGCCCTTCTAAGTAGTGTGACTTCCTTCCTAGAAGCAGCCTATATTTGTTTCTCTGCTTATAAGAATGACTACATAATGTTAATTATGACATTTATGAAATAAAAAGTTGAGATCAATTCCTAAAGAGGCATTGATGCAGTTTTCTTCACTGTGATAAAGTAGGGGTTTGCCACAAACAATATAACTTGCATCGTACAGCATGGCCTTAAGTGCCAGGAATATTATCATCTTGCCCTTTCAGCTTTCTCAAAAGATGCATCAATTTTTGTTTGTTTGTTTATTTTCTACAGGGACGTGGTGGCTCAATGGCTAAGACACTGACTTTATCAATCAGAAAGGTTGGCAGTTCAGCGGTTCGAATCCCTAGCTCCACTTAACAGAGTGAGCTCCCGTTACTTGTCCTAGCTTCTGCCAACCTAGCAGTTTAAAAGCATGTAAAAATGCAAGTAGAAAAATATGGACCACCTTTGGTGGGAAGGTAACAGCATTCCGTGTGTCTTCAGCATTTAGTCATGCCGGCCACATGACCATGGAGACGTCTTCGGACAGCACTGGCTCTTCGGCTTTGAAACGGAGATGAGCACTGCCCCCTAGAGCCAGAAACGGCTAGCACATATGTGCAAGGGGAGCATTTACCTTATTTTTTATGCCACTCATCTTACTTATACAGAAAGTCTGGGTGATTTACAATATAATAAAAAAGTACTAGAAAACAATTAAAATTAGAAGAATTGAATAGAAAAGCTAAAAATGATGGAGAAGATGATGATGATGGACGATCTGAAGGTGGAGATCTTTTCCACACAGGCAGCCATCTCTAATATAGCAAGTCCCTGTCTGGGCCCCAGACCAAGCAGCAGAGTCAAGCTTTCAGGTTTTGTCAAATGCAAATAACATTTGTTGTGAATTCAAAGCATAGAAGAGTTTATTATTACTACTTCTAATACATGACTTTAGCTTTGACTCATTAGCCAAGTAACGGTCAAAGGTAAATTGTGTCAGAGTTCGTTGCATAAATTCAAATCCAGAAGCACACACAGATTATTGATGCAGCAGGATTCATTAACTCCTTCGGGGAGAGGGTGCGGTTATATAAATCCAATTAATAATAATAATAATAATAATAATAATAATAATAATAATAATAATAATAATAATAATAATAATAATAATAATAATAATAATAATAATAATAATAATAATAATATACATAAGAATAGATGAATAAATATACAATACCAACAGGTGGTTCTTCCAAGTAAACACAAGGCAGGAGAGTTACAGGCAAACACAAGCAGTTAGTTTCATTTCAGCAGACAAGCCCAGACAGATTGCTTGTTTACTTCTCAGAGCAGCAGACTGCTTAGTTTTCTGTTTCAATTCTTTGCACAGACTCAGATCTGTTTAAGCTTCCATTGGCTGACTTAGCTGCTATGTCTATTCATTGGTTTGTTCCAATGTCTCTCCCAGTCATGAATATTTTAACAAATTGGTCCTTGATAAGGGACAATAGAATTCATAGGAGGCTGGACTTAGGTCTTTTGTGACAATGCAATGGCTTCATTGATGACATGTTTAACTCCATCTTCCAGTTGAGCCTCTTCTCCTACAGACTCTTCTAGAAAGCCAGGAGTGTGGAGGCAAACCTCATTTCCAATGACAGACTATTCCAGAAAGAGGAGGCTACAGCAGAAAAGGCTCTTCTCCTGGATCCTGTCTGCTAAAATTCTTTGGCTGATGGGATCTGAAGTAGGGCCTTTTCTGTGGAATGAATGGGGTGGGCTCATCCCATTGGGGCGAGGTGCTTCCTTACGGTTTAATAGCATCATAAAAAACCCAAAGAACTTATTCACGCCATATCTTTTCCCATGGACATTTATATTCCTTATACTGTAGTTCTTAACCATAAGGATTATCAACCTTTACTCCACCTTGATTATACAGTTCTCCATTGCAGATATTGGCCATAAATCTGCAACTGTTTACTTAAGAGTTGGAAGTAGGTTTAAAAAACAACAACAATAAAGAATCAATTAGTGATTATTGATGTTTCGGCATTATTTTTGGAAATACTGGTAGTCAGTATAAAACCTAGTTAGTCTGTTCCAAAGAATCGTGCTTTCAGAATTGAGGAAAAATGATGCTAGTATGTTGGGTTTTTAAGAACAAAGGGAAGATAACACTGTGAACTTGGTAAAAGTTATCCTGACATTTGACACAGCATAAATAATTTATTGTATATTATAATGAAGCCATTTCAATTAGTTGATTGCCCTGTGTAACCTGAGGATGATGCTCCTTCCTATACCCTCTCCTGTTGAATTCCAAACTTTTTTCCATGGTTTAATGAAAGCTGTTATATTTTAGGAAAACTATAAAGAGCTGGCTTGATCAACGTACCTTTAAAATTTGAGTAATATCTAGTATGGGATCATATTTGAACTCTAGAATATTTATTAAATTTTAAGATACAGGATTTTATATATACTGTAGTATAAATTCTATTTTTTTCATTTATTGTTTCAAAATACATATATTTTTGTAAGCCATCCAGAGTTTATTTTAAGTGTGTGGAATAAAAAAAAAAGATAGATCGGTACAGTAGATAGGTGATAATAGATAGATAGATAGATAGATAGATAGGTAGGTAGGTAGGTAGGTAGGTAGGCAGGCAGGCAGGCAGGCAGGCAGGCAGGCAGGCAGGCAGGCAGGCAGGCAGGCAGACACAGACAGACAGACAGACAGACAGACTGACTGACTACATAGATAGATAGATAGATAGACACAGACAGACAGACAGACAGACAGACAATAAGTAGATAGACAGACAATCAGTACATAGATACTATAGATACTGTAGATGGAAGAGAGGGGAGGGAGGGAGAAGGAGTTAGGGAGGGAAGGAGGGAGAGGGAGGGGAGAGAGAAAGAGAGAGAGAGAGAGATGGTTGATCACCAAAGGCCATATTTGACTTGAAGGAAACTTCACCTTATGGTTTAAACACTTTTTATTTTGTTTACTAAATGTATTTATTTTATTTATTTCTATCCCTCTTTTATTGTTTTTGCAAATAACTCAAAGCAGAGAACAAAGTTTTCTTTTCCTATTTCCCCCAAAACAACCACCCTGTGAGGTGTCTTGGGCAGAGAGAGAGAGAGAGACTGACTGGCCTAAGTAAGGTCATCTAGTTGGCTTTTCATGGCTAAAGTGGGACTTGAACTCACAGTCTCTCTCCTTCTAGCCTGGGGCCTTAACCACTGAACCAAACTGCCTCTAATAAGATAGAAAATGCATTTGTGCCTTCTAACTTTGGTATCATGATTTGAGAGGGGAGGAAGGCGACCCAGAAAGGGTGTTGGAAACCAGTATGATCCATGATCCATGAGCTGTTCTCATCATGGCAATGACATGAAAGCAGTACATTTTTTTATCGCCTCCCTGCAATGTCTGCATCATTTCCAGCAACATCCTCCCCCTTTCCCCCTCTTCTTATTTTCTTGGCTAACTTTGCATTCACAAGCTTGACAGATCTGTTCATCCACTGACCCTCCTGCCTTGTCCTCCCCATTCCCCCAAAGCCCAGGCTTTAGCCGAGTGCATTAGAATGACAATGCAGGATTTAGCTTTAGTGATCAACCTTTTCAGTCTACATCGGGCTGTGTAATTGCTCTGTTTAGATTCTGTCAAGCTGAAATAATGTATTTGAGATGAGGACACCTCTACTGAGCTGAAAAAGGAATCCAAAGGGGGTTAGCAAACGATACTGACAATGACAAGTTGTGTAAGCTAGAGGTGGGGATAAATTGCTCTTGCTCCCCAAGGTTATTCTTATTAGTGGAGACATATAAGAAACCTTAATAAGGCATTAATAGACTCCAGCTAGTGAAATAAGTTTGCTAGCCTGTCCAACACTCGGGACTAATGGCTCTTCCAAACCTCTCCCTGATGCTCATCTGACAGGTGTTTATAGAGTTTATGCAAAATGGAGGCTTCTGAAGGCAATGCAGAAACAAGCCCAGCAGCCGGCACAATTTAAAAGCTCATTTTTAAAAGAAAATAAATACCATGTTAAAGTGACTGATGCAGCTGAGCTTCTGTTTCCAAATTAATGATATCTGATTTCTCAACAAGCATCTTGGAAAGGAAATCTTGGGATGCTGATGTTTGCCTCGGGCGGTTTTGCAGGAGAGAAGTCTTAGATATGTAGAGGTTTATAGTGGGCATTGGGTGGGTTTATTGCTACAGAGGAGATAGCTGGATGCCCTCACCCACCCTGGGTCCTCTGCGGAGAAGGGCGGGATATAAATGTAAATAAACTAAACTAAACTAAACTTTATTAAGGGAAGATGGAGATTTGAAGCTGAGTGTTCTGACCTAGGCTTCCCCCAAACCACAAAGCAAACTCCTTGTCCCAACAAAAAACAAACAAACAAACAAACACATTTTTATTAATTTACTGTGAATTCTGATCATTCACATCCAGCAAAGTCTTTCAAGGGAGGATTTATAGTCACAGACCTTCTCTGGCTTGGAGAGCTGCCAGGCCGATATCTGCAAAACTTAGCAAGGAGTCTCAGAGAGTCACGAACCCATTAAGCGAATTAATTGTCTACTGCAAACTCCACTCCCCTTTTGCTCCTCTTTTATTCCCTATGGGAGGGGCCATTCACTGTCTACCTATGGCCTTACTCTGAAGCTTAACCTTGTTCCTTAGCTCTTCCCTTCGTCTGGCAACTCTGCGCATGCGCGTACTGGGAACAGGTTCCAGCTGTCCGTCTGCCTCACTGATGTCTGACTACAAAGGCAGCTGATAACTGTCAGATGTCCCTGGCCCCATCTCTGCCTCTGATACAGAGCCCTCATCAGAGCCTTCCCCAGACTCCAGGACTGGCCCATGGCCCATGTTCCTTCCCAACCTTCTCACTGTCTGAATCTGCTGCCAGCTCTGCTGGCTGCTGGCGGGCCACAACACTGAGTTCCAAATAAACCTATTAAGATGATAGGAAACTGCAGTATAATAAGTTGGATCTTGTGCTGTCCCACACACGGACTCACACACACACCGCAAAGGTGTAAGAAGTTTTTATTAAGGCTTCTGATCCTGATTAGTATTCCTTGTGTTGATATTCCCAATTCCCTGTGTCCGTACCAGCTCAACCCCAATGAGTTCCATAAGCTACTCAAATGAAGCCAACACTGGTCTTCAAGACAAAGGCAAGTCCAGTCCACTAGGCAAAAGCAAGTTCCAAGACAAAGGCAAATAGGCAAGGCAAGGCAAGGCAAGGCAAGGTAAGGCAAGGCAAGGCAAGGCAAGGCAAGGCAAGGCAAACAGCTGAAGAGACATGATCCAAAGTTCAAAGCAAGAACACAGTGCAAGGAAACAAACATATTAGATAAATGGCAGAAACTGTGGGATAAGAATGATAAACTAACAATGTCAACGTCATATAAAAAAAATCTTTATAAAATGTTTTCCACTGACAAAATTGGCAAAGATGTTTAAGGACATGTCTGCTAAATGTTGGAAAGGTAATCAGATTCCAGGTTCGTATTATCATATGTGGTGGACATGCCCAAAGACAAAAGAATATTGGACAAAAATACATACGTGGTTGGAAAAACTGGTAAAGGAACATATAGATCTAAAACCAGAAACACTTTTGATGAGCATCTTACCGGAAAAATATAATCAATGATACATTATGACATCCTAGGTTCTTGAGAAGAACCTCATGGGAATGAAGCAGGGGTGGGTTGCTCCTGGCATTACTGCCAGTTTGGCGTGCACAACAATTTTGCACATGCACAGAATCCAAAATCAAGATGGCCGCTCCGTACGAGAACCAGTTCGAGAGCATGAAAGGCCTGGGTGGCTGCTGGTTCCAGTGACACGGGCTGCCAAACCACTACCAGTTTGGCTGATTCAGGTAGGAACCCACCTCTGGTATGAAGGTCAATACCAGCTAAAGAACAGCAGCTGTGACTTCACATTGTTGTGAATAGATAATAATAACAATACTCCTCTTCCTTTAATTGTCGCCTTTAATTTTGAAATCTAAGACCAAATTTTGACTTTCACTCTTTAAAACTTATTTTCTTAACAGCCTTTCTCAGAGCAGATTCACACTATTAGCAATATTTTTATATTGCCCTTTAAACCAGAATGAGGTGTCAAGTACATTAACAAATCCAAAGGGAATCCTGCTTCAAGATAATTAAAATTCACACCAACTGAAGCAAGGAAAAAGAAGAAAACACATACAATAGCCAGGTCCCCCTAATTAACTTAAAATCACTTACAAAAGATTTTAATCAGGCACTGAAGGGAATCTACTGCATTGCATATGATTCTATTCTGACTATAGAAATGTATAATAGTAATATTCTCATTCCTCAGGAAATCATGAATGGATAATAATAATAATAATAATAATAATAATAATAATAATAATAATAATAATAATAATACTAATAATAATAATAATAATAAATTTATTATTATTATTTTTTATTACATTTATATCCCGCCCTTCTCCACAGAGGACCCAGGGCGGCGCACAGGAAATTTAAAAAACATACACAATAGAAGATAGACAAATAATTTAAAATATATATTAAATAATCCCCAATCCTGTGCTAAAAACCAATTATTAAAAACCCAATTTAAAACTTTTCTAAAAGTCCCCATGGGAGGTTAGGCTAGGCCAGCTTGATGGAAAAAATATGTCTTTAAACATTTGCGGAAGAGGCGGAGGTCGGTGATGGTCCGGAGTTCAGGGGGTAGGTCGTTCCAAAGGGCAGGGCCCGCCACAGAGAAGGCTCTTCCCCTGGGTGTCGCCAGTCGGCATTGTCCGGCCGACGGCACCCTGAGAAGACCCTCTCTGTGGGAGCGGATCGGTCTAAGGGATGTATGGGGCAGGAGACGGTCTCGCATATAACTAGGCCCCGAGCCATGGAGCGCTTTAAAGATGGTCGTCAGAACCTTGAAGCGCACCCGAAAGACCACAGGAAGCCAATGCAGCTCGCGCAGGATTGGTGTTATATGGGAGCTTCTGGTGGCTCCCGCAATTACCCGCGCGGCTGCGTTTTGGACTAGCTGTAGCTTTCGAGTGCACCTCAAGGGAAGCCCCATGTAGAGAGCATTACAGTAGTCGAGATGGGACGTCACGAGAGCTTGAGTGACTGTGCAAAGGGCAGCCCGGTCCAGTAAGGGGCGCAATTGGCGCATCAGGCGTACCTGATGAAACGCCCCCCTGGTCACGGCCGTCACATGGTCCTCCAAGGACAGCTGGGAATCCAGGAGGACACCCAAATTGCACGCCCTCTCCTCTAATAATATTAATCATTATTATTATTATTATTATTATTATTATTATTAATAATAATAATAATAATAATAATAATAATAATAATAATAATAATAATAATAATAATAATAATAATAATAATAATAATTTTAATTTATAAAACCGCTCTCTCTCCCCGAAGGGACTCAAGGCGGTGCACAGGGAATTTAAAAATACATGCATAAAACCAACAAGCATAGATACAATTAAAATAGATTAAACTAGACACTGCGCTAAAAATCGCAACAGACTAAAACTAGACCCCCAAAAGTCCCTAATAAAACAATTCGATTACCCCAAGCCGGCCAGGCAGAAGAAATAAGTTTTTAGTTTTTGACGGAAGGAGCGGAGGTGCGTGGTTGTTCTAATTTCGGGGGGAAGGTCGTTCCAGAGGGTCGGGCCCGACACAGGCATAGCCTAGTGGATGGCACCTGGAGAAGTCCCTCTCTGTGGGAGCGAATCGGCCGCAGGGATGGCTGGGGCAGGATGCGATCCCGCAGATAGCTAGGTCCCGTGCCATGGAGCGCTTTGAATATGATAACCAACATCATGATGATGACCATGACTTGTCTATTCTGACTTGAGAATTATTCTTTCCTCATTGGCTTCTCTGGTGCAGGGGTGGGTTCTGGCTTGGCTTTATTGCCAGTTTGCTCATGGGCGTGCTTTGCGTGCACTGGATGCGCACTGTGTGTGCATGTGCAGTTCAATTAAAATTGTTCTGCACATGCACACTCAAAAACAAGATGGTGGCGATGACGACAGCAACCAGGGAACTGGTTCAGGGGCGTGGTAGGCCTGGGCCATTGCCGGTTGCAGCAACCCAGGCCGCTATACCACTACCGATTCAGCCGAACCAGGCTGAATCGGTAGGTGCCCACCTCTGTTCTGGTGGGATTGCTTATTTCAAATCCTGCCAAAGGATAAAGGCAGTTAGAACTCCTCACATTCAAATCAATAAATGGAAGGGAGGATTAGGTCAATGCAATCAACTTCCGTTCTTAAGATGATCTCTTAACGGAATGCTCTGAGAAAAAGTTCGGAATCCTTTTATTAAGAAATAGCCTGTGAACATTTAAATTTTAGAGAAAACAAGGAGGCCAAGAGGTTGGTTTTACTAAAACTCCTGCTTGTTGGGTTGCGCTAATCAGGTCAAGGAATGACAAGAAGCAATGGATGGAAACCAATCAAAGAGAGAATCAATCTAAAACTAAGGAGAACTTTTCTGACAGTTCAAATAATTAAACAGTGGAATAACTTGTCTCCAGAAACTATAGGTGCTCCAATCCTGGAAGTTTAAAAAAAGAGATGGGACAACCATTTGTCTGGAATGGTTTCCTGCTTGAGCAGGGGGCTGAACTAGAAGACCTCCAAGGTCCCTTCCGACTCTATTATTCTGTTAAGTTTGGCTACATTTTTATGAGAGCTAATTATGGTAACCAGAAACCAGGGAGTAGAACGGTCACTTCCTAGGATCTCAAATTGTATTTTTTGTAGATACATTCCAAGGTTCCTATAGGCACAATATAGGCTCATGCTTAATCTGTGGTCCACCACAGTGGTGGGTTTTGCTCGTGCACGCGTGAGACACTTCTGTGCATGTGCAGAAGTGTCCTGGAGGGAGGGTGGGCGGAGCCTCCCACTGCCGCTACTTCCATTCGCCCAATCTAGACTGAACTGGGAGAAACCCACCTCTGGTCTACTGGGCTTTCAGATATTACTCTAGTATAAGACTTTGTCTATCTTATACTTTTGCATCTGTTCATCCCACTCAAATGCAGAACCTTATAGTTTTCTTGAATTTGAACAGAATTTTGTGAAATAAAGCCCAATGTTAAAGTCACCCAAGATCCCACTGAGCACTGGAGCCTCTCCTCTGAAATGTTGGCAGTATTTCCCACCCTGTGTCATCTGTAAAGGTAATGAAAAAAAGGCAAGCTCATAGGGGACAGAACGTATGCTAGAGAGGATTCTGAGCATCAGAATCCTCAGGTGGAAAAGATGTTACAAGACAAGAAAGCACCTGAAGGCAGGACAAAAAGTCATGGATGGAAACTAATCAAGGAGAGAGAGCCAACCTATTACTAAGGATAAATTTCCTGACAATTAGAACAATTAATCAACTTGCCTCCAGAAATTGTGGGTGCTCCAACCGGTTTTGTAAGAAGAGATTGGACCACCATTTGTCTGAAGTGGTGTAGGGTTTCATGCTTGAAGATGACCTCCAAGATCCCTTCCAAGTCTGTTACTCTGTTAACACTTCAAGCATGTGTCAGATTTTCCCCATGAAGAGTTAAGATTACATAGGAATCTATGACTTTACCAGCAAAATGTTGTGTTAACTGGCCAAATGAGCACTATTTCTCCCTTATTAGTCTTCCATAAAGAAGCATGGGCAAACTTAAAGTCCTTGGATAATAATAAGAATGATAAAGCAAGCATGCAGTGCATTTTTATTAGCATAGTATAGCATAGGATCGAGCAGTTCATGCCCTTGCTTGGTTAAATTCACTCTCCATCTTCCTCTGCTAGCACTCCAGGTGTCTCTTTTAGTGTGTGTGTGTGTGGGGGGGGTCTTCTGTAAACCAAAGAGCTCTTTAGGATTAGCTCAGGGGTCCCCCAACCTTTGCAACTTTAAGTCTGAAGGACCTCAGCTCCCAGACTTCTCCAGCTAGATAATTCTGGAGAATTCTGGGAGCTGAAGTCCTTCAGACTTAAAGTTGCAAAGGTTGGAGACCTCTGGATTAGCTAGCAGAGACAGAGCACTCAGCCACACTCACACTGAGGGCCAGGAGGAATGGCTAGGAGATTGTTGGGAAATTCCTAGGTGTCCTTTGGAAACCATCCAGTTCCATTAGAGGTCAGGTGAGGAGATTTAGTGATCTTCATGCTCTCACGGGACTCACTGGAGAAGAGCCTAATGCTGGGAAAGATTGAGGGCAAAAGAAGAATGGGACGACAGAGAAAGAGGTGGCTGGATGGAGTTACTGAAGCAATGGGCATGAGCTTAAATGGACTCTGGAGGATGGTAGAGGACAGGAAGGCCTGAAGGAACATTGTCCATAGGGTTGCAATGGGTTGGACACAGCTTAGCAACTAACAACAACAACAAATGCTCTCAACCCCATGAAGGTGATGGGTTTTTGGCAGGACTCCAGCTGCTGATGTTGACTCTGCTTTCATACCAACCTTCTTTTCTTCAGAACCGGTTTGTTCAGCGACTTCTCCTGTAGTTCTAAGCTTGATTACTGAAAGAGTATGTCCTGTTACTTTTGGGAAATTTACTTCCTAATAATTTTGCCTGGGGGTTATAACTCATATTTGACATGTATGACATTTACCACTTGCAATGGTGGCAGTGACTGATCTACAGAACAGAAATAATAGGCACTTGCTCCCAGTTTAGCAAAACAACCATGGAATTGCTCCTTCCATATATAAAAATAAGGTTCTCAGAAAACGGGTACAGCGCTCTGTGTGAAAGTTATATGATGAGCCTCTCTGCTTCTACAGAGAGGAATAATGCATCCAGGTTTGGTCACCACGATGTAGAAAAGATGTGGAGACTCTAGAAAGAGTTCAGAGAAGAGCAACAAAGATGATTAGGGGACTGGGGGATAAAACATATAAAGAACGGTTGCAGGGACTGGGTATGTCTAGTTTCATGAAAAGAAGGACCAGGGGAGACATGATAGCAGTGTTCCAATATCTCAGGGGTTGCCACAAGGAAGAGGGAGAAACTATTTTCCAAGGCACCTGAGGGTATGACAAGAAGCAATGGATGGAAACTAATCAAGGAGAGAAGCAATTGAGAACTGAGGAGAAATTTCCTGACAGTTAGAACAATTCATCAGTGGAACAGCTTGCCTCCAGAAGTTGTGAATGCCCCAACACTGCAAGTCTTCAAGAAGATGTTGGATAGCCATTTGTCTGAAATGGTATAGGGCTTCCTGCCTAGGCAGGGAGTTGGACTAGATGACCTCCAAGGTCCTTTCCAACTCTGCTATTGTATTGTATTGTATTGTATTGTATTACATTGTATTCTTTCCCATTTCTCTGCCAGGAACAAGTCATTAATTCTCTTCAGAAGTCACTCATCCGGCTCATAGTTGTCCCAAAGGTGCTTTGTCAGGTAGCAACAGCACTTTCTTGTTTTTCCTTTGAAGAGGTTTCGCCTCTTATCCAAGAAGCTTCTTCAGCTCTGATTGGATGGCGGGGAATGAAAGGGTTTATATTCCTTGCAGACAGCTGGTCATTTGCATCCTTTATAGAGAGTTGTTGAGGCCACTTGGGGGTTTATCTGTGTCTTAAGGTGCAGACAACACAGACTCATCCCCAACAGCCTGCACCTGTCTGTGAAGGGACACGGGCAGAAAACATCCTGCAGCCAAGAAGGCTCCACACCCATGTGCACTACTCAGGTGACCCTGAGGACATAAACCTCCAAGTGGCCTCAATGACCCTCTAAAAGGATGCAGATGACCAGCTATCTCCCATTCCCCACCATCCAGTCAGAGCTGAAGAAGCTTCTTGGATGAGAAGTGAAATATCTTTTTTAAAAAAACAATAAGAAAAGTCCAGTTGCCTCCTGAAAAAGCACCTTTGGTTCAGAAGTTAGTGTTTTCATTCTGCTCTGTCAGGATCAACTACAAAAAGATTCATTCATTCATTCATTCATTCATTCATTCATTCATTCATTCATTCATTCATTCATTCATTCTAATCAAAATAGTTATCCGTCTCATCCCCGACTGTTTGATTATTATCATAATTATTATTACTACTACCACCACCATCATTAAAGTGCCCGTGTGAGATTTAACCATCATTCTAGGTTTAATAACCAGAGGTTTTTTTTTATTATTATTGTGCAGAGTTTCCTGAGCTTCAACAAAATGATAAAATGTTATATCCCCAGCCTCTGTTTCCTTGGGAAAATGATTTTCATGTTTCACGAAATGTCTTTTTCAAATACTATGCATTTCTCTTGTTTAATATAGCTTGGCTTCTTCTCTTATAATTCTTTATCACAGCCTTTCCATATTGTTCTCCTTTCTGCTTGTTCCTTACTAAATAAATCATTTCTTCATCACAGTTCTTCCTGGTTGCCATGCGATGTTCTTTATGTCCCTCCTCCCTTTCTTTGATTTAGCAAGAGTGCCAAAATTGCTTTCTATTTTTCCCCCCTTAAGTTGGTAAAATCTTCTTCTGAGCTGCATCTCCAATGAGAAGAAAGGAATCACATCTGTAAGTTTTAAGTGGGTTTGACTGAAATTTTTAATCTGTCGTCTTTTTGCTGCAGATAATATACTTCCTCTAAACGGGCTGTCATTTCTGTCCTCTTCTGAGGCGCAAGGATAATTATTTCAGTCAGTTTAGACATGACTGGTGATTTCTTTGACCATCGGTGTTAATTCAACTTCCAGCACTCCAGGAGAAAATGTACGCAAGGTAGCAAAATTATGATGCCTCAGGCTGGTTGCAAGAAGCAAATTGTGGTCCCAATAAAGAACTGAGAAAAATATAGATGTAATCATGCTTTGTCGATTGTTGTAAGATAAATAAATAAAATCCCACAGACATAATGTATTAGTAATTCTGAAATTAATAACTCTAGACATACATGTTGATTCACTGTCTTATATCTAGTGCCTTATGAAAAACGGGGTTCTAATGTTCATCTGAAACAAATTAATGTTTGCTAGGCTGAAGAAGACTTTTGCAACCTGTCACAGGTGTTTAAATAAGATGAAAATCTTCTCCCGTCACCTGGCAAAGGAATGTTGGATGTTTTCTATACTTCTGGAAATAAGATCTCTAAAGATGCAGGGACAATTTCCCTGCCACTGTGGTTTCTTCCAGCAAGGTAGGTCATTATTGCTTGACTGAAATTGTTGTGGCCCACCCGCTGCCAGTGGAGCTGGCACAGTGGTGGGTTCTGGATCCCGTTCCAATCGGTACAGTTGGAACGGGGCCCGGCATCGTCCACATGGATGTGCACAGTGTGCGCATGTGTCTTAGCCTCCAGCAACACCTCCACGAGCCTCCGCGACACTCCAGTTTGCTTGGGGGAGTGTCGCGCAGTCACTGTATGCACCGTGCACGTAAGTGCCGAAGACTTTAAAGACAGGTGAGGAGAGCAGGTGGGTGGGCCCTCTGGAGCGCCATGCCTGAATGGTACCCGGTGCTCCGGGCAGGCACCGGCACATCTGTACCGAGGCGTACCACCTGCAACTCACCAGTGAGCTGGCGGCGGACTCGGATGATGAGGAGGTTGGGGAAGAACTTGGGCCAGTTCTGGAGCCTGGGGAAGGCTCTGATGGATGCTCAGCATTGGACACAGAGATAGAGTCAGGGCCGTCTAGCATTTCCCAGTCAGAGAGGCAGCTGCCTTTGGAGTCAGAGATGAGTGAGGAGGGGGAAAGCTGGGGCCTGTTCCAGATGCGCGTATGTTCAGAGCAGATAGGAGAGGTGAACAACGGAGGACAATGAGCCAGCTTGGGAAGCCAAACAAACATGGATGCTAAATGTCCCCCCCCCCCCCCAGCTGGGGAACAAAAAGGAGGAAAGGGGAGTGGTTTGGATGTTACAGACAACTGTTCACGTTTCTGGAAAGTTTGCTCCTTGTGTGTTTCATGTGAGAAAGACTGCCTTGCCAGAACTGAGGTTTATCTATTTCTCTCTTTGACTTAATTGGCAGCCTCTCTGGAAACTCACAGCCTTGCATTTATCAAAAACAAGCTGATAAGGATTATTGTTCCACTTAACTTCTTATAGGACTCTTGCCTGGACTTTCTGTTGGTGAAGGCAATTAATTCCCAATGTGTAAATAAAGAGGTAGTTTTCTTTGTGGAGAATCTGTTTTATTATTATTATTATTATTTTATTTTTATTATTTTTCAAATTTATACCCCGCCCTTCTCCTTGCAAGGACCCAGGGCGGCGCACAGGCAATATTAAAAAACCATACAAAATTACAAAATACATTATTAAAAAACTATTAAATTATATCCCGTGCTAAAACCCTTATAAAACCTTAAGAATTTAAAATATTATACAAATAAAAGTCAGAAACGGGGGGTTATGCTAGGCCGGTTTGTTGGAATAAATTTAAGACGCTGGCAGAAGAGGCGGAGGTCTGAGGTGGTGCGTAGATCGTGGGATAGGTCGTTCCAGAGGGCTGGGCCTGCCATAGAGAAGGCCCTTCCCCTGGGCGTCGCCAACCGGCATTGCCTGGCCGATGGTACCCGGAGAAGGCCCTCTCTGTGGGAGCGGATCGGTCGAAGGGATGTATGGGGCAGGAGGCGGTCTCGTATGTAGCTAGGCCCCAAGCCATGGAGCGATTTAAAGATGGTCGTCAGCACGTTGAAGTTTCTTGCTTCTGTGAAGGCTGGGTCAGAACAGAAATATGGCAGTAAGTACAGGTATTCCTTGACTTAAAACTGATCGTTGGCATACCACATGATGGGCATACTTATGACCCAGAATTGGAATTCTGATGGCTATCCCCTTCTCTGCAGTCATATGACTGCATTTTGTACACTTGGCAACCGGCCCAGATTTTGCAGTGTCCTGCTGTCACGTAACCATGATTGATAATGTTTTTGCCAGAAACTGGCATTGACTTATGGTTTCAGCCAAAAAACTATCCCACGATGAACAATAGGTTTGCTTAATGATCACTATATTTGCTTTGCCACTGCTGCATTTGCATAACAACCACTGCAAAAAAAGATCATAGGTTCAGGCGGGATCACATGATGATAGGGTTAATGACTGTCATGACTTATAACCACTATTGTGGACTCAATTACAGTCATAAGTCAAGGACTAAACTCGGTCAAAGCAGAACCAAACCTGGAGTGAACTTTATCTGCAAAGACTCTTCCAAATGGTGGCTTGCAAAAGCATCTTCACCCACATATTTCCCTAAAAAAGGGACCAAGTAATTTAAACAGAAATACAGATTAATTTAGTTCCACAGAAGCAAGTTTGTAGAGAAAATAGTGCCTTCCTAGTGCTGTCTTTTCTTATTTATTAAACAGGAAAGAACAGAACTGCTACATAATACCTTCTGATTGTTAGCATTAGAAAACCGACACAAGGCCGACATCTTTAGTCCAAGCAGTTTGTTTTCAGCTATAATTAAAACTATAATTTAGATTTTGACCTCCATTATTTCTTTCAGGCTTTCCATTGGAATTCAGCTGGCCATTGCAATAATTATTGAAGAAAAATAATTCAGTTCTTGTTCTAATCGGATGCTGGTTTGGCCTGTGTTCTGACTTTAGCTATTATGAGCTAGTAACCTTTGATTCCTTGACTCTATGTTCATGTATATACTAGGAACATAAGAAGACTCCTGTAGGATCACATGAGGGACAATTTGCTCCAACCCTTTGTTCCACAGTGGGAAGCTTAGAAGCCATTGACTTTTGCTCTAACCTTTTTTTTTGACAACCTTCTATCTTGACTATTGTATAACAGACTACATGAACTATTGTTGAAAAGCGTCTAAAAGTTTCAGATAGCTCTTATGTTCGCTGAACTGAAAGATCTGCTTAGGTTATCAATAACAGTGGTACTTCGGTACTCAGCTTCTTTGAAACTCATTGAATTGGGTAATCACATTTTGACATGAAAATCTTGTCCCGGTACTCATCATTTTCTTGGTACTCAACACACAAGCTAGAACTTGTCGATATCAGCTGCCTTGTGACTCACTACATTATTCCTTATGGAAAAAAATGGTTTGGTACTCATCATTTTTGGTACTCATTGTACCTCCTGGAACAAATTAACGACGAGTACCAAGGTACCACTCTATTAGACAACCCCTGGTCAATTGGGGCATGGAGTCAGAGATATTTCCTTACCTTAACAAAACAAAAAATAGAATAACCGTGTGAGGTGAGAGCTGTGATGTGGGAGTGACTTCTGACTTTCCCTTGTAGGAAACTGGCACACACAAAATGTCAGAAATGACAATCAGGTAGCTGACTTTGGCATGGCACAACAGTGCCAAAATGCTCACAACTTTGCCAAATTTCAATTCTATGTGAGTCTTGTGTCTTGGATTTTGGATACATTCTGTAAACTAACCCATTTGAGGGTTAGTTTACAGTTAATTAATCAGTGGAACAGCTTGCCTCCAGAAGTTGTGAATGCCCCAACACTGGTCTTTAAGAAGTCTTTAAGAAGATGTTGGATAGCCATTGTCTGCAACGGTATAGGGTTTCCTGCCTAGGCAGAAGACCTCCAAGGTCCCTTCCAACTCTGCTATTGTATTATATTGTATTGAGGTATGATGATTCAAAAATTGTTACCCTGTGATACATACAGATAAACCTCCAGGTGGCCTCAATGGCTGTCTAAAAGAATGCAAATGACCAGCTGTCTAAAATAAGTATAAATCCTTCCATTCCCCACCATCCAGTGAGAGCTGAAGAAGCTTCTTGGATGAATAGTGAAACGTTTTCAAAGAAAACGCAGAAAGTTCGGTTGCCTCTCGAAAAAATACCTTTGGGACACCTATAATGCATCGTTTTGTCCAACTGAAGATTACAAATAATCAAACAGCACAAGAGTTTTAGCATTATATAGATTTACCCGGCACAATTTAAAATGCTGATATTGACCTTTTAACTATCTGGGGTACCATCTTTTCCATTACAAATCTGACTGGCCAGCAAATCAGTTCCTTTACAAATACTTCTTTTAAGAGGCTCATTTATCTGGTAGGTGGGAAAGGATTTCTTTGTGTCAGTGTGAGTGTAAAAGAATGCAAGGATGGAGCTATTTCAGTAGGTTTTAATTGTTCATTCATTTTAACCTTAGGGCAACTTTACGTTTTAACCTTTAATCTCATCCAGGATGACTCTGGGCAGTGTACAATAAAATCGAGAATTGAAAAATTCTACAAAGACCACTAAAACAATTAAATATAAATAAAAACAAGATCGCAAGAGAATATTCGTCACAATAGAACACTTTCTGATTTATGGTTATATAAAAGGTAAAGGTTAAATGTTCCCCTTGCATATATGTGCTAATCATTCCCAACTCTAGGGGGTGGCGCTCATCTCCATTTCAAAGCCAGCACTGTCCGAAGACGTCTCCGTGCTTATGTGGCCAGCACGAGTATGCCAAAGGCGCATGGAACGCTGTTACCTTCCCACCAAAGGTGGTCGCTATTTTTCTAATTGCATTTTTTACATGCTTTCAAACTGCTAGGTTGGCAGAATCTAGGACAAGTAACAGGAGCTCACCCTGTTACACAGCACTAGGGATTCAAACTGATTATATACTGTTAAACAAATGTTCTTTTCCTTTCTTTCCCTTTGATCAAAATCTTATTAAATTCATTCAAATGAAAGGGAATTCATTTTTTTCTATTTCTATTTGAAAAATAAATTTTACAACTTAATTCTTGGAGCTACTGATTGATACAAGCAGCTGATTGATAACAATGGCCACCTATCTATTTCATTTTCTTCTTTGGTTGTATTACATTCTTAAATACTTCACCCAGTATCTATGAAGACTCTTAGAAATCTAGATAGGTTCTAACTACAACAACCAAAATTAAATGGGTTGTATCTATTTATTCAATGGGGACACGGAGGCTCAGCGGCTAAGATGTTAAGCTTGTCGATTGGAAAGGTCAGCAGTTCAGGGGTTTGAATCCCTAGTGCCGTGTAACAGAATGAGCTCCCATTACTTGTCCCATCTTCTGCCAACCTAGCAGTTGGAAAGCATGTGAAAATGCAAGTAGAAAAATAGGGACCACCTTTGGTGGGAAGGTAACAGCACTCTGTGCACCTTCGGTTTTTAGTCATGCTGGCTACCTGACCATGGAGATGTCTTCGGACAGCGCTGGCTCTTTTGGCCCCTAGAATCAGGAATGACTAACACATATATGCGAGGGGAACTTTTACCTTTACTTTTATTTATTTAATCTATATAAATAAAAATTTTAAATAGTTTGTGCAAAATCATTAATCTCAGAAAGTACTGCACCTATTGGCACCACATTTTCACACAATGTTGCTAAGAAAGGGAGTAACAATCATACGTACATTTTGTGTGACTGCCACACCTGTGTCATGTGCAAGAAGCACAAACGTAAAAGGTACGCACTTCTCAGTTATTTTTCTCCCTTAAACTCCTCCCACCTGGCTGCTTCTTATGATGCATCACACACACGCCCTTCACATTTCCAATGGTCGGTTCCTCAGCAACCGAATAAGCCTCCAACGTTCCCTCACACACAGAGAGAGAGAGGAAAAAATACAGTAGGTAGGTAGAGGGAGAGAGGAAGAAATACAGTAGGTAAGTAGGTTGGGGATTATACAGTGGTTGTGTGTACGTGTTTGTGTGTGCAGGTGTAGATCTACACACAGATTGGTTGGCCATTTAACCAGACTGGGCCACAGCAACATGCGGCCGGGTACAGCTAGTATAATATAAATATGTCAGGTTAATGTCAATTCAATAGATACAGCAATTGGTTAAAGCAGAACTGGTCAAAGTCAATGGTGTTATCATGCATCTACCTCCAGTAATTCATTGTTTGTTTATTATTTATTTATTTGTTGCCCTTACATAGCTGTCTATCTTATACAATGACTCTATGCAATTAACAACAATTCATAAAACATAGTTAGGAACATATCCTCCACCTTGGTGCCAGATGTTAAAGATGAGGCTATCTCAGGAAAAGAGGGGCAAGTCTAATTCAACACTGAAATATTGGCTGACTATACTTTCAAATCCAGATTTTCAAGAGCTCAGCCCTCAAATATCACTTATCTGAATGGATGGTGTGCTCATGTTGTGTTCTTTGCCATTCCAATTGTTTCAATTTCACCTCTGCATTTATTGACTAGTTTTCTTTAGTCTATTTTGATGCTGCATGATTTCAATCAAATCTTTTTATCTCACTTGTGAACAAGATGAACTTAATTTCTTGTCTATCTTTGATTAATGTGGAATCCATGGTGTGTCTACGTGGGTTAATTTCAACAGGTAAGAGTAGATTTGTGTTAGTGTTACATTACAGTGACTATGAGAGAAGAATGTATGCTTATTTCATTGTGACATTATGAATGTTTTGAATTATAATATTCACAAAAACTGAGGCCTCAACATAATAGCTGAAAATGATACCAAGTTGTGCTCTACACATTACCAGCAGCCAGCAGGAATCCACATGAGGAGAAAGAATGGAGAATGTAACTCAACTTTTAATATTCATGAAAAAATTAAGCCTTTGAATTCAGTTATTTTGCAAAAGAGCATGTGTGTCCCTCTGTGCGTAAAAACGACGGAGAAGTAGAAACATTTTCAAAGCATAATTGTGAAATCTGGAATCAGAACACCTCTGGAAGCTGCATCACTGTTTCATCAAATTTAATTATGTTGACACTGGCAAAAACTCTCTGGAAATTCAGATTTAAGCTTTCCTGTCTTTATCTAGAGATGTCAAGGAGACATTTTGAATTCAAAGTATATATGCTGCCACTAAGCTACGAACCAATCTTTAAGTTTTATATCTAAAAGTGCAATTCTCTGCTGAAAAGGGCAGATGATCTACTAGAAACAAAACCTACCATTTTATGCTTTCGATTTGCCTTCTTCTCTGTTTTCCATGTTTTCTATAGTTATGTAAATATTTGAGGCAGGCAGCATCTCAGAACTCTTGAATTAGGGCCCTTAAGCCATTGTTGCTTATTTATCTGTATAAGCGATTCAGTGCAAACTTCTATCCTCCCATTAATATCCACTAACTTTATCCAGTGATTAAAAAAAAAAAGATTTCATTTTGGAATCACCACAACTGAAATTCTCTTGGAACAAAATGGCCTAATAGCTCAAGGTTGTGTGAGCAGCGATAGTGTTCAGTGACAGCATCATTTTTCCCTTCTTTGAGCCACTTGTGGAAAAGAAACTCTGTGACACATAAAAACAGACACATATAAATGACTTAGCTGAATAACTCAATGATGTTCATACATCTCAGAAATGTGTGTGCCAGAAACGAAGAAGTAGGATTGGAATAAAGGTAGGGAAAATATAATTTGTCTGCTTGTGTCATATATGTGGGTATGTGGGTATGTGCATAATGGCTATCTTTTGAGCGCTGAATGCAATGAAATTTCATTTTAATGTATGCTATTTAGTGTAGACTTAAAGTGACAATAACATTTTATTTTATTCTACGCATCTATTGTGGTTGTATGTTTCTATGTCGGTATTTGTTTATTTGCACAGCTCTTGGAGGACAGGAGGATAAGTATATGCTTGTGTCACAACACCCTGTTAAGCCCCAATTAAGGGAGGAAGCATACTGCTTTCCTTTTCTACCTTTCGGCTCATCACCAGAGACCATCTAGACAGAAAGCTATGAGTTCCGTTGTGTACTTTTTTTTATATGTGTGTTAGGTTTTTTGAACTGATCAATAAATAAATCAGGGAGTCTAGGATAGATCTATTTCGAGCTTTTTAGCTCTCATCAGCTAGCCATAAAAAAAAAAAAGTACACAACGGAACTCACAGCTTTCTGTCTAGAAGGTCTCTGGTAATGAGCCAAAAGGAAAGCAGTATGCTTCCTCCCTTAATTGAGGCTTAACAGGGTGTTGTGACACAAGCATATACTTATCCTCCTGTCTCAGCTGATCAGGAAGAGAACCTGGTGACTTAGTGGCTAAAGCTCCTGCCTAACATGTAATACAGTCTCGGTTCAAATCCCAGTAAGGGTATGGCTAGCTAAAAAGTTTGAAATAGATCTATCCTAGTCTCCCTGATTTATTTATTAATCAGCTCAAAAAACCTAACACACACACACACATATACACACACACACACACACACACACACATACACAATAAATATATATATTTATAGGCGTCGCCCTTTGCAGTCACAGTCACAGACAGAAGCCTGCCTGATGATGGCAAGTGAGATCTTGCCGAAACGTTGCAATCACATCTCCATGCTATATACACGGGAAAATCCCTGAAGCCAGCAATGCCAGCATACCTACACCCGTGAAAATCTATATATATATGCATGTATGTATGTGTCTGTCTGTCTGTCTGTATTCCAGCATAACTCTGGAATGCCTTGAGCAATTTCAACCATACTTGGTATAAAGATGACTTACTCTCTGGAATAAAGTACTGTGGGGGTGGGGTGGGGGGGGGGTTTGGGTGTAAGACCAATGTTTGGTCCAAACATTTTCCCCCTATAAATAAATACCCGGGCAACACTGGGTTATCAGCTAGTTAGAAATAAAGTTTAATCTGAAGTAGGAAACAACAGAAGCTATTTTGAGATCAGAATAACTAACACCACTGTCAGAAATAATGTGATTTATTTATTTATTAAGAATTTTTTATATGGCTACCCAGCTAACTCTGGGTGGCTTACAGAAACAAAACTTCATATATAAAACCCAATAAACCCTTACCCCCTGGCACCAACAATTAAACCAACCACTTGATTGATTTCATATAACCTGGGCCCCGGGCCCACTGGCAAAACCACATCTTGAGGGTCTTTTGAAAGAATGTCAAGGTGAGAGTCAATCTTATCTCCATGGAGATGAATATTCCACAGGGAGGGAGCCACCACAGAGAAGGCCCTTCTTCTTCATCCCACTAAATGGATCTGCTTAAGAGAGGGGACCTGTAGCATGCTGTGCCTCCTTGCTCTGCTGCAGGGGTCTCCAACCTTAGCAATTTTAAGACTTGTGGACTTCAGCTCCCAGAATTCCTCAGCCAGCTCGCTTGAATCTTGAGAACATTCAGGATGCTAAGAAGTGGGATATGGGGGCAAGAATTTCCTCTTGTTATGGTTCTCCAGGTGATTCATGATGTCTTTGATCCTGGAGCAATAAGCCATCCCCCTCCCCCAATAAATCAGCGTAGCTCCCACCCTAACAAAATTCTAGAATAAAAACGTGGCTATTGGAGTAATTTGTGCTGCAGAGGTATAGTTCACTTTCTCAAAATACAATGTTCTTGGCGTTTCCTACATCAAAACTGCTTCACTTTATTTCATTTTACTGGCTATTAGACATACTGGAAAAAGCCTGAGGAGCAAGACAGTCTGGTAGCTTTATTTCAGCTTTTAGAAATAGTGGGTAATATTGTCTCCTGCCAGATCCAAAGAATCAGGACCATCAATTAGGTTGCCACAGAGTTAGTGCACTTGTGGGAATGCAATGACTCCAAGCTGATAACACCTTTAACTCCACCCCCTAGCTTTGCCTGCTATTCTCCTACACCTTCCTATAATAAGTACATAACATTTCATAGCTAATTACATTTGGGGTGTGTGTATGTCTGTGGGTTCCTTCAAGTTGATGTTGTCTCTTGGCGACTGCTTGGGTGGAAAGCATTTTCGGTCGCACAGTGCCATGAATTTCCATCAGCTGTCCAGTACGACAAGCATAAAAGGGTACCATTGGCAGAAAGATTCTATTCCTGTGGCTCAGGACAGGACAGGCTCAGGAGACAGTGGGTCACATGTTCCTTAGATGTTCCTTTTACACAGAGATTAGGAAAAAGCATATTCTGCCAATATCTGCCAGGTATCCTGGCCATTCCAATACTACCTATCTTCAGTGGCTGCTTAAGGATGGACACTCCATAACTATAGTGCAGGTGGTCAGATTCTGTGCAGTAGCACTGGGGATTCATCACAAACACGCATCTCCTCCACCATAGTTATGTTATATAACACATGTGGCAAGCCCTTTGCACTGCTTAGTCACTTCCCTTTTGAACCTACAACGGGTCACACAGTTTATGGATTGCAATTTCAGTATATTTAGACCATGCATAATTGACAGACCAGATTTTATTATAGATTTTAGTTGTTTATTATTTTATGCTATAATTGTTAATTGTATATCTATTAAGCATTTTTATTTGTTCTGGTCTCTGGTCTAAGACTGTAATAAACTGATTGATTGACTACTTGGGAAGTCTATGCAATTTCTTGGCAAGGTTTTACAGTAGTTTGCACTTGCCTTCTCCTTCCTAGGGCTGGGAGAAAGTGACTGGAGAGGACCAAGGTCATCCCGTTGGCTGTGGCCAAGGTGGGACTAGAATTTCCAGTCTCCTGATTTCTAGTGTATTGTCTTAACAACTACACCAAACTGGCTCTCCAAGTTAATTACACTTAGCTTCAGTTAATACTACAAGTGATTAATTCAAAATTACTTTCAGGATAGTACACTTCAGGCCAGATATAGTCTTTGCACATGTGAATTATCATGATTATCTTTGTAAATGAGCTCATATGTAAGCAATGTGCAATGCCTGCACTCAGTAATATTTCACATGGAAATAGCCTAGTTTTCACTGCAGCATAAACAGAAAAGTAAGTACATTTATCAGATATTATATATCTGATAAATACTAAATATTTATATACAAATGATAAATGTACCAATGGGGTACCAAAAGGGGGTTTATCATTTGCATATAAATATTTATATGCAAATGATAAACACAGTGGGATTTGATTTGTCCTGAATGTTGGCAACAAGAAGGGTGCTACCTGAAAAGTCACTCGGGGGTTACCTATGTAAAGGGTTTTTTTTTTGTTATTTATGGGGGCAGCTGCTTAAACTGGTATTACAAACAGCTATGGATGGAATGGAAGGAGACCTGAAGAGTTGGACTTATGAACATTGACGCGGAAAGGACTAATATTATGTTAGTGTTCTGGGAAAAAACTTGGGTCGAACTTTGAAATTTTCTTGCAATTTACTGTATCCTTCATGTGATAGGATCTGAAATTTTCCTATACTATTTCTGTTTCCTTGGTGAAGAGAGAAGTAACTTTGCTTTTTTCAAATATTAGAGTAATCTTTACATTTTTTTGTGTTGTTAAATGGGCAATTAAGCAAATGGAGAGGGGAAAAATAGTAAACCTTTTGAATCAGGAAGGATGTAAACTTAAGCTAGGATATATGGTTTAAGTTTTATAAGTGTTAGGTTATATGACATGGTATTTAGATTTTAAGAATTATTTTCTATGTATTTTAATGTTCAACTAAAAGGGGGTGTTTATGTTGAGTTTGTTATAAGGTTTCTAATGGATTGATTATATATAGAATAAATATCAGATTAGGAAGTATTATGTAGCTTTTAGGTAAGAATGCTTTGATTGATAGGTGAATAGAGTAAATAATATTTGGGATGCTTGGAATTATTAGAGTGGTGTATAGCGGAAGTCAGGGGGGTGGGTTTATGGGGAAAAAATATGGGTTCAGAATGTTAAATTTACGCAGGCACAGAATTTAAGGGAGAATTTTTATAAAATGTTTTATAGATGGTATTTAGATCCTAAGAAGTTATTATGTATGTACCCAAATGCCCAACCTAAATGCTGGAGATGCGGGTGTTTAGATGCTACTTTTTTTCATGTATGGTGGACTTGCAATAAGGTTAAAGCTTTTTGGATAAAAGTATGGTGGGTTATGCAAAATGTGTTTAAGAAAAGAATACAATTTACCCCGCAAATGTTTTTACTGGGTATAATCAAGGATTATACTAAAGGGGAAACAAAATTGATTTTGTATATGGTTACAGCAGCGAGGTTGTTGATTGTTCAACATTGGAAAAAAGATTTCTTACCGACAATTGATCAATGGATTTAAAAAGTGGCGGGGTTTGCCGAAATGGCAAAAATTTCAGCTTTTTTAAAAGATCAGAAACAGGAGAATTATACACAGGAATGGGCAAAATGGATTAATTATATACAGAATAAATATCAGACAGGGAAATACCATGTAGCCTTTAGGTAAGAATGTTTGGATTGATAGGTGAATAGATTAAATAATATTTGGGATGTTTGGAATTTTTAAAGTGGTATAGCGGAAGTCAGGGGGGTGGGATTGATTGGGAGGTAGGGGTGGGTTAGGGTGGAGGGTGGGGTAATAAGTAATATAGAGATGGGAATAAGGGGACACGGTTATGTTATGATGTGTACATGTTGAATTAATTTAGAAGAGGGTGTTAGGGAGAGATTGATGTATTATACACTAAATTTATATCATGTCTGTCGTGTGGCGAGGGGGTATTTTAAAAAAAAAAAAAAAAAAAGAAGGGTGCTACCAAAGATAGCAGTGGGTGTGGAGTTGTGTTACTATTGCCAGTCTACCAATCAGAAGTTTGTCAGTCAGCAACAGAAGGGAAAAATTTGCTGTCAAGTCAGTTTTGATTCCTGATGATTGCTCTCTGCAAGGATATGCAAGTGACATTATTGCCCAGGGAACACCCATTTGGATTTTCTTTTGTGTCCCAATGAAATTGCCCACCAAAGTAGTTTCCATTTATCCACCTCTTTCAAACTGCTGGGTTGGTAGTAGCTGGAGCATGTGACAGGAGCTCTACCTCACTCTGCAGCAGCAATCAGATCTCAAACGTGAGCCTGCAGATAGTCAACATAGCATTCTAATCTCATGAGCCACTGTGCTCCTAGCTTCTAGCCTGATGCCTTAAACCCAGGGATACTAAACTCGATTTCATTGAGGGCCACATCAGGTTGTGTTTGACCTTGAGGGACTGGGGTGGTTATGGCCATGGTGGGTGTGGCCAGCTTGACATCATTCATGTTGGGGACCCGAGCATTCTGTGGTGGCCTGAGCATTCTGCCAGTGAAAATGAACCCCTGAGGTCCGTTTTCAGCTGCAACGGCCTCCTGCAATTCTCTGCCAGCAAAAACGGAGCTGACAGAGGCACCATGGGCTGGTCCTTTGCTGTTTCCAGGGCAACCCCCTAAGCCAGATCTAAGCACGGTGCAGGCCGGATCCGGTCCCCGGGCCTTGAGTTTGACACTCCTGCCTTAACCCCTCCAACTAAACTGGTCCTCAGTGACAGAGAAGGAGTGTATGTGTTAAAAATGCTCTGTTTCAGGTATCAGACATGTGAGGTATAGCACTAGATGAAAGTAAAGACTTACTCAAGTTTTAAAATCTTTTTGCTGATACTAAACAGAATAGTTTGGCTAACTATTGCCAGTTGTTGTACCCATGACTAAACTGTCTCATGAGAAAAAAAGAGTGATCATCTTCTAATTTAGGCTTAGGTAACACTACCTAAACACAACTAGGTAGTGTTTTTGCAGTATTTTGCCATGTTATATTACTACACATCCCTTTCATCTTTTGGTTACAGGGAATAAATACAGTGTTGTTTTTTTAAAAAAAATCTACACATACCACTCTTGTGATCACTCAGGCCTCTTAATTATGCCTGAAATTTAGAGTATTTCCTTTGCTTCATATCTTCTTTTCCTGTTCAGGAAGACTGATTGGGTAAGGATTAAGTATCTAATGGAGTGTGCAAGATCATTGAACAACCCCACCCCACCCCCCGCCAAATTGGCATGGTATGAATGACTGTGCCTGAAAAGTCCCTGGGATGACTCAACTTGCCATTTCTGTGATGGGTAGATGGGAAGATAGCCCTTGTTGTCCTCTAAGCTTAGCTGTTTGCTTGCAGATGTTTCATTGCCAAACTAGGTAATATTATCAATGCTAATGAGTGCGGGGTTTGATAGAATGTTGATTTCTAAGATCCTTCAGAATCTACCTACCCATATGGCCACACATATACATAAATAAGTATAGGTAAGTCCTTGACAACCGTAAATTGAGTCCAGAATTATGGTCATAAATGGCGACAGTTAAGTGGATCACCATATGACTGTGCCTGTTCTTTTATTGTGGTGGCTGTTAAGTGAATTTTGCAGTAATGGAGCAAACCTGTTTTCACCAATGGGTGTTTTTTGCTGGAAACCAGATGGTGGGGGAGGCAGAATATCACAGTCACTAAGCATCCAAAATGGCTACTGGAACTTCAAAAATGGGTTGAAGAGATCCATTGTTGGATGATTGGATGTTATGTGAGGATTGCTGTACACACACACACACACAATTTATAATTATATATTTGCATACACAGTGGATATATTTGGACTGGGGTCAAGAATGTTAAGCTCTTTAAATTCCTATTCAGTTTGCAGAAATGGAGGGAGATAATCTAATTCTGTCCACAATGTTGAACTCAAATTTGGGACAATGCCATGCAGCTGTCTTCATCTGATTTTGGAAAAAAAGAACACCTTTGAAGTTATGTATTTATTTTTGTTTTGAACCATGTACTTTTCTGGCAAGTGCAACGATGCCATGCAGTTCCTCATTAAGATGATGTTATTGTGGTGCAGAAATATTCTGTGTTACGGCACATTGCCAAAAAACCTGAACTTGTTCCTTTCATATCGAACTTGGGACATAAGCCCATCAAAGGAAATGTTCTTGTGCTCACATAGCCACAAAGCTAATGGCAAAGCCAGCAAAAAAATTGTTAGAAGCAAAATGATGTGTCCAATACTCCTTTTGTTAGGCTAGCTGCAGGAGAATTATTTCCTGCCTTGGAAATAGACCAAATAAAATTGTTCTCAGGTGTCTTTAGAGCTCCCAAAATGGATTTTACTAAGAATGAATTCTCAGTTCTTCTTCCTCACTGTTTTTTGTTAACAACAAAGTAAAAAATTGGAAAAAGCTACTGAGAAACAAAGAAAGAAAGAAAGAAAGAAAGAAAGAGAAGGAAGGAAGGAAGGAAGGAAGGAAGGAAGGAAGGAAGGAAGGAAGGAAAATACAAATTCTTGAATCTGGAAAAGATAATGAAATATTAAACATCAATGATCCCATTTTTATCAACATATACAATGGCATAAGCTGGGCCTTTATAAAGCTCTGCTGAAATGAAGAAACCAAAACTTGGTGGTGGGATAGAAACATGGGAATGTCTATTGAAGATCCAAAGTATTCCATTTCAAACAAGCTATAGGTACATGGTAGATGGTGCAAAACACTTTCAGCTTTCAATGCTTCAGGTGGAAGAAGAGAGCTATCCAAGAGAAATGAGCTAAGGGGGCAAGGAGAAACATCACATAATCAATAGGACAGTGGTAGTCAACCTGGTCCCTACCACCCACTAGTGGGCGTTCCAGCTTTCATGGTGGGCAGTAGGGGTTTTGTCCGATACTGAAGCACTTTCACTTTTTTAATTTAATCGACTTCCCTTACTGTGGAACCGGTGGGTGGTTAGAAAATTTTACTACTAACAGATACAAAAGTGGGTGGTAGGTATAAAAAGGTTGACTACCCCTGCAATAGGAGCTGCTTTGTTTTCCATTTATTGAGTCCTGGAAGGGAGAAGGGCGGTCTAAAAATTTAATTAAAAAAAAATGCTTCTCCTTTTTTTTAAAGGACTCTATTTTCTTGTAGAATCTAGAAGCCTCTGTTCAATACCAATTCATCTTCTGGGCTTCCCATGCATTGGCTTAGCGGGTAAAGGACAATTTTAGCATCAGTTAAGATGATGAGCAGACAAAATGCTTCTTCAGAGTGGATATATTGAGTAAACAGGGAAAATAAAACTTCTTCAGTGATCCTTCATAAAACTGTCTTTTCTTGTTAAGAAAATAGGAAATAGCAAATAGGGAGAAAATCCCTAAAAAACTAGTTTAAAGCAGTTACATTGGTCCTTAGATTGTAAAAATCAGCATTTCCTCAATGGCAGTATTTCCTTTGGAATTCTAGGTGTCAAGATAAAGCTTTAAAATAATGCACTAAATAATTAACTAATTCTTTCTCAAGTTCTATCTGAGTTTTTTTTTAAATAAACAACTCTGATAACTTTAAATAAGACCAACATGTAGATCTATTATGTTATGGGTGAAGAATGGAGGTGAGGCCAGAGTGACTTCTAACAGCTCTTTATTCAATACTCCCTGTGAAATAACTGAACTCCCTGGCTGACAGAGCTCCTTTTATAGGAAACTGCTCAGCCAAACAACCAATCAGGAGAGAGCATTTTTCCCGCTCGAACAGAGGACCAGAATGAAAACTTCAACTGACACCTTTACACTATATACAATACATAACAGATCTAACAGTTATCAAATGCACAGTGATTCATTTGAGAAGCTCATAAGCCAACCAAGGAGATAATAGGTTCTTTTCATTCCAGTTACTCTACGAGGAGAGAGTAATTATTAGTAATTTTGCAATGCATCTGATGAAGTTGGCTGTTCACAAAAGTTTACGCTTTTCAATATTAGTCTGGAAAGGTGATCCCAGATTCTTTTTTCCCCCTTGAATTGAATTGAAGGCAATCTGCCTGTGACATGAGAAGTACAGGTGGTCCTTGATGTATGACCTCAATTGAGCCCAATGTCAGCGCTGAAGCCATTTTGGAAGCATCTTCGGGGCTGCCATAGCAAGGCCGGTTGGAGCTGTGGGAACATGAGGGTGGGGAGATAGAGATAGCTGGGGATGTGTAGCCCAAGCAACAGTCTTTCTCAAGGGAGCCAAGGGCTGTTGTAGCCCACTAGCAGCCAACAGAGCTGACAGCAGTGTCAGACAGTGAATAGTTTGGGGAGGAACATGGGCCAGTCCTGGGGGATGAGGAAAGCTTAGACAAGGGCTCTGCAGCAGAGGCAGAGAGGGAGCTAGACAGCAGTGAGGCAGAGGAACAGCTGGAGCCTTTTCCCAGTGTGTGCATGCGCAGAGCTGCCAGAAGACAAGAACAACTAAGAAAACAGGGTTGACTTAGGAGTAAAGCCACACCTTGGAGGTGATTGGCCCCTCCCATAGGAAACAAAAGAGGAGTGAATGGGGAGTGGGCTTTTGCAGGAAACAATTAGTTCATTCAGTTGTTTCAAAGATGGAAAGTTCTATTTGTGACTATAAGAGACTCTGTGCCAAGTGTTGCCTTGCCCTGCATTTGGAAACTAGTTATTTGGCAGCTCTCCAAATGAGATTTATTTTTATTTATTTTATTTATTGGACATCTAGACCGTCCCCTCTCCCCGAAGGGACTCGGGGCGGTGTACAGGTACAAATTAAAACCATTACAATCAATAATACATATAACTAAAATCGAATTAAATAAACCCCTGTACAAATTTATAAAAATTAAAAACTTAACCTTAAAACCAAATCGCAAAATTTAAAAATACAAACTGAGGTGGGAAAGCTGGAATTAGGCCAGGCCGGCTAGATGAAACAAGTGTGTTTTGAGTTTCTGGCGGAAGGAGCGGAGGTCTACTCTAGTCCTGAGGATGTTACCTAGTTTGGGTAACGAAAGCACTGCAAGAAAACTATTAAGCTCAGGGAGCACCAGAGAGCATATTTTGGTATACTAAGCTCCTATCTTTGGCAAATAATCCAGCCTGACTTAATTTTTCATTATGAGTCACAATTTGCACAACCGACACATCTTTCTCTCCCCATCCCCCCCAAACACACTTAATAGAAATTAAACCTGATTGATTTGGGGTGGTTCCGAGTCCCCGTCTTCTCCAAGGGAAGAAAGATATGGGATCTCCTGAAAATCAAACTTGGTGGATTGTTGCAGCATCTTTAGTTCTGCGGTTGGTATCTTGTAATTTGTTACTTATGACTGTAGTTCCTGACTGACAGTTTTGAAAACATAATCTGCTAAGAACTTCCACTTGGAAGCTTTATCACATTAAACCGGCACCGGATAGCAAATTGATCTGACAACATTATTACACTTTTTTGACAGGCTTGTTTAAAAAACCTTAACTCTCTGGGGCACCTTTTGTTTTATTACTGGCTTTAATATTGGCTCTGTTTTTTTAATCACTTCCCAAAATTGTATCTTTGATATCCATGTCCCTTGATCGAAGATGTTGGGCCAAAATTATTAAAAGGCAAATGGCTCTTTATCAACTTTCTAAGTTATCATCTTGAATTCACCATATTTGGGAAACTTCTTATTTACGACTGGGGGAAATTATTTGGATAGGAAGAACGAACCTATTCGCCTGTCTCAAAAGACTCTCAAAAATGTTGATTTTCTGACTTGCTTTTCGGCCAAAAAATAATAATAATAGGGAGAGTTTAGAATTAGGTTAGCTAGATGTCTATGGAGATTCTCGGTCATCCAGGTCATGGTTGTCCCAAAGGTGCTTTTTCAAGAGGCAACTGGACTTTTGGGTTTTTCTTTGAAGACATTTCACTTCTCATTCAAGAAGCTTCTTCAGCTCTGACTGGATGGTGGGGAAGCTAGGTGACTGCCTGGACTGATTTTGCTGATCTAGAAAGCTAAGCATGGTTGACTCTGCTGGAAGTTGGATGGAAGCCTCTCTGGAAAGTCCTGAGCCGAACGTATTGTATTCTGCAATATAGTTACCTTTCTGACTTAACTAATATCTATATTTTAAAACAAGAGAAGAAAGGAATAACACTAAACTGGGCTGCAGAAAATCTCTATATGTTTTCTTAGGTATCTGCATCTTGCCTTTTGTCTCATTGAATGTACGTAAACCAGGGGTGGGTTCCTGCCAGATCTAGCCTCTTCTATAGAAGAGGTTCCACAAATCTACAGGGCCGTTTAGAACCGGTTCCAGCTTCCTCCCTCCACCCGTCCACACATCATCAAGATGAAGAGCGAGAGGAGGAATTCTGGGAGTTGAAGTCCACAAGTCTTAAAGCTATCACGTTTGAACACCCCTGGGGGTTTTTTCTAAAGGGTTAGGGGTGCAAGGGTCTTGTAACTTGACAGCTTTACGACTTGCATGCTTCAAATGCCAGAGTTTCTGAGCCAACATTTTAGTTGCTAAGCAAGAGCATTGTTAAGTGAGCTTCAGCACATTTTACAAGTTGGCCACGCCCACCCAGTCACATGACCACCAAGCCACTCCCACTCGATCACATGGCTGGCAAGCCACTCCCACTTGGTCACATGCTTAGCAAGCCACTCCCACAAAGCAGGCCACACCTACAGAAGGGGTTCTAAAAAAATTTGAAACCCACCACCGACATAAACCCTACCTCATATAGAACATCAAATGTTAAAAGAAATGTCCTATTCAGCACTAATAAAACTTTTTTCAAAGATATTAGTCAGTCTCTTGTCATGCTCCAGAAGTCTAAGTAATGTATTTTATAGTGCAGATCTTACAAGAAAAAAAATGGCCTGGCTTAATTTATCATACCTGAAGCCAAAATAATTTGGTCATAAGTCACTTGTTTCAGTGCCATTGCAACTTTGAATCACCAAACAAATGGTTGTAAGTCGAAGACTACCTATAGAAAGGCATTAATCACTTCAACGAGCCAAGCCAAGTCTTTTGTGCAGACAGGAAGTGTGGTAAAAGGGAGGGTCAGCCTTCCTGTTCAACTGATTGGCTGCAGAATTTGCTGGCTAGGTGTGCTGCACAGGTTTTCAGTGTTTATTCATAATTATTGGTTAAAAATTCCCATTGGGTAAAATGGATTCATTTCATAACTATTGTGTTGGCTTAACAACCACTGCATTCATTTAATAGCTGTGGTGTTTGATTAACCACTGCAATCGCACAGTCACTCAAGCCCTCGTCACTTCCCGCCTGGACTATTGCAACGTTCTCTACATGGGGCTTCCCTTGAGGTGCACCCGGAGGCTCCAGTTAGTTCAGAATGTAGCCAAGCGGGGGATTTTGAGAGCATCTAGACGCTCCCATGTGACACCTCTCCTGCGTGAGCTGCACTGGCTATCTGTGGCTTTCCGGGTGCGCTTCAATGTATTAGTAACCACTTTCAAAGCGCTCCATGGCAAGGGACCTGGTTCCTGCTACCAAATACCTCCCACCGACCAGTCTGCTCCCACAGAGAGGACCTCCTCAGGGTGCCGTCGGCCAGACAATGCTGGCTGGTGACCCCCAGGGGAGAGCCTTCTCTGTGGCAGCTCCTGCCCTCTGGAATGACCTACCCCCTGAACTACGGATGACCACGGACCTACGCCTCTTCCGTCGGGCCCTGAAGACCCATTTATTTCATGCTGCCGGCCTGTCGTAGTTTTTAAATTGATTTTAGCAGGGGGTTTTAATTGGCAGGCCAATCCATTTAATATATCTTAACATATGATTTTAGCTTTTGTATTACCCACTCTTACTGTTGGCTGTACATCGCCCTGAGTCCCGAATGGGAGAAGGGCGGTATATAAATTCAATCAATCAATCAAGTAAAATCAGTCACAGTCAGATGATGATGGGTGTAATGATTGGCATGACGTAACTACTATAATTGTGGGTTCACTTATGGTTGTAAGTAGAGGATTTACCTGTATGCTTCTATACCATGTGCAAACTGATTTCTACTTAGCTGAGAACATGCCTCACTGAATGCTGCAAGTCTTATTTCTGATCTGATCTGTGCTTCTAAACAAAGAAAATTGTTGATCCCCAGTGCAGTGCGAGACTACAAGGTGCGAGAATGACATCAATGCTGCTATAATTTTGATAGGATCTACCGTTTTGATTAACAGCCGAAAAGAACAGCCTTCTGCACAATACAAATTAATGTGTAAGGCTGATTGAAAAATAATAAAAGCATAAGACAGGTAGATTTCCTCTAATCTAGTATTAAAGCAGTCCTGCTTAGTATCCATTTGCATTCTTAGCTTGCAGGACTGAGAAATGTCATATGAATACTTTTTCATCCAGATTAGCTCAAAGTGTAACGCCTCACAAGAATTTGGCTAAAAGGTAAACACAGCTTAAGCGTCTTCCATTCCAAATACATTGTGAGGAGCTAATCTTTTGAAACAAACAGAAATAGCATTAGCACTTAGACTTATATACGGCCTCACAGTGCTTTACAGTCCTCTTTAAGCAGTTTAAAGTCAGCCTATTGCCTCCAACAATTTGGGTCCTCATTTTATCAATCTCAGAAGGATGGAAGGCTGAGTCAACTTTGAGCTGATGAGGATTGAACCCCTGGTAGTCAGCAGAATTAGCCTGCAATAGTGCATTCTAACCACTATACCACCACATTTCAGTAAGTATAACATATGTGAATGAAAGGGGTTTAAGAACGAAATGTATTCATTTCATTTAGTAGAAATATAAAGGACATGAGCAAAACAAATTGAAAATATATTTTTTTCAACTGCATAAGAACGAGAATAGGTGGATTACGGTACATACCACTGGAGGATTGGGCAAACCAGTAGTAGCAGTGGCTGGAGGCTCCACCCACTTGCCCAGATGCTTCTGCCCATGCACAGAAGCACTGCGTGAGAGAGAGAGCATGTGCAGAAGTGCGCCCGAACTGGTAGTAAAAAAATTGGCAACCCACCACTGCATACCACCAGTGTTATCATATTCAGGCTGCAAAAATTTGGATAATCACTTGATGTCAGCAAAGAGACAGAGATAATTTTTACTTTTTGCTTCCAACTGGTAGTTCTTCATATTTTTGCAGCCCAGATTTGGTAGCTCAAAAAAATTAACAGAGAATTTATGGGTATCATAAATGTGTGTGTCTACCAGAGTGTAGGTAATTCCCAAACCTGTTGCAAAACAACAAACTTTAAGTTTATATTATGGAATTATATTTTCGTGATGTTGTCAGGGTTCCATATAGCATCCCAAATTAAATCAGAGTCCGAGGCAAAGGATACCTCAAAGTTTCAATTTATTAAAAGAGCCGTATTGGCTCATGGCTTAGGACCTGGGTACTTACGAGATCGCCTTCTGCCACCAAGACCGTCCCACCGGCCAGTACGTTCCCATAGAGAGGGTCTCCTCATGGTGCCATCAGCTAAACAATGTCAACTGGAGACACCCAGGGGGAGAGCCTTCTCCTTGGGAGCAACTGTCCTCTGGAACGAATTGCCTCCCAGAATTAAGAACTATCCCCGACTTACGCACCTTCCGCCGTGCTCTCAAAAGCTTTTTTTTCCAACAAGCCGGGCTGGCATAAAAATGAATTTTAAATTACGAATTTTTATTAATTTTAATCGGGGTTTGTTTGGTTTTTTAACTTTGAGGCCAAATTGTTTAATATGTTTTTTAAAAAAACTAATAAAACCTAAACCTAAACATCTGGGAAAACCCAAATCTGAAGGCTTCCAGGTTTTCCCACTCAGTTGAATGTTCAAGTTCCTGCCCCCACACTCACAAGTTCATCACATGGTCCAATCTTCCACTGCCACACTGGCAGCTTCCACCCAACCAATTCTGGTCAGGTGCAGAGACAAGAATGACCTTGGCTTTCTAAGAAGAATGTTATTACGGCTACATATCACCCAACTCCATATAATCTCCCCTCCCATTTTCCTACAATAGAAAGTAAACAGTGGAAAGTGCGACAGGCCTGAAGTCCAAAAGGAAAGATGGCTTGCAGGCATGACAGATGTGTTTACATTATAGTAAGATTAGGACAGTATTATTGTCAATATTCTCTTACATTTCTAAGATGAATCTTGAATGGGGTAAAGCAATACTAATTTCAGGGTTGACCAAAAGTGGAAGCTCAAAGCATTGCCTTGCAATAGCACAAGTAAAAAAAATAGTTTTAGAAAGTTTAGAAAGCAGGGATACCCAACCCCCGGTCCACGACCGATTGGGAACCGGGCCACACAAGTGGGAGGCTAGCACACGGAGCTCTATTTGTAAATGCAAAAAGAAGGGAAAAAATATTATGGAACTTTTCAGGGATCGAATAAAAAATGTCATCATTTTTAATAGGAAAAGCACAATACTTTTGTTTCTTTTACTTTTTTTTTCCTGGCAGTCATATTTATAGTATATTCTACTTTCTGAGTTATTATTGGTTTTGGAATACCATCATTCACCAAAGTCCCTGAGATGACTTAGAAGGAGGCCACTTGACATTTTCAGGTGGTGTTTGCACAATAGGGTTGATTTTAGTTGCTAAAGTGATTACTTTTCTAGGTCTGCAGAGTACATTGAACTAACCAAATGGCCCGGATGTGCACAGAATGCTAAACCACACGCTTAAAAAAAAAAGCTAAAGTAACCAAGTTTCTCACGTTGTGAAAAATGAAATCCCTAGGTAGGAAGAAGCGTTTTTGTGCAAGAACACAGCCTGGCTGTTTTGAAGTAGACTTTAATGTGGAAATAATATGATCATTGTTATTTCTCTGTGGAATATGAAAGGTATAAAATTAATTTATGCGCCTATGTAGGCAATTATTTATTTATTTAGCTGCCTCACTCCTGAAAGATTCTCAGCAGCAGACAAAAATTAAACGGATAATAATAATAAAGCAATTAAAGTAGTGTAATATGCACAGAACAATAATGTTTTGTACACAATTTAATAATACAATTAAAATATAGGCAAACAATAATCTATATAAATAAAAATGTAAAATAGTTTGTACAAATCCACTAATCTCAAAAACTACTGGACCGATTTACACCAAACTTTCACACAATGTTGACAAGGACTTCTGATAATAGAATACCAACTCATTTTGTGCCTAGCACACGTGTATCGTGTGCAAGGTAAACACATGTAAAATGTACTCACTGAAAATGTGAGAATTCCCTGTAGCCACGCCCATCAGACTGCTTTTCAACTTTCAGTGTTGGAAGAGGCCTCATATGGAGGCCTCTTAGGGCCAAAAAGGCACTGGAATAGCAAACTCCTAGGTTGGGGGTTATATGGTGGTTGTGTGTATGTGTGCAGGTGTGCAGGTGTAGATCTACACACAGATTGGTTGGCCATTTAACCAGACTAGGCCACAGCAACGCGTGGCCGGGTATAGCTAGTATAAAATAAAATAATCAACCCACAATCACATAATAGTAAATTCATGTGCTGCAATTGGCATACATCAGTCTCAAAAGACCATGGTATCGCGCTCTGGAAAGAGGTCAAAGCTGGAGTGTCCTCTCCAGAGCACGAGGCCTGGGTAGATTAATGTGGAGGCTAGACTTTTACCCAAGCAGCAGATCCCTCCTCTCCATGTTGCTGAAATAGTCCAATGGAACAGCAGAGCTGATAAGATTGGTTCCAGCTGCGTTGCAGGAGTTACCAGAACATGGTTGTACACAGTCACAAACTGCTTCTGGGACTCTGGCTCTGGATTTTACGTCGAGGTTGACTCCTGAAGCATTTTCCAGTAGTGGATAGAGCCACAAGGCAGTGGAGGTTTGTAATCAGAGTTTCCTTTCTCCTAGAACAGTGATAGCAAACCTTTTTTGTGCCAAAAGTGGGGGAAGCGCAGGGGGTTCATGCATGGGCGTGCCACACCCATAATGCTATGTGCACGACCCCCTGCTTTTGATGTGCTTTTTTCGCCCTCCCCAGGCTCCAGAGGCTTTCTAGGAGCCTGGGGAGGGTGAAAACAGCCTCCGCCCCACCTCCAGAGACTTCAGCAGCTTTTCTGAAGCCTCCAGAGGGTGAAAAATGGCCTCAAAAGAAGGTCTAAATCAGCTGGCTAGCCACACATGCGCTCTGGAGCTGACAGGGCAATGCCTCGCGAGCCCTAAGAAATGGTTCTGCGTGCCACCTGTGGCACCCGTGCCATAGGTTCGTCATCGCTGTCCTAGAAGTTGGTTCTCCTGCTTTATCTGCTGTCGGGGCGTAAAGCCCTCTTCTGCCTTCAAAACCGTTGACCGTCTTCTCCTGTTACCCTGGAAAGGGGCCCTTAGGAGGTGCTACCAGCTGGGCCAGCTCTACCAAAGTTTTTAAAGAACGTGTTACTCCTCCATCCCTCACCCTTTGTCCTGGCTTGTGACAGGCAGAGCCTGGCTTCCCAAACATTGGGCCCAGGATGGCGGGTTTAAGCAAATTCATGTGTTAGGTGTCCCAATAATCCAGAGGATGAGAAGAGAAGCGAAACATCTATTCTCCAAGGCACCTGGGGGCAGGACAAGAAGCAATGGGTGGAAACTAATCAAGGAGAGAAGCAACTTAGAACTAAGCAGAAATTTCCTGACAGTTAGAACAATTAACCTCTGGAACAGCTTGCCTCCAGAAGTTGTGAATGCCCCAACCCTGGAAGTCTTTAAAAAGATGTTAGATAGAAATTTGTCTGAAATGGTATAAGGTTCCTGCCCACGCAGGGGGTTGGACTAGAAGACCTGCAAGGTCCCTTCCAACTCTGCTATTGTATTGTATCTTCAAAGAAAAACCAGAAAGTCCAGTTGCCTCTTGAAAAAGGACCTTGGGACAACCATGACCTGGATGACTCAGAATCTCCATAGACACAATGCCTGTCTACAAACACAGAGATGAAAACATTTTCTGGGTATCTTCACATGATAACTAATAACCCTTAGTCTTGTAGAAGACATTAAAATACTATTATATGATACTATCTGACTATTAACTCACAAAGTCCTCATTTTTCTCTTGAAGGTTTGTTTTTCTCAAATGGATGAGCCTTCCAAACTCCAGACAGAGATGGCCTCTTAACCATTTCTCAGAATTTGCTCTCTAGTAGTCCTAGAGAAAAATGCCTTCCACGCAAATGTGTTTCATGAAGACAGGTTCAAATTATGCAAGCTTGCAACTTTTAATTGAATCTGTTCTCTCATAACTTCATTTGCCTTGGTCCCGCTTATAAAGTGCTGGGACCCTATTATTTAAAGATTTTAATGCAATTTTGTATCAGTGCTTTAGGATTAATGTGATTATGACGAAGAGTGGATGATGAATTGTGTAAACGAACAAATGCTCTACAAAGGCCATTTTATTTATAAGTATGTTTGAAAATTTTTCACTGCCTTTTTGATTAGAGACGTCTGCCAGCTGATAAACATCTTCCTGTTATTCCAATTTAACAACTTGCAGTAGGGGAAGACACTTGGGCATGTGCTGGAGCACCCCGAATGGCATGTGCTTCAGAACTTTAGAACACAATATCCATTAAACAGGCCTGCCTTTGAAGATCAAATTAGTCTGAAATAATATTTTGGAAGACTGTTAACCAAGACTGAGTGCTTTGATGACATTATCCCTGTAGTTTATCCCTTGCACTGATTTTTAAAGACTCTTTCTCACCATAGTTCAAAGCTCTGCTTTTCACAGCTTGAGTTACTTAATGGGAGGCGGACCACATGTGCCTCTCTATACAGTTAGATCTTTAGCTAGTGCCTTCAGTAAACTTCTGCTTAATGGCAAAACAATGTTTAGAGTCCTCCTCAAAGGAATGGCCAGGAGGGCTCCCAAATGTGGAAGAAGAGAATTTATATATTTATCAGATTTATACAGCTGCCTATCTCACCAGAAGTGGCATTTGCATGAGGTTTTTTTTTAATTATTATTTACATTTATATCCCGCCCTTCTTCGCAGAGGACCCAGGGCGGCGCACAGTTTGAGGTAGAGTTCCTATCAGTGGTGGGTTTCAAAGTTTTTAGAACCTACTCTGTAGGTGTGGCCTATTTTGTGGGTGTGGCTTGGCAGTCATGTGAAAGGGTGGGAGTGGCCACCTTTTAAAATGTGGTGAAACTCATTTAACAATGCTCTTACTTAGAAACCAAAATTTTGGACTCAATTGTGATGATAAATTCTTTTTCTTTCTTTCTTTCTTTCTTTCTTTCTTTCTTTCTTTCTTTCTTTCTTTCTTTCTTTCCTTCCTTCCTTTCCTTTCCTTTCCTTCCCGTTGGGTCACTGGCAGCAGCGGGCCAGATTTACTTCCAGGTACGCCGGTGGAACCCCCTCTCACCGGTTCTCTAAATTTCACCAACCGGCTCTCGCGAGTAGGTGCGAGCCTGCAGAACCCCACCACTGGTTCCTATACTCATACAGTTTGGAGGTAACCAATAGTAGGATTCAAATCATTTAACAACTGGTTCTCTGCCTTAATGACCAGCTGGGTAGGCTTGGCTTGGTGGTCATGTGACCGAGTGGGTGTGGCTAACTCAACATCACTCATGTCGATGGGCACTTTGCCTTAGCCAAAGAAAAGACATAATTAGAAAACACTTTCCATGGGATTTTTAAGTATTATTATTTTTAAGTTTGGGATATACGAGGGTGCCAGGGAGGCTTCCAGCTGATGGGAAACATATAGAGGTAGTCCTTGACTTATGACCACAACTAAGTCCAAAATTTATCTGGTTAAGTGAGACATTTGTTAAGTGAGTTTTACCCCATTTTGCGACTTTTTTTTGCCACAGTTGTTAAGTGGGTCACTACAGTAGATACGTTAGTAACGTGGTTATTAAGTGAATCTGGCTTCCCCATTAACTTTGCTTGTCAGAGGGTTGCAAAAGGGGATCATGTGACCCTGGGACACTGCAACCACCATTAATATGAGTCACTTGCCAAGCATCTGAATTTTCATCACATGATCACGGGGATGCTGCAACTGTCGTAAGTGTGAAAAACAGTCATAAGTCACATTTTTCAGTGTTGTTCCAACTTTGAATGGTCAATAAATGAACTGTTGTAAGTCAAGGACTCCCTGTAATTGAAATCAGTAATACCACTATCTTGTTGTGGCCTGCCAGTGGCCAGCAGAGTTGGCAGCAGAATCGGGACAGTGAGGAGGTTGGGGAGGAACATGGGCCAGTCCTGGAGTCTGGGGAAGGCTCTGATGAGGGCTCTGTATCGGAGGCAGAGAGGAGGCCAGAGCCCTATGCCAGTTATCAGCTGCCTTCAGAGTCAGACATCACTGAGTCAGATGAACAGCTGGAGCCTATTCCCAGTGTGCGCATGCGCAGAGTTGCCATACGAAGGGAACAGCTAAGGGACAAGAGTCGACTTGGGAGAAAGACGACAGGTGGACAATGAATGGCCCCTCCCAGAGGAAATAAAAGAGGAGCAAAAGGGGAGGGGAGTTTGCGGGAGAGAATCAGTCTGCTTAATTGGTTCGTGACTCTCCGAGACTCCTTGCCAAGTTTTGCAGATATCGGTAAGCTCTCCAAGGAAGATAAGGTCTGTGACTGTAAATCCTCCCTTGAAAGACTTTGCTGTATGTGAATGAGCAGAATTCACAGTAAATTAATAAAAGGATTTTTTTTTTGTCAGGACCCGGAGTTTGCTTCATGAAGCCAAGGTCAGAACACATCTTCGACACCAAAGGAAGCTGAATAAAACACCAGGAGAAGTTCAGAAGCATCGATAAGCACCTTTGAAATAAATTAAATAAACCAAAGCCTTATTCATAGGGGAAAAACAGATCTGGGTTATTGCAAAACCTATCTTGACCTGATATTATGTATTGGGCCTTCTCTCTGTGGTGAAGAATGAAGGATTAAGCCTCCCACTTGATGCCAAGTGTGTGATTCCAGCTGCAAAATTTGTGTTTGCTTGACTTCAGTGCCATATGGGAAAGTTCACTTCTCTTTTGAATTGTTTAAGGTATATATTTGCGTAGAGTGCTTTTCATCTTCAAAGCAAACCAACCTATGCCAAGAAACAAAGCAAAAATGGGAAAACCTCTCCAATAATAACAATAAACCAGAGGGCATATTAAACAACGTCTTTCAGATTGAAAGAAGCAACTGGGGAATGCCAAGCAGATCTCTTATTAGAATGAGTGCTGTCGGAATTCTACTGGTATTCATTGAAACCCACTTGATTTAACAAAGCAAAGCAGTCATGATAACATGGATGATAAGGACAAGGGGGGGTGGAATTAACAAACTCTCAGAATTCTGCTGTTTGCTGAGTCGCAGATCAAGCATTTTATTTTAATTCTGTTGTACATTAAATCCATTTTGGAAATCCTCAGAACCCCTTCCGGATCGATCGTGCACCCCAAAGCTTTTGAAGCTGCAACTCCTTGGCCATTTATTCCAGAACAAACGCTGCTGACTTTAATGCAACCTACTTTGGAGTCAATAGAGCAGGACCTGGGGAATAAAAAGGTATCTTTATTCTCTCTTTCCCACCCAAGTCTTTGTCTGAGACTGCTACATGAAAGTTAACTTCAAGGGTTGAAATTTTCTCTAAAGAGCGAGCAATTTCAAGATCATTTAAAACCTCCAGTCTTGACACTACTGTACAGGCTGGGTTTTGATCTTGACAGAGAGAGAAGTGAATGCTTATTCTTACAGGTTCACTTCCCCTAATGAATGGCGCATCGATCCAGCCGGCAAAACCTCAATTTTGTTGACGAAAGGGAACTGAGTGGAGACAGCAAGCCATGTTTTCGCAGTGAGCTGGATGCCTTTGATTGCTATCAATCTGATATGTTTTCATTACAGCAAGTGGTAACGTGTTTTATTATGGTTTTCGCCCCCCCCTTTAAGGATTGGATCATCGCTGTGGTTGTGAAAGGAACAGATAAACAACACTGGCCAGGATGAGTCAGAATAGGTTACTTGTTGGGTTTCATCAACTAGGCATTAGGGCAGAACTGGGCATTTTATGGTCCCTAGGTCATTTCTAGCCCTTTGGCTAGAGCAATGGCACTTATATACCGCTTCACAGTGCTTTTACATCCTTCTCTAAGTGGTTTACAAAGTCAGCCTATTGCCCCCAACAATCTGGGTCCTCATTTTATCCACCTCAGAATGATGGAAGGTTGGGTCAACCTTGAGCCGGTCAGCATCGAACTGCTGGCAGTCAGCAGAGTTAGCCTGCAATACTGCACTCTAACCACTGTGCAACCTTGGCTCTTATCCTCAGCAAGGATAGAGGCTCACCTCTACCCTTGTCCACATGCGTTGTGTTGGAAGGAAAATCCATCTGGTTCAACTCTAAGCTGGGAGAAAGATGTTGGAAACAACATAGAGGCTGGAGGCTGATTGGAAAGAAAGGTCCATTTATTGATGAACAGATCCACCAGGGTTTGTGGTTCTGGTGCAGCTGAACAATTGGATTGTTTTTCTAAGTGGATATTTTTAAATAAGTTTCAGAGATGCTGCTAGAGGGATTGTGCAATATCTGAAAGGCCCTTAGGAGATGGTGCAATGTAGTGAGTTTTGTGTCTTCTACTAAATGGTAGTGGGTTAATCAGTGGTAGATTCGGACCAGTTCGGCTGAACTGGTAGTAGCTTGACGGCCTGGGTCACTGGAACCAGCAGGGACCCAGGCCCGCCACGCCCTCGAACTAGTTCTCCTGGCAGCACCATAGGTGTCGCCATTGCCGCCGCCATCTTGTATTTTGCTTTTGCACATGCAAAGAGCAATTTTCATACGCCCATGAGTGAACCGGCAGTAGTGACTGCCAGAACCCACCCCTGGGGTTAATCCTATTATGTCCTGCAGGGTCATGCCCTGTTCTTCTTAATCTCATCACCCTGGATCTGAAAGTCTTTCGTTTTGTAGATAGGATGGGCCAATCTTTCTTAATGGGCACAAAACATCTGCTGGGGAGTTGGGCACTATTAAGAAAGACTGAATGAGTTTTCTGTCCTTAAGAACATGTTTCTCCATTTCTCCCTTTGGATAAATATAATATTCTGCCAATATTATATTTTTAATATTTCCCAAAATATTTCATTCTTTTAGGAGGTGGGTGGAGGGGGGGGGGGCTTCCCACAGTGGTATTCATTTTGAAAATGTGACTGCTATATTTTTTAATCAATTTACATGTATACATGTGTGCACGCCTATGCATCTTTACAGCACTCATGCAATGAGGAGCCATGATGGTGCAGTAGTTAGAATGCGGAATTGCAGGCAAACTCTGCCCACAGCCAGGAGTTTGATCCTAACGAGGCTCAAGGTTGATTCAGCCTTCCATCCTTTCAAAGTCAGTAAAATGAAGACCCAGATTGTTGTTGGGGGCAATATGCAAATAATTGTAAATTACCCAGAGAATGCTGTGAAGCTATATGGGGCAGTATATAAGCCTAAATGCTCTTGCTCAGGGGTGTCAAACTCAATATGATCCACAGAGCCAGCCTGGAAATAGCAAAAATATCTTCAGCTCTGGAGCATATTTCATTGCAAACATACACGGAAAGACACAGATGCAGCAAGAAAAAAGGAAGGAAAACCCCCCTACACAGGCAACCCCTTCATTATACAGAAGAAAGTATATGGTTAAAAGGGCCACTGTTCAATGGTGGGATTCAACATTTTTTACTACTGGTTCTGTGGGCATGGCTTTGTAGGCGTGATGTGGCTTTGTGGATGTGGCAGGGGAAGGATACTGCAAAATCTCTATTCCCTCCCCACCCCACTAACCTGCTTTCCAGCTCTATTCTCCTGTTCAGGGCAACAAAAGAAGATCAGCTGGGAGGCAGTGGGGGCGGGGCCAGCCTATTTGCTGGTTCTCTGAACTACTCAAAATTTCCGCTATCGGTTCTCTAGAACCTGTCAGAACTGGCTGAATACCACCTCTGCCACTGTTGCTAAAGAAACTGAGATGAATTCCAGAAAACCAGGTCTGTAAGATGATTTCTCCACATCTTGTTTTAAATAAAAGAACATCTATATTATTGATCTGCATTAAATCATTGCTGCTTATTTCCCTTCCTTAGAATTTCTGAAATGCCTGTTATTGATAATAATAATAATAATAATAATAATAAACTTTAATTTGTAAACCGCTCCCTCTCCCCACAGGGACTCGGGGCGGTGCACAGGGTGAATAAAAACAATAAATATACACATATACAAAATATACAAACATAATGAAGACTCCTGTACTGCTATTCTTATTTTCAATAGCCAAGGCTTTTCTGGACAGCCTAGAAAACTGCCTAAAGCACTGTAGGTTTCTAAGACCATACAAAAAGCTGTAACATGGAATTCAGAAATCTAGATAGGGTGCAATTAAATGTAACAGCTGTAAATTCAGAAGACAAGCTATCCTTTACTGGTGGGTTTGCTTATTTGACAGGCTTCCTGTCAAAGGAAGTGAGAATGTTGTATTCCTCAATAACACAACCATTACATCACAACGTTAATATGCATAAACCACAGCATAATTTCCCATCTGCACAAGTCCCAGGCTGCCAGCTCTCCAATTAAACCAGCTAGGAAACATGGCTAGATAAGTTAATTCTACTTTATTATATTGCAAAAGTTTTATTGGTTTTACAAATTTTTAGGATAGGGTAGGGTAAGGTGATACAAAATTTTTTTTTGAGAACTTTCACGTCGAAGTCGTTGGCCCCTCCGGGCTGCGTGGTAAAACATTGGTAATACACTGTTCATTAATACAACAAGGTGAAGATAAATGCGTAAATCATACATTCTAAATTATATGCTGGCAATCATGTACAAACATCCAGACAAAGAATTATACTATGTTAATAAAAAGCAAAGTCATTTTTTAGATCTAAGTCTCTTGGCAATTGTGTCTTCTTGTTCTCCTCCCTGGCCCCCAGTGGGCGGGGCTGTGGCCCCCTCTGCCCCTCCTGAATCTTCCCCCAGGATAGAGGAATGTTTTTTAAGAAAGGCTTCCGCCTCAGCAACTGTTTTAATCCTTACTCTTCCTCCTTCCCAGAACACCAACATCCCTTCTGGCATCGCCCACTTAAACCAAATCCCGTGGTTAAACAATTTTTTAGATAAGAAGGAATACTTCCTCCTCACCTCTCTAATCTTTTTTGGGATCTGCTTCAAGATGGCGACTTCCTTTTGTTGGTAAATTAAAGGCCCGTCTCTCTGCGCCTTCAAAATTCCCTCCCTGGTCGACCTTCTAACAAATTTAATATGTATCTCTCTGGGTACTTCATTTAACCTGGCATATTTAATATGTATCTCTCTGGGTACTTCATTTAACCTGGCATATGTTAAGTTAATTCTATAGACTAGGTCAATGTCCCCCCTGATCTCCTCTTTAGGTTTGTGTAAATAGTCTGCTAAAATTGTACTCATGAGATCAGGAAGGCATTCACCAGTTTCCTCCAAAATGTTCTGAAATCTTAAAAAATATGACATTCTTTCAAAATCCATCCTAGACATATGACCAGACAAATCTCCAATTTCAGTGTTGACATTTTTAAGTTCTCCCTTTGCCCCAGCCAACCCCACTTCCAGCTCCTCGGCCTTCTGTGTGTTCTCCATCAATTTTTTTTGTGTTTCCAAAAGTTCAAGCTTAGAGCTACACTGGTCCTTCCTCATCGCTTTAATTTCCAGCACCAAGGAGTTTAATGCTTCCTCCATCGCCGTCATTCTTTGTTCCAATCCTGAATTCTCTGGTTGTTTTTTTGAAGCCATGATGAGCTATTATAATCAGTGCCATTAAGATGGCGTTTTTTGGGTGCGGCTGCTGGAGCGAGTCAGGAGAAAAAAGTTCAGCTCAAAGTTGTAACAGTTGTAGGGCCCAGAAGAGAAACAGTTTCCACAGTCAATTGTTAAAAAAGAGAAGGTATTCCAGGGAAGGAACCAATTATTCCAAAAAAAATTTTCCATTAATAAAGAGAGACAGTCCAAATTACAAAGAAATGTTGGTGATTTTCCATAAAGAAATAGTCATTCAGGAACAAAGAGGAGCCATCTTCCACCGCCCAGCCAGGCAGCCAGCAGGAGAAAGTGAAAAAAGACATTGTTTCAATAAAGCCGGACTTAGATACATTGTATAGAAACAAGCCGCGAAGCACTTTCACTTGTTCCGCAAAAGTCCGAATGGAAAATATCCGCTTCCTCGCAACGAGGAGCCATTTCTAAACGCCGCTGTTGTAAATCCGAGGGGGGGTTTAACAAACACCCCCCTCCACGTCTCTCTCAGTCCAAGCCGCCAGCAAAAAAAGTTTTAAAGTCACTTACTCTCCGCCTCGCATCTCAAGCCCCGGCAAAGCCATCCGACTCGAGCGCTCCGTTCTCTCCAAATCCATTATTTGTTGCCGTCCTCCGTTGGCGAAGGGAACCAAGCCCCCCGCAGCATGTCTTCTTCCAACTGGACCGAAGACAAGGACCGTTCCCCAGCTGCCGCCGGCAGAACCAGTCCAGGCAAGCCAGCCCTACGGAGGGTCCCCCCCAGAAAAAAAGGGGGGGGCACCCCGCCCCGTTAGGGGAAGAAAAAAGAACAAAACGGCGGACGAACCCCAAGGTTCATCCGTCGCCGCCAGAAGCCGGAACAGGAAGTCAATTCTACTTTATTATGAGGCTACATGGATAGAATCTTGTAAGTCTGAAAGTCCAAATCTCCTGCTATTTCTATTGACAGCCTGATATATAGTAAAAGGTAGGGGGCATCCTTTCTAAGTTTTGTTCTAAGTTTTGTCAAGCAACTGTAGGTTCCTCCCTCTATTGTCTGATTCTTCCCTAGGCAGCATCTTTTTGTCTTGACCCCTCAAATCATCCCCACATACCTTTACATAGGCCCAAATTGCACTGCAAAAACTCAAGCAAAGAGATTTGAGTTCACTCCAGAGATGGTATCAACAGTCACAAGGAGCAGCGGCCTCTTCTCTCAGTGGATGAGGAATTAGAGTGGAAAAGATCATCCAACCCCAGAGAGTACCATGTACAATAGACAATACCACACTCAGTGTGTCTCCTTGCAAACCAAGAATGTTCTCAACCAGAGGTAGTATTCAGCAGGTTTTGACCAGTTCTGGAGAACCAGTAATGGAAATTTTGAGTAGTTCTGAGAACCGGTAAATACTACCTTTGACTGGCACCGCTCCCAGTTATTCTCTGCCTCCCGAGTCCCACTGATCGGGGAAGGAATGGGGATTTTGCAATAACCATCCCCTGGAGTGGGGAGGGAATGGAGGCTTTACAGTATCCTTCCCCTACCATGCCCACCAAGCAGTGGTGAAATTCATTATTTTTTTTTACTACTGGTTCTGTGGGCATGGCTTGGTGGGCGTGGCAGGAGAAGGATACTGCAAAATCTCCATTCTCTCTCCACTCCTGGGGGAAGGATACTGCAAAATCTCCATTCTCACCCCAATCTCTGGGGCCAGTCAGAGGTGGTATTTGCCGGTTCTCCGAACAACTCAAAAGGTCCTTTACTAGTTCTCCAGAGCCTGTCAGAACCTACTGAATTTCACCCCAGCCACCAAGCCACACCAAGCCTGCCAAGCCATGCCCACAGAACCTGTAGTAAAAATTTTGAATCCCACCACTGCTTCCCACGTTGGAAACTCAACAATTTGGGAGGGTTAAGCCAATTTCTCCTGCTTGGGGACTCAAGTGCTGAATGATATAATCTGTGAGACTACTCTGAGATCTTTACAGCATGGACCACGCTCAGCAACATGGTACTATGCAGGGCGCTCCTAGCTGATGCTAAAGTCTGACTTAACCAGGACAGGGGAATTTGGTCCTAAATAATTTAGGACAGATGTTTGTAACTTTTTTTTGGGCAATGAGCCATTCTCCCAAAATAACTTAGCTTAGCCAAGAGAGAGAAAAAAAAGGAAGCTAATTTTGGCTTAATTTAATTTACATTGAATTAATTCTAATGAAGGTGATCCCACTGCACTCCAGTTTCATAATTTTGTTATTCTGAACGCTAATTTAATAACAACCTTTGGAGTGTTTGAGAAATAGCGTGTGACCAGAGACCCTAGAATGTGTATCTCTGATTTTAAAGCTATGCACAAAAATCTCCACTGCTTGATTTGGCAGTCAAAACAATGATTTTGAAATGTTTTGGGATCTCATAGATGTCTCTGCTCAATAATTGGACAGCTGCACTCAAGACCAACCCTTCCCCTTCTTATGATGGATTGTTTGCTTTTTCTTCTGCAGAATATTAATCCTTCTATTATTCTTTCCCCTCCACAAAAACAATTAAAATTGGGTTGAAAATGTTCCTCTTGTACATTCTGATGACCTCACACCATATCCTTTCAGAAAGCATCCATCAAAAATAAAAAGATAAAATGTGATTTCCTGCCAATAAATAATTAAATACATAAAGGTAATGGTTCCACTCGCACATATGTGCTAGTTGTACTTGACTCTAGGGCAGGGGTCCCCAACCCCCGGTCCGTGGCTTGGTAGGAACCGGGCCGCAGGGCCGGAGAGGAGGAGGAGGGAGGAGGGGGCAGCCCCCTGGGCAGAGCACACGAGGGAGCGCAGGCGCAGCTGTTCGTGCCATTGGAGTGCGGCACTTCCTCCACCCTCATTGACGGTGGGACTCCTGGGCACCGCCGCAGCAGCCCTCCCTACCGGCCACCAATTCCCTTCCTCCCTCCCCCCGCGGAGCCTCCCCAGCCAGCATGCCGGCCACTCGTCTTCTTCCAGGGGCTGCGGAGGCTCCGTGGGCGGGGGGAGGGAACCAGCGTCGGATGGGTCACCCACTGAATGCCGTTCCTTCCCCCCTCCACCCACACGGAGGCTTCTCATCTCCTGGAAGGAGCCTGAGTGAGCGAACGAGCGACCAAGCATGGCGGCCGGGCGGCCAGGGCAGGCTAAGGCGAGTGAGCATGGCGGGCCGGGCTGAGGAGGCTCTGTGGGGGACGACGACGACGACAGACAGACAGAGAGAGGCACAGACACAGAGAGAGACAGGGAGGGAGGGGGGAATCAGAGTGACAGACACACACAGACAGAGAGAGGGAGGGAGGGAGAGAAAGAGAGAGACACAGAATGAGTGAATAAGTGCGTGAATGCAAAACAGACAGACACACACACACACATAGAGTGACAGATGGGCGGATGAAAGAGAGAGGGACAGAGATAGAGAGAAAGAAAAAGAGAAAGAAAGAAAAAGAAAGTGGGAAAGAGAAAGAGAGAGAAAGAGAAAGAAAGACAGACAGAGAGAAAGAGAGAAAGAAAGAGAGACAGAAAGGAAAGAAAGAGAGAGAAAAAAAGAGAGAGAAAGAAAAAGAGAGAGAGAAAGAGAGAAAGAAAAAGAGACAGAAAGAGAGAAAGAGAGAGAGAGAGAGAAAGAGGGAAAGAAAGAAAGAGAGAGAAGGAGAAATAAAGAGAGAGAAAGAAAGAGAGAAAGAGGGAAAGAAAGAGAAAGAAAGAGAGAAAGAGAGAGAGAGAAGGAGGGAAAGAAAGCGAAAGAAAGAGAAAGAAATAAAGAGAGAGAAAGAAAGAGAAAGAAAGAAAGAAAGAAAGAAAGAAAGAAAGAAAGAAAGAAAGAAATAACTTATGACCACAGTTGAGCCCAAAAGTTTGGTTGTTAACCAAGACCGTTGTTAAGTGAGTTTCACATTTTCCAAGTTGGCCACACCCACCCAGTCACATGACTGCTGAGCCACTCAGCCGGTCCGCAAAACTTTTTTTAAAATGAAACCGGTCCCTGGTGCAAAAAAGGTTGGGGACCCCTGCTCTAGGGGACAGTGCTCATCTTTGCTTCAAAGCTGAAGAGCCAGCACTCTCCAAAGACATCTCCGTAGTCATGTGGCCAGCATGACTAAACAGCAAAGGCTGTTACCTCCCCACCAAAGGTGGTTCCTATTTTTCTACTTGCATTTTTATGTGCTTTTGAACTGCTAGGTTGGCAGAAGCTGGGACAACTAACAGGAGCTTACTCTTTCACAGCACTAGGGATTTGAACTGCCAAATTGCTGACCTTTCTGATCAACAAACTCAGCGTCTTAGCCGACATTTTGTAGATATACAATACAATACAATAGCAGAGTTGGAAGGGACCTTGGAGGTCTTCTAGTCCAACCCCCTGCCTAGGCAGGAAGCCCTATACAAATGGCTATCCAACATCTTATTTGAAGACAACCTGTCAGGTGCGAAGAATCAGGATCACACATTAAGTTCCAGTTAAGATGACTTATTGCTCAAGCCTATACACCAGAATCTACACCAGAATCTAATAGTCAGGATTAAATTGATGCTAGATAAGAATTAACAGAATTCAAGGAGGGCTCGATTTTGATTGCTTGTGGGGACATAATGACTCTAGGCTGGTTACTTGCTTGACTCCATCCTCAGGCTCTGCCTCTTCCTTTCCTATTCAACCACAAATAAGAGTTGCCCAGTGCACAGAACACTGTTACACCTTCCCACCAAAGATGGTCCCTATTTTTCTACTTGCATTTTTACATGCTTTCGAACTGCTAGGTTGGCAGAAGCTGGGACAAGTAACAGGAGCTCACTCAGTTATGTGGCGCTAGGGATTCGAACCGCTGAACTTCCAACCTTTCTGATCAACAAGCTCAGCATCTTAGCAACTGAGCCACCGCGACCCTAGGGAAGCATTAACTTTATGTGTATTTAGGCATTTGTTGGTTTGACTTCTTAATGTGAAAAAATTCCTTGTTTGTATAGCCAGTTTCTATTTGCTTCTTCTGCCATCAAGATCAAGTGAGTACCCATGAGTCTTGGCTTTTATGTACTTTCCCCATTCAAATTGCATTAACTCTCAGACATATCTATTTACTCATTCATCTTACTGCAAAAGATATATTTATTATGTCATTTTTTTCTTCAAACTAATTATTGCTGGTATGGCACTGACTGAAGTTGTTAATAAAGTGTGAAGGTGCCTTGTGGCTTTGCTGAGAGTGTTACAAGAATGATCCACATCTAAATTGCAGAAAATGGTGTTTTCTTACCCACCAATATTGCAGCGATAGTATCTTAAAAATTAATCAAACTTCTCTGAGTGTCAGAAACATTAATTTAAATTTTTTGTCACTATTAGAGAGAGTTATTGCAGCTCCAGACTTGTAATTAATTTCTCTCCCTTTTCATCAGGGAGCTAGAGTCTTTTGTAATAGTGATAAATGGAATATCTACCTGGCTGACCTTTTATTAGAAGATAGACCAAAAAAAAAAAAGATTTAACAAAAACTCTAGTCATCATAACCAACATCTTTAAATAAACATGGGAATGGAAGGGAATAGCAAGCTCCCACATTTAAACCCTCTCAGTTGGACATGATCTCAATTTAAAAAAAAAAATCCTTGTAGGTTTCTAAATGGTTTTTAGTTGCTTAGAGAAAAGGACATAAGATGGGAATATAACCAGCATCTACTAACATATTACAATGCAATTCCATAAGTAGCTTACTTTAAATACTGCTATTGATATTCTTCAGAAACATTAAATTCAACCAGTGGTGGGTTTCAAATTTTTTAGAACCTAATCTGTAGGTGTGGCCTATTTTGTGGGTGTGGCTTGGCAGTCATGTGACAGGGTGGGAGTGGCCACCTTTTAAAATGTGGTGAAACTCATTTAACAACGCTCTCGCTTTGCAACCAAAATTTTGGACTCAATTGTGATGATAAATTCGTTTTCTTTCTTTCTTTCCTTCTTTCCTTCTTTCTTTCTTTCTTTCTTTCTTTCTTTCTTTCTTTCTTTCTTTCTTTCTTTCTTTCTTTCTTTCTTTCTTTCTTTCTTTCTTTCTTTCCTTCCTTCCTTCCTTCCTTCCCTTCCCTTCCCTTCCCGTTGGGTCACTGGCAGCGGCGGGCCAGATTTACTTCCAGGTATGCCAGTGGAACTCCCTCTCACCGGTTCTCTAAATTTCACCAACCGGCTCTTGCGAGTAGGTGCGAGCCTACAGAAACCCACCACTGAATTCAACGCACTAGTTTCAAAGCAGGCAAAGACAGAGTAAACCTTCCTTTGGTTAAGATCAGTTGAATGAGTATGTTTTTGGCAACTATTTGGAAGCCATTTTACTCCATCATTCTTATTCAATACCATCATCTAGTCTATAACTTCAAGATTTTCTGGTGATCTCTTCTTTAAATAGTATCCAAGTCTGACTCTGTTTAGCTCTTTTGAGTTAGTCAAAGTTCGCTCTAAGTTCTGTCATCTACACAAGTAGACTTATTGAATTAGCTTAGGGGATTGTTTAGTTCAAAACACATGGAGTAGAGCTCTTAGAATTAATGAAACTAAAGTAAATCATATATAGACATGCTAATACTGAACAGCAAAAAGGAGGAACTTAAGATGAAATCAAAAGAACAATTGACTGCAGAGAGATTAAGGTTTCAATGGCTCTCATATGCATGATTAAGAGATAGATTTAATATAGATGAAATAATACCAGGAATAAAAAGTATAAAATGGAGTATGAAAATGAATTATGTAGAAATGATGAACATGCGATTGCTAAAATTGCCTTTTAAATGAATTTTTAACAGGGTTTAATCATCTTTGCCGCCTTTTAAATTCTAGATTTTTTAATTTTTATATGCTGCCTTTGTATTTTAACATTTTGTTGAACACTGCCCAGAATCCCTCTCTGAGGGAGATGGGCAGCTTAAAAATGTGAAAAATAAATAGATAAATAAAATGTATAAACTTTTGCAGAGATTTAAAATTGAGGAAGTTAAAGAATGTATGGTAAAATAGGCCAAAAATATGTGGTTATAATATTGAAATGACTTAGTGGGAAAGAATGTGGTTAAAAGGTCTGCAATTCACATTGTGTTACAATTTAAAGGGAAGCTCAGAGGTGGGTTGTTCCCAGTTTGGCCAAACTGGTAGTGGCGGCGGCGGTAGGCTCCGCCCACTCACCTGAATGCTTCTGTGCATGCGCAGAAGCATCTCATACGGGTGAGAGAGCATGCACACAGGTAAAGCAGTAGTAAAACCGGTACAAACCCACCACTGGAGAAGCTTCTTTAAAAAACGATGTACCATTGGTATATGACACCAGAGGAATTGTCCAAGATATATAAATAGCACTATAGCAAGAGCACTTAAACTTGTGTACTTCCCCACAGTGTTTTAGAGTCCTCTCTGAGAGGTTTACAGAGACATCCATATTGCCCCAAACAATCTGGATCCTCATTTTACCTCAGAAGAATGAAAGGCTGAGTCAACTTTAAGCTGATCAAGATCAAACTTCTGTCAGTGAGCATTGAGTTAGCCTGCAATAGTGCATTCTAACCACTGCACTGCCCGGGCTCCTATATAAAGATACATCTACTCAATGTTGTAAATGTGAAAAACATGAGGGCATATTTGATCATGCGTGGTAGACTTGTGAGGAAGTGAAAAAAATACATATGGTGATGCAGACAGTTTTAAAAACGCTCATTCTGATGAAACTGGAACTTTTTTTTATAAGTGCTTATCTGCCGTCAACTTGAAAAGGCTGATGGACAATCAGTTTTCTATATGATAATTGCAGCAATGAAATTATATGCACAAAGATGGGAGACTACAGAAACACCAATAATGGAGGAATGAATGGTGAAGATGGCTGAGTTTGCAAAGATGAGTGAATTGACTTGTTTTGATTAAGGAAGGAATTACAACTACTTTCATAAGAGACTGCAAACGCTTTACAGATTTTTTTTCTTTGCTCAAAATGGACAAACGTGAACTGTTGATTGGGGATTTATTGATTAAAAAGGTTTGTTTATGGGAAGAAGGGAACTATGATATGCACTATTGGAGGATGAAGATTGTAATTGCTATGTTTGTCACAGCTTCAAAGAAAATTGGTTGTTGCTCCTTTGGATAACATTTTCTTGGATTTTTTTCGTTAGTCTTCACATTTTCTTTTAGACTTTTATCGTCTCTTTTTCTTTTTATTTCCGTAATTTGTAAAACCTTTGTAAAACCCTCTTTCAATAAAAGTTATTTAAAATAAGTAAAAATAACTACAGATTGTCCTCAATTTACAACAAGAGGGGAGGGGGTCAATCAGAGTTTCTGCCATAAATCATTGCCATCATAAATCAAGTCAAACTCAATTTTATGACTATTTTTACCACAGTTGTTGATGGGATCATTGTAGTTGTTAACTGAATCACATGCCTAAGGAAATCATGCGGTCGTTAAGCAAACCCAGCTTTCTCAATGGATGTCTTTTGCTGGAAATTGGCAAAAAACAAGGTCACAATTTATGATCATGTGACTGCAGGATACTACGACCGGTCATGAATGCAAGCTGGATACCAAGCACCCAAACTGCAATCACGTGAGGATTGGCGGTGGTATGATGGTCATAAGTGTGTTTAAAGGTAAAGGTTTCCCTCGCACATATGTGCTAGTCGTTCCCGACTCTAGGGGGTGGTGCTCATCTCTGTTACAAAGCCGAAGAGCCAGCGCTGTCTGAAGATGTCTCTGTAGTCATGTGGCCAGCATGACTAAACACTGAAGGCGCATGGAACGCTGTTACCTTCCCACCAAAGATGGTCCCTATTTTTCTACTTGCATTTTTTATGTGCTTTCAAACTGCTAGGTTGACAGAAGCTGGGACAAGTAATGGAAGCTCACTCCAGTAGCTGGAGAAGCTCACTCCACCACCAAACTGCCGACCTTTCTGATTGACAAGCTCAACATTTTAGCCACTGAGCCACTGCATCCCATTAGTGTGTTTACAAGTCATCATAACTTTGAACCATTATTAAACAAATGGCCATAAGTCGAGAACTTCCTGTAAAATATGCAATTTAATGCAATAACGATTCAATTTTATTCCATTGATTCAGATGTCAATATGACGTGTTTATTTATTTATTAAATTTATTTGCCACCCATTTCACCATGGTGCTATTCTGGGGTGGCTAAGTTCTAGTTCTGTTCGACACTTCTGAGTAGATCTGCATATCATCTCTTGTAAAATAACCAAAATTGCAATGTAATTTAAATAGAAATATTGTGCTATGTGTTTTTTAAGATGTGTATATCGTATCTACAGTATGATATGCACGCATTTTGTTTCATTGAATAGGATTGTATTTTTGCCTTCTTTCCTTTTGGGCAAAGCTGTCCATATCAGTAGATTGCAGTGATGCAGCGAGGATGGGTTTGGAGGATTCCAAAGTCCATAATATGCTGCATGCTTCCATTTGTATCCCCCTTCTTTCCAATGGAAGGGCCATGTATGCGCGTATGTGCACCGAAAATTGGTCACATTTCACTGAAATAAAAGAATGGTTGACTGTTCAAAGTTACAGTAGCACTGAAAAAAGTGACTTACGATTGTTTTTCCATACTTAGGACTGTTGCCGCATCCCCGTGGTCATGTGATCAAAATTCAGATGCTTGGCAATTGGCGTGTATTTATGACTGTTACAGTGTCCCAGAGTCATATGACCACCTTTTACAACCTTCTGATAAGCAGGAGAGGCTGTAGAATGGGGGCAAAACTTGCGTAACAAATTCAACAGAAATTTTGGGCTCAGTTGTGGTTATAAGATGAGGACTACCTGTAGTTAAAGAAGAAAAAGAACAATGAATGCAAGATTTGTTAAGACCCAGTGAAAAGTAATAGCTAGATGTCTAATTCACATCTCCTGCACTCAACAAGCCTTATTCACACCAAAGTCTTTGAACAGTTCAGCTATGAATGGCAAAGAATGGGAAAGAACATGGAGCTTATAAAAAACTACATACATGTATTTTTCGGAGTATAAGACGCACCTTTTTCCCTCAAAAAAGAGGGTGAAAATCTGGGTGCATCTTATACACTGAATACAGCATTTTTTGGCCTCCCGAAACCCTGCCCCCTTGCAAAAATGGTCGTAGAGAGGGTTTGGGAGGCTTGCAAAGTGCTCCTGAGGGGTGGAGAGGGCAAAAAATGGACTGGTTTTGCTTGTTTTTGCCCCCTCCCCAGCCCCAGGAGCACTGTATAAGCCTCCCAAACCCTCTGCATGCCCCCCTTTATTTTGAAAAAAATGCCCTGGTTTTGCAAAAACAGGCCATTTATTTGCTCATTGTGCCCCCCCACCAGCCCTCAGGAGCCTCCTGAAGCTCTGCATGACCCTTTTTTTTGCAAAAAAAATCCAAGGCATGCAGATGGTCTGGGAGGCCTGCAGAGTGCAAAAACTTTTTTATTTAAATTTACCTCTTCAAAATCATGGTGCATCTTATACCCTGGTGCATCTGATAGTCCGAAAAATACAGTATATGGAATAAACACTAACAAGAATAAGTTGGTCAATTTTAGGTTTGAAATATATTGGGTGACAACATTTTGAACTTTGAGTTCAGAAGAGATTTGAAACGAAGGCCATCATGTCAACCTAGGTCTAATGAAGGTCCAACATTTTTCCTCCAGTTTTGTTCAAATTATTCAATTATATCCTATCCGATCTCATAACGGTGAGTTGCTCGGTAACGAACACAGATAATAATTTCCAAAATGTTTCTAATTGGAGATGTCTCTTCCTGCAGCTCTTCCCACAGTGAACTCCCCCCTCCTGTACCAGAGACCTGCTGAGAAAATTGGTTTGGCTGACAAAGAAGAAGTCTTCATTTTGCTGTAAAGCCCCTTTTTCTTTGCTCCATAATTCTGATTGACATTTAAAACAATCAGCTACGTTTTGCCAGGTTTGTGCCAAACAGCTAAGATCTGGGTGAGGGGAGAATACGTTTGCCAGTTCTGCTTTTTACATTAGCAGATCAATTGCTGGCAAGTTAGGATGCCCTAATTAAGACCCTCAAGCCAGATAGAAGGTAGGTAGGTAGGTAGGAAGCTAGATGTCAACTCATAGAGCATTTGCATGTGTTATCAAGTTGCCATGGTGAGGGAAGGGGAGTAGCACATTCCACACATACCTTCAGCTAGAGTTGGATCTCAGATTACTACAGCAGGCTTGTGAGGTGTGCACCTCATTGGAGAATGTGATTTATGAGACAGACTGAGGGGAGGGAAGAAACAGGGGCAAAGTTCAGACATAATTTAAATGAGGTTCGATCTGACTGCAAAGGGGTATTGCCAAAATAGTGTTTCTAATAAATGACTGGATTTCTTTTGAAAACTTGGCTTAAGGCTCATGAATTAATTAGGGCATCTTTCAGAAACCTGACACTAGAGAGAAAGATGAGAGAGGGAGGGAGGGAGAGGGAGAGAGAGAGAAGGAGAGGGAGGGAGGGAGGGAGGGAGGGAGGGAGGGAGGGAGGGAGGGAGAGAATGAATACATTTATGAAAGGGACAGATTTGTAGAAAGTAGGGTAGAAGTACCCAGATTTGATCTGAGATTTAAGCCCATTTTTTTTACAGTTCCAAGTAGAAATTAATTGCAAATCATGTAATTATGGGGAAGAATGGTTTCCAATTGTCCCTACTGACTTGTTTCTAAATGTGGGTTCATTATTCCAGGATTCATGACAATAAATAACACTACAAACCTGAAATAAACCGAATTATCTTTTGAAGCAATGGCTGGATGGGGAGGATACCTTATAGAAATAGCCTACAGCAGTGCAACTGCTTTATGAGTTGAGTCTTACGCTATGCAGGAAGAAAGAAAGAAGAGTGGCCAAGAGATTTGGAAGAGATAAGACATTTGCTCCTCCCATTTTGTGCATAGAATTCAACAATTAGAAGGATCAATTCATTTGGTGAAAGGGAACTTCCCTGTGTATTGCAAAACCGAATGACATTCAGCTGTATTGTTTGTTTTAACACACCCAGGAGGTGTGTTTATCTAGCGGTAATTTGCTGGCACTTTAATTTTAATCTTTTGCAGAGCTACCTTTCTGACGTAGGTAGTCCTCATTTAGTGACTGCCTTGTCTGGTCATGGTTTGCAGTTACAACAGTGAGGAAGAAGTAATGTTGTGATTAATCCTTGCATTTATGAGCTTCCTTGCTGTGGTTTCACTTACCGTATTTATTCGACTATAACGCGCACCCGTGTATAACGCGCACCCCTAATTTTCCATTAAAAATCGGTATAAAATTTTTATACCGATTTTTATAAAGCATGACTGACGGGCTCCACAGCTGAGGGGCGATGGAGCGATGCCGTTCCACCCTAACCCCGCGTCCCTTTCTGCCTTCCGCTTCTCCTCAGCCTCCCTTTCTGTCTCCGCTTCTTCCCCGCGTCCCTTTCTGCCTTCCGCTTCTCCTCAGCGTCTCTTTCTGCCTTCCGCTTCTCCCCAGCGTCTCTTTCTGCCTTCCGCTTCTCCTCAGCCTCCCTTTCTGTCTCCGCTTCTTCCCCGCGTCCCTTTCTGCCTTCCGCTTCTCCTCAGCCTCCCTTTCTGCCTTCCGCTTCTCCTCAGCCTCCCTTTCTGCCTTCCGCTTCTCCCCAGCGTCTCTTTCTGCCTTCCGCTTCTCCTCAGCGTCCCTTTCTGCCTCCGCTTCTCCCCCCCCCCCGCCGCCGCCGCCGCCCAGAAACCTGAATTTATTTATTCGAGTATAACGCGCACCCAAACTTTGAGTTCTTTTTTGGGTACAAAATTTTGCGCGTTATACTCGAATAAATACGGTAGATACCACTTTGCTTAATGCATCAAAGAGAGACTAGTCTTTTTTTTTTAATGTTAAAGATAAAGGTTCTCCTTGTACTTATGTACTAGTCGTTCCCAACCCTAGGGGGTGGTGCTCATCTCCATTTCAAAGTTAAAGAGCCAGTACTCTCCGAAGACGTCTCTGTGGTCATGTGGCCAGCATGACTAAATGCCAAATGCGCACGGAATGCTGTTACCTTCCCACCAAAGTTGGTTCCTATTTTTACATGCTTTCGAACTGTTAGGTTGGCAGAAGCTGGGACAAGTAACAGGAGCTCACTCTGTTACGCGGCGCTAGGGATTCGAACCGTCGAACTGCCGACCTTCCTGATCAACAAACCTAGCGTCTTAGCCACTGAACACCCCCCCTTTTTTGGGGGGGGGGTTCTGTTTGTGCTATTCCCATTTGTTTGCCTGGTGCCCTGTTGGACAAGGAAATAGAAAAAAACAACTTTTCCTTTAGGATGGAATGTGAGATTTTAGGGGAGGGGAGAGAGAGAGAGAGAGAGAGAGACAGAGAGACAGACAAAGAGAGAGTGGGGGAAGAGAGAAAGAAGAAGAGAGATTACAGTAGCTATTATTATGCTTATTATTACCATGAGTCCATTTGTGTATGGTTTTGTGGGAGGTGGTGTTTATCTTGCAGACACCTTCCATAAAGCTTAACAAATGTCCCATTTAGCAACATACATTTTGGTCTCAACTGTGGTTGTATGTCAAAAACTACCTGTATTTAGGTTCCGGCTCCTGCGGCGACGGGCGAGCCTAGCGCTCGCTCGCCGCTTTGTTTCTTCTTCTGCCCCCCAACGGGGGCGAGACTCCTCTTTTTTGAGGGTCTCCCGTAGGGCCGGCTCGTCGGGGGGCGCCCCCCCCACGGCGGTGGAGGAAGTGGCTTCCGGCGCGGCTCAGGTGAGGGAGAACATGCTAGCGGGGGGTTCTCCCTTCGCCTAGGGAAGACGGCGCCATTCATAACAATGAGGAGGGCTGATCGGCTCAGTCGGAAGGGCTCCCGAGGCTTCAGCTGCGAGGAGAGAGTGAGTTTTTAAAAAAAACTTTTTTTTCTGCTGCCAGCCAGGCTGAACGGACGGGGAGGGGGGTGTTTATTTTTAAAAAAAAACCCCTCGGATTTAAGCGGCATGTCAAAATGGCTTCTCTGCAAAGAGAAAGCGGAAACTTTCACTCCGGACGGTCTTTAACAAGGGAAAGTGGATTGTGACTTCCTGCAACATTGTTTCTAGGTCTGGCTGAGCTTAAAAAATTTCTTTTTTTTGCTACTCTCTCCCTCTGGCTAGATGGGCGGTGGAAGTGGCTTCTCTTTGTCCCTGCCTAACTATTTTAACTAAGGAAAATTTCCAGCGTCTCTTTGAAAGCGGGACTCTCTCTGGATTTTTGAAAAAAAAATTTCTTTTGATGGATTTATGACTTCTTCTCTGGAATACCTTCGTTATTACTATTTGTTGATTTGGGAAATTGTGTCTCTTTTGGTTTCTGAATTGTTTGCAACTCCACAGCCCTGAATTGAACTGAGCTCCTGATCTGCCCCACCAGCCCCACCCGGAAAACGCCATCTTGGTGGCAGTGACTTTAACTTTTAACCATGGCACAAGAAGCAGCACTTGTAAATTTGGAACAAAGAATGGCTTCTCTTGAAACCTCTATGCAAACTTTGATATCAGAAATAAAGGCCCAGAGGGCTGAAAATAGTACTTTTAAAAAGGAACTATTGGATACCCGGAAGCAAGTGTTGGAGAATACACAGAAGAATGAAGAATTGGAAGGAGGGTTGGAGGGGGCTAAGGGAGAGATTAAAAATGTTTCTAATGAGGTGGGGGAAATAAATGGGCATGTGTCTAGGATAGATATGGAAAGAATGACTTATTTTTTGAGATTTCAGAATGTTCTTGAGGAATCTGGTGAATGCCTACCTGATCTTATGAGTACAATTTTAGCAGACTATTTACAAAAACCTAAGGATGAGATCAGGTGGGACATTGACCTAGCCTACAGAATTAACTCAGCATATGCCAGGATAAATGAAGTGCCTAGAGAGATACATGTGAAATTTGTTAGAAGGTCAACCAGAGAGGAAATCCTGAAAGCCCAGAGAGAGAAACCCTTAACTTATCAACGAGAAACGGTCACTATCTTGAAGCAGATCCCTAGAAAAATTAGAGATTCAAGAAAGAAATTTTCTTTCTTGTCTAAAACCTTGTTTGATCACGGGATTTGGTTCAAGTGGATGACACCTGAAGGGATGCTGGTGTTCTGGGAAGGAGGAAGAGTGAGGATTAAAACAGTTGCTGAGGCGGAAGCCTTTCTTAAAAAACATTCCTCTGCCCTGGGGGAAGATCCAGGGGGGACGGAGGGGGTCACGGCCCCGCCCACGGGGGGCCAGGGAGGAGAGAAAGAAGATACAATAGCCAAAAGACTTAGATCAAAAAAATAACTTTGCCTTGATTTTTCTTGAACAATTTTGTATAATATTTCTATCCGGACTTTTTGTAAATGTCTGACAGCATGAAAGGGAGAATTTAGGTAAATGTACTTGCTTTCATCTTGTAGTGGTATGGAAAATGTTTTCTATGTTAACTTTTTTAATGTGTATTTTGAGGTCTCGGAAGGCCCGACGACTCTGACGTGAATGCTCTCAAAATTTCTTTGTAACCATTACCCTATCCTGTTAAAAAATGTAAAACCAATAAAACTTTTTCAATATAAAAAAAAAACTACCTGTATTTAGGTTGTTTGTCATCATTTGTGATATTTATATCATGCTGGTCTATATGTATACATACACCACCATGATTAGAGATATGGATACTGATCATAACCATCAATATCTGGGTCTCAGTCTATCTCCGTGATGGCGAACCTATGGCATGTGTGCCACACGTGGCACGTGGAGCCATTTGTTAGGACACGCAAGGCATTGCCCTCCATGCATGCATACGCACGCTCGCCAGCTAATTTTGGCTTTCATTTTTGACTTTTTTTTGCCTTCCAGAGGCTTCCCTGAAGCCTTTGGAGAGTGAAAAACAACCCAATGTACAATCTGAAAGTTCGGGAACAGAGCAGGGGGTGAAAGAGGCCATTGTTGCCCTCTCCTGGCTTCGAGAAAGACTCTGGAGCCTGGGGAGGGCACAAAATGGGTCCATCGTGTGCCAAAAACAGGGGGAGGTTGCATGCGTATGCACAGGGAGTCGTGCACGTATGCATTTGGGAGTGGGTCACATGCATAGAATGACTCCCCTGTGCTCCCTCCGCTTTTGGCAGATGATGGGGAAAAGGATAGCCATCCCTGGTCTATCTAGAAGAGTAGTTTTGGTTTTAGGATCCCTTTACATTCTTAAAAGTAACGGAGAACCTCCAAGATCTTTGGGTTATGTGGGTTATGTCTTCCAATCTTTAAATAAATATTAATGTAATGTTAGAAATTAAAACTAAGGCACTTGAAAATATTTATTTATTTAAGTTTATGGACTCCTGAAATGGTCTTGGAGGTTCTCATTCATCTAGGTCATGGTTATCCCAAAGGTGCTTTTTCTGGAGACAACTGGACTTTCTGATTTTTCTTTGAAGTCATCTCTCTTCTCATCCAAGAAGTTTCTTCAGCTCTGACTGGATAGTGGGGACTGGAAGGGCTGATACTCCTTGCAGACAGCTGGTTATTTGCATTCTTTTAGAGCACGGGTGTCAAACATGCGGTTTTATGTTGCCGTCACCTGATGTATAATGATGTTTTTTCCTTTCACAGAGCTGGGGTGGTCGTGGCTTGCAAGTGATGCATCTGGCCCACAGGCCACCAGTTTGACACCTCTGTGTTAGAGAGTCATTAAGGTTACCTGTGGGTTCATCTGTGTCATCAGGGTCACCTATGTGGTTCAAACAGGTGGGAAGCCCTCTTGGAACTGCTGAAAGGACTGTATTGTAGACTGTGGATAGATGATGTCCTATCCCTCCCCCTCTGTTGGGAGAGCTTGGATACAGATGGTCTCTTTGACCCCTCTTTCGAACTAGCAGTCCTCTCTGTCCAAAATGTGGACTTTGCTGTCTTCAAAAGGTGGCCTGTGACTTTAAAATGCAGATGGACTGCTGATTCTGAGACCACATTTTGAAAACTGCTGATCTAGAACTTGGGTGTCAAACTCATGGCCTGCAGGCCTGATGCGACATGCACTGGCCACGCTTACCCTTAGTTTAGTGAAGAGGGAAAAAAGTCATGGTACGTCATGTGATGACAATGCAATGATGCAAGTTTGACACCCCTGATCTAGAAGAATCCAAGAAACTCATACTTTGGGTGACAAATATGTGGTTAATAAATTATTATTATTTTCACCCTATCAATATTTCCCTGTAATGGGGAAGAAAATCCCTTGCAATATCTCCTCATTTAATACCAAATGGAGTATAATACCTGGCTTTTAATTTCATTAAATACAGCAGTCTCAGGTAGCCACCAGTGGGACTATTCAGTCAAGCTTGAAATTGGAGGCAGGATATGGCAGTATGGCACTGGAGAGTTGCGCTATGATTAAGTAACCTTTGGGAGAAGGATATTAAATTTGGCCAATTGTGCTGGATGAGGAATGCCATCAAAAGTTAATAACCAGAAGTAATTCAGCGCAGAATGTACCAAATCCTGATTCCAGTTTGTGGATGCACGTGTCTCTTCATGAAATCTATACATAAGAATTTTTAACTGTCTCATAGAGTTGAGGATGTGTTGATGGAGAAAACAACTTCTTCTTCTTCTTCTTCTTCTTCTTCTTCTTCTTCTTCTTCTTCTTCTTCTTCTTCTTCTTCTTCTTCTTCTTCTTCTTCTTCTTCTTCTTCCTCCTCCTCCTCCTCCTCCTCCTCCTCCTCCTCCTCCTTCCCCTTCTTCCTCCTCCTCCTCCCCCTTCTTTCCCTCCTCCCCCTCCCCTCCTCCAACATATTTATATATCCACCCATCTCGCAGATGTGACTATTGTGCTATTTCATATCATTGCATAATCTAGGAGAGGGCAACCCCTCTATTACAAAACGATGCTACATCACCACACACCAATAGCAAATTAATGGTCCTTAAGTGATTGTTTAGCATTTGGCTTGCTTGTTTGGTTTCAAGCTCCCTGGTGTTTATATGTATGTTCTGTGACGTGCTGCATCACATTAATCATGTCTCTTGTTTAAATTTGTACATATTTACATTAACAGTGCTGGGTGCATATGTGTAATAAATCTTATGTATAAGCTTCCTGATTTTGCAAGTTTCTTTGTAAACATGATCAGAAGAATTTGAGGATTTAAAAAGGCTAAATACAAGAGAAAGTCAAATTAACAGATTTGGTTGTTCAGATTGAGAGGTTGAATTAGGATAGCTGTTGCCACATCCTTCTCCTTATGGAGAGTTGATGAAAATTGCCTTTGCTTTACAAAGAAACTTGCAAAATCAGGAAGCTTATACATAAGATTTATGTATGATAGATAGATAGATAGATAGATAGATAGATAGATAGATAGATAGATAGATAGATAGATAGATAGATAGATAGATAATCTGGATCAATATATTTATACATAATATCAGTAATAGTAACAATATTTACTTGTAAATAGTGGTATTCTTCCAACTTCTAATTTCTACCTTTGTTGTCTAACCATTTGTAAAACAAATCCCACGTTAAAAAAATATTCTATATCTTCTTTATCTTTTATCTTTAATGTTAGCCTATCCATTTCTGCACAATCTAATATTTTTTTTAACTGTTTTCAGCTGTAGGAATTTCCTCATTTTTCCAAAATTGTGCAAATACAATTCTTGCTGCTGTCAACACATGTAATATTAAATATAAAATGTCTTTATCATATTTTTCTGGTAGTATACCTAATAGAAATATTTCTGGCTTTAGATCTATAAGTTACTTTGTCATTTTCTCTAACCATGTATGTATTTTCGCCCAGTATTTATTTTGCCTTTGGACATGTCCATCACATGTGATAGTATAAGCCCATTATATTTTTAAAACCAAACATTGCATGATAAATTCTCATGAATGGACCGTGATATCCCTGCATTCGTGTAGCAACATGGTGGTCAAGGTAAGAGTATCTTCTTCCTTTGCACAATTGTCTTTCAGTTGTTTGCGGTTTCCCTGGCTCTCCACAGACATTTGAAGAAATTTTTCTCTTGGGCATTCTTAATAAATGTCTATTGTCACTGCCAGAAGAAAGTCCTTCCTTTGAGAAATGACCGGAGACTTTCTCCCTTCCCTTTGAGATATATTATTATTATTATATTATTATTATTATTATTATTATTATTATTATTATTATTATTATTATTATTATTATTATTATTATTATTATTATTATTATTATTATTATTATTATTATTATTATTATTAGAAGGTTTTAAAAGTAGTCCCACCAGTGGTCATCATGGTCCAATCAAAGTGCTGGCCAGTTGCTTGGTTACTTTGCTCATCCTCTCTCAGCCACCTGTTGGAGTGACCTTGGTTCCCAAAGGAAAGCCTTTTGTTCTGGCTGCAAAACCCCAGCTAACTATTTCCCTCCCCCTCCCATCTAGTGGCAACCCTGAAGCCTCAAAGATGGCCCCAGCCAGGTTTGCTTCAGGGTTGACACTGAATATATATCCTAAATAGGATGGTTCCTGAAATGTTCTACGCTATTTTCATCCCTGAGTTCTTTAGGTCTTTCAATTAACTCTGGTGACCTAGACTTCATTTCAGCTGGGGCCAGCAGAAGTTAAGAGTCTGGTTAGCATCATGGTAGGAAATTCCAGTGAATAACAGGATTGCAGACTAAACTGGGAAGTCAGAGAAATACCTTGGAAATAGGTAATGGCAAATCAATCCTGTATCACTACCATGAAAAGTCAATAAATCACTAGGAGTTGAGCTTGATTTGAAGAAGTCTTTATCTTTATTACACATCATTGTCACAGCAGAGAATGCCCTTACACTGACAGAATGACAGGATGACATATTTCATGTTTCTTTATAAACTCTCCTTAAATGTTCTATGTTCTTTACGCTTTCCATAAATGCTCTTAACATTTCATTTATGTTTCTAATTGCAACAAAACATTGACAAATATTTGCAGGCCACAATCAACGCTTCTAAATGTCTCTTGTCCCAATTCTTATTTTATGGTTGCATTTCACACCCATCGGCTAACATTTTTTTCCTGTTATCTTTGGTTAAAGCTATACATGGAACATTGTTCAATGAAGGCAAATATGGGGTGATTTGCATTTGCTAATTATTTTTAGATGTGAATGTACAAAAGTCCATTAGCACTTGATGTTGATTTAAAAATATTTGATTCCCATTTCACCTATCAAATGGATATGCTTCACATGGTAAAAATAGGAGGCAAGTCCACCCAATGAGCATTGACACTAATGCAGTAGTTGTACAGTAGTAGTGTAGTTCTTTCAATAAGAACTACAGAGAAAAGAAAACAGTTATCTCGAGAGCTTGTTATTTTGGAGAAGATGGACATGGAGAAACCTCTGTGTAGGAGGGCAATGAAAAGCAATTTGCAGGCTACCAAAAAGAAAAGTAGCTGATATCTCTACAGCAAAAATAGCCATGATCATGCAAACATTAGGTTTGTCTATTCTGAACAGCAAAAACGGTGTTACACAATCATTTCTAAATCCCAAATAAAATAGAGAAGGGAGACAACTAAATATAAAACCACACTGGAACAAAATGATTTGAGAAATAAATAGCTGCCTGCTCCCAATTTTATTTCTCATATTAAGAGTTTGCATATATAAAATTTAGGAAGTTGGAATTTATGCACATGTCTGTAGAGACGCGGTGGCTAAGACCCTGAGCTTGTCGATCTGAAGGTCAGCAGTTCAGCGGTTCGAATCCCTGACGCAGTGTAACAGAGTGAGCTCTCGTTACTTATCCCAGCTTCTGCCAACCTAGCAGCTCGAAAGCATGTAAAAATGCAAATAGAAAAATAGGGACCACCTTTGGTGGGAAAGTAACAGCGCTCTGTGTGCCTTTTGCATTTAGGCATGCTGACCACATGACCATGGAAATTGTCTTTGGACAAATGCTCTTCGGCTTTGAAAAGGATATGAGTAGCGCCCCCTAGAGTTGGGAACAACTAGCACATATGTGTTAGGGCAGGAGTCTCCAACCTTTGCAACTTTAAGTCTGAAGGACTTCAGCTCACAGACTTCTCCAGCCAGCTTTGAATTCTGGGAGCTGAAGTCCTTCAGACTTAAAGTTGCAAAGGTTGGAGACCCCTGTGTTAGGGGAACCTTTACCTATTTCCTCATCACGAAGAAATGGTCTTCTTTTGCAGATGTTGAATGGTGTGCTGGATCTAATAAGATAGCAGTGGCTTTGGGGAGGGACAAAGAACATCATCATCAAAGCTTTGAAAGTGCATGTGAATGGAAGCATGTACAAATGAAAGGGGACCAAGCTTGTCTTGTGGTGACTGACATCTTGCTTTTTTAACTATTCTCCCTGCAGATTCTGCTGGAAGAAATATCTAGGTCCAGTTCCAGGATTTTTGCCGCCCTTAAGGTTTTATTCCCCATTTCTCCTTTAGGGGAAATATTCTCTCCTGACTTTTTTTTAATATTCCATTCTCTAGGAGGGTCATGGGTGCTGACTTCCTACAATTCCTCCCCCAAAAAAATTGTTACAAAGAAAAGAATAGTATTCTGAACAGTAAATCTTCAGCGTGGCGTGCAGATAAACTAAGTCAGAACAAGAGGACCAATCGCTGCAGAATTTCCATTGTTCGATGCTCCTGAGCCCAAAGGGATGGAGAGCCACAAAAGAAATGAAAAATAATAATAATAATAATAATAATAATAATAATAAATTTAATTTGTAGACCGCTCCCTCTCCCCGAAGGGACTCGGAGCGGTGCACATGGGAATTAAAACATACAAACTTAAATGCCAATTTAAATTACTGGTTAGAAATATCAAACAGGTGCCTACAATCAACAGCGGATAAAATACTCACCCATCTGCAGGATTCTTCTTCAGCTGGGCGCTATATTACAAAAAAAATGAAAGGCAACAAGCTAAAAGCCAAGTTCCTAATTTATGAGATTTCCTATATGGCATCAGATTCCAATTTGGAAATAGGAAGGGACCATCTTCCAGCTTGGTACAGTGCTTCTTCCCCCAGGTTTCTTTGAGGTTTGGAGGGTCTGACTCAGGGGTGGGCTTCAAAAATTTCAGTAATGGTTTCTTTGCCTGGTTGCTGGGTGGCTGTGGCCATGGTGGGCATGGCTTAGTCAGCCTCTTGCACCACAGTGGGTAGTGGTGTTTTTGCCTTCCCCAGGCTCCGAAGGATTTCCTTGAGCCTCTGGGAAAGTGAAAACTGCCTCCCCCAGGTTCCAGAAGCCCCCTGGAAGCCACAAACAGGCCTGTTTCCAGCCTTCTGGAACTTCCGGGAGGCCCATTTTTCCCCCTTCCCTGAGCCTCTGTGCAGGCCCTGAACTTACCTTGCATCCAAAACGGGCCCTGTAGAGACTCCTGGGTTGGGAATGGTGGGGTGTGAAGTGCAGGGTGTGGTGGGCGGGGCCAGCCAGGCGTGGGATTTGGCAGTTCTCCAAACTGGCCCTAATGTTAGCTACAGGTTCTCCTGAACGTGGGTGAACCTGTAGCAGCCCACCCCTGGTCTGACTCCATCCCTAATTGGTCAAATGTCTGGAATTAATTAAGACCCCCGTAGAATTGATCCATGTTGAATTCCTCTGAAAAAGGAAGCAGAAGAAGGGAATGATAAAAGTGACAGGCGATTAAAAACCAGCCTTTTGTAGGGTTTTGTTTTGTTTTTGCAATGTGATTTGCACACATGATGCACATAAACAATAAGCTGTTAATTGCACCATCAGGGCTGCCAAAACCATACCCTAAAAGTGTCCTTTAAAACAGGGGTCCCCAACCTTTTTGGCACCAGGGACCGGTTTCATATAAAAAAAAATTCCGTGGACTGGTGGGAGCCTCCAGAGGGTGAGCCAAGTCACGTGGGCTGTGCGCGTGTTCGGCAGTCACATGGAACTCGAGGCGGGAACCCATGTCTCATGGGAACGCAACCCAGGGAGGGTGCCTTGCGTGCAACCGGGCGAGAAAGCTGTCAGGGGTCCCAGGCAAAGGATCCTTGGCTGGGGCAGGGAAGGACGGGCTGCATCCCAGGCAGGAGGGCCTGGCAGCCCCTTCCCCCCCACGCAGGGCCGGGTATGCCCTGAACCTCCCCCAATGCAGGCCGTTGCCCCATCCTGCCCCCGGGGAGCACCCCAGCCAGCCACCAGGATAGCGGAGTGTTTGCTACACTTTCCTAAGAGTTGCGCTACTCTCTCTGCCACTCACTCCGGCCCGGTTACTATCAAGCCACGGACCGGCACCGGTCCGCGGCCTGGAGGTTGGGGACCCCTGCTTTAAAACATACCCAAAAGGAAAAAAAGAATTAATGAAATAAAATAGTGCCTTGCGAGCCAAGAAATCCCAAGCCACTGCTGCTAAAATGTCAGCAGGAGAAACGGTTTTTTTTTTTTTTTTGCAGTTATAAGACAGAGATTACTGTATGGAGACAAAGCAAAATCCCCGGGTATCTCGTTGAATGATCTCTCATTCAAGGTTAGAAACTAGTTCAGGTGTTGCCAATATTATCTTTTATTAAGCATTGTAAAAATCTATTTACCCTGGGGAAATACATTTGTTTGAACGCTGTTCCAGAGAATCTCCCTATACGTTTGATTATTTTTCTTATTACTATTATCAGAGATAGCATTTGGAGAGCTGGCTTTTTTTAAAAAAAAATTATTTTATTTGGTCTGGGATCGAAGTCACTGCCTCACATCCTAGGAGAAAGGAAAAGTCCTTAAGCTTTAGATAATCTTTTCTTTAACACTGTCGCATGGAAGAGACTCGCCAGGGGAAGTTATTAAGAGGGGCACTTAGCAGAATACAAATTCATAATGCGATGAAATTTCCCCACGGCAAATGCGTAACAAGTGTCCTTCCTCCAAAGTTGGAAGACATAATTGTATTCCTTTCTCAGATAATAAAGCTCCTTGCATATTTTAAATACCGGAGTGAGAAAGCAGAAAGGTGGAGAACGCATCAGAGATTGTACTTTTGACGATGTTAATGATTATTATTTTAGTTTCAGCTAGCAACAACACAAGGGAACGGAAGGCATTGAAGTGGGGAGGAAATCAGAGGAAATTTTATGAATCACAAATTAATCATAATTATTAATTTCCATTTCTAGGATGGCCTTTGATGAGGACTTTGGTCTAGTTTGTGGGTAAGAATAATTGTCTCTGCATAATTGCTTACAGTTTCCCTAACTCTTAGCTTCGGGGAAATCCTCTTGTAGCAACTGAACTCACAATCAATGAGAAATGAAGTTTGTTTTAATTACTTGGCTGGCAAAAAAAAAAAAATGCTGACCATATTTATATGCAGCTAAAAGGCGTGGATGTATAAAATTAATCAGTGCTGTGGGCCATGTTGACAACCCCAGTTTCAACTCTGGTAGGTGAAGGGAAAAATGATAGGAAATGAAAAATTAGAGGAATAGGAATAAACAAAAAAGCAAAGGTTACTTTTCACTCCTAGGGAAAACGCCATAAAGTATGAGGAGACATATTCAAATTACAAATTTGTGTTTGATAAGCATAATTTCTTTGTAGTGGGAAGGTTGGGTGCTGAGCAGTGAGCGTCAGGAAGAGCTTGATGCTATTGAATGACAATTAAAAGAAATAAAAACTAACAGTCTTGATAATGCATCAGGCTAAGTACTTGGGGCTAAAGTTGTAGGAGATCAGAAGGCTGAATTTGAATGCAGGGTTAAATGTGTCATCAGTGTGGAGTCATTGCACACTCTCAAGGGACCTATGTCCAGCCCCCAATGAATTTTGTTTTGACCCATATCTAGCACCAATTTGGCTTTGGTCATTAGTTTGTAGTAGTCGTACTTTATTGTCATTGCACCCCATACAACGAAATTAAATGCCATTTCAGTGTACATTCTACATAACAAAACTATAAAAATAAAACACAAACACATATCCTTCACATTCTATACAATTGAACTGAAACCCCCCGATTCTGCATTAATATTGCACAATACAGTAGAATTCAATATAGTTACTACTCTGGGATAGAAACTGTTTTTCAGCCTATTTGTCCTTGTTTTTATTGTCCTGTACCGTCTGCCTAATGGTAATAGTTAAAAAAATGGATGCCCAGGATGAGATGGATCTTTAACAATGTTTTGAACTTTCTTAAGGCAGCCGGAGCTATAAAGCTCTTCCAAAGAGGAGAGCGAGCAACCCATGATCCTCTGGGCAATGATGTTAATCCTCTGGAGCGCTGTCCTATCTGTGCAATTGGCAACCCATACACAGGTGCAGTAAGTTAGAATACTCTCTATGGTGTAGTGGTAGAAGGTCACCAGCAGTTTTTCATTCAGTTGCTGTTTCCTGAGAAGTCTCGGGTAGTATAAGCTCTGCTGGGCCCTTTTGACTAGTGCTGCCTCTTTTATGATAACTGTTAGGATATTCAGCCTTATATTGGGTTGACAATATATATGAGCCTATGTAATTAAGGAGTTATGTAGCTTTAAGAACTGTGTTAAATTCTAATTGGCTGTGCTTCTCAGCTCTACCATATAAGCAAGCTCAGAATCACAGTTCATTCCCTTTTTGATTCCCTTTTGATTCCTGTGCTGAGGAGCTGAAGCTGTGAAGACTGAAGAAGTATTTGTTTTGCATCATTGTAAGATAACAGTGTTTGGTGAAGGACTGTTGTTGTTTTGAGAAGTTAGTGTCACAGGTTGGAAGAAGTATTTTAGTTGCTACAAAGCAAAGACTATTTATTTTATTACTATCACTGTTTTAGAGTTTGTGTGTGGTTAAAGCAATGTATCTCTTTACTGTCCGGTGTATTACACTATTCTGCATTTATTTCTGAACACGGATTAAGGGACCAGAATTGTAACACTGGTTCTGAACCCAAAGTTGCTAACAATAACACCCAGAATACTAAAACTGGCCACTTGCTCCATTTGGTCTCCATTGATAATCAAGGGATGGTTAACTAGATTCTTGTGTTTAGGTAGCAATAATAAATTATTCAGTGCTTTGAACTCAGTGAGTGCTTCTGGTCATTTGCGCTTACAAAAGTCCACTTATTAGAATGTTTAGGAGAACTCCGAGGCAGGACTGATTCGAGAGCAAAAGAAAGAAGCTGCACACAGGGTAATGCGTAGCAAGGGCGGAACAAGAATCTAGTTGGTATGTTGCCAATATCCGTGTTACTCCATAGAAAATACTTTTATACAGTGGTAGTGCAGGCTATAGTGACAAATTTCCTGCTTCTGCTTCTCTTCCTGTTAACTGAGTTTGAAGAAAGAAGAATGTGCACTAAAGTTAAATCCTTTTGGAAAGGATCCCCCAAGATTTATCTCAATGGCTTGTCTTCTGACCAGGAATACATAAAGAGAACAAGACAAACAAATTTGCAGCAGCTGAGATCCAAATTTTAATCCACATCTAACACCATGCTCCATCAGATTGCTGTATTCTTTCTGGTTCTCCAATTCCAGATCCACAGTTATTAAGTTTCTTGCTTCTCAGGCTTAGGGAAGGAACTTCTCCATTCATTGTTCAACTCAAAATGGTGTAGCTAATGTTCCTATTGTCAAGACTCCGACTAACAAATCTAAGCAAATCAGAACTTTGAAACTTGGCTTCTTCTTAAAGGTCTTCTTTATTGAGTACATCATATCAGCACGGCTTCAAAGGAAAACCAATTCTAAACCTTTCCCATGGTTTCAATATAATTAAATTAGGAAATAACCCCATGTCCAATTGTCACAAGTCACGTTGGCTAATTGGGCTCTCCAGGCACTTCTTCCCCAATGCTATCTGTTTTCAGTAAAGATGACCTTGGTTCTCCCGAGAAAGCTCTTTGTTGTGCCTAGTTAAGCATTCCAACCTCCCCCCCCCCACACACTTCCCTTTCTGTGTGGCAACTGAGGATCAGAAAAATGGCTGCTGCCAGGTTTGGTTCAAAGTTGACACCTCTCTTCTATTTCCCCCCACAACAACCCTGTGAGGTGAACTGGGCTGACACTGTCAAAGTCATCCAGCCACTTTCATGCCTAACAAAGAACTAGAACTTACAGTATCCCAGTTTACTGACCAACACTTTCATCACGGTACCCCATTCGCTACAAAAATATGGGATTAGATTTTGCAATGATATTACCACATTAAAGCCAAGACACAAGAGAAAGCAGACAAGATTGACAACTGAATGTCACTCCAATATCAGAGGAGGGACAGTGACTTCCAGTGTATCTAAGGGAAGCAGGCTAGGTAATGGATGAGAGATACTAGGACCCTGAAACAATCTTGTGTCGTTTTGCTATTCCTACTATACAGACTGTATACATATTGCCTAATTGTAAGGCTAGCTTTGTGAGCAGAAAGTCTCCTCTGATCTACCTGTACCTGACCATGGACTTAAAACAGTAGCTCTCTAACAGCATCCCCACTCTCCAAATTGTCTCGTTGCCTTTCTGGATGGAATTGAACAGGCAAGTTAATCAGTTCCTATGAGACAGCAACTCCAACAACTAATGGGTTTCCATAGAAACCCAGCCCCAATCAATATCTCTCAATTGCTTGGGTCAGCTGACAGAAAATGTCTGCCCTGATCATAGATTCTGAAGGATGAAGTGCTACCCTCTGCAGCCCAAGAAATCTCCATGGATCTTTTGCTAATGAAACATCCTACAGTTCTTATAAAGCAGAAAAATATGAATGCTTCCAAGGCTGCTTATTTACCTCTTGGGAGGCATTCTGATATTGTTAGAATCAATTACATTTAGTACATTGCAGGAGGTCTCGAGCAGTAAGTTCTTTAAAGAGGCAGGCCAATTACTGGATGGGGCTAAGAAATGCATTTGCTCTTTCTGGCATCGGAGTGAAGCACGCATCGATTTCTGAAATGATGAAAAGCAAAGAAGAAGAAGGGCCTCAAGAGATCCAGGAATCTCCTTTGCAAAATCAGACATTCAGAACTGGGTTATTCCTGGAATTTTAGCCACATTTCAAACTTGCTGACAAACATCCAGAGAGGATGAAAAATAGGCAGGTCTTGAGTAGTGGCACTTCAGAATAGATCAAGTACAGAGAGTCCTCGACTTTCAACAGTTCATTTAGTGACTGTTGAATTCAGCCCAAAATTGGTGACAAATTCAGACACTTGGCAACTGGCTCACATTTATGAAGGTTGCAGCATCTTGGGGTCATGCGATCACCTTTTGAAAAGTCCATGGGGAAGCTGGATTCATTTAACAACTAACTTCTGCAGTGATTCACTTAACAACTGGGGCAAGCAAGGTCACAAAATGGGGCAAAAGTCCCTTAACAACTGTCTCACTTAGCAGTGGAAATTTTGGGCTCAGTTGGGGTGGTAAACCAAGGACTACCTGTATTTGGATAATCCCCAATGAAAATATACTAAACCTTTTTGCTGTGTTTGGAAACCTACCCTATCAGGGAGCAGTTGAAGCTGTTCTCCATAACTTGCTAACTTTCTGTGTACAAGAGTTTCATAGCTGAATATTTAAAAAAAAATGCAGTTCTCCCACATTCTTCCATTTTGCTTCACTGCTGCATTTTCAGGAGGGGGTAATTTAAATATCATAAACTCAACCCGATCTAGCAACTTCATCTTTGCAGATGCCATATGCAATTAGAAGCATGAGTTAATTCTGATAAAAGGATACGTTAGCCAGAAGCTGTGTGCCTTTGGCTTTAATGGTGCTACACAAACCCATGAGAACATTTTCTTACATCCATTTTTTCCTTAATTTTTCAAGATAAGATTTGTTTAACCCGAGGACGACTACCCTAGCAAGGGATGAAAGATTCTTCCCTCTTTTCAAGTTGTTTGGAAGATGTAAAAATTGTCTCAGCTCTCCATTCTGTTGGATCTACTTTTCTATTTAATGTATTTGTTGTTGTTTTTGTTGTTGTTAGTTGCGAAGTTGTGTCCAACCCATTGCGACCTCATGGACAATGTTCCTCCAGGCCTTCCTGTGCTCTACCATCCCCTGGAGTCTATTTAAGCTCAAGCCTACTGCTTCAGTGACTCTACCCAGCCACCTCATTCTCTGCCTTCCCCTTCTTCTTTTGCCCTCCATCTTTCCCAGCATGAGGCTCTTCTCCAGGGAGTCTTTCCCTCTCATTCGGTGGCCAAAGTACTTGAGTTTCACCTTCAGGATCTGGCCTTCTAAAGAGCAGTCTGGGTTGATCTCCTCTGGGACTGACCAGTTTGATCATCTTGCAGTCCAAGGGACTTGCAGGAGTCTTCTCCAGCACCAGAGTTCAAAGGCCTCAATTCTTTGGCGCTCAACCTTTCTTATGGTCCAGTTTTCACAGCCATACATTGCAACTGGGAAAACCATAGCCTTGATAATATGCACTTTTGTTGGCAGGGTAATGCCTCTGCTTTTAGTATGCTGTCTAGATTGGCCATAGCTTTCCTCCCCAGGAGCAAGCGTCTTTTAATTTCTTCGCTGCAGTCCCATCTGCAGTGATTTAACTTATAGAATCTCTCATGTACATTTGAAAACTGGCACACCTACAAGCTACTGCATTGGTTGCTTTTCCCCTCTAGATGACGAGTGCGCTCAAATGTGTGTCTGCGGGTATGCTGAAGATCTCTCCAGTTTCAGTCTGTAAAGGTGGATTCTTTTTAAAAGATGCCAATAAACGAGAAAGGGAATACATTTGTTTTGATGATACACTTGAGGGACGCTATTTTTTCACACCCCCTTCTTGTCCTCCGCTAAGTGCAGTTAATTTTATTTTTTTAATTTCTGCCTTGCTTGGTGTTCTTCACTTTTGTCAAGCTCCAGTACCTTCGGATTCAAGCTCAAATTACTGTGTCATAATAGCATTTGCCATTCCAAGTCTTTCTTAAAGCTGAAGGATCAATAAACGCTTATGGTAATTCTCTTCTAAATTCTCTTGAGATCTCATTCACCCTCAAGGGGGGGGGGGGGGAAGCAGCAGCCAGCATGGAGTAAAGAGAAGGCCAGGCCAGGAATAGCTGTATTTTGTGTCAACCTGGAAAAATCACAGACTCGTTTTTTAAAATGAGTTTTGCTTTGCTGACAGAGCTGTAATTAAAACGGCTGCACATAAAATGCAGATGGTGAACTCTGGCTGGAAAACATCTCTTCCCCCCCCCCCCCTTTTTTTTCCCCGCAACCCACACATTCTATTCATTTTCTCCCTGTCTCCCAGGCCTGCTTTCATGGAGGGAAAGAGAGATGAGCAAATCTGCCAACGTTGAATTTACCCAGAATTTCTTTGGGTCCAGTTTACAAATGCTGAGGCTGGAAAACAAAATGCATACATATTTGTAAACATGCTGTCGGGTTTGGTTTGGTTTTTAAGGTTTTTTCTGTCCATCAGATGACTCTAGACTTGTCAAGGCGAATTTATGGCACGCATGCCATAGGTGGCACACAGAACCCTCTCTGTGGGCACACAAGCTGTCACCCCAGCTCAACTCCACTGTGCATGTGCCTCCCACCGTATGCACATGCGCAGGGGGCAGGGGGGATCATGTACCCATGCATGGGGGGGCGGAGCAGCAGGGAGGTCACAGACATTTTTGGTCCTAGGAGTCTGCAGGGAGGCCTACTAGGCTCAAAACAAGGTGCGGTGGAGTCACACATGCATGCACAGTGGGCAGGGGATCATGGGGGGTGTCAAACATGCATGTGCAGCGGGGAGGCACGTGGTGTGTTTGTCACACATGCACTTTTGACACGCAACAACAAAAAGGTTAGCCATCACTGCTCTAGACAATATACATATCAAAATAACTGACATTGTTTAACTAACGTAACTATTGTAATTTTGTAGAAGTATTTGAATGTACCTTCCAACCCATGATATGTATTTCTATAAAAATTCAGAGCCCAGGAGCTACAGAAAAGGGATTAGGAACATAATCAATGTTGTATATTTTCTTTTTCATTGCTCCATAATTGTGCACATCTCTGATATATATATATATATATATCAGTATATTGTTCTGATTGCGCAGCACTGCAGCATTGTGAAGATATGGGTTTTGTGTATGCAAGCACATTCCAATTTCAGCAGAGTAGAAATGATCAAACTTTTGAGTTGGGCAACTCCATTTAAGAATAGATATTTACAGGGACATTAGATATTTCATTTATAGAATAGAATAGAATAGAATAGAATAGAATAGAATAACAGAGTTGGAAGGGATCTTGGAGGTCTTCTAGTCCAATCCCCTGCTTAGGCAAGAAACCCTATACCATTTTATTGCTGGTAATGCTCCCAAGACATCAAGGCCATGTTTATCATAGACAAGGAATAATGGATGGAAACTGAACATAGATTCAATCTAGAAACAGGGAGAATAATCAACCAATGGAACAGCTTGCCTTCAGAATTATGGGAGCTTCATCACTGGAAGATTTTAAGAAGAGACTGGACTGCCATCTGTGAGAAATGGTGTAGGATCTTCTGCTTGGATGGGGGGGGGTTTGAACTAGAATATCTACAAGATCCATTCCAACTCTGTTATTATGTTATTATTATTATCAGCCTCATCTGATCTCCAGGAAGCCTTGTAGGAAGTCAGTGCCACTACTGAACTAGTACCAGAAATGTTGGAAGAAGTATTTTCTGTATGTGTGTAACTTTCCTAAGAGCGGCAATAATTAGTGAAACAAGTTGCATACAGTATGTGTAACAGAAAAGATAATTATTTACAAGAAATATATGGTAAGGCCTAGGCAAAGCCCAGGACCTAACTGCATCCTACCAGGAGAACAATCTGAAGTGTTCCACCTGGGAAGAAAAAGAGGAAGAAATAGTCTTAGATTGGCAGCATTTTAGGCAAAATGATATACAGAGAAGGGACATTAAGTTCTCAGTGCTCTATCTATCGCTTACTGCCCTGTTATGGTCAATAAGTCATGTGGGACTAAAGAAGTAGTGTAATTAGATTTGAACTCCAAAGCAAGAATTGGAGGCTACCTTACAGGGTCTTGTCACAAAATATTAGCTTCTCTTCACCATGATACAAAAGATGGCAGGCTGCTGCTGGAATAATAGAAATAGTACTTAGACTTATATACCGCTTCACAGTACTTTTACAGCCCTCTCTAAGTGGTTTACAGTGTCAGCCTATTGCCTCCAATAATCTGGGTCCTCATTTTACCAACCTCAGAGGCTGAAAAGGTTGAGTCAACCTTGAGCCTGGTGAGATTCAAACTGCCAAATTGCATCTGCAGAAGTAGCTTGCAGTACTGCACTCTAACCACTGTACCACCATGGCTCAATAGGGACCAGTGACCCAAGAACTATAGGTCTTAACCACTGGAGAAATATTAACAGATTAACAGAGTTGGAAGGGACCTTACAGGTCATCTCGTCCAACCCTCTGCCCAAGCAGGAGACCCTACATCTGTCTCTACCTAAGATTGAACTCACAACCTCCTGATTGGGAGGCGAGAGCTCCACCTCTAGGCCACAGCAATAGATTTACAGGTAGTTCTTGATTTACGACCACAATAGAGTCCCAAATTTACCCCAAACCAACCCAACGATGCCGTCGAGGTGATGTCCCGGTGTTTGGAGGCCATACGGATCTGGATGGGCAGTAATAAACTCAAACTCAACCCGTCCAAGACTGACTGGCTGTGGTTTCCGGCTTCCTGGTTTAGCCAGGTGATTCCATTGCTGGCCATGGGGGGTGAATTATTGGCCGCCGTGGAGAGGGTGCACAATTTAGGAGTCCTCCTGGACTCCCGGCTGTCCCTGGAGGACCATGTGATGGCCGTGGCCAGGGGGGCGTTTTACCAGGTCCGCCTGGTCCGCCAATTGCGCCCCTTACTTGACCGGGACGCCCTTCGCACAGTCACTCAAGCACTCGGACTTCCCGTCTGGACTACTGTAACGCTCTCTACATGGGGCTCCCCTTGAGATGCACTTGAAGGTTGCAGTTAGTCCAGAACGCGGCCGTGCGGGTGATCATGGGAGCCTCAAGGCAATCCCATATAACACCTCTCCTGCGCGAGCTGCACTGGCTACCTGTGACCTTTCGGGTGCGTTACAAGATATTGATGACCATCTTCAAGGTGCTCCATGGCACGGGGCCTAGTTCCTGCGAGATCGTCTGCTGCCCCATACGTCCCTACGTCCGATTCGCTCCCACAGAGAGGGTCTTCTCCGGGTGCCGTCGGCCGGGCAATGCCGGTTGGCGACACCCAGGGAAAGGGCCCAACCCTCTGGAACGACCTACCTCCCGAACTCCAAGTCACCTCGGACCTCCGCCTGTTCCGCCAGCACCTAAAAACGCACTTTTTTCATCTAGCCGGCCTGGCATGAACTACCCGACACCAAACTGACTTTTAGTTGATCAAAGTTTTAATTTGGGGGTTTTAATTATGTTTTAGCGCAGGGTTGGGTTTAATATAGGTTTAAGGGTCTTTGTATTTTTGTATTTTTGTATATTTGTAATTTTAATTTTCCTGTGCGCCGCCCCGGGTCCCTTTTTAGGAGATGGGTGCAGGATATAAATATGAAAAATAAAAATAAATTAAATAAATAAATAAATGTTGTTAAGTGAGTTTTGTCTCAGTTTGCGATCACTAAATTATTAAGTTAGTAATATGGCTGTTAACTGACTCTGTCTCCCCCATTGACTTTGCTTATCAGAAGGGCACAAAAGATGATCACATGACCCCAGGACACTGCAACATCATAAATAGGAGTCATTTGCCAAGCTTCTGAATGTTGATCATGTGACCATGGGAATACTGCAATGGTCATAAACGTGCGAAATGATAACTTATTTTTTTCAATGCCATTGTAACTTTAAAACTTCAAAGGTTGTTAAGTCAAGCACACCTGTACTTCAAAAATATAATTCAGGAAACCTTTTTCAGTTGCTTTCTGAAGCCCTTTGTTGCAAAATAGTTGTTTGTGAATACTTATAATAATAATATAGCCTGTCCAGAAAAGAGACACTTTGTCAAATTATTTTAAGAAAAATGGCATGCTCTGTAACATAATAGAATGGATGATGAATCACAATGTGAAGGGAGAGAAATAATTAAAAAAACCCAATGATGTTACATTTGTCTAGGTATGAATTCTCTTTCTAAGGTCTATATATTATGTTTGTGATGGCATAAATTTAATGAAACTATTTGGAAATGCTGGCCAAGTCAATATGAATCCCAAGCAAGGAAAATTTCTTAATTTCTCCTTTGCCACAACCGCAACTTCTCTTGCCTCAGGTCTTAGATTTTTTGAAATTTTCCTTATTAAGTGCCACGATATCATTTCTGCCATGGAAACATCAGATCAAATGTCACCCTTAACCAAGTAGCAGCTGCAACATTTTCCTCTGGTCAAAAAATACTTGATTCCCTTTGGTCTAAAATCTTTAATTTTCAGACACACCAAAATTTGGGCTGTAAATGTCTAGAGAATCTCTTCGGGTTGACAACTGTACAGCCTGTATATATTGACATGAGGTGAAGAAAAGTCCCCTCCATTTTCTTCCTCTTCCTTCATTTAAAAAAAAAGAAAAATCAAGACAGTTTTATGGCTGTGGATATGTCAGCTGCTGTCAAAAGTACATACAAGTAAGGGGAAATATTTTCTTTTCAATTGAAACCTGAAGAGAAAGGAATTGAAGCCAGGGCTCCAAAGTGTGATTTCTGAAGAGAGTTATTACACTAGACTGCTTAACCTGTGAAACCTGTTACTATAAGAAACTCCAAAAGCTGACCAAACAGTATATCCAGGTGAGAGATATGATCATTTCAGAAATACATGGCTATTAGCCAGGTGAGTCTGTGAATGTTCTGTGAGGCTTAAAGCATATCATAGCTATCATTTATCTTGTGTGGCTGTCATGTTGCAAGATAAATTACACAACGGATGTAGATTTTTTTCTCTCTCACGGGATGGGATGGAGGTAGTGGGGTAAGGTGGGGTGGGAATTTTAATCTATCTTTCTTTCTTTCTTTCTTTCTTTCTTTCTTTCTTTCTTTCTTTCTTTCTTTCTTTCTTTCTTTCTTTCTTCCTTCCTTCCTTCCTTCTTTTCTTTCTCTTTCACTACTACTACTACTACTACTACTACTACTACTACTACTACACTCAAAGAGCCATTTGGACCCATTTCATACAGAAAAGAAAACACTGGGTGTCCTTCCATGCCTGACTATTTCCTGAGCGGCCACAAAACTAATATATGTAGTTGAATTAAACATTCTGTTTTCTTCTGAAGCTTTTCCTTTCTTGGATTTAACCATGGTTGACCTACTGGGGGGGTTGAAAAGCTCAATAAATCATGTGCCAGTGGATGTCGCACATTGGCGGTTGTGACGCATATTTTGAGCAACAGGGAGCCGCAGCAGAAGCTTCTCCTTCTCCTCCTCTTCCTTCTCTTCTTCCTCTCCTTCCCTCCTTCCCTCCCTTCCACTGGAACATCCTAAGCCAGTCTTGGTGACCAGTGAAACCCACTCCAGTCACAAATGATTGGCTACTTGGCCTCCGAATTCATGAAAATTGTGGTGATTTCCCCAGCTTCGTTATAATATGTGTAGCTTCTAATAGCTATATTAAGAGCCAATTTGCTGTATTGGTTAAGGTGCCAGGCTAGAGATTGGGAGACTGAATCCTAATCCTGTTTTAGGCACAAATTATTCTTTCTCTCAGCTCTACAAACAAGGCAAGGACATGCCACTTCCCCCAAAAAATCCTTCCCAAGCTGCAGAGACTAGTCGTGCAGGAGTTTAAAAAAACCTCTAAACAAATATATTGTCAAGATGTGGCACGTGGGATATTTTTCATCTCACAGATCAACATGGCTGTCACTGTTTTCTATATTATCTTCTGTGAAGTTTAGTTTAGTTTAGTTTATTTTCAATTTATATACCGCCCTTTTCACCGGAAAGGGACTCAGGGCGGTGCACAGAAAAGTAAAACCCCACAATATACAAAATTTAAAAAACAATTAAACAATATAACTGTGCTAAAATGGAATAAATAGTTAAAAACCCATAAATAACAAATTAAAATGTTCCCTAGTCTATGTCAGGCCGGCTAGATGAAAGAAATGAGCTTTTACCATCCGACGGAAGAGTCGTAGGTGCAGATATCGGGGGGAAGGTCGTTCCAGAGTGTCGGACCAGCCACAGAGAAGGCTCTTCCCCTGGGGGTCGCCAGTCGGCATTGACCGGCTGACGGCACCCTAAGAAGGCCAACTCTGTGAGAGCGGACAGGTCGAAGGGAGGAATGTAGTAGGAGGCCGTCTCTCAGGTAACCAGGACCCGAGCCATGGAGCGCTTTGAAGATGGTAACTACGACCTTGAAGCGCACTGGGAAGACCACAGGCAGCCAGTGCAGCTCGCACAGGAGAGGTGTTACGTGGGAGTAATGAGAGACTCCCAGAATCCCCCGCGCGGCTGCATTCTGCACTAGCTGGAGCCTCTGGGTGCACCTCAGGGGGAGCCCCATGTAGAGGGCGTTGCAGTAGTCTAGGCGGGAAATAATGAGGGCTTGAGTGACCGTGCATAGGGCATCCCGATCTAGAAAGGGGTGCAACTGGCGTATCAGGTAGACCTGATAGAAGGCCCCCCTGGCCACGGCCGTCACATGGTCATCTAAGGACAGCCGTGAGTCCAGGAGGACACCCAAGTTGCGGTCCCTTTCCGCGGGAGCCAATGACTCGCCCCCGATAGCCAACGATGGAGTTAGGATTTATGGCAAGTACCAAATAAGGAAACAGGGAATAAGGTAGGTTAACACTTATCACATCAAATGATTTTTAAAAATAATAATAATACAAAGAGTGGTTTCCCTCCCTCATTTTTCTATACCTTTTGATTTCAATCTCCTGAATCCATACACCAGGGCTGTGATTTCATCTGTAGTATCTCCCAATGTTGTTTAAAATTCCAGTGGAAGAGAATATCTGTAGCTCAGGTTGAACTGTGAAGTCCTTGGTGGTCTCTTGAGCTTGGTTGTTTGCTTGGAGACTTTGCGTCATCCAGCTAGGTAACATTATCACCAAGGACTCCATTGTTTACCATTCTTCATCAAGCTTCAAGTCAAGTGGTCCTAAGCACTATTAGTATAAATCAGGGGTCAGCAACCTGTGGCTGTGGAGCTGCATGTGGCTCTTTCATTCCTCTGCTGCAGCTCCCTGTTGCTCAAAATATGCATCACAACCACCAATGTGCAATATCTGCTGGCACGTGATTTATTGAGCTTTTCAACCCCCAGTAGGCCAACGATGGTTAAATCCAAGAAAAGAAAAGCTTCAGAAGAAAACAGAATGTTTAATTCAACTACATGTGCTAATTTGTGGCCGCTCAGGAAATAGTCAGGCATGGGAAGGATCTTGTGACTCCTGGTATTTTCTTTTCTGTGGGAAATGGGTCCAAATGGCTCTCTGAGTGTTTAAGGTTTCTGACCACTGGTATAAATAAAGCAGTTGTTTTCCAGATGTTGCTTTATATTAGTCCAGGGGTCTCCAATCCTTGGCAACTTTAAGACTTCAGGACTTCAACTCCCAGAATTGGAGTTGGCTGGCTGAAGAGTTGAAGTCCACAATTATTATTATTATTATTATTATTATTATTATTATTATTATTATTATTATTATTATTATTATTATTATTATTATTATTATTATTATTATTATTATTATTATTATTATTATTATTATTATTAATAATAATAATAATAATAATAATAATTTTAATTTATAACCCGCTCTCTCTCCCCGAAGGGACTCGAGGCGGGGCACAGGGAATTAAAAATACAATTAAAACCACAAACAGAATACAAAGTTAAAAATGAATTAAACTGACCCTGCGCTAAAAACCCATATAAAACTAAAACTATCCCTAAAAACCCCTAGAAACAGTTTAAAAACAATTTAAATTACCCTAGGCCGGCCAAGCAGAAGAAGTGTGTTTTTAGTTTCTGCCGGAAGGAACGAAGGTCCATGGTTGTTCTAATTTTGGGGGGAAGGTTGTTCCAGAGGGTCAGGCCCGCCACAGAGAAGGCCTTTCCCCTGGGCGTCGCCCGCTGGCATAGCCTAGTGGACGGCACCCGGAGAAGTCCCTCTCTGTGGGAGCGAATTGGCCGCAGGGATGTATGGGGCAGGATGCGATCCCGCAGATAGCTAGGTCCCGTGCCATGGAGCGCTTTGAAGATGATAGCCAACACCTTGAAGCGCACCCGAAAGACGACAGGCAGCCAATGCAGCTTGCGCAGGAGCGGTGTTACATGGGAAAACCTGGAGGTTCCCATAACTGCCCGCGCGGCTGCATTCTGGACAAGCTGAAGCCTTCGGGTGCACCTCAAGGGGAGCCCCATGTAGAGAGCATTGCAGTAGTCCAGTCGGGATGTCACGAGGGCATGAGTGACTGTGCAGAGGGCACCCCGATCCAATAGGGGATGCAACTGGCGGACCAGGCGAACCTGGTAAAACGCCCTCCTGGCCACGGCTGTCACTTGATCTTCCATGGACAGCAGTGTATCAAGGAGGACACCCAAGTTGCGTGCCCCATCCACAGGGGTTAAAGTTGCCAAAGTTGGAGATCCCTGCATTAGTCAACATTGTCAAACCGAAGAGTCATTACCAGTTGCTTTTCCAAGTTTGAAAAGTAAATATCTTTTCAAGATCAAATTGGAAAAACTGGGATTGGATTTTGCTTATGAAATCTAATTCCTAGTCTCTAGCTCTTCTCAAAAGTGGATAGAGGAAAATATTTGCAACTCAGGATTGAACTGTAGGGTCCTTGTTCCTCTCTGAGCTTGATGGTTTTCTTGCAGATGTTTCATTACCAAACTAGATAACGCCATCAGTATTAGAAGGGATGAGGTCTGCTGTTTTTCTTAAATATATAAAATACAGCAAATAAAAATAAGAGCAAACCCCACTCCCTTCCAGCACTGATTATGTTATCTAGTTGGATAATGAAACATCTGCAAGAAAACTATCAACTCAGAAAACACAAGGACCCCCTTCTCAAATAATAATTAGTAATTTAGTTCATGTTGAAATGCCACTTCAGTGTACTTCCAAGTTGACTTGACAACTGAAATCATTTGATTCAATAAGCTATTTCCTTATTTCACAATGTACAATGATTTTTCCCCCCCTTCCCAAATGCTGCACACACTAGTTGTCATTGGTGATAAATGAAATATAGTAATTGGTGCTGGGAAGCACAGAGTCCTCTTTGACATTTCTTTCAATCATTGCTTAATGTCAAAAATGTGGTTCCAGTATAGAACAAAAATGGGGGCGGGAGGAAGGAAGGAAGGAAGGAAGGAAGGAAGGAAGGAAGGAAGGAAGGAAGGAAGGAAGCAAGCAAGCAAGCAAGCAAGCAAGCAAGCAAGCAAACAAACAAACAAACAAACAAATAAATAAATAAATAAATAAATAAATAAAGCCATCTCTATCAGTTCACTAAATGAAAAGTGCTACAGTCCTGTTTTTATTTTACAAATCTAAACTAGTGTGGAAAGACCATATTGCACAGCATTGAAAGGCCCCTCCTGCACAAAGTGCCTCGAGATATTTGGTTGTTTACTAACACAATAATAGAAAACCAGGGTTATTAAAGAATTTGAAATCACTCAGTAATTCACCTCCTGACATTGATCAATGGAAATCTGGCTATTCCTTTTGCCTGATGCTGCTGACTGGATAAATGTTTTATGCATCAGGTCCAGGGCAAGAAAGAATGCCAAAGGGTTAGGAATATTTTAAGAAATTCTTCAGGATGTTGAAAAAGTTATCCCACTTTTTTTTTTTTGAAACTCAAGCAGCCAAGGCATAACACTCACGCATGAGTAGACAAAGGATGATGTTGGAGAAACATCTGGAAAGAGGACGACATTTTTGCCTGCATTTTGATTTGAGAATAGAATTCTGGAGAATTCTGCATTTTGATTTGATATATTTGTATTTTCTTAATGGTTGTGCAGGATGAGCCTTGAATAGGACTCTAGTACTGCTTTCTTTTTAAAATAGTCAATTTTAGAAGGTGTAACAAAGCAGTTCCTTGGCAGTAGCTGGCTGAAGGCCCCTCTTTTCAAAATGTAATGTCATTTTGGAGCATTCTGAGAAAATAAACGAGTCCTCCATTTACCTTCTACTTCTGTATTATCTGGAACAATAAACATTGTTCTGCAGCAGCCAGGGAGGGAATAAAAAGCAATGTTAAAACGTTCTGTCATTTTTTATGGCAGAGATCAGGACCACAAATTAAGTCCTCTAAATGCCTTTGCACATGTGGCTTCGTTAGATTAGCCAAAGCCCTTTAAAAATTCAGAAAGATTTTAACATTTTAAGTTAGAAAATTAGGCTGGAGTCTCATGCAAGCTCTGTTTTTGCATGAAGCCTCGTGAGATTTTTAAAACAATGTTTTTATTTAAATAACAAAAGAGGGATGATAAATTACATCAGCAACATTGTGTGAAACTGCGCCACGGTACCCACTGACAGAGAAAAAGTTGCTGATCCTAATTTTCTGGCAAGTCTCTGCCAATTCTTTAAAATGCTTTTCTTTTCTCTCTGCAATTTGCATTTTAATCCAAAAATTTATCGAGGATGTTAACGCTCGGCCCTAGTTGGTATCATAAAACTGGGAAATATCTGGGCTTCAAAATCACTTTAAAGGATTTGCTTTTCTTTAAAGAGCAGAATTAATGCATGCATTTGGAAAGAATCTGTCAACCCAAGAATGACTGGAAGTAGCTGAGGTGATAACTCTGGCCTCCCAAATGAGGTCTCTCTCAAGAGAAAAAGTGCTCTCTAATGAAAAATGGAAATGATATAAACCGACTACACTTCCACTTTATCTTTCTTAAAGTGTGGAGTGACCACATGGCTTGGATGGGGCCATAATTAGGCTCGGGACCTAGTTACATGCGAGACCGTCTCCTGCCCCATACATCCCTTAGACCGATACGCTCCCACAGAGAGGGCCTTCTCAGGGTGCCGTCGGCCGGACAATGCCGACTGGCGACACCCAGGGGAAGGGCCTTCTCTGTGGCGGGCCCTGCCCTGTGGAACGACCTACCCCCAGAACTCCGTACCATCACTGACCTCTGCCTCTTCCGCCAGTGTTTAAAAACACACCTCTTTCATCAAGCCAGCCTAACATAACCTCCGCTGTGACTAGTATAGATAGTTTTATTTGGGGATTTTAATTGGTTTTAGCGCAGGACTGATATTTAATAGATTTTTAAATTTTTTGTATTTTTGTATTATTTTGTATATATTTTAAATTCCTGTGCGCCGCCCTGGGTTCTTTTGGAGAAGGGCGGGATATAAATAAAATAAATAAAATAAATAATTAACAAGATGGCAGATATCAGGGGTGGGTTCCTGCCGGCATTACTGTTGGTTGCACATGCTTGCTTGCTTTGCTCGCACATACACCAGACCTAAAAAGGTCTTTGCATGTGCATAACATTAGAGAAGGAAAAATAAATTACATTTTTTTCAACAAAGATTGTTCTGCGCATGTGCAGAACAGAAATTCAAGATGGCTTCTCGGCCAAATCAGTCCGAACCGGTAGGAACCCATCTCTGGCACATACATTTAATACATTTTTAGCACAGTGTTATTGTACAATAGATTAAAATTATGTCTTGGAATCATAATTTGTTCCTGAGTTTTCATGTTTAATATTTAAAATGATATGATAGCTTTATTGATTAGCCTAAAAGCCATATCAAAGCACAAGGTTCAAACACATATCACCAATAAAATCTTAGACAAACAATTTGAAATAAGAGTAAAGTAAAATCACTATCAAAGCACAAGGTTCAAACACATATCACCAATAAGAGTAAGGTAAAATACAATAGTTGCAGGATAAAATACAATATAATACAATTATATTTTGGTATCACTCGTACAATCTACAAGGTGGAAGACAATGTGTCAGAAGGCAAGCTCCACATTTTTTCGACATGTTTGTGACCTTAACAATAGGATTGGCCCACCAAAGAAGGTGCTTTAGCAGAAGGATCCCAGGAATTTCAGCTGGTGGGGCCTAGGTGAAGAGCCTTTTCTGTCATGGGCCTCACCATTGGAACATATTTCTATTCAAGGTGGGATCTGCCACTATCTCTTTGGTGTTATGGATGGGCTCTTAAAACTTGTCTTTGGAAGTTTTTGGGCTGCAAGGGGAGCACTCTGTGCTGGAGGCGGTTGGTAGTGTATTAGAGAAGATCCTAGCTACATACCAATTGTATTCTTGGTGTTTAGGGTGTTTTTTAAATGAATACTTGTCCATTTTAATTCTTTCATATTTATGATTTTATTGTACTGTAAGCCACCCAGAATTGTTTGAATAGTGAGATGGGCAGCATATAAGTTTGAATCAATAAATGAATCAATAAATAGAGTAAACACATGTATGTTAAATCTGCCATTGTTTTTTGATTTCCCCATCACTCCCATAGACATGGATCTTGGCCAAAGAGTAGTGAGATGAAGTGCGTTCTTCCCATGATTTGTGAAATAATATTCAATTGTAAAATTGCATTTCTTTTTTATTTTCAGACGCATCTCCCTGCTGACTCATATTTAATTCGAAATAAACAATACCTTTCAATTTAGTTTCTGAACGTTTTATAACCAGACTAGGTAACATCATCAGCAGGATTGTCTTGTCCTATTCTCCTCAGCTTATAAATGTCTTGTGTGGTCATTCAGTCATTTGGTTGTTTGTTTATGTGGAGCTATATTTAAATTCTGAGCAGCTGATTGGTTCTTTGGTAGTTCGAATGGTCTGGTGCCATTTTTACATAATCAAAATTCTTTCATCTCAAACCACATTGATAATGAACAATATCAGTTTGATTGGGAAGGAACAAAAATCATTGGCCATGCCAGCATCCACCATACATGTGAATTTGTTGAGACCTGATATTCTACCAAAGGAGAAATTAACCAACATATTGACCTTAATCAAGCATATGAATATATAAGAAACCACACCATTCAAACAACCAACAACCACACAAGACATTTATAAGTAAGGAGAATAAGACAAGATAATCCTGATGATGATGTTACCTAGTCTGGTAATGAAACATTCAGAAACTAAAAAGTCAACACAGTTTTAGGTTGCATAAATAAAGGGATAGAATCAAGATCATGAGAAGTGTTAATACCACTTTACAATGCCTTGGTAAGGCCACACTTGGAATACTGCATCTGGTTTTGGTTGCCATGATATTAAAAAAATGTTGAGACTCTTGAAACTCTAACTTGAACAATGGGCACTGTCTAACAAAATGAAATTCAATGGTGAAAAGAGTAAGGTTCTACATATAGGCAACAAAAATGAAATGCACAGGTACAGTATAGGTGGTACCTTGCTCAATAGCAGTAACTGTGAAAGGGATCTTGGAGTCCTAGTAGACAACCATTTAAATATCAGCCAGCAGTGTGTAGCAGCTGCCAAAAAAGCCAACACATTTCTAGGCTACATAAACAGAGGGATAGAATCAAGATCACGTGAAGTGTTAATGCCACTTCAAAATGCCTTGGTAAGGCCACACTTCATTTTCATTTCATTTCATTTTATTAAATTTGTATACCACGCCACTCTCCCAAAAAGGGACTCGGGGCGGTGCACAGGAAAAAATTAAAACCACGCATATACATAAATACCGATAATAAATATGTCATAAATATTAAAAACTTATTAAATTAACCCAACCTGTGCTAAAACCAATTAAAACCCCAATAAAATCTATTTCAATTTAAAACCAGTAGATGGACTCGGAAGATTAGGCCAGGCCAGCTAAACGAAAAAAGTGCATTTTTAATTGTTGACGGAATACACTTGGAATACTGCATTCAGTTTTGGTTGCCACAATGTAGAAAAGATGTGTAGATTCTAGAAAGAGTGCAGAGAAGAGCAACCAAGATGATTAGGGGACTGGAGGCTAAAACATTTGAAGAAGGGTTGTAGGAACTGGGTATGTCTAGTTTAATGAAAAGAAGGACTAGGGGAGACATGATAGCAGTGTTTCAATATCTCAGGGGTTGCCACAAAGAAGAGGGAGTCAAGCTGTTCTTCAAAGCACCTGAAAGTAGAACAAGAAGCAATGGGTGGAAACTAATCAAGGAGTAAAGCAACTTAGAACTGAGGAGAAATTTCCTGACAGTTAGAACAATTAGTCAGTGGTACAACATGCCTCCAGAAGTTGTGAATGCTCCAACACTGGAAGTATTTAAAAAGATGTTGGATAACCATTTGTCTGAAGTGGTGTAGGATTTCCTGCCTAAGCAGGAGGTTGGACTAGAAAACATTCAAGGTCCCTTCCAACTGTTATTCTATTTGTTCCCCCTAAATTGAAATAAGCTTGGAGAGCAAACCACTCCAAAGAAATCTCAAACCCAAGCTGCAAATATTTTCTATTATTTCAAAATAAACAATACATGTTCACAAGGTGTCAAGCTAGGGATCTAGTGTTCTTGATCTGTGCCTTTGATTTCTGTGTGGTAAGTGGAGAATGTAGTTACCTAAGTAAAATTTAAATAGGAGATTATTTGGAGGGGGGAATTAACAGCAAAGAAAAAAAATTGGAAAGCATGTTAATTCTGCACAGTTGATTTGACTTGGTGGTTGTGGTGCAGGATATTTGAATAAGGAATCTCCAGATTCTGTGACCCTTCATATTTCTCCTGAGTGCTAGTTCAAAAATCACATCTTGTAGTCTAGCAACAAAACTGCCTGTAACTGTAAAAAGGCTGTCAGAATAGATTTGAATACCTCACCGGTGTTACCTCTTTCTATCTGTCAGAGACAGTGACTACTTTCACCAGCGAAGCCTTTTTGACATTTGCTTGAAAGGGAGGCCTCCTCTATGCTGTGATGTGGCTCAGAGCTGTCAAGTGGCCTTCTAAAGAGATAAGACAAGAAGGATGTCTCTCCAGACCCGTCTGCAAACACACAAGGCAGCAGATAGGAGTGTGATGGGAAAGTAATGCAGTATTGTTAAAAGCAACCAATCAATCAATCAATCAATCAATCAATCAATCAATCAATCAATCAATCAATCGCGGGAAGCAAAGAAGCTCTATTCTATACATCTTGCTACTAGAAAATTAGAGAAAAGGTTCACAGCTCCATTTCATACATCTTTCGTATGCAGTGGTGGGACGCTGCTGGTTTAACAATCGGTTCGGTGTGAGTGCATGCGCACGCTTAAAGTGCTTGTGCGCAGCACTGAAAATGTTGCATTTAGAAGCCCAGCTGCTTACCTTCCAAGTCAGCAATGGTAAGTAGAACAGCGAGGGGGGGTGGAAATCAGCTGTGCAATGCGATTGAGCAAGAAAGCAGGATAGGGCCGGGGTGGGTGGGCGGGGCCAACTGATTGTCAGAGCCACCAGTTTGACCGAGCCAGTCCGAACCGGCTGAATACCACCTCTGTTCGGATGCATAAAAATAATGGTGAAAATGTTATCTAGTTTTCTAAATTTGGAAATAGCATAGCGGAGACAACTAAATCGTGGTGAGGTGTAGTGGAGGGAACAGGTGGATAATTCGCTCCTAGATAAACCTTTTCAATAGTGTTTTCCTTCTGGTTTGCTTTTCTATCTTCCATTAAGAGTTGTTGGTTTTTTTAAAAAGAATGTGAGATCTAACTCTGAAAAGGAGGCTTCTGTTCCACCCAAAATGACATAATTTGAAATTCTCCTTAATATTTGAAATGCCTCTTAGGTCTTTCAGGGATTGAAATGAGGATGCACAGATCATTCAATGTATAGAAAAAAGTTCTTGGATTTAATTCATGACCTGTAGCAATCCTTGACACAGGTTGCTCCAGGTACTTCTACAAGTTAATATGGGTAGTCCTTGACTTACATTTAGTCATTTAGTGATAGTTTGGCGTTATAATGATGCTGAGAAAGTGACTGACAACTACAGGTAGTCCTTGAGTTACAGCAGTTCACTTAGTGACTGTTCAAAGTTACAACGTCACTGGAAAAAGTGACTTATGACCATTTTCACACTTATAATAATAATAATAATAATAATTTAATTTCTTGACCGCTCCCTCTCCCCGTAGGGACTCGGAGCGGTGCATAGGGAAACTAAAAAACCATAAATATACAATAAATATACAACATCTTAAAAACAAATTAAACCGTACCTGTGCTAAAATACCCATTTTAGACTAAAATTCCCACTAAACAACTAAAACCCCATAGAGAGAGACTACCCTAGGCCGGCCAAGCAGAAAAGATATGTTTTTAATTTTAGACGGAAGGAGCGGAGGTGCGTGGTCGTTCTAATATCGGGGGGAAGGTCATTCCAGAGGGCTGGGCCCGCCACAGAGAGAGCCCTTCCCCTGGGCGTCACCCGCTGACAAAGTCTAGTGGACGGCACCCGGAGAAGTCCCTCTCTGTGGGAGCGGATCGGCCGTGAGGATGTATGAGGCAAGATCCGATCCCGCAGATAGCTAGGTCCCGAGCCATGGAGCGCTTTAAAGATGATAATTAATACCTTGAAGCGCACCTGGAAGACGACAGGCAGCCAGTGCAGCTCGCGCAGGAGAGGTGTTACATGGGTAAACCTAGAGGTACCCAGGATTGCCCGCGCGGCTGCGTTCTGGACCATCTGCAGTCTCCGGGTGCACCTCAAGGGAAGCCCCAGGTAGAGAGAGTTACAATAGTCCAGTCGGGATGTCACGAGAGCATGAGTGACTGTGCGAAGGGCGTCCCGATCCAATAGGGGGCGCAACTGGCGAACCAGGCGAACCTGGTAAAACGCCCTCCTAGCCACGGCTGTCACTTGATCTTCCATGGACAGCCGGGCATCTAGGAGGACACCCAAGTTGCGCGCCCCATCCACAGGGGCAAGATGTTCGCCCCCTATGGCCAGCGATGGAATTAGCTGGTTGAATCGGGCAGCCGGAAACCAGAGCCACTCGGTCTTGGTCGGGTTGAGCCTGAGTCCGTTACTTCCCATCCAGATCCGTACGGCTTCCAGGCACTGGCACATCACCGCTACGGCATCGTTGGGGTGGTTTGGGGTAGATATATACAGCTGAGTATCATCAGCGTAGAGATGGTACTCTACCCCCAAACCACGGATGATCTCACCCAGCGGCTTCATATATGTGTTGAACAGGAGAGGCGAGAGGACCGACCCCTGAGGCACCCCACATGTGAGGGGTCTCGAGGTCGACCTCTGCTCTCCTGTCAACACAAATTGCGATCGGCCAGAGAGGTAGGAGGAGAACCACCGTAAAACGGTGCCTCCCACCCCCAACCCCCCCAACCGATGCAATAGGATACCATGGTCGATGGTATCGAAAGCCGCCGAGAGGTCTAATAGGACCAGGATGGAGGAACAACCCCCATCCCTGGCCCTCCAGAGATCATCGACCAACGCGACCAATGCCGTCTCGGTGCTATGCCCGGGCCGAAAGCCGGACTGGCGCGGATCTAGATACTCAACTTCCTCCAGGTGACGGGGAAACTGTTGTGCCACCACACTCTCAACAACCTTCGCCAGAAAGGGAAGGTTGGAGACTGGACGATAGTTGGTTAATAGAGCTGGATCCAAAGAGGGCTTCTTGAGGAGGGGCCTCACCATAGCCTCTTTTAGGGAGGCAGGCAAGGAACCCTCACTTAAGGAAGCGTTGACAACCTCTTGGAGCCAGCCTCGTGTCACCTCCCAGGATGCCAGTACAAGCCAGGAGGGACACGGGTCCAATAAACATGTGGTGGCTCGCAGTCGCCCACGTAACCTGTCCATATCCTCGGAAGTAACGGCGTCAAACTCCTCTCAAACAAGATCTGTCTCGTGGCATCCCACTGGGCCATCAATGGGGGCTAGCTCGTTCTGTATCTGAGCGATTTTCTCCTGCAGAAAAATCACAAATTCCTCTGCTCTACCCTGTAACGAGGCTTCCCGCACCCTCTGTTGAAGGAGGGAGCGGGTCACCCTAAACAGGACGGCAGGGCGGTTTTCTGCGGATGCTATGAGGGTGGCACAATGATGACGTTTGGCCACTCTCAGCGCCATGACTGTTGCAGCATCCCCATAGTCATGTGATTTACAGTAGGATGCTTGACAACTGACTCACATTTATGACAGCTCTATGTGATCCTGCGGGACCGCATCCTGCCCCATACATCCCTTTGGCCGATTCGCTCCCACAGAGAGGGACTTCTCCGGGTGCCATCCACTAGGCTATGCCAGCGGCGACGCCCAGGAGAAGGGCCTTCTCTGTGGCGGGCCCAGCCCTCTGGAACGACCTTCCCCCCGAAATTAGAACAACTACGGACCTCCGCTCTTTCCGTCAAAAACTAAAAACTAACTTCTTCTGTCTGGCTGACTTGGCTTAATTGACCCATTTACCTCAAGCTGAATATTCAAATTGTTTTATTAGGGATTTTTAGGGGTATTAGTTTTTAGATAGTCGGGGCTTTTAGCGCAGGGTCTAGGTTTAATTCATTTTAAATTTGTATTACAATGTCTGTTGGTTTTATATATGTAGTTTTAATTCGCTGTGCACCGCCTTGAGTCCCTTCGGGGAGAGAGAGCGGTTTACAAATTAAATTATTATTGTTATTATTGTTATTATTGTTATTATTGTTATTATTGTTATTATTGTTATTATTATTATTATTATTATTATTATTATTATTATTATTATTATTATTATTATTATTATTATTATTATCCCCTTTGGTGACCTTCTGACAAGCAAAGTCAATGGAGAGACCAGGTTCACTTAACAACCGTGCTACTAATTTAACAACTAGAGTCATTCCCTTAACAAATCACCATTTACAAACTTCCGGCCGCATTCTGACAAGCAGTGTTAAATTTATTTATTTGTTATTTATTATTAAACTCCCCTGCCACCCATCTCGCCAAGGTGACTCTGTGGGGGAAGATGGATTTGCTTAATGATCATATTATTCAATTAGCAACTTTAGTGCTTCATTTAATAAACAAGGCAGGAAAAAAAGATAATAAAATCGGGCACATTATTTAACCATTATCTTGCTTAGCAATGCAGATTCTGATTCAAATTGTGATTGTAAGTCGAGAATCACCTATGGTTTTACAGCTATTGATAGGTAAAGGTAAAAGTTCCCCTCGCACATATGTGCTAGTCGTTCCTGACACTAGGAGGTGGTGCTCATCTCTGTTTCAAAGCCAAAGAGCCAGTGCTATCCAAAGACGTCTCATGTCAGGTGATGTGGCTGACATGACTAAACGCCAAAGGCACAAGGAATGCTGTTACCTTCCCACCAAAGGTGGTCCCTATTTTTCTATTTGCATTTTTACATGCTTTTGAACTGCTAGGTTGGCAGAAGCTGGGACAAGTAACCGGAGCTCACTCCGTTATGCGGCGCTAGGGATTCGAACTGCTGAACTGCCGACCTTTCTGATCGACAAGCTCAGCATCTTAGCCACTGAGCCACCACATCCTTTTTGCTGCCACCATGTCCCTTTTACAAGGGACTGTACCATTACTGATGTTGAAGCTTTTATTAATGAAATGCATGTGAAAATCAAGTGGTTAAAAAGAAAACCCCTGACACGCAGGATAATACTTTCACAAATAGCCTTTATTATTCACCAACACCTGCTGTGATCCCTGCTAAAAATAATCCTGTCTGCATTTGCTATCACATAACGTTAACACTACATCATACTATCCACTGAACCAGCAGCCCCCAACCTTTCTCGTTCCAGGGACACAGCTGCAGCTGCGGGGAGGGGGAAGAGGGGATGGTTTTGTGCATGCAACCTCACTCCCACCCATGCGCAAATGAAGCTTTGAGTCAGTGGTGGGTTCTGGATCCCGTTGCAACTGGCACAGTGCGCACATGCATACTTACCACCCGCGATGCTCTTTGATACCTCTGAGATGCTCCAGCTGCTCAGCGGAGCATCGCACAGGTGCCGTATGCTCCGTGCATGTACGCAGAAGTCCAAAACCCCTCAAATACTGGTAAGGAGTGTGGGCGGACGCTCCAGAGCACCATACTGGAATGGTACTTGGTGCTCACAGCAGGCACCGGTACACTCATAATGGGGTGTACTGGTCGGCACCCACCACTGCTTTGAGTGCTCGCTCACTGGTTGTGTGGCCCAATTCTCAATGGGGGGGGGGGAAGGGGGCAGACTCCATACTTGAGGGCATGGAAGGCAATAAAGCTCTATCTTCCATCATCCATACAGACTGAAGTCGCCTCCACCCAGTGAATAGAATAGGAGAATTGAGGCACTCTGAATGGCTTTTGACCCAACTTCTGCTGTCTACATTTTATACTAAAGAATCTAAGTTCTGGCCCTAGGGAGAGAAAATGAAAACGTAATGAGATTTGCCTTTCAACTTATACTAAGGAAAAATGGGGGGGGGGGGGAGGGAGCCTCCATGCAACTTTATCGTAATTCAGAAATATTGCTGCAAATTGGTCTTGCTGTAAAAAAAGAAAAGAAAAGGAGAAATTTATTGTGTTTTTGGCATGTTTTAAAATCTAGTGGAACTAAAAAGGAAGAGGAACTAAAGAGCCTTTTGATGCGGGTGAAGAAGGAGAGTGCAAAAGTTGGCTTGAAACTCAACATTAAGAAAATTAAGATCATGGCATCCAACCCTCTCAATTCCTGGCAAATAGATGGAGAAAAATCGAGGTAGTGACATGTTTTATTTTCCTTGGGCTCCAAGATCACAGCAGACGGGGACTGCAGCCAAGAGTTTAAAAAATGCTTGTTACTGGGGAGGAAAGCTATGGCCAATCTAGACAGCATACTAAAAACCAGAGACATCACCCTGCCAACAAAAGTGTGTATAATCAAGGCTACGGTTTTCCCAGTTGCAATGTATGGCTGTGAAAGTTGGACCATAAGAAAAGCTGAGCACCAAAGAATTGAGGCCTTTGAACTACTGTATTTTTCGGAGTATAAGATGCACCTTTTTACTTCAGAAAAGAGGGTGAAAATCTGGATGCGTCTTATACACCGAATGTAGCTGCCTGGGTCGGAAAGGAGAGAGGTTTCGCTTTCAGGACTTCTGCTCGGCTTCACTCCCAGGAGGGCTTAGGGGTTGGTGGCGGTGGCAGCGGCTCTTCACATTGCTGGGGAATGAAATCATTGTGGCCATTGTCTCCCCTGAGCTGTCCGCTGAATCTCTGAGGCACCTTTCGCTTGCATGAGGAGGAGGGCGAGGGCAGAGTATACCAAAGACTTTGAGTAAATGGGAAAGAACGCCGCACTTGGAACCTGCCGAAAACTGCCTTCTGAAAAGCACGCCTTTCTTTCCCAGTTACTCAGAGGCTTTGGTTTAAGGAGGCGTCCTCCTTAAACCTTAAACCCTCCTCCTCCTGTTGCAAACGAAAGGTGCCCCAGAGATGGTAGATTTCTCAGAAGGCAAGTTTGAGAAGTTAAAAATCCTGAAATGGGGACAACGAAGCTTGATTCAAAGCCCTCCTCTTCTTGCAAGCGAAAGGAGATCTGGAGAGATTGGTGGGGAAGGTGGGGGGAGGAACGGAAGGGCTTTTGCTGCTGAGAATCCGTAGAGATTGGGGGGGGGAGGAAGTCTAGTTTTCTGATAAAAGTCTTCATAGAGAGGTTGTTCCTCTTCCCTTCCGTTCCTCCCCCCACCTTCCCCACCAATTTCTCCGGATCTGCTTATGGCTATTGTGCCCAGCTATCGTATCTCTTCGTTGCATGACAGATCTGGGCGGCTTGGGGGAAGTGGAGGAGGAAGGGAAGAGAACCAATCTCCATGAAGGCTTTTCTCAGAACCCTAGCTCTCCACTTTCTCTCCGGAAAAATGCTATTTGCATCGTCGGGATTTTGGCTAATGGAACAAGCACGGGATGGAAAGGAAACTTCGGAATACAGGAGTGCGGTATTCCTGGAGCCTGGCAGCTGCCGCATTCCAAGGTTTCCTTTCCATCCCGCACTTCTTTCACCAGCCAAAATCCCAACGAGAGAAAGTGGAGATCTAGGGTCCTGAGAAAAGTCTTCGTGCAGAGGAGATTGGTTCTCTTTCCTTGCTTCCCTGCCACTCCCCTCAATCTCTCCGGATCTGTCCTGCAGTGCTTATTGCTACTGCTGCAATTGAGCCCAGCTACCGTATCTCTTTGCTGCATGACAGATCCGGGCAGATTTGAGGTGTGTGCGTGTGTGCGTGTGTGTGTGTGTGTGTGTGTGTATGTGTGACAAAGCAGCCTCATTTCCTTTATGCTTCCCTTTTGTCGCTCAAGGAAGGGATTCCTAGAAGGGATCCCCAGCCCTCCTCATCCAATGAGCTGTTCCCAGCCAAGCACAGCAGCATCCATTCAGCAGCCCCCACATGTCTTTCCCTCCTCGCTGAAAAGAAAAGTGGATTTGAGATCGATAAAAGCCTTACTCTTTAAGAAGATGAAGCTCCCACACTTCACATTTTTGCCCTCCCTGGCCCCTAGGAGCACTTTGCAGGCCTCTCAAACTCTCTGCATGCCCCATTTTTCACACAAAATGGGGTGTGCAGTTGGTTTGGGATGCCTGCAGAGCGCTCCTGGGCACCAGGGAGGGCAAAACCTTTTTTAAAAAAATTTACCTCTTCAAAATCATGGTGCGTCTTATACTCCGGTGCATTTTATACTCCGAAAAATATGGTATGGTGCTGGAGGAGACTCCTGCAAGGTGATCAAACTGGTGAGTCCCAGAGGAGAGCAACCCTGACTGCTCTTTGGAAGGCCAGATGCTAAAGATGAAACTCAAATACTTTGGCCACCTAATGAGGAGGAAGGACTCACTGGAGAAGAGCCTCATGCTGGGAAAGATTAAGGGCAAAAGAAGAATGGGACGACAGAGAATGAGGTGGCTGGATGGAGTCACTGAAGCAATCAGCGTGAGCTTAAATGGACTCCAGAGGATGGTAAAGAACAGGAAGGCCTGGAGGAACGTTGTCCATGGGGTCGTGATAGGTCAGACATGACTTCACAACTAACAACAACAACAACTACAACAACAACAACAAAAATCTAGTGCAGTGTTTTCAGCCTTTTCAACTTTAAGATGTGTTGGACTTTACTCCCATCAGTCCCAGCCAGTATGCCTATTGAGAAGGTCAAGAATCACTGATATAGTTGGATATAGATTCTCTTTTCACATTATGGGGCAAAAATGTAGATGCGTGGCAGAGATGAAACATTTCATTTTTCTAGGAATGGATATATTAAAGATGGTCTGTGGAGAGGGAGAAATTCTGGGCAGGACGTGGAGAACGTTTGGGTCCTATTTAGATATAATACACAGATACAAAAGCTTTGTAGTAACCCTTTGTAGTAGGGTTGACAGCCTAGCAAAAAAGCATTTTGGCTGCCTTCATCTAATGCCATATGTATAACACCAAGCTACATGATCATGGAACAAGTTGACAATTGGACCAGACATCAGCAGAGTAGAAACCCTGTCAATCAACTGTTTGGCCATTTGGATAGTCAGGTTAGAGTTGGAAGATTTGGTGATTTTAGGAGTCAGTGGCAGTACTGGTCCAATGCCTCCCTCAAATGATGTTGTTGTTGATGATGATATAATTGGCCAGATCAGTGTCTTCTCTTCCCTTAAGCATGTGCAATAATCCATGAGTCACCTGCTTCTCACACAATACCACATGTGTAGGCATTCTTGGAAAGAAACTGAATGACAGAAGGAGTAATAGCAGGCTTGTGTGGATGATTGGTTTGCATTCTGTGACTGTCAACTGGCCTACCAAACAGTCACCTCACCTTGCATTTGCAATAGTCAGACCTAAAGGAACTAGAGCAGAGTTTCTCAAAAACCACTTGAAGAGACGTGAAATTCAACTCCCAGAATTCCCCCGTCAGCATGCTGGCTGGAGTACTCTAAGAGTTGAAATCCATACTTCTTAAAGTTTCCAAGGTTGAAAAACATTGAACTAGAATGCACAGTATTTCCACCTGAAATCTTTTAAAACGTTTCCCCAAAATTATATGAACTTACATGTCAATTTTAGATAAAACCAAATAGAACAAGACCAAATCATATGAGTTAAAGATATCGGTAGTCCCATTTTATTACATCATCAACTTTAAAAGTTTCTTGTCCATCTTTTTCAAAATATTCTTTGGGGGGGGGGGGTCAAATAGAACCAAAATAATATTTACTGCTGAATTACTTTCATTTTTAAATGATCAGTAATTGTATTTTTCGTATTTTAAAGACCAGGATGCCTTGATTCACAGATATTCCAATTCTTACTTTTACCAATCAAATAAGCAACCAACACTAACTTCCATTTTACTTTTTAAATAACATTTGACCGACTTATATGTTTTCATCCAAGTGCAACATACCTTGAAGAAGCTAAAATAGCAGGCAGTTTAGAGCATGGGTGTCAAACTCAAGGTCTGTTGGCCGGATCCAGCTTGTGGGGTGCTTAAATCCAGCCTGTGGGGCCACCCTGGAAATATCAAAGGATCGGCCCGTGGTGATGCCTCTGGCAGCTAAAACAGGCTGTGTGCCTAATTTTCACCCTTCATGGCCTTCTGCAGCACCCTGCCCATTGAAAATGGTCTGAAAACGTGCCCGAAAAAGTGTGGCCCGTTTTTGGCTACAAGAGACAATGGCGGGCAAAGACAAAGTACAGGGGGCTGCGCATGGTCCCCCCGTCCTCCATTTTGGCTGGCAGGGTGCTGCAGGAGCAGCCATCTCATCTCCCCGCCACCCCACTGGCTCATGGAGAACTACAATGCTGATCTGGCCCACTAAGAAATCCAGTTTGACACCCCTGGTTTAGAGATTGCTAAAGTATCTGGGCCAGCCATGCCATTTAGCTAATATTTCTTTTTGTGGTATATATTGCCAAACATGCATTGAAGGCAAATCAATCTCTCCAAATCTTTGAAATAACCATTAAGGATGAACTAGTTTAAAGCCTTAATCCCTTGCTTAGTTCAAGCACTTCAATAAAACATCTTCCCTGCTATATTCAGGTTTGAGTACCGCAGTATCAACGCTTCATGTGTTCCAGGATCAAAATGCAACTGCTTGCCTATTAATAACCCCAAATGCCTAGCAGCTTGCAAGGCAAGAAAGAAAGATCCTGATTTAATACATCTAGATTCTAAGACCTGCCAAGGTTTCAAAAGTGTTGCACATTTGCTTTTTAAATGGGCTGAGAGAGGAAAGTAATCATAATGAGTGATTTCTTCATTAGAAAAATACAGATGTTAACATGATGACATAGTTGAAAATCTGGTCAGGTTAAAGTTGCCACCTTCATAAAATAACTACAATTTGGCCAAAGCGTGCCATAAAATATTATTTATCTGTACGAAATATCTGATAGGAATTAATATTGAATCCTTTTCCAGACAGACATTAAGCTACCACATGAATATATATATATATATATAATTGTTTTCACAACTTCCTGTAAGGGCCCCATTAAGGGAGGAGACATGCTGTTTCCCTCTTTGTTCAGCTCATAAAAAACTAACACACACACACACACACACACACATATATATATGCTGGCATAGCTGGCTTCAGGGATTTTCCCGTGTATAAGGCATAGAAATGTTATTGCAACGTTTCGACAAGATCTCACTTGTCATCATCAGGCAGGCTTCTGTCTGTGACTGTAACTGCGGAGGCATCGCCCCTCTTTAAATCTTGGTGGGGGGGTGGAGTGCTGACTATTGTTGTGAGTGGGTGATTGGCTGTGCAGGGGTAAACTTTGGGAAAGATGTTAACCCAATAGGCATTGGTCTATAAGACCAATTTGTATTCAGTGACAAATGCTGCCATACCTTTAATGTATGAGGCTGCCTAATGAAGAGGCCAAAAGCAGTAGCACCTAGACTTACTGCATATACCAATTTACAGTCATCTCTAAGCAGTTTTACAGAGTCAGCATATCACCCCCAACAAGCTGGGCCTTCATTTTATGACCTCAGAAGGATGAAAACTGAGTAACCTTCAGCCAGTCAGGATCGAAGGCATCAAACGCCTGGCAGTGTGAGAAGAGTTAGCCTGCAATATTGCATTCTAACCACTGCACCATCAATGGTTCAAGAACCACACTGAAAATTAAGGGTAATGAGGGACATTGTTTTTTAAGTACCATGAGGTAAATTAAAGCATTGAGAGTTATCAGTTTAAGATAGTGATTAAGTTTTTCTTTCATTCAGGATGGAAGGCAGACTTATCAGAATGGACATTTTAAAGTTTGTAATTCTGAAGTGATCTTATAGCAGTAGCACTTATATACCACTTTACAGTGCTTTACAGCCCTCTCTAAGTGGTTTACAGAGTCAGCATCTTGCTCCCAACAATTTGGGTCCTCCTTTTACCCAGCTTGGAAGGAGGGACAGCTGAGTCAACCTTGAGCCTGATGAGATTTGAACTGCCAAATTGCAGACAGCTGGCAGTCAGCAGAAGTAGCTTGCAGTACTGCACACTAACCACTGCGCCACTGCGGCTCATATGTAATACCTTAGAAATAGTTAATGACTAATTTATGAAAGTGATTAGAAAGTAAGGTTTGCCAGCTTTATAGCCTTTGAAAGTTTCTGCCATAGTTATGAGCAGGCTAATCCTGTTGTCTCCCAGTGCTCAAATCTATGAAAAACAGTGGTGGGTTTCAAAATTGGTGGTGTGGTCTGCTTTGTGGGAGTGGCTTGCCGGCCATGCGGCTGGGTGGGAGTGGCTTGCTGGCCATGTGACCAAATGGGAGTAGCTTGGCAGTCATGTGATTGGGTGGGTGCGGCCAACTTGTAAAATGTTGGCTCGGGAACTCTGTCATTTGAAGCACACAAGTCTTAAAGCTGTCAGGTTACAAGAGCCTTGCACCCCTAACCCTTTAGAAAAAAAAAACCCCAGGGATGTTCAAACCTGACAGCTTTAAGACTTGTAGACTTCAACTCCCAGAATTCCTCCTCTTGCTTTTCATCTTGATGATGTGCAGACGGGCGGGGGAGGGAGCTGGAACCGGTTCTAAACGGCACTGTAGATTTGTAGAATCTCTTCTATAGAAGTTAGAACTGGCAGGAACCCACCTCTGATGGAAAACCATTGTCCTGCACTCTCTTTGTGAGAAGCAGATATCCAGAGCAAGTGTAGGCAATCTCCCATCCTCTCCTTATCCAAAGAATTTTCAACTGGTTCACTCCCTGGTCTTTGCTGGAGTCTTCAGAGCTTTTGCAGAGCTGTCTTGAGTTTGCCATACCTCCCCTGGAGGTCGCCTTTGCTTCCTTAGTCTGGACCATGAAGTGGTGGCAACTGAATATGGGCACAAGGCTATGATGGAAAATATATGGGCACAAGGTGAGAAGATAGCTCTTCACCTACTAATGAGTAGTAGGAAAAACAGCATTAAGAAATCCCACATATTGCATCACTTTTTTTGTGTGTGGAACAGATGGATTTGGTTAGCTGAATGTCCTATCATCAAAACTATTACTGCTTTGCAATAATGCAGCAGCCTGTAGTATTCGTATGTCACATTCAGATGACAAAATGGGGATCCTTCATGATTCATTTTGGAACATAGAATAATAGAGTTGGAAGGGACTTTGGAGGCCTTCTAGTCCAACCCTCTGCTTAAGCAGGAAACCCTGTATCATTTCAGACAAACGGTCTGAAATGTTAACAAATTTAAATAAAGTAGTAATTGAAACTGGAGGACCAATGCATATATATCAGTTTTCTTGGGCCTTTATTTAGCCAACTCCTGAAGAATATAAAAATTCCCAAAGCGATATTATTTAATATTTAAGAATATAAAAATTCCCAATCCAACGCACACTGAAGATGTCTCCTCAAATGGGGATGAAATGTTTGTAACCAAATGTCCAAACTCTGAACTCAAACCAACAACATAACTACCAACCCGAGCTACTAATATTCAAAGACATTTCAAATTACAATTTCGATTAAGAAATAATATCCGAGCATATACAGTAAATTACTTTGTGTCAATGCTTGCTTGAGTTGCAAACAAGTTAGAACCATTGGTTAGAACCAATATTTATATTTTGCACAACATAACTCAATCCCATTTGCTATCAATATTCCCTTCTCATATTGTATTCTTTATCCTCTCTAACATATGCTGGTGGCATATCTTTTAAAAACTGTGACAGATTCGAAAGCTAATAAATTATTCTGCTTTGCAAGCATAGGAATTACATTGAGATATTATTGTTAATGAGCTTTTCAAAGGATTGATTCTGTCTGACTGATAGACTTTCCGCTTCTCTTCCATTTCCTGGAAGAATGAATTAAGTTAGTAATCATCCAGCAAGAAGGCAGCCTTTGAAGGAAGACTTGCCTTGCTCTTCTTAAAGAGGCTGCTTATTAATGAAGTCATTGGTTATCTTCATAAGTGGGAACTGATTTTATGTAGAGACAATAGGGAAAAAAGGTGAAAGAAAGAAAAAAGCCCATTTAGCTTTGATGTACATAGTCTCACATCTTCTGGGATTTTGAGTGCCCTTTTTTGGATCAGTAGCTTCAAAATCAGAGGTGGGAGTCTACCGGTTCGGCCCGGTTCCAGCAGACCAGTAGCTCCGAAGAACAGCTGAGAGTGAACCTGTCCTCGACTTATGACCAGCCGCAGGTCTTCCGCCCAGCTACAGACAGACAGCAACAGCAGTCGCGTCTGATTGGCCGAGACGCGACTGGCTGAATTGAGTTGCTGGGGCTCCCTGATTGGTCTCCTGCCTGACAGCTGAAATACAAATAGCTGTCAGGCACGGAGGTCCCTGTCTACTGCATGTACTTTGTATATAAGAACATAAGAACATAAGAACAGCCTTGCTGGAACAGGCCACAGCCCATCTGGTCCAGCATTCTGTCTCCCACAGAGGCTCCCCATTTGCTTCAGGGTCTTCCCAAGCAGATGTCTTCACCTGCTTATGATTCCCTGCAAATGGCATGGAGAGATATCCTGCCTATCTCTCCAACCCGGAGAGTGTCCTTAGGCATCCATCATGATAGCCATGGATACCCTTGTTCTCCATGAACTCTTCTAATCCTTTCTTAAAGGTGTCGAGGCTGACAGCTGTCACCACTTCTTCTGGCAGGGAGTTCCATAGACCAGTGATTCTTGCCTGTTCGGTTGAATAAATCCATTCTGTTTTAGCCTACCTCAGTGTTGGACCCTCATTAAGACCAGAACTTATCAGAACCAGTTCGCTCCGACCTTCAGGTGGTCCCGCCTTCCGCTCCTGGGCTATACTCACCTATATTTCCTTGGTTTTTAGCCCAGCTAGTAGGCGCAGCAAAATGGATTGCTGAGCCTCAGCTGTTTTTCTGTGAAATGTCCACCCACGCAGCGCATGTCAGGCATATGCAGTGCGCGCACAACAAACCAGTTGCTAAACCGGTAGGATCGCACCCCTGTTCAAAGTCTTGTTAAAGAATATGCTCCTGGGTTAGAAGTCTTGGGGGTGTGCAGAAAGGATAGCCAGCGACAAAATATGTCAATTACAATAGCATTTAAGCCTATACACCACCTCATAGTGCTTTTCAGCATTCTCTGGGTAGTAAGCATTAGTAAGTACAAAGTAATCATTATTTTGCATATTGTCCCCAACCATCTGGGTCCTGATTTTACTGACCTTGGAAGGATGGAAAGCTGAGTTAACTTTGAGATGGTCAGAATCGAACTCTGGGCTATGGGCAGAATTTGCCTGCAATACTGCACTGCTCCTTGTGAATGATAAGGAAGTGATGTATTATTTCCTGAGATCACTTAACTCCAAGAGAAGAGAGCAAGGTTAGTCTAATGGTTAAGGCACCAGGCTAGAAACTGGGAGAATAACAGAATAACAGACTTGGAAGGGACCTTGAAGGTCTTCTAGTCCAACCCCCTGATCAGACAGGAAATCCTATACCATTTCAGACAAATGGATGGCCAGTCTCTTCTTAAAAACCTTCAGTGTGGGAACACCCACAACTTCTGAAGGAAAGTCGTTCCATTGATTAATTGTTCTAACTGTCAGGAAATTTCTCTTTAGTTCTAGGTTGCTTGCAATGGTGGGTTCTGGATCCTGTTGCAACTAGTATGGTGCAACGGGGCCAGGCGTCCACCACATGCATGCACGCAACATGCGCATGTGTACTTGCTGCTCGCAACGCTCCGCGATGCCTCCACGACACTACAGCTGCTCGGCGGAGTGTTGTGCAGGCACCGTACATTCCATGCGCGAAAGCCCTGATCGACTCAAATACAGGTAAGGGGTGCGGGTGGAGGGAGTGGGCCCTCTGGAGCACCATACTGGAACGGTACCTGGTATCCACCAGTGTATCCCACCAGTGGTTGCTTTTCTCCAATGGTAAAATCCTCTGAAGTGTGCTACCGGTTCGGTGAGCCTGCTACCGAGTGCACGCTTTGCACACATGCACACCTGACGCACACCCACACAGTGCTAAAAAGGGAACATTATGAAGCCTTCCGAATCTGCAAATGTAAGTTGAGCATCAAAGGGGGGGGGGGGAATCCACTATGTCACATGATTTAGATTATCTAGAAAGCAGGAAATCCCAAAATTCTAGCTAATATAAATCATGTGTCACAGCTGATCATCATCCAGCTGATTGTTGGAAATACTGGTTTGCCCTAACCAGTAGCATTTTTTTACTACCAGTTCGGGCGAACCAGTCCAAACTGGTAACATTTCATCCCTGCTTGTCTCCTTGATTAGTTTCCATCCATTGCTTCTTGTCATGCCTTAGCGATAAAAGTGTACTAGGTGATTTTGGGACAGTTACTTTCTCTCAGTCCTTGACATTGGGTGACAAGCTGGTGGCTCAATTCCTGTCCTCTAATAACCAGTCATAAACAGCTCACACTTTTCTCTTTGCCATGGGCCAGTAGCTTCTTCTCCATTTACCTCTAACATGAAAACAAATAATATAAGTGTGTTGATTTTCCTATAGCTTTTTGGCTGCTGGTGAAATTTTGTATGTGGATGAAAAGTGATGCCATATCAATTTCTTTGCAATGATTATTATCAAGGATGACAATTTCCTTTTTCAATACTGACCAAGGAGAGATTCAACCTGGAAATAAGGATAAATTTTCTAACAGTGAGAACAATCAACCAATGGAACAGAAGTTGCCTTCAGAAGTTGTGGGAGCTTCATCATTGGATGCTTTCAAGAAGAGGCTGGATTGCCATCTGTCAGAAATGGTGAAGGGTCTCCTGCTTGGGTGGAGGGTTGGACTAGATGACCTACAAGATCCCTTCCAACTCTGTTAATCTGTAAAATAAAACACACTGTTTGTGCTTCCAGCCTCTCATTTGGCACCCAAGATGTAGCCTCAATCTTAGGAATGCACCACCTGTCATGCTCCATTGTTTCAAATAATCATCCATTTTCATCTGAATGCCTAAACTGAGATGAGCATCTTAGCAACATCAGAATTATTGTGCGCACCCACCTTTCTACTGTGAATATTAGTTGCTGCAGTTCAACACTATCTACTTGAACCTGCAATCGTTCCATTTGGTGATGAATGCCGGTCCCTGGATCTAATTCGGATAATTTCTTGCAACTGAAGTATAGCTGTGCTAAAAATGAGCACTAATTTGTTAATGATGATGTTACCTAGTTGGGTAATGAAAAGTCTGCAAGCAAACAATCAAGAGCACCAAGGACCTCACAGTTCGACCCTCAGCTAGGGATAGTCTCTTCCTTTGGAACACTAATTTATTTGTAATTTACTATACTCTTTCATAATTAGCATCTCTGAAGTTTTAGATTCTGAAAGCTCAGCAAACTTCTGAAGTTTGAAAGGAATGAATGAATGAATGAATGAATGAATGAAGGAAGGAAGGAAGGAAGGAAGGAAGGAAGGAAGGAAGGAAGGAAGGACAAACAGTCCAGAAAGATCACCTCTTCCCTCCAGCTAAACTCTTCTTTTATAGTAGAGATTATTAGTAGCAATGTGCAGGGATGGAACCATTCATTACCTCTTAGAGAGAGGGGTATGCCAGCAAAAACTTAATATAGTTCTGAAAATTAAAGAAGAAGAAGAAGAGTTCACAGCTTCAGCAGCAAAGCCAGAATTTGCCCAGAATAATAATATACTGTTAAATGATAGTCACGTCCTGATGCGTTGGATTTTACAGTCATGGTTTGAAGAGTAGGAAGCAGAAGGTTAAAGCTCAAGAGATACTGATTACTGCAGCTGACATTAAGGAAACCTGGAGAAGAGAATGCTGATGAACAGTTGTTAGGAAACCTTTCCTGATGTTCAACCAAAACCTAATTCTTTGTAATTTGAGATCATTATTTCTGTATTCAGGAAGAGCTTTCAACAATTAAGTTCATCCTGATTTCTACTTGAAAGTCTCAAAACAGCTATTAGCTCTCCCTACTGTCTCTTCTTCTCCATGCTAAGCATAACCAATAGCACTTAGACTTATACATACCACTTCACAGTGTTTTACAGCCCTCTCTAAGCAGTTTACAGAGCCCCCAACAATCTGGGTCCTCATTTTACTGGCCTTGGAAGAATGGACAGCTGTGTCAACCTCAAGCCAGTCAGGATCAAACGCTTAGCAGTGGGCAGAGTTAGCCTGCAATCTTCATTCAGATTACTGTGCCACCGTGGTTCAATACTTCCAACAATTCCTCAAAAGCTTCTTATTATCTAGATAGCTTTCAGGTTTCTTATCATTGGCTCTTGCGGTTGATTTCCTCTGCAGATGCTCCAGTTTGTCAATGTTCTTCTCAAAATATGTGCCCCAGAAATGATACATTATTATAATATTTTGGTGTGATCTGCAAAATATAAAATATGCAGCAAGTGACTTTTCCTGATGTTACTCTATGCTTTTGTTACTGCAGCCCAGGACTGCATTTCAAACTGTAGATCACATCGTGAACAGCTGTAGGTGAGGACATATACTGGTACAGTTTCCAACTTCTTTCAGATAAGCAATGCTGTGCTCCAATGGTTAGATGGCCTAAACATTGCTATCTGAATCAGAATCGGAATAGAGATGGAAGGGACTTTGGAGGTCTTCTAGTCCAGCTCCCTACTCCATCAGGAGACCCTATCAATAATCAATCAATCAATCAATCAATAATTTAATTTGTTGACCGCTCCCTCTCCCCAAAGGGACTCGGAGCGGTGCACAGGGCAAATAAAACAATAAATACACATACACATAATAAAAACAAATTAAATATATCCCTGCGCTAAAAATTACCAATTAAAATACTAAAATCCCTATCTAAAATTATTGACAATCCCATAGACGAGAGACTACCCTAGGCCGGCCAAGCAGAACAAATATGTTTTTAATTTTAGACGGAAGGAGCAGAGGTCCATAGTTGTTCTAATGTCGGGGGGAAGGTCGTTCCAGAGGGCTGGGCCCGCCACAGAGAGAGCCCTTCCCCTGGGCGTCGCCCGCTGACAAAGTCTAGTGGACGGCACCCGGAGAAGTCCCTCTCTGTGGGAGCGAATTGGCCGTGTGGATGTATGAGGCAGGATCCGATCCTGCAAATAGTTAGGTCCCGAGCCATGGAGCGCTTTGAAGATGATAACTAAAACCTTGAAGCGCACCCGGAAGACGACAGGCAGCCAGTGCAGCTCGCGCAAGAGCGGTGTTACATGGGTAAACCTTAAAGTTCCCATAATTGCTCGCGCGGCTGCATTCTGGACTAGCTGAAGTCTCCGAGTGCACCTCAAGGGGAGCCCCATGTAGAGAGAGTTACAATAGTTCAGTCGGGATGTCACGAGAGCATGAGTGACTGTGCGAAGGGCGTCCCAATCCAATAGGGGGCGCAACTGGCGAACCAGGCAAACCTGGTAGAACGCCCTCCTGGCCACGGCTGTCACTTGATCTTCCATGGACAGCCGGGCATCCAGGAGGACACCCAAGTTGCGTGCCCCATCCACTGGGGCAAGATGTTCGCCCCCAATGGCCAGCGATGGAATCAGCTGGTTGAATCGGGCAGCCGGAAACCACAGCCACTCGGTCTTGGTTGGGTTGAGCTTGAGTCCGTTTCTTCCCATCCAGACCCGTACGGCTTCCAGGCACTGGCACATCACCGCTACGGCACTATACCAGTGGTTCTAAAACCTTCACAATGCTGTGACCCTTAAATACAGTTCCTCATGTTGGGGTGACCCCCAACCATAAAATTTGTGTCTCGGTTCCTAAGACCATCAAAAATATGTGTTTTCCTATGGTCTTAGGTGACCCCTGTGAAAGGGTCATTTGACCCCCAAAGGGGTCACGACTCACAGGTTGAGAACCCCTGCCCTATACCATTTCAGACAAGTTTCTTAAAAACCTTCAGCGATGAAGCACCAACTTCTGAAGGCAAGCTGTTTCGCTTGGTTAATTGTCCTCACTGTTAAGTTTCTCCTTAAGTTGATTGCTTCTCTCCTTGATTAGTGTCTATTCATTGTTTCTTCTTCTGCCCTCTGGTGCTTTGGAAAATAATTGAGCCCTTCCTCTTTGTGGCAGCTTCTCAAATACTGGAAGACTTCTATTATGCCCCTCTCCCTTGGTCCTTTTCTCTAGACTAGCCAAACCCAAATCCTGCAACCATTCTTCATATGTTTTAGTCTCCAGGCCTTTAATCATCTGAGTTGCTCTTCCTTGCACTTTTTCCAAAGTCTCAACATCTTCTTTGTAATGTGGGTTCTCTCGGAGAAGGGCGGGATATAAATTGAATAAAATAAATAAAATAAATAAATGTGGTGGCTGAAATTGGATGCAGTATTCTAAGTGTGGTCTTATTTACTTATTATTTATTTATTTAATTAGATTTCTAGACCGCCCCCTCTCCCCGAAGGGACTCGGGGCGGTGTACAGGTAAAATTAAAATTATCAAAATCATAACAATACATATAAAGTAAAATCGAATTAAATAGTCCTCTGTACAAATTTATAAAAATTAAAACTTAACCCATAAAACCGAATAAAATAATTAAAAATTACAGACTGAGGTGGGAAGCATGGAGTTAGGCCAGGCCGGCTAGATGAAACAAGTGGGTTTTGAGTTTCTGGCGGAAGGAGCGGAGGTCCGTAGTCGTTCTAATATCAGGGGGAAGGTCATTACTAAGCCTTTATAAAGCAGTATTAATACTTCATGCCATTTTGATTCTATGCCTCTGTTTATACAACCAAGGATTGTAGTAGCTTTTAAGGCTGCTGCTGCCACACACTGCTGACTCATGCTTAAGTGATCTTCCACTAGGATGCCAAGATCCCTCTCACAGTTATGGTTTTTGAGCCAGGTTTCACCTAATCTGTACTTGTACCTTTGGTTTTTCCTGCCCAGGTGTAAAACCTTAAGGCAAATGGCAACCTTTAAATCAGCACTAAATCTGATTATAGATTTTTTTTTTTAACATTCATATTTTATTGTGTTTTTAATTTAGGGGAAATGTCAGTATGTCTATGCATGTTATATCATATGCTAAATAAAAAATAAAGGACTTTTTACAGTTGCATCACATCATCTTATGAAGCACTGAGACATCGAGATAATTTTCACATGTAGTATTGCTCTATATGTTTTCCATTTCTTATCATCATGACTTCGATCGTTTTTCTCATCTAACCATATTTTTCGCACTATAAGACGTACTGGACCATAAGATGCACATTAGCTTTAGAGGAGGAAAACAAGAAAAAAATATCTGCCTCTGCCTCCCAGCATCCATCTGGTATTCATCTGGCTAGTGTCCTTGCAGCAAACAGCAAACAGCCTGGTCAGCTTCATCACGTTATTGCAGCCCTAGCACATCGCTCGTCAGGGCTCCGCTCCTTTGCACCCACCAGTGGTCAACTGAGCTGAGCTGCTGCCGCCACTGAGAACACTGGAACCTTCACTGCTGAGCAGCTGATTGGAGATTGGATCAGCCTCCTGGAATACTGCTGATCAGCTGTTCTAGGCAGTGGGGATCGCCACTGCCTATCGCCGCCTATCGCCACTGCATTCATGATAGGAGGTGGGGATCGGCAGCGGTGATTGGCAGCAATCATTTGCACTGATCCCTGCCACCTAGATAGTGGTGGTTGTGACAGGCAGCTGCTGCTGCACCAACCCCCTCCCCCCACCGCAATATTTGCTCTATAAGATAGACCTTTTTTTGGGAGAAAGTGCGTCTTATAGTGCAAAAAATACGGTACTTTGTTGCTGCTGAAATTAATCTGCCCTGTGTTCCACCTTGCCAAGATTTCTGAGACTCTTGATAATAATATACAGTATTTCTTCTGTCCTCATTTATCTATCATCTGCAGACTGGGTCATCAAATTTTCTAACCGCTCCTCCAAGTGGTTTCCAAATATTTTGAACAGACGTTTCCCTGGGATCCAATCTGCAGGGTGAGAAAAAGTCAGATATTAAAAACGGACTTTCCTTTTGGTTTTGGCCTGCACCTACGTACCACTAAATGTTCTGCTGCGTGTGCTTTTTTTTTTTTTTTGGAAGGAAAAATTGTGTCACTTACAGCCAAATGAATAAAGCTGTCTGGTTTAAAAAAAACAAAAAACTTGTTTGGAGAAACCAAGTGACAGAAGCTAACATTCATTTGTTAAAGACCACGTCCAATAATGTTAATTTAATTGTTCTTTTTTTACAATTTCCCTTTTGAGTTTGACAACGGAGCTGCCTTATATAAACAAAGATGCATCTTGTATGCCACGTAATGAATATCATTGAGGTATAATCAAGGCATTTATAGCTAAGACTATAGTGCACATTGAAGTGGACTGCCTTGTCAATGGAATAGTCTCTCTCTCTCCCCCCCACAATTATCTTTTCAACAGAACCAAAAGCTAGGGGCAATTGACTGGAGCCATGCATCATCATCTGCAAAAGGAACAGCAGGAAACAAGAGTTAAGGAGCAAGTAGGAGGGCTGCAAATGGCAGCCTTTAAATCAGCATTAAATGATGGCAGCAGGAAGCCAAAGCATGGGGATTCTGGGAAGCAGGTGCTCGGACACTTAGCCTAAGCTTCATTATAAATAACGGCTGTCTTGCAGGCATCTGGCAATAAATGGTGCTCCAGGACAGTCGGTGTAGGGAAGGGCTATCCAAGACACATTTATTATTGCAATGCAGCTACAAAAAGAAGGGATATTAAAAGAATGAGAAATCCGGTGTTGGAAGGTTGTTGAAAGTATTCCCAGGATACTTATTGAATGTTGCATTCCTTGGGGATTTGGCTTGGCAAATGTGGCTATTCCTTTGAATGGCATTTCATATGACTTACTTAGATTGTCCTCATGCTGTGCTCATGTAATGTAATTTCATGACTACCATACCTGGGCTACAGAATTCTCAACGGCCACAAGATGGCAGCAAGCATCTTTGCTGGCATCTAGTGGACATCCAGATTTTAACAACTCAGATATTTAATGAAAATGATGCAGAGTCACAATATATTATAATCTCATAGGATAATGAAAGTTACTGTGATTAATCATTCTATACATCCATGTTAGATTAATGCATAAACATACATGTTTTAGCTCATGATACAGTATGCATAGAAATATATTACAAACCCCGGTGTCATCATGTAGCAAAATGAATTGGTAGTTTCATCAATATAAATACTTTGCTTTTTGCATATATGGCATATTCTGGTTAGATATAATTATTTTGATGCTACCTAAAGAAAATATGTATATCTTATATAAATTAACTTTGCTATATCATAGCCTGTTTTTATGATGCTGTAACATAAACTAAAAGGGACGTGGTGGCTCAGTGGCTAAGATGCTGAGATTGTCAATCAGAAGGTTGGCAGTTCGGAGGTTCGAATCCCTAGTGCCGTGTAATGGAGTGAGCTCCCGTTACTTGTCCCAGCTTCTGCCATAGCAGTTCAAAAGTATGTTAAAAAAAATGCAAGTAGAAAAATAAGGAATACTTTGGTGGGAAGGTAATAGTTCTCCTGGCGCCTTTGGTGTTGAATCATGCTGGCCACATGAGCATGGAGACGTCTTTGGATAGCACTGGCTCTTCAGCTTTGAAACGGAGATGAGCACTGCCCCTAAATCCAGAAACTACTAGCATACATATGTGGGGGGACCTTTACCGTTACCTTTAACATAAACTGGCTGTTCCACAATATACATTTGTGGCAGGCCTTGGGGACAATAAATCTTTTAATTTGTGCTTCTAAGAGAAAGCCTATATATGTTATATCAATTCAGAGAATGGGCGCGGGGGATTATGGGAGTTTCTAGATACTCCCATGTAACACCTCTCCTGCGCGAGCTGCACTGCCTGCCTGTGGCCCTCCGGGTGCGCTTCAAGGTGCTAGTAACTATCTTTAAAGCGCTCCATGGCTCGGGACCTGGTTATCTGCGGGACCGCCTCCTACCACATACCTCCCTTCGACCTGTCCGCTCCCACAGAGAGGGTCTCCTCAGGGTACCGTCTGCCTACCCAGGGGGAGAGCCTTCTCTGTGGCAGGCCCTGCCCTCTGGAATGACCTGCTCCCCGACCTCCGCACTATCACAGACCTTCTCCTCTTCCATCGAACTTTAAAAACACACCTATTCCATGTCGCTGGCTTAGCATAGCTTTTATGATAGTCCCAATTATAATAATCTTAACTGTTTTTAAGTATAAGTTTTAGCACAGACCCATTGTATTTAATGTAATTTTAACTTTTATATTATTATTGTGTTTACTACTTTTTATCCTTTTTGTGCACCGCCCTGAGTCCCTTTCGGGAGATAGGGCGGTATAAAAAATCCGATTAAATAAATAAATAAATAAATAAATAAATAAATAAATAAATAAATAAATAAATAAATAAATAAATAAATACATACATACATACATACATACATACATACATACATACATACATACATACATAAATAAATAAATAAATGTTAGAGCCCGAAGTAACTGTATCCATGCGACTAGTTGTCTGTTATGACATTCACAGACTCCAAATCTAAATAAAATTTTCTTTTAACAATTGGCTGAAGACCTTGAGCAAGAAAGTTGAAATGTTTCTAGATCTTGCGTGAGAATTCATGCAATGCTGGAGATTAAAAGCACCAAACTCTTGTGCTCTTTTGAGATTTGGGCTAATTTTTCAAATGCTGCCATGAGTTTTTATAAGATGAGTGTCCATACAAATTTGATTAGTAGAACTAGATCATATTTATAATTCTCTACCCACATTGATTCTTCACATGATATGTACTAGGTTCGGATGATATGCTGAGCTCAAAACAAGATTCCTTATAAATTATAGGGTCACCTGAACCCTAAAGCAGCACACCCCAAAACAAACCATTATGGACCTGTGTGATATGTTATAAGGCAGTGATGGCTAACTTTCTTTATCATTGTGTGCTGAAAGGGCATAAAGGCGCATGCGAAAGCACACCCGTGTGGCCACACCCATAATGCAATACGTGCATGACTCCGTTTTGGGCCTCTGTGTGTGTGTGTGTGTGTGAAATGGCTCAGAAGGGACTGAGTTTCTGGTTTCTTGTGCTGTAAAGAAAACATGGGAGGAATGCACCAACCTGGAAGCCAAAATGAGGCAAGGCCCCGAAATGCAATGTGAGCATCCCCCGCGCATGGGCTCTTTCCACCCATGCATGCACCCCACCCCCTGCATGGCAGAGACCAGTTGGCCAGTGGGAGATGGCACACATGCGCTGTGGCGCTGAGCTGGGGTGACGGCTGGTGTGCTCGTAGTGTGGGCCATAGGTTCGCCATCACGGTTATAAGGAATCATACGTGTGATGTGATTTCAAACCTTTTCCTGAAATTTAAATTCACTAAGCACTTTTCTACTGATCCTAACCTAGGGAAAGAATGAGAAGCCTTGCAACATAGTCCAGACAAGAAGCATGTCCAGATGAAGTAATTATACTTTATTGTATGGTTACATTAACAGAATCTTGCAAGATTGATTCCTCCCATGTTTTCTTTATAGCACAAGAAACCAGAGACGACAGTCCCTTCTGAGCCATTTTACACACACACACACACACACACACACACACACACACACACACACACACACCAGGGGTGGGTTCCTGTCAGTTCTAACCTCTTCTATAGAAGAGGTTCCACAAATCTGCCCCGCCGTTTAGAACCGGTTCCAACTCCCTCCCCCTGCCCATCCACACATCATCAAGATGAAAAGCGAGAGGAGGAATTCTGGGAGTTGAAGTTCACATGTCTTAAAGCTGTCAAGTTTGAACACCCCTGGTTTTTTTTTCTAAAGGGTAAGGAATGCAAGGGTCTTGTAACTTGACTAAGGTGACCAGACGTCCTGCTTTTGGTGGGACAATCATGCTTTTCAAGAATTAGTCCCATGCCCCACCACCTCTTAAAAATGTCCTGCTTTTTGTCTGGAGAGGCGGCGGGGGGCGGCCGGGTGGCGGCCACTCCGCACGCACTCAGAGGTGGCCTGCGCCCAGGGCAGCAGCGCGGGCAGGAAGTGGTGGCCAGAGCAGGCTGGCGGGCAGGCAAGGGCCAGCGAGGGAGGAGTGAGCGAGAAGCCAGCAGGCGGAGGAGGAGGAAGAGGATAGCTGCGCATGGCGGGGGTGTGGCCCTGAACTTTGTGGCACGCCTGCTCTGGCTGCCGCTTCCTGGCCGCGCTGCTAAGCGCGTGCAGAGCAGCCACCGCCCACCTCCCCCCCCCAGCCAGAGAGGGAACCTCAGGTACAGCCAGTGAGGGAAGCGGTGGCTGCCGGACCGGGAAACACCGCTGAGCCCCCCCCGTCAATGGTGTCCCGCTTGACAAATTTTCAAATCTGATCACCTTAAACTTGACAGCTTTAAGACTTGCGTGCTTCAAATGCCAGTTTCTGAGGCAACATTTTGGTTGCTAAGCAAGAGCGTTGTTAAGTGAGTTTCACTACATTTTACAAGTTGGCCACACCCATCCAGTCACATGACTGCCAAGCCACTCCCACTCGGTCACATGGCCGGCAAGCCACTCCACACAGTCACATGGCCGGCAAGCCACTCCCACAAAGCAGGCCACACCTACAGAAGATGTTCTAAAAAATTTTTAAACCCACCACTGACACACACATCTGCTATGGGCTAAGATGCCTTTTATAGCTCTTTCCTTGCCTTCCAAGGTCATTCACACATACAATTACACCTAGTAATAGTTGTGGGACAGACAAAATAAACTGATTCCTTTCTTGAGTCAGACAAGTCCAAAAGTATCGTCGAGTTGAATCAAGCCTATTGGGGAATAAACTTTCAGTCCCAGACTTGATTAATTTGCAGCCCTTCCTTGCATCTTCTTTCCTGAGTGAATCACTGTCAGGAATATCACTGATGGAAATCACTTTATGAATTGGTTCAGCAATCATTTCCAGAATACTCGCTTTTCCTTTCGTTTTGATGTTTTTGTTGTTCACTGATACAATCAATGGGAAAAATAATTATAAACACAGGCCTGGGTTGTTGTTTTTTTTGTAAAGGGCCTCATTATTAGGATAATAGACTTTAGGTAAAAACAATCAAAAGATGTGTGAGATTTTCCCTAGACAGTCTGGAAAGAAATGGAAAACAAATTCAATTAAAATAACATTCAACCTTTTGTTCCTTCTGAGATATGATTTCTCTGAGGCAGAGACACAGTGGTAATGGGCAGCTGTTTGAAATGCTGGGCACAGAGACCCTCCCCAATCCAATCCATATATATATATTCTTGAATTTCCAACTTCACACAATTTGAGCACTGTTTAAAAGCATAAGCTAATATACTTGAAAAAAGGCTGTCCATAAGATTGCAGGAAAAACAGACCAATCTAGTCCTTTTGCACACTCAACCTGCTCTACGGCTCACACTTCATCACTCATGCTCATCCACCATTACTGAGGTGATTGACAAACACAGCCTCCTTCATTATGCTAGGCATTATGCAAAGTTGGCTCTTTTAAGACTGGCGGACTTCAACTGGCTGGGGAATTCTGGGAGTTGAAGTCCGCCAGTCTTAAAAGAGCCAACTTTGCAGACCCCTGTGCTAGGCCTTAAAAATTTTTATTTGCTTCATCAAAGAAGCACCATACCATGCTGCCACATTCAACCATCTAGGTATCCCAGCTCTCCCCATATCTTTGATTGATATCTGAAATTGTTTAGTTAGACATAAAGGTAATGTTTCCCCATACATGCTAGTCATTCCCGATTCTAGAGGGAAGTGCTCATCTCAGATTCAAAGCAAAGAGGCAGCGTTGTTTGAAGATGTCTCAGTGGTCATGTGGCTGGCATGACTAAATGCCACAGGTGAATGGAACGCTATTACCTTCCCATCACAGGTGGGTTCCTATTTGTTCTTACCGGTTCAGTGAATAGGTAGCAACTTGGTTTGCCACGCCCCCGAACCAGTGGTCTCGGTGGTGCCATAGGCTCCACCATCTTGTTTTTTGCTTCTGTGCATGCATGTCCCTGAGCAAACCAGCAGTAGCAGCAGCCGGAACCCACCCCTGCTTCCCACCAAAGGTGGTTTCTATTTTTCTTCTTGCATTTTTACATGCTTTCAAACTGTTAGGTTGGCAGAGGCTTGGACAAGTAATGGGGGCTCACTCTGTTATGAGGCGCTAGGGATTCAAACCACCAAACTGCCAACCTTTCTGATTGACAAGCTCAGCATCTTAGCCATTGAGCCACCGTGTCCCTCTTTAGTTGGACATATTTCATTTAAATTAAGATTTAAAGCAAGTGCAATTGAGTTTAAGGAAACCCACTCCCTCTTTTTAAAAGGTAAAGGTAAAGCTTTCCTCTGTCCAATCATGTCCAAATCTAGAGGGCAGTGCTCATTTCCTAGCCGAGGGAATCAGCATCATCCAAAGATGCGTCCATGGTCATGACTATACACTGAAACACATGGAATGCTGTTATCTTCCCACCGAAGTGGTAGCTTTTTATCTACTTTCATTTACATGCTTTCGAACTGCTAGGTGAGCAGGAGTTGAGACAAGTAATGGGAGCTCACCCTATTGTGCAACGCTCGGGGTTTGAACCTGGCCTGACAGCTCAACGACTTTAACCTCTAGCCATCGTGCCCCCTTTTCTCTCTTAAAACTGCTCCAATTCCCCAAGCCATTGGAAAAACAGGCTAAAAATATTTAACTGTATTCAACAATGTTACAGTGCCATCACAATACACTATATTGCCAAAAGTATTTGCTCACCCATCCAAATAATCCATCAGGTGTTCCAATCACTTCCATGGCCACAGGTGTATAAAATCAAGTACCTACACATGCAGACTGTTGTTACAAACATTTGTGAAAGAATGGGTCACTCTCAGGAGCTCAGCGTGGAACTGTGATAGGATGCCACCTGTGCAACAAATCCAGTCGTGAAATTTCCTCGCTCCTAAATATTCCACAGTCAGCTGTATTATAAGAACGTGGAAGTGTTTGGGAATGACAGCAACTCAGCCACGAAGTGGTAGGCCACGTAAACTGACGGAGCGGGGTCAGCGGAAGCTGAGGCGCATAGTGTGAAGAGGTCACCAATGTTCTGCAGAGTCAACAGCTATAGACCTCCAAACTTCATGTGGCCTTCAGATTAGCTCAAGAACAGTGCAGAGTGGACCAATGTCATATGGAACTCTATGGGTTAGGAATGGGATGTCACTTACTGTAAGATCATATGCGAGTAAAGGCAGGTGAGTGAATACTTTTGGCAATACAGTGTATCTTCAGTGGCTTTTGGAGATGTTCCCCAACCAGTTGGAAGTTGCCTGCTCTGACCCATAGCACACACTATGACTCTAATCAATGCAAGACTGAGGTTATACTGAGCCTCTCTGCCTGATAGGAAGCATTTAAAAACCACGGGTTCTGTTGCAAGGAAGATGTCAAAACTCTGGCAAAGCAAGTTGGAAAGATACTTGGGGAATGATACAGGAATTTTAAGAGTTCTCTACATTTTTTTAAAAAAACTTGCTTCTACTGGGAATTAGTACAAATTGTAGATTTTTATTTACTATGCATATCTGCCTGGAAGTTCAACTTCTGCTATGAATTCCTGCTGGTAACACTCACATGTGAATGAAATGTAAATTATTCAATCAAGGCAATTGCAGATGGGCGCTGTGCCAGCTAAGCTTTCAGTTAGAAGCACCCAACCATCAGCTTGGTTTCCCTTCAAGGCCTGAAAGAAACTAATGGGCCATTCAGGAGGCTTTGAAGGTTACAGAAGTAGGAGAGCCCCCATCAGGAAATGCATCTGATGAAATATGCATAAGAGGGATGAAGAAGTATAGAATTGGGGTAATGGGTTGTTGGTTTTTTTTTTTTTTTTTTGCTTGATTGGTTGTAAGAAAAAGGGTCTGGGGGTAGCAGGGAATTCTCCATGTGAGCTGTATGAATCACACTGATTTTAATTCCTGTGGATTTGTTCTGAAGTACAGATAGTCCTCCCCTTATGACCCCATAGAATTAACATTGCTAAATAAAAAGGTTAAATGCATTATTCTGGGTCTTATGCTCTGGAATAAGAGAGAACAAGCCTTTTTCGGCTATTTTAAGATAGCAAGAATTTTTTCTTGATATTTGCATGAAGTCTATGGGGACTGCAACTTGGACCCCTTATTGTCCCATAGCTGTTTCCAAATGGCCTCAGTCAATCCTGGATTTTCTTAAAGCTTGCATGAATGCATATAAGAACAGCATAGAGCCGTGGTGGCACAGTGGTTAGAATGCACTACTGCAGGCTACTTCTGCTGATTGCTGGCTGCCTGCAGTTTAGCAGTTCGAATCTCACTGGTTTAAGATTGACTCAGCCATCCATCCTTCTGAGGTTGGTAAAATGAGACCCAGATTGTGGCGCAGTGGTTAGAATGCAGTACTGCAGGCTACTTCTGCTGACTGCTGGCTTCCAGCAGTTTGGCAGTTCAATTCTCACCGGTTTCAAGTTGACTTAGCTTTCCATCCTTCCAAGATAGGTCAAAGGAGGAGCCGCAGTGTTGGTGGCAATATGCTGATTCTGTAAACTGCTTAGAGAGGTCCGTAAAGCACTGTGAAGCAGTATATAATTCTAAGTGCTGTTGCTATTGTGTGATGAAACAAAACAATAAAAAAAACCTGGACAATATTTGATTTTGAGCATATGCCTGTTGGACCAAGGACAGAGAACATGTTCTCCTGATGCCCTACACCTGGTTAACCCTACACTTAGTAAGCCAAAAATTCCTTGGAAAAAAAGGCAGAAAAAAATAATAAGATTGTTTATAATACAGAGATATGCTAATGCTTTCAGAGTTTTAGAAAACAAATGTAGGTTTGCTCATTAAAAACTCCCCATCTTAAAACAGGCACATCAAACCCTTGCACCGAGGGACTTTAAAATATAATTCCTGTTAATTTGGAGAAAACACTTTATATTCATAAGCTTTTCTGATTGAAGCAGCCCGTTTTAAAATATCTGTACTGACAAGACTAACAGTGTTTTCACGTAGGCAAAAATAAGATAACAGAAACCAGAAAGAAAAACCTTTCAGCTTTCTGTAAATTAAGTTGTGTCCTTTGCTTGCATAATTGGCTGCTGGCAGAAGTGCTTGTCGTTTGCAGAAAAATGTGGCTAGAAAAGGTCTACTTACTGGTTGCTATTTGGCAATGGGGATTCAGGCAGATGCCTTGTTAGTAGGCACACCAGCTTCTCCTGCAAAATCCTGGATTTGCCAGCTACTTGCCTAACTATATATATATGAGATTATTTTTGCTCTCAAAAGGTGTTCTGCAAAACTACAGCATCATTGGGATTGAAATAATTGGAGCCTTACATTTCAAACACTGCAAACAGCCGCTACAGCAAATCCTTGGCAGCTCCGAAGAAATCCTTGTGCCTCTGAAAAAAGAGCCTCAAATTGCTCCAGCAAGAACTGAGTTGGGTGCATTGTTACACTGATTTCTGCCTTACGCTCAGCATCTGAAAACTAGTATTGGACCTAGAAGAGACTTTGGGACCTCTGGTCAGCATCACTGTTTCAGCTTAGAAATAGCAATAGCACTTAGATTTATAGACTACTTTACAGTGCTTTACAGCCCTCTCTAAGTGGTTTACAGAGTCAGCATATTGTCCCCCAACAATTTGGGTCCTCATTTTACCCACCTTAGAAGGATAGAAGGCTGAGTCAACCTTGAGTCTGGTGAGATTTAAATTGCAGCTGGCAGTCAGCAGAAGTAGCCTGCAGTACTGCACTCTAACCACTGCACCACCATGGCTCATAATGTATATAGTAGGACTTCCAGGAAAGAAATGGGAAGGAGAGGATTAGGATTACCCACAATTACTTCAGACAGTTGCTCCTCATGAGGAGACTGCAAACAGTGAGCTTTGGGCATTGAAGGAATGCGATCATATTACAAGCTGTGGTTTGATGTCTCCAGAAGGACCCACAGTTTGCAAATGCCTTTTCTCAATCACTTTGGGAGATTATTTATTAACTGATTTTAAAATATTAGGAACCTTCATGAAGGTATGTTTTACTACACTGGTTGCGTTTTCTTCGATTCTTAGTTAAATAAGTTTAAGGACTTACTTTTATTTATTTATTGACTAAAAAAGAATGCTAAGAATATTGTTTATTGAAAGTTGCAGACTAAAGGTGGGTTTAAACTAAGATTTTGAAATTAATTATAATAATTCTTCACATGGGGAAATCCTGATGATTTGAATAATCCAAAAAAATTATAAAAGGGTTTCTGAAGGTTAATAAGGAAAAGGAACCAGAAGAATAAAGATTATAATTAAAGGAGAACAATACTTAAATTGGACTTAATAATAAAGAATGGCACAACATATTTTAACATTGAAGGGATAGAAGAATATTTATGAACAATGGATCCAGCAGATTTTTTTTTTAAATTCTATTATAGACAGGCTGTGTTTGGAAGATATGGAAGAGTAAGATTTGCTAGTTAGATTTGAGACTGTTTTAAAGTAGATTTAAAAATGAAAGGCTATGGGAATAATGTAGAAAGCAATGCCAAACAGATATACAAATGAAACTGATTGATATCTTACCAAATCAAAAGAATGATCTAGATACCTTCCTTATATTGGATCTACAAAAGAGACTTCTTCAAGTATTGAAGAATTTTGTGGAAAGGAACAAATAAAAATGAGAAGAAATTAAATTCTAGAACCAATATTTGAGGGGATTAAGGATCAAGATTGTTAAAAGTGAAGGGAAGGAATATGAAGTTTGTCTATTTGATCAAGGTTAAAGTAGATATGCTATTATATCTTAATGGACTTATGCTGATTGGAATTGAATGATGAGGTTGTAACAATTTGCTTAGAAATAAGAGATGACATGTAGGAAAAAATATTTTCTCATATTTTAATAAAAGATAACAATTTACTATAGTTTTCATATTTATTGTGATGGGGAAAGTAATTTTTATATATTTTTCTTTTCTTTTTCTTTATTTCTCTCCTTTACTTTGTATGTTTTTCTTTATTTTAGTTAGTTCTTACCTTTTAAATTGTATTGTCTAATGTATTTATAATAAATAAAATAAAATAGATGTATATATGATAGAGGTTAAAATAAATTAAAAGGACCAGTTTGATGTAGTGCAGTGGTGGGTTCCTACAGGTTTGGTCAGATGCAGCAACACGTGGCGGGCGCAGGCGCGAGCGAAGTGAGCAGCGCACGCGCAAAGCGCCCTCTCAGCGAACTGGCAATAAACCACTGGTGTAGTGGTGGAGATATCAAGCTAGAAACTGGGAAACCATGAGTTCTAATTCTTAGACACCAAGGCAGCTGAGTGACCTTGGACTGGTTGCTCTCTCTCAGCTTAAAGAAGGAGGGAGTGGCAAATCACTTCTGATTCTTTGCCAAGGAAGCTGCAGTGACTGATGCAGACAATTGCCAGGATATTAGATAGATAGATAGATAGATAGATAGATAGATAGATAGATAGATAGATAGATAGATAGATAGATAGACAGACAGACAGACAGACAGACAGACAGACAGACAGACAGACAGACAGACAGACAGACAGACAGACAGACAGACAGACAAGTAGGGAGAGAGGGAGAGAGGGAGAGAATATCACTTGTGAAAGATCTACTATATAATTTTCTGGGATGAAATTGGAAAGAGTACAGCTTTTGTATATGATAGAGCCATTATGGCGAACCTATGGCACGGGTGCCACAGGTGGCACACGGAACCATTTATTAGGGCGAGGTATTGCCCTGTCAGCTCCAGCAGGCAAGTGTGCCCTGGCCAGATGATTTAGGTCTTCTTTTGAGGCCGTGTTTTTGCCTTCTGGAGGCTTCAGAGAAACTCCTGAAGCCTCTGGAGGTGCGTGCGGGGCTGTTTCCTGAAGCCTGGGGAGGGTGAAAAAAGCACGCCAAAAGCAGGGGGTTGTGCACATAGCATTATGGGTGTGGCACACCCACACACAACCCCCCCGGGCTCCCCCCGCTTTTGGCACGCGAGGCAAAAAAGGTTAGCCATCACTGTGACCGAGTAGTCCTTCCTTTCTCCTTCTTTTGTTTATGTTTTTGCTTTCTCCATTGTGCCGTGTGTGTGTGTGTGTGTGTGTGTGTGTGTGTGTGTGTGTGTGTGTGTGTGTATGTGTTTGTGTCGGTACATGTGTACATGATTCTTGTCCTGATGAGAGCTTTTTGGAATGGATTGAGAAGGGCTTGCTCTGCTGGGCAGCACTGTATTGTTATGTAATCATGTTCTATTTATTCATACAAGAATTATAATTAAACAGCAGGCAGCACTTGGAGAAGCAATTATTTTTAGAAGTTATTTGAAAACAAACCAACAATATCTGTGATAGGAATGGGAACACAGGCTGTAAATCAGATCTATTGCTCTGGCTTATCCTCAGGCCTCCCTAACTCTAGCATCTAGGTATTCCACTGTTTTTAAAGGATCATATATCCCTTTACTGTGGCCTATGCCTCATCCACCTTCAGCTTGTGAACGCAGACTAAATTCGTCCTTAGCTTTCCAGTTTTAAAATAGCATTTTCCTAGTTCTCCTGATGTCTCATTAACGGGGAAAATCTGGTCATTGGGACCTTTTCCTCATTGCCACGATGTCTTGAGCTGCTGAAGAGACTGGACGCACCATTCCAACCATCTGCCCACATACAGATAGACCAGGGGTGAAATCTACTGGTTTGCAAATGTGAGCGCGCTCGCAGAGTGTCAAAAATGGATGTGATAACATCCGGGTGGGTGGTCAGAGCCTGCTGCCAAGCGCACCTGCAAAGGTAAGTAGAACAGCAAGGTGGGGGGGGGAGGGAATCTGCTGTGCCACGCGATTGAGATTAGCTAGAAAGCAGGATTAAATCGTGCATCACAGCTGATTGATGGAAATACCGGTTCGCCTGAACCGGTAGCATTTTTTTTTACTACTAGATCGGGCAAACCAGTCTGAACTAGTAGCATTTCACCCCTGAGATAGTCCTAAATTAACAACTGGTTGCTAAGCAACAGTTTGAATTTATGACGAACTCTCCCCCCCCCCCAAGCTAATTATGACCTGGTGCCAAAATTCTGATGGCTCCCCCCACCCCTGTGGTCACATGATCATATTTTGGGCACTCGGCAACTAGACTGTATTTATCATGATGTGCGGTGTCTGCAATCATGTGACTGGGATTTACAGTGTTTTTGCTGGTTGAATGAAAATAAAAAATAGGGGAGACGTGATAGCAGCCTTCCAGTATCTTAGGGGCTGCCACAAAGAAGAGGGAGTCAAGCTATTCTCCAAAACACCTGAGGGCAGGACAAAGAAGCAATGGGTGGAAACTAATCAAGGAGAGAAGCAACTTAGAACTGAGGAGAAATTTCCTGACAGAACAATTAATCAGTGGAACAACTTGCCTCCAGAAGTTGTTCCAACACTGGAGGTTTTTAAAAAGATGTTGGATAACCATTTGTCTGAAGTGGTGTAGGGTTTCCTGCCTAAGCAGGGGGTTGGACTAGAAGACCTCCAAGGTCTCTTCTGCTATTCTATTCTGTTCTATTCTGTTCTATCTATTCTATTCTATTCTATTGCCTATCGCAAACAATAGACTCACTAATGACTGTGGCATTCACTTTATGACTGTTGTTGGTCGTGTGAGTGAACCACTTTATGACCATCACAACTTACAATCATAATGGGCATGTTGAAGTTCACACATCATAAAAAATACAAGCTCAAATTCAAAGCCCAACAGAGGGTGGTCCAGCTGAGCGGTCCGAGGTTGCTCTTGAGACACCATCTTGGGAGGAGTTTGATTTTGTTACTACCGAGGATATGGACAAGTTGTCAAAGAGACTTAGGGCTACCACATGTTTATTGGACCCGTGTCCCTCCTGGCTTGTACTGGCATCCTGGGAGACGACACGAGGCTGGCTCCAGGGCATTGTCAATGCATCTTTGAGTGAGGGATCCTTGCCTGCCGTTTTGAAAGAGGCGGTAGTAAGGCCCCTCCTCAAGAAGCCGTCCCTGGATCCAGCATTACTAGAGAACTATCGTCCCGTCTCCAACCTTCACTTTTTAGTGAAGGTTGTTGAGAGTGTGGTGGCCCAACAGTTTCCGCGACACTTGGAGGAAGTTGATTATCTAGACCCGCGCCAGTCCGGCTTCCGACCCGGGCATAGCACCGAGACGGCATTGGTCGCGTTGGTTGATGATCTCTGGAGGGCGCGGGATAGAGGATATTCCTCTATCCTAGTCCTATTAGACCTCTCAGCGGCTTTTGATACCATCGACCATGGTATCCTATTGCGCCGACTGGGGGGGTTGGGGCTGGGAGGCACCGTTCTACGGTGGTTCTTGTCCTACCTCTCTGGTCGGTCGCAATATGTGTTGGCAGGGGGGCAGAGGTTGGCCTCGAGGCCCCTCGTATGTGGGGTACCTCAAGGGTTGGTCCTCTCGCCCCTGGACATGATATAGACTTTAAAAAGACCAGAACTATTGCCAAAATTGAACACTTTAACAACAGAATAATCAGAGAAGCTATTGAGATAGAAAAACTGCCACACAGCATGAATAAACGAGATGATACCTCCCGCCTACCAGCCATTTGGAAACCCGCCCTCACTGTCAAACGAATCCCTAACACAAAGAATGATACCAGACCAACACTCACGAAAACCACACAGGATGTCACTATCACACATCCATGCAAAAAGCAAGCCCAAACCCACACCGATGATGACCACAAACCAGAAGCCCGACCACAAACCAGAAGCCAGACCACAGCTGCATTATTAGCCACTTTAAACCCCTCCAATCCATACATGAAGCAAACTGATGCCCACCACGGAGATGTGGCACGACCACAAACGCGAAGCCAAACAACAGTAACGCAGCTCACCAGGTCAAATCCCTCTGCAACTTGGACTAACACAAGCACAACCAGGCCCCCACCAAAACAGAACACGCCCCCATCCAATCAGAGCACAGCCAAACTCCCATCCAATCAGAGCACAGCCAAACCCCCTACCAATCAGAACACACCTCCACCCAATCAGAATGCAGCCAAGCTCCCACCCAATCAGGTCACATCCCCACTGGCAGTTAAAAAGAGGAACCGGCTGAGATCTCACATTGCTCCTGGAAGCACCAAGCCGGAAGCACCAGCCTGAAGATGATGAATGAGACTTCATCGAAACGTCGTGAAGATACTTCCAATTCTACGTGGGAGAAAACCCGAACAACCAAAGACCTGTATGTATGTATGTATGTATGTATGTATGTATGTATGTATGTATGTATGTATGTATGTATGAATCCTTATTGGGATTCAAACTCAGGCTGTTTGCATGTCAGGCAGCAGCCTTAACCATTCGGCCATGAGTTCTACTCCCTTATCAGCTGAGCCAGGGAAATAAGTCATTGTTTATGTCAGAGCACCTGGTATGCCCAAATATGGGAGGAAGGGAGCTTACTGCTACCATTTTGCCTTTTGATCAGCTCAAAAACATAATATAATATATATATTACATTTTTGAGCGGATCAATAAATAAGTCAGGGAGACTAGTATAGACTAGTCTCCCTGACTTATTTATTAATCAGCTCAAAAACGTAACACACATATAAAAAAATTACACAACGGAACTCATAGCTTTCTGTCTAGATGATCTCTGGTGATGAGCCGAAAGGCAGAAAAGGAGAGCAGTATGCTTCCACCCTTAATTGGGGCTTAACAGGGTGTTGTGACACAAAGATAGATAGATAGATAGATAGATAGATAGATAGATAGATAGATAGATAGATAGATAGATAGATAGATAGATAGATAGATAGATAATTGTTTTCACAACTTCCTGTTAAGCCCCAATTTATATATTTATATATATATTTATATATTTACTTATTTATTGATCAGTTCAAAAACATAACACACACACACACACACACACACACATATATATATATATATATACCCACACACACAGAATTTTGCAAAATGACCATTGCTAATGCGCATACACAATATACTCTGCTTAGATACCTTTACACACAATTGTGATTGCAGCACGTAAGTCGGGGAAATGTGATCACCAAAGGATAATTGTGATCGGGTTCATCTATTAGTCTAGGAATTGTAAATTAGATCAGGGCATTTTAATACATGAACCCCATTTAAGTCTCGCCCTTAGGAACTGGGTTATTATCATCCCAACAGAAACGACACAAAGAATCGATGTAGAAATGTACGCCGTTCCAACATGACATCGTTTTCATCTCTGGCGAGCTATCTAGAACAAAGCAAAAATGAGCCATAATGTCGCCCGTGTGGGAAGCGACGGCCACGTTCAAAGCAATAAAACAGATGTTTGATGGCTGAAAAATATTGGGCAGCTCCTGGTGTCGCAGTGACAAGTGCCAGCAGATGTTGTTTTTGCCATCTTCCCTTCTCCTTTCTTGACCTCCTGAAAATTTTTGAAAGGCCGTCGATCGCTTTTACATCTCGCGCAGGCTTTCATCCCCTGTCAATTCAAGGGACAGGGAACACAGGAACAAGGGAAAGGCTCCACAAGCTGTCTTTCTGTCTCTTGCCTCAAACCTGTTTTCCATTTCTGCATTTAATACGTGTACGAAAATGTTGGAGAAAAAGAAGGAAACCATTCTTAATTCTCAAATAAAGACTACAGAAGAGACTCTTCCATATCCATTGGGTGATATAGAAGGATCTTGACAAACTTGAACATTGGGCACTATTTAATAAAATGAAATTCAATGGCGAAAAGAGTAAGGTTCTACATTTAGGCAACAAAAATGAAATGCACAGGTACAGTACAGGTGGTACCTTGCTCAATAGCAATAACTGTGAAAGGGATCTTGGAGTCCTAGTGGACAATCATTTAAATATGAGCCAGCAGTGTGCAGCAGCTGCCAAAAAGCCAACACAGTTCTAGGCTGCATAAACAGAGGGATAGAATCAAGATCACGTGAAGTGTTAATACCACTTTATAATGCCTTGGTAAGGCCACACTTGGAATACGACATTCAGTTTTGGTCACCACGATGTAGAAAAGATGTGGAGACTCTAGAAAGAGTGCAGAGAAGAGCAACAAAGATGATTAGGGGACTGGAGACTAAAACATATGAAGAGCGGTTGCAGGAACTGGGTATGTCTAGTTTGATGAAGAGAAGGACCAGGGGAGACATGATAGCAGTGTTCCAATATCTCAGAGGGTGCCACAAAGAAGAGGGAGTCAAACTATTCTCCAAGGCACCTGGGGGCAGGACAAGAAGCAATGGGTGGAAACTATTGGGTGGTTGATGATCTCTGGAGGGCCAGAGATGGGGGTTGTTCCTCCATCCTGGTCCTATTAGATCTCTCGGCGGCTTTCGATACCATCGACCATGGTATCCTATTGCATCGGCTGGGGAGGTTGGGGGTGGGAGGCACCGTCCTACGGTGGTTCTCCTCCTACCTCTCTGGCCGATCGCAATTTGTGTTGGCAGGGGAGCAGAGGTCGACCCCGAGACCCCTCACATGTGGGGTGCCTCAGGGGTCGGTCCTTTCGCCTCTCCTGTTTAATGCATACATGAAGCCGCTGGGTGAGATCATCCGTGGTTTTGGGGTAGAGTATCATCTCTACGCTGATGATACTCAGCTGTATATATCTACCCCAAACCACCCCAACGATGCCGTAGCGGTGATGTGCCAGTGCCTGGAAGCCGTGCGGATCTGGATGGGAAGTAACGGACTTAGGCTCAACCCGACCAAGACCGAGTGGCTGTGGTTTCCGGCTGCCCGATTCAACCACCTTTCTCCAATGCTGGCCATAGGGGGCGAACATCTTGCCCCTGTGGATGGGGCGCGCAATTTGGGTGTCCTCCTGGATACCCGGCTGTCTATGGAAGAGCAAGTGACAGCCGTGGCCAGGAGGGCGTTTTACCAGGTTCGCCTGGTTCGCCAATTGCGCCCCCTATTGGATCGGGACGCCCTTCGCACAGTCACTCATGCCCTCGTGACATCTCGACTGGACTATTGTAACTCTCTCTACATGGGGCTCCCCTTGAGGTGCACCCGGAGGCTTCAGTTAGTTCAGAATGCAGCCGCGCGAGCAATTATGGGAACCACCAGGTTCACCCACGTTACACCGCTCTTGCGCGAGCTGCACTGGCTACCTGTCGTCTTCCGGGTGCGCTTCAAGGTATTAATCATCATCTTTAAAGCGCTCCATGGCTCGGGACCTAGCTACCTGCGGGATCGGATCCTGCCTCATACATCCTCATGGCCGATTCGCTCCCACAGAGAGGGACTGCTCCGGGTGCCGTCCACTAGACTCTGTCAGCGGGCGACGCCCAGGGGAAGGGCTCTCTCTGTGGCGGGCCCGGCCCTCTGGAACGACCTTCCCCCCGATATTAGAACGACCACGGACCTCCGCTCCTTCCGCCTGAAATTGAAGACTCATCTTTTCTGCCTGGCCGGCCTAGGGTAGTCTCTCTGTCTATGGGTTTTTAAATGTATACTATATTTATTGGATGTTTTTAGTTAAGGGGATTTTAGCACAGGATTGATTGAGTTTAATTCGTTTTAATTTGTATGTATTTTGTATATTTTTCGTTTTTTAATTTCCCTGTGCACCGCCCCGAGTCCCTGTGGGGAGAGGGTGCGGTCAGTAAATGCAACATTATTATTATTATTATTATTATTATTATTATTATTATTATTATTATTATTATTATTATTATTATTATTATTATTATTATTATTATTATTATTATTATTATTATTATTATTATTATCATCAAGGAGAGAAGCAACTTAGAACTAAGGAGAAATTTCCTGATAGTTAGAACAATTAGTCAGTGGAACCGCTTGCCTACAGAAGTTGTGAAGGCTCCAACACTGGAAGTCTTTAAGAAGATGTTGGATAGCCATTTGTCTGAAACGGTATAGGGTTTCCTGCCTTGGCAGGCGGTTGGACTAGAAGTCCTCCAAGGTCCCTTCCAACTCTGCTATTGTATTGTATTGTACGAGAGGCAGTACAAGTAGTCCTCAACTTACAACAGTTCATTTAGTGACCATTTGAAGCTACGACAGTGTTGAGAAGTGACTTGTGACTGTTTTTCATGTTTATGACCATTGAAGAATCTCCGTGTCACATGATCAAAACTCAGACTCTTGGCCACTCGAATCCTGGAGTTATGCAATCTCCTTTTGTGATCTTCTGACAAGGAAGCCAGGTTTACTTAACAACCCTTTTACTAACTTAACTTAACAAGTGCAGTGTGTTCTGATCCAGCTTCCCAAATACGATGAACCCTCTGAAATGAACTCCAAGATTCCCTTATTAAAAGTGCTGGCAACCCCGGCACACAACACAGGCTAACAAGTCTGTCTGTCTGGAAGATGAGTAGTTGTTTGCCTGCCACATCTACTCATCTCCACCCCTTGCCTTTTATCCCCAAGCTAGGGTGGAGCTTTGTTAGCAGTGGTGGCTCTTCCTTCCCAAGGATCAGCCCATGAATTTCCACTGCTCTCCTCTCCTCTGCCTTCTGTGTATCTGCACTGAACCCAACTATTTCTCCTCTTCCTCATCAGACACCTCCAGACCTTGGGGCTGTTGACTCTCCATCTGAGGGCTGACGGACGGCCCAGGCTTTGCCTCTGCCTCTCTCTCTGCCAGCTCCATTCCCTCTTCCCCCTCGGAGCTCTCAGGTTGCCTTGATGCTGACCCTGACTCGCCCACCTCCTCCTCTGATTCGGCTGCTGGAGGGGCCAGCAGTCGGCAGGCCACAACACAGTGATTCCCTTAACAGCTGTGGCATGAAAGGTCGTAAAATGGGACAAAGCCCACAACAACTGTCTTGCTTAGCACAAAAACCTTGGGCTCAGTTGTGGTTATAAGTTGAGAACTACCTGTACTGCTTTCTAAATGGTTGCATTTAAAATTTGAGCAGGAAGGGCAGCATTAATCTATAGAAAATGTGCATATGCTAATATATAAGTATGGGCACTAATTTACTATATCTTAATTTGTGGTAGCTTAATGAAAAAAGGAGGGTACCGCTTTGGGAAACGGTATGATGAAATGCATTTGGTGTCATCCCAGGATCTTGTCCAGGTACCTGAATGCATGGGCAGCCCGATGAGTCCCCAATCTTCCTGTTTAGAGTTTTTTCTAATCTTAAAAAAAGAATTGGCAAAACAGTAGGCAAACGCATCTATCGGAGTCATTCCCACAATTTCTTGCTTTGGCAAGCACCACTGAATTTTACCTTGCTGAGTGAGAAGGGAAGCAGGCAGCAGACAAGGAGATCATTAGTAACAGTTGAAGACAAGCGTTCACCATTCATGCCGGAGAGGAAGAAGCAAGATTTATCTGTAAATAAACAAGTATAGTTTCACACGTAAGGAGACAGGACAAAGATGGATAGGCTATAAGAAGCTGTGAATTTCCCCTTGCCAGCAAAGTACATTTACAATGATGTTATTTTTGCATGCATTAAGGTAGATGTTATTTTTGTGGGGCATTTTTCATAGGATGAACAGAAGAGAAAGTTGGAGAGATTCATCTTCAAATCTGTCATGATAGAATGCAGACAGACAGACAGGCAGAGATACAGTAGATAGACAGACAGACAGATATCATGGATATAGAGATAGATAGATAGATAGATAGATAGATAGATAGATAGATAGATAGATAGATAGATAGATAGATAGAGATAGATAGATAGATTGATAGATAGATAGATAGATAGATAGAGTGTGTGTGAGAGAGAGGGAGGAGGGAGGGAGACGGAGAGGGATATATATATATATAATGTTAGAATTAAGAGTAGTGTGGATACAATACAGAAAACGTTTTATTTCTTTCCTGTAGGATGCTATCTAATTTATTACCTAATAAAATGGATTGGTAAAGGCAGATAATACACTTCCCTTAGTAATTATTAGAACTTACAGTGAATAATTCAAGAATACATCACCACAGGCAGAATCTTCCTGTGATGTTTCTATCGCTGGTTCTATCTCAAACAAGTGGTAGACTGAATAGCGGTCCACATAAATTACTTTTTACATGGATACTCATAAGGCTATTTACACATCTAGAATGCCAAGACAAAGTGTGGCTTGGATTCTTCTTTCTTACCTGCCATTTTCTAGGCTTTCTCTCTCCTGTCTCTGTGGAATGGTACTGTGCATTGGTTCAGTTTTGGTTCAGTTTTGAAGCAGAGAATACATGTCCTAGATTTTCAAAGGCTTGACAGTTGTTCTATTGGGGTTACTCATTCTAGCAAAAGCTGTCACAAAATTCAACTGCTGAATTTATCAAGCTCCCAACTCTTCTAAGAACTTAAGTCAACATGAGTATTGATGGTACCATGCTCTTCTGCCACAAGAGAGAGAGGATCATCTTCCAATCTTCTCTCCATCCTCACCTTCCAAGATGGATGATAAATGATTGTGCGTATGGTCCACAGTGTCTTCTCCACTCATCCATGGCTTAAGGTATGAGTAGTTTCAGCAGTTCTTCCTCCAGCCTCTGCTGCCATCTCCCATTTTTGACTGGACTACAGTAGTTCTCCTACTCTGTCATGCCATACCTGTACAGATCTGTGCTAAAATGGGGCTGCTGACATCCTTATAACCCAGCTCTTAATATTTGGAAGAGCGAGCAAGCTCAAAGTCAGTTTAAAAATCATATAAACTGGCTATATTTTAAGCCTTTCAGCACAGCAGGGCTCATTCCTAAGGCAGCATCATTTATCATCCACCTGGTCACTGGTGGATGGATAGGAGACTGGTTTAACCGAAAGATATCACCTGAGAAACACAGGTATGATGAACAGCCCACCTCACTTACTTCCATATCTAATGTTCCAGATATTGAAACAGTTCTGTGACATGAGCAGTAGATGGAGCACAATCTCCTGCTGAAGCATCAAATGCACATTCTGAAATTGTACTTGTAACAGGCCAGGAATTCAGCTGGAGTAAGTAAACACAGATCAGTTAAAACAAAGAAGGGGACATTGAGGTTTGGAGAGGGGGGTGGATGGGGAAAAACCGCTCGATGAGGATCCCAATAGTTTCTAAAAAGCAGCGTAAAAACAAAAGGTACCTCTGTGTGCATGAATAGATGTGATTTGGACCAAGGACTTCGAAAGCCTTGGCTTGTATTTGAGTCTTTACATAATTTTGAAGTGAACTCTGCGAGGCTGATCAACATTCTATCAACAAGTCCATCAACATTCTGCTCAGTCATTGCTGTAGAATAATAATAATAATAATAAATTTATTTATATACCGCCTCCTCTCCCCAAAGGGACTTGGAGCGGTGCACAGGGAATAAAAACCAATATAAAATACATAGAAAAATAAATAGTTAAAAAACGAATTAAACAATTGTCCCTGCGCTAAAATCCCCTAAATTAAATTACACTAAAACCCCTAAAACCCTATCAAAAGACGGGAGCCTAACCTAGGCCGGCCAAGCAGAAAAAGTGTGTTTTGAGTTTTTGACGGAAGGAGCGGAGGTCCGTAGTTGTTCTAATTTCGGGGGGTAGGTCATTCCAGAGGGTTGGGCCCGCCACAGAGAAGGCCCTTCCCCTGGGCGTCGCCCGCTGGCATAGCCTAGTGGACGGCACCCGGAGTAGTCCCTCTCTGTGGGAGCGGATCGGCCGCAGGGATGTATGGGGCAGAATCCGATCCCGCAGATAACTAGGTCCCGTGCCATGGAGCGCTTTAAAGATGATAACTAACACCTTGAAAGTGTTTCACTGCTGCAGCAGGTAGTTAAAATCCTGACAAGCATCACAGAATTATATTTTGGACTATATTGCTGCTTTATGATCATAATATACTTGATTATTTTCAACATAAAACAGTTGAGGCTATCATTAAAAGAAGCACAGCAGAAGTAAAGGATGATAGAAACAAAAACATTAAAAACTCAGATCCCTCTTTCTCTGTGTGTGTATCTCTGTCTCTCTCTTTGTCTGTCTCTGTCTCTCTGAAAATAAAGGGAGATGAAGGGAGAAGAAAAAGATTCTACGTAGATCAGAAATGTCAGGTTTTAACTCCCTGTCCCCATTTTGTAAGTGGCTGCAGCAGGACACCTGCCACTATGATATAGTGGAAGAACCAGTTTCCAAATCTCAGTTAGCTTCTAATCTTACTGAACTGCCCTAGGCCAATTGATTTTCCCCTATCCAATTTACTTTTCTGTTCTCTCAGGCAAAGAAGCCCATATCCAAGTAAAGATGGACTTTATTTTCTGCAGTATGCCAATTTCCCTTTCTAAGATAAACAATTAAAAGGCTCTCCAAATTGGAACAGGAAGCCTGCTCCAGGGGTATATATGAGGGATCCCAGATTTATGTTTATTAATTTAGATTATTTTATCCCTCCTGAATTATTCTTTTTTATAAATAACTCAAGAAATGAACATGCATAAATGCTGCAAGATCCAATCTGAGTCATTCACCGGGACCAAAGGTTTGGTTTTCCGAACTTGCACTGGAGCCCATCCTCAGGCACTCCTCTGAGGATGGGTTCACTATTCTGGTACGAGAAACTCCCTGAGGATGGGCTCCAGTATGAGTCTGAAAGCTCGGAAAACTATACCTCTGGTCTTGGTGACTGACCCAAATTGGATCTTGCAACATCTAGCTCTAGCTCTTGCAACATCTAGATCTAGCTCTCTACATGGGGCTTCCCTTGAGGTGCACTCAAAAGCTACAGCTAGTCCAAAACGCAGCCGTGCGGGTGATTATGGGAGCACTAGATGCTACCACATAACACCGATCCTGCGCGATCTGCATTGGCTTCCTGTGGCCTTTCGGGTGCGCTTCAAGGTTTTGACGACCATCTTTAAAGCGCTCCATGGCTCGGGGCCTAGTTATATGCGAGACCGCCTCCTGCCCCATACATCTCTTAGACCGATACGCTCCCACAGAGAGGGCCTTCTCAGGGTGCCGTCGGCCAGACAATGCCGACTAGCGACACCCAGGGGAAGAGCCTTCTCTGTGGCGGGTCCAGCCCTCTGGAATGACCTACCCCCTGAATTATGTACCATCACCGACCTCCGCCTCTTCCGCCAATGTCTTAAGACATATTTGTTTCAACAAGCCGGCCTAGCCTAACCTCCCATGGGGACTTTTAAGTAGTTTTAAATTGGGTTTTAAAATTTGGTTTTAGCGCAGGATAGGATTATTTAATAGTTTTTTAAATTATATTTATTGTATTTTGTATGTTTTTTAAATTTCCTGTGCGCCGCCCTGGGTCCTCTGTGGAGAAGGGCGGGATATAAATTTAAATAAATAAATAAATAAATAAACAGTATCCTGGGACATGTATATTTGCCTTCACTCACACATGACACTCAATCCTTCTCCTATTGTCCCCACAACCATGTGAGGTGAGTATGGCCGAAAGACAGTGTTTAGGCCCAAAGTCACCAAGTTAAAGTCAGGGTTCCAAGGAACACCCCTAATGAAAGAGGATTCCGAGGCTTGAGGTTCTTCAACTCAAAGTTTCATTTTATAGACATGTCATATTGGCACATTTGGGAAGACCCAAATCTGAAAGCTTCCAGGTTTTCCCCACCCAAACGAAAGTTCAAGTCCTTGCCCAGGCACCATCCCAAATGGAGATGCCTCCCAGTCACACCACTTCAGGGGCAGGGCAAAACGTCCTTGACTCTCTGAGAAAGGAATGTTATTTTGACCTTATCTATCCCACTCCATAGGGTCCCCCCTCCCAATTTCCTACAGCATTAAATGTGGCATGTCTGAAGGCCCAATGTAAAAGATCAGGCTTCCAGGCCTGACAGTTGGCTTTCATGCCTAAAGTGGGATTAAAACTCACCCTCTCCTGGTTTCCAGCCTGGATCCTTAATCGCTAGACCAGGTAGAAGCATAACAGTTAATCTATGAATACACAGCTCATGTTTGGTTCCTTTATCCTCTCTACATCATTGATGTTGTATCTCTGACCCCTTCAGTTTCCATTCTTCCATTCCAAGAACATCAGATATACTTGCACTGCAAACCTACATATGGCTACTCATTAAAAACTCTAGCACGCTTAATGACATTTACTCCTAGAGAGCAAAAAATAGAATGAATAATACAATTTAACTAGGCAGCCTCAACTGAAAGTGTGGAATAAATAAAAATGCATTTTTAAAAGTTCACAATCGTGGGGTCTCATCCCAATGGGGTACTTCATTCATTTCATTTCATTTAATACTTATAAACCGCTCCCTCTCCCCATGGGGACTCGGGGCGGTGCACAGGTAGAATAAAAACAGTAAAAAACATACAAACAACAATAAAATATACAAACAATTTTAAAAACCAAATTAAACTCAACCTGTGCTAAAATTCCCATTAAACTAATTGAACTAAAATCTACCCAGTAAAACCCCAAGATAGGGGGACTATCCCAAGCCGGCCAGACGGAAAAAGTAAGTTTTTAATTTAAGACGGAAGGAGCGGAGGTCCGTGGTCGTCCTAATATCGGGGGGAAGGTCGTTCCAGAGTGCCGGGCCCGCCACAGAGAGAGCCCTTCATTCAGAGTGAAGGGTGATGATGATTAGTGCATTCAGAAGGAAGAAATCAAAGTTTTGTCTTTTCTTTGAACTGGCTTTATAAATGTACTAAATTTGCTGTGGCCACATGATAGTGGTTTAAGAACAATCTTAATGGCCTTGGTTTGCATTTCGACAATGCAATCATCCCCAATTATGACTATAACCATGCTGCTTGTATCGTTCAATTTATATTGTTTTATTTGTTTTCTAGTACGATTTGATAGCTTATTAGTAACCTTGACTATCACTAAGCGTTGTAACTTTTTTTTCTTGATGAATGTATTTTATTCTGCTTATGGACACTGAGAGCATATGCACCAAAGACAAATTCCTTGTGTGTGTGCAATCACACTTGGCCAATAAAGAATTGTGTTGTGTTGTGTTGTGTTGTGTTCTATTCTATTCTATTCTATTCTATTCTATTCTATTCTACTCTACTCTATATACAGTATACAATAGCAGAGTTGAAAGGGACCTTGGAGGTCTTCTAGTCCAACCCCCTGCCTAGGCAGGAACCTTATACCGTTTCAGACAAATGGCTATCCAACATCTTCTTAAACACTTGCAGTGTTGGGGCATTCACAACTTCTGGAGGTAAGCTGTTCCACTGATTCATTGTTCTAACTGTCAGGAAATTTCTCCTCAGTTCTAAGTTGCTTCTCTCCTTGATTAGTTTCCACCCATTGCTTCTTGTTCTACCCTCAGGTGCCTTGGAGAATAGCTTGACTCCCTCTTCTTTGTGGCAACCCCTGAGATATTGGAAGACTGCTATCATGTCTCCCCTAGTCCTTCTTTTCATTAAACTATACATACCCAGTTCCTGCAACCATTCCTCATATATTTTAGTCTCCAGTCCCCTAATATCTTTGTTGCTCAAACATCAGTCAGTGAAGAAGGGCAGAAATTTGACCTAATTGACGATGGGGACAGAATTATGTAGGGCTTTAGTTCACATGTTCATCTTTCCATTAAATAAAATAAACAAATGAGAAGATATTTGATAGAAAGTTGGATAATTGGAATGTGATTGTGTATTGACTAAAGAGCCTCCTAGTTGTACCAACACTATTCCCTCCCACCCTGCAGTGTCACACATCTCATATCTGTGCTGATTGCGGTTTGAAAAGCAAAATGATCCTAGCAGACACACTTCAATATTTAATGTACAGTATAGGCTTTCTCCAAGACAAACTTTTAGCTCCATTGTAAGTAGGTGCCAAACTCAATAGAAATCGGTTCAGGGACATTTGATCTACACATCTTTAAATCCATTTCTGAAAGTGCTCATAACATATTTTTCTTCTGAGCTACACTATAATAAGGTTGGCAGCAAAAGTGGACCTTATGATGAAAAATATTTGTGGCAAATTTGAAAGAGAAAAGTGGAGACAGGTTGTGGTGAAAGAAACGGGGAATGGCAAGGAAATATGATGTTATTTTGTGAATGGATTGGAATTGACCATTGGGATTAGAGATTAGAAAGTATTATTAGCTCTCTATTAGTAAGATTAATTCACTCATCTTTTACATTAAACCAAAAGATGTCCCTTACGCCGCCACCAAAGTTCCTGCAATTTCTTGTCATTTTTAAAAATGGGAGGTCGGAAAAAGTGAAAAGCTAAGCTCTCCAATTCTTCGTATCACCACCTGAGATGTGGGGACTTTAACAACCAATGGTGATTGGAAGATACTTATTGCACATGATTTTCCATCCTCTTTCTTCTTTTCCACTCAAGATTTTAAAAAACCAAGATGAACCAAAGAGTTGAATGCGTTTTTTAAAATTGAATGCAGCTTTCTGCTTTGCATCGCTTTGTTACATTGCTGACATGGTAATTCACAAATAGCAGAGTTGGAAGAGATCTTGGAGATCTTCTAGTCCAACCCATGCTCAAGAAGGAATCCCTATACCTGTCCCAAAAGTGCTTTTTCAAGAGGCAACTCAACTTTCTTGTTTTTCTTTCAAGATATTTCACTTCTCATCCAAGAAGCTTCTTCAAGAAAGTCCAGTTGGCTCTCAAAAAAAGCACCCTTGGGACAACCTAGATTAGTCACCTGGATGACTGACAATCACCATAGGCAAAACCTTATACCATTTCAGACAAATGGTTGTCCAATGTCTTCTTAAAAACCACCAGGGTCAGACCAACCCAAAACTTTGGGAGGCAACTCATTCCACCGATGAAGACCAGTCGTGATCCAAATAGCCATTGTCCATCTTTTCATTCTTGAGCTTGTGATCCATGGAGTCTTATCGAAGAGGTATGATGAATCACAACATTTTAAAATACCTGGTAACTCTTTAAAACTATTATACAGGTATCCTGGATGCACAAGCATTCATTTAAGGACTGCACTGAAAAAAAGGGATTTACATCTAGTCCTCTTACCCATCACAGGATTCTTACAGTCATGTGGTCCAAATTTGGGCACTTGGCAGCCAGCATGATTTATGATTGTTGCAGGATCATTTGATCACCATTCGTGTCCTTGCCAGCCATTTTCTTGCAACCAAAGTCAATGGGAAAAGTCCCTTAATGAAGTATAACCTCTTCTTTCACTTAACAACTGCAGGAATATGTTTAACTGTGGCAAGAAAAAAGGTTGTAACAGTGGGCATGACTCACTTAGTAATTCTCTTACAGAACGATGGAAATTGTGGTTGTACCAAGATCGTCTTTATGTTGTTTATCACAAAATAAATATACATGCAGTTCTACGGGTACTAGAAAAGCAGACACAGTTTGTCTCGCTATGGGGGAGAGAGAATTGGTACCTGTTTTTTCAGACGAAAAAGTGAGGGATGACCAGTAATTAACAGAATTACAAACCATTCAAAGAAATAAAAAATGTATTTACAGAAGAAACTCCCAAATCAAATGGTAACAAATAACTCATCAAAGCTGACTTTAAAAAAAGAAAAGAAAAGAAAGAAAGATGTGGTAGTGAATGCTAGTTCTCTTGCTTAGTTTGAGAATTGATTGTTGATTTATGCAAAACATCGTTGCTTGTGGATGGTCAAAAAGAGTATACCTACAATTTTGAACGGATATTTATTTATTTACTTATTTAATTTTTTTATACCGCTCTACTCCCGAAGGACTCAGGGCGGTGTACAGCCAAAATAAAACACAGATATATAAAAAGTTAAAAACAATTTTAAAATCATGTTAAATTATTTGGCCCATAATAAGATTAAAAACCAACAACTACAGCTTCAGAAGACAAATCTCTGGGTATTGTGCAAAATAAAAACAATTTCTGAGGCAAATTCCATTGTGTAGGGAAATTAATCCATTGTTTGATTTTGATGGTTTCCTCTCTATAGGATCAAGTCCACAAAGGGCCATTTTTAGCATTTCATCTACATAATGGCTGAAGTGAGAATTCATTTTATCTCAAATGAGCACCCAGGAGACTGGTCCTCTGTGTTTCTCTGATAATAAGAGGTAGGTATGTTGTAAACTCTGTATATTCCTAACATACTGAATATCCTGCTCCAGTTGTTTTATATATATGCAATCCACAGTATGAATTATAGATCATTATGTGCCTGGAAGTTCTTAGCCTTCTTCTTACAAGATTAATGGAGCTCCTTAGATGTAACTATCTTAGAAAACAGTTTTAATAAACAAAGTATATTTTGAAGAGGTATCCTTTTTCCCCCCGCCCTAGAAAGGATACTTCAAAGAATTCATTCTTTTATACAATAATATATTCAATATTTCATGCTAAGCAAAGCGGTTCCAATTTAGAAAGTATTATGTCGATCAGGTTTGTGACTCTATGAACTTTGATAAAACTTTGAAAGCAGTTTTGCTATGAATTTTTTTCCCCACAGAAATAAAATTTCCTTCTCAGGAAGTATATGCAATTCCACATGGGCCTGTAATTTTTTTTTTCCTGTTGCATGTTATGCTATTCTCTCCTCTCTTCTATTTCAGATCTGCTTTTCTTATTTTATTCCATCATCAAAAAAAAAAAAGCATTAGCATACAGTAGGATTAGCAGATAGGCCTGTTCTGTTTAATTGCTCACTTTGGGAGGCAGATTTCTGATCAAGGAAATGTTGGTTCTGAACTTTAAAAAAAATAAAAAATAGCACCACATCAGAATAAAATGTAGATGGAAGTTAACGCTTACTTTCTAAATTTTATGACAGGGATCCTCAAACTTTTTAACCAGGGGGCAAATTCATGGTCCCTCAGACTGTTGGGGGGGGGGGGTGTCAGACTGGCTGGGTGGGCATGGCTAGGTGGTCATGTGACTAGGTGGGCGTGGATTTAGGATTTAGGATTTATTGGATTTATGTGCCGCCCTTCTCCCAAAGGACTCAGGGCAGCGTACAACATAAAAACGCATATTACAAAAGTTAAAAAAAAGATTAAATAGTAAATCCAATAACCAATTGACAATTTACAATTAAATTTAAAATTAAATTAAAAATTAACAATTAAAATTAATAGTTTACTTTATTCAGCCCAGGCCGGCTTGCTGGAAAAGCCAGCATTTTAGGCATGTCGGAAGGAAGGGAGGTTGGGAATTATTGGGTGTGGCCAATTTAGCAGCCCATTTTGCCCTTGTCCTTGCTGTTGTACTTGCCCCTACCCCACTTACCCACCGGCCCTGGATCATATGGCTGTGAAAAACATCCTGAAAGGCTGTTTTTAAATCATTTTTAAAGACTTTTAATGCACTACTTTAAGCTGGCAGCAGACCTGCTTTTCAAGCCAGCCGCAGCCCCTCCTCTACTCACCCACCGGCCCTGGATCATGTGGCTGCACTGGCAAGATTGCCCCTCGCTCAGTTGGTTGTCCCCAGCACCCTTCGGCCTTATCTTCAGTATAAGGTGACCAGATTTTAATATTGGTAAAGCGGGACACCTCCCTCGCTGGCCTGCCCCTTCTGCCTGCCTGACAGCCCGCTCCGGCCGCCGCTTTCTGCCCGCGTCCTGCACCGCTGCCCTGGCCCCAGGCCACCTCTGAGCGCATGCAGAGTGCCCGCGCCCACCCGGCCCTCGCCGCCGCCCCAGGCAAAAAGTGTGACTTTTTAAAAAACCCGCGGGATGCGGAACAATTTCTTCAAAAGCGGGACTGTCCCGCCAAAAGCAGGATGTCTGGTCACCTTACTTCAGTAGCAGTGGTGTGATCAGAAGTGCAGCTCAATCGGTGAAATAACTAACCAGAAGTGCAGCTGGAGTGGATGAAGATAAGGCCGATGGTGAGGGGCAGGGCAAGGGGCAGGGCTGAGCCCCACTACTTCACGGGCGGGATACTTTGCATTGGTGAGCCGTATCTGGCCCACAGGCCATAGTTTGAGGATTGGTGCTTTATGAGATGACTGAAAGATCCCTTCACTCTTTCTAAAAAAATACCCCTAAATGCATTTATGGCAGTTCTAGACTCTTTGATGTACAATATATACAATAAACAGGTCAGATTAGCAATAGATGATTTCCTAAAACTGTATGTCTAGATGTTTGTGCAAGCAATACACTTTACTTGGAAGTAATACAGTAGGAAGAGCAACTGTGATAAAACCACCACTTTATTTCCAAAGCCCTGGATTGTTTGCAGGTCAGTGAACTGTTATTGTCAAGGAACATATAATATTGATAGCAATATTGCTCCAATGTTATACTCACAACCCATAGTACAGGTTCTGGACTGAGCCACCTCAATATTTTCCGAATGCTTCATTCTGCCAGAAACAAACATCTGCAGGTGTCTGTGTAACAGATAAAGTTGAGATTGCCAACATTTCATGCGACTCACAAGTCTTATACAGTAAAAATTTAGGCAATATGTGAGTTGTGAAAAGCTCCTGGCTCCTGGTGTAATAGTCCCATCAGTCATAAAATCTCCCCAAATTTCAAAGGAAGATGTTATCTGGACCCTCAATAAGACCCAGGTTCCTGAGCCTTCTTCTCTTTGAAACTCCTTCCCTACCCTTCCTGAACAGTCAAATCACAACAAGAAAAGATGAAAATGCATCCTTGGCTAGTTTGCAATGACAGATTTAGTTTGTAACCCTGGAGATAACTCAAGAAGAGCACAATATCCTAGAATAATAATGAGGTATTTGTGCATCTGGAAGGCCACAGTGGAGGATCTTAGAAGACTTAGGAAAAAATTGTCAGTTTGAATGTACACTAATCGGCATACATTAAAATGAAATGTTATTGCATACAGCTCTCAAAGGGTCTCCAACTCTAATATACAGTACATAAACATGACAAGATAAATACATACATACAAAATTATGCATGTAGCCACATATATTATATGACATGGAGAAACAACACAGTTTAGTCCAGATGTATACATGTACATGGCGAGAGAAACGAATCTTGCAAGCTTGCCAGATGGATGGCGTAGGGAACAAAGCTGTTACAGAATCTGGAAGTCCTGCTAGAAATACTTCAAAATGCCCTCCCAGAGGGGAGCAATAGGAACAGACCGTGAAGTGGGTATGTGGGGTCTCCTATGATGCTTTGAGCTTTAAGCGCATAGTGCTTATAAGCGGTATCCTGAATGACAGGAAGCAAGCTTCCTAGCTTCTTCTCAGCTGTCCTTACCACTCTCTGTATGGACTTTCTCTCTGAGGCACTGCTGCCACTGAACCAAACAGTGATGAAGTTTGTTAAAACTCTCTCAACCGTGCCTCTGTAAAAAGTGGCCAGGACAGAAGGAGAAAGATATGCTCTCCCCATTTTGGGCCCTGAGTCCCATTTTGGGAGATAGGGCGGGATAGAAATCTAATAAATAATAATAAAACATTAATTTGCTGCAGGAAATGCACACGCTGTTTTGCACGCATCACTAAGGATGACATATGGAGAGACCAGTTCAGATTGTTAATCATCTGCACCCCCCAGATACTTACTACTGTTGACCACCTCTACAGCTGCATCCTTGATATTGAGTGGAGTATGACCATGCCGGCTCCTTCTAAAATCTATGATGGTCTCCTTTGTTTTATTAATAATAAGAACCAGGTTACTTTTATTGCACCAGTCTACCAGAGCCTTCAACTCTTCCCTATAATCATCTTCATTGTCATCCCAGATAAGACCCACCACTGCTATGTCATCCACATACTTCATAATACGATTTGTAGCAGATTTAGCACAACAGTCGTGGGTCATCAAGGTGAACAGTAGCGGACTCAAGACACAGCCCCGGGGGGAACCTGTAGTCACAGAGATGAAGTTGGAAATGTTTCTTCCAACTCACACAAACTGAGGCCAACGAGAAGCATGATCTAGATCAGGGGTGTCAAAGTCATGTTGTCATAGGACAGATCACAAAATTTCCCCACCCCTTCACTAACCGGCCATGGGTATGGCAGCGCATGACACATCTGGTGTCAACCCTGGATGCCATCTTTTTACTTGGAGCTTCAGGGCTGCCACATTTAGTGCCTGGGAAAATGGGAGGGAGGATAACAAGAAGTGGGTGGAGGATTAGCCATAACAACATTCCTTTCTCTGGGAGTCAAGGACCTTCTGCCTGCACCTGGATGGGAGTGACTGGGGGTTTTCTTCAGTTGGGGCAATGAATTGATTGGACCATGTGGTGGACTTGTGGGTGCAGGGGATGGATCTTTGACTTTGCTTTGGGTGGGGAAAACCCAGAACTCTCAGATTCAGGTTTTCCAAATGTGCCAATATGACACCTCTAATAAAATGGAACTTTGAGGAATTACTGGCCTCAGAGTCTTCTTTCGTTGGGGGTGTTACTTGGATCACTGACATCTGGCCAGTGGGCCAGGAATTTGACAGCCCTGCTCTAGATGACCACAATAATTTCTCATTCCAAATTATATTTCCATCTTACAGCCTCCAATGAAAGAATTTGAAGTCTAGTGGCTAACATCTTGCCCTGAAAATCCAGCAGTTTTAGCAAAAGAAAGGATAGAATGTATTCTCTTTTACATTCCATACCTGCTGCACTCCAAATGCAATTGAATCTAATGCTCAGCATAAAGAGAAATTTGCTGGAGTTCCCAGAATTCAGAATTTAACACATTTGGACAATAATTGACTTGAAAAGCTGTTCTGCCCAATCAAACAATGCTTGGTTACATCCAAAGGTGCTCTTTTAATTGATAATAAGAACTTCTACCTGAGAACATTTTATAATTAATTAAAATATAAACCCAAAGGGTGTGAGGTGCGGGACAAATATTTACCTCTTTGATTAGACCTCCATATGTCTGGTTTGTGACTGAAAATCAAGGTGCTTTTGCTGCTGGCACACACACACAACACACACACACACAGAAACACACACTTCTCCCAACAGCAAAGAGCACACTTGTCTTAATTTCCTCTCGATTACACCCAAACATTAACTATTACTGACTAACTACAGCCCCAAATAATTATTGCTATCTGTTCCCTTTGTAAATATAACTCCGGTGCTGAGTGAGAAGAATAATGGCATATTTACAGAAGGCAGCTAATTAAACTCAGCTTCAATTGCCTTCAGTTTGCCAGAAGGGGCCATTTTCACGGGAAAGAAAAAAGAGAGAGGAGGAGGGAGAGAGTAAGAGCAAAAGAGACATAGAGAAGCTTGACTACATACTGGGAACAAGCTGGTGATCTGTACATTCAGAATTCTCAAGACAAAAATTCAGCCTGAAACAAATTTACACTGGTAGTAAAAATCTCATTAGGCAACATTCCCCAATTATAAATGTTTCATTTCCTTTCCTCTCTCAACACATCCCGGATTATTGAAGCTTTAAATGCATAGATATTCCTTACATAAACATGTTTCTTAAATAAAATGTATTATGTGAAAGCCAATATAGTCAAAGATTATGTGAATGCCCCAACACTGAAGTCTTCAAGAAGATGTTGGATATCCATTTGTCTGAAACGGTATAGGGCAGTGATGGCTAACCTTTTTTGGCTTGCATGCCAAAAGCGGGGGAGCACAGGGGGGTCGTACATGGGTGTGCCACACCCATAATGCTATGTGCGCGACACCCTGCTTTTGGCACGCTTTTTTTGCCCTCCCCAGGCTCCAGAGGCTTTCTAAAAGCCTGGGGAGGGTGAAAACAGCCTCTCCTCCCCACCTCCAGAGGCTTCAGGAGCTTCCCTAAATGGCCTCAAAAGAAGGCCTAAATCAGCTGGCCAGCACACACATGCGCGCTAGTGCTGACAGGGCAGCGCCTTGCGTGCCCTAAGAAATGATTCCATGTGCCACCTGTGGCACCCATGCCATAGGTTCGCCATCACTGGTATAGGGCTTCCTGCCTAGGCAGGTTGGACTAGAAGACCTCCAAGGTCCCTTCCAACTCTGCTATTGCATTGTATTGTATTGTATTGTATTAAAGGGCTGGTCTAGGGGTGAGGGACCCTCAATCTAGATTTCTCTTGGCACAGAAACAGCTGACTGGGTGACTTTAGGCCAGTCCTTTTCTCAAAATACTAGACCAGTGTTGGCAAACCTTTTTGGCACCAAGTGCCAAAACGGGAGCATATGTATGTGCATGGGGGACCACTAAAAACAGGAAGAGCAGCTCTGGGGCATGCATGAATGGGAGTGCCGAAAACTGGAAGAACAGTTCCCTGCTCTGCATACATACATCAGCTAAGCTTCCAGTTTCCAGTGTGCACATACTTGCCGGTCACCTAATCTTCTGGTTTCTGATATGCATGCACATGCGAAGACCAGCTGGCCAGCGCACATGTGCATGCCAGAAACCAGAACTTCATCTTCCCAGAGCATGCATGCATGCAAGGGAGCTGCTCTTCCAGTTTCTGGCGCTCCCACATGCACAAAGACCAGCTGGCTAGCATGCATATGCACACAGGAACCTGGAAGAGCAACAGGCGATGGCCGGCGTGCCCAGATAGATGGCTCTGCATGCCGCTTCTGGCATGTGTGCCATAGGTTCGCCATCACGGCACTAGACTATGAAATTTTTTTTAAAAGCCCATGACTACATTTTTTCTGCCAACTTGCATTGGACCAAAATGATAAAATTCAGTTCATAACCTTCAGTGAGGAGGCTTTTAATATATATTGTTTGGGCTGGTGATCCTTATAATTTTCTTTCTATCTGTCACTGGTCCACAACTACGTTAATTGCAGGTGCTCATCAAAAACTTATGGTGTTGGCTGTCAACACATATATCCTTTTTGGTGTATTTTCATGTGCAGGGCTGCTGGTATATCTTCATCAACCAGATAATGGAAGTCAAAGATTTGGAAGCTTGATGACTTTTTAAAGTGAACCATTCACTATATTTTCTTCTTTCTGGTTTTATTTTAATGACCAGCTTCAATCAACAGCTTTTAATTATACTTGCTGAGCCCCTATTAATTGATCTCTTCCACAATTGAGGGCACAAGTAGAAAACCTACAGTCCCTCCCAAAGTTGTAAGAATCCAAACTCTATGAGTTCTGAACCAGTGTGGTGCAAGGCCAAGAAAGATGGGGATTGTGGTTCAACAGTATTGGAGAATCACATTCCCATTCCTGACACTGAGAAATTACTATTGATTTCATCCAGATGTTTTGACTCGATTTGGCATTATTATCCCTCTATCAAGTCCTTCCCAAGGGCCTTGGATAGGCAGAGGTAGTTTCATGGTGTTAAAGGTAGAATTGTAGGATGAAAGCTGTTGCCATCATTATGGTTGCAGTGTCAAGCCAGATGTTTAGACCGAGTATGGCATTTTGGTCCACCTATCAAGTCCTTCCAAAAAAATCTGGGATAGCAGATATTTATTGTTGCAGGTTGTAAGCTGTTCCAAATACAAAGCTGTCTTTTTCAATTAACTGATGGTGATTTTGTCACTGCCAATGGAGCTCAAGTGGTACTCCAGATGTTTTGAGATTGCACCCAAGGTGCCTATTACTATTGGTGCTATTTTTGCTTTCTTTTGGCATACTCATTCTACTTCTATTTGCAGGTATTTATATTTTGTGATTTTCCTCCAGTTCTTTCTCTTCTTTTCTACTTTCTAGATATTGGTACTATCCAGTCTATTGCTACTATCCAGACTTTTTTTGTCTTTCTTATCAACAACTTCTTTTTAAGTCTTTGCTTTTTTTATTGCCACAGTTATTCTATTTCTGTTTGAAAATCTTAGTATTTTGTGGTTTCCTTCAGTTCTTTCTTTTTATTCTGTTGTCTCCAGGAAGAATAGTGTTCACTAGCCAGACTGATTTTTTTTGTCTTTCTTATCAGTAATTTTTAAGTCCGGGGTGTTGTGATGCTTGGCTGTTTTAATTCTAAAATCCCAAAACACTTTAACGTCTTCATTTTCTGTTAGATTATTTGTGGTCCTTTTGGTTCTTTATTGCAGGAGACTAGTATTTCTTGAAACTCTTCTAATGCACCATCATTGCTGCTATGTCATCCTGTCTGTGAGATCAGTTCAATCTCTCCAGTACTAAGTCAGGTTTCATGGTGTACTAAATTTTGTGCTTCTTCTTTATTGTCATCCTCCAACACCCTTTTTACTTCATCAACTGTGGTGTACTTGCAACATTCTACACCCACCCAATTTTCCTTGGTAAATAGAGTCTGTGTGTCATGCCTTCAGCCATGTTCCTTTTGGATCTTTGGCCTGCCACACTTTCTATTATTCTGCTATGCCTTTCTCTATTGTGGGAAAATAGGAGGGGAGATTGTATGGAGTTACTTAATGTGTAGCCATAACAACATTCTTTCTAGAAAGCCAAGGTCATCCTTTGTCTCTGCACTGATGCACCTGACCAGAACTGGATAGGTGGAACTGCCAGCATGGCAGTGGAAGATTGACTCATGTGGTGGACCTGTGGGTGGGGATGGGGGGCAAGATCTTGAACTTTCAGCTGGGTGGGTTTTCCCAGATGTGCCAACATGGCTCTCTTAATAAATTGGAACTTTGAGCAACACTTTGCCTTGGACTCTGATTTACTTTTGGATGCTATTTGGAACATTGACACTGTGAACATTACTGCATGGATGAACAGCATTATTCATTATCTTTTATATATGTGTGTGTGTGTGTGTGTGTTGCATTTGTACTGATAAATAAATAAACAAGGGAGACTAGCATAGATCTATTTCAAGCTATTTAGCTCTCATCAGCCAGCCATACCCTTACTGGGATTCGAACCAGGGAAGTATTGCATGTGAGGCAGTTGTAATTGCCACTAGACACCTGGTTCTCTTCCTGATCAGCTGAGCCAGGGGAATAAGTATATACTTATGTCACAACACCCTGGTAAGCCCCAATTAAGGGAGGAAGCAAGCTGCTTTCCTTTTTTCGGCTCATCACAAGAGACCATGCAGACAGAAAGCTATTTTTTTCATTGCCTTTTGTTTACATTTGTGTTACGTTTGTGCTGATAAATAAATAAACAAGGGAGACTAGTATAGATCTATTTCAAGCTATTTAGCTTTCATCAGCTAGCCATACCCTTACTGGGATTTGAACCAGGGAAATGTATGTGTGTGTATGTGTGTGTGTATGTGTGTGTGTGTGTGTGTGTGTGTGTGTGTGTGTGTGTGTGTGTGTGTGAGAAATCACAGCTGCGCTTCTCTAGCTAGTGTTGACTTTCATATGCATAGTTTTCCCCCCAAGAATTATGTCATCATATATCAGCATAGATTAGATTTAGATTTATTGCATTTATATACCGCCCTAGTATATGCAGTATACTAGTATATGCAGTAGTATATGCATAATTGCGTAGCCAAATATTCTGGCCCTTTGTAACTGACAGATGGAATTTTTGTCAATGCTCAAATGTGCCATCCAAGATTTTGGAGTATAACACCCAATGTGCCAATAAACTATCGGGACCATAACAACTGGTTTATGCCACAATCGTTTACCTTTTTCAGATTTTGATCCTTTGTGATCTTCTCTAATTCTTTGTCTTCTATTCTACTATCCTCTTGAAGTGTCACATCAATTATTCACATTTTCGTCTTTGCAACCACAGTTAAATCTTTTAACAGTTATCTTTGGAAATTCACCAATATTTACTAAAATGTATACAACTACCCATCACACGTACATTAATGGTTATACTGTGAATAATTGCAAAGACCTATTACATGAATGACATAGAGGGCATGAGGACAGAAAGAAGGAGAAAGAAATCCTAGAATTGATTTTGTTGAATTGAGCAGCTCTAAAAATATAAGTAAAATAGCACTTAGCAATAGCACCTAAGAATTATATACCACTTCACAGTGCTTTGCAGCCCTCTCTAAATGATTTATACAGTCAGCACATTGTCCCCAACTATCTGGATCCTCATTTTACCAACTTCAGAAGGATGGAAGGTTGAGTCCACCTTCAGCCTGGTGAGATTCAATCTGCCATTCGATCTTGCAGGCAGCTGGCAGTCAGCAGAAGTAGCCTGCAGTACTACATTCTAACCACCGTGCCACCGTGGCTCATAAGATAAATATTTACATAAATGTAGGTGTCATTATTTCCAGTGGAACTGACTTTCATGTAAGCATGTAAATAGGTGTATCTATGTGTGATTTTCCTATATTCCTTTGCTTTTCCTTCTGAAATTGTCTTTTCCCTGCTTGGCAGTAACAACTTGGCAAGCACTGGGCTTCTTTTCACCCACCTCTTTCCACGTTTAAAGAATTCCTTCAATTTTGAGGCAAATTAACATAATGGGACTAAGTTTTGCTATTTATGTGAAATTGATTGGTAATTACCATGTGCACAGGAGGCTTGGCTTTGCATTTCGCAACAGAATGACTTCTTTTGTCAACATGTTTTCCCAGCACGTCTGAAATGATCTGTGTACAGGCTGGTGTAGCAGGCTTTCAGGATGGAGGTAGATAAATAGAGGCTGTGCCTTGACAGGTTCTTTGAGAGAAGCCATTGATTGCAGGCGGTGCAACCCACCGCCCGGTACTATTTTATTGTACCAGATTTATTGGCAGACTAAGTGCAGGAATCATTTTGTAGTCCTGCTTTTGATCTATGAGAAAAATCTCCCTCACTATTTACAACTACAATAGCAGAGTTGGAAGGGACCTTGGAGGTCTTCTAGTCCAACCCTCTGCCTAGGCAGGAACCTTATATCTCAGGGACAAAGAAGAGGGAGTCAAGCTATTCTCCAAAGCACCTGAGGGTAGGACAAGAAGCAATGGATGGAAACTAATCCAGGAGAGAAGCAACTTAGAACTGAGGAGGAATTTCCTGACGGTGAGAACAATCAGTCAATGGAGCAACTTGCCTCCAGAAATTGTGAATGCTCCAACACTGGAAGCTTTTAAGAAGAGATTGGATAATAATTTGTCTGAAATGGTGTAGGGTTTCCTACCTAAGCAGGGGTTGGACAAGTAGACCTCCAAGGTCCCTTCCAACTCAGTTATTCTGTTCTGTTCTATTCAAAAGCTCTAAATTGGCAGGCAAAGCAACTGGGAGAAAAATGTTACTCAAAGTCTTCTGGAAAAAAATAAATCCCATCAAAGCCATTATTTGTATGCCAAAATTACTTTTCAATTAATCCTTGATAAAATCCCAGTTAAATGTGGGCCGAAACCGGTCTCTGGGCCTTGATGCTGACACCCCAGCTCTACTGCAACATTGGATGTAGGAACCCCAGAGTTCAAATATCTTCTACCCAATTCTCCATTGACATCATGGCCCTCAATTGCCTTCCACACTTGAAAGCACAAGATGTAACTGGTGAAAAAGAAGTTTTAGCCATGCTGAAAATAGAAATTCTTCAATGCATGCATTTGAGCATTAGCAATAGCACTTAGACTTATGTACCACTTCATAGTGCTTTGCAGCCCTTACAGAGTCAGCCTATTGTCCCCAACAATCTGGGTTCTCATTTTACTGACCTAGGAAGGATGGAAGACTGAGTCAACCTTGAACCTGGTGAGGATTGAACCCCTGGCAGTCAGCAGAAATTAGCCTGCAATGCAGCATTTTTTTTTGAAAAAAGTTTTATTGGTTTTTACAATAAAGGGTATAAGGTATTACAAAGATATTTTGAGGACATCTATGTCGGAGGTGTCGGCCCACTCCGAGGCTTCTTACAAAAAAAAAAAGATAAGATAATACAAATCATTTTTCATTTCCCTACAAAGTGGAAAGAGATACAAATATATCAGTTTATATTCATGCAATCAATCATTAATTCTATAAACATCCAAATAGCGGTTACACTATATAGAAAAAAGTCATTTGTGAGATCTAAGTCTTTTAGCAATTGTATCTTCCTCTCCCTGATCTCCAGTGGGCGGAGCCGTGGCCCCCTCTGTTCCCCATTTTCATCCTCCAGGATTGGGGAATGTTTTTTTAGAAAGGCTTCCGCCTCTGCAATTGTTTTAATTCTTACAGCAATGCAGCATTTTAATCACTGTGGGATTTCAGCCTGAAGGTTGAACAAAGAGAAGAATCAGAAAAATCATATATCTCTATCACCTAAATTAAAGGATCTTTGGAAAATACACAAATGTTCAGAATATAAAAGCAAGTACTATGACACACGAGCTCCAAATTCAAGTAAAAGACTAGATAGGGTGATGGTGTGTGTGTGTGTGTGAGTGAGAGAGAGAAAGAGAGAGGGAGGGGGAGGAGGGGAGAAGGAGGGAGGGAGGGAGAGAGAGAAAGAGAGAGAGAAAGAGAGAGGGAGGGAGGGGAAGGAGGGGGGAGAGAGAGAGGGAGGGAGGGGGAGAAGGGGAGAGAGAGAGGGAGGGAGGGAGGGAGAGAGAGAAAGAGAGAGAGAGAGGGAGGGAGGGGGAGGAGGGGAGAGAGAGGGAGGGAGGGAGAGAGAGAGAGAAAGAGAGAGAGAAAGAGAGAGAGGGAGGGAGGGAGGGGGAGGAGGGGAGAGAGAGGGAGGGAGGGAGAGAGAGAGAGAAAGAGAGAGAGAAAGAGAGAGAGGGAGGGAGGGAGGGGGAGGAGGGGAGAGAGAGAGGGAGGGAGGGAGGGGGAGGAGGGGAGAGAGAGAGGGAGGGAGGGAGAGAGAGAGAGAAAGAGAGAGAGAAAGAGAGAGAGGGAGGGAGGGAGGGGGAGGAGGGGAGAGAGAGAGGGAGGGAGGGAGAGAGAGAGAGAAAGAGAGAGAGAAAGAGAGAGAGAGAGAGGGAGGGAGGGGGAGGAGGGGAGAGAGAGGGAGGGAGGAAGAGAGGGTGGGAGACCACAAAACCATGATAGACCACTTTGTTTCTCCTTTAGTGAGATGTTCCCCAATGTGGGATCTCTTGACATATTGGACTACAACTCTGGGATTTGTGGGATTTGAGCAGTCACTTTGGAGAACATCACGTTAAGTTGCTTGAGCTTAAGTGGGTAGAGTTGTTTTCAGAATCTGCAAATGCCCTTCACTCAAAGTGGCAAAACTTAACAGTCCTTGAAATTATGTGCAGTGTGGACATTTAACTTTACAAAAATCAGTCTGCAGAGGACAAGAGAAAAAAAATCTGTTCTCTGAATAGATGGACAAGATGTACAACATTTGACACATTTAAAAATAACCAAGCTATTCCCTAACAAATGGAGATGCAAGATTTCAGATAATGTTCAGATGGATAGAAAATAATACGTCCATGGCAAAGATGCCTGAGTGCCTAAAGTTACTTATACATAATTGTTTATTAGAGCTCATCTCTAAGTCTCTTAAAATTGGATGGCAATAGCATAATAGCACAATAGGAGTAGATTATTATAATCTTCTTTTTTACAGTACATAAAACTGTGGTTACAATATGTTGCTAGGAAGCTCTGAGTGCAATATAGATAGTGTTTGCTCAAGCCTTGCTAAAAAGGCCATGACAAAAATGTTAGAATGCATATTTGAATTACTGATCATCCTAAAATCAAAGTAAAACCTTGTGATGAGGCTATTCTTAATCACAGTAATCACAAACTTTGAGATGGGTAGAAGAACACGGTTGAAGTATCACTGGGGAAATGGGCAACGGAGAACAAATCTGAATGCATCTGAATCTCAATGCTGTAAAAGAGGCAAAACCATTCTCATAATAAATTGATTCAAAGTCAGTGGTGGGTTTCTGCAGGTTCGCACCTACTCGCGAGAGCCGGTTGGTGAAATTTAGAGAACTGGTGAGAGGGGGTTCCACCGGTGTACCTGGAAGTAAATCTGGCCCGCCGCTGTCAGTGACCCAACGGGAAGGAAAGGAAAGGAAAGGAAGGAAGAAAGGAAAGAAAGAAAGAAAGAAAGAAAGAAAGAAAGAAAGAAAGAAAGAATTTATCATCACAATTGAGTCCAAAATTTTGGTTGCTAAGCAAGAGCATTGTTAAATGAGTTCCACCACATTTTAAAAGGTGGCCACTCCCATCCTGTCACATGACTGCCAAGCCACGCCCACAAAATAGGCCACACCTACAGAGTAGGTTCTAAAAAATTTGAAACCCACCACTGTTCAAAGTAAAGAGATAGTGGGGTTCTCCTCAGGAAAGTTGACCTTTCTTGGCGATGTCTATTTCCAAATGAATTTAATTTGTGACTACAAAGCCACACTTATGTCAGAGAAGCTCAAGATTCTGAACAAATGTAGAGAGCCTTGCAATGTGGAATTGGAGAGTGACATCGCGAAAGGGGTGATTTTGAGATTCCTTGTATTTAGATATAAAGAGGAGGAAGAAACAATGTGTCATCTGGATCTATGTAAACATGGGTTTCTCCTGCCATAGAAATGGTGTGCATGGGTATTTGGAATGGGGGAGCGAGCTGGTGTGTAGTAGTCCCATGAGAACTGGAAGGGGGGTTTGCACTCATGAATTATGGAGTTGTTTATACTCTGCCAAGGCCAACCATGCTGAGATGCAAGAAATACCTAAAGATGAGCTTTCTCATAACATCATACTGGACGTTGATTGGACTCTTAATGCTGGACCCTGGGGGCAGGCATTTGAATCAGATCTTGCCTTGCTTTTGCTTAGTAAAAGTACTTTTCTCTAATTCAATGGAGTGGGGGGGGGTTTCTTTCTTTCTTGGGATTTGAATGGAGGCAGGCCTGACATAATGACAGAGCCGTAAAGCTTATTAATAATATGATAGTTTTGTTTAATAAGAAAGTTATTGATTGTCTGCAACGGTACTCCCCACTAGGAAAATTACATACATTTTGCAAATGTCAATTATCAGGAATTTCAGGCAACTAACCAAAAAGCAATAGGAGCGTCAACAAGAGCCTTACATATTTTGCTTTATTGTCATTCTTTGTTTCTCCACCACTCTATGAAATAGGCCTATTTCTTGCATCAATTCAAGAGTCCTTGAAGCTCCATCCACTCAATCCTTGAAGATGCCAAGAGAGCATCATCGCTCAATTCAGACAGGAGACAAGACTAAGAATTCAGATCAGATCAAGCCTGGATATGCTCTGGTTTCATCAGAAGCTACGAGTCTTCAGTGAAGTTCATAATTGCTGAGACAGTGCCTGGTGCTGATGGCCTCTGTGACTTCTTGCTCTTATAATTCCTAGCTGCAAACTTTCTTAACTGACTTGTCTCATCTTTGACTGCTTGCCTTTCTGCTTCCTTCTATTACTATCCTCCCAGTGAGTCTGCTTGTGAGTGGTTGAAACCTGGATTGAATTTACAACTTCAAGATAAGTGTGGCAGATCTGCTCTAACCTTAACCTGGATAAGAATTGCTGTCCAGGAGGCCAAGACTTGGACACAGATGAACTTTTCCCCATTGAGACACAATGAGCAGCTGGTGCAGAAAACCATGTGTTTAATAATATTATTCCTTGTCTATCTTTATCTTGTAACCATTGGACTGTGGCTTGTTTAGTATCCGATTCCAGCTTTTCAGTTTCTGCTTTCTAATGACTTCACCTTGCATTTTCATTTGTGGATGCATCAAGCAAAGAGGAAGTGACACCCAAATCCTGAGAGATTAATTCTAAGGATTGCCATATCAAGAAAAATATAATTCCTTAATTTTTCCACCATCAATCCTGCTCAAACCCATGCAACAGACTGTGATCTTGCAGAAACAAAATTAAAACCATTGCTCTCTGTATAATAAGTTTTAGGTAACGGTAAAGGTTTCCGTTGCACATATGTGCTAGTCGTTCCCAACTCTAGGGGGCAGTGCTCATCTCCATTTCAAAGCCAAAGAGCCAGCATTGTGTGAAAATGTCTCTGTGGTCATGTGGCCAGCATGGCTAAACATCAAAGGAGCATGGAATGTTGTTATCTTCCCACAAAAGATGGTTCCTATTTTTCTACTTGCATTTTTAATGTGCTTTCAAACTGCTAGGTTGGCAGAAGCTGGGATAAGTAATGGAAGCTCACTCTATTATGCGGCACAAGGGATTCGAACCGCCGAACTGCCGACCTTTCTGATCAACAAGCTCAGCGTCTTAGCCACTGAGCCACCACATCCCTTTACCTGGCAATAATGCTGTCCCACAAAAAAAAAGATCAGATTAAATGATCTGATCAATGGTAAGTACTGATTTACTGCTGTTGAATTTCACTTAAAGAAAAGGTTAGAATGAAATTGGAGAATGCCAAAGGAAAACAAACAAATCTTTATAAAACTATCCATGTTTTGTGTTGACCAGAGAGGTGACAAATATATTGAGCTGAGTGATTGACCGACATCTGGATTACTTTGCAATAAATCTACAGATGGGCACTTCTTCTAAAGCTTTTCAATTGACCCTCCTCTCTTCCTTCCTTCCATTCACTGGCACTAACTTTTTGGTGATTATTACCAACTGATAAATCTCCTAACATCTCCATCAGCATACCGCAGCAATTGCTCTCATCCATTCTCTGAAAATGAAAAATAATGTGTCAACACTATTATTTAACGCATTAAGAATATATACTGTATTTGCCAGATAAAGATGTTGTTTGGGAACTCATTAGATGGATATGCAGAAGCATTTAGTGGTCTAATGTCCTCCTTCATCACTGTGGCAAGAACACAGAAAAGTTAGGAGAAAACCCGCATGTTTTCTTAGCACAGCTTCTCGTTTTCTCTTGTCCCGGATTGCATGTGTTGGAAGAAGTATCCACGTCCAGTTCTAAGCCAGGAGAAAAGGACTGGAGACAAAATGGAGGCTGGAGGTTGATTGGAAAGAGGGTCCATTTATTGATGAACTAGAACCACCAAGCACATGTGGTTCTGGTGCAGCTGACCACATGGAGTTTAGTATGGGCGGCTTTTATATCTTCTCTTGGGCTTTGCACTTGAGCTTCCTGTTCCTGTGCTAGAACTTGTATTCTGTTGGCTGTTGTATGGGTCATAGCTGGCTCTGTAAGTTGTCTGAGCTCCCGGGTTTGGTTAAAGTTTGGACTGCTGATGCAATGAAGGGATATTGGGTGATTCCTGTTGTGGCTAAGGGCTAATCCTATCTTTGCTGCAGGGAGTAATGGATTACCAAATATGAATTTCTAAAACTGCCCCAGCTCAGTATCTGCTTGGGTGGGGCAGGGAGCTGGGGCTCTGAGTTTCTGTCTCTCTTAAGATTTTTTATTTCTCTTTTAAGGGAAATATTTTATCCTACCTTTTAAAAACATTCCTCAAAATATTCCATTCTTCTAGGAAAGGAGTAGGTGCTAACTTTCTACACTTTAATGAGACTTTGGGAATCATCAGGAGCTTTTAACTAGTGTTAGGGTGAATATTTTGCAATGTTCCATATTCCAGTTTTTCAGTTTCTGTTATTCAGTTTGAGGAAGAAGATTTGGCTATAGTCTTTTTTCATTTCCAAAGAAAAATATTTGAGGTAAATTCTGAGGTGGAGTGAGGTGTTCCTGTGCTAACCCCAACTTATGAAAGTAATTGGAAAAAGAATTTCTGTCACTAAGCAATGTGGTCCCTGTGGTCCCAATTAAAGATAAAATGCTCCAAGCTACGGACTGGGAATTAAATGGAAAGTTTACCATCCAAGCAACTTGGTTATCTCTACTTTGCTCTGGTAACATTCTTCTCTAGTAGTTTCCAGTGAAATATAAAATCTGACATATTTATTTGTAATTAAAATGAACAAATAAAAGCTTGCTGTCATATGTGTCCAGTACAAAACATGATGATAGAAATATGAAGAAGATGTTTTATAGGTGGCATTTTCCACCGGAGAGGTTGGCAAGGATACTTAAAGACTAATCAGGTAAATGTTGGAAATGTCAACAGTTACAGTTACCTGGATCTTATTATCATATGTGTGGTAGACATGTGGAGAAGCAAGGAAGTACTGGACCAAGATAAAGATATGATAAAACAACGTATTGAGTTAAAACCAGTAATTTTTTTGGGGGGGACAAAATCTATAATAAAGACTATAATAAAGAGAATACATATTAAATTATTCATATATTAACTGCAGCTAGAATTGTATTTGCACAACATTGGAAATGTGAAGAGATTCCTACTGAAGAGAAGGTGATTAGGAAAATATTAGAAAGTGCAGAAATGAATAGACAAACATTGGCAATTGAGGAGAAAGAACAATCTGATTCTTATATGATACGGGAGGTGTTTTACCAATGGTTAGAGAATAAAAAAGGAAATTGGAAATAAAAGAAGATAAAAAGAAGAATAGAAAATGTATTAAGATAGAGATAAGAATAAAATGATAATTGTTAGCATGAATATGATGAAAATAACTATAATCAATGTTATTATTGTATACATATTAGAACAGGGGTCTCCAACCTTTGCGACTTTAAGTCTGAAGGACTTTAGCTCCCAGAATTTTATTTTATTTATTTATTTATTTTATTTATTCGATTTATATACCGCCCTATTTCACCTAAAAGGGACTCAGGGCGGTGCACAGAAAGATAAAAACCCCACAATATACAAAATATAAAAAACAATTAAATTATTAAATCTGTGCTAAAATGTAAATAAATAATTAAAAACCAATAAATATCGAATTAAAATTCCCTAATCTATGTCAGGCCGGCTAGATGAAAGAAATGTGTTTTTACCATCCGAAGGAAGAGGCGTAGGTCCATGATGGTACGGATATCGGGGGGAAGGTCGTTCCAGAGTGTCGGACCCACCACAGAGAAGGCTCGTCCCCTGGGAGTTGCCAGTCGGCATTGACCGGCTGACGGTACCCTGAGAAGGCCAACTCTGTGGGAGCGGACAGGTCGAAGGGAGGAATGTGGTAGGAGGCGGTCTCTCAAGTAACCAGGACCCGTGCCATGGAGCGCTTTAAAGATGGTAACTAACACCTTGAAGCGCACCCAGAAGACCACAGGCAGCCAGTGCAGCTCGCGCAGGAGAGGTGTTACGTGGGAGTAATGAGAAACTCCCAGAATCCCCCGCGCGGCCGCGTTCTGCACTAGTTGGAGCCTCCGGGTGCACCTCAAGGGGAGCCCCATGTAGAGGGCGTTGCAGTAGTCTAGGCGGGAAATAATGAGGGCTTGAGTGACCGTGCGTAGGGCATCTCGATCTAGAAAGGGGCGCAACTGGCATATCAGGTAAACCTGATAGAAGGCCCCCCTGGCCACGGCCATCACATGATCGTCTAAGGACAGCCGTGAGTCCAGGAGGACGCCCAAGTTGCGGGCCCTTTCCGCGGGAGCCAATGACTCGCCCCCGATAGCCAACGATGGAGTTAATTGGCTATATCGAGATGCTGGAAACCACAGCCACTCGGTCTTGGATGGGTTGAGTCTGAGTTTGTTCCTCCCCATCGAGACCCGCACGGCCTCCAGACACCGAGACAGCACTTCCACGGCATCATTGGGGTGGCCAGGGGTAGAAATGTACAGCTGTCATCAGCATACTGATGGTATTCTACCCCAAAGCCACGGATGATCTCACCCAGCGGCTTCATGTAGATGTTAAACAGGAGGGGTGAGAGAACCGAGCCCTGAGGTACCCCACATAAAAGGGGCCTCGAGGTTGATCTCTGCCCTCCTGTCAGTGCACACTGCGACCGGCCAGAGAGATAGGAAGAGAACCACTGCAGTACAGTGCCTCTCAATCCCAACCCCTCCAGCCGGTGCAGGAGGATCCCATGGTTGATGGTATCGAAAGCTGCTGAGAGGTCTAATAGGGCCAGGACAGAGGAACAACCTCTGTCTTGGGCCCTCCAGAGATCATCGACCAATGCGACCAATGCTGTCTCCGTGCTGTGCCCGGGACGGAAGCCGGACTGGCGCGGGTCTAGATAGACAGTTTCCTCCAGGTGTCGGGAGAACTGTTGAGCTACCACACTCTCTACAACCTTAGCAAGAAAGCTAAGGTTGGAGACTGGACGATAGTTAGCCAATAATGCTGGGTCCAGGGAAGGTTTCTTGAGGAGGTGTCTCACCACCGCCTCTTTCAAGGTCGCCGGAAGAGACCCCTCACTCAGAGATGTATTCACTATCTCCTGGAGCCAGCCTCGTGTAACCTCCCAGGAGGCCAGTACTAACCAGGAGGGACACGGGTCCAATAAACATGTGGTAGCATTCAATTTATATTGTTGCCTATTCACCCATGGCGATTCAAGGCAGCTTACAAAATATAAAAACCACATCTAAAAACAATAAAACTAACAAAAAATCTAATGAATTAATGTAATAAAATCCTCCCCCACCTTCCGCCCCAGTGGCAGCAGATCACACAAGCCAATTAAAGGCTACATTCCGCTGTGGGTTCCCCAGACCGCTGGCAGAACCAGGTCTTCAGCACCTTCCGAAAGATTGTTAGAGTGGGGGTTATTCTAATCTCTAGAGGAATGATGTTCCAGAAAGAGGGAGCCACCACAGAGAAGGCCCTTCTTCTGTGTCCCACCAGGTGCATCTCCCTCGGGGATGGGACCTGCAACATTCCCTGACTCCCTGCTCTGATGGGTCAGGTAGATCTGACCAGCAAGAGATGGTCTCTCTCTGTGTCTTTCTTCAAAGTAAATTACAGTTATAGTTATCTGACCTGAATTGTTTGAAACCTTGATGTTATCCCATTAAAGGATCACCCAGCAGCAAATATGGTATGTTTCTTTTGCAAATGTCCCACAGTAACCTTATTAATTATTACTCTCATAAAACACAGGTTAATTTTATCCCTTTACAAAAATGTCCCTTAATTTAGCTAAGGTGACTTTGATAATAATTGCCTAATGTCCACCACAGTCTCCATTTTTATAATATTGTGGTTGTACAGTGGGAAGTGGTTTTTCAATTATAATTGATGGAGGCCATAATTCAGATCAAATTATAACATACAAAGCCATATGATCATTCAGCAATTTAATAGATTTCTGTAGTTAGGTGTCACTTGGATTGATGGATTCTATTTTCAGAGCCTTATTAAAGGATAGGTTTAATTCAAGATAGTAGGCTTTCCCTCCCTTCTTGCAATTTTCAATGATGCATGAGCTATTCATGTCTAATTACAAGCTTCAGTCAAACCATTCAATTTTCAGATTCTGAATCTAACCTCCACTTATTTCAGTATCAACAGGTTTTGTTATATTTATCAATTTAATGTCAAATGCTGTAGTTCCTGTCAATCAATACCTGATACACTCAATGTCAGGTGATATAGTGCATGTCCTAGGAGTGAATCACACATTCCTGTTCACCACTTGATGGCATAATTAGCAAGGGATGAAGTACATATATTGTATGAATGAGCAAAACCATCTCTGTACAGCAGTCAGCAACTACCAAATCTCTGTCTTTCTTGCATCATCAATCAAATTCTGAGTAGACATAAACATGCCATCTGCAAGGAGCATACAAGTTCTATTCGCTAAATATTTATGGTGCTTACTTAAAGTGCACATATATACATGTATATGGATTTTATTATACTTCTATATTGACCAGTAATGAGAATTCCATGGATAAGACACTGTACATTAAAACATAGCAATAGCAATAGCACTTAGATGTATATACCACTCTGTTGTGGCCCCGTTGGCTCTGGATGAGCTGCTGATGGATTCCTCTAGTGAGGAGTCCTATGAGTCTGCTCTAGAGGAGGAGGCTGAGAGTGAGAGAGCAGATAGCCCGGCTAGGCAGCAGGAGGCACCTAGGGCTTGGTATAGTGGGGAGGAGGAAACCCAGTTTGTCCCTGATGTCAGGCTAAGAAGGATTGAGAGGAGGCAACGTCAATTAGCAGATAGATGCAACTGGAGGAGATAATGAGTATCAGCTGCCTAATTGATTGGCCCCTCCCAAGAGGCTTTAAAAGAAATCCTCTGTGAAGAGTAGGTTTGCAGGAAACAACAGAGAATCTACAGAGTCGGAACGTTCATTTTTTTTATTTTATTATTTTTTTTTATTAAATTTATACCCCACCCTTCTCCTTGTTAGGACCCAGGGCGGCGCACAGGCATTATATAAAACCATAAATATAATATACATCAATTAAAAATATATTAAATTAATTCACCCGTGCTAAAACCCGTTATTAAGACCATAACCAAATTATAATTTATATTTAAAAGTCAGACGCGGGGGGCTATCCTAGGCCAGCTTGTTGGAATAAGTACGTCTTAAGACGTTGGCGGAAGAGGTGGAGGTCCGAGGTAGTGCGAAGGTCGGGGGGTAGGTCGTTCCAGAGGGCCGGGCCCGCCACAGAGAAGGCTCTTCCCCTGGGTGTCGCCAGCTGGCATTGCCCGGCCGACGGCACCCGGAGTAGGCCCACTCTGTGGGAGCGGACCGGACGAAGGGATGTATGGGGCAGGAGGCGGTCTCGTATATAGCTAGGCCCCGAGCCATGGAGCGATTTAAAGATGGTGGTCAACACCTTGAAGCGCACTCGAAAGGCCACAGGCAGCCAGTGCAGCTCGCGCAGGAGAGATGTTACGTGGGCTTGCCTAGAGGCACCCATAACCACCCGCGCGGCCGCATTCTGCACTAACTGCAGCTTTCAAGTGCACCTCAAGGGGAGCCCCATGTAGAGAGCGTTACAGTAATCCAGCTGAGATGTCACGAGCGCTTGAGTGACTGTGGGAAGGGCCCCCCGGTCTAGTAAGGGGCGCAACTGGCGTATCAGGCGAACCTTATAGAACGCCCCCCTGGCCACGGCCGCCACATGGTCCTCCATGGACAGCCGGGAATCCAGAAGGATGCCCAAGTTGCGCGCCCTCTCCACGGGGGCAAGATGTTCACCCCCAATGGCCAGTGTTGGATTTATCTGGCTAAACCGGGGTGCCGGAAACCACAGCCACTCGGTCTTGGACGGGTTGAGTTTGAGTTTGTTACTACTCATCCAGATCCGTACGGCCTCCAGACACCGGGACAGCACCTCGACGGCATCGTTGGGGTGGTTTGGGGTGGATATGTACAGCTGAGTATCATCAGCATACAGATGGTACTCCACCCCAAAACCACGGATGATCTCGCCCAGTGGCTACATGTAGGTGTTGAACAGAAGTGGCAAGAGGACCGACCCCTGAGGAACCCCACATGTGAGGGGCCTCGGGGCCGACCTCTGCCCTCCTGCCAACACCCATTGCGACCGACCAGAGAGGTAGGATGAGAACCACCATAAAACGGTGCCTCTCAGCCCCAACCCCCCCAATCGGTGCAATAAGATACCATGGTCGATGGTATCGAAAGCCGCTGAGAGGTCTAACAGGACCAGGATAGAGGAGCAACCTCTATCCCGAGCCCTCCAGAGATCATCCACCAACGCGACCAATGCCGTCTCGGTACTGTGACCGGGCCGGAAGCAGGACTGGCGCGGGTCTAGATAATCAACTTCCTCCAGATGTCGAGGGAACTGTTGAGCCACCACACTCTCAACAACCTTCACTAAAAAGTGAAGGTTGGAGACGGGACGATAGTTCTCTAATAAAGCCGGGTCCAGGGATGGCTTCTTGAGGAGGGGCCTCACCACCGCCTCTTTCAAGACGGTAGGCAAGAACCCCTCACTCAGAGATGAATTCACAATACCCTGGAGCCAGCCTCGTGTCACCTCCCAGGATGCCAGTACAAGCCAGGAGGGGCACGGGTCCAATAAACATGTGGTGGCTCTAAGGTTCCTCCGCAACCTGTCCATATCCTCGGTAGTAACAAAGTCGAACTCCTCCCAAGGCGTTATCTCAAGACCAGCACCGGGCATCTCGACCGGGCCACTAGTGGAGGGCAGCTCGTTCCGAATCTGAGTGATTTTGTCCTGCAGGAAAACTCCAAATTCCTCTGCTCGACCCTGCAAAGGGGCTTCCCGCGGCCTCAGATGAAGGAGGGAGCGGGTCACCCCAAACAGGGCGGCAGGGCGGTTTTCCGCGGACGCGATAAGGGTGGCACAATACTCACGTTTGGCCACTCTTAGCGCCACTAAGTAAGTCCTAATATGGTCTCTCACTAGTGTTCGGTCAGCTTCGGATCGAGAAGATCTCCACCTACTCTCTAGGCGTCTCTTGTGGCGTTTCATCTCCTGAAGCTCCTCGGTAAACCAAGGAGCCTGGGTGACTCGACGCCGCATGAGAGGCCGCAAGGGCGCGACTCGGTCCAAGGCCCCCGTGGCCGCACTATACCATGCGGCCACTAGGTCCTCAGTCGAGCCGCGGGGCAGGGATACAGGTACTGGCCCAAGCTCCCACTGGAACCTTTCCGGGTCCATCAGGCGCCTGGGGCGGAACCAACTTGGTGTTTCCGGTTCCGCCTCCCCGCGGTGGGGTGTGACGGTTGGAAAGTCTATCCGAAGGAGAGAGTGATCTGTCCATGACAAGGGTAAGATGACTAAATCCCCTCTTCCGAGATCACTTCTCCACTGTCCAGAGACAAAAATCAGATCCAGCGTGTGTCCTCCCTCGTGAGTGGGGCCCTGAACTACTTGGGTCAGGTCCATGGCCGTCATGGAAGCCATGAACTCCCGAGCCGCCTCGGATGTTTCGCCCACCGATGGCAGGTTAAAGTCCCCCATGACTATAAGTCTGGGGGTCTCCATCGCCATCGCGGCGATCACCTCGAGTAGCTCGGGCAGGGCTGCTGTTACATAGCGGGGAGCCAGGTATACAATCAGCAAGCCCAACTGCCTCCCTAGGCCCCACTTCACGAAGAGGGACTCACAGCCGGTCGTCTGAGGCACAGTGGTCTCCTTCGGCTCCAGACTTTCCTTAACAATAACCGCCACCCCCCACCCCTGCCAAGGGCCCTAGGCCGATGAAATGCACGGTAGCCTGGTGGGCACATTTCCACGAGGGGTAAACCCCCCTCGAGGCCCAACCAGGTTTCCGTGATTCCCACCAGGTCCGGGTCCCCCTCTGACACAAGGTCATTAATGAGGGGGGCTTTGTTCACCACGGACCTGGCGTTGCAGAACATCAGCCTAGGGCCCCGGCTCTATAGTCCCTGACCTTCGGCTCCAGACTTTCCTTAACAATAACCGCCACCCCCCACCCCTGCCAAGGGCCCTAGGCCGATGAAATGCACGGTAGCCTGGTGGGCACATTTCCACGAGGGGTAAACCCCCCTCGAGGCCCAACCAGGTTTCCGTGATTCCCACCAGGTCCGGGTCCCCCTCTGACACAAGGTCATTAATGAGGGGGGCTTTGTTCACCACGGACCTGGCGTTGCAGAACATCAGCCTAGGGCCCCGGCTCTATAGTCCCTGACCGCCTAGCCTACGAGTGGAGCACAGGGGGTTGGGGCAGGCGACCGCTTTTAATCAGCGACCGCGCGTCCCCAACCCATGATGGACATCCTGTCTCCCACCGCCCCTGCCCCTCCCCAAGACCAGTCGAATGGGACGGCCCTCAACAGAGACGACCCCCAGTCCCCCTTCCCTAGTGGACTCCTCCTTTAACCTTCTTCCACCGGCCGGCCCTATATCTTGACCCCCCTCTGATTGAATAAACCCCTCCCCCACCCCAGAACCCCTTAAAAGCCATGTCGTGGTGTATTCAGACAAGCTGCCAAGAAGTAGTCAGTTTAGTGATTAGTCGTGTTAAGGAGGGAGTCAGAACACCACTCCATAGTATCTTACAGCACTCTCTTGGGTGGTTTACAAAGTCAGCATATTGCCCTCCCAACAATCTGAGTCCTTGTTTTACTGACCTCAGAAGGATGGAAGGCTGAGTCAACTTTGAGAGGGACAGGATCAAACTCCTGGCTATGGGCAGAGCCAGCCTGTAATATTGCTTTCTAACCACTGTGTCACCATGGTTATTATATTATATATTATTAAAACTAATAAAATAATCTATACATGCACATTTTATGAATGGACTATTTTATATCATATTAAGTTACAGAGATGGTCATAGTTATGAACTGCTCCAAGCCATGGGAACGGGATGTTCCCACTACATGTTTTGGGAGCCTTTCTAATATTTTGTACTACAACTCCTATCAGAATTTGCCAATAGGATGGAAGGGTTACCCGTACACCAAAATCTCTGAAGAGTGCAAGGACCACCTATCCCTTCTTCTTATCAGCATATTGCTGTCCAACAAGAGTTGAAGAACAGAAGAACAAAGGAAGGAAGCCTGGTGAGACATTAAGATGCTGTCAGCAAGTTGAACTCCTTTTCTTTTAACACCAGAACACTTTCTAAAAATCTTGTAGTCCTACACAGCATCTTCTCTATCCCTCAAAATGACTGAAACAGAATACAAAATCAAGGCCAGGCAGTCATGGAAGGACCTTTGGCATCCTCGGGTATGTGAGATTATATACAAGACTTCTCCAAACAGCAAGAGTTAGCCATGACAAAAGAAAAAAAATCCCAATTGACTGAAAATTGAGGGAATAAAGATAAGTAAAGAAAATTGAGGGAATAAAGGTAAGAAAAGTATGATTTGCTGTAAACTGGCAGTTTGACCTTGAGAATAAAGTGGTTTTCTAAAAATGTGGCTTTTACCAGAGAAGACACCTTTGATCTCTCCTACGGTCCTTGGCCAACATGACATATCTTTAAATATGTCTAAAGCATTGCTGTCTGAGGAATTCTGGGAGCTAAAGTCCACATCTCTTGAGGTTGCCAAGTTTGAGAAACACTGATCGAAAGAACTACCTGTCTCTCTCTAAACTTCAAGTCAAGAAAGTTATAAAATCCTTTCATCTGATTGCTGTCAGTTCAAAACAGCAAGTCACTCTGACTGGAAATTGTATTGTAGTTCCACTATATTCTGCATGGGTCCGACAACTCCCCCCCCCCCCCATTGAGAAAGATTTAGAGAAACTGAAACAAGAACAAAGAAATGCATTAAAGATGATTGGAATTGGAAGACTGAGTCCTAGAAAGAGAGATTTAAGAAAATTTTGAGACAAGATGGCTGCTCTTTCATCTTGAAATGGGATTAGCGGGAACGAAGAAAAGACTTTCACACACACAAAAATAATCTTATATAAAAATTGGAAGATTCTTGTTGAATGTTCTAAAAAAAAGTTATAACAGTTAAGTTAATTTAATCTATTTTTAATGAAATATGTATATAGTTATTGTTCTTATTCCTCCTGTGCACCGCCCCGAGTCCCTGTGGGGAGAGGGTGCGGTTTATAAGCAATAAATTATTATTATTATTAAGTGTTGAATTAATTACCTAGAGAGGTGGTGGTGGGGAGTATCCAAAGAGAAGGGGTCAAAGCAATGGTGAAGTTCAAATTTTTTTACTACCGGTTCTGTGGGCGTGGCTTTATGGCCGTGGTGTGGCTTGGTGGGCCTGGCAGGGGAAGGATACTGCAAAATCTCCATTCCCACCCCACTTTGAGGCCAACCAAAGGTGGTATTTGCCAGTTCCCTGAACTACTCAAGATGTCTGCTACCGGTTCTCCAGAACCTGTCAGAGCCTGCTGAATTTCACCCCTGGATCAAAGCAATCATGACGATAGCCAGGACCATGTAATTGAAACCCCATCCCTTTATAACACGTTTTCATCGAGGGCCACATCAAGATTGTGTTTGTCCTGAGGCTGGGGGACATGGCCGGGGTGGGTGTTGCCAGCCCGACATCACTCATGTCTGGGGCACCTGTAGTGGCCTGGACATGACTAGGGGGATCCATTGTCTCCAGCGGAAGTGCAGGGAAAGCACCAAACCCTTGTCCACCAGAGGAGACTTGCCGTCTGCTGGAGGCAAAGTGCTAAGGCAGGACTTCCGTCCCTGCCTGCCTCCCTTCTTTCCTTCCTTTTCTGCTTTTTCCTTCCCTCTTCCTTCTCCTTTCTTCTTCCTTTTCCTCTTCCCAAAAGCTTGGAAGACAAGTGACCAAGATCGCACTCCGTAACATTATCCTGGAACACATACATTTGCCTTTATTCACGAGAGTCAATATTGTTCATCAGATGCTAAGTGTGAATTATTTTGTCCTATTTTTTTTTTTGCTTTTGGTGACATATTTGGGCTACATAATTTAAGATGACCAAGGCGCAGTTAGTTTTGGAACCAATTCCCAATGAGAGAGCTGTCTCTCTCATTGAAAAAAAAAAGATACAGAACATAGAAAACTGCACATCACGATTCCCAACTAGCTGCATTGAATTGCCTGTATTGCAAAGCCCTAATTAGGCATGTCTAAAACTAGATTGCGGCCCAACACCGCATATTTCAAACTGAAATGGCAATATACCTCGATGACTGATCATTTGTTTCATCTATCTGCAGCAGAACGTCTCTTTGTATTGACTTGTCTCTTCTGGTTAAATGTAGAGGCGCAAAAGGAACAAGATTATTTAAGTCCAATAATATATATTTCCAGAAAATGTATCCCCCCCACATTTTTAATGCTCTGCCTTTTCTTGTTAGTCTTTCCAAAACATTCCTAGTCCTTGTCAGCTCCTCAAACAGGCTGTCATGGGAAATATCAGATGGAAAACATGGTTAGTATATGAGATTTTCTTTTCTTTTCTTTTCTTGTAACAACAAAACATACCTGAAAGAAAAAGGGATTGCGTTCTGAGTGCAATGAGAGTTTCAAATCCAGTTCTCCAAGGACAGCTGTGTTAATCTGTTGCGGCAAAAAGCATCTGAAAACCTCACAGAAAAGTGGCAAGTGTGATAAAACTAAATAATTTCCATCCTTAGATTTGAGAGCTTTACCCCCTTCCTTCTTATTGTTTCCTTTAGCTATTCAAAACTATATGCCATCCACTCCCAGATGACTTTGAATGGTTCCCATTAATGTAAATATTAAAAGAAGAATCAGCATAAAATCTGAAATGCTAAAATACCTAAGATTAGTAAGAAGAAAAAGAGAGCCAGTTTGGTGTTGTGGTTAAAGAGCTTGTCTACATATCAGGAGACTGTGAGTTCTAGTTCCACCTAGGCATGAAAGCTGGCTGGGTGACTTTGGGTCAACTCACCTTGCAGGCTTGTTGCGGTGGGGAAAAGAGGAGGAAGGACGTTTATGTAGTGCATGTTCACTGCTTTGAGTTACTGATAAAGTAATAAAGGTGGGATAAAAATGTAATAAAGAAAAAAGTTTTTTTCCTGTTAATACAATAATACAATAGCAGAGTTGGAAGGGACCTTGTAGGTCTTCTAGTCCAACCCCCTGCATGGGCAGGAACCTTATACCATTTCAGACAAATGGCTATCTAACATCTTCTCAAAGACTTCCAGGGTTGGGGCATTCACAACTGCTGGAGGCAAGCTGTTCCAGAGGTTAATTGTTCTTACTGTTAGGAAATTTCTCCTTAGTTCTAAGTTGCTTCTCTCCTTGGTTAGTTTCCACCCATTGCTCCTTGTCCTGCCCCCAGGTGCCTTGGAGAAAAGTTTGGCTCCCTCTTCTTTGTGGCACCCTCTGAGATATGTTGTTGTTGCTTTAGTTGCAAAGTCGTGTCCAACCCATTGCAACCCCATGGACAACATTCCTCCAAGCCTTCCTGTCCTCTACCATCCCCCAGAGTCCATTTAAGCTCACGCCTACTGCTTCAGTGACTCCATCCAGCCACCTCCTTCTCTGTCATCCCTTTCTTCTTTTGCCCTCAATCTTTCCCAGCATTAGGCTCTTCTCCAGTGAGCCCTTTATCTCCTAAACCAGTGGTGGCAAACCTATGGCACATGGAGCCATTTGTCACGGCATTGCCCTGTCAGCTGGCAAGTTGACTTCAGCCATTTCTAAAGCCACTTTTTGCCCTCCCCAGGCAATAATAATAATAATAATAATAATAATAATGATAATGATAATGATAATGATAATGATAATGATAATGATAATGATAATGATAATGATAATGATAATGATAATGATAATAATAAATTTATAACCCGCTCTCTCTCCCCGAAGGGACTCGAGGCGGGGCACAGGGAATTAAAAATTCAATTAAAAATCACAAACAATTACAATATTAAAATGAATTAAACTGGCCATGCGCTAAAATCCCATATAAAACTAAAACTAAACCCTAAAAATCCCTTAAAAACAGTTAATTATTTTAGGCCGGCCAAGCAGAAGAAGTGTGTTTTTAATTTTTGTCGGAAGGAGCGGAGGTCCGTAGTTGTCCTAATATCGGGGGGAAGGTCATTCCAGAGGGTCAGGCCTGCCACAGAGAAGGCCCTTCCCCTGGGCGTCGCCCGCTGGCATAGCCTGGTGGACGGCACCCGGAGAAGTCCCTCTCTGTGGGAGCGAATCGGCCGCAGGGATGTATGGGGCAGGATGCGATCCCGCAGATAGCTAGGTCCCGTGCCATGGAGCGCTTTGAAGATGATAACCAACACCTTGAAGCGCACCCGAAAGACGACAGGCAGCCAATGCAGCTCACGCAGGAGTGGTGTTACATGGGAGAACCTAGAGGTTCCCATAACTGCCCACGCGGCTGCATTCTGGACAAGCTGAAGCCTTCGGGTGCACCTCAAGGGGAGCCCCATGTAGAGAGCATTGCAGTAGTCCAGTCGGGATGTCACGAGGGCATGAGTGACTGTGCAGAGGGCACCCCGATCCAATAGGGGACGCAACTGGTGGACCAGGCGAACCTGGTAAAACGCCCTCCTGGCCACGGCTGTCACTTGATCTTCCATGGACAGCCGTGTATCAAGGAGGACGCCCAAGTTGCATGCCCCATCCACAGGGGTTAGATGTTCGTCCCCTATGGCCAGTGATGGAGGAGGGGTCTCACCACCGCCTCTTTAAGGGAGGCTGGCAAGAACCCCTCACTCAGGGAAGCATTGACCACCTCCTGGAGCCAGCCTCGTGTAACCTCCCAGGATGCCAGTACAAGCCAGGAGGGACACGGGTCCAATAAATATGTGGTAGCTCGCAGTCGTCCACGTAACCTGTCCATATCCTATAAAGCCTCTAGAGGCTTTATAGGAGCCTGGGGAGGGCGAAAAGAGCCTCCCCCACCTCAAGGCCTTCCAGAGGCTTCCTGAGCTTCCCTGAAGCCTCCGGAGCACAAAAACCCAGCCTGATGGGCAAACTGGAATTTCCGGAGCGAACTTCCTGTTTGCTCATAGGGTCATTTTAAACCCTCCGGAGGCTTCAGGGAAGCCTCCTAAAGGTCCCTGAAGCCTCCGGAGAGCCTCGGGGGGGGGGGGAGGCTGTTTTCACCCTCCCCAGGCTCCTATAAAGCCTCTGGAGCCTGGGGAGGGCAAAAAAAGCATGCAAAAAATGGGGTGGTCGCATCTGCAATGTGCGCATGCACACTGGGGGGGGTCGTGCATTGCATTCTGGGTACAGCACACCCCCACACAACTCCCCTGCACTTCCCCCACTTATGGCACGCGAGCCAAAAAAAGTCCTAAACTATGCTAATAGGAGCAAACTTCAATTTTTAGATTGCTCTGTATTATAGAACATTTTCTAATACTTCATGCTGGCTGGGAATTTCTGCCAGCTGAAGTCCACACATGTCTTAAAGCTGCCAAGGTTGGGAAGCCCTACTCTAAACCAACTTTCCGTGGCTTTCTGGGTGCGCTTCAAGGTATTAGTAACCACCTTTAAAGCGCTCCGTGGCAAGGGACCTGGTTATCTGCAAGACCGGCTCCTGCTACCAAATACCTCCCACCGTCCAGTCCGCTCCCACAGAGACCCCTAGGGGGAGAGCCTTCTCTGTGGCAGCCCCCGCCTTCTGGAATGACCTACCCCCTGACCTACGGCAATCACGGCGGGCTTTGAAGACTTATTTATTCCATGTGGCTGGCCTGGCATAGTTTCTAAACTGGCATAGTTTTCAATGTTATAGATTTATATGGTTTTTAGTAGCGATTTTAACTAGGTTTTAAGACAGGCTCCATTATTTAATGTATTTTTAAAGGGTTTCTTTGTTTTTATTCGTGTTTTTACTGCTGCCTGTACACCGCCCTGAGTCCCGGAAAGGAGTAGGGCGGTATAGAAATTTAAATAATAATAAATAAACTTTCTACCAGCTGCTGTCTTCCAGATGAGGTAGGACTTCAAATCCCCAGCCATCGCCGACTGAAGAAAATTCTAAGAAGTGCAACCCAGTCACATCTGGAGAATACCAGGCTGTAGGAGGTGAGTCTAGACAGAGTCTGCTTAGAGAACATTAGGCCTTGCAGTTCCTTCTTATGATGAGGAGACACAGCTGGAAAGCCAATGTTGGGGTTGCTAGGAAACGCTTTCTCAACTAGCAAGCCTCATTCCTCTTCTCCAGAGGAGAAGCAGCCATTAATTAGAGCAATTTAAAATCACTTTTCACTTTCAGGAATTAATTACAAACATAGGTGAAATTATCCCAAAATTTGAGATATTTTGGTTCCTTTTGAAACATGGTTGTTTAATTGCATGTTTGGATATTTCCCAGTTGGAGGCTCCAAAGGCACAGCTGGTGAGTAATTACTGTTGTCTTCCTCTCCTTTTCTCCTCTCTCTTAAGTTATTCAAGGTAGTGCATGCAGTCAACCTCCATTGCTGCCTCACTGTGTGCTGTTTAAGTAATTATTCAGCCCACCAACACAGCCAGATGATGCAGGAGAAACATTTTTTTTTAAGATATAGTGCCTATTTAAAAAAAAAAAAAGCTGGATCACTAGATTGGCTTCCTCACTTCTGGGCGAGGTGAAGCAATGATCTCTCCTGAAAAATCAGTGAGGCTTGTCTGAGGGATTGATTAAGCTTTGTCCCAATAAGGCCAATTTTTTGGCCCCAAAGCTATTTGGATAACCCCATTAAAATGCTTGCAATTGTGGAACAGAGAAATGGTGCTCATAAAATGAGTATTACACTGGGTGGAAATAGTATGTGTGGGTTATCTACAGTTAGAGTCATAGTTTAAGCCAGTGGTAGTCAACCTGGTCCCTACCGCCCACTAGTGGGCGTTCCAGCTTCCATGGTGGGCGGTAGGGGTTTTGTCCGATACTGAAGCAGTTTCCTTTTTTTAATTTAATTGACTTCCCTACTTTATAAATCACCATTACTGTGGAACCGGTGGGCGGTTAGAAATTTTTACTACTAACAGAGATAATAATAATAATATTTAATTTATAGACCGCTTCCTCTCCCCAAAGGGACTCGGAGCGGTGCACAGGGGAATTAAAATATACAAACATAAATATACATAAATATAAATAAAATCAAGATTAAACAATTTATCCCTGCGCTAAAAACCCAAAATACTAAAAACTAAACCCCTTAAAAACCCGATTAAACAATAAACAGATGACTAACCTAGGCCGGCCAAGCAGAAAAAGTGCGTTTTTAATTTTTGACGGAAGGAGCGGAGGTACATAGTTGTTCTAATTTCGGGGGGCAGGTCATTCCAGAGGGCTGGGCCCGCCACAGAGATACAAAAGTGGGTGGTAGGTATAAAAAGGTTGACTACCCCTGGTTTAAGCAGCAGTGGGATGCAAACGGTTTAACAACTGGTTCGATGAGCACATGCATGTGTGCTTTGCACGCACGTCAAATGCATGCTTTGCGCAAACATCTAAGGCATGCATTCAGCACTGGTGAATAAAACAGCTGACGCCTAGCAATCCAGTGCGGCGTGGGAATCAGCTGAGCTAAAAAAACAGGGAAATATAGATCAGGAAAGGGGAGGAGCAGGTGGGCAGGATCAACTGCTCACCAGAACTACCAGTTTGCCCAAACCGGTCGAAACCAGCTGAATCCCACCCTTGTGTCTAAGACTGGTGTCAATTTAATAATTTAATTCCTATGCACAAAATCTCAAAATGCTGTTTTAAATGTTTAGCTTCTCCAAGACTCTTCACCAGAAAATGTGGGGGAAATGTTCAAGTCCAACATGTTTTCTCGTTTGTGTGCCCTTCAAGTCAGTCTTGACTTCTCAAGTTCATACCCATCTCTTGGCCGCTGTTTTTGGAAGTTGCTTGCCATTGCCTTTTTCCTAGGCAGTGGTGGGTTTCACATTTTGTTACCACTGGTTCGCTGCACATGCTTGCTCACTTTGTGGGTGCACGTGCCCCATCCGTGCATGCACCTGGCCTTCTGTGCATTTGCTTTGATCGCACGTGTGCCTTCCGTGCATACGGTTCAAAAATGTGCCTACATAGGGATGGCATAGAGCAAGGGCGGGTGGGCAAGCCCACCCGTGATTGCCACTACAAGTTCGGGTGAACCGGTCCAAACTGGCTGAATACCCCCTTTATTCCTAGGGCTGAAAAGAGAGAGACGCTGACCCAAAATCACCCAGATGACTGAGCCTAAGGCAAGACTAGAACTAATGGCCTCCCAATTTCTAGGCAGGAACTCACTACACTAAACTGGCTCTTCTGTGTTTATTCTGTAGGAATAGGCTGTAGACCAGAGGTGTCCAAACTTGGCAACTTTAAGACTTGTGGACTTCAACTTCCAGAATTCCATGTTGGCTGAATTGAAGTCCACATGTCTCAAAGTTGCCAAGGTTGGACACCTCTGCCATAGACATTTGAATTAAGAGCAGGAGACAAACATTTGAAGAGCTACTTTGCAATGAGTGTTGATGTAAATGAAGCATATTTCTAGAAGCATTGAGATAACCACAGCTTCTGAAAGATTTGGGGCAAGCTGCAAAAAGGGCCATTTCTGCATGCACATTTTGTCTCATTGTCAGATCCAGTGGAGGTTCTGTGCTTATAGAAACGAATGAAACATGAGAAACATTTCAAAAGCTGTACAACATCCTCTAAGCAATGTGAATATTTTAATATTTTGAGGAGGGTGTTTGCTAATCTTCTCACAAAAGCTTCATATAGCATTATTATTTACATTTAAATCCAATTGTATTGAAAATTCCACCAAAGGCTTGTAACATCTGGTAAAACAGCAATATTTGGTCTTCTAACAATAGTAGTTAATCCTAGAGAATGCCCGACTACACAACCAGTTCTTTATAAGAATCCAGTTTTCTTCAGATCATCACTTATCTTGGGAAAGGACTGTTCTACAGTTTTTCACCTCCTTTAAACTGGAGTTTGTCATCTACAATCTCACCCATTGTTTCATTCAAGGGCTTATCTTGGCTACATTGATTAAGATGTAAAAGATAAATAAAGTACTGTAGTTAACAATAATTATTCACCTAGCCCTGAGTAGTTGTATGTTTTACCATTGAGGAATAAGATGGAAATTTGAAAACCCAAAACATTTAAAAAAAAAAAAATTACTCTCATCCAAAAGTATCTGAACCTAATTGACCATCTCCTACTTGAGCTCTTGAAAAGTTTCTCAACCCGGCTGGGGAATTTGGGGAGTTGAGGTTCCCAAGGTTGAGAAACACTGAGCCCTTGACTCAACATATCAGCTCAAAGATGCTTTTTAAAGAGGCAACTGGACTTTCTGGTTTTTCTTTAAAGACATTTTGCTTCTCATCTACGAAGCTTCTTTCATTCCCCACCATCCAGTCAGAGCTGAAGAAGCTTCTTAGATGAGAAGTGAAATGATAGAGGGTGGTACATTCCCTTTTCAAAAGGCCACAGGACTCAACCATGCCTTTTTAGAGAAAGTTGTTGAAAAGGTGATAGGTGTCCAGTTTTAAACGTTAGAAAAAGAAGCAATGGGTGGAAACTAATCAAGGAGAGAAGCAACTTAGAAGTGAGGAGAAATTTCCTGACAGTTAGAACAATTAATCAGTGGAACAACTTGCCTCCAGAAGTTGTGACTGCCCCAACACTGGTAGTCTTTCAGAAGATGTTGGATAGCCATTTGTCTGAAACGGTATAGGGTTTCCTGCCTAGGCAGGGGGTTGGACTAGAAGACCCCCAAGGTCCCTTCCAACTCTGCTATTGTATTTTATTGTATATCAGCTATCAGCCTTTATTTATGAAAGGATTGAGAAAGTAAAACTAAGTAAAACACCACAGATGATCAGTTAATTTTGTTTGGAATGTAGCTTTGGAGAAACTAAATACCTTAAATTAGCAATGGCAATCTCTGCAAATAATTTTGTGGATTGTATGACAATTGGATTATATGGCAATGGACGCTTATAGAGACATCATCTTTAATCTTTCACATAGGTTTTCCTTGTCAATCAGCTGATAAACCTGGCAAGAGCTGTGAATATTATAAATACTCAGAGAACCATGTAATTTTGAAATAAATCACAGTCATTAATGGATAAAACGACTCTGCAATAGAAGTAAGTAAATAAAGATGAATCTAAAGTATGATGGAAACATTTGTTTTACAGGGTTACAAATATTTAGCCATTGTTTTAGAATAACTTTGAAAGGTAAAGAAAAGTTTCTTTAGGCAATATTGAAGTGCCATTGAAAATTATATAGATATAATTTTCAGATTTCATAAGCCACTTCTGAATGTAGTCTTGGCATAGGGCAGGGATGGCGAACCTTTTGGGCACCGAGTGCCCAAACTGGAATACATGTGCATGTATGTGCATGTGTGCGTGCTGGAAACCCAAATGCCAGCTGACCAGTGCACGCATGCCTCTTTTTTGGCCATGCAGCCACGCGGGTGATTACGGGAGCCCCCAGATACTCCTGCATAACACCGCTCCTGCGCGAGCTGCACTGTCTATCTGTGGCCTTTCGGGTGCGCTTCAAGGTCTTGACGACCATCTTTAAAGCGCTCCATGGCTCGGGACCTAGTTATATGCGAGACCGTCTCCTGCCCCATACATCTCTTCGTCCGATCCGCTCCCACAGAGAGGGCCTTCTCAGAGTGCCGTCGGCCGGGCAATGCCGGTTGGCGACACCCAGGGGAAGGGGAAGGGCCTTCTCTGTGGCGGGCCCTACCCTTTGGAACGACTTACCCCCTGAACTACGCACCATCTCTGACCCCCGCCTCTTCCGCCAGTGTCTAAAGACACACCTTTTCCATCAAGCTGGCCTAGCGTAACCTTCCGCTGTGACTGCTTTTAGACAGTTTTAAATTGGGGATTTTAATTGATTTTAGCACAGGGTGGGAGTTTAATATCTTTTTAAATTTTATATTGTTATATTTGTATGTTTTTAATTCCTGTGCGCCGCCCTGGGTCCTTCTGGAGAAGGGCGGGATATAAATTCGAATAAAAATAAATAAATAAATAATTTTTTTTGGACCATTTCAGGCTGTTTTCAGGGCATTTCGGGGGCAGCAACTGTGAAAATAGCCCCCCAAATGCCTGGAAATGGCCCAAAACCCAGCCTGTTTTTAAACCAGAAGAGCAGCTGGCAACAGCACACATGCCCAAAGAGAGGGCTCTGTGTGCCACCTCTGGCACGCATGCCATAGTTTCGCCATCACAGGCATAGGGTCTATGACAATTCAGCTCAGCCCAATTGCCCCAGCTAACCTGCCATAAGATAACTTTCTACAGCCAACTTGCTATGGGCCAACTCACTGCAGGACAAAAGTTACGCTACTATCGAAGAAAATGTGGAATAGTATCATTAAAGCAAAAGGAAGGGCAGAATGAATGTGAAGGACAAACATGAAAATAATTTCCTATTTATTTTAAATAATTGAATTGTTAAGTTTATCCTGCAGCGAGTTTGTCCTGCCATGAGTTAGCTGTGGTAAGCTGGCCATGGTGAGTAGGCATAGGATCTGGCAAGTATAGTTTCAGATAGACAAAGTAGAGAGTGGGAATTTTCAATGTAAGAAAAAGCTACATTTGTATCTCCTGCCATGGTACATAATTTGTGGAAACTCAAAATGCAAATAAAATAAAGCAAATAAATAAAAAAACAATATCACAGGTAACTGAATTCTGGGAGCTGAAGTCCTTCAGACTTAAAGTTGCAAAAGTTTGCCCACCCCTGGTATAGGGTCTCCTGCTTGACCAGGGGGTTGGACTAGAAGAGCGGTCCCCAACCTTTCCAGCTTGGCAGCCCAGCCTGGTGCGAGGGGCTGTGTGAGTGGCAGGTACACACACACACACACACACACACATGCACAGCTCCGTTGCTGCAAGTAGCAAGCACACACCCTTCACTTGCATGAATGGAGTTTTGCACGCAATTGGAGGGCACTTGCACTCATGCATGAAGTTCCACTTCCATGAATGGAGGATCACTAGAGCGGAGGGAGCTTGTGCTCAAAGCTCTATTCGCATGAAGGGAGTTTCATACGTGAGCTCCCTCCACTCATGTGAGGGGAGGTTTGCATACAAGCACAAGCACCCTTCGCACACAAGCGAAAGGCCCAGTAATTGTGCAAATGAAGCTTTGCATGAAAACATTTGCCCAGTGTTGACATGGCCCAGTTTCAAACAGGCTGTGGTCCGGTAGTCCACAGCAGGTCCGTGACTTGGAGGACTCCTTGACTCACAGTTTCTGATGGAGTACCAAAACAGATTGTGGTCAGTTGCATTTCTTCCTGGACCACAAGGCTGTAGTAAGATTGATTAATACCCTCATCATCAACTAGTTTTTTCGCAGCAGTGGACTCTGTGTTGGAGAATTTCTGGAGGCAAGTCCTTCCACTTGTTAATTGTTGTAACTGTCAGGAAATTTCTCCTTAATTTTGCTTTCTTGTTTTTATTTTTCTTGAGGAATCTCTCTCGCTCTCTCTCTCCCTCCATACAAAACATTAACTAATCAATCAATCACTGTCAGATCTATGTTGAGTTCCTTTATGTTTTAACAGCTGCTTGAGTGAAGGGTGGATTGTTTGGAATTGGGGATGAATAAAATCTCCCCTGAAATCCCCTGGGTATCTTAAAACTTTTCAAACTCTCCTATAGTTTCCTCAGAGGGAAAGCAACAAATCTCCCTTCAGAATGCAGAGTTTCTGGTATTTCTCTTTGGAATGTCTGGGGTTGGTAGAGTTTTTCCACCTTTATCCCTGTCGACGTAGAATAAATACATGGATCTTAACAGTAAAAGCAAATAAATATTAGGATCTCCCATGATTGTGATCAGTAAACATCTGGGGCTGAGAGGAGTGGGAAACAAGGAATGAGTATCATACATTCAGGAATTCAACTGATGTGATTTTTACTTCCTTTTCTTTCTTTTTTTTATATTGAAAAAGTTTTATTGGTTTTACATTTTTTCTGTAGGATAGGGTAAGGGATACAAAGAAATTTTGAAAGCATTCACGTCGAGGTCGTCGGCTCTTCCGGGACCTCAAAATACATTAATAACAATAAAAAGACAAACATTTTTCATCAAACTACAAAGTGAAAGCGTGTACATATATCTAAATTCTCAATTCAATACTGTCAGTCCTTTACAAAAAATCCAAATACAAATATTATGCAAAATTGTTCAAAAAGAAAAGTCAAGGCAAAGTTATTTTTTTGATCTAAGTCTCTTGGCAATTGAATCTTCTTTTTCTCCTTCCAGGCCCCCAGTAGGCGGGGCCGTGGCCCCCTCCGTCCCCCCTGGATCTTCCCCCAGGATAGAGGAATGTTTTTTAAGAAAGGCTTCCGCCTCAGCAACTGTTTTAATCCTCACTCTTCCTCCTTCCCAGAACACCAGCATCCCTTCGGGTGTCATCCACTTGAACCAAATCCCATGATCAAATAAAATTTTAGACAAGAAGGAAAATTTCCTCCTTGCTTCTCGAATCTTTCTAGGGATCTGCTTCAAGATAGCAACCTCTTTTTGTTGGTAGATTAATGGACTACCTCTCTGCACTTTCAGGATTTCCTCTCTGGTTGACCTTCTAACAAATTTCACATGTATCTCTCTAGGCACTTCATTTATCCTGGCATATGCTGAGTTAATTCTGTAGGCTAGGTCAATGTCCCCCCTGATCTCATCCTTAGATTTTTGTAAATAGTCTGCTAAAATTGTGCTCATAAGATCAGGGAGGCATTCACCAGATTCCTCAAGAACGTTCTGAAATCTCAAAAAATATGTCATTCTTTCCATATCAATCCTAGACACATGCCCATTTGTTTCCCCAACCTCTTTAGTAACATTTTTAATCTCTCCCTTAACCCCCGCCAACCCCCCTTCCAATTCTTCAGTCTTTTGTGTGTTTTCCAGCACTTGCTTCCGTGTGTCCAATAGCTCCTTCTTGAAATTGATGTTTTCTGCCCTCTGGGCTTGAATCTCTTGTACCAAAGTTTGTATAACAGTTTCAAGAGAAGCCATCCGTTGTTCTAAACTTGTCAGTGCTGTTTCTTGAGCCATGATTAACTGTTAAAATCAATGCCACCAAAATGGCATTTTCAGGGTGGGGTTGGTGAGACTAACCGGGAGCCAAAAGTTCTGATCAAGGTTGTAACGTTGTAAAATACAGGAACCAAGACAGTTTTCCAACTCAATAGATGTAATAGCGAAGGTACTCCAGAAAAGAAATCACAAATCCAAAAGAAAAAATTTCTTCATTAAAAACCAGAGACAGTCCAAATTGCAAAGAGACACTGGAAATTTTCCATAAACAAAATAGTCAATCAGGAACAAAGAGAGGCCATTTTCCACCGCCCAGCTCAGAGCCCGCAGGAGAGAGTAGTGAAAGAAATTGTATCAGCCAGACCTAGAAACATTGTTGCAAGCAAGCCGCAATCCACTTTCCCTTAACGCAAACAGTCAGGATTGAAAATTTCCGCTCCTCGCCGTGAGGAACCATTTCCAAGTGCCGCTTAGATCCGAGGGTTTTTTTTTAAAAAACAAACACCCCCCTCCCAGTCCTTTCAGCCCGGCTGACAGTAGAAAAAAAAGTTTTTGAACACTCACTCTCCCCTTGCAGCTGAAGCCTCGGGAAGCCTTCCGACATCGACGTTCAGCCCTCTGCATAGATGTGAATGGCGCCGTCGTCCTTAGGCGAAGGGAGAACCCCCCGCAACATGTTCTCCTTCACCTAGGCCGCGGCAAAAGGGTCGCCTCCCCCACCGCCGTGAGGGGGGGCGTCCCTGCCGAGCCGGCCCTACGGGAGACCCCCAAAAAAGGGGCGTCTCGCCCCCGTGGGGGGGCAGAAAAAGCAACAAAACGGCGAGCGAGCGCTAGGCTCGCTCGTCGCCGCTGGAGCCGGAACCGGAAGTCACTTCCTTTTCTTTAAGAGTGTAAGAATTTGAATGACTAAGTCTTAGAAGAAAAAGCTGCCACTAATTCTACACTTATATCCTATAAATTCAATGGTCATCATTCTTAAAATCAGTTTGCACATATGGGGGATGAATGATATATTTCTTTCTGTCAAATTCATCTACCCCATTTCCGGCATACGGTATTTACAATTTGTTTGATGGACAGATGCTACAGTTAGCTTAGTTTGGCAAATAAAGATTAGGAAATGACTTTTTTCATTGCTAAATTTTCTAATTGTAGACGGTAGAATGTATGCTTTGCTAATCATAAATTAAACTAACCATGCTCACCAGTCTTTACACCATGGGTCTTGTATTGTGTTTTTGTGTTGTCTGTGTTTCTGACCTACAGAATACAGAGTAATGGAATTGTAAAGGACTTTAGAGTCTTCTAGTCCAATCCCTTGCCCAGGCAGGAAACCCGAAGTATTTCAGACCAATGGTTGTTCAATTTAGTTTTAGGTTTATTTAATTTCTTCTTTAAAACCTCCAGTGACAGATCACGCACAACTTTTGAAAGCAAAGGCAAACTGTTCCACTGATTAATTGTTCTCACTGTCAGGAAATTTCTCTAGTTCTAGGTTAGTTCTTTCCTGAATTAGTTTCCATCCGTTACTTCTTGTCTTATCCTCAGGTGCTCTGGAGCAGGGGTCTCCAACCTTGGCAACTTTAATACTTGTGGATTTCAACTCCCAGCTGGCAGAGGAACTCTGGGACTTGAAATCCATAAATCTTAAATTTGCCACAGTTGGAGACCCTGTCAGAGTTTGTTGCAGAAATCAAATCCAGAAAGCACACACAGGTAACTGATTCAGCAGGATTCATTAACTTCTCTTTATATACATAACAACACATGAAGTAATATATACAATACCAAGAGTGGTTCTTCAGTTTCCGATCAGAGCAGCAGACCAGTTTAGTTCTCAGCACAGACTAGTTTCAGTTTCAGAGCTCAGAACTTAGCATAGCTAAGCCACACCTAGGCTCAGCTCCCATTGGCTGACCTTGTTACTAAGCCCTATTCATTGGCTGATGTTGTTACCATGTCTCTGCCAGTCAGTCTCCAATGGCTGACCTGTTGCTATGCCCTATTCCAGTTCATGAATATTCAGACAGACCCCTGCTCTGGAGAATAGGTTGCCCCCTTTTCTTTGGAAAATTGTAATCATGTCACCCTTAGTCCTTCTTTTCATTAGACTAGACATACTCAGTTCCTGCAACAGTTCATCATATGTTTTAATCTCTAATAATAATGTAGTATTATTATATGTTAAAGAATTCTGACTATATAGTATAATAAAGATACTATCTTTGTTACCATATGAAGGTAATATTATTACCACATATATAAGAATATATTGTTAAATTAGCAGGCATTTTATTTAGTGTTTAGCATTTTGTGTTAATAGCATTGGCTGTATTTGTTTGAACAATGAAACATTTTCTGCTGAATGTTTCAACATTGATCAGGAAGTAAGAAAGAATTCTTGCAGAGATATTGGACATTTATTGATTCAGAATGTTAATGTACATATATTTTTATATGCAGATAATGTTAAGAATATTAAGAATAATGTCTAGTAAACGTTAGATTGTTCATGCAATCGGGAGTATAAAGTATAGCTATAAAGGTTACTGTATCAATCATGTTAGTTGTGCTTAATAGGGAAAATGCAGGGAACAATTGCAGGTTATTAATTAGTGGAAAAATTGGGGCAGATAGATTAATCTCTATCTTTGGTAGAAAGTTTATTGAAGATGAAAAAAATAGAGAAATTTGAAGATGTCAGTAGAAAGATAGGGCATAATATGAGATCAATTGAAATGAATTAGGTTTCGAAAGGAACGAAAATGGTTACATAAAACATCCTGCTATTGCCCCTTTTTCAATATGGAGGGTATGAAATGTCAAGAGAAGCATAAAAGTAAGTTGAATGCAGTGGAAATGCAGTCCTTAAATAAGAAGAGATACAGTAGGTCAAAAAGGAATAGCAGTTAAAGGCATGTGGACCGAATGTAAAAGTGAATGAATGAATGAATGAATGAAAGAATTAATTAATTAATGACACGAAGGAGGTGCACTGAGGTGCTTTGGCCACAGAGAATGAAGGAAAACAAAACTGTAAAACAAATCTTTGAAGGAAGAGGTAAAAACAAAAAGGAAAGACAATGAACCTCATGGGTGGTTGGAACTCATAGGATCCTGAACCAAAGAGAGAAGAAAAGTTTGAAAGAACAAAAGTTGGTGTATGAAGCAGTAAGAGGACATGGTGGACATAAAGCTGATTTGCAAGGACAGAGATGTTTAGTCTTCGCACATTTATCATTTCTTGGTAAGAACCTGAAAAAGCTTTTGCTCTGTTTTGTTTTGACAGCTCCATAAGGGAATTCTTTAATTTTTCACTAATTGGCTTTATTTCCTGAACATACCTAGGCAGGTAATAAAGCATAAAGCAAGGTAACTAGCTTCATTTGAATTTGAATTTGAATTTATTTGATTTATATCCTGCACCTGTCTCCCCGAAGGGACTCAGGGCGGCGTACAGGAAATTAAAACAGAATATCAACATATAAATAAATAAAACACCATAAATACAACACCATAAATACTACAACAATAAAACTGAATTAAATTTAGACAGCCCGGTGCTAAAATACACTAAAATCCCACTAATTAAAATGCTATGTTAATTTAAAACACAGTCTGATAAGATGGTCTCAGGGGCCTAGGCTAGGCCGGCTTGATGGAAAAAGTGCGTCTTCAGACGCTGGTGGAAAAGGCGGAGGTCCATGATGGTCCGAAGTTCGGAGGGTAGGTCGTTCCAGAGGGCTGGGTCTGCCACAGAGAAGGCCCTTCCCCTGGGGGTCGCCACCCGGAGAAGACCCTCTCTATGGGAGCGAATCGGTCGAAGGGATGTGTGAGGTAAGAGACAGTCTCGCATATAACTAGACCCCGTGCCATGGAGCGCTTTAAAGATGGTTATCAGCACCTTGAAGCACACCCGGAAGGCCACAGACAGCCAGTGCAGCTCGCGCAGGAGAGGTGTTACATGGGAATGCCATGAGGCTCCCATAATCCCCCGTGCGGCTGCATTCTATACTAGCTGTAACCTTCGGGTGCACCTCAAGGGGAGCCCCATGTAGAGAGCATTGCAGTAGTCTAGACGGGATGTCACAAGTGCTTGAGTTAAGGGAACACCCGAAGATATAGGTGGGATCCCTTCTTAGCTCAGAAATCAAGACTGAGAAAGTACACTCACAGAACTGCCAATCATAACACACCTCAGTTGACATAAACAGGTTAAATTACTGTCAGATATATGTATTACAAAAGGAATGCGGTTGATTAGTGGTTAAGACGCTGAGCCTGTCGATCAGAAAGGTCAGCAGTTAGGCAGTTTGAATCCCTAGTGCCACATAACAGAGTGAGCTCCTATTACTTGTCCCAGCTTCTGCCAACCTAGCAGTTCGAAAACACGTAAACATGCAAGTAGAAAAATAGAAACCACCTTTGGTGGGAAGGTAACAGCGTTCTGTGTGCCTTCGGTGTTTAGTCACGCCAGCCACATGACCACAGAGACGTCTTCAGACATGACCACGCTGGTGCTTCGGCTTTGAAACAGAGATGGGAATGACTAGCACGTATGTGCAAGGGGAACTTTTACCTTATATGTACTACAAATATTGTATTTAAGCTCGTCCAAGACGTTCTAAAATTCCTCATGTGATGATATTATAGACCCCAGAATTTCACTGTCTGATTTCCTCTGATTTTATATATTGCCTTTCCGTCGCAACTTGTGAGCCAAAGGGAAGGTGGTTAACACTCTGGAAGATTAAGCGGACAAAGGGAGAAACCTGAGCTGAATTTTCTGGAGGAGATTAAGTACTTCCCAGCTTCCTCTGAGGACTGTTTTGTATTTTGGATTTCTACTCTCTTTGGTTTACAAGTTGGGGGCTGATATGGGGATTAGAATGCCAAGCAATTCCCTCCTGATCCCATTCTAATTAAAAGGTCTGTCTGGATAAGGATTGGAATATTACAAAAGAGCAATAAATTAAAGTCGGTGAGTCTTCAGCCATGATGTTCAAAGGTTAGCAGTAAACAGATTGCTCTCTCGTATGGGGAGGGCAACATTAAATACTTTAACTGCTGTCTGGGTAAAATTGTACCAAAGTTCTTATTAAGAACTAGCCAACTAACTAACCAGCGTTGTCCAGGTATTTATTTATAGGGGGGAAATGTCCAGACCAAATATAAATTCTAATGTTTTCCCCCTTATCAGTGGAGTACTGTGAAGCCGTTACCATGGCAACTCCACTGTGCTGCACAGTAGAAGCCATTTTATATCAGTATAGTAGAAGCCATTTTAAGGCACAACAGGCTGTATCTTAACAGAATACCCCTCCCTGAGGGGTTTTAGGGGTGCCTTTCCCCCCAATATTTGTTTCCAGAGAGTGTCATCTATGTACCCTGTTTGGTTGGAATTGCTCAAGGCATTCCAGAGTTATGCTGGAGCGCACACACACACACACACACACACACACACACACACAGCCATTTTTATATGGACTCTATTTCCACCATTAAGATAGCCTACTGTTAATTGGTTAACATGTGCAAGAAAGCCAAGTAAAACTCAGAAGATGGTCTTGGGAACAGTGCAGTCATTGGAAGCACCTCCAGCAAACTTCTGCCCCTGTTAAACTTAAATAATAGTCAGAATCACAGCAAGTATGAATAACAGTGCACTGAACGAGCAGACCATCGGGGCAGCAATAACAAGGTCTCTTTATGCAAAACTGCTTTATTTATTTTTTATTTTATTTTCCTCAATCATGAGGAGTCAATAACCTGTAGACTGGGAAAATTGCTTTGTATCAGTTCATATTGTCCAACTGTCCCACTACTATCAATTTTATATTGAAAACGTTTTATTGGTTTTACATTTTTCCATAGGATGGGGTAAGGGATACAAAGAAATTTTGAGAGCATTCACGTCAAAGTCGTCGGCCCTTCCGGGACTTCAAAATACATTGATAACAATAAAAAAACATTTTCCATAACACTACAAAGTGAAAGCAAGTACATATACCTAAATTCTCAATTCCATGCTGTCAGACATTTACAAAAAATCCAGATACAGATATTATGCAAAATTGTTCAGAAAACTCAAGGCAAAGTTATTTTTTCGATCTAAGTCTCTTGGCAATTGTATCTTCTTTTTCTCCTCCCTGGCCCCGAGTGGGCGGGGCCGTGGCCCCCTCCGTCCCCCCTGGATCTTCCCCCAGGATAGAGGAATGTTTTTTAAGGAAGGCTTCCGCCTCAGCAACTGTTTTAATCCTCACTCTTCCTCCTTCCCAGAACACCAGCATCCCTTCGGGTGTCACCCACTTGAACCAAATCTCGTGATCAAACAATGTTTTAGACAAGAAGGAAAATTTCCTCCTAGCTTCTCGAATCTTTCTAGGAATTTGCTTCAAGATAGTGACCGTTTTTTGTTGGTAAATTAAAGGGTTCCCTCTCTGTGCCTTCAAGATTTCCTCTCTGGTTGACCTTCTAACAAATTTCACATGTATCTCTCTAGGCACTTCATTTATCCTGGCATATGCTGAGTTAATTCTATAGGCTAGGTCAATGTCCCCCCTGATCTCATCCTTAGGTTTTTGTAAATAGTCTGCTAAAATTGTGCTCATAAGATCAGGGAGGCATTCACCAGGTTGCTCAAAAACATTCTGAAATCTCAAAAAATATGTCATTCTTTCCATATCAATCCTAGACACATGCCCACTTGTTTCCTCAACCTCTTTAGTAACATTTTTAATCTCTCCCTTAACCCCCACTAACCCCCCTTCCAGTTCTTCAGTATTCTGTGTGTTTTCCAGCACCTGCTTCCTTGTATCCAATAGTTCCTTCTTGAAATTGATATTTTCAGCCCTCTGGGCCTGAATTTCGTTTACCAAAGTTTGTATAACAGTTTCAAGAGAAGCCATCCGTTGTTCTAAACTTGCCAGTGCTGTTTCTTGAGCCATGATTAATTGTTAAAGTCAGTGCCAGCCAAAATGGCGTTTTCAGGGTGGGGTTGGTGAGACTAACCGGGAGCCAAAAGTTCAGATCAAGGTTGAAACGTTGTAAAATTCAGGAACCAAGAGAGAAACAATTTTCCAGCTCAATAATTATAATAACGAAGGTAATCCAGAAAGGAATCACAAATCCAAAAAAATTCTTCATTAATATCCAGAGAGAGTCCCACTTGTAAAGAGACGCTGGGAATTTTCCATAGTTAAAATAGTCAGGCAGGGACAGAGAAAAGCCACTTTCCACCGCTCATCTCAGAGCCCAGAGGAGAGAGTAGAAAAATAAAAAATTTTTTAACCAACCAGACCTAGACACAATGTTGCAAGTAGCCGCATACCACTTTCCCTTGTTAGAGACAGTCCGGATTTAAGATTTCCGCTTTCTCTTCCAGAGAAGCCATTTCCAAGTGCCGCTTAAGTCCGAGGGGGGGTTTTTGGAAACAAACACCCCCCTCCCAGTCCATTCAGCCTGGCTGGCAGCAGAAAAAAGTTTTTTTAAAAACTCACTCTCTCCTCGCAGCTGAAGCCTCGGGAGACCTTCCGACTGAGCCGATCAACCCTCTTCATTGTTGTAAATGGCGCCGTCTTCCTTAGGCGAAGGGAGAACCCCCCGCAGCATGTTCTCTCTCACCTAAGCCGCGCCGGGGGCCACTTCCTCCACCGCCGTGGGGGGGGGCGCCCCCCGACGAGCCGGCTTTACGGGAGACCCTCAAACAAGAGGAGTCTCGCCCCCGTGGGGGGGCAGAAAGAGATACAAAGCGGCGAGCGAGCGCTAGGCTCGCCCGTTGCCGCAGGAGCCGGAACCGGAAGTCCCACTACTATCAATTTTGATTGGATGTGCTTGGAGCAGTGAACAAGGGTTGGTTGTTTTTTTTAAAAGAATAATTAATCAATGGAATGACTTGGCTCCAGAGGTTGTGGGTGCTCCAACACTGGATGTTTTTAAGAAAAGATGGAACAACCATTTGTCTGAAAGGGTATAGGGCAGCAATGGCAAACCCTTTCAGCACTGAGTACCGAAAAGCATGCGCATGCACTCATCACCCGCGCAACCTGGAAGAGGAGCTTCAATGGGGCCATGCATGCACATGCATGTGCTGGGAAATGAACTTCTGGTTTCCAGCATGCAAATGTGTGCTGGCCACCTAGTCCTCCCGTTACTGGTATGACAATCAGCTGGCTGGTGCGCATGCCACTAGTTTCCAGCACTGCCGCATGCACAAAGGCCAGCTGATCATCGTGCGCACATGCACGCCACAAACCTGGAAGAGAAAAGGGTGACGCCATGTGTGCTGGGCAAAATGGCTCCACATGCCACTTCAGGCATGTGTGCCATAGGTTCCCCATCACAGGTATAGGGTGTCCTGTCTGAGCAGGGACTTCCAACTAGAAGACTTCCAAGGTCCCTCTGTTATTCTGCCCTAACTATGCAATGGAAGTCCTGTCTTTTAAAGCCCATACCCTTGATGTGAAATGTGATTTTGCAAAGTCCATAATTTTGAAAACCATGAGAAATAAGGAACTGAAAGTATCCGATGGATAGAGGTTTGAGATGTACACAGGTATATGTGGAGGCTGTCTGTCAGTAAGTAAGAACAAGGAAGGAAGTTGTGAAATATGTGCAGAAAAGTATAAAAAGAATGTCTTGGGATGAGTTGAGGGCCACTGGCCATAGCTAATCCGTGCTGGACTCAGCTACTGTATATCAGTGGACCTCATTGCAATGGGTTATTGATGTAAGTAAAGTTATGATGGCTATTCATGTTCCAAATTGCTCATGAAATAAACCACTGAATCTTAAAGTAAGAATTGTTTATTGTATTGCTGTTTCCTGTTTCTTTTATTGAAACAGTTTTATGACACCATGTTAAGACCTCCAGGTTATAACTCAGGATTAAGTGTGAACCAACCCATTAAAGTCCACTGGTGGGTGAATGTGATTTGTGATTCTGAAGATGCCAAACAAGTTCCTTGCTTAAAAATGCTTCCCATGTTGTGGGACTCTTTCTTCTTCAGAGCAGATGAAATCATGCCTGTCTCAGCATCTTTACTATGGAATCAGGTCATAGGTACCTTTACTTGGGGGGGGGGGTTGTTGTAACTTTGAATGGTCACTAAGCAATTGGTCATAAGCAATGGTGGGTTCTGGATCCCATCGCAACTGGTACACTGTGATGGGGCTGGGCATCCACCATGGGCACGCGAGCTGTGCATGCATGCGCACCCAACACCCTGCGACGCTCCAGATGCTCGACAGAGGTTGCGCAGGGTCCGTATGCTGCATGCATGTGCGCAAATGGCCCGGTTGACTTAAATACAGGTAAGGAACAAAGGTGGGTGGGTGGAGCCTCCAAAGCACTGTTCTGGTATGGTGGCTGCTGCTCCCACTGGCCACTGATACACCCGTACCGGGGCATACCAGCCAGAACCCACCACTGGTCATAAGTCTAGGATTTTCCACTTGCCATAGGAAGCACCCTGACAATTGAGCGCTATTGGTTGACGGGTTCCTGCTTTGCAGTCTAGTCATGCTGTTTTTGCTGGGGAAACAATAATCACTTAACAAAACTGTATTGTATTAAAAACCTGTTATAAAATATTACATTGCCTATTCTTTTCTCTCTCTCTTTCTTTCCCATAACACGACCTGAGGTATACGGAATACAGCGTATGTAAGACAATCTGAATTATTTTCCATTTCCAAAAAAAAATATTATTCAGTATATGCTCTGTATTATAATCATTAATCTTCCTATTTAAATGCAAATTTTTCTCTCAACTTCCAAATCAAGGCATTAACTAATAAAACACAAGTTTGATTTCCCAGTGTATCCATCAGAGAGATGACTTATTTGGAGTTAGATTTAGAATGTGTTCATGTTGGAATGCATTTTTGTCTCTATATTTATGTCCAAATGTTGGAAAATACAATTGCAAAACAGCCTAGAAATGTGCCCATTTCTGTATTTAGTACATGTATTTAAATAGCTTACATGGGTTCCTATGGATCTTGAAAAATCTGTGACATTTATTTTGGCTTTCTGAGTTATTATCTCTCCCATTTCCTCCCACGGCACCAAAATACACCACATGTGTTTTGCTCTTTTCTTATCCCTATTATCTTTATGAACACAAGGATATTTTTTGTCAATCATTGCTATAATTAGAGCAGTGAAGAATAAATACAACTAATGTCAGCATTGCAAGCATTCATTTATTATTCCTATCTGCCTATTTCCCCTTATATTAGGGTCTTAGAAAAATAAGAAAATAAATAGAGCTGCTGAACAGTTCAAATAATGCAAATAATTAATTAATACGGCAAAATCTCCTTAATAGTACAGTCACCTTCTTCCAACAGAATGTGGTCCTTCAATTTCTACCTTCATCTTCCTCTTAAATATTGCATTTATCGCAAAATTGCATTTTGTGTATCTCTCATCTTTCATCATTTCCCCCCCCCCTCCAACTTCGTGATTTCTTTTAATTGTGAGTCAAGGCCTTCCAAAATATCAGAGCGTTGTGTGTCCAAGAGTGCCTTTGTCTCACCTCTAGCATCAATGGATGTCCTTCCATTTTGCAAATTCCTCAGATGACATTATCTTGAATGGAATCAGAACATGCCTTAGCTTCCCCTCTCCTGTCAGACTGTCCAGTCAAATAAGCAAAATGTTCCAGTAATCTAAGAAAAGCCTGTTGAAGAGCAAAGCTATAAAACGAGACTTCTGTTCTGCATTTCTCATTTCTTTTATGGACCAACTCACCTCACAGGTTGTTGTGAGGAAAATAGGAGGAGGCAGGGTAGGGGTGGGATTCAACAGGTTCTCACCGGTTTGGACAAACTGGATGTTAATTTTACATCCGGTTCGGTGAATGGGTAGTTCCGATGACCAGCTGGCCCTACGCCATCCTGCACTTCCCACCCAAAGAGTCATTAATGTTATTTCATCATCCTAGCCATTGTCTATCCACTGCTGAATGAAATCCTCTTCCGCATGTTGCCAACCAATATGGTCCTGAGCTTCCTTTTGCCAATTGGGCACACAATACTTGCTGATGACGTCAATCCTTCTTATTTTAGGTCTCTTTCGTGGACACCTTTTATCAAAATTATATCAAGATATAATTTACCTGGATATCAGTAAGGCATTTGATAAAGTAGACGATAACCTACTATTAGATAAAGTAGAAAATTGTGGGTTAGACAGCACCACCAGCAAATGGATTCGCAACTGGCTGACCAACCGCACTCAATGTGTAGTCCTCAATGAAACTGCATCTACATGGAAGGAAGTATGCAGTGGAGTCCCCCAAGGCTCTGTTTTAGGCCCAGTACTCTTTAACATCTTCATCAATGATTTGGATGAGGGGATAAATGGGGAACTCATCAAATTTGCAGACGACACCAAGCTGGCAGGAATAGCCAACACTCCAGAAGATAGGCTTAAGATACAGAAGGATCTAGACAAACTTGAACATTGGGCACTATCTAATAAAATGAAATTCAATTGTGAAAAAAGTAAGGTCCTACATATAGGCAAGAAAAACCAAATGCACAAGTACAGTATAGGTGGTACCTTGCTCAATAGTAGCAGCTGTGAGAGGGATCTAGGAATCCTAGTGGACAACCATTTAAATATGAGCCAGCAGTGTGCAGCAGCTGCCAAAAAAGCCAACACAGTTCTAGGCTGCATAAACAGAGGGATAGAATCTAGATCACGTGAAGTGTTAATGCCACTGTATAGTGCCTTGGTAAGGCCACACTTGGAATACTGCATACAGTTTTGGTCGCCACGATGTAGAAAAGACATGGAGACTCTGGAAAGAGTGCAGAGAAGAGCAACCAAGATGATTAGGGGACTGGAGACTAAAACATATGAAGAACGGCTGCAGGAGCTGGGTATGTCTAGTTTGATGAAGAGAAGGACCAGGGGAGACATGATAGCAGTGTTCCGATATCTCAGAGGGAGCCACAAAGAAGAGGGAGCCAAACTATTCTCCAAGGCACCTGAGGGCAGGACAAGGAGCAATGGGTGGAAACTAATCAAGGAGAGGAGCATTCTCTCTCCTTCAAACACGACAAGTTGAGTTTTTACCAAAAAGTTCTACTTTGGTTTCATCTGACCATATGACATTCTCCCAATCCTCTTCTGGATCATCCAAATGTTCTTTAGCAAACTTCAGATGGGCCCGGACATGTACTGGCTTAAGCAGGGGGACATGTCTGGCACTGCAGAATTTGAGTCCCTGGCAGTGTAGTGTGTTACTGATGGTAGCCTTTGTTGTTTTGGTCCCAGCTCTCTGCATTCACTAGGTCCCCCTGTGTGGTTCTGGGATTTTTGCTCACCGTTCTTGTGATCATTTTGACCCCACAGGTTGAGATCTTGCGCGGAGCACCAGATCGATGAAGATTATTAGTGGTCTTGTATATCTTCCATTTTCTAATGATTGCTCCCACAGTTGATTTCTTCCCATCAAGCTGCTTGCCTATTACAGATTCAGTCTTCCCAGCCTGGTGCAGGTCTACAATTTTGTTTCTGGTGTCCTTTGACAGCTCTTTGGTCTTGACCATAGTGGAGTTTGGAGTGTGTCTGTTTGAGGTTGTGGACAGGTGTCTTTTATACTGATAAAAGTTCAAACAGGTGTCATTCATACAGGTAATGAGTGGAGGACGGAGGAGCCTCTTAAAGAAGACGTTACAGGTCTGTGAGAGTCAGAAATCTTGCTTGTTTGTACTGTACTGTAGGTGATCATATACTTATTTTCCACCATAATTTGCAAATAAATTCTTTAAAAATCAGACAATGTGATTTTCTGGATGTTTTTTTCTTATTTTGTCTCTCATAGTTGAAGTGTACCTATGATGACAATTACAGGCCTCTCTCATCTTTTTAAGTGGGAGAACCTGCACAATTGGTGGCTGACTAAGTACTTGTTTTGCCCCACTGTATCTTTCCATGGCTCTTTGCGGCAACTCGTAGCTTTTGTATCGATTGTGAAGTCAGTGTCCATGTTTCGCAGGCTATGTTAGAACAACACTGATCGGAAACTTTTCTCTTCAGGCATAGGGGGAGGTCGATTAAAGTTATTTAATTGAACTTATTGTATTGCTTAATTGGTGCATAGAAAAACCTCTGCCTAAACTATGGAGTTGCTCACTTGATTTATTACAGACCCTACATCAAGATGCAAGAGAGCTCAAACATCTCCCCACTTTTCGAAGGCAGAACAGCTTGTCCAGCTTGCAGAAGGTCAGTTGGCAAGTCCAGTTGAAGTGGCTTCATTAGCCAAAGAGAAGGTCAGTCTGAACTTTTGATTATTTTAATGACAGGCAGTGAGCGGGAACTGGATACAAGTCTGTGATTTAATCAGTCTATGGTTTATTAAATTGCATTTATTTTTGATTATATAACACGGAAAAGTCAACCAATTTTTACATAATGTAGTTCTTCCGAAATTACCTGCCATCAAGTTGCCTACATTAATGAATTTACCCTCTTTAAGAAATTATATACAGTCAAGGACTTATGACCATAACTGAACTTGGCAAATACAGTTGTGACAGTCATAAAAAGGATCATCCTGTGACTGACCCAATTTTATCACCTTTTTTTGCAACAGTTGTTAAGTGAACCCATTGTATGCTACATATGTTTTGTTTCCCCCGAAAAAAGTAGATACAGGCCAGTTGCTAAGCACCTAGAATGTAGTTTTGTGAACATAGGAGTCAGAGAGTAGAACTTCAGAAATTTTTGGGAGATTTATCATAATTTTGAACAGTTGGTAAGTGATTGATCATAAGTTGAGGACTACCTTAAATCTAATAAAACAAGAAAATGAATATCTTACTGGTTAATAACAATGAATATTGATTTTTCCCATGATGTTACTGGAATCTGAATGTTTATCATGATGGACCTAAGGACAGAATATTAGATTAGCTAAAATCTGGATGGGGCAAGTATTCCCAATAAGGAGAAACTAGACCAGTGATGGCGAACCTATGGGACGTGTGCCGGACGTGGCATGCAGAGCCATCTCTCTGGGCACACAAGCAGTCACCTCTTGCTTTTCTGGATTCAGCATGCTAGCCAGCTGGTCTTCATGTACGCGGGAGCACTGGAAACTGGAAGAGCACGCATGTGCCGGGTGGCTGCTCTTCCAGTTTCCGGCATGCACATGTGCACCAGTCACCTTGTCCTCCAGTTTCTGGCATGCATGTGTGCACAAAGACCAGCTGGCCAGTGCACATGTGCGTGCCAGAAACTGGACGATGATCTTCCCAGCCCATGCATGGCAGCTGCTCTTCCAGTTTCCAGCATGTTTGCACGCTTCTGTTTCGGCACTCGATGCTGAAAAGGTTCGCCAACACTGAACTAGACTTCAAAATGTAATGGTTGCAAATGGAAATGTCGTTATTTAATTTGATATTAGACATAATAATGCTTAGCCAGAAAGTGATTATCTCAGATGACAACCTGAGAACACACAACTTGGCAACTGAGTCTAAAATGGTGCAAAATGGTGCAAAAACGTGGAAAGAGAGGGTCAGCGAGGAGAAGGAAAGCTTTACAATGTCTCCCACATTCTACAAAAATGTGGTGAAATAAATCTGTCTTCTGAAGCAATCAAAGAGTGGTGAAGAGAAGGATGATTCTGTGTAGAAATTCTTACCTTGTACTGGGAGAGAAAGTTTGGAGGATTCTCCTCTCACTGAAGTAGCCCAGAGGCATTCTCACCGCCGTCTCAACTGTTGCAGCAAGATGAATTAGGTGCCTTTTTCACTTTAGTGGGAAAAATAATTGGTTCTTCTATTCTGCACTGGTTGAACTACACCTAGAGTATTTCATCCAATTATGGAGACCACATTTTAGGATGCATGCTGGTGAACTAGAGCACATACAAGGAAAGCAACAAAAGAATAACTTGAGAGGAAAACATGGAGATGTTGAGGATGTTTTGCATGAAAAAGACAAAGACTTCAGAGGATAAGAGAGCTATCTTCAAAGCTCTGAAGGCTGACATGTGGGGAAAAAACAGGGCAGAATATTCAGAATTACTTTGGAAAAGAGGACAAGGAATTGAGTATTTAAATTATACAGAAGTAGATTTCTGTATAATTTCTGTATAATTTATGTCAGGAAAAAATTATTGACAGTAAGGCGGTTCAACTATGGAACAGGCTGCCTGAGGTGGGGATGGATTATCCATCCCCAGCTCAGAGTATGGTGTCAGACCTGGAAGCCATCTCTGACATTGGGCCTTCAGGCCTGCCACATTTTCTGCTGTGGGAAAACGGGAGGGGGGATTATATGGAGTATGGGAGATATATAGTCATAATAACATTCCTTTCTCAGAGAGTCAAGGACTTCTTGCCCTGCAGCTGCGATGGTGTAACTGGGTGGCATCTCCAGTTTGGACAGTGCCTTGATTGGACCATGTAATGGACATGTGGGTGCTGGGCAGGGATTTGAACTTTCCCTTGGGTGGGGGAAAACCTGGAAGCTTTCAGATTCGGGTTTTCCCAGATGTGCCAATATGACATCTCTAATAAAATGGAACTTTGAGGAAACTCAAGCCTCGGAGTCTTCTTTCTTTATGGGTGTTACTTGCCTCCAGAAGTTGTGAATGCCCCAACCCTGGAAGTCTTTAAGAAGATGTTGGATAGGAATTTGTCTGAAACGGTATAGGGCTTCCTGCCTAGGCAGGGGGTTGGACTAGAAGACCTCCAAGATCCCTTCCAGCTCTGCTATTGTATTGTATTGTATTGAACCCTGACGTATGATCTCAAACAGTCATTTGTACTTCAAGAACTGTCTGGTTTGGCATTGCAACAAAACAGGACCTACACTGACTTCATAGGATAGTTAGAACTGCAGAAAGAAACAATAGCAACCAGCCTGCCTTCCATTGAGGACCTGTATATTGCATGACCCAAAAAAAGGGCAGAGAAAATATCTACAGATCCCTCACATCCTGGACATCTTGTATTTCAACTTCTCCCCTCAGGGTGCCTCTATAGGGCATTGCATGCCAAAATTACTAGATATAAAGATCATTTCCCCATCCCACAATGCCATCATCCTGCTGGACATTTAATACCCACAGCACTGTCTCATTTCTCATCTTTCTTTCTTTTCTCTATATAAAGAAAGAGCAACAATTTCCATATCTATATAAATAGTGTGTTGTCCAGTTACAGTTAGTTTGAGCAGTAAACATCATCATAATAGTATTAATGTTCTTTAGTAGTGGTCAAATAATAGTGGTTTCTCATCATAATATTAATATTTATTCATTATTAACACTAAATCATATTGATCAACATATCATAATAAGCCCTCCTAGTAAAAGTAGTGTAATTTTAAACATTCTAACTTCTGTTTCTGTTAGATAACCATTGATAAAACGAATCCCATATTTTAAAAAAATTGTGTCTTCATTCTCCTTAATGTCAAGTATTAATCTATCCATTTCTGCAGATTCTAGTATTTTTTAAATTATCTTCTCTTCTGTAGGGGTCTCCACACCTTTCCAATGTTGTGGAAATACAATTCTAATACATGTAATATTAGATATCTACGGTAGTCCCTTTATTATATTCTTCTGGTATAATGCCCAACAGAAATGTTTTTGGTTTTAAATCTATATGCTCCTTTATCATTTTTCTATCCAAGCATGTATTTTTGACCAGTATGCTTCTGCCTTTGGGCACATCCACCACATGTGGTAGTATGAGCCCGTAATCTGATTACACTTCCAACATTTAGCCTACCTACCCCCCGACCTCAGAACAACTCCGGACCTCCGCTCCTTCCGCCGAAAGCTCAAAACGTATTTCTTCCAACAGGCCGGCCTGGCCTAATTGATCTTTCCTGCCTCCAGTCTGTATATTTAAATTTTTAATTGGGTTTTTAGGGTTTTTTAGTGTTTTAGGATCTTAGGTTTTAGCGCAGGGTTACAGTAGTTTAATTTGATTTTAGATATTTATATTGTTGTATGTTTTTATGTTTTTTAATGCCTTGTGCACCGCCCCGAGTCCCTTCGGGGAGAGGGAGCGGTATACAAATAAAAATTTGATTGATTTGATATCTTTAAATATGCTAAAATTACTACATATAAAGCTCATTTCCCCCCCATGTCATCATTCTGCTGAACACTTAATTCCCACAGCACTGTCTCATTTCTCATTTTTTCTCATCCTCTCATCTTTCTTTCTTGCATTTCTCATGATTTATCCATTGTTGTTTATTATGATCTATGACTTTGTTGTTTATTTGTACACTCTGAACTTATTCACTGGAGACAAGTTCCTTGTGAGTCCAATTACAACTGGCCAATAAAGAATTCTATTCTATTCTATTCTATTCTATTCTATTCTATTCTATTCTATTCTATTCTATTCCATTCCATTCCATTCCATTCCATTCCATCCCAATCTTGTAGGCATTGTAATAGTGGAATCCTACTTTAACTAAGGGGTTGGAAAAGACCCTTCAAACCTTTCCTGGATTCAGGTTTTCTGTGGCCCAGACTCTTTTATTTAGATAAATGTGTATGGCTTGCATGCACCTGATACCTCTCATTGAATGAAAGCCAATGTGGGCTCTTATAATTAGATTAATCTAGTAAGCTTTTTACAGCTTTGGGCCAGAGGTGTTTAATGTTCTTGTTTTATTTGTGCAACTTGTTAACACAGTCAAGGTGATGTATACTTATTTTAAATAAAGCAGATCACATAAATTGGAACGTGTAATGAAAACAGAAGGTGATGGCGTGAATTAAAATCATTGAAAAGTGCAGAGATGTAAAGCTATTTTTACTTTATAACGAGGTGCTAATGTGCGACTTCCTATAAGATATGCCCTGGCTTAGACCAGAGGTTGTTCTACCACAAGGTAAAAGTCTTCCCAGCATATTTAGAACAGCAAGGATTGTACAGTGTTTGATTTTTTTGATTTTATTAAATTTATACCCCGCCCTTCTCCTTGTTAGGACCCAGGGCAGCGCACAGGGATGTTAAAGTGTCTTTGCTTTCATGCAACTGTTCCTTCTGGCGAACATCTACCAAATGTTCCTGTGTTTGGAAAGGACTTTCCCCCTCAAAGGTCATCTAGTTCCAAAGCACCCAAAGGCCAGATAAGGAATAATGGATGGAAACTGATTACGGAGAGATTCAACCTTGAAATAAGGAATTTTCTGACAGTGAGGACAAACAACCAATGGAACAGTTTGCCTGCGGAAGTTGGGAGAGCTTCATCTCTGGAAGCTTTCAAGAAGAGACTGGACTGCCATCTGTCAAAAATGGTGTAGGATATTCTGCTTGGATGGGGGGAGGTTGGACTAGAAGATCTACAAGATCCCTTCCAACTCTGTTATTATGTTATTATTATTATCATCAGCCTTATCTGATGTCCAGGAAGCCTTGTAGGAAGTCAGTGCCACTACTGAACTAGTACCAGAAATGTTGGGAGTAGAAGTATTTTCTTTATGTGTGTACTTAAAACTCCAGATCTGATGATCTGACACCCATATACCCCCATGGTCATGTGACTGCATTTCAGTTGCTTGACAACCAGCCAACACTTATGGCCCTTTGCAGCAGCCCTGGTTATATAACTGCAATTTATGAGGGTTTTTTTTGCCTCCAAAATGGCATTTATGTTCGATTTCCAGCAAAAACTGGAAGTCCCTTTGGGGAGAGTGGCGCTGTTTATAAATTTAATAAATAAATAAATATTTTTTTTTTAAAAAGTCCCATAGCATGGCAACGGGTTTGCTTAATGATTGCTGCAAAGAAGGCCACACAAAAAAAAAAGCACAATGACCCATTTTATGACCATCATGACTTACAACCATAACGGGAAGGTTCCCTTATGATCGTAAGTCTAGGACTACCTCAGTAATGGTATCCTCTTATCTTCACTACCGGTTTGGTAGCGGGAGCGTGCCACTGCCATAACGCCATAGAGGCTTTACCTATAATTGCATAGACTGTGTATATATGTTTACCTCTCTTCTGTCATGTTCTCATCATACGTTAAATAATGATGATGATGAAGAAGAAGAAGGATTAAAACAAAACTCCAAAAGAGAGGGAAAGAATAGCACCCAAAACAAAAAAACATTTCATTAAAAAGATAGAGTCATCACGTGCATCATACCTTCCACATCTGAAGCGATCATAACTTGCATACTGAGAAACTGGGCGGGGTGGGGTGGGGATATGTTGTATATAAGGGTACATTTTTCCTCCAGCATCCTTGAAATGGATTTTAAAAGTGTTTATTCCCTAAACTGTTTAGCCAGCATCCAGTATTGCAAAAGATGCCTGAAGAAACAGGCTGTGCATGATTGAAATCTACCGAGAGCAAAACATCATCATGTACCATATGTAAGTGAGCCACACCAATGAAGATCGTGTACTGTGTGCATCCTTATAAAGAGGCAGGCAATAATCAATTCCGAAACAGCATCATGCACATCTCCGCAAATCATATCTGTAGGAGCCATTTGCCACGTCGTAATAGAATTCATTGCTGCTCCTTCAACAAGATGTCACCAAATTACCATTAAGGCATTCACTTGCTTATCTTCCTCTAGAAAGCCTAATGGCTGCTTATTAAGTTATAATAAGGAGGTAGGAGCCTGACATGTGATGCTTACTTGTACAATTTGTTTGTACAGGTGCATGCAAAAGGCTTAAGCAAAGCAGGAGTCCCGGAACTGCAGTTTTCTTCATTATAGATGTTCCCCAAGGGTAGCTTTAAAGGCTTTTTACGTGTTGAATCCCAGACATGGTGTTTGAAATGATCAGCTTCATCATGTCTATCAATTAGATGTGAATGTCCGAGACAGTTTGCATTGTGGGTTTAGCAATTCTGTCCAAGGTGTCACCCTATCCAGGGATGAGCTTCAAAAATGTCAGCAACGGGTTCTCTGCTCATTTGCTGTGTGGGCGTGGCACCCATGGTAGTTGTGGCCTAGTCGGCCTCCTGCATCACAGCAGGGGGAGGTGTTTTTGCCTTCCCCAGACTCCGGAGGCTTTCCTCAAGCCTCTGGGAGGGTGAAAACTGCCTCACCAGGGCTCCAGGGGCCTTCTGGGAGGCCTGTTTTTCCCCTCCCCAAGCCTCCACGAGGGCCCTGCACTTACCACACATCCAAAACGGGCTGTGTGGAGACTCCTAGGAGGGGCATGGTGGGATGGCAGGTGCGGGGTTTGATGGGGGTAGGATTTGGGGTGGGATTTTTTCGGAATTTGTTTCAAAATGGTTATTTCTTTATCTTGATACTTTAAAATTCCATCCCGTTGGGCCCTCAATATCTCATCCCTTGTGGATCTCCTAAGAAATTTAACATGAACTTCTCTGGGTACATTATGCATTCTAGCATATGCTGAATTGATTCTATAAACCAGGTCCATATCCCACCAGAGTTGCTCTTTATCTCTTTTAAGGTATTCTGCTAACATTGTACTCATAACATCTTTAAGATCTTCATTTTCTGACTCTGGTATGTTCTGGAACCTGAGAAAAAAAGACATTCTTTCAAATTCAATTTTTCATGCGGCTGTTGACAAAAATAGTATTGCCAACATGATCGCCAATGTCTGCTAATGGATATGGCAGAAGAGGAAGATAGGATAAAATATTGAAATTTAGAAAGCAAAACAGAGGTGTGTGTGTATCATAAGCAAGTGATTCAAGAAAATTCTATAGGATTTCTCAAAGTTCTCTTCTTGGTCTCCCACTTGTTGCCAAGGTCCATAAGAACTTAATCCAGGTGGCCAGTGTCTACATGCATGCACTGGCTACCTGGTCTTTGGGTTTCTGGTGCTCTGGCATGCACAAAGATCAGCTGGCCGGCACACATGTGCATGCCAGAAACCAGAAGAGCAGCTGGCAATGGCACGTGTGCCCACAGAGAAGTCTCAGTTGCCACCTCTGGCACGCATGTCGTAGGTTCTCCATCATGGCTATAGCAGGACTAAATCTCTGGCCACCACTTCATACTGGTGCTTTCAGGTATTAAAAAATATTAAAAGCAGCATTTCTTCATGATAGGTTTAGTTTAGTTTATTGATAGGACATATCAAAATACAGAGTTCCAAAAATTATTACTAAAATTGTATAAAAACAATTTAAAATGAAATTGGAATAAAATACAACAATTTAATATATAGATAAATAAAATAAAATAATATTTTAGTATCACCCGTACGATCTACCCCAATCAGTCCCACATATGCCGATCTCAACCGAACCACTTTACTCAAGTAAGGTAAAGGTAAAGGTTCCACTCACACATATGTGCTAGTCGTTCCTGACTCTAGGGGGCGGTGCTCATCTCTGTTTCAAAGCCGAAGAGCCAGCACTGTCCAAAGATGTCTCCGTGGTCATGTGGCCGGCATGCTGAAGGTGCACGGAATGCTCTTACCTTCCCACCAAAGATTGTTCTTATTTTTCTACTTGCATTTTTACATGATTTTGAACTGCTAGGTTAGCCGAAGCTGGGGCAAGTAACAGGAGCTCACTCCGCTATGCGGTGCTAGGGATTCAAATTGCTCAGTGTCTTAGCAACTTAACATTTAGTATATGAACCAAGGTACCTGTTTCTCACTGTCTTATACAGGCAACAGTCAAATAGTATGTGAGCCAGGTCTTCTACCCTAACCCTAACCCTCTTCATGATAGGTCAAATCTTCTGAATATGCAGCTAGACTTCAACTTACCAAAATTCCCTTAATTTTTTTTCCCAAATTACAGCAGCAGTGAAAAAAGGAACTTACAAACAAGTCTCCTCAGCATCCTCCTGGTTGCATGTTGAAAATTCAAGGGCTTTGTAACTGGTCTGTATTTACAACCATTTAATGGTGGACAACCATTTAAATATGAGCCAGCAGTGTGCAGCAGCTGCCAAAAAAGCCAACACAGTTCTAGGCTGCATAAACAGAGGGATAGAATCTAGATCACGTGAAGTGTTAATGCCACTGTATAGTGCCTTGGTAAGGCCACACTTGGAATACTGCATACAGTTTTGGTCGCCACGATGTAGAAAAGACGTGGAGACTCTGGAAAGAGTGCAGAGAAGAGCAACCAAGATGATTAGGGAACTGGAGACTAAAACATATGAAGAACGTTTGCAGGAGCTGGGTATGTCTAGTTTGATGAAGAGAAGGACCAGGGGAGACATGATAGCAGTGTTCCGATATCAGAGGGTGCCACAAAGAAGAGGGAGTCAAACTATTCTCCGAGGCACCTGGGGGCAGGACAAGAAGCAATGGGTGGAAACTAATCAAGGAGAGGAGCAACTTAGAACTAAGGAGAAATTTCCTGACAGTTAGAACAATTAACCTCTGGAACAGCTTGCCTCCAGAAGTTGTGAATGCCCCAACCCTGGAAGTCTTTAAAAAGATGTTAGATAGCCATTTGTCTGAAATGGTATAAGGTTCCTGCCCACGCAGGGGGTTGGACTAGAAGACCTACAAGGTCCCTTCCAACTCTGCTATTGTATTATTGTATTATTGTATTGTATTATTGTATTGTATTACAATGGTTGCAGAATCATGGGGGAAGCTGGATTTGCTTAATGATCATGTGATCTGCAGTGATTCACTTAACAACCATGGCAAAAAAATATATGCAAATTCATGCAAAACTCAATAACCACATGGTCCCAATTTGGTTGCAAGTCAGGAACTTACCTGTATTAAAATCTTTAATTTAACTCTTTTTTTTCACTACCATTGTTGGTTATTGTATTAATGAGGATTCCTTTCAAAATAAAGGAATCCCTTTTGGAGATGTAGAACAAAAGTAGAGCCATTAGGAGTCAAGCAGGACTAGAGAAAAGGAATAGTCAAAGATAAAATATTTGCCTTAAGGAGCTATCTATTGTTAAACCATATTTGTCAGGGGTGTCAAACTCAATTTCATCCACAGCATCAGGGCTGTGATTGACCTTGGGGGGGGGGCAGGTGGACATGGCTAACTGGGTGGATGTGGTCAACTGGGGGTGACCAGCTCAACACCACTCAGTGGGCATGGCTCACTGGGTGAGTGTGGCCAACTGGGTCGGCATGGCCAGCTTGATAGCACTCACTGGGCATGGCCAACTGGGTGGATGTGGCCAACTGGGTGGGCGTGGCCAGCTCGACACCATTCACCAGGCATTGCGAATTGTTTGAGTGTGGCCAACTGGGTGGGCGTGGCCAGCTCGACACCATTCACCAGGCATTGCGAACTGTTTGAGTGTGACCAACTGGGTGGGCATGGCCAGCTTGACGCCACTCTCCAAACTGCTGGCATGTTTCCTCTTTGCATTGGGTAGAGCCACACTGGCCCAATGTTTCCACTTCACGCTGGGTAGACAGGGTGAAGTGACATGCGCCAACCCCTTACATTTTCCAAGACGGCCCTGTGGGCTGGATCTGACCACATTGTGCACTGGATCCTGCCCACCGGCCTTGTATTTGAAATCCCTGGTATATGTGAAAAATGCAAGAGAATAATCTACTCAAATAAAAACGAGAAGGGTGACTTGCCCGTGTGTGGGGAGGGTATCACCTTTTTAATAAAGTATAAAATAATTGAAAGGCAAGCACAACCCAGTGATCAAAACCACAAACAAGCTTAAGGAGATGGGGCTCCAGTTCAATTATTCTGATGTGGTTGAATTCTCCCTGGAAGCTCTTGCTTGTGTATGTATTTCTGCTCAGGCATTAGACATCCTAGCTGAACCTGTACAATCGTCTCTTTTGACTGATCTATCTCGCCAAACCATCAAGAAAGATACAGTGAACTTGCAGCCTTGGACAGCCTCCTGAGCTCTTTGCAGGAAATGTAATCAATTCCAGTGATTCTGGGGAAAAAAGAGAATTAAAATGAAGTGGAGGGTAAAAAATATTTCTTACAGGAGCATGTACATAGCAACAACGCCTGTTGTTGTTTAGTCCTGATTAATATTTGTTTGGATGCAAAGGTGATTAGCAATTGTAATATATTTTCAAATAAGAAATGCCATGCTCCCATTGCTGCTATGAAAGTCAGCTGGGACACAACTTCCTATTTGTCTGAGATGCAGAAACAATGTGATTATTTTTGCTTGTTTAGATGAGGATTGACTTCATATAATCACTGAAAAGAAGAAATCTGTGCTCTTTCTTTTTTTCTTTCTGGGGATATTAATAAAACTGATCTGTAGATGCAGGGATGATTTAAAAAAAAACATTTTTACAATTTACTTTTCAAAACTGTTGCTCCTGCTACTTAAAGAAACAGATGGAACCTGTAAGAACATATAAATATTAAAGGTTTCCTCAACTTCGCCTGGTTCATCAGCTACGGCCCTTACTTGGCCAGGATGACCTCCACACAGTCACTCACGCTCTCATGACATCCCGTCTGGACTATGGAAATGCTCTCTACATGGGGCTCCCCTTGAGGTGCACCCGAAGGCTACAGTTAGTGCAGAACGCGGCCGCGCGGGGGATCTTGGGAGCCTCACGGCATTCCCATGTAACACCTCTCCTGCGCGAGCTGCACTGGCTGCCTGTGGTCTTTCGGGTGCGCTTCAAGGTGTTGATTATCATCTTCAAAGCGCTCCATGGCACGGGTCCTAGTTATTTGTGAGACCGCCTCCTACCCCATACATCCCTCCGGCCGATTCGCTCACACAGAGAGGGTCTGCTCCGGGTGCCAACGGCTGGGAAATGCCGCCTCGCAACGCCTAGAGGAAGGGCCTTCTCTGTGGCGGGCCCTGCCCTCTGGAACGATCTACCCCCCGATCTTAGGAATATCACAGACCTCCGCCTCTTCCGTCAACAATTAAAAACACACTTTTTTCGCTTAGCTGGCCTGGCCTAATCTTCTGAGAACATCGACCGGTTTTTAAATTGAATTAGGTTTTATTGGGGTTTTAATTGGTTTTAGCACAGGTTGGGTTATTTAATTAGTTTTTAATATTCATGATATATTTATTACCGGTTTTATGTGTATACGTGGTTTTATTCTCCTATGCACCGCCCCGAGTCCCTTTTTGGGAGAATGGGGCGGTATACAAATTTAATAAAATGAAAATGAATGAAATGAAGTATCCCTAATGTACACATTGTACTCAGGGTTGATATTGACTTACCTTCCCAAAAGTCAGTGTGCCCACCTCCAGGCATGCACACATCCTTCCACACATGCACTTTTGTCGAAAAAAGGGCCTGAATGAGATGCCGTAGAGTTGGGGTGAGTGGGCAGGGCCACCCGTGATTTCCGCTACCAGTTTGGGCGAACTGGTCCAAACCGGTAGAATACCACCTCTGATTAAACTGCAGATCTCAAAAAACTAAACAGGATTGAAACTGGGTAGTTTGCCTGGGATGCTGTAGGATAGACTGGGAAACTATTAACTTCGTAAAGAAAAGTGCAAGTGGTATGAAGAAAATTGTACAAATATGTCATCAAAATCACCAAGAGTTGAGTTTAACTCAAGGGGAATATCAAGACTAATACTTTAAAGCAGGGGTCTCCAACCTTTGCAACTAAGTCTGAAGGACTTCAGCTCCCAGACTTCTCCAGCCAGCTTTGCTGGCTGGAGAAGTCTGGGAGCTGAAGTCCTTCAGACTTAAAGTTGCAAAGGTTGGAGACCCCTGCTTTAAAGGATGAAAATAAGATTCAAAAAGTTCTAGATGGACTTGATGAGGACTTGAAATGAACAGGATGCAATTTAACTAGTGGAAAGTTTTGCCTCTGTGTACATACCTGTGTTTGAAAGATCTAAGAAACAAAAGGATTGGGATGGAAATTGGAGAAAAACTGTCCAGAAATTCTACATTAGCTAAGCATGAATCAGTAGAGTAATGCAAATGCTAAAAAGACAAAATTTATCTTAGGGTGCATGAACAGGAGCATAAGATCCAGATTAGCAGAATTAACTATTCTTCCCTGGCTGTATCTTATATAATAATTATTATGTAAAAAAATATTAATTTGAGCAAAGTGGCCCAAATAATTTGAGGAGAGTTCCTAATATGGTGAGGGTCTGGAAAACAAGCTCACTAAGGAATATTTGAAAGATCTGGTAAAAATGATTTTTAAATTACAAATTTTTATTAATTTTAATCAGGGTTGGTTGAGTTTTTTTTCATTTTTAGGCCAAATTGTTTAATAATAATAATAATAAATAATAAATCTTGAATTTATTGACCGCTCCATCTCCCTGGGGGGACTCGGAGCGGTGCACAGGGCAAATAAAACCATAAAAAACAACATACATACAATAAAAACGAATTAAATACATCCCTGCGCTAAAATCCCAGTTAAAACTACTAAAATTCCTAACTAAAATTAACAATCCTATAGACGGGAGACTACCCTAGGCCGGCCAAGCAGAACAGATGTGTTTTTAGTTTAAGACGGAAGGAGCGGAGGTCCGTGGTTGTTCTAATGTCGGGGGAAAGGTCGTTCCAGAGGGCTGGGCCCGCCACAGAGAGAGCCCTTCCCCTGGGCGTCGCCCGCTGACAAAGTCTAGTGGACGGCACCCGGAGAAGCCCCTCTCTGTGGGAGCGAATCGGCCGTGAGGATGTATGGGGCAGGATCCGGTCCTGCAAATAGCTAGGTCCCGAGCCATGGAGCGCTTTAAAGATGGTAATTAAAACCTTGAAGCGCACCCGGAAGACGACAGGCAGCCAGTGCAGCTCGCGCAAGACCGGTGTTACATGGGTAAACCTCGAGGTTCCCATAATTGCTCGCGCGGCTGCATTCTGGACTAGCTGAAGTCTCCGAGTGCTCCTCAAGGGGAGCCCCATGTAGCGAGAGTTACAATAGTCCAGTTGGGACGTCACGAGAGCATGAGTGACTGTGCGAAGGGCGTCCCGATCCAATAGGGGGCGCAACTGGCGAACCAGGCGAACCTGGTAAAACGCCCTCCTGGCCACGGCTGTCACTTGATCTTCCATGGACAGCCGGGCATCCAGGAGGACACCCAAGTTGCGCGCCCCATCCACTGGGGCAAGATGTTCGCCCCCAATGGCCAGCGATGGAGTCAGCTGGTTGAATCGGGCAGCCGGAAACCACAGCCACTCGGTCTTGGTCGGGTTGAGCCTGAGTCCGTTTCTTCCCATCCAGATCCGTACGGCTTCCAGGCACTGGCACATCACCGCTACGGCATCGTTGGGGTGGTTTGGGGTAGATATATACAGCTGAGTGTCGTCAGCGTATAGATGGTACTCTACCCCAAAACCACGGATGATCTCACCCAGCGGCTTCATATATGTTTTAAACAGGAGAGGGGAGAGGACCGACCCCTGAGGCACCCCACATGTGAGGGGTCTCGAGGTCGACCTCTGCTCTCCTGCCAACACAAATTGCGATTGGCCAGAGAGGTAGGAGGAGAACCACCGTAAAACGGTGCCTCCCACCCCCAACCCCCCCAGCCGATGCAATAGGATACCATGGTCGATGGTATCAAAAGCCGCCGAGAGGTCTAATAGGACCAGGATGGAGGAACAACCCCCATCTCTGGCCCTCCAGAGATCATCGACCAACGCGACCAATGCCGTCTCGGTGCTATGCCCGGACCGAAAGCCGGACTGGCGCGGATCTAGATAATCCACTTCCTCCAGGTGACGGGGAAACTGTTGTGCCACCACACTCTCGACAACCTTCGCCAGAAAGGGAAGGTTGGAGACTGGACGATAGTTGTTTAAAAGAGCTGGATCCAAAGAGGGCTTCTTAAGGAGGGGCCTCACCATAGCCTCTTTTAGGGAGGCGGGCAAGGAACCCTCACTTAAAGATGCGTTGATAACCTCTTGGAGCCAGCCTCGTGTCACCTCCCAGGATGCCAGTACAAGCCAGGAGGGACACGGGTCCAATAAACATGTGGTGGCTCGCAGTCGCCCACGTAACCTGTCCATGTCTTCGGAAGAAACGGAGTCAAACTACTCCCAAACAAGATCTGTCTCGTGGCATCCCACTGCGCCATCAATAGGGGCTAGCTCGTTCTGTATTTGAGCGGTTTTCTCCTGCAGAAAAGACACAAATTCCTCTGCTCTACCCTGTAACGGGGCTTCCCGCACCCTCTGTTGAAGGAGGGAGCGGGTCACCCTAAACAGGGCGGCAGGGCGGTTTTCTGCGGATGCTATGAGAGCGGCACAATGATGACGTTTGGCCACTCTCAGCGCCACAATGTAAGTCTGTAAATGGGCTCTTACCTGTGTCCGGTCAGATTCAGATCGAGTAGACCTCCATCTTCTCTCTAGGCATCTCTTGTGGTGTTTCATCACCCTTAGCTCCTCGGTAAACCAAGGAGCCAGGGTGGCTTGCCGCCGCAAGAGAGGCCGCAAGGGCGCGACCCGATCCAAGGCCCCCGTGGTCGCAGTATTCCAAGCGGCCACGAGGTCCTCGGTTGGGGCGTGGGTCAGGGGTACAGGAAGTGGCCCAAGCGCCACCTGGAACCCATCAGGGTCCATCAGGCGCCTGGGACGGAACCAGATAGGTAACTCAGGCTCCGCCTCCCCGCGGTGGGGGGTGGCGGTTGGAAAGTCGAGCCGGAGAAGTGAGTGGTCTGACCATGACAAGGGTGTGATGACTATATCCCCTGTACCCAGATCACTCTTCCATTGGCCAGAGACAAAGATGAGGTCCGGTGTGTGTCCACCCTCGTGGGTGGGGCCTTGAATTAGTTGGGTCAGGTCCATGGCCGTCATGGAAGCCATGAACTCCCGAGCTACCTCGGATGATTCGCCCACCGATGGCAAATTGAAGTCCCCCATGACTAACAGCCTGGGGGTCTCCATTGCCATCGTAGCGATCACCTCGAGGAGCTCGGGCAGGGCTGCTGCTACATAGCGGGGAGCCAGGTATACAACCAGCAAGCCCAACTGCCTCCCTAGGCCCCACTTCACGCAGAGGGACTCACAACCGGTGGTCTGCGGCACAATGGTCTCTCTCGGCTCAAGACCTTCCTTGATAATAACCGCTACCCCACCACCCCTGCCTAGGGCCCGGGGCTGATGAAAAGCGCGGTAACCTGGTGGGCACATTTCAACGAGGGGGAGTCCTCCCTCGTGGCCCAACCAGGTCTCCGCAATTCCTACCAGGTCCGGCTCCCCCTCTGACACAAGGTCATGAATGAGGGGGGCTTTGTTGACAACGGACCTGGCATTGCAAAACATCAGCCGCAGGTCCTGGCTCTGTATTCCCTGACCACCTAGCCTGCAGGGGTTGTGGCACCTGACCGTTTGCAACCAACGGCCGCGTGCCCCCAACCGGGTGAATGGAACTTTCCCCTCGGACCTGCCTCTCCCCACGACCCTATTGATGGATATGCCCTCCACAGGGACGACTCTTAGTTCCCCCCCCCTAGCGGTACCTTCCGCCTCCCTCCGTCGCCTGCTGGCCTGGCCCTCTCTTTCTCCCTCCGCCTCTACCTGTCTATAATACCCACCCCCCTCCCTGGTACCCCCTAAAATAAACAAAAGCCTACTACTTAAAAAACCCCTGAGACCAGTTTAATATGTCTTTTAAAAACTTTTTAACTTTTATATATTTGTTTTACTCTGGCTGTACACCGCCGGGAGTAGGGTGGTATAAAAAATCAATTAAACCTAAACCTAAACCTAAACTTAGCCTATGAAGTCAGGACTGCCCCATACATCCCTTCGACCGATCCACTCCCACAGAGAGGGCCTTCTCCAGGTACCGTCGGCTGGGCAATGCCGGTTGGCGACGCCCAGGGGAAGGACCTTCTCTGTGGCGGGCCCAGCCCTCTGGAATGACCTACCCCCCAATTTACGCACTACCTCAGACCTCCGCCTCTTCCGCCAGCATCTTAAAATGTATTTATTCCAACAAGCCGGCCTAGCATAGCCCCCCGTTTCTGACTTTTATTCGGATAAATTTTAATTCATAGGGTTTTATAAGGGTTTTTAGCACGGGATATAATTTAATAGTTTTTAATAATGTATTTTCGTATTTATGTGTGGTTTTTTAACATTGCCTGTGTGCCGCCCTGGGTCCTTGTTAGGAGAAGGGCGGGGTATAAATTTGAAAAATAAAAAAAAAATAAAAATAAAAAGATAGCCATCACCAATATCAGAAGGATTGTTATATAGAAGAGGGAGATGACTTATTCTCTATGGTCCCCAGAGATGGGACCAGTGCCAATAAGTTAAAAGTACAAGGAAGTAGGTGTTGTGGTCCGCCAGTGGCCAGCAGAACTGGCAGCAGATTCGGACAGTGAGGAAGTTGGGGAGGAACATGGGCTAATCCTGGAGTCTGGGAAAGGCTCTGATGAGGACTCTGTGTCAGAGGCAGGGAAGGGGAGGGCAGAGCCATATCCCAGTTATCAGCTTCTTTCAGTCAGGCAAACAGCTGGAGCCTGTTCCCAGTGTGCGCATGCACAGAGTTGCCAGATGAAGGGAACAGTTAAAGAACAGGGGTCGAGTTGGGAGTAAGGCCACAGGTGGATGATGAATGGCCCCTCCCAGAGGAAATACAAGAGGAGCGAAAGGGGAGTGGAGTTTGCAGGAGACTATTTGTTCGCTTAATGGGCTTGTGACTCTCCGAGACTCCTTGCCAAATTTTGCAGACATCGGCCTGGCAGCTCTCTATGCCAGACAAGGTCTGTGACTGTAAATCCTCCCTGGAAAGACCTTGCTGGATGTGAATGAGCAGAATTCACAGTCAATTAATAAATGGGGTTTTTGTCAGGACCAGGAGTTCGCTTCATCCTCTTGGGAAGTCTAGGTCAGAACAGAAGGTTTAGACTAGAGATGAAGAGGAATTGTTGCATAATTGTCACCCAATGAAATAAGCTGCTACATGAAGCTGCTATATGAAGACGGTCAGGGGTTCCTCATCTGTCAGACGTGCTCCAGCACAGGGTGTCCAACCTTGGAACTTTAATACCTGTGGACTTCAACTCCCAGAATTCCCCAGCCCTCATTCAAGCAGTTGAAGTCCACAAGTCTTAAAGTTGCCAACTCTTTGCTGTTCGCTTATCTTTGCAGTCACACTCTGCGCAAGCACGGAAAGTCCTGCGCATGTGCAGAGGTGGCGCATGCGAGTTAAGTGCTCTCTCTCTCTCTCTCTCTCTCTCTCTCTCTCTCTCTCTCATTGCTCCCGAACCGGTAGCAAAGGTAAGTGGATTTCACCGCTGAGATAAAGGATCAAATGCACTTATGTAAATATTGTTGCTGTATATCAGAAGCACATGACTCTCAGAGCACTAGCAAATATAAAAAGGGATACAAAAATTTATTGTTCTTCTTTTTATTGATTCTTGCACATTTGCTCCCTCTGTGTTTTTTTTTAATATGATAGAATAGATGATAAAGAAAAACTGATTAAAAAGGAGTTTTGTGAGGCAATGAAGATAACCCAGGAAACAATAAAAAGTCATTACAAGTAGTCTTCGAATTATGACCACAATTGCACCCCAAAATTCCACTGCAAGCAACACAATTGTTAAGTGAGCCATTCTCTCCCTTGCTGACTCTATCAGATAAAACTGCAATCAAGAAAATAAATTAGACACCAATTAAGCATCTTACCCATGCTATCCTACAACCCCCTTCTCCACTTTCATTGGAAACAAGCCCTACCATTGAAACCTGAATCGTTCATATTCATGGTGTCACTTAGAAAAAACTTTGAGGACATCATTATGATGCATTATTGATGTGGCCCCGAATTCAAAGCCGCTCATAGAAAGTCTTGGATATTTGATTTTTCTTCTTCTTCTTCTTGACGTGAACGTCTTCCTGAAAGAAGCTTCTCTTGGACTTTCCAGCGCGCATTTGAAACGAGCCCAGCTTTTCAAAGAGGAGCGGGAATGGACTGGAATAACATTTTCACCGTTCCGTCCCCATCTTGATACTCAGCAGCTCAAATGTAAAATCTGACATACTTTGCTACCCATATGGACCCATCAAAGGAGAGACACATTAAAAGGCATCGTCTCTCCTGCGGCGAGGGTGAATCTGACATGCCAGATTTTTCAAAAGGCTTCCCTTAAGATTGCACTGTGATATGCAATATGTCAGTACACATGCTGCAGTCTTAAAAAAAAAAGAAAGAAAGAAAGAAAGAAAAAGCTACCTTCCAGTCTTCTAATGACTTCTTCATCCTGGGTTCCCCTCGGACTTCTCCAGCAGACTTTGTGTCTATGTTGTCCTTTTGAGCTTTCTTTTGTTTGTTAAACAGTGTGCCTTCCCCGAGACTGTTTTGTTTTTTGACTGCCTCTCTGTAATATTATATTCCATATTCACAAAACACTGCCTATTCCCCTTCTCCCCTTCTCCTGGCATATATATAAAAGTAAGCTTGGGCTCTTGCTTCGTAACTCATTTGTCTTTCCATTTTCATCACTTATTCTTTTTTTACTTGTCTTATTTCCATCTGGCTTTATTGCTTGTTTTGCAAAACTATTTGTTGGGCTGCTGAATAATAATGGGATGCTAAAGCCAACGTGAAACAGTTCGAAGTTCCGATAACTGAATTCTAAACTTTGTATAAAGCGAGTCTGTAGGTTCACGGTAGTAGGGAGGCACAAAGGAAGGCAAATAAATATGTCCCAGGATAATATTCCACGATCCAATCTGGGTTGGTCACTGGGACCAGAGGTTTAGTCTTCTGAGTTTTCAGACTCAGGATGGAACCCATCTGCAGGGAACGTCTCTCTAGCAGAAGAATGGCAAGTCTTCTAATGCTTCAAATAATGATTGAAAATTACCATATTTTTTGGAGTATGAGACGCACTGGAGTATAAGACGCATCAAGATTTTGAAGAGGCAAATTTAAAAAAAAAACATTTTTGCACTCTGCAGACCTCCCCAAAACAGCCTGTTTTTCGTGAAAACGGGCCCATTTCTTTTTCACAAAAAGGGCACAAATAGCCTTTAGGAGGTTTGTAGAGTGCTCCTGGGGGGGGGGTCCCCCTCAAAATGAGCAAAAAACCAGCCTGTTTTTCACAAAAATGGGCCTGTTTTTTTTTTTAAAAAGGCATGCATAGCCTTTAGGGGGCTTATAGAGTGCTCCTGGGGGCTGGGGGGGAGGGAAATTGAGCAAAAACCAGGCCGTTTTTCGCTCATTTCTGCCCTCCCCCCAGCCCCCAGGAGCACTCTGAAAACTTTCTAAAAGCTATGCATGGCCATTTTGGTGAAGGAAGCGGGGTTACGGGAGGCAAAAAATGCTGTATTCAGTGGCTAAGACACTGAGCTTGTCGATCAGAAAGGTTGGCAGTTCAGTGGTTCGAATCCCTAGCACCGCGTAAAGGAGTGAGCTCCTTGTCCCAGCTTCTGCCAACCTAGCAGTTCAAAAGCATGTAAAAATGCTGCACACTGCTGGCACATATTTAAATGGTTGTCCACTAGGACTCCAAGATCCCTCTCACAGTTACTACTATTGAGCAAGGTATCACCTATACTGTACCTGTGCATTTTGTTTTTCTTGCCTAAATGTAGAACCTTACTTTTTTCACCATTGCATTTCATTTTGTTAGAGATTCAGTTCCATTACAACTTTAGACGGTTGCTAAACAAATGGGGGACATGGTGGATGAGATGCTGAGCTTGTCGATCAGAAAGGTTGGCAGTTCAAATCCCTAGCGCCGCGTAATGGAGTGAGCATAATGGAGTGTAACGTAACATAACAGAGTGAGCTCCTGTTAGCTTCTGCCAACCTAGCAGTTCAAAAGCATGTAAAAATGCAAGTAGAAAAATAGGGACTACTTTGGTGGGAAAGTAACAGCGTTCCATGCGCCTTCAGTGTTTAGTCATGCCAGCCACATGACCATGGAGACGTCTTCGGATAGCGCTGGCTCTTCGGCTTTGAAACGGAGATGAGCACTGCCCCCTAGAGTATGGAATGACTAGCACGTATGTGTGAGGGGAACCAACCTTGGATTGTAAAGGCAAGAGGGTGGATGTACTTTCAGATTTTCCAGAATCTGTTATTGAAAATTTATAGTAAAGTTAGACTTAGTACTTCAGAGTGTGCTTCTTGTCTGGGTAGATGAAGGAAATGAAAGGCAATACCATTTTCCCCACCTTCTGTGTGATACTGGCATAATATTCTATTACAACATGCTAGTGAACAAACGGTAAACCTGTTAAGTAAATCCCTACTAGATTGTTATCTAATCCAGGGCAAATTCCGAGCCAGTGTGCTGTTTTCCAGATATGGGTGGACTGTAATTCTCAGAATTTCTATCCGGCATGTTCAATAGGCATGCTGGCAGAGATCACCAAGGACTCATTTTATTTATTTAATTTTATGTAAAATGGTTATGTAATCACCTATTTTAGACAGCATAAGCCTGAGTGGCTAACAAAAACAACAACAAGAGTATAAAAGCAAATCAGAATAAAATTTATGGTGCTCCTAAGGCAATGCCCCTCCCTACACACACACAGAGGGAGAGAGAGACACACACACTCACACACACACACTCATCTCTACTGGGTCCAGTAGACCCCAATGCATTTGTGTCACTCTAACCCCAATTTTGGGTCACTCTATCCCAAAAGGGATGCACTGGCTCAGTGGCTAAGACACTGAGATTGTCGATCAGAAAGGTCAGCAGTTTGGCGGTTCAAATCTTTATCACTGCATAATGGAGTGAGCTCCCATTACTTGTCCCAGCTTCTGTCAACCTCGCAATTCGAAAGCACATAAAAATGCAAGTAGAAAAATAGGAGCCCCTTTTGGTGAGAAGATAATAGCATTTTGTGTGCCTTCGGCATTTAGTCATGTCGGCCACATGACCACAGAGACATCTTCAGAACAGCACTGGCTCTTCCGCTTTGAAATGGAGATGAGCACCGCCCCTTAGAGTCGGGAACGACTAGCACATATGTGCGAGGGGAACCTTCACCTAACCCCAAATTTGTAAGATCATTTCTCCAAGGCCTTCCAGAAGACTAAGAAGGTTGGGAAGCTGCTAGCTCTCAGGAGAAGGGGATTCCACAGGTGAGGGGCTACCACAGAGGATGTGCATTTCTTTTGCCCTGTATGTCTATGGACATGATTGTCCCAAAGATGCTTTTTCCAAAAGACAATTGGACCTTCTTGGGGGTATTTTTTTCCTTTGAAAAACATTTTGCTTCTCATCCATGAAGCTTGTTCAGTTCAGTTAGAACTGAAGAAGCTTCGTGATTGAGAAGCAAAGCATTTTCAAAGGAAAAAAAAACCCAAGAAATTCCAGCTGTCTTTTGAAAAAAGCATCTTTAGGACTTCTGTGTGGTAAGACAACAGCATTTAAGGAAGGGGACCTGGAGTGCATTCACCCTACAGACTTGGTGACATGGGCAGATACCCTTTGGGAGAAGCGGCCCTGCAAATAAACTTACCACAAAATGTTCCAAACTTTAAAAATGATAACCAGCCCTTATATTCAGAAAGAAATTAGAAGCCAATGCAGCTCATGCAGTAGCAGTCTAATGCAGGTGAATTAAAATAGAATGCAATACAATAGCAGAGTTGGAAGGGACCTTGGAGGTCTTCTAGTCCAACCCCCTGCCTAGGCAGGAAACCCTATACCGTTTCAGACAAATGGCCTCCAACATCTTCTTAAAGACTTCCAGTGTTGGGGCATTCACAACTTCTGGAGGCAAGCTGTTCCACTGATTAATTATTCTATCAGGGAATTTCTCCTCAGTTCTAAGTTGCTTCCCTCCTTGATTAGTTTCCACCCATTGCTTCTTGTCCTACCCCCAGGTGCTTTGGAGAATTTGGACACCTAGCACCTTTTCAACAACTTTCTCTAAAAAGGCATGGTTGAGTCCTGTGGCCTTTTGAAAAGGGAGTGTACCACCATCTATCACTGTGAATGTACCACAGTGAGGCATCCATCAACATTTGAACCCAACCACATGCCACCTCTTGGGAGATCTTAACCAGCCAGAAAGGGCAGAAGTTCAATATACAGGCAGCAAAACTCACAGCCCCAAGAACCCAACACATCTGGGAAAGCACTCAGTTGGAAAAGGCTGGTTTATCCAGAAGTTCACAGGTGGAGAACTTATGGACCTCAGATATTGCTGAACGGTTTTCAGGATCCTCAAAGGACTTGTTCATTGGAGAGGGTTGCTGGGAATTGTAATAGTATAATCTTCATTTACCGGCTGGCTTGTTTCAATGTTCTTTCTGTGGGAGGAAAGCAGCCAGAGCTAGGGGTGGAGTTAAATGCATCATCAGTTTAGAGCAAGGGTGAAATGCTACCGGCTCGGGCCAGTTTGCCCAAACTAGTAGTAAAAAAATGCTTAATAAAGTAAAAAAAAGTTCTAACAATCATCTGTGCTGTGCAATGGTAGGGACTTTTTTAAACTTTTTTTTTTAGCATTTGGGGTCCATTTTTGCTTCCAGGATGCTTCCCTGAGGCCTGTAGGCCAAAAATGGGGAATGGGGTGCTGCGAAAGAAAGAAAGAAAGAAAGAAAGAAAGAAAGAAAGAAAGAAAGAGGGAGGGAGGGAGGGAGGGAGGAAGGAAGGGAGGAAAAAGGAAGGGAAGGAAAAAAGAAAGGGAGGGAAGAAAAAAGGAAAGTGAGGAAGGACCACATACCTGGCACTAGGCACAGCTCCAGAGGATACCTTGAAAGAGCACAGCCATCCCGGGCTGGAAGGGACCTGGAGGTCATCTAGTTCAACCCCCTGCTCCAGCAGGACATTGTGAAAGTGAGTTTCTGTCTTTTGACCCCCCTCCAGTCACATGACTACATAGCCATGCCCATCAAGTCACATGACACCACCACCACCACCAAGCCACACCCACAGAATTGGTAGGAAAAACTTTTAAATTTCACCACTGGTTGCATTGCCACAAGTGATCCAAATCACCGTTGAATTCCATTGCCCCTTATCTAGTGCCAATTTAGTGCTGACCATTAATTGACTAGATATTTGTGTATAGCTTGAATAATAAATTTTCTGGGCTGCCACTTATTGTATGGTCCTAACCAGAGGTGGGTATCTGCCGGTTTGCCCTGGATCTGGTGAACCAGTAGTGGCGGTGGCAGGAGGCTCCACCCACCCACCCACCTGGATGTTTCGACACATGCCCACCACTGGTCCTAACCCTTTGCGCCTGAGAAAGTAATTTTGTGACCAATCCTTTGCATCACTGTATAGCAAAAGAAAGCTGAAATAAAATAGTAAAATCATGGCATTTCACTTAGCAACCACTTCACTTATTAACTGAGTTGCTGCCTCCAATTGTGGTCCTTGAACGAGGACTACCTGTAACCTGAAGTACCATTTTCAGAAGTAATCAGGACTCGGGAAAACCCATTTGAAATCTTTAAACACAAAGTTTAAACCTTTGCCTCTGGTTTGCCCCTAGCAACTCATAAATTAGATGTCCATTATCTCCGGACATGACATTTCCATTTATCTCTCATAACCCTAGAAGTAGAAGAAAGGAAATCCTGGGCAAAGTCATTAGGGTTTCAATAGATTTATCGGACCATCCGTGGTTAAGAATTTTACTGCAGCTAGCAATCAAGATTCCCTAGCCCTGAACAATATTAACTTGACTTAGATCTCCTCTATTAACTTTTGAATTGAAGAGGAGATGAACCTGGACACCCAGACTTGGGTGAGTCAGGATTGAAAAACTAGATAAGAGGATCGGTGGGCAAAAGCAGCTGACAGAATAAAGGATAAAATCAGAACACAAAACACACCAAAATGCTATCAGGTCACTGAGATAGGAAGTCCTATTATGTTTTTTTCCCTTGTATGGTGAAACCAATGACTCAGTAGACATCAATACAATACAATACAATACAATAGCAGAGTTGGAAGGGACCTTGTAGGTCTTCTAGTCCAACCCCCTGCATGGGCAGGAACCTTATACCATTTCAGACAAATGGCTGTCTAACATCTTTTTAAAGACTTCCAGGGTTGGGGCATTCACAACTGCTGGAGGCAAGCTGTTCCAGAGGTTAATTGTTCTGTCAGGAAATTTCTCCTTAGTTCTAAGTTGCTTCTCTCCTTGGTTAGTTTCCACCCATTGCTTCTTGTCCTGCCCCCAGGTGCCTTGGAGAAAAGTTTGACTCCCTCTTCTTTGTGGCACCCTCTGAGATATCGGAACACTGCTATCATGTCTCCCCTGGTCCTTCTCTTCATCATGTCTTTAAAGAAATGTCTTTTCGTGGAAAATTGTAATGGTCTCCTTTTTTTGCAGAAAATGGTGATGGCAATTGCTGAAATTGGATTTCTTGCATCAAGTTATGCCCTATTTTATGTTTCTGCAGAGACATGAGCCAGAAAGTGGCAATTCATTACTTCTACATCACCGAAGAATGAGATATCTATGGAGAACTGATGCAGTCCTATCATTGGAAAACAGTGTGCTGACATTAAATTCCCTGATTTATAAGATTTCTCCAAACAATTGGCCTTTCCAATTCCTGAAAATAATCAAAATAAACTTGAGATTTTACATATCCACAAGAGTTAAACTATTGGGCTTATCCAGTTGTTTCCATGAGTTGTGGCAGAGCAATTTATTCTGAACCGTTTAGGTCATTTAAGTCCTTATTAATGCATTAAAGCCCTTTATGATTATACCTCAGAGTCCATAGATAAGGAAGAAAAGATGGATTGCGGCATAGTTCTTTGGCTAATTTTCATTATAGCCCTAAAAAGGGACAAGAAACAGCTTTAGAGAAGGAAACTTGAACAGAATATGCTACAAAAATATCCCATTTTTAAAATATGCATGTGGCACAAGATCAGATTTATAGTCAAGATATCGTCAACTTGCCATGGCCTACAAGGAATGGATTTGCAGTGTAGTCTTCAACTTATGACCAAAGATATGACAGTGTTGAAGAAAAGCATTTTTGAGCTGTGGGGGCGCAGTGGTTAGAATGCGGTACTGCAGGCTACTTCTGCTGATTGCTGGCTGCCAGGAGTTTGGCAGATTGAGTCTCACTGGTTCAAAGTTGATGCAGCCTTCCATCCTTCCAAGGGAGGTAAAATAATGACCCAGATTGTTGGGGGCAATATGCTGACTCTGTAAATCACTCAGAGAGGGCTGTAAAGCACTGTGAAGCGGTATAGAAGTCTAAGTGCTACTTACGATCCATTGTAAAAAGATAGATGATTGCTATTTGCAATCTGTGTCCAAAGAAATGATCAGTGCAGCCCCTGCAGTCAGATGATCAAAATTTGGGTCATTGGCATTTCACTTGCACTTACAATCACAGGGGTGCTGCTCCCACCCACCTGCCCTATCTCCCTCCCATCTATGCCGTTTCTTTGCCATCCTGCATTCAGCTGATCTAGCTGGCCTCCACTGCGGACTTCTTGCTCCTGCTACTAAATGAAGTGTGCCAGGCCTAGTTGCTGGACGAAATGGGCATCACGTTGCACTTGGAAAGGACCAAGTCTGGGATGGCTTGAATTGAGGTGATGTCTGCTAATGACAGCATTCTGGGATTCTTGTTCCTAAGTGATATAGTTATATGACATCTTGTTTTACAACTGCATTACTTAGTGATTGAAATTCTAGTCCCAATTAAGATCCTCAGTCAAGGACTAGCTGCATATTCCACATTGAGATGCTCCAATTGTGTGCTTCATCAAGGAATATCAAATAGCAACGACACAATTGGCCCCTTGTTTCCCTGTGCTTCCTTGAAAAGTTTTCAAAAGTATGTCACTAGACCATAGGATAGCAAGCTAGATAAATGATTACTCCTTGTGGAACACCAGGTGTTTCGTCTGTGGGATCATAAATCAAAATAGGGTTATAATTTAGTTCAGGAGGCAAATTCATATTTCAAATAACTTGAAGATAAATAGGGCTACTTGCCAAGTTATACGTTTGTATTTTGTGGAGCATTTCTGCTTAGTCAAAAGACTTTGTAGCAGTTCAGCATTTTATCGCCTGTTATCCTAAATAATCCTCAAAGTATACCTTTTTATAAAAAAGAAAAAAATGGTGCTTTCCTAATATAATATTAAGACAATATTATTAGGACATTCAGCACAAATATGATGAATACATGAATGAATGAATGAATGAATGAATGAATAAATAAATAAATAATAATGTCTTGTTACAAGTTATGTAGCCTAACCATCTGTTGAATTTCTCTCCAAACTTTTTCAGCCATGACCCTATCAACAAAAGAATTTTGAGAACTGAGGCAGAAGGTGTTCAATTTGGGAGAGGCTGATAAGAGTTTTTAAGAACTGTGTTACTTGGCCAGTATGTACTGTGATGCTACAATGAAATCTGCATGACTCACATTTTGATATGAAATTTCCTTAACCAATGCCTCCTAGCCCAATTCTGTAAACCAGGGATAGTCAACCTTTTTATACCTACTGCCCACTTTTGTATCTCTGTTAGTAGTAGAATTGTCTAACCGCCCACCGGTTCCACAGTAATGGTTATTTATAAAGTAGGGAAGTCAATTAAATTAAAAAAAGGAAAGTGCTTCAGTATTGGACAAAACCCCTACCGCCCACCATGAAAGCTGGAACGGCCACTAGTGGGCGGTAGGGACCAGGTTGACTACCACTGCTGTAAACCACAACTCCTGTCCCATGTCAAAGCCCACAATTTTTCAGAATTTCGAAATTTGATTTGATTTGATTTTATTGAATTTATACCCCGCCCCTCTCCAAACGGACCCAGGGCGGCGCACAGGCATATTAAAAAACATACAAACATATAAAACTTTTTTTAAAAAACTTATTCAACTAAAAAACCTGTGCTAAAACCGAATTAAAATCCCCATTTTAAAATTATCTATGAGTCAGAATTGGAGGCTATGCTAGGCCGGCTAGTTGGAATAGGTGTGTCTTCAGACACTTGCGGAAGAGGCGGAGGTCGGAGATGGTACGGAGTTCAGGGGGTAAGTCGTTCCAAAGGGCTGGTCCCGCCACAGAGAAGGCTCTTCCCCTGGGTGTCGCCAGTCGGCATTGACCGGCCGACGGCACCCTGAGGAGGCCCTCTCTGTGGGAGCGTATCGGTCTGAGGGATGTATGGGGCAGGAGGCGGTCTCGCATATAACTAGGCCCCGAGCCATGGAGCGCTTTAAAGATGGTCGTTAGAACCTTGAAGCGCACCCGAAAGACCACAGGAAGCCAGTGCAGCTCGCGCAGGATCGGTGTTATGTGGGAGTGTCTAGGCGCTCCCGTAATCACCCGCGCGGCTGCATTCTGGACTAGCTGTAGCTTTCGGGTGCACCTCAAGGGAAGCCCCATGTAGAGAGCATTACAGTAGTCGAGTCGAGACGTGACGAGTGCTTGAGTGACTGTGCGTAAGGCACCCCGGTCCAGTAAGGGGCGCAATTGGCGCATCAGGCGTACCTGATGAAACGCCCCCCTGGCCACGGCTGCCACATGGTTATCCATAGACAGCCGGGAGTCCAGGAGGACACCCAAATTGTGTGCCCTCTCCACGGGGGCCAGTGTTTCGCCCCCAATGGCCAGAGTTGGAATAATCTGGCTGAATCGGGGTGCCGGAAGCCACAGCCACTCAGTCTTGGACGGGTTGAGCTTGAGTTTGTTGCTACCCATCTAGATCCGTACGGCCTCCAAACACCGGGACATAACCTCGACGGCATCATTGGGGTGGTCTGGGGTGGATATGTACAACTGAGTATCATCAGCGTACAGATGATAT